>OW386285.2:51747065-53017985 GCA_936432065.2 Rutpela maculata
TTCATCATCTTCTTGAACTATTTTATTTGTCATGATTTTTAAAATATCATCAATTTCATAACACCCTACAGGTATTTGAACTATATGTTCATTATTTCTCCCCCACGCAAATTTATTATTATTGTTGTCAATATTTGGGATAATATTATAAGTATCAAAATTAGTTAATCCAATTTCATAATCTGCCTCATCATCTAAATATATCGGTGGATTGAAATTGTAATTTAATACAGAAGATTCTCCACTGAGAGCGAATGTAAAAGACATAGTGATACTTTGAACGTTTATTAGAAAATGAATAAGAAAAACTTATTTACATTGATTATATAAAAATAATAGACATAAATGTCCACAGACATATGAATCATAATTTTGTACAGAATCATAATTATATTTTATTTCATTCAAGCTACCATCACTTAAAAAATATTTTCTCAACTCATCTGGGGGTCTTAAATTTCCATAACTGTCGAAATAAACTATTTTCTTATTTTTCTTTATATATGCAATCCAGTGAGTTCCATCTCCATCATTGATATCCAGATTTACTATACCAGATTCCTTTTTCCTAATTTTTTTGGGGAGTGTATCTCTCATGAAAATACCTCGAAAATTTGGAATTTTTAGAATTTTCGAGTATTTCATTAAATCTATGTTAGTTAGTGGACGGTGAGGTAGCTTAATTAGTTTTTTTTGCTGTTATACGTTTTAAGATATAATCCAGAACCTTTCTTATGAGGGCCTAAATATAAACCCTTCCCCTTAGCGACCTGTTCCATCGCCAAATTATGCCTCAATTGTTCAGCTATCACCTTACCATTGGACTTGGAATCGTTAACTGCTTTCACAATACCGGCTACACCCCCTCCAACAGCTCCTAATGCTCCCAAAAGAGGTAACAGAAGTGGAAGAACCCCCCCCTCTTTTTGGAGTATTGAGAATTCTTTTCCCTCGCTTCTTTGATTTTAATGTTTTTTTTACAGCAACCTTTACATTTATTTGTCCACCTCTCTTCCTCTTCTTCGTTGAATCACGATTTTTTCGTCGCTTAAGACCCATTCCCAATTTACTCTTTAATTTCATTACCCCACCAACTCCCAATGCAGCGACTTTTTCACCAAAACCAGAGTCGGGTGCTTTTACACGTTTAAATGCAGCTTCAGCTAATTCCCTATCTGCTTGATTCCTTTTTTCAACCTCTTCAAATTTGGAATATGCTATATCGTGTTCTCTACACGCTTCATCTAATGGGTTAATTCCTCTATCACCTCGTTCTAGGCGTTTTGTGAGTTTAGTTCCTGGCCCACAATAATTATAACCAGGTATATGTAGTTCCACCGGAAGTTTATTTATTATACTATTGAGCAGACCACGTCCTCTCTTTTTAGAGTTTCTAGTACAAGTAAGCTGTGAACTTTTGGTTCGACCCATTATATCCCAAATTATGGAATAAACTGATTCTTGGTTTTGTAGAATACCCTTTTATATAGAGTAGAGGGTTATGCTTGATCAGTTTTTAACAGTTCTCTTTCTAATACAGTTCGATTTCACACTAGTGTGATGTGATTATTTGAACACAATGCAGATTCAACAGCAAGCAACAATTTTACCAATAGTTAATCACGACAAAATTTCCAAGACAAAGACTTTTCAAAAACATGGTATTTTATTTGGTGGACAGTCGAAACGGGGACTTCTAGTTGGAAGTTCTGGGTCTGGAAAAACAAATGTAATGCTTAGTTTGTTGGAACATCCTAACGGTTTACGTTTTGAAAATATTTATTTATATTCTAAATCTCTATACCAACCGAAATATGAATATCTGAGGATGCTTGTGAAACCTATGAATGAAATTGGATATTTCGAATATAATGACGGGGATGCAGTGATACCTCCAGAAGAAATAAAACCGAATTCAGTCATAATATTCGATGATTTGGTATCATGTGATCAAAGTATTATTAAAAGCTATTTTTCTTTTGGGCGTCATAAAAACACGGATTGTTTTTATTTATGTCAAACCTACGCTGCTATCCCTAAACAATTATGTAGAGACAATGCCAATCTTCTTGTGATATTTCCTCAGGACCTTACCAATCTCAAACATATCTATGATGATCATGTAAACGTTGATATGAGTTTCCAAGATTTCAAAGAACTTTGTGCATTTTGTTGGAATGATAAATATGGATTCGTTGTAATCGATAAAGATTGTCCAATCAACTCTGGGAGATATCGAAAAGGTTTTGATCAATTTTTTCATATATAAAATAGAGACATTAATATTATCAACCATTCACCATGGATAGTAGAGTGGCAGCAGAGCTATTAAAGACGCGAGATGCCTTAAGGCAAAAGTATAGAAGTTTGAAAACTGATATTGCTAAATCTCAGTTAGCGTTGGAGGAAACTTATAAACCGATAACGCGACCTCTTCGTGAATTAGTAACAACTATCGTTAATAATGAAAGTGATCCACGTAAATCTTTTTTGAAAACAGAAATAAAAAATGAGAGTTTAAACAGGCGATCAATTGATCCAGTCCCTCTTGAATTTTATCACACAGCACCCACTAATTTGGAAGATGAAACATTTCATTTTGACTCTACCCAAGAAAGACCTCAATATGTAGGGAGTTTCTTTGATGAAACTTTTCCATCACAGGTAGTAGATCCATCCGTACTATCAGAAAATGAGAGATACTTGCAACAATTTAATGCACCTCTACCGCGAGCATACATACAAGATAAAATTGAGGATTCACAAAACGAGTTTGATGATACCTTTGGTATTTACTTCGACCCATTTAAGAAGAAATTCGCTATTGGCACTGCAACTGTTGATTTTGATGGTGCTAATTTTATTATTGATGATCAGTTTCCATACAAAGGTATGCCAGGATTGTATGAATTAATGTTCAAAAAGCATCCAGCAGGGCATCGAGCATCTGATGTGGATCAGTATATTGATATAATTAGGAGGAGTAATGCTCATTACCTAGGTTATGATCCGGAGAGAGGTCTATCTACAAATGCGTCTAAATTTATAGATATTATTAAACCACGTGTTTCTACCTTGCATTCGATGAGTCAAGAAAGGGCTAATAAAAAAAGTGCATCGGCAATACCTGCTGTGGTAAGACCAAGAATAAATACATTTTCTTCAGAAGCTAAGCCACCCGTGACGAGATCGAGAGTGAGTTCACTTTCTTCACCTGAACAAATGAGAAAGACAAGGGAACAAATAAGGAAGGCAAATAATGAAAAAAAAAAAGGTGATGCATTAACACTGATGGAACTTGATAATAAAAAAATTGAATATAAACATTTTGATGACTATAATGAAATAATAGACCGATTAAGACTACTCATAGCTTCACAGTTGGCAGGAAATACGGGACATAATAACAAGATAATTTCAATAATAGAGGAATTAAAAGAGGCTAAAATAATAAGATAAATAGTGTATGTGGGAAGTTAAGGATTCATTTACCCTATCGATAAGTAAAGATGAGTAACATTAAAAAGGAAATAGTAAATGAACTTCATAAACCAGCTAGAAAATCTTTTAAACGAAGAAGAGTTATTGTTAAAGGTATTAATGATCTTTTTCAAGCAGATCTTGTACAGATGATCCCTTATGCTAAAGTAAACAAAGGTTATAAATATATTTTAGTAGTTATTAACGTATTCTCAAAATTTGTTTGGTGTGAACCTGTGAAAACTAAAGGCGGAAAAAATGTTACGGAAGCAATGAAAAAGATCTTATCAGATATCAAAGCTGTACCGAAAAATTTGCAAACAGATTTGGGTAAAGAATTTTACAATAAAGAATTTAAAAAATTAATGGATGAGATGAAAATTAACCATTATAGCTCTTATACAGATCTCAAAGCAAGTGTTGTGGAACGAGTTAATAGGACTTTAAAAAATAAAATGTGGAAACTATTTAGTCTAAACGGAAACTATAAGTGGTTAAATTTGTTACCGGATATTGTTGTTGAATACAATAACACTAAACATAGGACAATTGGGATGCAACCTAAAAATGTTAAAAAGAAAGATGAAAAACGCTTATTAAAAACTGTCTATAACCACCCGAAAACAGTCGATCCAAGGAAAAAAAAATTTAAAGTAAATGATTATGTGAGGATTAGTAAATATCGACAAGCTTTTTCAAAGGGATATACGCCTAACTGGTCTAATGAAATTTTCAAAATTAGGAAAGTTCATAAAGGTAATCCTAGAACTTACCTTTTACAAGACCAAATGGGAGAGGAAATTTTAGGAAGTTTTTATGAGGAAGAAATGCAGAAAGTAAAGTATCCCGATGTATATCTCGTGGAAAAAATTTTAAGAAAAAAGAATAACAAGCTCTATGTTAAATGGTTAGGATTAAGCAATAAGCATAATTCATGGATTTCAAATAATAGCATTGTATGAATATAATCTATATTTTATTACTTTTTTCATGTATTATTTAATTTATAATATATTTTTACCTAATAAAACAAATATTCAAGCATAAATATGTTTTATTTCTATATATCTATTTCACATACATAAATACAAAAATACTACCTATGTGGTTATATATGATTAAGTATCATATAAATTACAAAATCTCTCATTATATACATTATATCTATGAGTACTGTCTAAAATGGGGTTTATAATATTTGAAGTTTGTTTTATTCTTCTATTAAACCGAACTCTATCGAGGGCTACAATTTCCCAATATCTCTTTCTTGATAATTTATACGCAAAATTCCACACCACCATAAAATTAATCTTATTGTCTCTTAAATTAAATGTCACTTTCTTCATCTTTAGATCCTACCACAATATTCAGCTTCCAATATATCTGGATAAATATAAATTAACTCCATAAGCATAATGGTATTTTCATTATAGCCATTTTTATTCTTTTCAATAAGATTTACTGCATTTTCAAATACATTTCCTTCTTGATGTTGTAGTTCTCTCACCACATTCCTGAAATAACTTTGGAATTGCAATCTTTTTAAGGTCTCAATGTTAGCCTTAATGAGTGGTAATGCTTCCCACAACTTGCAAATCGATTCATATCCCAAGTAAATGTAAGAGTTATTTTTTATTATTTTTATAACTCTGGAATAGGAAATTTGCTCAAATTTTATAAGAAAGTTATCAGCCTCTACTGGTTCAACTTTATCATTGGAGTATACATAATTAGTTATTACACCTTGATACGTGAGAAAATGAAGCCACTCCTTTTCGTTAAAAATTATTACATCAAGTTTGTTTCCACTTAGCTTCACACATGGGTTATAACAGAAGTCATGTGATAATCCCGTTGTCACATATTTACTTCTAGAGTTATTCAGTTGGTACCTTCGCTCACCAAGTACTACTATTTCATTTTTGTCTTGCGGTGCTGGAGGTAAATTATTAATTAAATCATTAATACTCAGTTCAGGTAAACTAAATAAACTGCCACTGTAAGCCATTGTGAACACTTGAATTTCTTTAACTAGTTGACACAAAAAACTTTGTTACAATGCCTGTGTACGTCTCTTTTTATAATCAGAATAATTTAATATAGTGGGGGTGCTGAATTGCGGTGGGAGGTTTTGAGTTGTGGTGGGAGAGATGGGAGGTCCTCACCATACATATATATGATATGAAGGGAGGGTATGAGCTTAAATTGTGGTGGAGGGGAGGTTGAAAATCCACTACTACTTTCACTTATTAGTATGAAATGTGAAATCAATTATGCAGCAGGTGCCTTGATAGGTTGTATGTCACAATTATCACACACGGTGAATATTTTTTCATTTTTGAACGTACTGTTTTCCTTTAATACACTCTTACATCTGATACATATCCATACACAGACGGGCATAATGATGTGTTTGGAGTGATCGTAAAATATGTACTGCCTAACCTATGACATACCCCTTCCATGGTGATGAGGTAGGGAGGTGATGGGTGTGGCTTATGAAAAAATGGAGGGGGTTTCTGAGAAATTGGTGGGGGGATTGGTAGAAAAGTAGAGGGGGGATCGAAAAGTGGTGGGGAGATTGGGCGGGGCTTGGGGGAAAATGGAGGGGGGATCGAAAAGTGGTGGGGAGATTGGGCGGGGTCTGGGGAAAAATGGAGGGAGGATCGAAAATTGGTGAGGAGATTGGGCGGGGTCTGGGGAAAAATGGAGGGGGGATCGAAAAGTGGTGGGGAGATTGGGCGGGGTCTGGGGAAAAATGGAGGGGGATTGAAAAGTGGTGGGGGGATTGAAAAGTGGTGGGGGGATTGTCACAGAACTGTCATTTCTTTACTACTTGCAGAACACAGCGCATGCTGTATTATGTAGTAGTAAGTAATTTAAATTTAGTATCGTAATTAAACATAGTTTAAAAATATTACTAATTGATAAGTATCGATAATATTTGTAAGGGTACGTACTATCTTTTTGGTCTTTGATGCTAACCCGCTACCCTTGAGTCTTAATATTTTGGTTTAAAATTTTTACCAGCCAATTTCAGCCCCAAGATCAAACTTTTCCGCGCCCGCCATTTTAGATTTGCACAAAATAAAAAAAAATGGACTTTTAACCCTCACCCGCTACCCCTAAATATTTTTCACTAAAATTTCTACGTGTTGCTTATAACCCTAAAACACAACTTTTGCGCACCCGCCATTTTGAATATATAGAATATCAAAAATGTTTACCTTTGACCCCAACCCGCTACCCCCAAGGGTTAATATTTTAATTTGAAATTTTAACGTATTATTTACAACTCTATCACACAACTTTTGGGCGCCCGCCATTTTGGATTAGGTAAAAAAAAAGAAAATCGATGCACCCTAATACATATATCAGGTTTTCTTCTTAGCAATAGTGACAACTACGTTCCAAATATTATTTTCTTCTGCCGTTTCTTAATTAGTTATTTCTTAGAGTGGCCACACTGACCACCCTATGTATTTTCCACTAAAAGTATGTCAGGTTTCATTTTCGGTAATAGACCTATTTCACGTTAGAAAGTTTTGTAAAAAGTGTTATGTCAAAAACTAGATTGGCATTACTAAAAATAGTAAAAAGTCACTGCACATGTTAACCAACTCATCTAATTCCCCAACATTGCAAAAATGAAATACCTATAAGATGATAATCATATCACTGTTTTCAGTGTCTTCAATGTTAAGTTTTCTTTGGTAAATTTTAAGCTTATTTTAGTATGTTTAACATTAAAGATACTGAAAGCAATGATATGATTATTATATTATAGGTGTTTAATTTTTACAAAGTTTGAGAATTAGATGAGTTGGTCAACATGTGTAGTAACTTTTAGTGACACCAATCTAGTTTTCGCCATGAGATTTTTTACCAAACTTTCTAACATGAAATAGGTCAATTAGGTCAACTACAGTCGAAATATTATTTCCACCATAACTATTTTTTGTAGTGACCAAATTTATATATTAAAATATTTTTCAAATTATTTTTCCTGGCAGTTGTGTTAACTACACTTCTTTCAAAACTTTCGCGTACACCTATTTTTCGCTGTATTAAATCAGGGTTGTAATTAATCAACTCTGACATTTGAACTTTTGAAAAGTCAAAATGCCTCGACTGACAGAGCAAGACAAAGTTTTGATGCTTTCTAAATTAGAAGAGGAGTGGTCCATAAGAAGGGTTGCTACTCATTATGGACTAGATAAAAGCTCTGTTTTATTTATTTTTATGTTCGTTTTAATTAAATTTTAATTAAATGTCAATGTCATCTTTAACTTAATCTCTAAATTATCCGTTCACACAGCTAAAATTTGGCAAAATTGTTGTTACATAATTTTGAATGTGTACGCGAAAGTTTTGAAAGCAAGTGTACATGCGAAATGGCATACATCGTCACATTTCTTTAATTATTTTTTGGGTGACCACCCTGTATATTTTTCCAATATTTTTCGTCTTTGTCTGTTTTGCTAACACCATTCGAAATATTATCGTTCTCCATCACATTTTTTTATTAATTTTTTTTAGGGTGACCACCCTGTATGTTTTTCATATTTTTCTTCTTTAACAGTTGTGTTAGCTGCATGCGATATATCATACTCTGTCACATTTTTTCATTACTTTTTATGGTAACCATCTTGAATATTTTTTATATTTTTCTTCCCTGACAGTTGTGTTAACTATAAGCCAAATATTACTCCCTTCCGTCACATTTTTTTCCTGAATTATATTTTTTATGGGGTCTACCCTGTTTATTTTTCAACAGAGGTATATCTCAGTTCTTCGTTGACGGAAGCGTCAACTACCTACCAAATATTATTCTTCTCCGTCAAGTGGTTCTGTAGATATGGCACCAGATCAGCAGACAGACCGATGAAATTAAATGGTTTTACTTTTCGTAATCTGCACACTCTGAAACATGAAAATCCGGAAAAATCTCTCTAACAGTGATTTTTTCACGATTACAGTACTTCCTTTCGGTAAGCGAGGGAAGTAAGAGATATATTAAATAATTCCAATAGTTATTTAAAGGTGCAATGATATTTGATTAAAATAATAGTATGTTAGTCTATATAACAAATTCCGTATCTGTTTCTACTTTAATATTTGTAAAACTATTATCCTAGCTGGATTGTTTAAAAATGGGAATATTCTATATTACTATTTATTTGCTAATCAGCTAGCAGAATAACAAAAAATTGTGATGCAGCATTGTTTAAAAGTCCGCGAAAACAACCAATGCTGTGGAGTCCAATGCGGATAGTGGGTCAAGCGAGACAAAGTATCCCCATCATGACGTCACGCAGGATGAGCCAATAGCGGAACTATTAATTTGAAATGCCAAAACTTTAGTTGACTATGTACTGTAGTTACGGATAAAGATTAAATCTGATAACTCAATAATCTAAATTATATAATCGACCTGAATCTCACAAATTAAATCTAGTATTTTATCATATCTATCAATTTATAATTCCCAGTACATTTTTGTTAAAAAAAATAACACGTATTACACTGAATATATACCAAATAAAAGCATCGACATAAATTTAAATTGTAAGCCGTATAATAGTTTTTTAAAATAAAAATTTTCAACAGCAGTATAAAAATCAAATTACCTGCCGTTAGAACGATGAAAAACGGCTAGAATAAAATAATCACAGAGCAATGAGAGCGAGATTGGAATCAATAGAAACGCAATGAACAAATGCGAATGCATGCATTTTACGATGCTTTCAGCAGTAACGAGTAATCTATTATTTAGTGCAGTATAATCTGTCAAAGCAGGAGTGTTTGCCCTATCTCATGTGTACAGGCCAGGAAACATCGTCCCTTGCAATTCGCCCTCACCGCCACTTATAAAGCAACTTGAATAATGAATTGCGCTGCTGGATAACCCCCAGAACAAAATAATTGGGGGTAAAATGGACCAACTAAGTGGAATTGATGCCATTCCGCGATTTCTCTCTTGCACAAACAGACACCCACGCAGTTAATGTAATAATTTCGAATAAAAATGTGCCACGTGTGTATAAATATAATAAATATTTAATTACCCTAAAAAATAAACCAAGATTTTCTTTAAAAGCATTTTGTAAATAAATATCATTAAATAGCATGTCCAGGTCAAATATAAATGATGAAGAGTTCTGAACATCTCACGCTCAAGCGCTCATTTGAGGAAGGAAATGTTGGGAAAAAATGAAATGGTTGTGGTAATAAGCACACCTAAACTTTTATATATTTTTTAATTCCAGCATTTTGAAAAGGAAAGATTCTACTGTAAGAAAAGGCATAATTACTTCCACGTCCAGTGGAAGTATAGTAACAACAAAAAAATTTTTAAAAATGTTTATTGTCCAAATAGGCTTAAAATGTCATGAAACGTCGAGATTTTAAGTTTGAGCGAAAAAAAATTTCTGTCTGTCTGTCGGTCTGTCTGTAACTTTTTTTTTGTGCGCACGTTTACTCTGGAACCGTTTAAGATATTGACTTGAAATTTGGTACACATATGTACTTTAGCGAGATCTAGAACTAGATTATATTTTCATCTTGTTCCGTCGAAGGGTTGGGGGGTAAATTGGGGTAAATTTGGGGTAAATGGGTAAATCAAGCAGGTAAGAGTCCATGAAATTGGTATTTAGTATATACAAGAGAAGCTAAGGTCTCAAAAAAATTTTTGGCATTAGCCACCTCTATTACCACCCCCACCTCCTTATTAAAGGGGATGAAAAAAAATTGTGATTTAGTGTATGTACAGGAACCAGAAAACTCAAAATATTTTTTTACCTTATCCACCCCCCACTACCACCCCCCAATCACCACCCCCACCCCACTACCGATGTGGGGTATCGTTTTATGGATTTTTGGGGTAGAAGATTTCAAATATTATGTTATTAAAGTTCCATAAACAATTATTTTTACACACAAAGTTTTTTCGTTGTGAGTGACTTGGATAGAGAATCTGGATGTGGAAGTAGTGATTCCTTGGGCAGCGGTTTTTTAGACTGATTTGATTTTTTAAATTCAAAAATTGATATTGAAAATTACCATAAATCTCCATTAACTAGTCTGTACGTAGGCATGGAAACACTTCACGGGTTGCAATCCTTAACGAATCAACTTGATTTTTTTTTTTAATCATTTCGCCTACTCAAAATAGGAACCCTATTGAATTTCATAATGATACCTCGAGTGATTTAATTATAATAAATAATTATTTGACACCGTCACGAGTTTTCGAGAAACATTTGTTACGCTCTCGACGTCTATTAGATAAACAATTAAGAATAAAATAACAATCATTTTTTCGTTTAATTCCTTGTAACTAAAAGACGGAAAAATAGTTTGTTTAAAATTTTTACCGTGTTATTGTAAAAGAACTAACTACCGCTCGTCCGAAAGCGTGACAATATTCATTTTATTAAGGGCGCCAGTCGCTCATTCTTCGACGTAGACTGGCTTTTTCTACTCTCAATAGGGTTCGGTTCTGTAACATACGAGAAAGGTTGAAGTTTGTACCTACCGTGGATTGCTCACTGTTCTCTCCAATCTACCTTCTGACGATGTATTTGTTTTATCTCTAAACACTGCTTATTGTTCCTAATCGCTTCTTAATTTCCTAATTACTTTTATAGAATTCCTCCCATTAGTTTCTGTGATCTGGTCGATGTCCTAAATAACAGTCTTGAGGGCCTTATGAGGATCCTATACATTCAGTGGTCGACCTAACACACAAGAACGCCAGAGAGGTTAAACTTAATGTTAAGTATTCGATCAAGAAAATGAAGAGTTCAAATACCGTTGACTGAATAAAGTTCAAATGAGTAGAAGTAAATGGTCTATCTAGTTGTTATGATATGAGAATCCGCCTACCAAACATGGCAAGGGTGGATGCCTCCCTCGTTATCTCAACTACATGCAATGTAGAGTATTATTTTACCAATGAACTGGCACAGAAAGATTCACAATTTGTTAGAAGTTTATGCTTGGTTATTTGACTTGGGATTGTCGGTAATAATATACAGGGTGTAATTAATTTCACGTCATTAAAAAAGAACTAAACAAACAAAAAAACCTTATATAACATGGGTCTAAAGCTCATAGTTTTGTAGAAAAAAAATAAACAAAAATTTCGGAAATTGTTAATAATATTATTTGAGTATCGGGGTAGCCTTTATTATACGTAGCGGCTGGTCGCGCATAATACTCTGACATTTATGCAGACAGGTATAAAATCTCGGCGTCTTTGGCGGTGCGATATTTTTTGAGTACTACACTAAAAATAATAAATCAGTGGATGGATGCACTTCTTTTCATCAAACTTTTAACTGTCTTGAATTTGATATTATTGAAAATAAACTATATGCTAAAGGCCTTAAAGATGAATTCGTATGTTGATAATTTCTTATCTCAAGTGGAGGAAAAAAATAAGTTAAAATTGGGTGTATTTTTCTGATAAGAAAAAGATCCGATTTGGTGCTCCCCAGGGATGTATGCTGTGTCATCTCATATTTTTATTATTTATCAATGACTTACCAATATATGTTTCTCCAAATTATATTATAATGTACTCAGATAATATTATTCTAGGATTTGATGCAGAAAGTCCAGCGGATCCTCAAGCTAAGTTTTTAACATTATCTACTATTAATTTGTCAATTTGGAAAAACGGTTTCATTGCCAATGCAGGTATAGCAGTCACCATGAATTTTTATTACAGAAAAAGCCACCATTTCGACATTAAAATCAATAATCTGAAAATAGAAATCTCGTTTTGAAATAAAATTTTAGGTATTTATTTTGATGTTGAAGTTAAATATGTCACATTAATCATGCCTGTAAGAAAATAAATAGTAGATACATACAATACTCCAGTACATCTAAAAAGATACAAGCAGTTTTATTAATATTTACTATTCACTTATCAACATGGTGTATTCGGATAATGCCATTCTGTGAGGAAATGTTACTGTCAGTAATTGTAATAGAATATTTTTCTACACCTATTTAATTAATATGACAATTATTAGCATTTTTTTTTGGTGAAAAATCGTACCTATAATTCACTGTAGTGAATTATCGATTCATAATTCACTGCATCCGGCTAATCACAAATACATATTCAAAAATCATCGTTTCGCTGATTCAATGATATTTTAAATCGACCGTGATTAAGTCTTGCTGCTGCGACTGACAATCAACTCGCGTGACAGTGACAAGTGTACCGCCATATTGTTTGTTTACGTTTTCGACTTCTTACGAATAGGTATCGATTAATGTTATTAAATTTCAGTTTAATTTATTTGTTTAATAGGTGTAGAAAAAGCATAGTATTACATTCGCGATTATGACCATTATTCACTCAGATGATTTGCGCCACTCGCCTACGGCTCGTGGGCTCAAACATCATCTTCGTGAATAATGGCTATCATAATCGCTCATATAATAATATACTATTATTGCACAGGAAATAATTATAAGGCTCATTATTTCATTGGCTAATACTGGAGAATTATGCCACTCATGCCAGGAACACAAAATAACAACTTCTCCGTGTGTTTACACTTATAATTCTACTTTATTCGTAAAAAAGAATACTGGCAAGTTTCAAGCTAATGCCGTCAACCATAAATATTGCGCGAGACATGGTTCTCTCATAAAATTATCCAAACATCATTCTTGTTTGTTCTTCAAGTTTTATAATCAGCTGCCTGAAGTAAAAAATATATACTTTTGAGTAGTAAAATAGTTCTAGTAGTGAAATTGTATTTAGTGGAAAAGTAAAGTTGTTATTCACACATTTAAAAAATTTTTAAATAATTCAACCCAAAAGTTAAACCGGTACGCAGTGGGTTAAAGCGTTAAATGGCGTCACATCGTCTATCGTATACTGGGTTCGATTTAGAGCTCCGACACTAGCTATGTCGATGGATAATGGATGTTGTCCACGTTTTTTTTCAAATGTGCAATCGACTTGGCTTTGGATTTGGAGGTTGTTTAATAATATGTGGTGTGTTTATGTTTAGAGAAAAACAGAAAAACGAAATTTTTATAGGATGACTCGTTTGTACGTGCGTCTGTCTGTTTGCCATAGTGGATCTCCGAAATTATTATAGCTAGAAAATTGAAATTTCAGATGTAATTAGAATTTGGTGTTCCGTAGACAGCTCAGGAGGCGATCCCACAATAGCATTTCTGACGCCCCTTTGTGGGTGAAAATGGAACATTAAATAATCTATTTTGATTCATAAAAACCACAAATTAGAGTAAAAAATCAGGTAGGAAACGACCTAAAAGAATTAACATTACTTCTTCGGGCTGGTAAGCCAAAGAGAGGAATGCTATCGACTCTCGGTACAGGTCTGGACCCATCATGGGTTATGAGGCCAATGACCAACAGAAACTGATATTTTATTCGCAAATAAACTTGATATACTGTTATTATTATATCAGTTTATAATGTGTATGGAATATTCAAATTAGTATTTCTAGTCACCCTATATTGAAATGTTTCAAACTGAATCACTTGCAATCACTTATTGTTCATAATGAAAAACTTATTAGGGGCTTCACGTGTCGAATTCTCTCTCTTCCACAAATTCACACAGAAATAGTACTCATCCTTCCAAATTCAATACGCCGGTTACATGTAAGGTTACACTATCAATTGTTCTGCAGGAGGCAGCACGCGCCCCTTACTAGGCTACTAGATCAGTCAGATTAAGAAGCACGTGACCAGTTCATTAGCCAGTCACGTGCTCTTTACTGTCAATTTTTGTTGGTGTTATTGTTTCCCTGTTGGTACTTGCTTTTATTATCTTCCATCTATTAGAGTGAATTAGATAGTGGATGAGAGGAATGCGATATAGAATATAATCTTTACTAATACACAGAAATGTGACTTTTGATGTCTACTGAAGGTTGGTAGATATAATATTCTATATCAGGTCGTTTAATAAATAGTTGGGTTATAAAATAATTTAAATGCATTATAAAAATTATAGAATAAATTCCAAAAGGGTACAATCTGGATGAGTAAAAAGAATAGCATAGTCATCCCAACATTCGAGGTCATAATTGAAGGAATTGAACTGAAAATGTATATACATTTTCATTTCACTTTTATAAATAAAAAATTAAGATGGAAAGAAAAGGCCGCCATCTTGGAAACATACCTCTTTTTGCAGTTTTTGGCGAATTCCACGGAAAAAATTGAATTTACCGAAATAAAAAATTATGTCCAAATGGTATCAGTAGACATTTTTGTGTCATGATTCCTGAGTAAATAAAAAATGAATTTAGAGGTTTTTTTGATCCACTGTCTAATTCATTTCTATGTGTTCATAATTATTTTGTTGTAAAAACTAATTCAAACTAGTACAACACATTATTCTGAACAAAAAATGAAGAATAAATTTTTTTCATTTGAGAATCCATTTTACAGACAAAATTATTTTTAGTTGAAAAAAATTGTTAAATTATGACCTTCTTTGGCCAATATCTCGAAACCCTGTCATTAAAATTCTTTGTGAGACTTTTGATCGACATGTCGACATGCAAAGTTTCAGCTCCCTGAAAGCCAAATTACATATAAAAGGTGCGGGGGTCCTCTATAGTAAATTAGATACAAAAAATTTAAGATAAATATTATGTTCTATATATCATTGAAAAGTTCTTTTTATGGCCTTATGGTGTAAAAATATACGGGATGTTTCCATTTAAAAAAACTGAAGTTCTGAAATAACTTTTGAAAAATACATGTGATTTTCTATAACTTTTATTTTTGGACTTCTTTACGCAACTCCAAAAATTACGAAGTTAAATGAGGTTCTAACCCAGGTAGCAGGGTGACGTCATTATGGCGTCTTTTAAAGGTGATTTTTCGTCGCCGACGACATTGTCCTAATAAATGACGTACCAGAGACGTGATATTTATAACGTACTTCTGACGTCATCATGAGGACGTCAAATACACGTTTCTTTTAGGTCATTATTTTGACGTCATTAATAAATGACGTACCAGAGAAGTGATATTTAATACGTACTTCTGACGTCATCATGAAGACGTCAAATACACGTTTCTTTTAGGTCATTATTTTGACGTCATTAAAATGACGTGAAATAAATCATTATAAAATAAGAATAAATAGAAGTATTTAGTGACTAGTTCAATTTTTGCCACATAGTAATAATAATTTTGTTGTACTATTTCTAACTAGGTATACAGCTTTTACACATTTTCAAATAAAGATGTTCAATGGTTCAGTGAGGTAAGGTGAATATCTGACAGTATTCGGACACGGGTGTCTGGGATATATTGTAATATATAATAATAATAAAGTTTGATTGTATTGTATTTGTTAGGTTGCGAGTCAAGAGGTCGGCGGTTCGATCCCTGCACATTCAGGTTTATTTTTTCGTCAATAACTTTATTAATAATTGTGGAAAAATATTATAATGAAAGGTTTGCATCCCTTATCGCAAAATTCACTGATTACCAATACGTTATATTGGCGTCATATGTATGACGTCATTGGGCTGTGACATTGTGCCATCTTTTTCATGTCATTTTTACGTCATGCTGAAGGTGAAATTGACGTAATTAATGCCGAAAAAACGACGTCATAATGACGGCACCTTGCTGCCTGGGAACGTTCGTGCGAGCACCCTGTACATTCGAGATATCGTTCCCCGTCACATTTTTTTTCCTTATTATTTTAAGGTGACCACCTTGTGTATTTTTCATATTTATCTTCCTTGACAGTTGTGTTAACTACACGCCAAATAATACTGTCTTCCGCTACATTTCCTTCCTTAATTATATTTTTTATGGGGTCTATCCTATATATTTTTGAACGGTATATTAGTTCTTCTTTAGCAGTATCGTCAAAGACAGACACCAGACCGACCGACGGAACCAAAGGCTTTAATTTTCGGAATCAACATACTCTGAAACGTAAAAATCTGAAAATATCTTGGAGGGTAATTTTTTCACAATTAAAATTCTTCCGTTCGGTAAGCGAGACAAGATTCCAATGAATATGTTTAAACTTTTACCCTCTTATTGCATAAACAGGCAGTGAAATAAAAATAATTCCGGAATTTCTATATAATTCATTTTGTATAACCAGTATCCCTAATGAACTTTTAGAAAAATAACTTCTCCCTCAATTACACAACTGTCAACATTTATTTTTTCAGACTTATAATTCAAATGAAGTCATGCAGATATTATCGGTATCACATAATTTTTGTATTGTTTTGCGTGTTACCTAATTTGCCGTATTTCTCATAATTTAATGTAGGTTTAGGGCACGATTCATCGCTTTCGTTAATCCCGAAACACCAATTTATCAAATTTTTGTGACACATTTTGTTTTGATAAGCGGACCATAGGCCGAATTAATTAAAAGCATTATATCCCGGTGCCTGGCCTAATAGTGGCACGATGTAAGGAAGCATAAGGACGTATTTATTGCTGAAGGGATAACCTCACACGACGTAAGTGCACTGCTGGTTCTGCGTGTCAGGTTAGAGGTAATCGAATGTGGCCGCTACCAGACTGCCTTCCAGTGAGACAGGACTTTGCTCTTTGCATTGACAGTAATCTGATCCTCCTGCACCAGCAGGAAAAACCTGATCAATACGCGGGGCCTGTAAAGCCACTATATACTTTTATTCTTGTAGGAATGCTCTATGTCCCTTTTCACCTATTTGAGCTTATGTTTAGAACGCTTTTTTATATTGTATTGTTAAGTACATTGTTTTTATTTTCAGTAAATAAATAGATACCCATAAAAAATACTATATTACATTACGACTAATAGTGGAGTAATACTAAAATTTGCAGGGAATTGTCTTGACAATAGAATTTTTCTGCTGGCGTTTGTCTCAAACATTACAAGGAATATTGCAAAGAGTTTTGGATTAAATCCGAGTCACGGAAGTCATTTGTTTAAACAAGAGAATATCGAAAATTGCATTTTTTCGTGTTTTTTTTTTTAATATCTCCGGTTGTATTAGACTGGGAGGTAGTGACAGATCCTTGAGAACGATTATCGTCTGCCAATTTAAGGGTCAATTATTATAGGTATTTGACGAATTATAAGCGTATAATCCAGTCAAAAAACCTCAAAAAATGACCCAACCTCCTGAAAAATCCGAAAGTTTTGAAACTTCGCACACTTATTCAGAGGTACCTAAGAATGAATATACCGAAAGTCCTCATGAATATGAGGCGAGCTCTAGTGGCAATTAGCGAAAATAGGGCACTTTCTTTGGTTTTTCGTTAATATCTCGAGAACCGTTGGTCGGAGGCAAAAGTTGATTATATACATAATTAAGGCTTATTAAATTTGCTACAAAAATGATTATATACATTTTTCTCGTATTCCCAATGGTTCCCGAGTTATAGGTGCTAAAAAAGAGCGTTTTGTGAAAAACCACGCTAGGGCGGTACAATATGGCATTTCTAATAATATTTGACATATGGTTTACCTACATTTTTGTATACTAAGGATAATTGAGGAGATAAACTTCACAACTTTGTATAAAAAGCACATGATGTATGTTACTTATGATGTATATTGATGAAGCACATGATGTAGGTATATTAAACAATGAAATATATGAACAAACAAAATCCTGAGGTTATTCCAAGGAAAATTTTGTACAGAAAAATCAATCAGCTCTGAATCGCTTCTTGGTAGAAGGCCCTGCAATTTGATTATCTTGGCCAGCTTCTACACTTGCTGCCTAAAACAATAGGTAAGTATGCATGAGATGAAGGTGTGAGAGAACCATTATACAAATAAAAACATGTAAGTAAAAGAAAGTATATAAGAAATAAATAAAACAGAAGAAGTAAATATAAGAAAGTAGTAAGCGACCAGTAAAACAACATATGAACATGACAACCGATTTATGTATACTATTGCAAGGTAAATGAATAATAAAAAAAATACAAATGTGCAATCTCACCTGACTTCTGGTTCCAGCAAGCACATTGCTTTGACCTTTATGTACCAAATGTTCAGTGTTTGTTATTTGCACTGAATGATCTGCTTCTTCAAGGTTTATGACATCGGGATCATCAGGGTCATCAAAGTCTTCTTCGAGGTTTGAAGTAACACCATCCAAGCATTCGCCATGGCAGTTGTGACAAATGCTTGTACACATTATTCCTGCCTTTCGACAGCCACAATATATTTTGACAATACTTTAGAAAAATATGCCTCTAATGAAGCTAAATTGACATACTAAGCTGGCAATTTGATAACAACGCCTAAAAAACAAAAACAAAGTCGAAAATCGAATCGTCGATTGTGCATCAAGTCCTACAATAAATCTTTTTGCACATTGTGGTCTTTTATGTACTAAAAAAATTTTTTAATTTTTAAACTTAAAAAGCATTTTACTCGATATTTTGTCCAAAAATAAAAATTATTAGCATGTGTAAAAAGCATCTAAGAAAAGGAACAATTTAAAAAAGCGGCTTTATCTACGCCAATTAAGAGCCGGGATATGACATTTTTTACGCTTTAGCTATTTATAAACAAACCTAGTGATATTGTTATGACCACCCGTTCGGATGGATACAACTAGGGGCCACCTAGCTTTTAGAGAGGTGTTAGGTTGTCAGGAGAAATTATTATTAGAGACGGATAAAAAATAATATCATTAATTAAAGAATTAAAGACAGCAAAGAGGCAATAAGCGATGGAACAAAATAATAAAACACAAAGATCTTACCATATGCACACCATGGAGGCGAGGTGTCAACTCAACACCATCCAAAGGACGATGCATGTTAGTCTACTACCAAAGTCTATATTGCACTCTCGACTGGACTCTTCACTAGGCTCCTATTAAGATTAATCACCGTATATTTATATTGTTAGTAAATGGTTAATTAGCAGATTTCAGACATACTTAGGGCGAGTTGTACCAACACGCGGTTAGTCCTAACCCCGTGTTAAAAGAGTGTTAAGAGCAATGTCGCGTTGTATCAATAAGCTAACCTTGAATTTTGACGTTGTCGGGCGCACTTAACCCCATAAAATTTAAACAAGGTCGTGGGGTGGTTTAAGGCGGGGTTAGTAAAAATGTCATTTCAAATTTTGACATTTCTGTCTTGAGTATACAGTGTACATTGTAATTACTTAATAACAGGTTTATCGGCTCCTATTTCTTCCTCCAACTCAAAATTGTCCATTGTAGATATAACCTACGACCTGTGTTATATTAATATTTATAATACATTTAACACAACTTGGGAAGTTTTTTTATATTTTATGTAACTCGATTGCCAACACCCTCGCATTGCTAGCAACTTGCACTTAAGCTTCCCGTCCAAAGTCCGTTGACGCCATCTTCTTGTAGGTATTTCGATTAGTTCATTTATTGAAAAATATAGTTGAATATTATGTCACAGAATGTTAGGTGAAAACAATAAATGAACTGACGGAAATACCTAGAAAAAAATGGTAAAGGTCACAAAAATTGATCAAGAAATATCAAAAGAGGTGCGGAGAATATCGCTTCTGGTATTCTGTGCTTATATCAGTTAGTTATTTCTGTGTTTGCTAACAGCAGGGGTAAAAACTTTTTAAACCGGTGTTAAATTTTAATACAGGGTTAGCTTAATATCGGGTTAGGGCAGTTTGGTACAACTCGCCCTTAGAGTGTATAGTTTAGACAAGCTTATTTGTTATTGTTTAATGTTATTCTGTTTAATATTATTAATTAGTAATTGTAATTGTCATAACTTTATATTTTTAGCTATTGGGAATTGTTCATATATTGATTGTTTTATGGGTTAAAAAAATAATGAGGTTTAATTTGATTTATTGTTTTAAATTTGGAAATGATCTACCAGGCTTTCATATAAATGTTTATCTCTATAGACCGTTTGCTAATCAAACATTTTATAAATTTTGTATCAATAATGATTATGGATATTTCCTAGATGACAATATAACGATTGGAAATGCGCAGTGAACATTTTCCATTGTGTAAAAGTCTTCGCTGAGCATGTTACAATTTTTTAATAATCGCTAGAGCATCGAAACGACAATGTCGCGCACAGCCTACTTCCACAGTATAGGATATTGGAGCGCTCGCTCGAGCGTTTTCACGGAGTAATTATTAAAACCCGTTTAATCTCCAATCTCCAATTTCTTCAAAAGTCGCGATGTTTTTTCTTTTTTAAGGATACGATTTTGCAGAGTGAGAGGGAAATGCGTTTATTTTCGGTTTGTTATAAATTAAAAAAAAATCAGAAATGGTATAATCTTTAAAATAGTTTCAGATACTTCCCATTGCTCTAAGAAATACAACCATATAGAGTTTTTAACATACATTTTGTATATAGTTAAATGCCATTCTTTAATAAATAAATTAAAAAAAAAATCAGAAATGGTATAATCTTTAAAATAGTTTCAGATACTTCCCATTGCTCTAAGAAATACAACCATATAGAGTTTTTAACATACATTTTGTATATAGTTAAATGCCATTCTTTAATAAATAAATAAAAAAAAAATCAGAAATGGTATAATCTTTAAAATAGTTTCAGATACTTCCCATTGCTCTAAGAAATACAACCATATACAGTTTTTAACATACATTTTGTATATAGTTAAATGCCATTCTCTAATAACGAAATTATGAACTATTTTCATTGACAAACTAAGATATTCAAGTACAACAGAAATTTACAATAAAAAATATATATAGTGGTATTCGTTAGAATAATAGCAATTATTTAAAACAGTTTTGAATATTATACTATGTTTGGTTTTTTAATTATTCATAATAAAACAAAAATAAACGCATATTTCCCTCTCACTCTGCAAAATCCTATCCTCAAACAATCGTTTTTTTATTACAGATTTTAGTTTTACTGCCAAATTTTAATATAAAATTTCAATAACACTGTGAACATTTCAAACTAAACTTTTAATTTCTATTTTTGCTTAATCGCTATTTAATGGGTTTTAAATGGCATTTATAAAAATGTTTACCCATTAAAAAAGTGTGATTCTTTAAGGTTTAGTGTTTTTTTCACTCCTCTCCAAAAGTCAAATTTCAACGCGCGTTTTTGGTGATTAACTCAAAAACTAGGGCTTTATAAAAAAATGTTGACAATGCTGAAAGATAATTTAATTCCCTACTATTTAGTTTTCAGTATAATGGTCTGCGACGAAAATTGGCCAAGTTGTGGCTATTTGTTATTAAAAAAGTGTTTTTTTACGAAAATCGAAATTGCAAATTTATTTCCTTTAAATTGCGTTTTAACAAAAAAATTAATTTGAACTTTTTGTAGCTTTTTAAACAATTAATTAAATAGCATACATTGTTTTCCTTAAAAATAATTTATGTAAATACAATTTTTTTGTAAAAAAACGTGTTTTTATCCGAATTTGTTATAAACAATCATGTTTAAACAAACAAATATTACAAATTTCTGTTGAAAAATAAAGCTTATTCAACCTTTCAATGAAACGGAACCAAATGCGTTCATTCATTTTAATTACAGCATCCTCTACAGTCGCCTGAATCTGATAAAAATTATGGAAAAAAATAATGAAATTTTGTAATTATTGCAACAAAAATAAGGCGTACAAAAAAAGCTGTAAGTTCTTGAAGTATATTGCTACAGTAAATCAATCACGGAGGAATTTTCTTTTTTACCATTTAGTTTTTTATTACACATGTTTGAAAGTCACTTCTTTGGAAAAATTTGAGTGATTTTGCCTAATTCTGAATTTTTGCAAATATCTTGATAACTTCGTAGATACATATTTTAGGAATAGGTATAAGTTATTTAACCTCAATTGAAGCTGATAAAATCATCTTCAATTTGCTTTTTGGTACGTACGAATCCGATATTTCTATACACAATTACAGCTATTTAAAGATGGACAAAAAACGGAATTTTTCCCGCCCAAAAATATGCCATTATTAATCGTTATCGTTAATATACATACTTTTCAGTCTAGATATCGAGAAAGAACGAAGTTAGAGAAAGAAGTTAGGTACAACATTTATCTCAAAGACGTTTTTTGGTTTATTTCATTTGACTCCCGTAATTTGAAAAATACTGAACACACTATCAAGCACGATTAACCACAACCTCATATCTTCAAAACAGATCTATTAAAATTAAAGTTAAAGAACAAATTTCAACACAAATTGAAAAAATACGAAAGTTAAAAATGCTTCAAGTTTTGCAATAGGTATTTTTTATAACAGATCCTTCCATTTTCATATTAATGAGTTTGTTGATGGCTCGTGTGAGTTTGATCAAGGCGATTCAAAACTGTAGTGTAGTTACTTCACCTAGAGAAATGAATGAATTAAGGCTAATTTTAAAGACACTCTAAAATATTAGTTTACCTACAGAGTCAAGAGACCTTTAAAATATCGCTAATTTGCCTTTTTTAGGAAACCCACCAGTGCCAAAAACACAAATTGACTAGATATTTCTACGATATACTTGTTATATAGATATGCCTGCCTTTTTTGCCTTGAAATAATAACTTTACAATAATTTCTTAATAATTCTCATGTTGTTACAAAAACTTTACAAAGAATTTTACTTTCAATAGGCCATATCTTATTAAATAGAAATATTTTACTAAGGCCTATTTAGCTTAATCTACATATATTGATCTCAAGAATATACAGCTCAAGTGCGTATGTTAATTGTGAAACACCCTGTAAAAATATACATAGCAACTATAAATTGTACAGGTCGTTAAGGTATATGGCACCTACCTTTACTTCCACCTAAGAAAACCATTCGTAAGTACTCTTAAATACGTATTATGTACCCTTCCAGGATTTAAGCTGTTATAGTGCTTAGCTAAATAGCATTATTATTAACTTTAATATTTATTCGTAAATATGATGCCATGAAAATTATTCTTGGATTTTACACCCGTGTTTATAAGTATTTCAGTCTGTGCATAATCGCTTGCCTTGAAATTATAGTATCTGTGTACCGCTTGCATATATTATGCACACTTGAACCGTAAGAGATTTAGTTTATTCCATTTTACAGTGCACATGAAAAAGTCAAAAAACCGTTGCCTAAAGAATCACTAGTTCCACATCCAGATTTTCTATCCAAGTCTCTCACAATGAAAAAAAACATTGGTATTGTATTTGCACTCCACTATGTGGAAATAATTGTTTATGGGACTTTAATAATACAACATTTGAAATCGTGGGGGTGGAGGTAGTTGTTGTGAATGTGGGAAGTTTTGAGGGCCTTGGTCCTTGTACACACACTAAATCACAATTTTATTTTCTTCATCCCACTTTAAGTATGAGGGTGGTTAATGCCAATTTTTTTTGTGACCTATTTTCTGTTGTATTTACTAAATACCAATTTTATGGACTCCAACTTGCTTGGTTTACCTATTCACCCCCATTTGCCTCAATTTACCCCCAAACTCTTCACCGGAATAAGATTAAAATACAATCTAGTTCCAGATCTCGTTAAAATACATATGTGTACAGCAATAATCTTATGGAAATTGGGTTTCAGTCAAATCGTCTGAATTTTGGATATGTTTTAGGTTTCGTGATCCCAAGCAAAAGTCTCAATGGGCACAAATTGACACAATTTGACACCGGATTTGAATTCAACAACCTCAAAAACATAAACCTAGACATTAAAATCGAAAAAAAGTTATTTAAAAATCTATAAAGACTGCACGAATAAATAAATCTGTGGTGGAGCTTTGGAGCTTTCAAGCTCCGTAGCAGCCAAAGTATTGATTTTCGAGCTTTGTGCCCATTGAGACTTTTGCTTGGGACGACGGAACCTAAAACATATCCAAAATTCAGACGATTTGACCGAAACCCAATTTCCATAAGATTATTGCGGGGTCCTTTCAAGTTAATATCTTAAACGATTCTACAGTAATCGTGCGCACAAAGAAAGTTACAGGCAGAATGAGAGACAGAATTTTTTTTTGCTCAAACTTAAAATCTCGACGTTTCGTGACACTCTAAGCCTATTTGAGCAATAAAAATTTTCCAAAATTATTTTTGCGTTTCTACCTATATATTTCCACTGGAGGTGGAAATAAAATTTACGGAAATACACTTGTAAGTCTCGTTATGCGAATCGTCCCTAAATAGAAATGCGGTTTTTATTGTCTGTTTTTTTTTCGTAAGCGAGTCGAACTTGGAAATTCGAATATGTTGGTAAGTGTTTCAAAATTCATCAACACGTCCATCAATATATAAGATATTCCTATCTTGACGTAAGCAATACAGAGTAAGATTTTCTAATTCACCAAGTTTCCATTTACCGAAAACACTACTTTTAAATCTCTATTAGTATTAGTATTCATAGTAATACATAAATAAAAAGTGCAGCTCTGTAGTATTCTTTTCAACATGCAGTGCGCCGACTTTGATTTTTTCTTGGTCAATTTTTGCAGTCTTTTTTATGTGCACTGCAAAAAACTGCAAACACGGCTGCATTGGAGGTCCTCCTAGCTCTGCCAGCACTACACATTTTTATCCAGGGGTAAGCTCGTTCAGTGTTGCGCAGGCTAATGCACACAGGCACAACGCCCATAAGGCAACAACACGGAACAGAGCAACAAAAGTTATACTCAGCGCTAAAGCCAGATCCCATTCTGGGAATGCCCGCTGCCCACGAACAGTATGGTCCCAAAGTATACCTTTCATACAAATTTTCAAATCAAAATCCCAGACAGAGAGGACTGCAAGAACGGTCCTCCGATATCAGTACAAACAGTCTAGTATACGGACGGCTCCAAGACAGAACAAAGAGTCGGAGCTGGGATTTACGGGATAAGGTAGAAAACAGAAATCCCGATATGTCTAGGTATATACCACAATATTTTAGGCCGAAGTGGCCGCAATACAGTGATGTGCAAAGGAAATAATGAGGCAAGAAACTGTTAATCAGTCAATTGATATTTCTTCCGACAGCAAAACAGAGCTAAAGGCAATCGATTCCATGCAGGACGATTCAAGACCAGTATGGGATTGTATTATTACCCTTATGGACTTAGGAAGTCAGAATAAAGTAGCATGGGTACCAGGACACGAGGGACATAAGGGAAATGAAAAGGCTGATGAACTGGCTCGGGAAGGCACGTATAATGCCCTGGTAGGCTTCGAACTTTTCTCCGGTGTGGCTAAGCCATGCAAATGATTATCCATTAATAAATGGGTACAAGACAAATCTCTAGAATGGTGGTGAATGGGCCTGGCAGAGGGTGCAACATGTAGATTCTGTTAAGAGGAAAAGGAAACCTCAGTACATGTGCTGTGCCACTGCGAAGGCCTAGCCAGATTGAGATTCCAACTACTTGGAGAGGAAAAACCAAGGGTAGATAGCTATACTAATGAGTCCCTATCAAGGTTATGGAGTCTAGTACAAAGGATAGAGCTGGATAAAGAATTCTAAATGAATTAGATTAGGAGTGCCACAAGAGGTCGCGGTGGCCAAGGCCCAGCGGTCAGCTCCTCCCTTCAATCTAATCTATTCTATGTGCACTGTAAAAATGAAATGAACTATTATAGAAACTTTAATATCGAGAATTGGGCAATTCTAATACATAGAATACCAGATATGGATTAATTAAAATACATACTTAAATATTATTTTAAATAAATCGGCAGATACGGAAAGCGGCTGGAACCTCCCCGCCATATAATTCTTTGTGGACAACTTCTCTGCCAGCTGTGGCCGGTGAAGTGTTCACGGCACCGTTTCAATTTGAGCTGATAAATATTATTTTTCAGATGTCAAACTGACAGATGTCAAAAGGTTTCAGGAGAAGAATATTTTTTCAAACTGGCAGCTCTCAAATTTTTTACCGCTAAACTAGAATGGGCTACAGCTCATTCCATCTCCTGCGAAGAGCTTGAGTGCTTTGCACTCAATTTCCGTATATTTGAAATTTCTTTAAAATTTGACGTATTTCCGAAAATTTAACATTTTTTAAAAAATTTGACTTTTTTTGAAATTTGGCATTTTTTTAGAACTGATATTTTTGAAGATTTGACATTTTTGAAAATTTGATTTTTAGAAATTTTATTATTTTTAAAAATTTGAAATTTTCTGAAAATTTGACATTTTTTCGAAAATTTGATATTTTTCTGAAAAGTGACATTTCTCCGAGGATTTGACATTTTTTCGAAAATATGACATTTTTCTGAAAAGTGACATTTCTTCGAAGATTTGACATTTTTTCGAAAATTTGACCTTTTTCTGAAAAGTGACATTTCTCATATTTTTCTAAAAAGTGGAAATAAAAAAAAATTTTAGTTCTCAGTCTGTCAAACTGACAGCTGTCAAAAATTCCTTTGCTGGGGGATTTTATTTTTTGACAGTTGTCGAAAATTTTTAGGTTGGTATTGCACTTTGTTTTGTTTTTAGGTTATGTTAATGTTTCTTAAGTTGTGATTGCGTGACTCTATAGATTGTTATTTTGTTTTTAATTTTTTTCAGAAAACCAAATCGAAGTGTCGTTGAAATCGGAATTTTTATTGCTGTTCAATGGTTCAATTACAAATTGTAAGTAATCATAAAATAAACAACTTGTGCCAAAACGGCATTAAACGTAATCCGATTTCAACCAAAACCTTTTCAGATCTTCTGGAGCACATGCAAAGTTTCATCCAAATCCGTTCAGTAGATTCACCGCTATCGTGCTAATAAACATACACACACACATACACACAGATATTTTTCAAAAACCACTTTTTTTGGTTCCTGGGACCTCAAAACGTAAAGATTTGATGTTATATCAATTTTCGATTTTGGACCAATTTTAGTAACCTCCCACAATTTTATTGTGGGGAGGTTAATACTACATAAATTAAACAATGAAGGACTGAAGTACTGTGAACTAGTTGAAATATGTAAAAAGGTGTACACAATTTCTTCCCTTGCGTATGATATACCTATAGATTGAACTATATAAACCATTGTACCTAATTTGTGCAAGAACTTTTTGTTATCATGTCTTATTAATGTTATAGAATATATCTAACATGTACTTTATTTTTTTCATGTACGTTAATTGGTAACTATCTTTTGTATTTTATTAAATATATTCACTTTATAGCTTTCTATCATAAATTTAATTTATCAGTCCTATTATTATCGTTAGCAGTAAATTGATATAGTCGACTATGTTGAACTTCTATATACATGCATCTAACCGAAGATAAAAAAGATGGATAGCCGTGATTAAAAAGGATGATCTAACTCCTTCCATCGTATTTTCCAACACCAACTTCTTGAAATACTCACTTTGCATAATTAAATAAGGTTTATTACTTGAAAACAATCAAAAACGCCTTGCCACAATCCACAAAAAACCCTATTTTGTTAAAATTTCAAGATACTTAGCCAGGCCAACGGAAAAACACAAACTGTTCTGACAAACGTTTAACGACTGTCAGCAAATGCTTGACCGCCACACGAAGTTGGAAGTCACGTGGTATGGATTAATAAAAATAGACTGCTAATTACAGGTTAGATTTCTAACCTACAAAAAGAGTCCTATTTTATTATGACAAAGTATTTAGAATTTCATAAACATTACACTGGACTAGATTTTAGTTGAAAGTACGGGAACCAGGCAGAAATTTTAATAATAGCTACGTAATCTTCTTAAATCTTAAGAAATATATATTTCTCAGGTTAGCTGTGACGTCACGTACCATAACCTATAAATCAACATTCACAAAGATTACCAACCCAAATATTTTTGACAGATGGCAAAATACATTTTCCCCTAACAATAATACCAATAATATTTTTTGGATGCTGTCATGTGTGCACATATAACGAATTCTTTTTAATTTTTTTAACGGAAACCAAATCGAAAGGCTGCAAGTGTTATGTATCGTTGAAATTGTAATTTTTACTGCTTTTCAATGGTTCGATTACAAATTATGAGTAATCTTAAAATAAGCAACTTATTGTGCCAAAACGCCACTAAACGTCTCAACGATCTCAACCAAAACCTTTTCAGATCTTCTGGAGCACTAAAAAAACCCTCGTGCAAAGTTTCATCCAAATTCGTTTAATAGTTTCGCCGCTATCGTGCTAACATACATACACACATACACACACACAGACATTTTTCAAAAACCACTTTTTTGGGTTCCTGGGACCTCAAAACGTAAAGATTTGATGTTATCTCAGTTTTAGATTTTGGACTAAATGTAGAAACCTCCCTCAATATTATTGTGGGGAGGTTAAAAATATGGAGGTCTCGTTAAGGCAAAACGTATAAAACGCGAGGGATTAATATTATAGAGAACTGTGTTTTTTTTTATTCTCCAGTATATAGACAATTTAAAATGAAGCGAATTAGCTTAAAGAACAGCCAAATCACGCTAAATTCAGTGACCTTGCAAATAAACATGGTGCTTTCACTTAAATCATGCGACATGCGTGATCCTTAGATAGACAAAAAAAATTCTTTGAGCCTTCCAATTTGTATCATTGATTAAGAAACTAATATCTGCAAAATTGGATTTCCACTAGAGAATGCGAAATATGGCGCGCATTTGGTATATCTATGTATTAGGACGAGATCTGGAAATACATTAAATTTTGATATTATTCCGTTGAAGGCTTGAGGGAGGGTAAATAGTTAAAGCAAGCCGGTGAAATTGAGGTTTAGTGTATGTAGGAGAAGCCACGGTATCAAAACTTTTTGGGCATCAATCACTTCCACTAGCACAGGCATTACCACCCCCACCCTATTATTAAAGAGGGTAAATAATATAATTGTAATTTAGAGTGTGTACAAGATCCAAATTTTTTTTCACGTCTACTTTCCAATAAATAATAATTATTTAAAAAACCGAATCCATTTTTATTTTAATGAACTGTTTTTTAATATTTAATTAGAATATTTTTATAATAATTGTCAGATTAGTTTTAAGTTGCAATGTGTTAGTTAAAATGATTGGACAAGCTCTGTTGCAAAGCTATTAGCGTCATATATATCGATTCGAACTGTGTATTAAGTTTCAATCAATAGCTAGAAACCCTAATAAACTGTCACGTAAAGTAAGAATACCAAGGACGAGATTTGCTAAAACAATTTCACGGTGAACATTGGAGAATTCCCTCAAGAATTCTGCTCGTCCTCTCGCAGATATTAAATTAGATGACAGATGGTAAAAATAGCAGAACAAATTCAAACAAAAGCAACAGAGTGTTTCTCTTTGTCTCCCCTGTTGTGCCGCTTGAACATCAGCATGTAGTAATTTGCCAGTTTTGGTAGTTACCCGCAGTTATCAGCGAGTTAATGGGCAAGGAGGAGTAGAGCTATTGAAACGCCGTTTATATGTGGTGAAAGTAATTCAATACACTAGTCCCAGGAGATCGAAGGGGGTATTTACCCTCTTTTACGGCATATTACAACGTGATTAAATAACCATTTGAAGGGTCATGTTTTAATCTAACAATCTCAGATATTCATAATATAAGATATTCATGCATGCGACAAGAAAGCTGCTGCATCAGCATTTTTAAAACTTGTACAATATGTGAATATGGAATGATATAATATGCATTTATAAATAAAGAAGTTTAATCAGCAATTTACTCAGTTTAAATAATTTCGAGCGAAGTATTTGACAAATGAAATACCGCCATACATATAGCTATGGTGTGGAAATAATTTACATAGATCCCTCAATCGTCCAATAACACAAGTCTACAAAAAAAAATTTGTTCCAAGGAATAAACCTATCATGCCTTAAGTACTTTTGTGTGCTGAATCCGAATGTTCGATTTAAAAAAAATTTTACCGCGTAGATTTCAAGTAAATCCCGATTTTCATCGTCAAAATACGTTTTTTTGACAATTTTTGACATTTACTCGAAATCTACGTGGTAGAAAATTTTTAAATTGAAAATTCTGATTCAGCACACAACAATACTTAAGGCATGATAGGTTTAGTCCTTAGAGCAGAATTTTTTTGTAGACGTGTGTAATTAACACAAAATATATTTTTTCTGATCTGGGGATCAGACTATCATACCCTATAGTATTTTGATCCGTTGAATCGAATTCTGCCATCGGATTTGGGCCAATACGTCTCAGTTTTGCAGAAATTTAAAAAAAAAACATGAAAATAAGCGCTACAGGCCCAAGGTCTGTCTCTAATCAGTCTGTCTCTAATCAATCAAAATATAAACTATCAACTCCAAATCCCATAACCTAAACTTTAGATACCTGCTTATGGTACAATAAGCTCCCAACCATGGACCTCAAACCTCCATAATCCAGGATCTCTATACCGCAGATAGACCTAAGGCCTGTTTATGATTCAACGAGCTCCCAACCATGAACCTCAAACCAAACAACCCAGAACCCCCGAGCCGCAGACAGAACACATAAGCTCTGAAGTTTAAGGATTGGTCACTAAATGGTGCTAGAGATGTCTCATCGTCTGTTGGAGAGAAATGGATTGACGCAGAGTGAGGTTATGTTTGCCCCACTGGAAAAGGGCCTAAAGGAGTCTTTGAGTGAATAGTGAAATGAGGCCCGAGAAGAGGGTCATATCGGAGCCCTACAAGGGCCCCATTTTGGGGGGGGGGGTGGAGCATCCGCCTCCAATCGCCCATTACCTGCTCATCATATATGGTGAATAAAACATCAGTTTTTTGGACAACAATGATCCGACAAAAAACAGGTCTTAGGCCTATCTGCGGTTTAGAGATTCTGGGTTATGGGGGTTTTAGGCCCATTATTGGAAGCTCGTTGTATCATAAACAGGCTTTAGGCCTATCTGAGGTTTAGAGATTCTGGGTTATGAGGATTTGAGGTTGATAGTTTATATTTTGTTTGATTAGATACAGACCTTGGGCTTGTAGTGCTTATTTTGACGGTTTTTTGCAATTTCTGCAAAACTGATGACATATTTGGATTCAGCGGGTCAAAATACTCTAGGATATAAAGTCTGATCCCCAGATCAGATTTTTTTTTTTGTGTGTGTGGCTGTGTAAGAAGATTCGGTTTACCAGCGTAACTGTACTCTTGCCACCGGGTCGGCTACATGAGTCATGTTTGTCGCCAGCGGCGAAAGCCACATGGCGTATGATACAGAAGTATATGATTGGAAGTGTAGATGTTTCTGAGATGCATTGGTCACTAAATGGTGCTAGAGATGTCTCATCGTCTATTGGAGAGAAATGGGTTGACGCAGAGTGAGGTCATGTTTGCCCCACTGGAAAAGGGGCTAAAGGAGTCTTTGAGTGAATAGTGAAATGGGGTCCGAGAAGAGGGCCATATCGGAGCCCTATAAGGGCCCCATTTTGGGGGGTGGAGCATCCGCCTCCAATCGCCCATTACCTGCTCATCATATATGGTGAATAAAACATCAGTTTTTTGGACAACAATGATCCGACAAAGAACAGGTCTTAGGCCTATCTGCGGTTTAGGGATTCTGGGTTATGTGGGTTTTAGGTCCATTGTTGGAAGCTCGTTGTATCATAAACAGGCTTTAGGCCTGTCTGAGGTTTAGAGATTCTGGGTTATGAGGATTTGAGGTTGATAGTTTATATTTTGTTTGATTAGATACAGACCTTGGGCTTGTAGCGCTTATTTTGACGGTTTTTTGCAATTTCTGCAAAACTGATGACATATTTGGATTCAGCGGGTCAAAATACTCTAGGATATAAAAGTCTGATCCCCAGATCAGATTTTTTTGTGTGTGTGGCTATGTAAGAAGATTCGGTTTACTAGCGTAACTGTACTCTTGCCACCGGGTCGACTACATCTACGTTGGTTTGGATTTGAGTAATGTTTGTCGCCAGCAGCGAAAGCCACATGGCGTATGATACAGAAGTATATGATTGGAAGTGTAGATGTTTCTGAGATACATTGCCGGATTGATACTGTTGCTGTATCGTGATAAAGAGTGTTTGTTTATGCTCCTCGTTTTGTGTTTATGCTTATAGTATACGTCTTCTTCTTGTTTCTCTGTTATTTCTCAATTTCTCCAGTAAATGTGTTGAGTTCCTTCTTTGGACATATGCTCAGTATTTCATTACGTACATTTCTACTCTTTTGAAATTGTTTTACCTATTATTAAGGTTGACGTTTTATGTTTTTGCTTTAGTCCCATTGTCTTTGGGAGTGGTTGGATGATGTTCCTTTCAGCTCTCCTCAGATTTCGTTTGTTGGTTTTTGTCGTTGCAGCGTTTTAACTCCGTATGTTTCGTTAGCAGTATAACGGTATATCCATGGTGGTTTGTTTTCCGCAATGAATGGTAAACTGGTAACTCTGTATGCCGGTTCAATTATCTCTTTTACAGTTTCTCTTATTTTCCGTTGATTTGTCGGATATGTTCGTAAGTATTTCAATTTGTTCGCCGTTGTCAGGGAGTATCCGCCTATTTTGTATTCTTCTCACTGACCAGATTCTTTTCTTTGATGGGTCTTGCGCCTTTGTTAGATTCTCCTTGAAGTTTATTTTTAGTCCAGATATGTCCAGAAGCTTTTTTATGTTTTCTAGGAAATTGAGAATATTTTGTTCGTCCTTCTTATGATTAGGAGGTTGTCGGCGTATGCTAATACGATCGAGGTTTTCAATATTTTTGTATCTTCGCCAAAATTCGGTGTTTTCTTTATTATGCTTTATATCACTTGATCTAGAACCGTGGTGAATGGCATAGAGGCATCCTTTCTTGACTCCTATATTTTTCTGTTCGGTTTCCGAAACATTGGATTACAGTGCTTCGTGAAGGCAGACTTTTATTATCCTGTTTATTAGGTCGTCATGGTTGCGTACGGCCTCGTGAATGACAGTATCAAATGCCCTTCTGGAGATCTATTATGACTATGTGTAGTTTTGTCCATTATCTCCATTTTTCTTCTAGGATTCTTCTAGTGGTGTGCGTCTAGTCGTCCGTTGATTTGTGCTTAATAATTGCTGACTAGTGGTTTGGTGGTCTTTCGATGTGTTTCTGTAGTTGTTAGAGCAAGAATTGTCCGTAGTATTTTTTTTAAGCTGAAGTCTTATTCTTCAGTAATCATCTATTTCCTGCAATGTGTTGATATGGATGGGGATGCGGATAGGTATTTGGAGGGTTGTGTTCTATTCTGCAGGCAGAATATATAAATAATTGATAATTTCTCTGTAGTGCATTAGCTTGTTGTTCATTTGCCTACTCTAAGGGCGGTACTTCTTCTAGCTCTAACTATTTCTAGCGGTCAATTCTTTGATGGAGGCTTGGATGACGGCATAAAGATAATTTGCACAGATTCCACAATCTCCCAATGATTGACACGTACGTAGTAGTTATAATTTAATATTCAATTCTTTTTTTTTTAATGACAAACAAAATTTCATCTTTAAGAGAATTATATTTAATAATCTTACATTGCGACTTTCAACTTCCTTTAACTCAACAAAATATAATTTTAAATAATTTGGTGTCAGTTACCCAGATTTAGAAAACATAATTTAGATATAACATAACATAAACACACCACAGATAGTAGACAATCCCCAAATCCAAAGCCAAGGCTGTCCGGAAGGGGGTTACACATTTGAAAAAACGCAGACATACATCCATACCCACCGGTGTTGTCAATACCGGGGCTGGGGCTCGATCTAACATCATTAAAAACCCCATAGACAACAAAGCATTAAAAAAAAAATCTCTTATAGAAATATAAGCAATTAAAATCTGCCTGATTTTACCCACTCCTGAAACCGATTCACACCGATTCTGCTTTGTCTTTGTTAATTCCGCAAGCGCATGCGCATTTATCAGAAACAACTAGCAGTGAACACAACCTAACCTAAAATTTGGCCAACTATCCTTATAGGTAAAGGCCATAAATGTAGAAGAAGAAGAAGACTAACCTAAAATTTAAACGTATTCATTGGAAAAACATCTTCAATATTCTGAAATGTCACAAAATGCTACTTTTGATTCGTTCGTGCCGAGCCGAATTTTCGAATTTCGCCGTACAATTTACGATCAGGTTTATCTGGAAGACTTCCTGTTTACGTCTCGACATCGTACGGCCGTCCCAATGGTGTTTTTCAAAAAATATGAACGTATCAAGATTGCATGTTTTTGCAATTATTTCGGCTCCGAAATGTAAGCCGTTTTTTGCTATTTTTCGCAGATACCTCCGAAACGGTTAGAGTTGGCTCGAACTAAAAAATAAGGTCAAACGAGTATTTTCCACTACAAATCTTTTGCTATCATCAGAATTTTGAATTTTTTTTTAGTTTCGGAGATAACTACTGAAATGTCGGCCATGTACGGCAAAAAATCGCAAATTTTGAGCTTCTACAGTTGGCAACTTTTTAATCTTGGCTCCTACGCCAAAAGACTACTCTAGCTAATTTAAATAGAATTAAATTTGCTAAAACTCCTTTTTTAAATTTTTTGAATTCCGACAAAAATGAAGGAATTAGATGGGGGCGGGATTTGGGACTTTTTTTTTTGGTAAAATTTCTCCATATTGTCACCGTAATTAATCGGTAGTTAACTAAAATCGATCTCATGTACGATGTTCACTTTTAATATCATGTACTACTTTGACGCTCCGTTAATCTCGGCCCTTCGAAACAAAGGTGTCTGAGAAAAATTATTTTTTTAAGATTTACATACACTCTATAGGAAAACGTGTAATTTCCTACATTTCCTCGAATATCTGGACAATTATCGTTTTTTTTCAAAAATTTGTAGATAGCTTATAGTGGAACGGATAGAGCTCCGAAACTCGCATATTTAAGGAGATAAATTTTTCGGAGTAGAATGATATGGGATAAAAACTATCTTGTTCAGAAATGTTTAACGCATCAGAATCTCTTTTTACGAAAATTTTGGGTGGTACTGAAAAAAAATATGAGCATTTGAATCTTGAAAATGTCTAAGTTCGTACGGGCCTTCTCCGCAAACTGATGGTTTTTTTTCTCCATAGCCAAGTAACGTAAATTACTAATTTTTTGTTTCACTGATGTACTATTGGGTATGGAACGAGTACATAATTTTTAAAGTAGAAAGCACCTTCAATTTTAGTTGTAGTTATTTTTTTCCCAGCGGAACACGGCAGAATTGGAGAAAGTTACGAATTCAGTAGTGCTTAACTTTTTTTTCACGATATGGATTTCAATTTTTTTACCATGTTTGGCTGAATTCAACCAATACCAACATATGCCCTCGCATAACATATGGTCGCGTTTCAAAAATAAAATTTTTAGAGCCATTTTTATAACGCCGTGTCTGGCGAGCTGTTCTCCTCACTGGGAGTGCGAGTACCACCCAAAATTTTCGTAAAAAGAGATTCTGATGCGTTAATCATTTCTGAACAAGATGGTTTTTATCCCATATCTTTCTACTCCGAAAATATTTTTTAATGAGCTACGACGTTCTATCCGTTCCATTAACAGATAACATTTTGGAGTGAAACCCACAAAAACTTGCAAACTGAACATTTTTTTTTTTAATGAGTTCGTGAAAGTTTATAGAATAATATTATGAATAGTTTACATTTCGCTCGGATGCAGAACATAAAAAAAAGTGACAAAATTTTTTTATTCATCTATTACACGTCCAGTGGAAGTAAGTAACGACAAAAAAATGTAAAAAACTTTTATTGTTCAAATAGGCTTAGAATGTCATGAAACGCCGAGATCTTAAGTTTGAGTGAAAAAAATCTGTCTGCCTGTCTGTCGGTCTGTCTGTAACTTTTTTTTTGTGCGCACGTTTCTCTGGAACTGTTTAAGATATTGATTTGAAATTTGGTACACGTGTGTATTTTAACGAGATCTGGAAATATATTATATTTTCATCTTGTTCCGTCGAAGGTTTGGGGGGTAAATTGGGGTAAATGGAGGTAAATGGGAAATGAAGCGGGTAAGAGTCCATAAAATTGGTATTTAGTATATACAAGAGAAGCTAAGGTCTCAAAAAATTTTTTGGCATTAGCCACCCCCATTACCACCCCCATCCCATTATTAAAGGGGATAAGAAAAGATTATGATTTAGTGTGTGTACTGTGTACAAGAACCAAAAACCTCAAAATATTTTTTTACTTCATCCACCCTCCACTACCCCTCATCACCACCCCCACCCCACTACCGATGTGGGGTATCGTTTTATGGATTTTTGGGGTAAAGGATTTCAAATATTATGTTATTAAAGTTCCATAAACAATTATTTCCACATACAAAATTTTTTCGTTGTAAGAGACTTGGATAGAAAATCTGGATGTGGAAGTAGTGATTCCTTGGGCCAGCGGTTTTTTTTCAAAATTTTTAAATTAAGTCAGGGTAGAAAAAACAAAAAATACTAATGGACACATGTGTTTCTGAACAAAAAATGTCCTGATAAAATTTATTGCTAAAGCCACGGTATTCCTGGAAAAAAATAGTGAAGTAACTTTGTCGCTCTGCGCGGCCAAGCGCACGGTTAAATGCATACTGCGGAACCTCTAAAAATTCTTAGCAGTTCTAACTAGTAAAATAAAGCTTTTTCTCTTTCTGATTACACATTTTTACCCATTCTTCTTAGTGAATAGGAGGATAAATAGTGAGTCTGGAGGGAAAATATATAATTATGAACGCATATACAGTCACCACACATAGCCGCTGAATAGCTCGCATGAATTTTTACGTACCTTTACTGTATTGTATTTATTACAGGTTATTATCCACATTTCAGCTATATCCAATGGATTCTTTATACATTTGTTAATGTATTGGAAAAGTTCCAGAATTTATATTCAAAACAGTCAGATATATTTTCATAGTTATAGGGATAAAATCGTGAAAATCGCAATTTCTTATCATGACCTGATTAATCATATTTTCGAAAAAATGCATACAAGTAAACGAATTTGTGTTTGAACATTCGAAAGGTATACATTTTTTCTGAAATAGCGATATTTTATTTTTCCAATGGGTCAATTTCTCGGCAAGTTACAGCCTCCAATATATATATATTTATCATGAAAATCATCAAGCAAGGAAATTAAAATAATTTGTGATATACTTTTTTTTGAACCCACTTTACTACAACTTACTAACCATAATATTCATGAAGTGTACCTACATACATACATACTTTTTAACAGTTCTAAATGAAGAAAGAATATTTTTTTGAAGGGCTTTTATTTTTTTCTATATTACTTCCACGTCCAGTGGAAGTATAGTAACGACAAAAAAATTTTTAAAAATTTTTATTGTCCAAATAGGCTTAAAATGTCATGAAACGTCTAGATTTTAAGTTTGAGCGAAAACAAAATTTCTGTCTGTCTGTCGGTCTGTCTGTAACTTTTTTTTGTGCGCACGTTTTCTCTGGAACCGTTTAAGATATTGACTTGAAATTTGGTACACATATGTACTTTAACGAGATCTAGAACTAGATTATATTTTCATCTTGTTCCATCGAAGGGTTGGGGGGTAAATTGGGGTAAATTTGGGGTAAATGGGTAAATCAAGCAGGTAAGAGTCCATGAAATTGATATTTAGTATATATAAGAGAAGCTAAGGTCTCAAAAAAATTTTTGGCATTAGCCACCCCCATTACCACCCCCACCTCCTTATTAAAGGGGATGAAAAAAAATGTGATTTAGTGTATGTACAGGAACCAGAAACCTCAAAATATTTCTTTTACTTCATCCACCCCCCACTACCACCCCCTATCACCACCCCCACCCCACTACCGATGTGGGGTATCGTTTTATGGGTTTTTGGGGTAGAAGATTTCAAATATTATATTATTAAAGATCCATAAACAATTATTTTCACATACAAAGTTTTTTCGATGTGAGTGACTTTGATAGAGAATCTGGATGTGCAAGTAGTGATTCCTTGGGCAGCGGTTTTTTTTATTGCGACGATTGAGTTCGGGCGTGATAATATATACTAGTATATTTTTCCCATCCATCCTTTGCCTATATTGCCAAAAAAACATCAAAAAGCTACAATTTCTATCTTTTAAATGAACCCACACTCATATAGGTTGAGCAAATTCTGATTTAGTGACATGTAATTCAGTGCGTCGGTGTCACAGCATTCAAGCGCGCGCACTCATGTATCTCGCTCAAAGTTATAACGTTATATTTGACTATTTTTTTCCGGGAAAACCATGACTTTAGCGATAAATTCTGTTAGGACATTCTTTGTTCATAAATATGTGATCTATCCATCTGTATTTTTTATTTTTCCCTAGCTTGACTTAATTTCAAAAGTTTGAAAAAATGGATGAAACAATTTTTTTTCCCTTTTTTTTACGTTCTGCATCCGAGCGAAATGTAAACTTTTTCGGATATTTTTCTATACACTTTAAAAACTTATAAAATAAAATATATAAAAACCGCAGTAGATAATATAGTGCGCTCCTTTTCCAATGCGCGTCCGTAGTCGACAATTCGCTCTCTCTCGCACTCCCAGTGAGGAGAACAGCTCGCCAGACACGGCGTTATAAAAATGGCTCTAAAAACTTTATTTTTGAAACGCGACCATATGTTATGCAAGGGCATATGTTGGTATTGGTTCAATTGAGCCAAACATGTTAAAAAAATTGAAATCCATATCGTGAAAAAAAAAGTTAAGCACTACTGAAGTCGTAACTTTCTCAATTCTGCCGTGTTCCGCTGGGAAAAAAAAATAACTACAACTAAAATTGAAGGTGTTTTCTACATTAAAAATTATATACTCGTTCCATACCCAATAGTACATCAGTGAAACAAAAAATTAGTAATTTACGTTACTTGGCTATGGAGAAAAAAAAACATCAGTTTGCGGAGGAGGCCCGTACGAACTTAGACATTTTCAATATTCAATCGCTCATATTTTTTTTCAGTACCACCCAAAATTTTCGTAAAAAGAGATTCTGATGCGTTAATCATTTCTGAACAAGATGGTTTTTATCCCATATCTTTCTACTCCGAAAATATTTTTTAATGAGCTACGACGTTCTATCCGTTCCACTATTATGTAAAAAGGATTGATTGAGCTTTCCGACACTTTTTTTATTTTTTCTCTAACATAAAAAACAAAAGATTGACCGAATATGCGGACGTCTCAAAGCCAACCACCGCCCAGTCTATTATTTAGGGTGAAGACGTATACCGCTCGGCTAAAGTACGCCATCTGTGGGACACCACGTGAGATTAGTTTCTCGATCTGACGTCACAGTGCTTTTCACGAGGATCTCAATATTCTCAACTTTAATTATTTATTGCAAAGTAAGTACTGCGATTTAAAAGCTGATATTCGGTGTGGCGTGTTTTTATACATAAACACACACTTTAATGAAATTAAAAAAAATGGGCAAGTTCCCCATTACAATTTACGATTATCTATTTTTTTATCCGATCAATAGTTGAAAAAACTATTTTTTATGCATTTTGATAGGCTTGTAGCTTGTAATAGTTTACAAGCTACAAGCCTATCAAAATGCATATAGTTTAGTCTTACAAAATGGCGTCTGCCACATCAATTATAGAGATCTAGTGTTCTACAAAATTGCTATTTGAAATTTTAATGTAGAATCAGCAGTTTATGATGTAATTCCCAAAAACTACTTTTTGCAAACTTTGATGAGATGTAACTCGTATATGGTTAGTAAATTTCCGACTTATGAGTCTTGCGTTGTGGGGTCACTGGCCACCGGATTGCGATTTTAAAATATCTATTTATAATTCTAATATATATATTTATTTGTAACTTAATCTCTGTAAGTTTATTGTAATACCAAAATTGGCGAATAAAGATGTTAATTATTAATATACTAATAAACAGAATATTTAACAGCATATAATTAGAATATTTTATTGGAGATTTACTGCCTGCTCATCTATTTCCTATAAAATTATTCCATTATTAGATTACAGTAGGTAATGGTTCAAAACTTTACCAGCAATAAATATTCTCTGGGCAGTGTTTGGCGTTTGCCTTTATTGAAATACAATAAAATTACATGCAATATTCATTGATACAACAATTGTCATCCCGATGACCTGAGACAGGTAAAGCTAGACAGCAGGTCAATTTTAGGTCTAGCGGGCGTGGGAAATCCTAAATTGTAAAAACGAAGACAAGTTAGAAAGACATTTTCGTTTCCTGGGCCATCGGCCCCCATAGTTTATGGTTGTTCCGATTTTAACTCCCTTTACAGGTGTCCGCACCTTAGTGACCGATAAATTGTTTATTAGTTGACCCAGACGGTCATGAAATTGTGCGAACATTTTTTCAATGCAGTGTCTCAATTTGGAGTTCCCATGAAATTGAACAAAACAGAGAGTGACTAGTATCTCACCCATCACGATATGGTAAAAACTTCACCGAGTTAAAGATCAAAACTAATTGGTAAATGTTCTAAGTAACATTTTGTAATTTTGTAGGTACTGTATAGGATGTTCCTCAAAGACGTTCAAAACGAACAAGGTGATAGAGGGCCCCAAGAGCAACATGGACCACTACATATGGGATTCGATTTTGGATTATATAAAAATTACGAATATTTGTTTATTTTTTCGACCGTACTCCATCCTACATTAAGAATTTCATATCTGAGAAGAAAATAACTGTTGCAGCGATGTGATCTTTTTATTGGTAATAGTTAACAGTATACACGCCTTACTAAACACTATCGTTCAATTACCTCTGCAACAATCGAATAAAAACATTTTTATACAAAATTTTGTGCAGAACTCTTAATGTTGAGTGATTCACGAGGTGATTCACAAGCAATTAAAAAAAAATGTACTACAGAGAAAATGCTCACTATTTGAAAACCTTATCTTACTATGTCCCTAACTAAAATTGATAAACATAATGGACTTTCGAATACTACATTGGGCATAATATGACATTAATGAGAAAAAAATTTTTGAAAAAAAAATTGACCCGCCGCACTATGGTCAATTTGCCAATATTAGGAGGAAAGTATTACAAAAATAAAATTTATCCAAAAATTAAAATTAATATATATGTTGATACCTGAATAACCGGACCATCAGAAACCAAAAAAATATTTTGTTTATGCCGCACGTGTTCAAGGTGGTGACGTCAAATAGTAATTGGGTGGTTCCGCGGCAAATAATTTACCGCTAATATTCGTCCAAGCAAGTTGTTTATTGTATCCAATATTATAAAACTGTTGTCGTGTGCTGTTAATACATGCCTTTAACTATCAAAAAAATGTCACGAGGTATGTGTCCTCTTGGGCAAAACCATATTACCGATTTATTTCGCGGAAGCCTGCATCTGCGCACTTATATTTGAGTTTTAAAAAAAGTTTCACAAAGTTTCACCGAAATTTCTGTTGTATATCGTAGGTCAGTCTCTGTACTTTGGAACATATACTGAGAGTTTACTTTCTTGTACTTTTATTAGAAGATATTTAATTTTACTGCAGATGTTGTCATTTCCGTGAAGAGAAATTACCTGTTTGAATTGCTGCTGAATGAAAAATTGTTAGGTGATGGAGCATCCGTAAGGATAGTCCACAGGATAATTGAAAATATTGAACAAGAGAAAGAAGACTAGCGCGGATTGTTAGGAGAAAATGAAGAACTTATTCAGATTATTAAGCTATTCTTAGGTATGTAATTTACTTAAACGCTGGCGGTCTTGTAAATTTAATGTGGCTTAAATTGGCATTTAAAAAAAAACATTCTGGTTGGTTAAATGGAGAATTAAAATATGAAACTAATAATGAAAATGTATGTGAGCCTTCTAGGTCGAAAGTAGGTCAACCGCCAGAGTTTTAGTAGTAGTGTACAAAAGTCGAAAAGAAAAAAAGTGCAACCATTATTGGAACATACTCCAGAAGAGTTAAGCTTAGCAACTCAAGCCGCATATCATGAAAGTGGTAAACGTAATGTGGCTTCCGTAATAAAAAACTTGGAAGGAGCTCTCCGCGTACAGTATTCCGGGAGTAAATTTTGAGAAAGTTTCGAAATATTTTCACATACAAAAAAAGTCCGTTTTTCTTTACCAATAAAAGAGGTAAAGAAAAACGGACTTTTTTTCTTGAAATCGTCGAAAAAAAGTTGTCACTATAAAGTATCAGCATATAGGTGATTAATTGCAGAGGCATATTAAATAAAAATATACAAGGTGTTTGGTTTGAAAAAATTGAATTATGACAGTTTAAATATGTAAAAATGTAAATCATAGTAGAGAACCCCCTGTAGAATTATTTTCAACTCTGAGAGTCCTGTAAATTAGTACATGGTCTCGACTAACATTCAAAATGAAATGACGCTCAAATTTACGAAAATGTGTCTTTTGCAGATTTTACTATTTGGTGTTCCATTAAAAAAATTCTGACATTAGCTTGCTACCACTCTGTAAAACACCCTGTAGATTTGAAACTAATTTTTGAATATTACACTCTTCATCTCCCACAATATTTATCTGAGACATATTTTCTAATTTCAAACGGTTGAGGAGATACTGACTCACCCTGTATATATTTATGTATGTATTTTTTTATGCATCGTATCATAAATTTAACATATTTAAACAAAAATATAGCTAGAAATGAAGTGTTATTAATACTTTCCTTCTAAATATGGCAAATTGACCACTGTGCGCCGTTCGCTAAAACTTATGAATTAAAATTTCACGCGCCTCTTAGTTAATTGAATCTTATTACCTAACATCGATATTGACGTCGGTTTAAAATATATTTGAATTCGTTATTTGCGTATTTCTGCACCGACATCAATATCTAGATTAGGTAAGAAAATTTAATTAATTGGGCGACGCGTGACGGGATAGTGAAATTTTATTTCGTAATTTTTAGCGAAATTTTTTTAAATGGATTCAATTTTATTTTAACATTTTTTTTTTCCACCCTTTTTAGAGGCCACATTATCAGAGAATCCTGAAATCACTATACAGAGTGTCCCAAAAGTATGGGTACGCCTGTATAACTCGTCAGGATAGCGAGATATGAGGAGAATGACGTGTATAAAAGTTATTGGTCATCGGGGGCACCACTTGATGACCTTGAATTTGACCTTGAGTCATCTGAAGGCAAACTTTCGTTTTTTTTAAGTAGGAACCCCTATTTTTGACACCAGATTCTGAGATAGCGAAAAAAATTTAATTAAATTTGTAAGGGGTCAAACTGTTTTTTCAAGGTCGTTTGAAGGTCAACATTCGTTTATCAAATGTGGACCCTCCTAGTCGTCGAAGTTGATCATGAAATGACCGCGATTTGACCACAAAATCTATCTGTAAGGTCATCACGATCACCATTGCCTGCCTTTGGTAACCACACACAGTCAATTTGATTCCTTACAACTCTAATACAACAGTTTTCGCTCTATCATAATCCGATTTAAAAAGCGACAGTTGATTTTAAATGAACTTAAAAAAAATTACCTTCAAGGTCAAATCTAAAGTCACCAAGTGGTGCCCCTCAATGACATTAACAATTTTTCTTCATATATCGCTATCCTGACGAGATATCAGCCTGAAAATTTCAAGAGACATTTGACCTTTAGATAACCCCTAGCGTCAATTTGAGTCCTTACAACTCGAATGCCAAATGTTTCGCTCTTTGAGAACCCGGAGTCAAAAATTGGAATTCCTATTTAAAAAACGAAAGTTGACCTTCAAATGCAAGGGCAAATCTGCGGTAACCAAGTGGTGCTCCCCGATGACCTTAACAGCTTTTATAAAGGTCATTTTCCTCATATCTCGGTATCCTGGGATATCCTGGGACTATTGGGATACTGTATATCAAATTTCATGCAAATCTGCAAAAATATTGCAAGTAACGCAACCTTATTGGATTTTGTAATCTTAGTTTTTAACATATGATTTGTTATCAGCTTCTAAAACCAATTTTAATGCAATTCCGACGGAATTTGAATTTTATATCACAAAATTAAATTATGACTAGCGACTTCCATATTCTCGAATATTCTCAACTAAAAAAAAAATTGTCTCCAATTTTTGCACAAGCGAATTTATACGCAACTAAACAAATATAAAAAAAACGTACGGGTCGAATTGAGAACCTCCCCTTAAAATTTTATGAAGTCGGTTACAAAGGTAAAAAATTATGAAATTTTCACTTAATGGGGTAATAAAATTACACAAGTTGTTTATAAAAATTAAGATATTTATTTGCAACATATCTTCAAAATATTTACTCTCATTTTCATGCATCTTCTTAAAAAACTCTTTTTAGACTTAGAAAAGCGCGCTCATTTAGAAGAATTGTATTTTCGGTTTATTTTATGCAATTCTCCATAATTTTGACATCGGTTCGCATACACTTGTAGTAGCTTCACACGAAGAAGTCGATTGGATCCATATCGGGTGAACGAGTAGCCACCTTATCGGTCCACCGCTGCCAATCTATCGATTGGAATAAGTTTCGTTTAAATGCTGCTTTACTGATAGAGAATATTAAATTGTGCTCCGTCGTATTGTAGCCACATACTCTACCTACCCTACGCTAATCACAACATAGCATAAAATAGAATAATAAAGGCTAACACAATAACCCGAGAAACGGGTTAATGTGTATTCTCTCAAGAATATGAGAACACCATTTGGAGGTACATCACAATGCTTTAATGACAAATAATATTCGTTTTGATTTATTTTGAGAATTCAAAAGTGAGAATTTTTAGCATTTCTGTTAGCCCAGACGACAGATAACATTTTTATAGTGAAACCCACAAAAATTTGCAAACTGAACAATTTTTTAATGAGTTCGTGAAAATGTGTAGAATAATATCCTTTACATTCCGCTCGCATGCAGAACATAAAAAAAGTGATTAAAATTTTTTTTTACCAATTTTTTCAAAATTTTTAAATTAAGTCAGGGCAGGAAAAAATAAAAAATACAGGTGGGTGGACCACGTGTTTCTGAAAAAAAAATATTCTAATAAAATTTTTCGCTAAAGTCACGGTATTCCTGGAAAAAAATAATGAAGAAACCTTGTCACTCTGCGCGGCTAGCGCACGGTTAAATGCATACTACGGAACCTCTAAAAATTCTTAGCTGTTCTATCGAGTAAAATAAAGCTTTTTTCTCTTTCTAATTACACGTTTTAAACATTTTTCTTAGTGATTAGGAGGATAAATAGTGAGTATGGAGGGAAAATATATAATTATCAATGCATACACTGACACCACACATACCCGCTGAATCGCTCGCATGAATTTTGACGTGCCTTTACTGTATTGTATTTATTACAGGTACACCTATCCACATTTCAGCTATATCTAATGAATTCCTTATACATTTGTTAATGTATTGGAAAAGTTTCGGAATTTGTATTCAAAACAATCAAAGATATTTTCATAGTTCAAGATCTTGAAAATCACAATTTCTTATCATGATCTGATTGATCATATTTTCAAAAAATGCATAGAAGTAAACGATTTTGTGTTTGAACATTCGAAAAATATACATTTTTTCCGAAATAGTGATATTTTATTTTTTCCAATGGGTCAATTTCTCGACAAGTTACAGCCTCCAATACATATATTTACAAAAAAAAATCATCAAGCAAGGAAATTAAAATGATTTGAGATGTACTTTTTTTTAATCCTCGTTACTACAACGTAATAAACCATAATAATCATGAAGTGTACATACTTTTTAACAGTTCTCAATGAAGAAAGAATTTTTTTGAAGGGTTTTTATTTTTTTCTATATTGTTTATTGCGACGATTGAGTTCGGGCGTGATAATATACATATATAAGTATATTTTTCCCATCCATCCTTTGCTTGTATTGCATCAGAAAGCTACAATTTCCATCTTTTAAATGAACCAACTCTCATATAGATTGAACAAATTCTGATTTAGTGACATGTAATTCAGTGCGTCGGTTCCACAGTCATGCGTATTAAAGCGCGTGCACACATGGATCTCGCTCCGAGTTATAACGTTACACTTGACTATTTTTTTCCGGGAAAACCGTGGCTTTAACGATAAATTTTGTTAGGACATTTTTTGTTCATAAATACGTGATCTATCAATCTGTATTTTTTATTTTTTTCTAGCTTGATTTAATTTCAAAATTTTGAAAAAACGGATGAAAAATAAATTTGTTTCATTTTTTTTTATGTTCTGCACCCGAGCGAAATGTAAACTTTTCAGGATATTATTCTACAGACTTTCACGAACTCATTAAAAAAAAGTTTACACAGTTTCCAACTTTTTGTGGGTAAATACCTACGTCGACTGGGCTATGTTATTAATGTCGCATTATGCCCGAAGTAATATTGCATCACGTTTATCAATTTCAGCGAGGCACGCAGTCAGTTTATGAAATTGTGTTAATTTTTTCTGTAGTACTTCTTTTTTTAATTGCTTGTAAAGTGTCACGAAACAATAAAATTCAATAGAAAATTTTGCAATTTTGCATTTTTCGATTGTTGTAATGGTAATTTAATAACTTCTTCCAAGCAACTACACAGCTATCATATAATTTTAAGTTGGTATATTGGAATTATTATATACAAAGAATTTGCAAAACAAAACATCGTTAATGGATAATTGAAAATAAAACATTTCATAAACACGCATTGTTGAATTTGCATCCTGTAATGAAGCATTCATAAATTCATGTTCCACTACTGATGTTTCCGGATTTACACCCGTCATCAATATGCACATGGTACGCAAATCTACCCAGCTCCCGTCTAGAGGCACGGATTTGCAGACGACACTAAACTATACGTCACCAGTAAGCAAGGATCCTCGGACATAAAAGCCCGGCCCCAAATCAACATATAGAGTGTGGGCAATTCTGTCAATCTGTCTACAGCGTGGTGAGCTGGACATATTACCATTTTGTGCATCTCCCGACGCAAACACGATGGAACGAATGCAATTTGACCCTGGGAATCCTTCAGCGTGTTGAGCTGGGACTTCGAGTCGTTAGTTATTAGTCATTCCCCGACGCCGTTTCGCCGCGAGAAGCAGAGCAGATGAGCCTGGCCTGGAGACCTCCTACAGCGTGTTGAGCTGGGAAACTTCTTGAGTTGACGATATTCGCCCGACGCCCGATGCCACTCCAGTAGCAGAAACTAACTTCGCATCACATCGTTACGCTCTCTCTCTCTCCCTCTCCCTCTGATAATAGAAAATGTTATCCTAAGAACCGTAAAAGATACGGACCTGTATAACCAGTACCTGTATGTTATGTAACACTGCCACATATTACCTGTTTGAAGAAGAAAATAAATTGTATATATTTTTATTGGGCTGTCTTATTAACTAATCTGGACCCTGATTAATCTCCAAACCAGCTACCCGACAACAAACCGTTACAATTCCTTCTTTTCTCTTGTAGTGCTAAATACATATAAGAGAGAATTGACGTCTTTTTATAAATGAGGAAGAAAAAGAAAAGCTATTCCATCAAATGTTTGAAGAATTTTCATTAAGGCACTATATACAGCAACCGAATAAAGGAGTCTACACACGATCCAGCGGCAGGGAGCCAGCCTTGTCGGTACCTTTGAAGTTTGGCTGGGCGGCCGCTGGGTAGCGGCAAAGTTTGTTCGAGCCAGCAATGGCGAGGTGAGTTTCAGTCAGCGAAGGACAAAGACATGCCGGCTTGCCTGCCGTGAAAGTTCCGCTGAAAGTATGACATTAGTACGGTCGTTCACCACCACAGTTGTCTAATTCCAGAAACATGTTATAATGTTTGAAATAAATAAGTGAACTGAGAACTCATTTTACTTCCACATCCTAGCATGCCCGCTAAATGTGAAGAGCTCCTCCCGTTGTCGTGCCGACTTGTGATCGTGCCAATGCTGGTGCCGGTAGATGTGAAAACGCCCTTTCGGCCCGTAAGCGCACGCACTAATTCACCCAGCCGTCGGACACACTTCCAACTGCGAGGCCCAGCACAGGAGATTAAAACAGTAGCAAAAAAACTACCAGCACGCTGGCCACAGCATGCTGTGTCGTGCGTATAATGTATAGAAGCACTATTTATTTAAAGAATAACTTTCCTTTTTTCTTTCTCATTTAATATCTTTTGCTCCTTAGAGGGGTCACACACGATCCAGCGGCAGGTAGCCAGCCTTGTCGGTACCTTTGAAGTTTGGCAGGGCGACCGCTGCTGTACCGCTGGGTAGCGGCAAAGTATGTTCGATCCAGCAGTGGCGAGGTCAGTTTCAGTCAGCGAAAGACAAAATACATGCCGGCTTGCCTGCCGCATCGTCTCTTTGAAGTTCCACCGAAAGTATGACATTAGTACGGTCGTTCACCACCACAGCATTCCAGAAACATGTTATAATGTTTGAAATAAATAACTGAACTGAGAATTTATTTTACTTCCACATCGACGTGGTGGAATGGAAGTATAGTAACAAATTATATGTACTCAAAGAGCTAACACACCACTCGTGTCGACGCCGATTTTTATTCATTTGTGTGGTGTCTACAGTTTTCGTTTACTTTGTTTAAGTAATTTAGTAAAAAATATGGCTGGTTTTAAAAGTGATATTGTTAGATTAATCGAACTTGTGGAGATAAATCCCTGTATTTGGGATAAAACAAATGAAAATCATAAAAATAAAATAGTCAGTTGGCAGCAAATGAAATATAATTTGTTAACTGCTGCCATGCTACTGCTCACACTTGCACACTTAAAAAAATACTCCAGTTTAAGCTGACAGCCGATTCCGCCCAGCATGCCCGCTAAATGCGAAGAGCTCTTTCCATTGTCGTGCCGGTACCGTCTTGTGTCTTGTGATCGTGCCGGTGCCGGTAGATGTGAAAACGCCCTTTCGGCCCGTAAGCGCACGCACTAATTCACCCAGCCATCGTACACACTTCCAACTGCGAGGCCCAGCACAGGAGATTAAAAAGGTAGCAAAAGAAATAACAGCAGGCTGGCCACAGCATGCTGTGTCGTGTGTACACCCCACAAGTAATGACTAGTTTACCTTTTTAGTAAACCTAACCGACTTTTATGCAGGGCCAGTCGAAAAGTAAGAAATTTTAAAATTCGGCTTTTGAACAACACACACCCTGTATGAGGTATCGAGCCAAAATGTTGTATAGAGGTATTTGAGACAACTACGAATCGAATACGCTATTCAATTTTCCGATAAAAAAATTACCTAATAGTCGATCTCAAATTTCGACACATTTAGAGGAACTTAGAGTAGGCCTTGAAAATATGAAAATTAAAAAAAATTTTAAATCGAGCAACGCGTTCCAAAATAACGGGGTAAACACACCGTTATTTACTGTATTAAATAGCACACACATAAAATATGAGTACGTATATGTATTTATGTATTTTATAATAATGTTCACTTTCATTACCTATTAGATATGACCTTATTTCCATGTATACAATACGAGAGAATTTCGGAAAAAGTATGTACAGACGTAAATCATTATCTACCTAAAATATATTTATTTTCAAAATAGCTGCAAATCCTAACTGTTTAATCACTCATGAGAATTTCATAAGTTTACTTCAAAATCTAAAGTCCATTTCCCACATATTTCATTTTTACGAAAATGAATAATACACACGTTATATAATACGTTCTTTACTACTTATTGCCTTGTAATATTTGTGCTTTAAAAAAATTTAGAAAACATTAAATCGCGGTACAAAAATTCTTGTTTTCTATCATCCCAACCGACCCTATTTTAAAACCCCATTAACCATTTTACGAGCGCATATCAGCCTTATTTTAAAATTCTTTCAGATAGTGACTAAAATTTTAGTTAGTAAGTGCATTCTAGATAAAAATTTAAAATGCAATCAATACAATGACAGCAGCATTTAAAAGTCGATATGGACTCATCTTCCCTTATGCATGATAACGTTCCCCTAACAGAAGAAGTTGTCGGACTAGACCAAAATCGAAAAAGGACGTGACAGTATAAGTAGACAGTTTTTATTAAGGAACGCATTTCCGGTCAACCACAATACACCTCGATTCTTACAATATAAGCGCGCTTTTGTGCCGCCATCACCAGCTAGGGGTTAGAAGCTGAATTTATGACTTTTATCGTTTCAGAAACACCCTCATAACTCTATAACTCTATGTTTACCATTTTCATATTTTTTAGATGGTGAACCGCGTTGTACTGAGTGAATACATAAAAAATTTCAAAATAGTCATTACCAATATTCTACTAACCAAACATATACAAGGTGGACCACCGAAAACGGTGCAATCCGGTTTTGTGCCTTTTTAAATGGCAGAAAAATGAAAATGAAATTTTTTTTTTCCGTAAGCTCAAAAAACAGCTTTTTTTTCCTTATGGGCTGCGGTGCCGACGCCCTGCTGTACTGAAGCTTAAGTTTATTGTACCCCATATTCTCGTTATACCATTAATCCCGTTTCTCTCCAAAAGGAGAGTATACGGTCAATGGGAGCTCTGGCTATTTCTTCCGGGGTCACGGTTAGTCCCCCGAAGTATGAAAACCACCCAGCCACCAAGGCTGGGCATTCACGTCTGTGGTGAGGAGTTTCTTCATTCTCACCACACATCCTGCATTCTGGATTATCCTTCACACCTATGTTGGTTAGGTGTCTGTTCAGTGTGCAGTGTCCTGTTAGAATTCCCACTGCACATCTCAGCTGTTTTCTGCTCAGCTTTAGCAATTCGTTAGTCTTTGTCTTGGATGGCCCGCCGGTGATGAACATACGTGACTGTCTCATCCCCGGCGCGCCGGTCCAATGTTTCTGACTCAATAGTTCCTTTACAATTCCTCTTACGGTACTGTATGATATCCCGCAGGATGGCTTCGGTCCAATCAAGGCTGTTTTTGCGCCTTCTTTGGCCAGCTTATCTGCTTTTTCGTTGCCTTCATTGCCCTGGTGTCCTCGCGTCCACTCCAGTTGTATACTGTTGTGTTCCGCCAGTTTCGCCAGGGATTCAAGGCAGTCTTTTACCGTTTTGGAACGTATCTCTACTGCATTCAGAGCTTTGATAGCTGTTTGACTGTCAGTGATTATGCGGATCCTTTTGTCAGTATATGACCTCCGGATCATTTCTTGTGCACAGATTTCTATGGCTGTGACTTCTGCTTGGAACACCGTTGCGGTACTGCCCAGGTTCAGACTGATGTCTGTCCCTGGTTGGTCCTCCGTAACACCTGCTCCAGTACTTCTTGACGATTTCGATCCGTCAGCATGCCATATGGTATCATTTGGATGTCTTCGCAGTTGCCTTGTTCCTTCCTCTTCTCTATCGGGTATGTATAGTTGTGGCTTGTGCTGATTCTATCTGACTGCATATCTAGTAGTCGACTTTTTCTTATTTGTTGGAATATTTCGGTGTGGTATCCAATTCTTGGAATGGTCCCATGTCCGTTTATTTTGAGCCTGTACGCCGCGAACAGTGCCTCACTCTCCACTACTAATTGTAGTGGGGGCAGGAAAAGTAGCGCTTCCATGGCTGCGGTAGGCGTTGTTGACATTGCTCCCGTTATGCCTAGACAAGCCAGTTTTTGTACTTTCCGTAGTTTTCTCATTGTCTCCCCTTTTCCGGCTTTATGCCACCAGATCAGGGAGGCATAGGTTATTATTGGTACTACAACTCTTTGGTACAGCCAGTGCACCATTCTTGGTTATAGTTCCCAGTTCTCGCCTATCATTCTTCTGCTGGCCCATAAGGCTCGCGTAGCTTTGGTAGTCACTCTGTCTAGATGTGCATTGAAGTTTAATTTGGTATCTAGAATTAGTCCCAAATATTTCACTTCACATCTCACCTGTAATTCGTTTCCCCGGAGATATAATCTTCCCAGGTTGAGTTTCCTCTTTCTTGTGAAGGCGACCACAGTGGTCTTCCCTGGATTCACGGAAAGACCTTCCTGGGTACACCATCTGTCTACCATGACGAGGGCGCGCTGCATCTTTTCTGATGCAGCGCCCTCGTGCTCTCCTCTTACCAGGATGGCGATATCATCTGCATAACCTTGCGCATATATTCCCTGTTGTTCCAGTCGAGATAGGAGCTCGTCCGCAACCAGGCACCACAGGAGAGGAGATAAGACCCCCCCCCCCCCCCCCCGGGCAACCTCTGGTCACGGACACCTCCTCTGTCGTGGATCGTAGCGTGGACTGAATTTTCCTAGTTCTGAGTGCTGAGTCGATCCATCTTGTTATTGACTTCTTCACTCCGCGCCTCTTCACTGCATCACTTAGAACAAGCCTGAAACCGGGTAAAAACTAAATCGAAAGATTAAATGAGTTAACCCATGTTTCTATAAGTACTTTAGGGCGCTGAGACCGAATCTGAGGTCAAAATTGTCACATGTCGACAATATTTTCATATTTTCATTTTCAAGAAACAGCTTAGAACAAGCCTAAAACCGGGTAAAAAGTAAATTGAGTGAATAAACCAGTTGACCCATGTTTCAATACGTATTTTGGAGCGCTGAAACTGAATCCGAGGACAGAATTTTCTTATCATGTGAGGATTTTGACATAACCTCAAAAAAATCTTAAACCCCTCATAAATTGTCAAAAATGCATTTTAAAGTAGATTCAAAAACTTGAAACGACTAACTCACTTTACTTATATGAATTTTGGAACGCTGAAGCTGAATCTCAGGTCAGAATTCTCCAATTATATCAGAATTTTGACATAACCTCAACAAATCACCATGAAACACATAAAAAATGGTTACAAATGTATTTAAAAGACTGTTTAACAGATTAACTGCCACATATAAATTATTTTGTAAATTTCATCCAAATGGCCTGACTATTTAGATTTTACGAAATATAACAAAATAAAGGCATATTTTCCTAACCCAGTATTTCTCGTTTCAACTAAAAAAAGTCACCAGCTATTTATTCAGTAGACTTGTTTAGGTCATGAGTAAAGTAAGTTCCATAAGAATAGCATTAGAAGTGAGGTCAGATCAGACACTCATGGCTTCAATACTCATATATCGATGAGAGGATTATATGAGTTAAAATTTTATGAAGTCGGTTAAAAAGGTAAAAAATTATGAAATTTTCACTTGGTCCCTAATGTGAACACTAAATCTTAGAATTATCTTTTGGAACATGAATACTCTGTGTGAAGATCTGCCTGAACCCATAGTAAAATCAGGTATTTTAAGTGTGGACAGACAATGAGGTTAAGCCAGTTTATTGCAGATGAAAGTAAGAAAATCTCGAAGACCTTTTCTTAATATCATCTTTCGGTTTGAAGATATTCTACTTCAAAATTAATTTCAAATGACCAGCAATTTATTGCCTTTTAAAAAATCTGTAAAATTTTTCACACAAAACTTCCCTCTTTGTTAGAGACTCTTTATTTACAATTATTCTATTCGATGAATGATGATCTATATTATTTTTACTAAAAATATGTCAGATTTTCTTCCTGGCAATAGTGTCAACTACTTGCCAAATATTATCCTCTTACCCCGTTTCCTTTCATTATTTTCCTAGAGTGACCAACCTGTATATTTGTCATTAAAAGTATAGCAGGTTTCTTCTTTGACAGTTGTGGTAACTACATAGAAATATTATTGTCCTCCGTTATATTTTTTCCATTAATGATTATTTTAAGGTTGTATATTTTTCACTAAAACTATAGCAGGTTTCTCCTTTGACAATTACGTTAAATACATATTAAATATTTGTTTTATTAATTACTTTTTTTTTAGGGTGCTCACTCACTAAACGAATTTGTTGTCAATAGTGTCCGCTGTCTAGAGAATATTATTCATAACGGTCAAACGGTTTTGCAGACATAGAGCCAACAGACAGACGAAATCGAAATACCTTAATTTTCGTAATCTACATAATCTGAAGTAAAAGCCTGGAAAAATTTAAAGGCCCAAGGTGTCAACACTGCCAGAACAGTATAACAGACATACGCGGAGAATTCAGACTCTTTGGCGAAGAGCTAAGAATTCCTATTTGCAAGACGTCTGTGGCAAATGTGGCTAATTGAGGATTCCACCGGTATTTTAAGAACTGATAAGGAGCAGATCGTTTAGGTTTGGCACCAATATTGCGAAAAACTTTTCGAAAGAGACCATCGTGAGGTAGAAGATAACTGGCAACATAACTGGCTACGAACACGAACCTTCAACACCGCAATTAGAAGTGGAGGAAGCTATACAAAAACCAAAAACTGCCAAAGCAGCTGGGGTCGATAATACCACGGCCGAGGTACTTAAGTCATCTGGTGAAAATGGAGTGAGAATATTTCATAGACTATGCCAAGGAATATGGGTAACGGGAGTCCGGCCCGATGATTGAAGAACCTCAAAGTTCGTGACACTACATAAAAAGGGAGCGACAGATGCCTGTGATGACTACAGATTGCTGGCGCACTAATATCGCACGACAGTAAAATAACGTTGTATATTCTTCAATCCAGACTTAAGAATTATCTGTCATGACAAATACCTCCTGAGCTTTGTTAAAGAACGCTGTATCAGAGAACAGGTAGTGATTTTGTGACAACTTATCGAGACCGCAAGAGAATATTGCGCGTCTGTATATCTTTATTTCGTAGACTACTTTTGACAATGTGTCTAAAAAATGGTTATTTTATTGTTTTTCATACTGAATGTTAGACACAGTAAGTGTATTAAAAAAGTTGACAAGTCGCTTCGTAAGGAAACTTCTTGTTGATATTCTAGCTTGGTCAGATTTAGATCGATGGTATACGAAAGGAACGAATGGTTTTATTAGGAGAGCTGGCAAACATTATGGTGAACGATAATATTCAAAATTTTCACTGATGGCAGTCCATTCTTTGGCCTTTGGGTATGTCAAAACCGATCGTCCGCCGTTTCAAAATGGAAGCATTAACTTGGGGGGTGAATTCAAAAAGGTTTTTAGTGAACCATATTGTTCAAGAAAAATTTTTGCAGAGGTGACTAATATAGTTAGTCTAGACGGCATTTCTACTTAGGCAGACGATTTTGCTGGTAGCATTATCATAGCAGACGCAACTCAAAATGGCAAAAAATCACATTTCGCTGAACTATATTGTTCAAAAATAATTTTCGCATACTTCGATTTGTCTACTTATGGTTTAATAAATGACGAATCGGCAGACGAAAAAATCGGTAGCATCGCCCTAGCAGACGCTGTCAAAGTGACAGATCCGGTTTTGATGAACGACATTTATCAAGAAAAATTATGTAAGGAATGATAAATACAACAACTCAAGATTACATTCTCTCCCGGGCAGACGATTTTTTTCATAGCTATGTGTATGGCAGACGCCTGTCAAAAATCACGTTTCGGTGAACTATAGTGATCGAAAATAATTTTTGCGTCTTTCGATTCTTCTATCTATAGTACAATAAATAACGAATCAGCAGATGAAAATCGGTAGTATTTTCCTAGCAAACGCTGTCAAAGTGAAAAATTTTATTTTTTTTTTTCTTATATAAATAGGTTTAGAATGTTGCGACGAAATTTTAAGTTTGAACAACAAAAATCTGTCTGTAACCTTTTTTTGTGAGCACAATTACTCTGAAACTGTTGACTTTTATGACTTTATGGCAGATAACCGAGAGAAATTTGATACTTCAAACTATCAGGATGGAAATATATTTAATATATTTAATATCCCGAAGGGTCCATCGATTTTGGGACACTTTAAAGATGAATTCCCCTCGGATCCCATAATTAGTTTCTGAGGTACAGGAGCAAAAGCACATTCCGTGCAATCTATAGGTAGCGAGTTAAAAAAAGACCACCTTTTTATTACTTTTTAAATAAATATTTATTTGTTTATTGTGATATTACCATATTGTGATACTACCATGTAGGTATCAAGGCATTTTTATATATCAGAGTTTATGTTTTTTGTTAAGTAAGGATCCTGATTTTTTAAATTAATATTTAAGTTATAAGTTGCTCGTGATATCGTATTTAATCTTTTTGTAATATAAGTTACTGTTATCAGTCATTTGTATGTTCCTTATAATATAGCCGTATATGATAGATTGATATTCTTATGATTATACGTATTATTTGTTACTTTTAGATTATTATGCTCTGAAAATAATGTTTTCTAGACTTTTTGTTATGTTATTTTTTTATTTGTATAGAAGTAATAAATCTGTTGTTTAAAGTCAGATTTTTGTTTTTGTTTTATTCACACGGGAAATATAACGAACTGTCACCGATTTTTTGTATGCAGAGGAATTCTTTGTTTGATAACTGTTGTCTAAGGAATCACTATTTCTACATACCATCAAAGAGGGTAATTTGATGATGGGACGAAGGTAACGGGGTGGTCGTGGCGGTGGATGTTTTGATAGTTTTGCTTCTCGTACACACACTTGATCACAATTTTATTTCTTTAGCCCATTTAATATGGGGTGGGGTTAGCGGCAGTGGATGATGTCAAAAAAAAATTTGAGACCTTTGGTCCATTTAAATAATAGGGTGGGGATGGCTGATGCCAACAAATTTTTAAGAACTTAGTTTCTCGTACATACACTAAATCCCAATTTTATTAACTTTTACTTGTTTGCTTTGCCTATTTAACCATATTTGCCCCCAACCCTTCGACAAAATAAGTTTAAATATAATCTCGTTCCAGATCTCGTTACATATACACCATATCTTAAACAGTTCCAGAGTAATTGTGCGCACAAAAAAGGTTACAGACAGACCTTCAGACAGATTTTTGTTTTTCAAACTTATAATTTCGTCGCAACATTCTAAATCTATTTATATAAGAAAAAAAAAATTAAAATTTTTCACTTTGACAACGTTTGCTAGGAAAATTCTACCGATTTTTTCGTCTGCCGATTCGTTATTTATTGTACCATAGATAGACGAATCGGAAGACGCAAAAATTATTTTCGATCGCTATAGTTCATCGAAACGTGATTTTTGCCATTTTGACAGGCGTCTGCCATACACATAGCTACGAAAAAAATCGTCTGCCCGGGCGAGAATGTAATCTTAAGTTGTTGTATCTATCATTCCTTATATAATTTTTCTTGATAAATGTCGTTCATCAAAACTGGATCTGTCACTTTGACAGCGTCTGCTAGGGCGATGCTACCGATTTTTTCGTCTGCCGATTGGTTATTTATTAAACCATAAGTAGACAAATCGAAGGACGCGAAAATTATTTTTGAACAATATAGTTCACCGAAATGTGAGTTTTTGCCATTTTGAGTTGCGTCTGCTATGATAATGCTACCAGAAAAATTGTCTGCCTAGGTAGAAATGCCGTCTAGACTAACTATATTAGTCACCCCTGCAAAAATTTTTCTTGAACAATATGGTTCACTAAAACCTAAAATCACCTTTTTGAATACACCCTCCAAATTAATGCTTCCACTTTGAAACGACAGACGATCGATTTTGATATACCCAAAGACCAAAGAATGGACTGCCATCAGTGAAAATTTTGAATATTGTCGTTCACCATAATTTTTGCCAGCTCTCCTACTATTTCTTTGAAAGTTACCTGCTGAATACCCAAAACAATATTTTTTAACAATAATGTAAGCAGAAATACAAGATATTTATTTTTTAAATATAAGAAGACATGGTCTGAAATGCGAAAATTCAAGAAATCTCTGTGAGTGATTTTTTCACGATTGCAATACCTTCGGTAAACGAGGGAAGTAAAAACTAAGTGAAAACTGAAGTCAGCATTCAATAAAACAGTTGAAAACAAAGCAATATATCTATCTACAAAGTTGCAGGATAGGCAATAGAAAACGCATAAAACAAATTTTTGTTAAAATAATACCTTTCGGAGACATAATCCTAAAAGTTTATTATTTACGACCCCAAGCTTCGACCGCCCAACAAAAGCTAAATATTATCCGGAAACCATAATTCAGGTGCCTATAAAATATACGGATATTTACTTAAAATTCAACACGGTTTGCGGCTGGCTACTGTATATGAGGGTTTGGGTATCCCTTCGTGTCCCTTTTAGATATCAAAAACTACTAAATAGGATTTCACACCAATCTAAAATAAATTGAATCTTTTTATTATTCCTTTTGCCGTTTTTTTATGTCGCGTTCTGCAAATTTTCAGTTTCTGCCATTTATTGTCGATATGTGTCCTTTGTGTTCGGCACACCAGGAACTCCCACATATTTCACATGGCTAGGAAGATGTCAGCGAATTTTACGCATCTTTATATTGTGCTTAAGTCCATCCGGGTGGAAATAAATGACGGCTATTATTTACATCCATTTATATCAGACGTATAAATAAAATATTTGGTCGTTTTAAATTCGAATATTCGTTTCATTATATTAAAGCTAACATCCGATGGTAGTTAATCATACATATGAAAATTTTAAAACGTTAAATGTCGTATAAAATATTTTTCACAGTATTGGATACCGTTGAAAAAACCGGACAAGCGCAATCTCGTTTACAGAGATAATTTCCAATTATCTTATATTATTAAATATGCAAATAGCACTATAGGAGAAACCTCTTTAAATAGAGCAGTTTTATGTTTAGGCACATTGAATACATTCCAGAAGCGAGTGGAACGTTGGTGGGTATCATCACCAATTATAAGCTTTGTAAATAAATATTTGGGACATTATGCTTCAATAATGTTAAATGTAAGGCACGCCATATGTACTTGATATGTTTAATAGTTCCCTGAAATTTAATGGATTTGCGGTCAAATTTGATAGGTTGCAATAGTGTTTTATACAAGCATTTTTTTTTTTGTAAACTAAGCTTGCCTCCCATTGCCAAGGCAGTCCAGTAAACCGCATCGCAGTAATTAATACTATAGGATAAAATTAAGGACTCAATAATTTCCATTTCACATCCAGGGACGTTCAGAGTCATTATGCTATTTAGTAATTTTAATTTATGTAACGACTTTTGTACTATATAGCTGATATGCTTACAGCCAGTTTCACAATCGTTGGTTATCTTTTGGTTGACTAACCTGAATCTGAAAGTTAACTATTGGTAAATATAAATATGCGTTTCACCAAATTCATTTTGTGATTAGTAATGCAACTAATGGTTAAGCTTAAGTTTTGAATGGTTGATATGAGTTTTTGACAGATATTCCACATATATTTTAAAAAGAAAGGAGAAATTGATTTCAGTAATTCATAAAATATGTTCAATATTATTACTCTGTTATTACATTCGTTTTTGTATCTGAAATTTGTAAAGAAATAATAATTATTGAATTTACGCAGAGTATTATTTTCCAAATGTACCTACTTAGTTATACTAGTTATAATGAAAAATAAATATATATCGATAAGAAAAAAATAAATATATATCGATATATATCGATAAGAAAGGTGACAAATTTATTTCTGAAGAAGTATTATTACTGCATGTGTACTGTAAATCTCCTGGTAAATCTGGATATGTAGATTTAAAACGATTTAATAAAACTTCGTTAATTTGTTTTATTTAATTATAGAGTTTCATATTTTGGGTATTAAAAAACATGAAAATAATAAAGTATTAATATTTAATTGAAATGATTATAAAGATGAGTATATTTACACAGGGTGATTATTTTTCTTTCTAATGTTAATCATTAGATATTCCGATAGGTACTTATACCCAAAAATTGCTGAAAATATTCATGTTCCAAATTGGAAAAATAGCCCATTTAATTTCTTCTGTATCTAATACATCTTCGAAGTTAAATTAAACAAAAATTTGTATTTGCATTGGTGCTGCAATTCGCATCTTGATGTTATATACTTTTAGCTAACAACGAATTATTGGTTTACCAATATCTATTCAACTGGTTTGCTTAACCATAAGATAACCAAGACCTTGAACTTAACCAAACATTGTGAAACGGATTTTCATAGTAAATCTATGGTCAAATCCTAACCATTAGTTAACCACCGATTGTGAAACTGGCTGTTTTAGAGAATCTCAAGCCAGTATTTAAGAATAGTCCAAGGTTTTTAATAAATTGTAATCTTTATGGTAACATTATTAAACATAATTTGACTATCACAATTTATTACAGTTTTATTATGTGGTCGAAGAAGCAGAATTACCGTTTTGAATTCTTTAAGTATTATGTGTCTCAAAAAGTTTAGTTTTTCTCTGTTTTTTATTGGGATGCTCTGCCACATGTATTTTCTTCTAAACAATGTCCGAAATCTACAAAATAATACCATTAACCAGTATTTTACTGGAAAATAATCTCTACGCCTGTGACTTTTACGTCAAAGGATCAGTTAGAAGGTGGTTTTTGACAAATAATGAATAAGAACAAAAATATAAAAATGACGTACTTTGCTGAGGTTTCGGAAAACGAATATGTTTCCTTTCTCAAAGCGTATTATAATGTTTGTGTGCTGTGCAGTATCCATAGATACTTACTGCTTACACAGAACTGTTGATATATCTAGTTGATAGTTTTGTTTTAAACAATGTTAAGTTTGTTAAATTCTTCTTTTAACATCGGCAGCCAGGTTGTGCAAACATCTACGGAACAATTCGATACGCATTTATCTTCATTCAATGGCATTATATCCACTTCTTAAATTTTTCTTTTCTTGCTATCTGTCTCTTTTGTTAAAATGTTGCCGAGTCCCAGTTTATTCTATGTCCGTTCTTCCAAGCGTGTTCGCAAATCTTCGATTTCTGAATCTCATTCTTCCTAATGTAACCCCTGTGCTCGCCCAATCTAACAACCTGGCTGCCGATGTTAAAAGAAGAATTTAACAAACTCAACATTGTTTAAAATAAAACTATCAATTAGATATATCAACAGTTCTGTGTAAGCAGTAAGTATCTATGGATACTGAATATAACAAATATATACTTAAAGTTGTGCATTTAATATTGTAACAGCACACAAACATTATAATAGGCTTTGAGAAAGGAAACAGATTCGTTTTCCGAAACGTCAGCAAAATACGTCATTTTTATATTTTTGTTCTCATTCACTATTTGACAAAAACCACCCTCTAACTGATCCTTTCACGTAAAAGTCACGTAGAGGTTATTTTCCAGTAAAATACTGGTTAATTGTATTATTTTGTAGATTTCAGAGATTGTTTAGAAGAAAATACACGTGGCAGAGCATCCCAATAAAAAATAGAGAAAAATTAAGAAAATGCCACAACCAACATTCAGACAATATATAAGTTTAGTTTATCAATTCGAAAAGAGAAAAAGTTGCCTGTCGTCAGCATATTAATGACTTTATAATAATTAAGGCCAGTATATAAATCAATGGTGATTATGAAGAATAGTAAAGGTCCTAAAAAGCTCCCTTGTGGAACACCTTACTTAACTAGTTCGAAGTTGAAAAAAATTCATCTCAACTCGACTCTCGGTCTGTCTATCTGTCTCGCAGGTGATTGCCAAAAAATACTACGCAGGATTTACCAAATCCAAAATATCTCAGTTTACTCCATAAGACCTGGGTGTCGAAAGCTTTATTAAAATCAAGTGAAATTAAACATATATTTAAATTAGAATCAGAAGCTTTCAAGATCTCATCGGTAACATGAAGCAAGGCTGTGGTGAGATCTTAACCCTTACTCATTCGAAGGCAATATATTTTTTGTTAGAAACTTGTTAAGTTATTTCTTCTAAAAATTTTAGATATTGTAGTTAAAATGCTGATTGATCTGGAGTGATTAAAGGCAGTTGGATTACTGTTTTGAGGAATTGATAAAATATTACCAAGCTTCCAAAGATTTGAAAAACAGGTACAGCAAGACATTTATTAATTATAAAAGTTAAAACCTCACTAATAAGTAATAACTCCAAGGTTTTACAATCAATATCATCAGGTTCTATAGGTTAGATTTTTAGGTGAAACTTCCTTGAACGACAATTTCTCATCATTCACTTAATCAGTAATTATTTATTGTTTTATGTTGGATGACCACCCTGTATATTCTTCAATAAAATTATGCCCCATTTCTTCGTTGACAATAACGTCAACTATTTACCAAATGCAACTTCTAATACCTCAGTTCCAATATTTCTTATTCAGATTATGTCTGAACCAGTATAATAAACAATAATTTAATTGGTTTTGATAACAGAATATATAAGACTTTTATTGAAAATATATGGACATTGACAATTCTAATTAATTTAAAAAGCATCTATGATCTCATATAATAAATATAACAATCACTAAAAAACTATGGTGGCACCGAACAGATAGATACTTTGTATCTTTTTAATACTTCCTCTCAAAGTAACTGATCATATGATTAACTCAGACAGATGAAGATGAACCATAATTTTTCTGTTGAAACATTCCCAACATTCGACGTAACATCTTGAAACGCACACATGTTAAAGGTTTAGTCATCACATCCGCGATTTGATCGATCGATGTGCTCCAAGTCTAAAATTCCTTCATGATATTTTTCACGAACAAAATGATGTCGAACTTCGATATGTTTCGATAGTTTGTGAAATTCTGGATTTTTGGCTAGTTGCACTTGCGTTATCTATTAAAAGTTTTGGTACATACTCAAACTTTGTGATTTCACTCAACAATCGTTTTAGCCAAATAACTTCTTTGATTCCTTCACTGGCGGCCACGTATTCCGCTTCTGTAGGAGAGAGTACAACACTTCTCTGTTTTTGACTTGTCCACGTAATTGCGCCTCCAGAATATTTGCAAACAACTCCTGTTCTTGAACGTCTAGTTGTTGAATCTCCTGCATAGTCCGCGTCACTGTACGCTTCCAATATATTTTGTTTATTTTTGGCTCTGTACAATAGCCCATATGCAATAGTTCCTCTCAAATATTTAAAAATCCTTTTCACAGCCCGCCAGTGTGACATTCTTGGTTTTTTCTAGATTTTCTGAGGTCACACTTACAGCATATGCTATATCTGGACATATTGACGTTAACAGATACATCAAACTGCCTACTGCCTGCCGATATGGAATCTCGCTGCTTACAACTGGATCACTATTATTATCTTCGACTCTAGTTCCTTCGCATGGAGTTTTTACAGCGTTTGATTCTGCCATTCTAAATTTTTCTAAAATTTTCTTTGTGTATTACTTTGTTGCAAAAATATCTATCTATCTTCTAAACGCACTATCTGCATTCCAAGAAAACAATCCAATGATCCCGTTGTTATCTCGAATTCTTTTCTCAGATTTTGCATAAATGAAGAAATATCATCGCTATCCGTCCCAGCAACCAATCCGTCACCGACGTAGATCGCAATTAACAGTTTTGTTCCATTTCTATTACGCATAAACAAACATGGATCTGCAGTGCTGCATGTCATATTTTGTTTCTGCATAAAATCAACAAACCGTTTATTCCAGGAACGCGAAGCTTGTTTCAATGCATACAGACTCTTAAGCAACCTACACACTCGTCCTGTTCCATCGTCGTACCCTTCAGGCTGCTTCATATATACTTCCTCTGAAATTTCACCATATAAGAAAGCAGTCTTGACGTCGAATTGTTGTAAATGAAGATTCTCTGATGCAGCAACACTGAGTACTGTGCGTATCGTGTCAAATCTGGCTACAGGACTAAAAGTCTCATCATAGTCGATTCCTGGCCTTTGAGAATAACCTTTCGCTACTAATCTTGCTTTGAAACGATCAAAACTTCCATCTGCTTTCCTTTTTACTCGCAAGACCCAGCGATTCTGAATTAGTTTCTTACCTTTCGGTAAATTTATTAAATTCCAAGTTTTATTTTCTGCCAATGACGCCATCTCATCATTCATTGCCTCTTGCCACTGATGTGCTTCCATGGATTCCATTGCTGAGCGGTAAGTATCAGGAACTATACAGTCAACAAACATTGCGTAATCGAAAGCAGGAACTTCACATTCAGCAATCATCACATAGTCATTTAAATCTTCAGGTTTTTTTAGTTTGTCGTTTAGACACTCTATTTTCCTCATCTTCATTGTATGGTTCTTCCTGTTCCTTTGCTTCTTCACGATCCTCAATATTCTCATGTGCCTCCTCTTGATTTTCAACTCCTTCTAAGTTATCGATGCCGTTAACAATTCTACTGTAATCTTTATTAGTTACAGTTACCATTGTCAACTGAATTTCTTTTTGGAAACTTTCTCGTTTGAATACAATGTCACGACTCAATACAATCTTATTTCTATTTGAAATCCACACACGGTAACCATACTTTTCTTGTCCCATTTTTGTCGCTGTTGCTTTGGTATATGTACAAAGCACTTCAGATTATGAACCAGTATAATAAACAATAACTTAATTGGTTTTGATAACAGAATATATTATAAGACTTTTATTGAAAATATATGGACATTGATAATTCTAATTAATTTAACAAGCATCTATGATCTCATATAATAAATATAACAATCACTAAAAAACTATAATGACACCAAACAGATACTTTGTATCTTTTTAATAGTTCTGTAAGCGCCAACAGACCGGCAGACAGACAGAGAAACAGACGAAAGGAAGGAAGGGAAGTTGTCTGTCTGTCAGACTACAGTCCATTCGTTAATTCTCGAAATCTACATAGTCTGAAGCGTGAAAAACGTAAAAAAATGTCACAGAGTGATTTTTCCACAATTACAATACGATTAGCAAGGGAAGTAAAAAATGTTATAATAGTATATTATACAACGATGCTATAATGAAGACTACTGTTACTGATGATGGAGATTACAACTCGAGCGAGCGAGTGCTATAACCATCCGAGGTAATAATAGTCATTATAGTGGGGGTATATTATACTTTTTCTGAAATCGATCGGTGTAATGTATTATACTTTTTCTGAAATTGATCGGTGTAATGTCTACATTTTCGGCGCGATTTCAGATTGAAAAATGCACAATTCCAGTATTTTAGTCCGTTGCTAAGAAACTGTCAGAAAGCAGACAAAAAAAGATCCATTGCCAAGCAACGATCAACAAAACTGTACGGGAATGTTACTTTTTCTGAAATCCATCGGGAATGTCTACATTTTCGGCGCGAATTTAGAGCGAAAAATGCACAATTCCAGTATTTTAGTCCGCTGCTAGGAAACTATCAAAAAACAGACCAGAAAAGATCCGTTGCCAAGCAACGATCAACAAAGCCGTACGGGAATGTTACTTCCCGGCCTAGGCCGGGAAGTAACATTCCCGTACGGTTTTTTTTATATATATTTTAATATGTTAATATTTTTGATTTTTATACGTTTAAAATAGTATTTATTGTGATTTCAGAAAAAATAGTATGTGTACTTCGGTGTGAAAGCACATTCCCAGACTTCGATGCTTGTTGGCCTCGGCTAGCGCCTCGGCCAACAATTGCATCGTCGTCCGGGAATGTATCGCTTTCACACCTAGATACACAATATACTATTAGACAATATTTACTTTCCCGGCCTAGGCCGGGAAAGTAACATTCCCGTATGGTTTTTTATGTATATTTTAGACAGTAAATAAATACACGCAGACAAACCAACTCACATTAAAATTGCATGACAAAACTTCTTACCACTTTGGTTTTCATTTTAGGTACAGTTATTAATAATGTCGTACTTAGATCTTTCACGTCTTCAATTTTCATTTCGTAGAGATTAGAGCGACATGCACCATAATTTCCCACCTTCTGGTGTCAAAGTTTTGGCCTTTTTCGCTTCATATCTCTCAGATTTTGTTTTTAGAAAATAACGTAGTTTTCCATACTTTTCCAAATCTGTTTTATTTTCAAAACTGCTTTTATTTAGCATGGAATAAAATGATCATAATGAAGAAGATTTGTATCTGTCAGCTAAATAGGCTAATAATACATGTTCAGAAAGAGAGTTAGTTTTTTTCTAAATGCGCCAGTCCGTGAAATTTTGATACGCTTTATCTTAAAAACTTTTTGATTTCTGTGGTAGTAAATTAGATGCTGTTGCTTTTGCTCTATCAGTTATTTCTGGTGAAGTACAGGGAATGGTATCTTCTGAATCACTTTCCATTCTTTCAACCACAAAACTAACACAAACACAATTGCACACAACCCATTTTTATTTTGATTGTTTACGGCGTCTGTTTATTTTTATATTTTAGTTACCTGTCTCTATGGCATTTTTAGTGTGTACAGATAGACTGATTCATGCATAATTTTCTGATTGGTACATGAGGGGGTATAATGACCAGAATTCCATCATCATAATTCCCTGCGGGATTAATTGATGGCATTATATACCAAAAATCACCTATTTAATGTTCATATTATTTGTAAGTCGTATATAAAGCATGTTTTCCTTGTTAGAACGATATTCTCGATCTGCGTATCGGCCTTACAACGGTGTTAATTTAATAAATAAAAGTGTAGAATCTCATGAATTTGTCCCTTATATTCATGTTTTTCTTAAATTATAAAAAACACGATCTCTTACGTTTTTAATAATGGAAAACAAAAACAATTATGAATACAAAATTTTCTCCCAATTATTTTCCCAGTTTAATTAAGCAAAAAACAAAGTATAACGAAAACCGTGCAATTCTTAATAAATAATGTATTATAATAACCACAACATCTCCTTTTATCTCTTTTATTAAAGCTTTTCTACTGTTTAATCCTGTCTGAAGGACGTCAGCGTCGCGGCAGAGATGTAGGCAGAGAACGAGGAAAAACGCAACTGTAGGCTATTGGATGATTGTACCTCCTGGTTACCAGGAATTAATTACCACAGAGATTTTACATCTAGGGGATGCTAACGCTCCGGGGACCCTTTTTGTTAAAGCTATCTACACACCGTTTTAAGACCTCAAACTCAGCAGGAAGTCATTTGTGAGTTTTCTGCACATAGTAGAACCGATTACACGGATTTTAGTTAATTACGGGTGTACAGGTAGGTAACTGTTTACAAATTCATTAGGCTATTCACAGATTTTACAAAAAAAATGTGTGTTGGAGCTGACGAAAGTAAAATTGAATGGCGAGAATATACCTGCTACTTTGAATATTATTTTAGGGCGGTCGGGGACGATAACTTTCCATAGTCTATTGAAAGTGTTAATGAGAAATGATGCTGTTTGTGTATTTACATAGATATATTTGTGGTTACTGACTTTGTCTTCTGCATAGTAGAGAATAATTGTGAATTCTCTAAATAACTAAAGGTACATAGCCTCTTAGCAATTAGGGTTTTCCAAGCCCTTGCTACCTGCTATGTTAACACTACCTTCCACCTGACATTTACAAATATTTTCTTCTGATGTCATAAATATCAGAATATGTACACTTCATTTATTTTAAATAGCAGCGTATAGTCTGAGCTTAAAGTGTCGGGAGTTGCCGACTGCAAATACTTATTATGAATTTCCACTCGCTACTGTTCTTTACTTTGAATATGGTTATTAATTAATATTGCATAAAATAATGTCAAAGTTCTATTTTCTCATGCAACATTACCATTTACTTCATCTCAAATTAGCTCAATGGGGTTAAGTTCACAGTGGTAAGGTGGTACACAATGGTCTGAAATCTCGAAAAGCTGGCAGAAATTTTATATCTAGGGACTTTTTTGCATAAAGCACTTTAGTACAGTACCTAGAGGTAAAAAATATGCAAAACTTCGGAATAATGTCATATTGAACGGATTTCGTTCATTTTTGGCAGTATAATAGTAAATGCTTCACAAAAAAGTTTCTATATTGTGCGGGGGCTTGCTAACTTATAGGGGGTGGATGCCACCCCCTCTAAGGGGGTGGCGCTTAAAAAATATATATATTTATTGGAGCTGAAGTAGAATCAAATTTTAACAAGAAAAGGTTCTATGCACTTTTTCACATAAATTAATAGTTTTTAAGTTATAACGACTTCAAAATTGCGATGTTAGCTCAAAAAAAGGTATTTCCAAACGGCTTTCGTCAAGTATCTCGAAAAGTATTACTTTATCGAAAAAATGTTACAGAAAGTACAAACTGGGAATTAATTAATTTAATAAAAATTGCCATCAACTTACCCATGATTAGAAACAATCATTAATGTCATTTTTTTATGTTAAAAACGCCAGCATGTTTAAATTACACCCACGAAAACTTTTAGGTTTGTTTATTATTTATGGAGAATGTGATAAATTATTAATACCAAAAACATGTAACACATTTGCCACTCGATACCCACAAGAACAGAAATCATCCACCATACACTGTAAAACGCATATTGGATAATTTTAGAATATTTGGGTCTGTCAAATGGCACGTGCCAAATTTTATTATGGCAATCGATGTAGAATTAAATTTGAGGTGGACTTCTATCAGCATGTTCTATATCTAACACATGTAATTTTTAAATTATTCGCATGTTTTTGTTGAAAATTATAGTTTATCCAAAAAAACGCGGAAGCCTATGAAACAATTGAAACAATAAAGTGTGTATCGAGTAGCAAATGTGTTACATGCTCTTGGTACTATTACTTTATCACATTCTCCACAAATAATAAACAAATCTAAAAATCTTCGTGGGTGTAATTTAAACGTGCTGGCATTTTTTAAGAAAAGCGAATAACTGACATTATTGATTGTTTCTAATCGTGGGTAAGTTGATGGCAATTTTTACGAAAAATTTTTGGACATTTAAGAAAATCGACAATATTTCGAAAAGTTGTAACTTTAACCTCTACAATGCTTATACTAGAAAAAAGGGAATTTAACTTAACATAATTTGAAGTGAAAAAATTCAGAGTGTTCCATTTAAAATAAAAAAGTTTTTAAGGTTTGAATTTGACAAAATGTAACGTGAAAAATAAAATACTTGGTATACTATTTTGGAATCTATTTTTTTTTAAGAGAGTAGCTCATCTTGTGTTCTTTTTACGTACTAAAGAGCAAATAAGGATCTCCTACACGAATAAAGTTATAACGGTTCTTGCAAACCGTTGCACCTGTCAAATTTCTTATAAAATTTCAAATATCTCCGAAACTGCTCGGTTTAGGTATAGGGTGTGCTACATGTTTTGACTCAGAATTGTATGGTCATTTCGAAAAGTCGAAAATATATAGGGCGTTCCATTTAAAATAAGCAAGTTGGTATCGACTTCCGGTATTTTCGGAAATGCCGCCATTTTGAAATAATTATTTTCGGACTCACAATGATCGACTATGGTAGGGTACCAAACTTCAAATTGCTATCTCATCTGCAAGTGGGAAATATTCTAATGGCCGCCTTAAAAGAACCACCCTATATAGTAAATATTAGTTTTATTGAAAAATGGATAGAGACCAAAAATAAAGCTCATAAACTGATAATGAATTTCGCTTATTTATTTATTTACATAGATTTAATAATTTCGGAGATATGAAAGTTTACAAATGGCATCCTAACGTTTAAAAGACGAAAAATGCAGTTTAAATGTTAAATATCTCAGAAATTGTGATAACTACGTCACGCATACTAAGAAATGAAATTGAAGACAATTAATTGCGCTTTCAAATTATTTTTTACTCATTCCTGTGCATAAGAAATAAAGAAGTTATGACGGAAAAATGTGCGTATTTATCTTTTTTTTTTTATATATATATAGATAGGTCGCCATTTTGTTACTCTAATTAGCTAGTAATTTAAAAAAATACAGTTTTTCGTTAAGATGTAGCATTACCTAGATACTCAAATGTTTTTGCTCATTTAAAGCACTTGTCTTAGAAAAAAATGCATTTTAAACTTCGAAACACTTGGATACCAAATATAAACTTAAATATCTCCGAAATTATTAATCCTACATCAATAAACAAAAAATATAATTCATTCCCAGTTTGTACTTTCTGTAACTGGTCTGTAACATTTTTCGATAAAGTAATATTTTTCGAGATACCTGACGAAAGCCGTTTGGAAATACCTTTTTCTTAAGCTAAAATCGCAATTTTGAAGTCGTTATAACTTAAAAATTATCAATTTATGTGAAAAATTGTATAGAACCTTTTCTTCTTAAAATTTGATTCTATTTCAACTCCAATAAATATATGTATTTTTTAAGCGTCACCCCCTGAGAGGGGGTGGCATCCACCCCCTATGAATTAGCATAATATAGAAACTTTTCTGTGAAGCATTTACAATTATACTGCCAAAAATGAACGAAATCCGTTTAATATGACATTATTCCGAAGTTACTGTACTTTACACACTCCGTCGAGTGGGTAAAGTTGAATTTACGCATTTATCACGTAAAATAAAAAAATTGCACAGTGGATGTAATAAATTATATTTTATTTTAAAAATTAATTATTCAAGTTTATGTAGTCCATTTTTTTATAATCCCTGGGTGTATCATCATAAAATGTTTAACAAAAATGCTTGAAATATTAGAATGAAGTTTTATTTATATTCTCAAAATGTTGATAGTTTCACTCATTTTAAATTGGCCACGGCGATACTGCAACTTTTAAACAACTACATATTTCATTATTTCATTTTATGGAAGCGTAGATTGTTTATATTTTAATTTGTCGCCTACGCCGCGTACTGCAAAATTCCCATTCGTAAAAGAAGTATCACTACACACTTGCTGCATAAAAGCAAAAAATTCGGCACGGATTTGAATTCTACAACACCTTCAGATACTTTAAAAGAGGTTTTGAAAAAATGTCTGTGAGTATATGTGTATGAATGGATGACCGTTTCTTAACCTAAATAATATTGATAATATTTGGAAATATTGACAATAATATTGATGGTTTAAATATTGTCTAAATGTTGCTTGTGACATTTTCTTAATTTTTCTGTGTTTTTTATTGGGATGCTCTGCCACATATATTTTCTTCTAAACAATGTCCATGAAATCTACAAAATAATATATTTATCCCGTATTTTACTGGCACTGTCACTTTTACGTCAAAGGAGCAGTTAGAGGGCGTTTTCTTTGGCAAATAATGAATAAGAACAAAAATATAAAAATAACGTATTTTGTTGACGTTTCGGAAACCGAATCTGTTTCCTTTCTCGAGTATTATAAGTGTTTGGGTGCTGTGTATATTATATACACAGCTTTAAGAATATATTATATTATATTCAGTATCCAGATACTTAGGACTACTTAGATAGAACTGTTAGTATATCGCTATCTGAGGATCAGACTATCCCGTTTTTCTCCTGTCTATGATTCTTACGTATCTAGAATGTCGAACCATTTTATTCTATGTCCTTTATATTCACACCGCAACGAGTTAGTGCATACTATGACCCTGCAACCAATAGCTATAAGGTTAATGTTATTCTATGTCCAATTTTGTTGAGGTAGTGAAGAATCAGTACGTATATTAGAATCTACTATTGACAATTACTTACATAAATAAACAATTAAATGTAAAAATTGCACCCTTCACTATGTATCAGTTGCTTGAAGTTTCAATTCGCTCTCCTACACAATTACTGAAAATGGACACAGAATAGTCTGATCCTCATGTAGCGATATCTAGTTGAGAGCTTTAGCAGGTTGTGCAAACATCTACGGAACAATTCGACACGCATTTATAATCATTCAATAATATTATACCTGATTCTTTAATTTTTCTTTTCTTGCTATCTGTCTCTTTTGTTAAAATTTTTGCCGAGTCCCAGTTGATTCTATGCTCGTTCTCCCAAGAGTGTTCGCAAATCTTCGATTTCTGAATTTCATTCTTCCTAATGTAACATCTGTGCTCACCCAATCTAACACTAAATGGTCACAGGCGTAGAGGTTATTTTCCAGTAAAATATTGAATAATGGTATTATTTTGTAGATTTCACGGACATTGTTTTGATTTTGAGGGTAAATATTGATGTATTGACAATTCTGTCTTATTTTTAATTGTAAACATAACACCGAGGCTACAACAGAACTTATCAAAAAACTTTCCACACTTAATATTCAACTTCCCACTAATCTTACTACTTTATTGCATCACAACAATTTACAAATTCTTCACACAATTGTAACTTTCCTGAAAAATATAAAACTTGACCTATGAATCGATCAAAAAACAAACTTCTATTACATTGCTTTAGGTTTAGCTTTGTTTCACTTCCGTTTTTATCCATACGGTTTTTTGCCTTTTCCCACCAACCGTGGTCCACCTTTCTGTGAAAAATGCCCTGATAGACCTCTGGGCGAGAAGTGCGTCTTATACCTTCCTATTTCCTGGCGTTTATTTTTATTTTGTTCGTGTTAGGTTAGCTTCGACTGCGCTGGGATAATTCACGGTAAATTTTTATTTGTTATTCATTAATTATTATAATATTTTTTTTTGCTATTGCTACAGTTTGTGGCGTATGAGTTTTCATAAACTCGAAGCAAAAAAAAAAACAATTCTGTAAGAGAATATTGACGGTTTTTCGAGCTCCGAAAATATTTCATTAATAGTAGTCTTGGCTTAAGTTATCGAAGAAAGTATTGATCGTGTGAGGGAGGTATTGATGAGTTAGTTAGCACTGAAGTTGCTGCAATGGAGGCCACATCGTTCGCGCCCGAATGTGAAACTGATGTTGATGGGGACTTATGGGAAGAAAAGTGGAAAGTGTAGATGCTTACAATTTGAATATAGCGGAAGTCTGGGTAGCTAAATTTAGACCCACGCCATCGACTTTTTGCTGAGAAAGCCTCAAAAGGTCCAGGCAGTTCTGGACACACGTTGTCATCCATCCTGAAGTAATTCCGACAGTCTTCCGGTTCTGTTAATCTTATTTATTTAAAAGATTTATTATGATTATATTTTCTATGAGTTTTTATCCGTTTTTGGTCCACTGTTTTCTATTAATTTTCTTTTTTATGGCAATTGTCACCACTATTGCAACACACACTTTTTGCTTTCTGTTCATGTTTTAGTTTTATTCTTAACTAAATATTGTTGGTTATTTTTAAATCGAATATTGATGGTGTGAGTTTTTAAAATAAATTATTGTTAATATATTGACAATAAAAAATTTGGCCAATATTATTGATCGTCTGAGGGCCGCTTAACGCCGAAACCAATTAACCGATCTCGTATAAATTCCTCACTACACGCTTTTTTTAGTTTTCACCCATTCTTAAAATTAAGAGTAGTTCCTCGAGTAGTTCATATAGAAAAAAAAAATAAAAAAAATAAATTTTCTCAAAACTGCTCCAATGAATTTGCTTAATAATAATGTATTGTGATGTATTTGCACCTACTCGAGAAAGAACTTACCAGTAGTAGTTCTAGAGTAATGACATCTGGAATTATCTAGAGAATGGTGGCGTCATCACAGAAAAATCGAGATCTGTCATTTTTAGGTATAAAAGACCGACCACATGCTCGGCGGGTAGTTCAGAAAGTATAGAAAGTATAAGTTTTGATTGACAAGTGAGGTTAAGACTCGAAAGTGAAAACAAAGTGATAAACATTGTTATTTTTAGTCAGTAAAGTTCATTCAAGTTAATAATTAGTATTGTGAAGTATCCAGTAAACTATTAAATAAAGTGTGTTAGTGGACAATCTCTTGTTATAATTTTTGGAACCCACGAAATTTGCGAGGGTGGTTTCCTAGGGGTGGAAACACGTTACAAATTGGTGTCAGAAGCGGAATTTTACGACAAGAGGAGCTCTGAAGTGTTCGAGAAGTATTCCCGAAGGTTAGTGCTAACACAAAGGACTAATTTACTGGACATTGTTCGAGGGTTATTTTCGTACAGGAAAATAGTGTTAAGTGCATTTTTGAGACATTGTAGAACATTTTATTAGGACACTAGTGTGATAAGTAAATCCTTTAAACTGAGAAGTGATAGAGACACTGAAAAAGACTCATTTAGTGCGCGAAAATTACTAGAACTTTTCTATTTGGACATTAATGGAGATTATTAAATTCTCTGAACTGGACAGTGACAAGACTCTGGATAAAACTTTTTCGTGTTGTTCCATTACCGATATTGACGTGACAGTTAAATTTATTTTATTTTAATTTCATCGTATGCCCGTAACAACAAGAAGTATAGCAGGAGAGAAACAAATGCAGGATCTACTTGCAGAGCTTACGAGGATGATGGCGCAGCAACGCCAGGAAGATAAAGAAGAGCTGGAGAAAAGACGTCAAGAGGAAAAAGAGGAACAAGAAAGACGACGTCAAGAAGAAAGAGATGAATTGAAGAAAATGATGGAGGACCTGAAGATACGACAGCAAGAGGAGAAAGAAGAGCAAGAAAGACGACGTCAAGAGGAAAAAGAGGAACAAGAAAGACGCCAAGAAGAATTAAGGAAAATTCTGAATGAACAAATGAAAATACAACAAGACGCTATCATTTCTGCCAATGAAGTACTAAAATGTGAAGTCAAAGAAGAGATAAACAAGGTAGAAGAAAAAGTAGATAAGGTAGAAGACAAAGTAGGTGTAGTTGAGACCGAAGTCAGTCAGATCAAAGGAAAGATGAGTGAGTTCGAAGGAGAAGTGGAGCGACTTAAACGACAGTTGAGAGCTAGAGGAAGCCAGCAGGTGGTATCATCAGGCCACCGACTAAAACCTCCTTCTTTTGACGGCCAAAGTTCCTGGACGACGTACAAGAGGCAGTTTGAGGCAGCAGCATGTGCGAACAACTGGGATAATGAGGAAAAGGCCATGGCATTAGTTCTGGCGTTAAGGGGCCAGGCCTCAGAGTTACTCCAGACTATCCCAGTGGATAAACAAAGGGACTTCAAAGTCTTGGAAGCTGCATTGGACTTGAGATATGGCGACCAATATCTCGCCCAAGTATACCAAGCCCAGCTAAAATCACGGACACAAAAGGCTGGAGAAAGTTTACAAGAATTCGAGGCTGCCATAGAGAGACTGGCACACCTGGCGTATCCAAGTGCACCTAGAGAATTTCGGGAACAATTAGCCGTAGGGGCCTTTTTAGATGGTATAAGGGACGAAGAGGTCAGGCGAGTTCTGAGGCTGACGAGACACCAAAGTAGTAGCGAAGCTTTGGTGCGTGCACTTGAAGTAGAAGCCGCCTACAGAGATACTCCAAGGTCGAGAGTGCGAGCTGTGACCCTCGAAGAATCGCAACCAGAAATGAACCAGAACGCTATGTTGACAGAGATACAGAAAATGTTCACCAAATTATTTGATAAATTGGATGGCCTCGGAAAGCAGGAAAAACAGCTAAATAAAGGAAAGCCGAGTGGTGGTACTAAATGTTACAACTGCGGCAAGGTGGGGCATATAAAACGAGACTGTCAACAGCAGAACTCGGAAAGTCGAGTAAATGCTGTGAATGTTGAAGAGAAGCAGGAAAACAGTACCAGGTGGGTTGTGCTGGCTAGGGAATGTGGTGCCCCCAGAGAAATTAAGATTTCCCAGCTTCGAAGAATTGCAAGCAGTCTGTTGTTGCATGGATATGTGAACGGAAGAAAATGTTTGTTTACCATCGACACAGGTACTACGTCATCAATAGTACGGCCAGGATTTATATCGGGCATAACGATTACCAAGAGGCAAAATGAAGAAGTGATCGTCCGGACAGCTACGGGGGACAGGGCTACGGTTCATGGAGAAGTAGACCTGGGTTTGCAGATTGGACAATTAAGGTTCGACCATAGGGTCATCGTGGCTGACATCACGGATGACTTCATTTTGGGAATGGACATTATGGAACAGTATGGATTTATTATTGTCGTAGGAAAGCGAGTGTTAGGAATTGGGAACGAACAACTTATTTTGTCAAAAGTGAACGACCAATGCGAGAAAACCAGGCTGTTGACAACGCAGGCAGTCAAAACTCCTGCATTATACAGAAAATCAGACAAGGAAAATTGCAAGCGCTACCCTCAGGTGAGAAAATTGCCAAACATGGTTGAAGTCAACACTGTCAAGGTCGATCTTCTAGACAGTTGGTCAAAGAAACTCTGAGGCAAGAGCAATTGCGCGATGTAGAAATCGGACCCATGTTGAGAGCAAAAGAAGAGGGAACGCGTCCAACATGGAAGGATGTTTCCAACAAAGAAGTGGGGCTGAAGGCTTTATGGTCACAATGGGATTCACTTACGGTCGTAGATGGGCTTTTGAGGAGAGCATGGGAAAGCCCAGATGGGAAGCAGGTTGCCATGCGTCTAGTGATTCCCAGGTGTCGTGTACCAGAAGTACTCCAGGAAGCGCATAATGAAACGTCCAGCAGACACTTCGGCATAAACAAGACATTGAGTAAAGCACGGGAATAGTTCTATTGGGTTAATAGTCGCCAGGATGTGGAGGCTTGGTGTCGCACGTGTAAGAATTGTGCTGCCCGTGGGGAACCATTTTCCATGAGCAACTACAGAAATGGAAGTCAAGAACAGCCGAAGAATGACCGAGCGCAGATGAACAAAACTAGTAACCGATTGAAGGCTCGTTATGATCAGAATGCCAGTACAGGGGGATTTAAGGTGGGAGATCTGGTTTGGCTGTACAACCCACAGCGGAAGGAATGGAGACCCCCGAAACTTCAACCTCCTTGGGATGGACCGTATACTGTTATTACCCGAATTAATGATGTTGTTTATCGGATTCAACGAAGTAAAAAGTCCAAGATGAAGATCGTACATTTGGATAGACTGGCAAAATACACCGATAATTCCAAATTGCCTGACCGGGACGTTCAGGCTTAAGGAGGGGGCAGTGTGATGTGTTGCAACCCCTTCAATTAATTCAGATGTATTTGCACCTACTCGAGAAAGAACCTACCAGTAGTAGTTCTAGCGTAATGACATCTGGAATTATCTAGAGAATGGTGGCGTCATCACAGAAAACTCGAGATCTGTCATTTTTAGGTATAAAAGACCGACCGCATGCTCGGCGGGTAGTTCAGAAAGTATAGAAAGTATAAGTTTTGATTGACAAATGAGGTTAAGACTCGAAAGTGAAAACAAAGTGATAAACATTGTTATTTTTAGTCAGTAAAGTTCATTCAAGTTAATAATCAGTATTGTGAAGTATCCAGTAAACTATTAAATAAAGTGTGTTAGTGGACAATCTCTTGTTATAATTTTTGGAACACACAAAATTTGCGAGGGTGGTTTCCTAGGGGTGGAAACACGTTACAGTATTCATTACGTTGTTGGTTTTCCCGGGAAAAGTTTACTGATGAAAAAAATGTTTCCATCGGAACTAATTAAGTGCGGTGTGGCTTAGTGATGAGCGATATCGCGATTTTTCAATCACTCCGCGATCAGTGACTGCTATTTTTGAATCACGGTGATTTTATACAGTGACTGCGATCGCGGTTTAGCTCGAAAATCTGTAAACAGTTATAAGTTTGCCGTGACCTGCTTACATTACATATCTGCACTGCGTTTTAAACAGTGACGACTACGATCGCGGTTTAGAATGAAAGCGAACGCAGTCTGCGAGCTTGATATAAGTTTGCAGTGATTTGGCATAAATCGCTGCTCTGCATAAATAATAGGAAACGGAAATAAACGTGAATACATTTTACTATTTATAGCATCAACTTGTATAATGAAAAATAAATAAATATTTAAATACTAAATATATAAATAAATAAAAATTTTCAGCTTATGTGTCAAAAGTATTAGAACTTAAAACAGGATTCATAATTCACATTTAAAAATAACAACTTTGGTTTTTTTGTCGTTTAATCAGCTTTTTCTATTATAAAAGTACTTGGTCCAGCTTTAGAAAATAATTGTTCGCATGGCACGGAGTTTCTCTTTTGCTACCATTGACAATTTTGGGTAATTATATCATGCGCTATTAAAATCACTAATCGCCGTGACTTTGTTTACTTCGTCACTGTTGCTATCGGTGATTTTCTAATCACGGTGATTTAATCACCGGTAGTAAAATATCGCCCATGTGGCTGTATCATTTATTTATTTTTCATGCCATCTTAAAATTATTTATAATATTTCACATAGCAAAAAAACTTTTTTTTCTCAAAAATGGGTCTAATGATTTTGTACATTGCAAATTTAACAATATGCCATTATTGGTTTTTCCGGAAAATATACCGAAGGGTAGTTTACTTATGAAAAAAATTCAGTTACGCCAGAAAATAAGTACGGTGTAGTGATACCATTATACTTATGTTAATATTACCTATTTAGTACAGTATTTAGTAGTAAAAAATATGAAAACTTTTGGAATAATTTCATATGTAATGATAATTTTTCTTTATGGGTTATTATTGTAGTAAAAGGTATCATTTTCAGTTTCTATATAGTCCAGATACTCTCAAGGGGTGAAAGCCACCCCAAAACTTAAATATTCAATATTTGAAAAAGTGTTCCTAATTTATTTTTGAAATGTGGATAGTTATGTTTTTGGGATCGCTCATTACGAATCTGAAGTCAAAATTAAAAAATTCAAAATGGCTTCTCTAATATACAGGATGGAATTTTTTGTTCTAAAAAAGAATTGTGTATCTAGGATGCTATATATTGATGATAAACAGTATTTTTTAGAAAAAAAATTAATTACTGAGCAATTACAATAACAAAGTGGAGACAAAAAATGTGGAAAAGTGTATTTTTTCTGTGATAACTTCTTTGTTTTTTATGCTATAGAAATATGCAAAAATCATATGAAAGCCTAGTTAATAGTCTTTCATTTGTCGTTAGCATTTTTGACGTAAGTGCCATAGTTTCTGTTAGTTCATTAAACTAAATGCTTCGTCTTATAAACGTTCGGACGCCACCTATATCTAGATCTTCGAAACCACTAACTGTACAGAAATTAGAGAAAAACGAAATTCATCCTCAATTTAGGAGCTTTCTTATTTGTCTCTAGCATGTTTTCGCTTAATAATACATTTCGAGTTATTTGACAAAAACCCATTCGAAATACCTCTTTTTCAAGCTAAAATCCAAATTTTCTAGTGGTTATAACTTAAAGACTATCAGTTTATATGAAAAGTTGCATATAACTTTTTCTTCTTAAAATTTGATTCTCTTTCGGCTGCAATATTTTTTTATTTTTCTTAGTTGCCACCCCCTGAAAGAGCATCCACCCCCTATAAATTAGCAAGCCTTCGCATAATATAGAAACTTTTCTTTGATGCATTTACTATTAAGTTGCCAAAAATGAACGAAATCGGTTTCTTATGACATTATTCCAAAGTTAAAACGTCTAGTTACTGTACTAATCTATGTTAATATGTCTGTATTTTATAAACAATGACGCTTGACAATGTAAATATTTCCGAATTTAAAACGTACCATATTTTAAACTAGCATTGGCATTACCGCCTACATTTCCAGTACTATTGTAGCTACTTTGTTCACATAACAACAATAATGGCAAATTGCATGCCTTAAGCCACTTGACATCAATAAAAAAATATTTCCAGTCTCATCAGAATAACAAAGAAGCAGATAATAGGAGATAATATATCTTAAACACCTCTAACATTATGAATGCATTGTGTGCAGTTTCATATTTGTATAAAACCGATCTCTGGGGAGTTATCCACCAACGTACCCCCGTCAAATTGACACCTTAGTCCCAACAGAAATAGTTTCAAGTCATCATCTATTGCATTTTTCATAACTTATGTCATAACAAATTTTAGGCTTATTCATTGATTTGGTAGAATGTTGATCCAAAAGATAAAACGACAAATCTCGTTCATTCACCTGGAGACTTGTTGGCTCTTACAAAAAATATCAACATACTTAAACGTTATAATCGGATTTGGGAGGTGCTTTCTTTAACCCAAATTAATTACAGTGAGTAATAGGAGCACAAGATGGGAACAATATTTCTGATATGTTTACATGCTATGCAACACTTTTATTCATTTATTATATAACACGCTTCTTCAATAGGTAAAGAGTCGAGGAAAAAGAGAAAGACAAACGACAAATAGTCACGACTTAGTTTCGAACACCTGTACACATGCAAGTCATTCCATCAAAATGCTGTAAAATTATTAGTATATTTCTTATTCTCAGTCGACAAACAATGTCTTTAGAGTTTTTAACTTCTTGAAGATCATAGTTCTACTTACTGATAAGACCTTGGTTGTTTTTATAGCACGGTTATGTCACGTCAAGCTTGTTAATAAAATATTATTACTGGATAGGCTGGAAACTATTTGTAAAATATTGTCTTTATGCAATTGGATTAAAATATTCCAAAGATCTACAAAACAAAATTGGCCAAAGTTATATTCCTATTTTCTCTGACTCTAAAGTTTGGAGTATGTAATAAAGACATTTTATAAATGGCATGGTAATAATACATTTTTATGCTTCGTTCCAGTTCATTATGAATTTTTTTTTTCGAAAAAATCGAACCATAAAAAAAAGTTCGGTGTAAAAATGAACAAATAACGAGACTAAATGTACAGGGTGGTCGCGCGAACGTTAGAACTCCAACTTCGTTATATTTGAAGTTACGTAAAAAAGTTTAAAAATAAAAGTTATAGAAAATTACATCTATTTTCAAAAAATAATATCCGAAAAACAATTGAAAGTCGTATTTCGGAGATACGAATTCTACTTGGGTATTTATCTTACAAAATGTCTAATGTATTTTATATTTACAATTTATCAAATTGAACACAAAAGTATGTTATCTAAAGTAAACAATACGTTAGTTCCGTCAAGATATTTGTCGGTAACTAATTTTATTCTGTTTTAAATAAAATGGAAAAGGACAATGTTAAAAATAGCTGATTTTTGGCCCCCATCGTGGAAGGTGGAGTTTTATTTAAAACTGAGATACAACGAATTGAAATTTTATCATTTGTTAAATTGTAAATTACAAAATTTCAGTTCATTGTGTTTCAGTTAATAATGAAAATATTTTCATAAACTTCAAAACCTGTTGTTGTATTTTTATGAAAAGTAAAATGTATATGACAAAAAAAATTAATTTTAAACAGGAGTCAATCGAATTTTGAAAAAATTTTTCGCAAACTGCTTTTCCAAAATTTTTTAGGGGTTGTTAGAGGAGTGCTTCTCTAGATGTTATTTCCCATATTTCGTATGGGTCCCATGCGCCACAGACGAGAAAAAAATTGTTGAAATTTCACCAGCCGCCCCTGTCGTGGAATGTATAAGATCCAGAGAAAATGGTTGGTAAAGGTTCAAAATCAATAAAAATACGTCTTCGTGGTATCAAAAAGCTAGGGAAAATTCTATTTCACCCCTAAAAACATAATAAAATTGCTTTGAATAATAGCTTGTACCAAATGTGAAAATTATATTTATTTTATGATAACTGTTAGATATCGATTCAATAGAGATAAGAAAAGGGTAAAAACTACCCCTATCACACCCTATTCAGGAGGTGGAGCGCCATACACAGCATCTAATATTAAAAAAATAGGTTAACAAGATGGTTAAAAGGAATGTAAAAAGGAATGCACAATAAGTGGCCAAATGATCCTCCTTTGCAAGTATGCATTTGCATATTTACTGTACCCTTTTCTTCAACAAATGAAGTTCTATAGCTTACCCAGAAGTAACTTTACATGGAATAATATAACAGAGAATAAACCAATATAATTTTTAACCCCTTACAGTGAGTAGCCATCTTTAATATCTATTTTTTAAATGCAGACATAAGAACCAATAGAAACGTTTGGGAGTAGATTTTGATTCGTTTTAGTCACCTTGTATCCTATTTTTTAGTATTTGAAGCGGTGAATATGATTCTACCACCTGAATAAGGTAGCTTGGTTGTTTTCGGAGGTTGCTAAATAACTCGCTATTTGTTCCTTATTAAAAAAACGTGAAATAGAAATCAGAAAAATAATTTTTTATCGCCTTGAAAAAGTAACGAATACTTTTTTTGCCCTGTGGCGCCCCGGGTAGCCGCCCGGGTTGTCCGGCCCTTAAGCCGCCCCTGCATGAGTTAATGATAATAAAATAGAAAATTTAATATTTTAATATCTAGTACTTAATTTTTAGGATAAATACATATAGTATTTATAATCTTTAAAAAGCTCTTTTTATGACTTGCAGATGGCGTAAAAGTATACGGGTGTTCCATTACAAAAAACAGAAGTAAACTTTATGTCTCCGAAATGTGACTTTCAATTGTTTTTCTGACATGATTTTTGGAAAATACCTACATGTGAATTTCTATAACTTTTAACGCAATTCCGAAAATAACGAAGTTTAATGGGGTTCTATTGTTCGCGCGATCACCCTGTACATATAAAAAACGAATATTTTTTTGTATATACATTTCTATGACTACTTGCAACCATATTCAGTTTTTTGAGCGACAAGCATAAAATTTCACCTTAAACATTAGAAAATTAGAGGTTTTTTTCAAGAGAAAAAATTATAATAAGCTTCCAAATGTTGCTTGTTTTGACTGACATACATTTCTATGAGCTCTTGTAATGAAGCTTCTCCTGTTCTTAAAATTGCTGACGTGATACTCTAAAGGTATCTATTATCTCTTTCTTTATATTTTGGATTGTGTTGGTGCATCTTTCTAAGCAGTTTCTTTCACATATCCCCATAAAAATAAATCCATTTTTGTAAGATCTGGAGATCTAGCAGGCCATTTAGTGGGACTATTTCAGCCAATCCATTTATTTCGATAGATATCAAATGTGGTGGAGTACCACCTTGCTGAAGTCACTTCTTATTTCGGATCCCTTGGGGAAGATTAACCAATAATTGCGACAGATAATTTTCCAAAAATGAAGGCAAATAGCTCCATGCAGTCAATGTATCCTTAAAGAAATGTGGCTCCATTACACGTTATCTAATAATTCCTTAGCAAACATTTATAAACCACCTGAAAAAGTAGTGATTCTATGAAGCATAATAATAGAAATTGTGCCTGTTAACAAATCCATTTTTATGAAAGCTGCCTCATCTATCAAACAAAACATTGTTGAAGAATACTAAATGCATTTTCTTGCATTTTATTCTGGCCCAATCATTAAATTGTAGACGCTTTTGAAAATCGTCATAACTTAGTCTCTGGTACTTTCCAATGCATGATACGCAAGAAACTTTTTTTTCACGATTCCACCTAAAACGTCTACGTATTTCTACTGAGTTAACTTCTCTCTGGCTATAATCCTCAATCGTTGCTGGCATCATAGATAATTAATTTTCGTCGTTCACAGCCTTCTTTATGCGGTCAGTTTTTGAGTTGAGTTTTTAATTTAGGGAATCTTCTTTCAGGATACCGTTGGTGATGAATTCTATTAGCAAGCAGAAAATTTCTTTCCAACTCGTTCAAAACAAAAGTCATATCTACATGTTCTTCTTTGTTAAAACTCATTTTGGGAAACACCAAATACTCAAAATTGACACAAATGAAAACTGATGACCGATAACTGCGATAAATGTACGTTTCTGCAAGAAAATTGATATCGAATTGATGTTTGTCGAAGACAAAAAATAAAGGAATTTACTGTCAAGAAAATTTTTAAAAAATTGTTGATATGCTAGGTCAGATTGAGACACAAATATAAAACAAACTCACTAAAAAAATGCATGCTGCTTTTATGGGCAACTTATTATAATATTTTCTCTTGAACTATTTGAAAAAAAAACTGCTTATTGTGGAATTCTGTACTTATTGCTTAACAAATCGAAAATTGTTACAAATACCCATAGGGATGTACTTAAGATATATATTTTTTTAATTCCTATATCACGTCGTCTAATAATATCCCATATACCGTGTTCCATATGACAAAATTGAGAAAATTCAATTCAAGCAGTTATAAACTTAAAAATGATTCTTGTCCACCCTGTATACCTTTAGGAAGTAAAATTGATCCAAAAACATCACACAGATGCTTTATAACCGGTATTAATATATTTTTTCATAAAATCGATAATTGTGTCTATAGTGATTTTTTCAACGTTCATAATATAGATTGGAGAGAGGTAGAATTATCAGTATCAATCAGAGATGCAAGAGATTATAATTTTATTTATTTACAAATCTCAACAGTTGTAACAATGATATAGAAAATTTTGTATAAATTACTCAGTTTGTCTATTAATATAATATTAAATTTGACCAACCAGCGAAATGAATATGATTTATATTTATTGCTCATTTTAGCAGTACATTTTCAGTAAACAATTTGATGTTCTTGCCGCTACACCAATCCATAAAATTTTTGTACACACTTTTATATCTGTTCTGCGATTTTTCGGGTAATAAATTATGTATTGTATTATTGGCTACTTGCCTTAATTCTGGCAGTGTACAGAAGAATCTCTCTCCTATTTTCGCGTCGCGTGTTACCTCTATTGGACAGGCTAGGCATGAAGGTAAAGGAGATTGGCACTGTACCTGGTGATATATAATATCTCACAAGTGAATTATTATTACGGCACGAGCCGTAGGCGAGTGCTGCAATTCATCAAGTGAGTTATTACCATTACCGCAAGTTGAATACTATACTTTATCTACGATTATAACAATAAATATTAAATTGAGAAAATTTTGTTTAAATTACTCAGTTTGTTTATTAATAAAATTAACTGTAAAATTTAATTTTGTTCACCCTTTTATATTTGTTGTCTTCAAAGATTTAGCCACCTTTAAGCGGAGGTAGAATGTGATTTTTAATCGAAATAGTGCATAAACTGCTTGTAGACGAAAAATTAGCTTTGTAGATTAATATTACGCGGCGGAAAATGCAAAACTTCTCCGCGAACTGCAATAGCCCGGAGTGCATATTCGGTCAAAAGTCTTCTTTTTATGTTAGAGAAAAAATGAAAAAAGCGTCGGAAAGCTCAATCAATTCCGAGATCAATTCTCTTTACATAAGCTGTCTACAAATTTTTCGAAAAAAACGATAATTATCGAGCTATTCGAGGAAATGTAAGAAATTACACGTTTTTCTATAGTGTATGTAAATCTTAAAAAAATAATTTTTCTCAGAAACCTTTGTTTCGAAGAGTCAAGATTAACGGAGCGTCAAAATAGTACATGATATTAAGTGAACATCGTATATGAGATCAATTTCAGTTAATTACCGATTAATTACGGTGACAAAATGGGGAAAGTTTACCGGAAAAAAAAAGTCCCAAATCCCGCCCCCTCTAATTACTTCATTTTTGTTGGAATTCAAAAAATAAAAAAAAGAGTTTTAACAAATTTAATTCCATTTAACTAGAGTAGTCTTTTGGCGTAGGAGCCAAGATTAAAAAGTTGCCAACTGTAGAAGCTCAAAATTTGCGATTTTTTGCCGAACATGGCCAACATTTCAGTAGTTATCTCCGAAACGAAAAAAAAAAAATCAAAATTCTGATAGTAGCAAAAGATTCGTAATGGAAAATACTCGTTTGACCTTGTTTTTTATTTCAAGCTAACTCCCACCGTTTCGGAGATATCTGCGAAAAATAACAAAAAACAGCTTACATTTCGGAGTCGAAAAAATTGCAAAAACATGCAATCTTGACACATTCATATTTTTCGAAAAACACCATTGGGACGGCCGTACGATGTCACGACGTAAAGAGGAAGTCTTCCAGATAAACCTGATCGTAAATTGCACGCTGAAATTCGAAAATTCGGCTCTGCACGAACGAATCAAAAATAGCATTTTGTGACATTTCAGAAAATCTTTATAGATATTAACGCGAATAATCTGTCACTACCTCCCTGTCCCCACAAGCGCGGATCTAGAAATTTCAATAATTTTTTTCTCGTCTGTGGCGCATGGGACCCATACGAAATATGGGAAATAACATCTCGAGAAGCACTTCTCTAACGACCCCTAAAAAATTTTGAAAAAGCAGTTTGCGAAAAATTTTTTCAAAATTCGATTACCCCCCAGTCCTAGGTCTAAGGACTCCTGTTTAAAATTATTTTTTTTGTCATATGCATTTTACTTTTCATAAAAATACAGCAACAAGTTTTGAAGTTTATGAAAATATTTTCATTACTAACTGAATCTACAACGAATTGAAATTTTGTGATTTACAATTAAACAAATCACAAAATTTCAATTCGTTGTATCTCAGTTAGTAATGAAAATATTTTCATAAACTTCAGAACGTGTTGCTGTATTTTTATGAAAAGTGAAATGCATATGACAAAAAAAATAATTTTAAACAGGAAGTCCCTAGACCTGGGGGGGGTAATCGAATTTTGAAAAAATTTTTCGCAAACTGCTTTTTCAAAATTTTTTAGGGGTCGTTAGAGAAGTGCTTCTCGAGATGTTATTTCCCATATTTCATATGGGTCCCATGCACCACAGACGAGAAAAAAATTATTGAAATTTCTAGATCCGCGCTTGTGTCCCCATCTTCGTGTATTGCGCGTTACGTCGATTGGACAGGCTAGGCATGAAGATAAAGGTGATTGGCTCTGTACCTAGTGAGTTATAATAACTCAGGCATTATAACTCACGCTGTTTGTTTATGGATACTATTAATTGATCAAAATAAGTTCATTAATTAGTATATAACATAATGAGAGTAGATAAAGTAACATTATTTCACGTTTATGTATAGCCGGATCCATGAGTGCATTGAAAACAATTGAAGTTGTCTCACAATCTTCGCTTTAGAAACGTCAAACTATGAATCTGTGTTTTGTCGCTTAAGTTAATTTTGAAATTTATTTGTCTAAATATGCAGATTGAACACAGTCGAAGAAAAATTATTGTATGAAACGCATGCATAAAGTGCCTTTTTTTCACTCATGCACGTGTTGCATAAATTACTATTGAATGTTATAATTGTTCAATAAAAATAGTGTTCTTAAGTTCTTTATAATTTGCAAAGAATATTCACTATTTTCCCTAGTAACATCCTCTCTTTCTTAAGGCAGTTTATATCTCCACATAGGATTTTAAATCAATTTTACAATTACCCTTCTCATTAACTAGTATTCAATGCGGCTTGTACGTGAAAATTAGCATGCTGTATTGAATTTTCCGAAGGAAGCTCCATTGAAATGAATGAAATGTGCAAAATTGAAATTATGAAGTGGCTGAAACTGCGAAATTAGTGAGCGAACTTTAGAAGGAGATCAAAAGCGCCGTGGATGTGGTTTTAAACTAAGCATGTGATCGAGTCGGTTCAATTTAAATGTTCTAACTTTGAATCTTTTATTGAATTACACATTGGAGAACAGGGGTAAGACTTAGCAGAGAAAGACACAGCATAAAACGGCGTAACGTACAGAATCAATGACTTTAAATCGGATTTAACTGTTTGATTTTTGACTTTCCGCTTTTTACTTAATATCTTTTATTTCTTGAACAATTTGTCTTTATTTCACGCAATGTCAAGTTTATTATTATTCTTTTACGTAATACTACGTAAGAAGCTGTATATATTAATATTTAATCTGTATTTACTCTCTTGGATGGAATACGTTCTCATATGTATATGAGAATGAGAAATGCATAGTATGTTAATTTATGGAAAGTTAGAATTGCTTCGGTTTTTTTATACTTACTTATTAAAAGCTCCACTTTTTGGCTCTTAATGTAAAGATTCGATTGCCTCACGACTCACCAAGTTCATAAACAAGAATTATTTAATATATTTTTGGTAACGGTATATTACTGTGTTTATTTATTCTATGTATCACTCTGTGTCATACTTTCAGCGACGTACTGATAGTCTAATTACGTTTTGTTCAAATGCACTTGAAAATAAGAAATCATAAGGTGAGCTCAAAATAAAACTCTGTGTTGACTTGTATAAGAATTTACCTACGATCACTACTGTATTACTGTAAATAGTAAAAAACACACTACCTGCGATCTATGTAAGTTGAATTTTACATGTTGTAAACAAAACGCACCGTAAACAAATCGCACGGTAAACAAAACGCACGGAACACGCAAATATAGGTGGCTTAGTTCGCTGACGCGGGGTTTAAAAAACAAATGCGCCTACGTAATTTTCAAACGCTGTCAAAACTGACATAATATTTGTTGAATAATATTGTTGACTAGTAAACTAAATTCATATTTTACTAAATAAATAAATAAATAAATATGATCGTAGGTAAAGTATAGTACATAATTCGAGTTGTAAGGCAATTACGCACTCATGGAAATACGCACTCGCCGCTACGTGGCATCGTGCGTAACTTTTCCATTCGTGCGTAATATGCTTCTTATATCACTCCTTACGTAATAAATATACTATTTTGTATATGGCTTAAATTCGATTTAATACAATAAAGTATTAATTCAATTCAAATTCAAATATTTATTGGTCCTTTTTGATCATGTTCGTAATATAAAACAAGTCATTGAAACACTATTTTACACAATAGTTAAATAAAATAAAAGCTTATACTAAAAGTCACACAGCTGTATAAGATGAAGACAAAGAATACTGAAAAATGTACGGTACAATACAAAATTTGTAAACAAAACACAAAAACCGAACATATGAAAAAAAAACAAGCACCCTGTCACGGATTCGAACACAAGACCTTTGGATTGCAAGACAACGCAAAATCAAATCAAAACAAATTTATCAAAAAATTAATAATTTGACGTCTGTTCCGCCCGAGCACCCGTGTCCGGAGCCAGCCTGACATCTACCGTGCCAAGCATCGCTGTAGCAATTGAAAGGCTGGACGGAGTGAGGCCGAGAAGGATTATTGCAACAACAGTAAACAAGTGACCAACAAAAAAACAAACAAAAAGTAAATTAAAAGGCAATTAAAATAAAACTTATCTAACGATGTAAAAATAATTTGTATAAATGTATATGTATTATAATTAAATGGCATAAAAAATGTATTAAATTAGTTTTGCGGGAAAATTATTAACCAAAAAACCCATTTTAGGAAATTCAGCAAGAGCGAATGGCTATGTTAGACCACTTATTATTGTTTACGGTTTATTAAATATTATGATTGTATTCAAAAATTTAGTTAGGAAGTACAAAATTTCGAAAAATAAAAGACAAAAATTACAAAAGGAAAAGAAAAAAGGAATATGAAAGAGTGAGGACTGAACTGTGTCAGATAGCAATTAAAGTAGAAGAAAAAGAGTTTTGGCTATAATTGTTGCCGAAAGATGGACAACGCTTGGTATGGTAATTTATGTTTAATGCGAAAAGGTGCATTATGCTCTCTAATTTGTGTGATGTTGTTTGTAAGCGGACTATCACCAAGCTTGAATTTATAGAATTTCTGCGATGTAGCGTTGATGTTGTCCACTAGTGGTGTTATGTCGTTGCAACGTTCATGTAAATGATGGAGGTCTAGAAGAATTTGAGATGAGGTATACAAATTTGTTCTCTAAAACAGTAAGTTTTCTTATTTTCGTGACCGACGCGCTGCACCACGCCGGCGCCATTGGGCCATCACACATTACTACAAAAAATGAATGTCTGTAATATATGTCATTCGAGTATTATATTTCATCGAATTAGATATATTATTATGAAATATATATATTAGTAAAATGTATAAACAAAGAAAAATTATAGAGAATAACATTTCGCAATATTTCTCTTTAAATACAAGTAACAGAAATTAAGAAAAAATTTCTTTAATTTAAATGATTAATAACTTTTTTATTTACTGATTAATTTTTTTCAAAAACAATGGGGTTCTTCCTCTACCTAACACTAATTTACTTTCCAAATTTCAATACAATCATACTTTTCTTTCTTAAGTTATCGTGCTTACAAGAAATGTGACGGACGGACAGACGGACATTTTGAAGGTTGGTCAGAATTCGTTCACTAACATAATGATATGAAAACAGCTCTCCGTGCGGCCTCCGATCTGGGCGCCGGCACTCGATCAACGACTTCCAATCTACGATGAACTTCGATTTGACTGACCACATTAATTCCCATAAAAAACACGGCCCCATAAAAAAACACCTTCCCTCCAAACCATCTTTCTTACCACCTCTATACACCTCTAAATTTGCTAATGCAAATCCGTTTTTAAATGCTGACACTTGAGAGTAGGGTTTTTTACAGAACTTTTCCCTACACAACACTGATATAAAACATAACACAGCATACCAACTAAAGCGACTTTATACGGAACTTAAGTCTATGATGATAAACAAAAATCAAACACGATTGAACTAAGTAAGAAGATTCGTCAAATAAATACAAGACATGATCTGAAAGTCTTTTGCCAGCAGAAAAAATTATTGTAATCACAAAATAAAATAAATGAGATAACTAAATGACATGTATGCATAGTTAAATAGAATAAAAGTACATTAATTTGGCTAATTTGGCACTCGATCGGCGAAGTTAAGCAACGTCGGTCGCGTCTGGCGCTTGGATTGGTGACCCAAGTTCTCGTTGAAGATCTCAGTCCATATGCTGAGCTGTAAAAGCCTGACTGGACTGAGGCGGCTCGGCGAGAGAAAGACAGAGGCTGATAACCGTACCTGGGGTCCTTATCAACAGACTCGAAGTCTAGGAAGACCATGTTTGGATAAGGAGCTCTAAGGCACAAAAAGGGAGTACTACAATAGACCTTATAGGTCGCAGTGGAAAAATGCCAATCGCCAGCTCCTTCAGAGTAATCTAAAAAAAAAAAATAATAATAATTATATGAATTTTTTTTCTCTACGAGCGATATTTACTGTTTTAGAAACGTGCCGATAAAATGCAATATACTTCGTTTTTGCGAAGATTATAATAATATAAATATAATTTAATATTTCACGTGTACAGGCTGAAGGACTCCGGTCGATAGCCGTTTGAATATGTATTTTTTATGTATTCAATAAAGAACTTTTATTATTATTATTATTATTTCACGTGGCTACAGAAATACTTAAACACAAAGCTGCCATATTGAATATAATAGAAATAGATAATATTTTTCGCAACAGTTATTTCGTAGTAAGAAAAGAGATATTGTTGATCTATAATGCGTTTTAAAATTATTTCCGATTTCCGCATATTATTGTTGTAATATATAGGCCAGGCAACGAATAATTATAGAGGGAAATTTTAGGTACAGAAAATTTGACTTCGGAACTTTGTTTGGACTAGTCAAAAGTCCCCACTCCTAGGTGGGGAGAGGGGGAGGGGGGGCAATTTAAAGGTCCCATTTTTTGGTTTTTCGCTTATATCTCGGAAACTATGCGTCGTAGCGGCTTTTGCGGAAAACAATTTTTTCGCCTCACGTTTTTTGCTCTATTTGTTGCTCAAATGTTGTTCCCACGAAAAAATAGTGAAAAAAGAAGAGCATTAAATTTTTTAATTTTTTAACGTGAGGCGAAAAAATTGTTTTCCGCAATTTCCGAATTTCGAGGACGGATATCTCGAGAACAGAACAATATATCGATAAATGTACGCAGTGCTTCTTGTAGCAAATTTTGTCAGCTTCAATTTTGTTTGAATGGTCAAGCCGCCACGACGCATAGTTTCCGAGATATAAGCAAAAAACCAAAAAATGGGACCTATAAAGTGCCCCCCTCCCCCCGTAGGAGTGGGGACTTTTGATATGTTCATCTCCAGACTAGTCCAAACAAAGTTCCGAAGTCAAATTTTCTGTCCCTAATATTTTCCTCTACAACCTTTTTTGAGCATTCGTTGCTTGGATTAATAGCATATTTTAACATTATAAAATCACAAAAAAACATGATATGAGACCTTACTTTAAATATTTCTATTGATGACCTACCCTAAATAAAAAATATGAAATTCTAATAATCATCTTCGAAGTATCAATTATTGTCCAGATGAATATAGTGTAGCGGCTGTCAAGTTGGTAAATTGAGATACACTGAGTGTTGGTGGGTCAAAGGTGACCCTCTGGGTGTGCTAGAGCATGTTCGTGACTTACCTGCTGTTTCATCGAGCCAAGTCATGACAACATCGTTAGTAACTAATGACATTTCATGACTACCATTGCATATTATATTATAAAATAAATTATTCATTTGTTGTATATTCTTTATTTCTGAGATGTTTCACACAATTTAATTGTTTTGTTATTCTCGAAGGTGTTTAATATGTTTTGGACTATCCTCAACTTGTACTAAATATAGTTTCAGAATATTTCTAATAATAAAAGTACTAGAAGTGTCGGATTGATATTAAATAATATAAATTCCATCCAACACTAAAAAATTTAAAACGAATAATACTAAAAATGTTAATCTCTAAGTAACGAGTTTCTTTTAAGAATCTATTAAGGTTTGGCGCAAAAGATTGGTTACAGTTATTTTTATACCCTTCGCAAATATGACACCAAAGAGTGTACTACAATTTGATTGGCGCAATTCTAAATCGTATATGTCGCTCGTAGAAAAAAAATCATATCATTGCGTCGGTGAACGAATTCTGAACCACTTTCAAAATATCCCTCTCACCGACTGTCCGTCTTTTCATCTATCCATCCGTCCGTCACGTTTTTTGTAAGCACTATATATTGCATTGAAATTTTGACAGTTAGGTAGGGTTAGATATAGGAAGAACCCTATTGTTTTTTTAACAAAATCGATCACTGAATAAATATTAATTACATAAATGAAATAGGTGTATTTAAAAATCTTAAAAATTAAGTAGTCTTCTTAGTTACCTTTGCTGCTATTATTACACATTATAATTTTAATGTCAAAATTAACAAACGTTATTTAGCCAAGTTATAATACTATTTGAAAACCTAATTTGATAGCATACGGTAAATCGTGTTAATGAAAAAGTTTTAGTAGCATATTTTGAAGGAAAAAAGAATTTAAAAGCTTCTACTTTATGGACTCAGTATTCAATTTTGTGCTGAAAAAATATCGTTTCTTTTTCTTTTTGAGAGTTGTTTATTTTTCTTCATTGATGATATAACGAACTTTTCCTCACCAGTTAGGTACAATTTAACTTTTCATAACTGGTTATGAAACGTTGGACGTTTTGACACTTACGTCAGTTTTGAAAAGTGTCATTTTATATGTCCAAATTGGAAAAAGTTATTACTGCTTTCACAGACCAGATCATCATTTACTAATGTTGTCTGGTTACACTTTTAGACTCGTGGGTTTTAGACAGGATATTGGATGTAGTTACTTTTTTTAACTAAGTTTTTTTTTCATGTTGACGAGTGTTTTACCAATTTCGTTGGCGTCATGAAAAAAAAATGTCTAGAAGTAACAGTATTTACAAAAAAAACAGCGAAGAATACGCTATAGAATATGCCACAATTGCATAAAAAGTTCAGTAAACTTTCAGAGTATAATGTTTGCCGCATGTACCAAAATTAAATTCGTAAAAAGTTAAGAACCTGCATATTTAATAAAACAAAAAAGAGATAATATAAACTTACTGGCATGCGTAATTCAATTTTAAATATTTTTTCTACTCCCTACATAGGAAATACTATTTTGCTCCCTCATTTCAGGGAGCAAAGTAGTACTTTTCCTCTCTCGGGAGGAAAATGCTTTGGCTCCCTCTGGAAGCAAACAAGTAAAAACTTCAAATAGCTGTAATAGTAGTGTATAGACTTCCTTTATTGATACACAAACTTCCTGAAAATGTATAATTATACTTTTCTTTGAAACAGATTTTTTATTACTTATTTTTATTTACAAAAATTGCAAACAGTTTAAATCAAGGTTTAAATTAACATCGGTAACTAAATATTGTTAAAATTTATGGTACAATTAGTTAAATTACTAATGGAGATTCCCCCTGAAGAAATATTGGCGCTGCTGATGGAGATCAGTTCCTGTTTGTTGTTTTCCAAAGTCTTGGTCGCTGATGAAGTACTCGTAGAAACAAAATTTTCAAAAACAAAACAACGTTTTTTGGTACTTGAAGTAGTACTTTCTCCCGTAACTATTTGGCTGGCTACCTCACATTTTTTAGAAATACAATCATTTAAGCTACTACGTTTGTTCGCCATCCCCCATGACTTTTTAGAGTGAGAATGTCACTTCCAGCATTGACTAATAACGTAGCTGAAGTACGGCGGAAACTGTGTCCAGTATAGCCTTTCGATTCATCCGAATTTAAAAATATTGCTATTCTGTATGGAATTTTGGCAATTGTGTTTTTGCCAATTGCCTAGTTTGTACATTTCCCTTTAGCATAAGTTACAAAAAATCTAGAATTACATGTTTTAGGGGAACTACAGTCCAGATATTTTCTATACATATCCAAGACAGATACTCCGTTTAAAATCTCATTTGTTATTGTAAATGTCTTTTTGATATTAGTTTTTGAGTCAGGTATTTTCACCACCAAAATATCGCCTTTATCACTGATGTCCTCAAGTACCATATTAACTAATTCATTGCTACGGCATGCCCCAGCAATTCCAAATATAAGCACGACCTGAAAAAGGAAAATGCACTTATGACAACTGCCTAAAATGTCACTTAATTGTCATTTTATATATACTTTCTAATAACAAATACTGCGTTACGTTTTTATTTATTATTCAACAATAACGATGAATCTTACAATGTAAGTAAGTTTCATCTGGAGCTTCTGCAATAAACTTGTTGATATCCTCCCTTGAAAAAGTATTGGCTTTCTTGGCTTTATATCAGCAGATTTCCTTTTTAAAAAAGCTACTAATTTAGGAAACTTAATGTCGATATTGTCTTTAATTTGGAGTGTAGATCGCAACATGCTGTATTTGCTCCATAATGTTGAAGGCTTCAAATCGGCGCATTTTTTGGAAAAGTAAAATAGGACCACTTCTTCACATATTTTTCTTATTTGCCTAGTCTCCATCCAACATTTAAATAGCTGGTACTCTTTTTCATATTTTTCACGAGACTTTAACGGTAATAGATTTAACGAAACCACGTTTGCTTCTTCCAGAATATCTTGAGGAACTTCATCTTTACATTCGGAATACATTATTATAAACTTTTTGGAAGTTTGTTTATTTTGAAAACAAGAAGCAACCTTAGCAACGTTCCATGTACTTTGATATTTAAAAATATTTACTTATCTAAGTATCTATTATGACATTTTGACATATTTGGTTTTTTATTGTCATGCATAAGAAAGTATAATAAAATATATGTAAAACCAATGTAAAAAACACTGTAAATGGTCGTAGAAAAAATCATATGTATTACACGGGAGCAAAGTACCATTTCCTCCCTTGGACATTGATGCCCTCCGCTTCGCGTCGGGCATCAAACTATCCGCGGGAGGAAATTATGCACTTTTTTCTTCAAGCGTATTAAAATGTTTAAATTATGTCACCAAAAACAGAAGTAGAAGTAGGACATTGTTTTACTAGTAACAAAATGTTAGTACCGAACGCCACCGTAGTGGACATTGTTTTACTAGTAACATAATGTTAGTTCCGAAAGCGCCACCGCAGTGGGTATTGTTTTACTAGTAACATAATGTTAATACAGAAAGCCACCGGTGGCGCGCTATCCACTAGCCACTTGTCATATTGTGTCAACATGTAAGACTGTAGTTTGAATATTTGTACATTTATGATAAATAAATGAATTTTTGCATTTTAATACGCTTGAAGAAAAAATAGTATATATTACACGGAGTAGAATGCCTTTTTTTGTGTTTCGCCCAGTTTGCGGGCTCAACACAAAAAAAGAGTGCGTTCTACTTCCAGTAATATAATATACTATTCTCCCTTGTCATACAAATAGCTATTAAACAACTTAGAGTTTTCGTCAAAATGCGCTAATAAACTATTTTTATCTCTGCAATTTAGACAATTAAAACACCTCGAATCTGAAAACGAAGAAGAACCTGCGTGCAATAATCAATTAATTGGAAAAAAAAATTAAAGTAGATATACCCATTAGATTATTTGTAACCTTCATTATTGTTTCTATTCATAAATATGACATTATTTTAAACTGCAAGAATGAACATAAAAAATCAGGTTTTTTATATTGTGTTTTTTAGGCTAAATGTTGAAGTTATCCTTGTAAGGCCAACAGAATTGACATTTATTCGACTACTTGGAATATTCAATTGTTATCTTTGATCAGAACACCATTTAAATTATTTAGCTTGATTATAATCCTCATGGTATGCTTATTGCTCATGAATATAAACCATTGAATTTATACCTAATAGAAATATCTTTGATATTCAAAAAAGATAATAAATATGGCCGCATAGATTTTACTATTGAACAATATATTGAAGTAGGTAATGTCACTGTAAGTTATTAATTTCTTGACTGATGAAAAATTGTTAATAAAATTAATAATCTGAAAAAAAATTTAGGGAGTCTCGTCCATATCAATAAATATTTACATTGTGTGCTATATTTAACATACATTTATATATGTGCACCAAAGTTTATGCAGATCTGGTCGCTTCTCCACACACAATTTTCTCATGGATTACAACTCATGTCATCTATCGCAGGTCAATTTTCAATTGACTTCAAAAAGATTTATGTAGAACATAGTACAAGAAAAGAATTTATACAAAAATTTTAACGATTTTTAACTCTCAGTGGAGAGGAGAATTAAGATTTGAAGAAATCCTATCCTTACGGTATATTAACCTTTTTTTTGTGAAAAATTGGCTTTGGCGGGGAACCTGTCATAATTTTTTAATTACCTTTCGAACGGCCAATTCAAATCGGTATAAATATAATAACCATAGCAAAATGTTTGTACAGAAACTCGTTGCATAACACGCTGAACTCAAATCTCAAATAAAAAAATATCGTCTAAACGTACAGTGTGACCCATTTCAAGTGGAAACACCTCGCAGTTATTGCTCATCCAATTTCAACCAAATTTGGATCGGTATCAAAGATCTTTAATATTTCTTTTTCAGTAAAACAAAACTTATTTCAGTCAGTGAGGTACATTTTTATCAAGAAAAAAAAGGGTCGATTTTTCGAGAAATCATATTAGGCATTTTTTTGTTGAAAAACGAATGAAATATTATTGATCAGCATGCTGTAGAACATATTCAGATTTTAACAACATTTTGATTTTTGGTTTTTAAATTACGGCCCACTTAAAATTGCCTATTTTAAACATTAAATAATCAATAAATTGGTAACGAATCTTTTTTCGAAAGAAAGTCATTCTTTATTTTCTCTTTAAATTCATTTTTTCTACCACCCCATATCATCGATATTTTCAAATTCGGTAATCCTTAATGCCCGAATAATTTTCAGGTCTGATGACCCAAAATTTTTCAATGAAAATTCTTGGCCTTAAAAATTTCGATGATATGGCATAGTAGAAAAAGTGAATTTAAAGAGAAAATGAAGAATGACTTTTTTTCGAAAAGAATTTCGTTACCAATTTATTGATTATTTAATGTTTAAAATAGGTAATTTTAAGGGTACCGTAATTCGAAAACCAAAAATCAAAATGTTGTTAAATTCTGGATATAGCGGTCTACAGCATGTTGATCAATAATATGGCATTAGTTTTTCAACAAAAAAATGCCTAATACACGGAAAAAACTGTTATTGTATTTCCGATGACAGTCCTATGTTTGATGACCTTTCGTTTAAATTAATATTACTTAGCATTTATCTAAAACAGTGTTATCTAAACAATGAAATATCAAAATTTCTTTTAAGCACAAATTTTTAATTGAAAATCGATCATATTTAAATTTGCTTTAAAAAAAATAAATAATCACATGAATCCTAAAACGACTGTTAATAACGATCTGAAGTATATAGTTATTTCAGAAATAGTTAGCTTTATCGAAGCAGACCTCTCAAATTTGTTCAATAAAAATAATGGGTATTCAGCAATAGTATGTTTCTCTTTAATTAATAAAGAACGTCATCGATCTAAAATACTTATCATTTGCTTAAATTATAATAAATAATGGGTACAATGTTTTATATTTTCTTAGCTATCCATGATATTAATAAATTAAATGTTGCCTTCTTTAGAAGAACTATATCCATTATTAGCTTCATTAATCATTATCGTTGAAGCGAACCTTTTATAAATGAAAAAAATTGAAGTCCCATTGTCGCTATGAAAAAAGGCCATAGGTGGGGAGAAAGTCCTTTCGGCATCCAACTAACACCGACGAGCGGTCTATCGCAGAATTTGCAGCACAGTAGTACCGCTTTGTTTCTAATTTGGTTGTGTACAATAATAGCTGGTGTAGACATGGAAAAAATGTTGGAATCCTGGGAGTTACAGGAGTTTTCCCTGTATTTGATGGTAAGTACCTATTTATATAATATAATAAATACACTATATCTAGGAAACAACGTGGAAATTGCAGTGTATGGGTGGGGTATATCAATTGTTATTGCGATCTGTTGGTAAACCAACGCAAGTATGGCAAACTTGTTTGTATACTTTTGTTAAAATTGAGTTGTCGATTTTCTGTGTATAGTCTCCGTTGAGGTACGGATGTTTAAAATCATTTTTAACTGATTGCATGTGCCCATGCATAGTTATCTTTGAAAAGTTAAAAGTATTAGTTTGATATGGTATACCTAACACGTGTCCCATGCAAATTTCATATGCGTTTTTTTTTTAATTTGAGGGGTTGATAGCTACTGCCCCTCGTTCGAATTTATTTAAAGAGTAAAATTTGAGAGATCACCATAGGCGTGCATTTAGTGAGGTAAACGTAAGAGTGGATTTTCTGAAAATTTATATGTGCAATTTTTTTTTAGAAAAATCTAGTGCCATATTCTCAATCAGCCGTTACCCCCCCTCCCCCTTCGTGTAAGATTACATATATAATACATTGCATACATATACATTATGTTACATATATACTTAATAACCCTGTACAATGTAGATATACCTATTTTACTAGTTTGATTTGGTTTTACAACAAAATCCTTATTTATTTAATAATGCAAAAATACTAACAAAACCAATAATCTCTCAAAATTGACTCTATATCGATATATTTTTGAGGTAATATATCCTTCTTATTGAAATAATTATATCTACATTAGGTAGAAAAACATACCAGAATAAAATTACGATAAAAATATATGCATTCAATGATACCTATACTTGAAATTAACATGAGTAATAATAGGACAATGAAATAATTAATTGTTTTAAATTGTTATATTATCCTTCCAAAAAGTTATCTTGTACTATGAAAAATAATATAACGTAGAAATAGTAACAGAGTATTATTGCAATGAAAGAGTCCTTGTCATTAAATCATTGTTTGGTTACCAAAAGAAGTTTACCTACGATCACTACTGTAAATAGTAAAAAACACACTACCTGCCATCTATGTAAGTTGAATTTTACATATTGTGAACAAAACGCACTGTAAACAAATCGCACGGTAAACAAAACGCACGGGACACGCAAATATAGGTGGCTTAGTTCGCTGACGCGGGGTTTAAAAAGACAAATGAGCCTACGTAATTTTCAAACGCTGTCAAAACTGACATAATATTTGTTGAATAATATTGTTGACAAGTAAATTAAATTCAGATTTTACTAAATAAATAAATAAATATGATCGCAGGTAAAGTATAGTACATAATTCGAGTTGTAAAGCAATTACGCACTCATGGAAATACGCACTCGCCGCTACGCGGCATCGTGCGCAACTTTTCCATTCGTGCGTAATATGCTTCTTACAACACTCATTACGTAATATACTATTATATTTAAGGTAATAAGATAAGCATCTTGTTTACCAATAATAAGTCTTTGTTTACATTAATCATAACTATATCCGAGGAATACTGAATATAGTGTACCATTGGCTGAACGGGTATATAGTTCAGAATACAATAGTGTTTTTTCCGTGTATGATTTCTAGAAAAATCGACCATTTTTTTCTTTAATAAAAATGCACGCCATTGACTGAAATAAGTTTTGTTTTACTCAAAAAAATTATTAAAGATCTTTGATACCGATCCAAATTTGGTTGAAATTGGATGACCAATAACTGAGTTACGAAGGTGTTTCCACTTGAAATGGGTCCCATTGTATGTATGTGTGTATGCGTATGTATAGACTGTTTGTTGTAATAGTATATTACGTAATGAGTGTTGTAAGAAGCATATTACGCACGAATGGAAAAGTTACGCACGATGCCGCGTAGCGGCAAGTGCGTATTTCCATGAGTGCGTAATTGCTTTACAACTCGAATTATGTACTATACTTTACCTACGATAATATTTATTTATTTATTTAGTAAAATCTGAATTTAGTTTACTTGTCAAAAATATTATTCAACAAATATTATGTCAGTTTTGACAGCGTTTCAAAAACTACGTAGGCGCATTTGTCTTTTTTAACCCCACGTCAGCGAACTAAACCACCTATATTTGCGTGTCCCGTGCGTTTTGTTTACCGTGCGATTTGTTTACAGTGCGTTTTGTTTACAATATGTAAAATCCAACTTACATAGGTGGCAGGTAGTGTGTTTTTTACTATTTACAGTAGTGATCGTAGGTAAATATAATAACTTTTGTTCGACTTAAAATTTTTTACTTATAGTCGGAGAGCAGCCAATCTGTAGGAAGCATTTTAAAAGTAGTCTATACAACTCGCGAACACCCACCTAAAAAACAGATGATATTATGTAAAATGACCTTCTAGATTTGATTTTTGAGTTCGCCCGTTAATTTGAGATTGCCAAATAGGTCAATTCGCAAATTTTTTGAAAAATTTTAAAATTATGTGTTAATTTTTGTTTTGCACATAACACATATCTTTTTTATTTTAATTCCGATTTAGTCCAATATTTTACACATTATCCCTCCAATATTCTTGGACTGGCTGATGGCAAAGAATATAGTGTAACTAATAATATAGTGCCTAAAAAAAATATAATTACCCTCTATTGTCGCAGTTTTTTAAAATTTGCATTGAAAAATACCCGATCGAGGTAACTTTTTTATTTTTAAAGAGAGAGTTATAGTATAAACGAGAAAAATGTTCCATATACTTTAAACAAACTTTTTTATAAAGAGATTTTTTTGAAATTCGGCTCATGTAACGAGATGACGCTGTTGAATGCGGCCGCGCAACTCGTCCGCACTAATTTGAAGCATAACTTCTGTTAACGTCGCCCATCTGTGGTGTTGATTAAGCGATCAGGTAAGTCACCGGATTATTTAGTTTCTATTTGCAATTAAATGTTATAAAACATACATATTAAAAAATATGTTTTCATTAATTATAACAGCAAGTGGGTACTAAAGATTACATTTTCCTTTGCATAAACAACTTATGTTACATTGCACGTTTGCTTTGCTACACTTGCACCTTGTAGTACAGTTATATAATTTACATTTACAAAATGGAGTTAACTCAATAAAATTGGGTTTTGGGCTTTTTGAAATCATCTTTGGAAATAAGATTTCCTCTTTAGGTACCATCCAAAATCTAAAACATTTGGAATTCTGGGCTTAATTTGGTAGGCTGTCTTGTAAATAGCACATTGCAGAAATGCCATTTTTACTTGTATTCTTAGTATTAGGATTTACAATTTCTGATTTTTTTTTTATAAGCAGTTCGGGTATACGATCTTCTATATTGTGCATGGTAAACTGGATTTAGTGATAAAAATAATTTTTTCTGTTCTAAATATTGTTTTAGAGCCACAGAAATGTCATCGGATTTTGCATTTGATCGGTACATTTCTAAAACCGTAAATATCGCTCGCAAACAAAAAATTTTCATACCATTGTGTTAGTGAACGAATTCTGAAGAACTTTCAAAATGTCCGTCTGTCCGTCCGTCACGTTTCTTGTAAGCACGATAACTCAAGAAAGAAAATTCCGATTGTACTGAAATTTGGACAGTAAATTAGTGTTAGCTAGAGGAAGAACCCTATTTGAACAAAATCGATCGGTAAATAAAAATGTTATTAATGATTTAAATTTGAAAAAAAAAAAATTTTAATTTTTATGTTTTTGTAATTGAATAGAAATCTGGTGAAATGATATTTCATTTTAATATCTAAATATTTATATATTTCACAAATATACATTTCATAATGTAATATACAACCGTGAAAATATGATTTTAGCTCGTATCTTATAATGTAAAAATTTACATGCTTTTACGTGTAAGGTGGTGGTGTAGTTCTTCTGACTCGGAATCCAAGGGTCCCGGGTTCGAAACCCAAATGAGGTTTGGTATAGTTTTTTTACCAAGTCTTTTACCAACTAAGATCGTACTATAAAATTAAAAATGTCGAAAAGTAACATTATTTACAAAAAACTGCGAAAAGTATCCTATTGAATGTATAACAATTATATAAAAATCCAGTGAACAGGCGAAGAGTACGTTTTTAGCTTGTTTCCTTTGATATCCCATCCGAGTAATTATAATTTATTATGCCAAACTATGTGTTTATAACGCACTAAATATAAGGACTGAGACAAAAAGCACTTTTAACTTAACATAAATGGACACTGGAAAATAATAATCACCCGGCACGTGCCTGCGTTTAGCTCTAGATGCGATTGCGGCCGATTCATAGTAGCGCGTATTCGTTCGGACGCTGAAACAATCAATGAATATTTCGATAAGGGAGCAAAATTTCAAAAAAAAACTTCCTATAAAAGATTTTATTTAGTTCATTCAGAACATTTTCTTCGGTTATAGTAGGCACCTAACTTTAAAAATAAAAAAGATACCTCGATCGGACATTTTACTCTGCAAATTTTAAAGATTTTGCGTCAAAGAAAAGTTGTTATTTTGTTTTGCCAACTAATTATTTTTAAAAACTGCGACAATAGAGGGTAATTATATTTTTTTTAGGCACTATATTATTAGTTACACTATATTCTTTGCCATCAGCCAGTCCAAGAATATTGGAGGGATAATGTGTAAAATATTGGACTAAATCGGAATTAAAATAAAAAAGATATGATGTGTTATGTGCAAAACAAAAATTAACACATAATTTTAAAATTTTTCAAAAAATTTGCGAATTGACCTATTTGGCAATCTCAAATCAATGGGCGAATTCAAAAATCAAGTTTAGCAGGTTATTTTACATCAGATTACCTATTTTGTAGGTGGGTGTTCGCGAGTTGTATAGAGGGTGTCGAATTCAGAGGGTCTGATCTTCCACTATTAAAGGAACATAGTAAAATAGCGTGGTAGAATAGAATTGAACTGAATTGAAATGGGGCCATATTCGATATACAGGGTGATGGCCAGAGGCGTGTAAACAGTCACGAGTTTTGTTTAAAAATACAAAAATACGAAGACATACAATATATCGAAACTGTAATATATACAGTGTGTTTCTCAGATTCGAATCAATTCTACGAAGATTAGGGGGTATATCAACGTTACTTTAAAAATCTATTAAGATATTTTTACTAAGGTTATTATAAATCGAGTGAAAGTTGCAATCGAACGTTGCCGACTGCGAATACTTACCTGGATATATAATTTCCTAATGTCTTTTCACGCTCTTCAGAAAGCTTTTATTGACATAGAAAGCTGAAACGTTGCACATTAATAATGAGCATGGAACAGTAACTAACGAAGCCGGATACTGTATTTACCACTCTGGAGCAGAAACAGGGAGGTCTTTCGAAAAACCTATGTTAACATTCATTCATTAGACCTGAGTATTTAATGTCAAATTTTTTAGTTCAACCTCGTGGGTGCGGAAAGTTCTGGTTAGCCAATTGATCTTGAAACACGTGATCAATTGTCGAAAATATCCTGTATATTAATTTTCGACAAAAATATACTACTTAAAAAAACCCAATGGTTTAAATTCACGAAACCAAACAACTTGCTTTTAGTAAAATATTTGCAGGTCCATCCCTGCATATAATTCCCTAAGAAACTAATATTTTAGTACGACACCATTTTGTAAAGAACAATATACAGGACTAAGGAAAATAATAATTGACACCGGGGCCGGTTTTGTGACTAGGCCTCATAGGTCTGGGCCTAGGGGCGTGGCTTTGTAGGTGGCGCCTGAAAATAGAAGTTTTTGTTGGATTTTCTCCCGCCCCGATCTTCAAAAAATTTTTATTTGATTTCTCGCCCCCCCCCCCCCCGCTCTTCGGACAAAAAATATTTTTCTTGGATTTCTGTTTCGGACTAAAAAAAGTTTTTGTCCCTTGCCCATAAACTAATTTATATCTAAAACCGGCACTGTTTGACACGGTAGTTGGGCTATATTGCCAAGGAAGCAATAGTCCCTTGAGGTAAAGCTTTTACCCCAAAAGTTCTGCGACCAGACCGCAAGACATCTTCTTCCCTGTTTTCGAGGGCAGGGAACACGATGGTGACAATATTTTCTGACCTACCCTTCAAGAACTACCCCTAAACCGGAAAAACCACCTCTTTTCCGATGCTAGACATTTTTTATCGGAAAATTTTATTAATGAAAGTTGTTTAGAATTGTCCAAAAACCTTAAGCCCAATATTTCATTAAAATAAAAAAAACCGCTGCCCAAGGAATCACTACTTCCACATCCAAATTTTTTATCCAAGTCACTCACAACGAAAGAAATTTGTATGTGGCAATAATTGTTTATGGAACTTTAATAATATAATATTTGAAATCCTCTACCCCAAAAACCCATAAAACGATACCCCACATCGGTAGCGGGGTGGGGGTGGTGATGGGGGGTGGTAGTGGGGGTGGATGAAGTAAAAAAAATATTTTGAGGTTTCTGGTTCTTGTACACACACTAAATCACAATTTTTTTTCATCCCCTTTAATAATGGGGTGGGGGTGGTAATGGGGGTGGCTAATGCCAACACTTTTTTTGGGACCTTAGCTTCTCTTGTATATACTAAATACCAATTTTATGGACTCTTACCTGCTTGATTTACCTATTTTCCCCAAATTTAGCCCCATTTACCCCCCAACCCTTCGACGGAACAAGATGAAATCTAGTTCTAGATCTCGTTAAAGTATATATGTACCAAATTTCAAGTCAATATCTCAAACGGTTCCAGAGTAAACGTGCGCACAAAAAAAGTTACAGACAGACCAACAGACAGACCGACAGACAGAAAATTTTTTTTCGTTCAAACTTAAAATCTCGACGTTTCGTGACATTCTAAGCCTATTGGAACAATAAAAATTTTTAAAAATTTTTTTGCCGTTACTATACTTCCACTGGATGTGGAAGTAATTGAAAAAAATCATAAATTTAAAGAATATAAAAAAGCTAATAATTACTTGACAACTACCTGACGGCTTGGTTTAATTTCAAACAAAATTGTCAAGAACTTTTTAAACAAAAAAAACCCATTTAAACGATACTTTTGGACTTCGACGATATTTTTTAAAAAATTTCAATATTTTTTAATTTTGATTATATTTTGGATTTAGGGTTCATTAATAAACTTTTCCGATAAAAAAATGCCTAGCATCGGACAATCGGAAAAGAGGTGGTTTTTCCGGTTAGGAGCTAGTTCTTGAAGGGTATGTCAGAAAATATTGTCACCATCGTGTTTCCCGCCCTCGAGAACGGGAGGAATATATCTTGCGGTCCGGTCGCAGAACTTTTGGGCTTCTTTCCTTTTCCTGGTTTACTTCAAGGGACTAAACCTGATATACCTCTAATGAAAAAAATTGATCGATTGGAGACAAATCGGGTGATTTCGGGTTCCATTGCTTTATATGATTTTCTATCGTATTCCGATTACAACTTCTACTCGTTAAATTTGTTGTTGTTTGCCCTAAGATTTTGACGTAACTTTACTGAAGTATTTTGAGGCGCTGGCGCTGGAGCCAGATATGAACAAAACATTTTTTTATAGTGTTAGTTTTTCTCTACCACTCCTTTTATCCCAGTATATTTTCTCGTCTAAAATTGGCTTCAGCACATCAAAATGCTCCAGAAAAGTTATATGAGAACCCTAGGACAAGACCCTTTTTTTTTTGTAGACCTGTGTATTAATAAATATTGGTAAGAATCAAACCATATAGAGCCCGCCCTACAATTCCGTCCGTACATTATTAGGCCAGGCTAGATAAGTATCAGAATTTAAAAAAAAACATAAGCCGTTACAGCAAACTGATAGTGGAATATTGTAGAACATATCATAACTAATGAAGGAAAAATAATCCGAACCACCTGCGATTATTTTTGGGGAAATGGGGTGGGCTTTTAGGGGGGAAAAACGGTTTTTTGCGATTTCTGGCTTAACTACGCATCCCATCGAAAAAAGTTAAATGTAAAAGTTGTAAGTAATAAAGAGGTCTACAACTTTTGTGGAGAGCATTTTTATCCTAACCTCAAAATTTTTCGAGATACACGTAAAAAACCTTTTTTTTTCGGTTTTTTATTTTTTTCTTCCACAAAAATAATCCGATTTAGCTCAAACTTCTTGATTTTTATGCCTTCTATTGTAACGGTATTGGTAAGGCGTATAAATGACCGCATTTTTATTTATTTAATAATCTAAATATATTTACTTTTAATTTTGATTATTAATAACTTTTAAATTGTAAAAATTGGTAAAACTTGCTTCGTTAATTTTAGTTATATTAAACATAATATAAATAATTTTTTGTAAAAATAATAAATGTACTTTTTGATACATGATTTTAATATATTTACATTTTGTAGTAAACAATTAATAATAACAATAATAAAATGGCTTTATTTAGGAATAAATTTACAGCATATTCCTAAACTAAGTCTAGCTTAATAGCTACTCAACTTAATCTTTTATATTATACTAATTTAAATCTAATTTAAGTCTAATCTAACTTAAAGTAAAACAAAGCTAAACATATAGTATAGAATTAAACATAAAACTAAAGACTAATAAAAGGCAAATATGTGTATATATACACACATACACATACATTTGCACATATAAAACCAATTACTATCTTATAAAATTTGGAGAGAGAGGAAATGAGGTTTTATCGTTTTGCGAAATTTAAAATACTAAAATACTTATATTAGAATATAACATTTTCGATGCGTAATATGCTTTTTTTAATAAAACTGCCACATGCTCCGCTTATAGTCAACAATAAGACCTAAATTTTTTGCTTCACTGCACTTTTGGTGGCATTTAGTTTAAGACTGTTTTGATTAGCATAATTATGAATAGAGTCTAAGTCCGAATTAATTAAATCACAAATATTTATTGTGTTTTCAGAAGGAAATTTATAAAACAATTGAGTATCATCAGCATAAAACATTGGACGTTACCATAATTGATATGTTGGACAATATCGGCAGTATAGATTAAGAACAAAACGGGTCCTAAAACCGATCCTTGCGGCACACCTGATGTGATGGGGCAAATATTTGACAGCTAATAAAAATAATGGAAAGATGTTGCCGTTCTAAAATTATCTCCCAAACAATTAAAATTTAAATATATAAATGTTATTTGACGTTTTTTTTAAATAATATACACATTTATTAATCGACATAAACTCTTCATACTTAAATTATTATAATATAAAAGGTTAAGTTGAGTAGCTATTAAGCTAGACTTCGCCTTAGTTTAGGAATATGCTGTAATTACTTCCACATCCAGTGGAAGTATAGTAACGACAAAAAAATTTTTTTTATTGTTCAAATAGGCTTAGAATGTCATTACCACCCCCACCCCATTATTAAAGGGGATGAAAAAAAAATGCGATTTAGTGTATGTACAAGAACCAGAAACCTCAAAATATTTTTTTACTTTATCCACCCCCCACTCCCACCCCCTGTCACCACCCCCACCCCACTACCGATGTGGGGTATCGTTTTATGGGTTTTTGGGGTAGAGGATTTCGATTATTATATTATTAAAGTTCCATAAACAATTATTTCCACATACAAAATTTTTTCATTGTGTGACTTGGATAGAAAATCCGGATGTGGAAGTAGTGATTCCTTGGGCAGCGGTTTTTTATTCCTAAATAAAGCCATTTTATTATTATTATCATTATTTTTATTATTATTATTATTATTAATTGTATGTTTACTACAAAATGTAAATATATTAAAATCATGTATTAAAAAGTACATTTATTATTTTTACAAAAAATTATTTATTTATGTTTAATAATTAAAATTAACAAAGCAATTTTTATCAATTTTTACAATTTAAAAGTTATTAACAATCAAAATTAAAAGTAAATATATTTAGATTATCAAATAAATAAAAATGCGGTCATTTATACGCCTTACCAATACCGTTACGATAGAAGGCATAGAAATCAAGATCATACTTTTTTGTTTGTTTAATAATTCAAACGTGGTTGAGGAATGTAATTAATTATTAATTATTTTACTTATTGTTTGTAGCATACATTGATATTACAAAATTATATTAATTTTAATAAATAATAACAAATTTTTGACAATAATTATAAAACATACAACGAAGAAAGGCATTTTTTCGGAATTTTCGATTTTCCGGCAATTTTTTCCATTGCAGTATATATATTTTTTTATTCATTGAAAGTAGAAGTAAAACTAAAAAAAATGAGCCCTGTCCGAACCCTATCGGACAAGTACTTTTATGAGGAATGCAGTTGAAAATTTCACTTTTTTTTTAAATTGAATTAAACAACAACAGCTAAATATTCTGCACCAAAAAAAATAGTGCTTATGTGGGACACTAAAAGGTATACTTTCACCAAGTTTGAGCTAAATCGAATTATTTTTGTGGAAGAAAAAAACTGAAGAAAGGGTTTTTTGCGTGTATCTCGAAAAATTTTGAGGTTAGGATAAAAATGCTCTGCACAAAAGTTGTAGATCTCTTTATTAGTTACAACTTTTGTATTTAACTTTTTTCGATAGGATGCGTAGTTAAGCCAGAAATCGCAAAAAACCATTTCCCCCCCATAAAAGCCCTCCCCATTACCCCCCAGATAATCGCAGGTGGTTCGGATTATTTTTCCTTCATTAGTTATGATATGTTCTACAATATTCCACTATCAGTTTGCTGTAACGAATTATGTTGTTGTCCAACCCTTATCTAGCCTGGTCTATATACACTTTTCCTTGTCCAAGAAATAATTTCAAAAATTTTCTATATGAGCCACCCTTAATAGTCTAAAAGCTTGTTATTTTTTTTCTGATTGGAATTTTAATTTGCCGTTCTAGATATACTAACTAAGCTATTAAAGTATATTCAAATATTCTATATTCTATATTCTACAATAAAATTGTAAATAAAGTGATAATTTTCGAGCTTCTTTCTGACTCTCACCATTTACCTACAGCATATTCTCCTGCAAGCAATTAGAATCATAATAGTTACAAGTCATCGAAATGAATTGTACACACAGAATGCTGACATCAACTCTCATTTAATTGGCTAATATTTATTTAGCTATGTGCAACCATTTGGATTACGGTGCAAGCTGTTAGCAGTAATAGCGTTGTGTGTTTATAGAAGTAAATCTTTATTTTAAAATAATAATTATTAGGTATACGCACTTTTGTGAGTGTTTATTGAAATAGCCTTAAATTATAAACATTTCTTTAAGATAATATTAAAAGAAGTTCTATACAGGCCATTTTTTAAGGTTTTGTTACTGGGTGTGCAAAAAGGAATGAAGGCCCCCGAGGAGGGGGGTCCGGAGAAATTTTGAAAATGAAATGACAAATTAATATTAAAAAAATGTAGTATAAATATCTTCATATTTTAATAATGTCAAATTTTAATTGAGTCAAATTTAGAATTGCTCATTTCTATTTCTGTAGTTATATGCGCAACATTTTAGCTATTGCTTAATTACGATATGTCGACATACATGAAAACATAATATATTGAATTAAGAATCTAATATTAATTACAATAATTAGTCATACAAGTAATCAAAAGCGTCCCCTGACTGAAGTAAAATACGTAGAATGACATGGAAAATAGTAAAATATCTTATTTTTTCTGTAATTTTAATTAAATAATAGTAAGAAGTTCTTATTATATTGATCCGTGTTCTACGAACCTAAGAATTATTTTCCATAAATTTAAACATGTTTTCCAGTGCAGTTGGGGCTTTTAAACAATATATTAATTTTTTTTAATTCATTTATCCAGCAACCCCGCCAGCCCAGTCCAACTTATTGAGCAATGAAGATAGAGAGGTCAAGATGTTCAAGGGCCGAGCACAAAGAGAAAGAAAAAATTCAGCAAAAACATACATTTTTTACCAAAAACAAAAGTGACTTATGTGTAAAAAAAAGTGCTGTTCAAAGTGAAACCGACAAACAACATGTTTCACCGAACACGAGCCAGCTAAAATTAAATATTCATCTTCCACACCTGCGACTATTGCCTCTACTTCCTCAGCAGTTACTAAAAATCAACAAACTGAACAAACCGAGTGTGAAACTGATGGGATGTGGTATAAGGGATGCAAAATGAATATGTCTTGGTTATTGAGTAGGTATCCATTTTTAAAGACGTTTAATTACCTCGACGAAAACACGAAAAGGTTGAAAATTGTTTGCACTATTTGCAAGAAAAAGGAATCGGAGGCAGCAAAATTGTCTAAAAATGGAGTAGTTCCTCTGGCTATAGGAATTAGATGCTATTCAAAGCAAAATTTAGAAAGAGTTGTCGACCATTTATCATCCAAAGCCCATAGTACTGCAGCAGAAGCCAAGAAAATGATAGAATTGTGGAACAGACAATCTGAGCAACATCCCTGGGTTATGACTTGAAAAAAAGATCGAGCAGAAGTCGTAAATCATCTGATAGATTTATGTATTGATATGTATAATGACTCACTAATAGAAACCCTTTCCGCTTGATCATGGCCTTCTCGATCACTTGCTACGTTACGGGCACAATCTGTAAAAGCACAGTTAAATAATTCTCAAAATTAGGACGCTCCTTTGAATAATTTTAAGCCACCCGCCGCAGCATTGCATTATCGTGATCCTGTTGTGTATAAAGATATGTTAGACATTTGTGGAGAATTAGAGAAGAAAAAAGTACCAAAAGCGTTTGAAAGCTCTGTGTGCATTTCACTTCAATTTAATGGAAGTGTTGATAGACAACAAAGGGAAAATAAATTTGTAGCAGCAAGATGTATATAAAAGGTAAATCCGGCTGTCATTCAAAATACTTTCATAGGTGTCATCAAACCTAATGCTAGTGGTTCTAACTGGGAGACGCCTATGGTTTGCCGTGAGAACTGAAACAGTTCATTCATTTATTAATTTTTTAGAGGACCGTATGAATGTTGAAATGGATGGAACCATTTCGCAAATGTCTTCTATCTTCAATGCAAAGACTACAAACGAAATGATCGATGCTGGTTGCTCTGTGGTAAAGTTGTTTTTTGGAGAAAAATCAGTAGGTGACTTTGCTGAAAGTGCATGTGATAACTGGTCAGTAATTGAATGTAAACACTACTGAATTCGGAACGCAGTTTGCTAATAAGTTAAGAAAGCTTTTTGCAAGTACTTCTGGGATTGTATAAAAATTATTGTCATAAATTTTTGTATTGTCACCTCACTCGATGACAACTGAAAAATTATAATCAAATAAAGTCTATTGAATCCTCGTGCATCGAATGTCGATGCACGAGGAGACTATGAACGCGAAGTTATTCATAGCTTTAAATGAGGTTGGTACTGCCTCTTGTGATCCTCGACCAGCAGTTATCCAGTTCTTGATAAAAAAAAAGATCGAAGATATCGGGAACATATGAATTATAATAAACCCAACGAGATTTGTAAAAAAAAAATTTTTAGGGAAGGCTCTGACCTATATGAGTTATTTTGTTATAAGTAACTACCGACTTCTTTTTTGATCTTATTTATTTTATTTTTTTGCTATTATTGAATACTTTTTTTTTCAGTGCGTGGGCAATTCCTTGTGACTAGGTGGGCAATTATCAAAACTGGGTGGGCATTTGCCCACACAACTATACCTAAAAAATGACCTGGTTCTATATGAAAAAATAATAATAGGTCGTCTCAATCATACCGATCTACGCCGGCGCATAGTGTTGTAAACACAATTCTTAACAGTTTCCAATTTTTTTTTTATATTCAATATTATTTAATTCTTTAGACCGTTTTTGACAGTATTCTGTATTTTTTGTATATGTAATATTCCGCGTAGACAAATAAACCCAAAAAAAACTGATTCTCACAGGTATGGTCAGAGACATATTGTTCTTATTATTAGTTGATTTATCAAAGTACTTAGATAGATAAGTTGATTAAGTGAGAAACTTTTTCATCTTGCCAAATAGATACCAAGTATATAGAGAACAAATAAAGGTAAAAAATAGAGTCTATTTTTTATTTGTACTTTTTTCTAGAACTAGCAGTTTTCGAGAAAATCACACGTGAAAACACAAAACGCCCTCTTGGATGAAACGACGCAAAGAACAATGTAAAGCTAGTAGATATTAAACGTAAACTTGATTACGGTTGATGGCACTGTAATCGTGTAATGATTTAATGTACCAGTAGATCATTTCATGTTTAAATTTGTTTTGACATATGGGAGAAAAATTGGTTATCGGAATTTACCATAGTGAAGGTTGTTAATTTCCAACTATGAGTTAGTTTTCGCATCAGATTTCATTAAAATTGAAATATCTCAAAAACTACTGGTTTTTAGATACCTGATAGTGTCACATACGTGATGTTGTTTTCATTAAATAGAGCACCCCTGAACCCCCTCCTAAATTTTCAGCTTCGAATTATTTTTAGTTTTTCTGAAACGACTAATAATATATGTCACTAACCGTGATGCACCCTGTATAATACCCTCTTTTTCTGTTTATCAATGTTTCGAAATAAGAATGCATATAAAGGAGTGATTGCATCTGATATATCCTTCCTTAAAACCATATTGTCTAAAAATAAAATATTACTTTTATCTACTCTTGTTAGGTTATATACTAAATAATGAACTGCTTTTGATCAATTAATAGTATCCATAAACAAACAGCGTGAGTTATAATGCGTGAGTTATTATAACTCACTAGGTACAGAGCCAATCACCTTTATCTTATTCCTAGCCTGTCCAATCGACGTAACACGCAACACACGAAGGTGGAGGCAGGGAGGTAGTGACAGATTATTCGCGTTAATATCTATAAAGATTTTCTGAAATGTCACAAAATGCTACTTTTGATTCGTTCGTGCCGAGCCTAATTTTCGAATTTCGCCGTGCAATTTACGATCAGGTTTATCTGGAAGACTTCCTCTTTACGTCGCGACATCGTATAGCCGTATGGTGTTTTTCGAAAAATATGAACGTGTCAAAATTGCATGTTTTTGCAATTTTTTCGACTCCGAAATGTAAGCTGTTTTTTGTTATTTTTCGCAGACATCTCCGAAATGGTAGGAGTTAGCTCAAAATAAAAAACAAGGTCAAACGAATATTTTCCATTACGAATCTTTCACAACTACCAGAATTTTAATTTTTTTTTTTTTTCGTTTCAGAGATAACTACTGAAATGTTGGCCATGTACGGCAAAAAATCGCAAATTTTGAATTTCTACAGTTGGCAACTTTTTAATCTTGGCTCCTACGCCAAAAGACTACTCTAGTTAATTTAAATGGAATTAAATTTGCTAAAACTCTTTTTTTATTTTTCCGACAAAAATGAAGGAATTAGAGAGGGCGGGATTTGGGACTTTTTTTAACTTTTTTTTGGGACTTTTTTTGGGACCTTAATTAACCGGTAATTAACTGAAATCGATCTCATATACGATGTTCACTTAATACAATGTACTACTTTGACGCTCCGTTAATCTTGGCCCTTCGAAACAAAGGTTTCTGAGAAAAATTATTTTTTTAAGATTTACATACACTCTATAGGAAAACGTGTAATTTCTTACATTTGCTCGAATATCTTGATAATTATCGTTTTTTTCGAAAAATTTGTAGACAGCTTATGTAAAGAGAATTTATTGAGCTTTCCGACGCTTTTTTAATTTTTTCTCTAACATAAAAAACAAGACTTTTGACCGAATATGCGCTTCGGGCTATTGCAGTACACGGAAAAGTTTTGCATTTTTCGCAGCGTAATATTAATTTACAAAGCTGATTTTTTGTTTACAAGCAGTTTATGCACTATTTCGATTAAAAATCACATTCTACCTCGGCTTAAAGGTGGCTAAATCTTTGAAGACAACAAATATAAAAGGGTGAACAAAAGTTAAATTTTAGAGTTAATTTTATTAATAAACAAACTGTTAAACAAAATTTTCTCAATTTAATATTTATTGTTATAATCGTAGATAAAGTATAGTATTCAACTTGCGGTAATGGTAATAACTCACTTGATGAATTACAGCACTCGCCTACGGCTCGTGCTGTAAGCTTTCATCTGCGTGAGTTATTACCTACATTACCGCTCGTTGAATAATAATATACTATTATTTAAGACCAGCAGGTCTAAATGTTTGGAGAAGACAAAGAGTAGCGAAATTGCTCCATAGTTTGGATTAGTTTATTTTCATTTTCAACATAGTCTATGAAGTAAACAAATAATAAACATGGAATGTCGGAAGAATTTGCAGAATTCACTTTTGTTATACTATTTATTTATTATATTAGTTACATCAGAGGCCACAATATGTGCCAAAAATATATTATTGGGACAATTTATATATAGATATATCGTAATATCAATATTCATCACATCAGTAAATTGTTTTATATAATCCAAAAACTAGCAGTTAAATTCAAGTGCTGCATTATTGTTAGAATATACAATGAAGTCATTTTCATCAACAAATCCATCAGGGAAACGTCTGCCTTTAGCAGTGTAATTGTCATCTTTATGATTTGCCAGGCCGTCTGTACTATTTTTGTTAGATGATGATTCCATCTTTGAACTATATTTATTTTATGACTGTTTGCTGGAGGTTACAATAATTTTTTATTTCTAAAGTTTTCTAGATATCCCTAAAGAACTTACTTCATGAATTATGTCATTGTTTATTCATTGTATGTCTTTTTGTTTATGTTAATATCTCCAATGAAAAATATTGTTATTTTTTTCTAGAGTTCTAGAGTTAGATAAGGAGTTAACTTTATGACAGAATGACAATTAATTTGACTTTAGGAAACAATTAACAATTTAATAAATATTGCAGTATTCCCAAGGAAACTATAATGAAAGAAGAAAAATGGAAGAACTGACAGGTTTTTAGAAAAAAATTGATATCTTATAAGAGAAATATAAGAAATTTAAGAAATTGCTTTTTCCCCATAAACCAGTTTGGTAAAAAAAAACAAACTCTTCTTTTTGTAGATAGTAACTTGCTTCAAAATAAAAGAATCATGCAAAACTCGTTGCTTCACAAATAAATTATTTATCAAATTCTGAAAACCGCATATTGATATTTATTCTCGTTCTCAAATAATAACAGAGCCCCATAAAAAAAGTGGTCTGTCCGACAGACTAGACCAATGCATCCTTTTGTATTTTGATCCGTTTAATCCGAATCCGAAGTCAGAATTTTCAAATTGGTTCGTTTTTCATCCCTAACCCCAATATAAAAAAGTATGTCCTTCAGATCAGACTGTATTTTGACCATGTATTTTGACCTGCTGAATCTGAATCCAAAGTCAGAATTGTCAGATTGGCTCCGTTTTCGTCTCTAATTTCAAGAAACACAGGTAAAAAATCGGTTTTTCGTCCTTCGAAGTTGTAGGGTTACAGTGATATGAGGTTATGTCATTATGAAACTATGAAGTAAACATATTAAAGAAAATTTCTAACTACTCATTTGAATGCGAAAGGCGAAAAACAGACTTTTGGGGGTTTTGAGGTTATACATGAAAACCGAGCCAATCTGACAATTCTGAATTCGAATTCGGATTCAGCGTGTCAAAATACATGAGGATACGCTGGTCTGGTCCGCCGGACAGACCACTTTTTTTGTTGGGGGTGTTTTTTGGGATTAGAGATGAAAAGCATGCCAAACTGAAAATTCTAACTTCTAATTCGGATTCAGCGGGTCAAAATATATAAAGATTTACTGGTCTAACTCGCCGGACAGACCACTGTTTTTTGTGTTAAGTGTGTTCTTGGGATTAGGGATGAAAAGCGAGTCAATCTGAAAATTCCGACATCTGATTCGGATTCGGGTCAAAATACATCAGGACACACTGGTGTGGTCTGCCGGACAGACCACTTCTGTGTGGGGCTGTGTAATTTGACTTTAAATTCAGCCTAAAAATTAGCTTGGTCCACTTCAATTGACCAGCAGTTTATTTTCATAAGCACTATTATTATTTATAATGTCAACTAAAGAAAAAGGGAATTACCAAACTTTATATTATTAATGGGGCAATAAAAATGAAATGTTCATTATCAAGGAAAAATATATTTATTCGATAGTAGACGATCTATCTCTTAAAGTTTTTGAAAACATGCCAAATAGCACATTAAATATTTTAGTTCACCTCATAAATCAATCCTTTGAAACCGGTACATTCCCTTCTTGCCTAAAAACTTCCGTTGTCATTCCAATTTACAAAGGTGGAAGTACTGATGAACCCTCAAATTTTCGACCAATTTCTTTAATATGTACACTTTCTAAAATAATCGAAAAATTAGTTAAAAAAAGGATACTAGCTTTCTTAACTGTACATAAAATACTTAATAGTAACCAGTTTGGGTTTCAAACCAGTTTCAAACCAACAAAAGTAATTGAAGTACAGATGACAAAATCATCAGGAAAATATTCTAAAGTCAAGATAAGCTGCGAAGTTCCACAAGGGTCTGTTCTCGGCCCAGTTCTCTTTTTGTTATATATATAAATGACTTGGCATCTATCAATATATCGGGAAGTTTTACGCTTTTTGCCGATGACACCACCATTCTGTGGCATAATAAAAACTTGAGAATGTTGCATGAGAATATCTCCTCCGATATATCTGTAGTAAAGGAATGGTGCGATTCAAATTTTCTCACATTTAATATTGCTAAAACTAATGTAATAGCGTTCGGTTGCAACTTAGAAGAGCTTTACCTGGGAAGTCACATTCTAGAAAATAAAACTCATACAAAGTTTCTTAGACTGTATATCGACAATAAATTAAATTTTCAAGAACATATAAGGAATGTAAATAATAAATTAGCCTCTGGATGTTATGCTATTCGCACAATTTCTATCGAATTGGGATGCTCTTCTGCAAAAACAGCATACTTTTCCTTAATAGAGTCACACCTAAGATATGGTATCCTATTTTGGGGATTGTGCAGCCAACAACTATTAAATGGGGTGCTCATTTTGCAAAAACGAGCAGTAAGATATATGTGCAAAGCGCGTTTTAGAGACTCTTGCAAACCTTTATTTGTTGCTCAGCAGATATTAACTGTAGTATCTATTTTTATCCACGAAACGGTGTGCTTATTTCATAAAAAACGAAATACTTTTGAACGTACGGAAAATCGTCGCATTACTCGCCAAGCAAATGACATTACTCTACCCATGCCATCTACCAACTTCACAAAAAATTCTCTAATTTACAATAGTAAGAAAATTTACAATCGTATCCCAGTAGCATTGAAAAATATCTCCGCTAACAAACTATTTAGGAAGGCTGTAAAAAAAATTCTTAATTGATAAACCCTATTATAACTTACAGGAGTACTATGACGATACATTTTAATGTGTTTAGTTCACTAGTTTATAAAATATACAACTCGTATGTTCGTGATTTTTGTATCTTTGTATTTTTCTGTTTTTGTTTTGTATTGTTTGTAAACCGACTAAACAAATATTGTTTGTGTTATACTTAAACTTTGTCAATGAGAATTATTTCATTGGACAATAAAGTATATCTCTCTTTCTCTCTCTCTCTCTATTCACCATGAACTGAAACTACAAAAATGTATTACTATCATCATTATTATTATTTAAGAGGAGCCATCATAATGTATAATGATAACCTACAACGATCTGCATTTACGAAACCCAATAAGCAGAGATGGGCACAACTTCAAGTAAAAGTAGTATAAATTGTACTTCAATTACTTTTTATTACTTGAAGCATTTTACTTCAAATACCCGAAGAAATGAGTACTTGGTACTTGATTCTTGCAGATATTTTAGAATAGTACTTAGTACTTATTAAACGAAATTACAGTACTTAAAGTACTTTACAATTTACTTCAAGTATTTAAAGTACTTGATCACTACTTCAAGTACCTTAGGTACTGCAAGTAAGTTTACAATCCAGCCGAAACCTGCAGAGATTGGTAAGAGCAGTTATTCGTTATTGCTAAAAAGAGCATTTGCCTTTAGTTTGTATTAGACAGACATAGTGTGTGGGTAATAACCATGTAGTCCTATATTGAGAGTGTTTATATTATGTTAATATGTTCAAGTATTCTTTGGTACAGAAACCACAAGTTTGAGAAGGTGCCAACATTTTTTTTTTGAAAAGCACCAGTTTTGGGCCCATTTTTGGCCAAAAGTCCAATTTTTGGCCAAAAATCTGGAAAATGAGCAAGCAGAAAATGTTGGCATATGGTTTTTCAGAAATGAGCATTGACATCGAAAATGTTCTGCCTGGTCAGAAAGTGTTTTACTATTACTACGTTCCAATTCTGGCCATAATTGATGTCGCCAGTGCTGCCAATTGCACGGAAAAAAAATGTTGGCATATATCGAACGTCGATAGGCAAGAACAATTAGCACCAAGCCCCAAAGTGTTATACTCTGTTCCACAATTAAATATTTTCTGGGGCGGCTAGCGCCAAAACGGGCAGGGTGGGAGGTCTGACTCACACAAGATAAAATACTCAGAAAAATATTTGCTAAAACATAACAGCAATGCCAACATGTTAAATCCCGGGGCCCATATATCGAGCTATCTCCTAGACTATAATATTCAAGAAATTTTGTCAAATCCGAAAAATTAGTTAAAAATTTGTACTTTTAGTTATTATTATTTTTTTTTAATCGCCTTATTTATTTTAATGTCCTGGCGGAGTTTAGCCGATGGCTATTCTACCACTCAACCAGGACACACACACACACATAGACAACATCACAACACCCATTCCCTGCCACATTGCCATCTACCGCAGCTGAGACTCGAACTCAGGAGTGGAGAGCGACTAGACCGTGTTGTCTCTCACACAACCGCAGTCTAGTCCACTGCTACCATCTAGGTAACACATGAAAAACGCCACTACACATCCACAACCTAGCCAGGATTCGAACCCGTGGTCGCAAGCCTAACACCTTAAGCACTGCGCCACCGAGTCGGTTAGAATACATTAATGAAATGGAATGTTATGTTTTTTAGGAACAAAATCTCATTTAGTAAATAAATAAAACAAATTCGAAAAACTGTATCATAATTTAAATATACCCTAAATATAAAAAATATGTCAATGTACAGAAATATTTACACATAAAGATTGGTTTAGATAAAAATAAAAAATTTGAAGTACTTGAAGTAGTTAAATGTACTTGTAAGTGTTTTACTTTTAAACAGTACTTGATACTTGATACAACAAGAAAATACATGAAGTATTTAAATGTACTTGTTAGAATTAAATGACTAATTGAAGAAGTACAAGTAGTACTTACACCCAAAATTGCAAGTACTTCCTCGAAGTACTTGATGCTTGAAGTATTCTGCTTTTTGGAAAGTAATTGATACTTGATGCAACAAGTAACTATTTGGTACTTGATACTTGAAGTAGTTTAAATGAGGCCTAACGGCAAAAAAAATGTGGTCAATGACAGGTTTTTAGAAAATAATCGGTATATTATAAAATAAGACAGATATCAAAAATTTGAGAAATTGCTATTTTCCCCATAAAGCAGTGACACAAAAAATAAGAAAATATAAAATAATTTTTGTGGAATCTGGGAAGTTAAAATTTGGTAAAAAAAAACACAGCTTTCTTTCACACCCTGTATATAATAACGTGCTTCAAAATAAAAGAATCGGACAAAACTCGCTGTTTCACAAATAAATTATCTCTTAGATCCTGAAAACCGTATCTCGATATCTATTTTCTTTTTAAAAAATGTGGATTTAAATTCAATTGGCCATCAGTTTAGTTAAATATTCTTTTCCGGTAAAAAACATACTTTACACTTTGAAGGTATAAAATTGTTCCTCGTTAGTTTATATTATATCAAGTATTATTTAGTTAGCTGTTTTGTAGTTAAGACGAAGGTTTTGGATTTTTACTAACTCTGTATAAAAATAATACAACATAAATTAAAATTCTGCAAAAACACAGGCAACTAAGAAAATCAAAAGCTAATGAGAATAAAGGTCAAAAGGCTTTCTACAGCAATTCATTAGAAGTTTATCATTAAACAACAACGTGATTTTGTATGTTTATGCAAAGTTTCTACATTTATCAACTTTACTTTTCACTCTCGGCAGGCGCTTTCTCATTTTTCTGTTTACATCAATTTCTTCAATTAATTTTCTTGTCGCCTGCCGTCACTCTAAAACCAAATAAGAAGCATGTTTTTTGTCACATTTGTAAGACTTCCATGTAGCAGCGCTCAGCTTATGTGCCAGTCATTCCCTGGTGAAGTCTCAAAGGACCTGATTCAACACAACAGCCCTGATTACTGCCTATAATCCGGCACAGCATGCTACTGGCCCCGCTAATTGTAATTCCAGCCATAGAACTTATCTACCCATGCCCATGCCCATGTAATACTACCGCGACGTCCGACAGTCTGCCCGAGCATCAAGTCATCCTGCGGTGATTTCGATATCGTTCCCCATACGGGATAAGGCACGCCTAAATATCTCAAATAATGATATTCCAATTTTGATAGAGAGGTATGCGGAAAAGAATGCATGTTTTAATTGACTAAGAAAACTCAACGGCCTTATTAGCCCAGCGCACAGTGGCACGAATCGTGATTTTTTCGTTCAAAATTATCTAGAGCAATTGTTTCGCAACCGATTGGGATAAATTTTTTTTTAAATTACTCGTTATATAATTTCCAAAAACCTAATAGAGCCGATTTTTTAATTATGTTAACCAAAATTATTGAGCTTAGCCAAAATGATCATTTTTTATTTAAATCTTAATAAAACTTACAAATAAAAACTTTTTTCTTACCCAATTTACATAAATCTTGATACTCGGGGGTTTTTGAGGTCGCTGATTACGAATCTGATATCCAAATTGTCATAAACCAACCTGCAATATGGCGGAATCAATGGCGGCTATAAAATGCTAAAAAAATGATGAAAAATGAAATATTTTTGTTAAAGTTTATGGCAAGAAGTTTTGAATATTTCTGGTAAGTACTTTTAAGTTAAAATAGACTAAGTTCCAAAGAAATTGAAGATGACGGATCCAATATGGCGAATCGTAACTTGTTATCCAACTTACATAAATCTTGTTACTCGGGGATTTTTGAGGACGCTGATTACGAATCTTTCATCATTATCCAAATTGTCATAAACCAACCTGCAAAATGGAGGAATAAACTTTCTGCCAAGAAGTTTTGAATATTTCTGATAAGTACTTTTAAGTGAAAATAGACTAAATTTTAAGTTCCAGGAAGAAATTCAAGATGAAGGATCCAATATGGCGGCAATAGGATGATAAAACTAACTTAAAAATAAACTATATGCATTAAACTAAATAGGCTATTCCTAAGAATTATTAAAAAAATTAAAAAGGAACAAATTTTCTGAAATTTTCAAATATATCCAATATGGCTGCCATACATTAATTATCAATCATAAATATGGGATTCAGTCCTCCATTAATTTTGAACATAACCTTAAGTGGGTCATATTAATATTTCTTTTTTTTTTATCTGCTAATAATATAATAAATACCTAGGATGCTACAAAAAAATATGATAATTTTAGCATCAGCGGTTCATAATAAAAAAAAATAAAAAGGACATTTTATTTTTCTACTGATACGGATCTTCTACTGATATTATCGATTTCAAAAAATTTGGGATTCTATAATTCCTAATTTTATAGAATACTATCCCAAGATGAGACAAAAAAATACGACAATTTTAACAACAACGTATCATAATTTAAAAAAATAAAAAAGAACATTTTATTTTTTTCGAATACCAAGTAGGTTTAGGTTCTGGTAGTATCTATAATTGGTTTGAATCGGTTATGTTCAATAGATAAAAATTATTTTCGAAAATTTTCGATTTTTTTTTTACTCGAAAAAGGTTTAATATTAATTAGTAAAATTGTAAGTGATATTGAGAACAATCCAAGCAAAAAAAAATGAACACAATCCTTGCAGGGGCAAATTCACCCATCTTAACCTACTATGGCCTTTGGTCCGATAGCATGGTCCGATAAATATTTTGTATTTTCTTCGTATTTATGTTGTTTACAAAAAACCGTTTTCTTGTTGGATTTAATCCCTGTCTAAAGTCAATTGGAAAATCATAAAAAAGGTCGACAAAGCGCCGTCGCCAGTGTGGAATTTTCGTAATCTAGGTGGACAAAATACCATTTTGGCAAGTGTATAATATTTTAATAAACGTCTGTGTGTGTGTGTGTGTGTGTGTGTGTGTGTGTGTGTGTGTATGTTTGTTAACACGACAGCGCCAAAGCCACTAAACGGATTTGGATGAAACTTTGCATGAGGGTTTCCTTAGTGCTCCAGAAGATCTGAAAAGGTTTTGGTTGAGATCGGATTACGTTTGTTGCCGTTTTGGCACAACAAGTTGTTTATTTTATGATTACTCACAATTTGTAATCGAACCATTGAAAAGCAGTAAAAAATTACGATTTCAACAATATATCACACTTGTACTTTTTCGATTCGGTTTCCGTGAAAAAAATTTAAAAACCAAATAACACGCTTCTTGTTTAAGATATATTTTATAGTCTAACCACAGAGCACAGTAACTACACAGAGGCGAAGGCTTTGGCGGTTCCTTTGAGTTTTGATGGCTCGCTTTCTGTGACCTTGCGTACCAGTTGCGTCTACACTGAGAGAAATATGTTGTTAATTTATTTCTTTTAATAGGTTCGATTTCTAACCTGCAAAATGCGTTTTATTTTTTGTGACAAACTAGTTAGAACTTTATAAACATTACATTGAACTAGATTTTGGTCGAAAGTATGGGAACCAGGCAGAAATTTTAATAATAGCTACGTAATACTTTTGAATTTTAAGAAATATATATTTTTGAGGTTAGCTATGACGTCACGTGCAGATCCCCATTTAAGGATACACTGAAAAAATAGTATATATCGAGTTGGACTGAAAAATATTACCATTTGAATTGCTTATAATCGGCGCCTATTTTCAATTGAGTTGTACACTAGGTTTTATTTATGAGAATTTTAATTCTCGGTTAATGTTTTTAATATTCCAAAATTAGTGGAAATAAAATTCACAAATCCAAACTTAACACGATAAACGTCAACAGTGTCAAGATAAAAGTGAGGTTGATTGTTAAACAATTAAAAAATGGCGATGAGTATACAAATTTGGTTTTGGCGGGAAGGCTTGCCTTCGCCTCTGTATAGTTACCGTACTCTGTGGTCTAACGTTCAATAGACCTGTGTTAAAGCATGCAGAATGTATGCCGAGTAATTTTGAGTGTCAAGTGCATCGAGAGATTACAAGTTTTTTCGACGTTCATGAAGCCCACGGAAGGTGTGAGAGGCCTTCGTGAACCGCTCACAAGCCCTACAAGCAATCTCACCGGAACGCTTTCGGTGAGTTTTTTCCAATAAAACTTTAAAAATGACAGTGACATTATATTTTAAAAACTATTTCCGCTACTTCCGGCATCCCGCCGGAAATTTTTCCAGCAACATAACCTAAAAATAGTGCTACATAACTTAAAAATAATTTAAGACATTGGTACCAACCTAAAATATTTTTTCGAAAACTGTCAAAACCCAAATTTCCTCAGAAAAACATTGGAACCAAAAATTTGACAGCTTACTTCCCAGACCGATTTAGTGAAAAATCGGTCGAGGCCAGAAGATAAAACAAAATATATCAACTCAAACTTAAACGATCAACCATGAACACATCTGGCAAGGAAGCTGTCCACCAAGAGTTATATGGTTTTTCCAAAAGATGGCCATCCCTACCACCCATTACCAACGAACGGATTTTTTCGTTTAGTTGTGTTTCCCGTATCAATAATCAAAATTATTAAGTGCTCTTGCCTATAAACTTAGTTTTTATAGTGTTGTGTTTGTTTTTATATTAATTTTAGGTCCATGTGGACGCATTATAAGTTTAACCTAGCTTTTAAGCCTGCCTACAGAAGACAGGAGCTACTATTCCACATTTCTATTTTTCTCCAAGCCAAACCAGACCTACCCCGTCCAGTCTCTCACCCGCCTCGGTGGTGTTCACCGCGGTTGTCTGGCTGCCTCCGGGCTAGGATCCGATGAGGCATATATTTGTATTAAAACATTGAATAAAATATTAATCTTGTGCAGACTATAAATTTAACACTCAAGTTCTTAGGTCCAAATCCCACCGAACGTAAGACTTTTTTTCTGTTTTAATATGAAAAAAATATTTCAACTTAATAAATATATTAAATGAAATCGTTCATATTTTTTAGTGCTCTTTTCGGCTGCAAAGATTCACCGGGTGGGGAGGTTCTAGCCGCTTCCAGTAGCTGCCGATTTTTTATAAAAATTTTATTTTTGAGATGCATTAATTTCTCATATTCATATAAATATAATCATCTATTTCAGTACAGAGCAACTGTATTGGTAAATCAGTATTCTCTCCCACACTCTTCGTATTATTAATTTTTCACGAACAATAAGGGAAGGCAGGCATTTCCCGCGGCTTATACTTGCGTCTCCACGTGAAAGTCATCGTTATAATCCAACGTATAGCAAACAAACCGACATTTTCCATATATCCAGATCGGTACACGGAAAATAAATATAACCGAAAACTGAAGTTGTAAGAGTCATCATATAACAACCACTCCGTATAAATCCCTATTCCCTACTGTGCTTCAGCCCATCAGCATCCTCGTTTGGCTCCAAAACATCAAGCGGAGGGCATACTTCTGAATGCACCAAAGACCAAATCGATACGGATTACGTACGTTTAAACAGGAATGAGTATTGAACTCGAGTGATCTTAACTTGAAAATCTTGGAATATTTTCAACAGCCCACTAGAGTTGGTATTTCATTTTCGTTTGTATTTCTCATTTTGCTCTGAAGAGTTCAGTGTCATGATGTTGTACACAACGCTATATAGGTATAAAAACGCTATATAGGTATAAAAACTTCCTTGCAAAATTAACGAATAATGGTCTTTCAATGAAACAAGGTAATATTATTAATATTCAATGTTTTCATTTCTGGTTGGCGGTATAGATCCTCAAATTACAGAATTTATTTTTCAAATTGTAGACGTTGCTATTTTATTTATTATCTTCTTTAGGACACTACAATGTTTGTTTTAAACATTTTATTTAATGTTTAAAATATGAACATGAAAAATTATACATAAACTAGTGGAAGCATTATACTCTTCGCCGATTTACTGATATATTTTTAACCCCCGACCCAAAAAGAGGGGTGTTATAAGTTTGACGCGTATGTTTGTATGTCTGTCTGTGGCTTCATATCTCTTCAACGGGTGATCCGATTTTGATGCACTTTTTTTTATTTGAAAGAGTATTTTGTCGAGAAGGTTTTTGCCATATTAGATTTTGATGTTTGGTCGTCATTTTGATTACAAGCTTTTATTTAACTTGCCTTGTTCTTGTGGGTCAAATCTTGCAACTGAATTTTAAAATAGTTATCCCCAACCGATTGAGCTGAAATTTTGCATACCCGTTTACGACGCAATGAATATACACTTCTCCAAGAAATTAACGCACCACCAAAAAATAACCAAAAGTTTGAAGTTAGTTCATTTTTAACCCAAAAAGAGGTGTTTGACGCGTATGTTTGTATGTTTGTCTGTCTGTCTGTCTGTCTGTGGCATCATATATCTTCAACGGGTGATCCGATTTTGATTTATTTGAAAGAGTGTTTTGTCAAGAAGGTTTTAGGCCATATTAGATTTTGATGTTTGGTCGCCATCTTGAATTCGCCATGTTGAACTTCTCTAGAAATTGTCCGATTGAAGTAAAATTGAAAATGTGCAGACAATTATGGTAGCCGAATATGATTTCGGCCTCATTTTGATTCGATCATATGAAACTGGTACGATTAGATACATTGTTCGGGAGTTTTTAAAAATTTTCAATTTTTTAACCCCCCACCCAAAAAGGGGGGTGTTATAAGTTTGGCTCGTATGTTTCTATGTTTGTTTGTCTGTCTGTGGCTTTATATCTCTTCAATAGGAGATCCGATTTTGATGCAGTTTTTATTAAAATTAAATATAACACATAAATATATTTATAATAGAACCGGTCTTGTAGACCGTGTGCGACTAGTAGAATACAAAATTGGACCGAGTCAGCTTTAAGGTTAAAAAGTTCTGTATGAGACTCGTGATATAATAATACGCTATGTTGTAGTATATGTTTAGTTTAAAAAGTATAAAATAAAATAAAATTACAAATTAAAAAAAAAACCGACACAAAAATATCGACTAAAAAACTAATATAAAAAAAATAAATAAACGCAACTTTAAAAATTATGAAATAATTTTGATTCTATATACGAACTCTTATGATTTATTTAAATCCAGCTTACATTTTCTATATGTCCTCGAGATTTGCTTTCTTATACGCATGAATATGTCGGGGGCTGCTGTAAAGACGAACTACTAAATAGTTATATTCAAAACAGCAGCTCCCGATATATTCATGCGTATAAGAAGCAAATCTCGAGGACATAAACAAAATTTAAGCTGGATTTAAATAAATCATAAGAGTTCGTATATGGAATCAAAATTATTTCATAATTTTTAAAGTTGTGTAATTTATTTTAACCTCCCCACAATAAAATTGTGGGAGGTTACTACAATTAGTCCAAAATCTAAAATTGAGATAACATCAGATCTTTACGTTTTGAGGTCCCAGGAACCCAAAAAAGTTGTTTTTGAAAAATGTCTGTGTGTGCGTATGTGTGTGTGTGTGTGTGTGTGTGTGTGTGTGTGTGTGTGTGTGTGTGTGTGTGTGTGTGTATGTATGTTAGCACGATAGCGGCGAAGCCACTAAACGGATTTGGATGAAACTTTGCATGAGGGTTTCTTTAGTGCTCCAGAAGATTTGAAAAGGTTTTGGTTGAGATCGGATTACGTTTAGTCCCGTTTTGGCACAACAAGTTGTTTATTTTATGATTACTTACAATTTGTAATTGAACCATTGAAAATCAGTAAAAATTCCGATTTCAACGATATATCACACTTGCACTTTTTCGATTTGGTTTCCGTGAAAAAAATTAAAAAACACGCTTCTTGTGTAAGATAAATTTTATAGTCTAACCTAACGTTCGATAGACGTGTCAGAGAACGTATACCACAAAATAATACAGGGCTGTACCTCTTACTCTTTGCAAATTTGCAGCCGCAAAGGACTATTGACGGAATCGGGACTGTACTGATCTGACGAGAGTGAAATTCTACATCTCAGCGCGACATTCCGAACGACTAATTATTTACGGTTAATTAGTTATTAACGTGCAAAGATTGTCTATCTCTTTTTTGCGGGGGAACAAGATGGAAGATGGACACTCTTCTAACACAAATTCGCGATCGAGAAACGTCAAACGAAAAATTGCAAAAATGTCACTTTTGATTCGTTTGTGCCGAGCTGAATTTTCGAATTTCGACATGCAATTTACGATGCGGATCAACTAAAAGTCTTTCTCTTTCCATCGCTACATAGTACGGCCGTCGCGGTATCGTATTTTTTAAAATACGAGTAAATTTAGATGTCTTGTTTTCAACCAAAATTTACCCTCGGATGCCGCAACTCTGAAAACGGTTTTTCATCTGTAACTCGGAAACTGTGAGAGATAGCTCAAAAATAAAAACTAGCTAAGGAAAACTACATAATGTCAGGAACGTTTTGCCGTACTCGAAATTTTAATGGGACTTTTCGTTTGGGTCCGGCGGGCCTTTCAAGATGACGGTGTCATGCACTTTTTTCATTAAATCGTTCGTAACTTCTAAACGGCGACTCCTACGGCAAAAAACTTCGACCTAACTAAATTGTAGAGAATTGAATTACCTAAAAGTCTTTTTTTGGATTTTTATGCTGCTCCAAAAATTACCGAGATACGATCGGCCAAAGTGGAGACTCTTTTGAAATTCGTCTAAAATCTCGATTTTTTTCTCTTTAAACCTCCATAACTCTTAAACGGCGTCCCTAGGCCAACATACTTCGCCCTAACGAATGTGTAGAGAATTTAATGCTACAAAAAATTATTTTTTATTTTTTGACATGAGACAAAAAATAAGGACGTTAGGAACGAAACAAGTGGAAATTTACATTTTCCAAGGAAACGTGTTTTCTTCTCTTCTCTTGCGAATATCTAGATAAATATTGATTTTGGCAAAAAAATAGTAGGGATCTATTAGAAAGACAATAAAATGATGATGAATTTGCTTTGTCAAAAAATGTCTGTAGGATTAATGGTTTCGCTGCTATATACGTTTCAACACAAAATTTCGATTTTCCCATATGCCCAAATTATATCTGATACTGATTTTTAAAATCTCCGAAGTGAAATTTATAGTTTTTTTGTCCTCAAAGCAGTGCAATGTACAGGGTGATATTCTAATAATGACAGAGGTGTTTAGTGATTTCGGCTGATAATTCGGGAAGATATCGAACTGAAATTTGAAACGTAGGTATAAATATTGTAGACGGACGGATTACGAGTGAATTAATAATACATCTACGTCACATGACGTCACAAAAATGAAAAATTATTACAACAGACGAACTGGTAGAGATATCGACTTAACGGTTGGAGTTATTGAATTGAAATTTGAAATGGAAATATTGTAAATGGACGGAATAAAAGTGAATTAATAATACACCTACATCTACATGACGTCACAAATAAGACAAATTCTTACAACAGGCGAACTGGTACAGATATTGACTTAACGATTGGAAACATCCAATTAAAATTTGAAATGTGGGTGGAAATATTGTGGACGGACGGAATACAAGTGAATTAATAATTCACCTACGTCCACATGACATCACAAATAAGAAAAATTCTTAGAAACTGGTGCAGATATCGACTTAACTATTGGAAACAACCAATAAAAGTTTGAAACGTAGGTGGAAATATTGTAGATGGATGGAATACGAGTGAATTAAAAATGCACCTACGTTCTGATGACGTCATAAAAACAAAAAATTCTTATACCAGGCGAACTGATGATGATATCAAAAAAATATTTCTACAAGACGAGTCACCAAATTTTTTTTTTAATTTCCAAGAAATATCAAATTTTCGGAGAAATGTCACTTTTCAGAAAAATGTCAAATTTTTAAAAAATGTCAAATTTTCAGGAAAACGTCAAATTTTCGGAGAAATGTCACTTTTCAGAAAAATGTCAAATTTTCGAAAAAACGTCAAATTTTCGAAGAAATGTCACCTTTCAGAAAAATGTCAAATGTTTGAAAATTGTCAAATTTTCGGAGTAATGTCAATTCAGAAAAATGTCAAATTTTCGGAGAAATGTCACTTTTCAGAAAAATGTCAAAAATTCAGGAAAATGTCAATTCAGAAAAATGTCAAATTTTCGAACAAATGTCAAACTTTCGGAGAAATGTCACTTTTCAGAAAAATGTCAAAAATTCAGGAAAATGTCAGATTTTCGGAAAAATGTCAAATTTTCGAAAAAACGTCACATTTTCGAAGAAATGTCACCTTCCAGAAAAATGTCAAATGTTTGAACATTAGCAAATTTTCGGAGTAATGTCACTTCAGAAAAATGTCAAATTTTCGGAGAAATGTCACTTTTCAGAAAAATGTCAAAAATTCAGGAAAATGTCAAATTTTCGGAAAAATGTCACTTCAGAAAAATGTCAAATTTTCAGAAAAATGCCAGATTTTATTAAATGGACTCAAAGGAAAATTCCTAAAAAATACTACGGGTCCATCTGTGGTATAAGTTCTCTGCTAGTGTGTTAAAGCGTGCAGACTGTATGCTGAGTATTTTTGACGTGTCAAGTGCATCGTGAGATTACAAGTTTTTTCGACGTTTATAAAGCCCACGGATGGTGTGAGAGGCCATCCTGAACCTCTTACAAGCCCTAGAAGTGTAAGCAACCCCACCGGAATGCTTTCGGTGAGTTTTTTCCAATAAAACTTTAAAAGTGTCAGTAACATTATATTTTAAAATTTCCGCCCGCCGGAAATTCTTCCGGCAACATAACCTAAAAATAGTACTACATAACCTAAAAACAATTTAAGACATTGGTACCAACCTAAACATTTTTCAAAAACCAAATTCCCCAGAGAAACATTGGAACCAAAAATTTGACAGCTATCACTTCCCCGACAGATTTAGTGAAAAATCGGTCGAGGCCAAAAGATAAAACTAAATATACCAACTTAAACTTAAACGATCCACCATGAACACTACCCTGGCTACATCTGGCAGGGAAGCTGTCCACCAAGAGTTAATATGGTTTTTTCCAAAGATGGCCATCCCTGCCATCCCACCCATTACCAACGAACAGGTTTCTTCGTTCAGTTATTTCCCGTATCAATAATTAAAATTATTAAGTGCTCTTGCCTTCGAACGTTTTTATAGTATTGTTTATTTTTATATTAATTTTAGGTCCATGTGGACACATTATAATTTTAACCTAGTTTTTAAGCCTGCCTACAGAAGACAGACAGACTTTTCTATTTTTCTCCAAGCCAAACCGGACCTACCCCGTCCAGCCTCACACTCGCCACGACGGTGTTCACCGTGGTTGTCTGGCTGGCCCCGGGCTAGGATCCGATGAAGCATAATATTTGTATTAAAACATTGAATAAAACATTAATGTTGTGCAGATTATAAATTTAACACTCAAGTTCTTAGGTCCAAATCCCACCGAACGCAAGACTTTTTTTTCTGATTTAATATGAAAAAAATATTTCAACTTAATAAATATAATTAAATGAGATCGTTTATATTGTTTAGTGCTCTTTTCGGCTTCCAGGATTCACTGGGTGGGGAGGTTCCAGCCGCTTCCAGTAGCTGCCGATTTTTTTTTATACTAGTTATTTAGTGGATATTTTTGTGTCGGTTTTTTTTTTAAATTTGTAATTTAATTTTATTATATAATTGTTACACACACTATAGGATACTCTTCTTAGTTTTCTTGTAAATAATGTTAATTTTTGGACATTCTAAATTTTGTGACAACAACTTCGTTATGGAAAAAAAAATATATGAAAAAAAAAGCCACCTTAAGGATTCGAACACACGATCTTTTGGATTGCGAGGCAAGCACAACAAGTATTTATTGTAAATAGTACAGCCATGTAACTCCCTGGTGTCTGGCTCGGAGCCAGCCAGACAACCACGGCGCGTAGCGCCGTGGTAAGTGCAGGCTGAACAGGGTAGGTCCGGTTCGGTTTAACAATAATGAATAAAATAAAACTGAGTTAAAACTCCTAACCGCTTGAGCGGATTTAAAATTAACGGTGTGTTTAAAATTGCTGCCCACATGGGCCTAAAACTAATTCACATTGAAAATTTAAAGCTAATAACTGGTTGGGGCATACGCGCACTAAAAAATTTTTGGCTGTTGACACGGGAAAAGTTGAGTGAAAAAACACGTTCGAGACAACTGCCTGGTCTACCTGACGCCAGGAAGATGTGGTGGGAAGAAAAGTAGGGTTTAATATGTTCGAATTTTTTAAAAAGGTTATCAGCCAAAAGGGAATTTTATGAAAAAGAGGACAAAAGAACAAAATGAACATAACGAAAGAGAATACGAAGGATCGTAAAGGTAATGTTGTGGTAAAGATTTAAAGTTGGAGAAATAAGAGGTTACGGTATAGGAAAGTATGGGGAGAGAGGTTGCCGGAAAATAGGCAACACCTGGTATGGTAGGGGGGTGTCGAATATCGAAAAGTATTGCATTATGCTGTCTGATTCGGGTTATGTTGCGGGTTAGCGGACTATCGCCCAGTTTAAATTGATAGAATTTTTGAGAAATTTCTTGGACGTAGTTCGCTATTGGGATTATGTCGTGGCAACGATCATATAAATCTCTGAGGGAGGTGTACCTACCGTAATCAGCACCACACCGGCGCCGCGTATGTAATGGCCGGCTTGATCACCATGGTGTACTACAGTTTTTTATTGTTTCTGTTAAGTCCTCTACCCCTGGCCAGGAGCGGGTAGACCTTACGTGCAGTCTCGTTAATGTGGATGGTTAACGTCAGTCGTTTGTCCAGATACTTTACGCACCGTTTAATTGGAATTTGTTGCCCCCCCCCCGGATCGAAATTGGCATTAGAATGCGGTTCTCTGTGAACTGGCGAGTGAAGAGAATCGACTCGATTTCTCGGCGTTGATCCGAATTTTCCACTTGTCGTAATACGCAAAACTTTAGCCACTGTCTGTAATGTATATCATTCGAGAATTATATTTCAACGGATCAGATATATTATTATGAAATATGTACATCAGTAAAATGTATAAACAAAAACCAAATTATACAGAATAACATTTCGCAAGATTTCTATTTAAGTACAAGTGATAAAAATTAAGAAAAAAATATCTTTTTTTTAAATTAAATGATTAATAACTTTTTTATTTACTGATTGATTTATTTAAAAAACAATAGGTTCTTCCTCTATCTAACGCCAACTTACTTTCCAAATTTCAGTACAATCGGACTTTTCTTTCTTAAGTTATTGCGCCCACAAGAAACGTGACGGACGGTCAGACGGACATTTTGAAAGTTGTTCAGAATTCGTTCACTAACATAATAATATGAAAATTTTTCCTTTACGAGCGATATTTGCTGTTTTAGAAATCTGCCGATCAAATGCAATATTCTCTTTGTTTTGCAAAGAGTATAATAGAATTATAAATTAGTACTAATATACTAAATCACAAATTTGTTTTACCTTATATTTCTTTTATGGTTCTTTGTATTACTCTTTTAAAAATATATGATATTAAAATACGCGGTGTTCAGATTTTCTATATCTGATGGCTTTCTGTTGATTCTGTTAGAGTTCTTCCTGATGAGACATTTCTTGAAACACTATTTTTCATAATTACTATTTTTATTGTACACCCTGCTGCAAAACAAATAACAAAAAAAACATATACAGATATATAGACAAACAATCGAAAACAGATTAGCACATATAGATTTCATACCGTGATTATTAAGGTTCTGTTCTGGCATTTAGAAAAAACTTTTCAAATCTGTGGGGACATGTTTCAAAGAAGCACTTTAATTCTTTTTTAAATAAAAAAAAAAACACTAGAGATAGACTTTATTTCCAGTAGAACTGGATTAAATGCACTGTAGTACTATTTTTTTCCAATAATGGCGTTAGATGATGAGAAATGTCTAAATATTGGTTGTTTTCTTAAAAAATTTAAGTCACAAGGAAGATTTTGCCTATCCTGCTATTGGTTTTCACCATATTTCAATTTTAAATAGATTTTACTAAATTTTCGAACACCTAGACCAGATTCTAAGCAAAACTACTTATTCTATCTGAAGACTCCAGAACTAACGCTCAGAAATTCTTGCAATGTGTGAGAACTATTCAAGTTTGATATTTTCCAATGTAGCTGCGATAATGAGATTAACTGCATAAATTATGTTTTTATTTTGTTTTTATAACTGTTTTTTCATATTCATTTTACATTTTTATGTTTTTACATCCCCTTATTATATAGTTCTTCTCCTTCTTCTCCCTTCTTGATTCTAGGCGAATCGCCTGTTTATTCTTCGCCAAGTTGCCTATTGTTCTGCATTTAAGTCCTCGCTCCATCTTCTTTGCTCCTGCGTCCTAGTGGTGATTTATCACGGGCAATTTTTACCATTCCCCTGTCGTCCATCTTATTTATATGTGCAATCCACTCTTTTTTTTCTGTTTGATACCCAGCCATTAATGTCTTCGATTTTAAACGTATTTCTTATAGTTTCACTTCTTTCTCTGTCTAAAAGTGTTTTACCAGCAATTCTGCGAAGTACTTTCATTTCTGTTGTTTCTAATAGTCGTTAATTTTCGATGTTTCTGATCTAATTCCTGCTGTATATTCTATGATAGGTCTCACTGTTGTTTTATAAATTCTAGTCTTCTAAATTCTAGCCTCAATTCCTGTTTTTATTGCACCATATTATATTATTTAAAAACTTTCCTCTTCTTGTCGCTTTCGTACGTTCCCTTACCTCTGCCTCAACATCGCCATAACCTGATAGTTCCACGCCGAGATACTTAAATTCCATTTCCTGCTGAATAACTTCTCCATCTACCTCCAGTTTACATCTCAATGGTGTTTTGGATGTTGTCATATACTTTGTTTTTGTGAGAGATATGTTATGGGAATTAGCGTTAGCGGTTGAATCCATGTGGGAGTTTCTGTAAATCGTCTTCGTTCTTTGCGATCGGCACGGCATTGTCGGTATAGCACAGGATTTTTACCTCTTCTTCTCCCATTTTGTATCATCTCAATAAGCGAACTTTTTGTATGATCTCGTCCATGATGATGTAGAAGAGAAGTGGACTTGGCGAATACCGCTGCCAACCAATATTGGTTCGGTGAGTTGTCCGTCTGATTTTGTCTGTATTTGGTTTGCTGCGTATATGTTCTCTATAGTTTTATCAGGTTGTGTGGGATTTGTGTGTTGTAAAGAAACTGTGAGATATCTTTTAGTTGGACGCGGTCGAAGGCTTTGGTTACGTCGATGAAACATATATAGGCTGGCTTATCGTATTCAACTGACTTTTCTGTTACTTGGTTTATGACAAAAATGGCATCCCTAAATCCCTCTTGTTTATCTGCCAGCGAAATGAGAGTGTTAATTTTGTTCGTTATTACTTTTGTTGTTAATTTCAATGTGGTACTCAAGAGATCTATTCCTCTCTAATTCGAAGGTTATTTTCCTATCCCCCTTTTTGAGCATAAGGATGATGGTGCTGGTTCGCCATTCATCTGGAGTTTTGTGGTGATAGAGAATTTTTCGGATCAGAGTTCTTAATTCTTGTGTGAGATTTTGTCCGTCGTATTTGAGCAGTTTATTTGATATTCCGTCTTGTCCAACACTGTTCTGTTTTTTAACTCTTGTAGTGTCATTTGCACGTCGAGTGTCAATTTGGCCGTTTCTTATATATTTGTAAGTACTTATTACCTTCTGCTCTGTAATTGAAATGATCTGTTGGGCAGTGTATGACAGCGTTGGGCAGTGTATTGTTAAATACATAAAACGAACAAACAAGCAAACAAACAAAAAAACAAGCTGGCAATCAAACAAACAAACAAATAAATAAAAGACGAAAAACGTGCAGCTAAGAACTCATTGGTTTCTTCAAAGGTATGTTTATAGACAGTTAAAAAAAAAAAAGAAAAAATAGACTACCCTTACTGCTTACTGAAATTCAATCTAAATGTACTATACTCTATTTGGTAAAAACAGTGAATAATAAAAGTTCATTATAGATGCAAATCCCCCAAAAACGTCTATAAGAAAATTGAAATATTAATTTACATTTTATATGGGTTATCTACAGTGTGTTTCACTTGAAATGGTAACAACCCAATATTTTTTTTTTTTTGATCTGAATCAAATTTTACTTAAGTATGAAACAAATTAGGATCTACTTATGACCAAAAAAACATTCGCCTGCTACAAATGCAAAGTCACCTGCGGTAGAATGATATGCGGAGAAAATCAAAAAATCACATTAGGCATTTTTTATCGAAAAATTTCGTTAATGAAACTTATTCAGAATTATCCAAAAACCTTATGCCCAAAATTTAATTAAAATGAACAAATATATAAATTTTGATTAAAATAATGTCCAAGTCCGAAAATATCATATTTTTTGTTTAGAAAACTGTACTGTGACAATTTTGTTTGAAATTAAACCAAAGCTGCCAGGTAGTTCTCAAGCAATTTACAGTTTTTTTTAAATAATTATTTTCAAAATTTTAATTTTTCAACTTTTTAATTATGATTAAATTTAGGGCATAATGTTCTTGGATGGTTTTGAACAAATTTCATTAACAAAATGTTCCGATAAAAAAATGCTTAATATGATTTTTTGATTTTCTTCGTACATTTTAGTACCGCGGAAGGCTTTGCATTCGTAGCAGGCGAATATTTTTTGGTCATAAGCATATCCTAATTTGTTCCATACTTAAGTAAAATTTGATTTAGATCGAAAAAAATTTTAAAAAGTTTTTGGGATGTTACCATTTCAAGTGAAACACACTGTATATATTTAGAAAATGTCACTTGAATTACACATTCTCTGACAGCTTCTGGGCAAATTATTCTCTGCTTGTGTTTTAAAAACTCGATACGAGGAGATTTGTCCATGTCCCTGCCGCTCTGAAATATATCTTTGCTTTCTCTCTGATGTACCCGCTTAAAAATTAAAAACTGGAAGCAATTAGATAATTCAAACAGACCGTTATTTCATATAACATGAATTTATATAGATGTGTAGTAGCCCGTCGGGCAGAGCGCGAAAAGCCTTCTCTTTCTTGACCTACCCAATACTGAAGTATAACCAGATGGGACCTTCACTAATTATTAAAGCATGTTATTTTACATAGGAAATCAAAATTGACGACACTCTCCATTGGTCGAGACCGAAGATATAAAAAAAAACTAAAAAAAAAAAGAAATTTAGAAATTTAATATTTAATCAAATATAACTTTAGAACTAAAACAGATAAAAATAAAATTTTTGTCTGGTTTTGACAAGTAAACATTGCTGTTTAATTTGAAGTATAATTTATTGCAATAATTAAAAAATTAACATAAAAAAACTGGCAAAATTCAAAAGGATACACAAATCAGCAACATTTTTCAAATTCTTAACTCGCCATAACTCGCCTATATAACGAGCTATTCAATTTTTTCTTTCACCAAAAACTGACAAATTTAATAGGCTTCATTTTGCCTCGATTCATGCCAGATCTAATTTTTTAACTAAAAGCGCTACAGCCCTTGAAACACAACGAAGCACACTACGACGACGAAGACACGAGGCTTCCTCTCTCGCCCCCGCTACGCTCTCGGCCCATCAAGAAACGTATCGGCTGCTGGCCTCATTATTGTCTGGATAAGTATTAATATAAGTATATATTATTTTATTTACATTTAGGCTATTACAGTTTATGCATATTGTAGATACATTATCAATGAAAAAAACTGCATGTTACTTTTGCGAAACTGCTGAAAGCAGAGAAAATCTAATGGTAAAAAACCAACTGTTACTGGCATCAGGTCTGTTATACATTGTGCAAATGAAAGAAAAAATTCTTATAAAATAAAGTGGTGGCACTTATTTGCACACTCTTCGGTACTGATTTCATTATTCTTGTCGGACATATTTTTGTAATAAGAATGATATTAGTAGAGACAAGACATATTGCCTCTGATATTAGTAAAGTGATTAAAAATGTAAGTGAGCCTTCATGTGGTTATAATGAAGATAAAAATCAGATTAAAATAATATAGCATTGTCTGATCTGTGGAAAATCCAGAAAAAATAAGAATAAATTAAAAACATTTTTAAGAAGCAATTTGTACAGGAACGGGTGCGGAAACTAGAAAAAAATATATATTCAAGCTGCAGTGACGCATTGTGATATAGAAATAAAAGACAGGTTTTACTTTTATTCAGATTTATTTGGGGATGACGGAAATTATCATAAAATTTGTTATGCAAAATATATTAGCAAAAAAAAATTAAATGTGTACAAACTAAACCACTGAAAGGAAAAATGAATTTAAGGTAGCGTTAAACATTTTATTTAGGGAGGTTGAACTTGCTGTTTTGCAAAAAAGAATCCTTAACTTTAATATTGCTAAAAACACTCCTTAATGATATATTTGAAGAAATCACGGAAGAATAATTAGATTATTATAGCAGCGGAAATATAAGAAAGAGACTAGAAAGCATTTAAACAAACAAAGTGTTTTGGGAACACAAAGGAAATACAACAGTTCATTCAAGTGATAACAAAGCTAAAAGGACTAACGAATTTTTGTTGTCAGACACAAGTGCTGCCAGTATCTTAAATGAAGCTATAGGTGGACATTTTAAAACTGTAAAAAAACACGACTACTGTTCAGAATAATGATCAATGTAAACAAGAAGCTTCAGATTTGTTATAAATATTTATGCCGTGGATACTAAATATGTCGGCACAGACAAATTTGATTTAAACGTTATTTCTATAGTAATGCAATTTATATTAATAATTATGAAAAAAAAAACAACCAGCATAGACCACTTTTTTAATACTTTACATATAATTACATGTGTATCGTGCCGTCAGAAGAAAAAAACTTATTGATATGCTTTATTCTTTTGGCTATGGTTATTCCTACGATGAAATACGGATATTTAACATATTTAGCTAGTCACGTATTAGTAAAAACTACGACATTTTTATTCCACCTGGAGTTCCTCCAGTAAGTTCTGAAGAAAACAATTACATTCATCGACATCGACAATTTTGATCAAAACTAAGACAGGCTAGATGGTAAAAATCCCACTCCCATTACTGCTTGAAATGGTATTATTTAAAAAAAGATCGGCCTATTTACACAAGAATATCTATCCAATAAATTTTAACTGATTTTAACCCTTCCAGTTTACATGAAAACAAAAATATAAATGTACAAAAATCCAACTAATCGTTCAGATCCTCTACGAGTTAGTGAAAGCATGCCAAATAACTGTTTTGATTATGTGGTTACCTCTGACACTTTATGGAAAATATTAAAATTTACGAAACAAAGTAGAAACTTTACTAGCTGGCATGAGTTTAACAATGATGTATCTGAAAATCAGTTATCTCTGTCTGATACCTTATTTTCCATTTTTTAATACACCACCGACTCCATATATAGCGGATTATTACAATTAATATCATATTATTCAATTTGATTTATTAATTTTATCATCTTATAATAAAGGAAGATTATTGTAAAGCTTTTGTTACGGCCGCTGATTATAGCCTTGCGCGGTTTATGGCGAACGCGGGATGTACCGGGAACGAGAGGGGAAGCCTTGCGACTCCGTCGCTGAAGTGCGCTTCGTTGTGTTTAAAAGGCTGTGGCTCTTTTATTTACAGAGCTAGACCCAGCATTAATTGAGACAAAATGAAGTCTATGAAATTTGGCAGTTTTTGGTGAAAAAAACATTCAAATAGCTCAATACATAAGCGAGTTACAACGAGTTAGAGCTTTTAAAAAAATTGACAATTTGTGTAACATCTAAATTAACGTCAATTTTCTAGTGTTAAAGTTATTATTTTTGTAATAAATTATACATCAAATTAAAGAGAATCGTTTATACTATAAAACTAAAAAAAATATATAATTCTATCTTTTTTCGTTTGAAAGTTATTCGTGGTTGAATTTCAATTTTGTTATTTTCATTTTTTTTTGTTTTTTTCTTGTAACTTCAGTCTCGACCAATGGAGAGTGTCGTCAAAAGTAATTTCCTATGTAAAAAAACCTGCTGAATAAAATGAAATAGGTTTTGTTTGGTTATACCTCGGTATTGGGTTAGTGAACGCTAGAGCCTCCCATCCGACGTACTATAGGTCTTTGCTGAGTGATTTTATTACTCACTGTCTTTACCAAATAGAGTATATATAGTTTGATAATTTTTTCCTATGAAACCGGCCCTTAATAAGCCAACTTGAATATAAGCCATTAATTATGGATATTTCAGTGTTGGAAATGAAATGCATTAGTTTCAAAATATTTAACGCGTGAATTATATGGGACAAAAGTGAGCTATTTTCCATCGAAATAGGCAATTCCTATTCTGCACATGTTCCGCAGCGTAAATTCAACACATTCGCCATACAATAACATTACACTAATCCTCGGAATGTATGCACTTACCCTGTTCCATTCTGCCATGCCACCGCAGACAGCACTCTACCACAGATATACGTTTCACTATTTACTGGAAATTGCCTCTCAAATGAAATATATGGGTGCCCAGAAACCATTAGCCTTAACGACCTTATATTTTCCACACTTTTATGCGTATCTGTAGGAATGTGTTTCTCTTATTATATTCCAAAGTGAATTTTTCACAAAGGAGCTACGGGAGAGCGCGGAAGTACGTGACATATTCAATGAAGTCGTAACGAGCGTTTCCCCTTGATTTTTGTGTGTTCTTGTATATAAAGTATCATGAAAAAATGAGGCTGACATTGTTACAAGAATGAGGTATTGTTGTAGCTAATGGCATACAAGCCGTAAAAGATCTTTGATTAATAATACAGCTGAATTTTATGCTGCCAGTTGCACATCCTAAATCTAACTATTTGATGTCTGTTATGGTGAACATTCTAAACAGTTATTAACAGGCGATAAATGAAAGTAAATATATTACGATTATATAACGCATAATAAAATTAATCAATAGTAATTAAGAATTTTACTTTACATTAAGTAATTGTGTCATTGATGACCCGATATAATAGGTGTTTCGGATAGGGTCAACAATGGAAAATACAAAGGAGAATTTAAATATAAAGCCATTATTCTTATGTTCATCATTTTAGATCGTCGCCATTATTTTAATATTTATCAACAAAAAGAGCAAACCTTTGAGTGCTTGCATAATGAATCACTTTGAGGGTATTACTGGTGTGGAAATAAACGAAGAAACAGAAAACACGACATCCGTAAATACAGTGAAAATGCAGGAGGCAGTTTTTAGAACTTCGTCAGAAATTATGATCTTTGTGAGCAAAATCCTTCTAGTGGGTATTCTAAAAAACTGGGCATTCACCATTAAACTAATGGATTGAACAAAATATAAAGGAGTCAGTCGTAAAGACATTATGGAATATTTCCGCTAAACTTCTTCAGAAGGATATTTTGAACATTCCAACCGAAAAATGGATTCCTTTAAAGACACACTTTTTGAAAATGTCAGAAAAGCACACACGGTTGAAAGAAGGCATTCCGGAGAGAGAAATGTCAAGTCCGACGGCTCTAAGAACAGAGGACATTAGCGCATAGGTTGTAGAAAAGTTTTACCAGTGTTCTGGTGTCGTGCTCGCCTGGCATTGTAACGAAGCAGCTTTATGCCTAGGAAGTTACTTCAAGAATGCCATAAACAATCATGATGAACTCACAGAGTGTATTAAATACAATACCATATTTTCTATAACTGCACATGGCGGAGAAAAACCCATTGCTGTATCTAAATGACTGATACTCAATCATACTCAATAAACAATGTAATGTCTAGGATGGGAAGTGTAAAAGTGTTTGTGAGATACGCTGCCGCATTTTGTCGTGATATGGAGTGTTTATGCTCCTCTTTTTGAGTTTTTGCACCTAAAATTGTTCTTCTGAGTCTTCTGTTTCTTCCGTTTCTGACTCTGGCAGAGCATATATCGTTGTGATTTCTTTGTGGTTATTCATTTTTTTTTCACGTTTTCAGTATGCTTGGTCCTTTCTTACTTTGTTCATAATCCTCTCGATTAATGTTCTCCTCGCTTCTATCATGGCCTCCCTATTTTCAGTTTGTTGTTGTTCGTATTAGCACTTTCTTCGGTAGATGTGTTGGGTGCTTTCTCCGGACATGTCCCCAGTACTTCATTGCATATATCTCCATTCTTTTTGTAATTATCTTCCCTCCTAGTAACGTTGACGTTTTATGTCGCTGATTTAATCTGATTGTTTTTGCGAATAGTTGGATGATGTCTCTTTCAGCTCTTCTTAAGCATCTTCTGTTAGTTTTTGTCTGCGCCACATTTTTAACTGGATGTGTCTTCGTTGGCAGTACAACCTCAGATCCAGTTTTTCATGTTTTCTAGGAAGTTGAAAATATCCTGCTCTTCTTCCGTGAAGATTAGGAGATTATCGGCGTATACTAGTATGATCGGGATTATCAATGTATCTGCTATCGTTAAAATTTGACATTTCCTTTATTGTGCTTTGCGTCACTTGATCTTAGTGAATAATCGGAGAGATAGGGGGCTTAATTCCTATATTCATTTGTTTAGTTTCCGTCATTTTCGAACCATTGAATAGCAGTGCTCTGGTGAAGACAGGTCTGTATTATCTTGTTTATGAGGTAGTGCAGTACTCCTTTGCTACGTAGGATGTTGACTATGGCTTCATGACTACTAGTATCAAATATGCCTTGTGGAGATCTTTAGCGACTGTGTTTGTGTTCTCTCCATTTTTCTTCCAGGATTCTTCTGGTGGTGTATTGGCCAAGATCTAAAATTTTATATAAACATTGTCTAGTAGGTGTCAATCAACTAAGTGGTCACATTTGGTGCTCGACACGAAAAAGATAAAAATAACAAATTCGATTCATTCTTTTACTGTAAATAATTTAACAAAATCTGGATTAAACATATTCATATTACTGATCTCTTTCACTGTTCCAAAATAATACGTTTCATGGCAAACACAGAATATTCAATAGTACTGAGTGCACCAGTGATATGACATCTGATTAAATGTAAAAGCGTTGTGGCTTTACATGGTTTGCACATAGATAATGAATGGATTATTGAGCTCAACTAAAGAATTGGTTATGAGTTTTAGTATTTTGAACAGGAGCAAAACTTAAATTTGATCAAGCATCACACCTTTCCAAAATAAAAATATTTACAGATAATCTCTACTAACTTGGGTTACATCATGTCTTATTTGGTTCAGAATTAGAGATCTTATCTAAATTTTAATAGACGAACTATTGAAACTGCGAATTCCGACCATTAATTTAGCAATGTTTTGACTAAAAAAAATTTGCAAATCAATGAATACGTGAATATGAAATGAAGATTTTAATTTAGATGCTGTACTATCTTTGTGTAACTGTCTTATATTATGCAATATATTTTCATTATCTCAATATCTGCAGTCTTCATCATCGTTGTTTTTTAAGTCGACTAGATAAATAAACCAAAAGTGCACACACAACAAGTTGATTTATCTAATAGACAATATTTCCGATTTTCACAAAACATTACTTGAACTTTACTTCCCAAAACGGTTAAAACAAAACAAAAATTAATGGATATACAAATAAACCGATAAAAAAAATATTTGTTTTCTATTTTCTATTTGATAATTATGAAAATACAAATATTTGATAATTATGAAAATACAAATATTTGTTAAGAAACTGTTTCTAACAATTACTTAATAATTTAATGATATGCAACAGTAAGGCTAATTATGATTTTTGTTAATTCTATTATCGTAATAAATCAATTGCAGGAAAACTAGTTTTACCGAATCGAGTCGGTGCTTGTACGAGTCTGGGCGTCCCTCAGGGCAGTATCCTTAGACCACTTTTATTTATAATATTTGTTAACGATCTACCAAATGCTATCACTAATCCTGACAATATGATGTTAAGTTATGCTGATGGCAATAATATTTTAATTGAAGGGAAAACTGTTGAAACAACTGTGTCTCTAAGTGACACACAGTTGTGTCAATTGGATAATTGGCATGCTAATAATAATTTAGTGTTAAACGGTAATAAAACTAAGTGCATGTTTTTAAGAACAAATAACGGACCAACAATTCCAAATAAGGTATTATTAAACAAGGTTTCTACAAGTGTAACGAACTCTACAAAGTTCCTAGGAATGTACTTCGATTTAACCAATTTAACCTGGAACTCTCATGCTGATAACATATGTAACAGCCTTTCATCAGTTTGTTATGCCTTACGTGTCTTGGCTAAGTATGTAGCCTACACCACTATAAAAGTGGCATACTTCGGAAATTTCTATTCGGTCCTAAAATATGATGTTATACTATATTAGGGACACTCTTCGTATTCTCAACAAATCTTTAAAATTCAAAAGAATGCTATCCTTATAATATTTAAGATGAATTTAATTGACAGTTGTAGAGGAGCTTTTCGGAAAAATAACCTGCCAACTTTAGCAGGAATTTATACATTTCAGTGTATTTTATTTTTGAGGAATCATCCAGATAAATTTGAGCATAATCTAATATGCCATGAGTATTTCACGAGCTCATGATTACAATTATCACGTTGCATATTTTATCCTTGACTAAAAAATGACTACACTCTACAGTGTGCATGTATATATCTTTATAACCGTCTACCTAGAGATATGAAAACTATTTCATATTTCGCAAAATTTAGAAAAGAAATTTTTAAGTACATCTGTAACATTGAACCTTGACACCGTTGATTAATACTTAAGGTCAGTGGCGCAGCACTTTTCAGAAAATGGTTGAAAACGAATGTGTTGCTATTATAGGGCATCTGCAAGTGACGTCACAGAGAACTTCAAAAATATGCATTTCTTAAGATTTAAGAGTATTACGCAGCCAGCTGTTATTAAAATTTCTGCCTGGTTCCCGTATTTTCAACTAAAATCTAGTTCAGTGTAATGTTTATGAAGTTCTAAATACTTTGTCCTAATAAAATAGGACTCTTTTTGTAGGCTGGAAATCTAACCTGTAATTAGCAGTCTATTTTTAATAATCAACAATATTGAAAAATTATTTACGTGAATTTTTAAATATTTTCTTGGAGCCAGTACGGCTCCAAGCTAAAAATGCGTGCACAAACATTAAAAATGAGAATAAACTTGAAAAACTTAAAATTTAAGGTTACGCTGGTTACATTGAAAAGCACTGTACTAAAAATCTTGACTGTGGAAAAGCAGTTTTTAGCCAAACGGCTGGCGTTATTAAACTGAAAAAAAGATATTCTTGTAAGTAAATGAATACTACACTTCTATTGAAGAACATTTTTAGCTAAAACTTGTTTATTAGAAAGATCTCTCTTCACACTGGCTAATAAACAAGTTTTAGCTAAAAATGTTCTTCAACAGAAGTGTATATTCATTTACTTACAAGAATATCTTTTGATCAGTTTAATAACATGAGCCAGTTCGCTAAAAAATGCTTTTTGCTGAATTTTTTTTTTTTTTTTTAGTACAAAATGCTATTTTGGAAGATGGAGTCACTACGATATAATTAAAAATGATTGCAAAAATAATTACATTTATAACCGACGCGCACTCATTTCGTGTATATGAAGCTTGGTCTCGATGTGTTCTTGACCTTTCAGGCGCGATTGTAAGTAGGTAGAGCAATAGTAAAGAAAGTACGAACGCCAAAACTAGACAACCAGCATAACAGCTCTCTGTACTTTATTGGCTCATTTCCGCCCACTCCCCTCTGATTTGATCGCGTTGCTCCCTTTTAATTACAAAATATTTATTTCAAGAAATAATTTGAATACTGCTTTGTACTAATAGTGATTATGCTTCTTTATTTTTTGGTTCATGGAAGACGGTTTGGGGGGGCGCCCATGGTCCCCCCTGGCTGCGCGCCTGTTTAAGGTCAATATAACAATTTACTTGTTGTCTGTTTCTCCCTTCAACTTTTATATATTTAGATTATTTTATTTTATTTACAGTTTTTAACTTGGGTACGTGTGAAATGTTTAGAAATACTTCAATGTTAGCTTTAAGCTTTGCACCTTATTGACTTGTTTCAAACTTTTGCAACAAAAATTTGTTTTGAAATAAATATGTCTATCTATCTATCGAGTGTTTGGTTAAATAATTTGTTACGACAATTAAACTACCAGGCTGACAATAATGAATTTCATCATTCTGATAATATTGGAAGTGACTAAAGGACCCCGCTCATTTGTTATGGGAAGTGGCCCCCGGTGAAATTGGCTGAGTTTTTAATATATTGTAGATTTCGACTTTTTGATCAAAAGTTCTCATGTGCCAACTCGATCCTATGTCTAATTTCTGATATACAGCTCAAGAAATGTACAAGAATGACCTCTTGAACAATTAAAAAAATTTCGAATTCATGATTTTTCACACATTTTATATTGTGATAATTCTAATAGCCCTTTATAATATTTTGAACTAAAAACATTTGTTGTTTTAATTAAAATAGGGCAGAGAAAAAAATCGGAAAGGCGAAGGCGCCGGGAAATCTATATAAAAATAACAAGTGAAAAAAATATAGGTCAAATTGGCTAAAACATTTTTTACATAAAGTATGTCTGTGCCTTCTTAATCAAAAAACTTTAAATGAAAAACTTTCGGAAATTGCTCCTTTGACCTCTAATCCCCCATCAATAAATTAAAAGTTCGACAAGATACAGAATTTTAGAAAAATTTATAGTTGTATGTCGGAAACTAGACATAGGATCGAGTTGGGCCCATGAAAAATTTTGATCAGAAAGTCGAAATCTGCAAATTATTAAAAATTCAACCAATTTCACCGCGGGCCACTTCCCATAAGAAATCAGCGGGGTCCTCTGCACCGTTATCTGCGCTTTTTTATACTCGAGGGCAGTCCGTATTCACAAATGTGATCTTTTCAAAAGTTGCTAATCCTAGAAAAACAGGCTAATTGAATTTATAAAATACTTTCATTTTTCTCCCTTAACCCTTGAAGCCTATGAATAAGAGGCCGCAAATATTTCATTGGCCTAGGAGCGCACTACTCCTTAATGCGACCCTGCAAACCCATAAGAAGCGTTAGAGATTCGATACATCCACCATTATTATAAATTTTGAAGTATTTTATTAAAGTTAGTGTTGATGCGGCACATCTAAAGTTCCAACCAACAAAATATCAGATATTCGTTTTAAGATCAAATATATTTAATTTCATCAGAACTGCTTTAAACTAACTAAAAACAATATTCAGCGGTAAATAAAGTTTATAAAATTGTCATAAAATGTAAATGTTGGCGAGAAAACTAAAATTAGGACTTAGAGAAAAGAGAAAAGTCATGACACAGTAACTCAATTTGTAGGTGGGTATATTAGAAATTCGAATTCTAGTCCCAACTAACGTTTGAACTCTCAAGCTATGTTTTTATTTCTTACACGGTCCTTCCAGCATCTCTATCTCTTCTCCATCGGTCTTTATTCAACCTGCCGTGGTGGCCTTTTCACAAATTGATTTACAGACTCCACCTTGCATTGGAGGATCATCGGTCACGTGACTACGCAAGCGCCACGTCTTGTGGGAGGTTGAGACAAAAGGGGGCGTGGTGAAAAGACGATTGCAACGGATCGTTCACAGCATCCCAAAATGGTCCATTCAAACAGGAGACTAAAACACCAGCGGTTAATAAGGCAGAAACTTATATTATTTTGATACTGACGATTACATTTCTAACTCTCCTGCGTAACATCGCTTGGCTACATTCATATTTGACTTATTATTCTCTTAGTACACATTCACGTAAAAATGTTTCGGTTTGGTCAGTAAATAAATAAATAAATAAATATTGTGATGTATATTTGATTAGTGATTTTATTTTAGTACAGTTTAAAATTAATAAGACGGTGTTAAACTCAATAAATCGTTTCATGATATGGGAGGATATTAATCGTCTAATCGCTTAGCGCCCTACGATTTCATTAAATAAGCCTAAAATATACGTTATTGTATAATATTATTTTTCGCGCAATTGATGAATTCTGCATGAATTGAATTCAAAATACATAAAATAATCTTGACAATAGATTTCATTCATGGTATCTAACCTAGATAAGCAAATCAGAAGTGTATGTATATATTTTTAATTCGATTCATGGAGTATGCAAAATAACAGCATATAAGGTCTATAAGTGCATTATAACTAGGGGCTCGGGAATTTTATCTCGGCGCCAGAGACGGCTTTCATATAGACATAATATTATACTGCAAACACCTACTGAAACATTCAGAAAAACGACGAAATGGTGAAATATTCATCATTGCCAGCTACAATGTATTTTTGGTAATAATTTTAACATAAAAACGGTAATGGTTCTTGCAAAAACATGTAATACATATTTAGCAAATAAAAAAAATGAATTAAACACATAATTTTCTATTCTATTTAATACGTGTGGCGTGTTTATTATGTTCATTTTCGTAATAAGTAAATATAAAAACTCAATAAGCTGCTGGCAACATAAAACATCTTTTTTCCCAATAAAATAAGCCATTTTCATATAATGTTAAATCATACATAGCAAACAAAGTTAAGGATTAAGGATGGCATTTTGCAGAGTGAGATGGAAATATGCGTTTACTTTCGGTTCATTATAAATATTTAAAAAATCACAAATGGTATAATCTTTAAAATAGTTTCAGATACTTCGCATTGCTCTAAGAAATAAAACCATATACAGTCTTTATCATAAATTTTGTATATAGTTAAGTGCCATACTTTAATAATGAAATTAGGAACTATTTCCATTGACAAACTACAATATCCAAGTACAACTGAAATTTACAATAAAAAATACATATAGTTGTATTCATTAAAAGAATAGCAAGTATCTAAAACACTTTTAAAGATTATACTATGTTTGGTTTTTTAAATATTTGTACTCTGCAAAATCCTATCCTTAATGGCATAAAATTGTCATGTACCGTGTGCATCACAAATGTATACAATGTGATAAAGTGAATTTTATTTGGTTTTAAAATGTTAATGCGTAACCTACTTTGATCGGAAATCTACTACATTTGTAAAATGTACTGACAATTACCTAAAGACGTAGTTGATTCTCTTACAATTGCAGTGTTGAAGGCATTCGATCCTGACCGAGTGTCAACATTAGATTCCAGTGTATGGCGGTACTTTTATATGTTTTTACCAATGTGGTTTTATTATTTCCTTTAATTAGACGACGCCACAGAAATTATGGAACTTTGCTTCGACAAGATCCCTTTTACTATACTACACTGTACCTCAGTGGCGGCTGGTGAAATTTCACTATTTTTTTTCTCGTCTGTGGCGCATACGAAACTTGGGAAATAACATCTAGAGAAGCACTTCTCTAATGGCCCCTAAAAAATTTTGAAAAAGCAGTTTGCGAAAAAAATTTTGAAAATTCGCTCGCTAGCCTCCCCTGGGTCTACTGTTTACTTTTATTTTTTTTTGTCATATGCATTTGACTTTTCATAAAAATGCATCGACAGATTTTGGAGTTTGTGAAAATATTTTCATTACTAACTGAGATACAACGAATTGAAATATTGTAATTTGTTAAATTGTAAATTACAAAATTTCAGTTCATTGTATTTCAGTTAGTAATGAAAATATTTTCACAAACTCTAAAATCTGTCGATGCATTTTTATGAAAAGTCAAATGCATATGACAAAAAAAAATAAAAGTAAACAGGGGTCCCTAGACCCAGGGGAGGCTAGCAAATTTTCAAAAATTTTTTCGCAAACTGCTTTTTCAAAATTTTTTAGAGAAGTGCTTCTCTAGATGTTATTTCCCAAATTTCGTATGGGTCCCATGCGCCACAGACGAGAAAAAAATATTGAAATTTCACCAGCCGCCGCTGCTGTACCTACACTGTGCCTGTGGCAATTCTGCGCATTTACGTCAACATTTAATAAAGGAAAAGGGTAGAGATCGCAGTTTTGCAATTCGTAGTACAAATCTAGCCATATGTATGTATGTATCTACAAACCTAGAGTGAAATTATAGAGTCGACTGTATACAAAAATGTGCGTGTGTTACTTTGAGGTACTTAGTGAATAATACATGCGTGTGCATGTGTGTGTGTTAGTACACTGTTACATCCCCAATACATCCTCTTCGAGTGAGTGTTTATAATAAACTGACCATATTAATTTTAGATATTAAGAAATTTCCTAAAAAAAAGTACAAAGTAAGATATATTGTGTCATACTTGCATAAAAATCTTTTCGCGCTGACCTAGAGCCAACCCTAATTTTGACGTCACAGAGATAAAATTCTCGAGCTCTGAATTATAACAGAATCTCTGCTTCGCTTCGTTTTTCCAAACTTTCCTGGATTCCGTTATAAATTATAATACACTTAAAACAGCACTGCTTAATATATTATACTTCCGCTGTAAATACCTTTTGTCTACTTCAGCAAAATTTAGGAGAACGATGTGATCTCAATAAATATTCAGTACAAATTTTTTTAAGTCCAAAATGTAATTTTGGTGACGCGTTCCAAAAACAATTTTCAACTTATTATACTGGATTGTGTTGTAAAATATTTGTTCTACATATTGCCACAAATTAACTTGTGAACTAATTATAATCAAGTTAGTCTCGTTTCGGGGTGTACTTAGAACATAATCTCGGTGATAACTGGTAATAAACATAAACATAACACATATTGTAGATACCCTTTGTCCAAAGCCAAAGCTGTCCGGAAAGAGGTTACGCATTTTAAAAAACGCAGACATACATCCATACTCACCGCCATTGTCAGTGTCGGGGTTGGGGCTCGATAGACAGTTGACCAGCATATGCGCCACACAATACGCTTTAGCTGACTAACCTACCGTGCCGTGCCGTGCCGGTAATAATATATTTAAAATTGCATAACATAAAATAAGATTACATTACTGTCGTTACTGTTCCTACATTCGACTCAAGTGGGTTTTCTGTTTGTGGCATTGGATTTTCTCCATTAGCCAATCATGTAACATATATTTGTTGCCTAATTAATTCCCTAAATTAACCTAACACGACAGTAAAAAAAAACAAAGGATATATCATAAAAGCACTCTCTTCTCGTCCAACTAAGTGGGTAAGTTTTGCATTTAATCTTTTTTTATAAATGTATTTTTTAACGCTGCAATTTTGGTAAAGCGGTTTTTAGTTTAATGTCATTAATTATTTAGAAATTAGATGACTTGTGAGATTGTGAATTAATATGATTTAGACAGGAACTTCTCAAGACAGTGGGCGTCCTGGGAAATCGCCCAGGACACCAGAATTGCAGAGGCGGTATTTTCGCAAGATTTGTAAAGTATAAGGTTCCCTCATATGCTATTAGGCGAGACGTGAGTGCGGCGATGAAAAGTCAGACTATCCTTGTTCTTTTAACGCGCATAGCGGCGCGGTTATCTCACTTTGGAAGGACGGTCCGTACTGGCCCGAAATATGGCTTGAAGTATACTATGATTTGTAGTGTTACATTCTACAACTTATCCTGATTACCACCATGCAAAACGGTGGCTCAAAATGCGAGGATAATTACCCCTACCTCAAGCGGTCATTGCGAGCTAGTTCCAGTTATGAGTTCTTTGCTTAAGTATTAACATTACACAAATCAGGCCCTCATCTGGTGTGAATCACACCAGATGAGGGCCTGATTCAAAATATTATTAACATTACACAAATCCTTACAATATTTTGAATCAGGCCCTGCATCTGGTCTGATTCCACACCAGATGAGGGGCTGATTCAAAATACTGTAAGAATTTGTGTAATGTTAATAATAATTATTGGCCAATGACTTTTTTTGGTGGGGATCGTGAGTTACGAGGCAGCCTTATAGTGTACAAATCTTGGTATTTTCGGTGTAGCGAAACGAAGACTTCTATTATAAAGCAGGAGGGGCGCCAAAATGCCTTGGGCGATAAAATAGGTAGAGATAATGGAATTAAAATAAATTTTCCACACATTTTAACAAAAAAAGTACTAAAATTAACAAAAAATTAATTGAGTAACAATATGTCATCACTTGGCATTTTTCGAATCCTTATCTGTAATATTGAAAGAAAGGATACCACGATAGCCCAGCAGATTTGGATTTGGGGGATATCTGATACGTGTGGTGTCGTGGTAGGTTTTTGACTGGACAGGGCTCTTTCAGAAAACACCTGCACACTATAGGGGTGGTCGACAACCGACTGCAGGTTCTGCGGGGACCAGGAGAAGACTTCCATCCACGTCCTTACTTCCTGTCCTAGTCTTATGAACTTAAGGCACAAACACTTCGGCATTGGTTTTCCCGTGCTGGCGGAAATAAGGAATGCCCCTATAGGAAGGATTTTGGCCTTTGGGTTAGAATGCGACCTGAATGGGGGAATTCAATAAATTCGTAGCGGTAGTATAATGGGCCACAAGGCCCGAGTGCGGCCACCCTTCGTCGACCCGCTAAAAGAAGAAGAAGAAGACGATATGTATGGTATGATTATGTTATATTTTATTAGTTCCTATATTGGAGCTAGATCTGTCAAAGGTACAATGCAAATTCAAGCGTTTCATAAAATACCTAGGAATTTTATAAAAAATCTACATGTATGGTAGAGCATCCTTGCATTATAGAAAATATCGACAAAACACGAGAGGAAGTATACAATTATACCGGATATTTTAAAGACATTATCTGGTCATAGTGCAAGAAAGCTTAATTTACACGTTATACCGACTTTTTTTGACAGCATTTTATGAAATGGCTAAATTTTCATTGTCGATAATCTTCTTATTTATCACAATACGTCTGTCTACACACTGCGAAGAAGAAGAAGCAGCAGGAGGAGGAAAAGAAGAAGACATTGCATGCGATCACTGATTACATGTGTGTTGGTGATTTGACAAACATATTGTTGTAATTAAATGAAAAATGAATAACTGTTGCAACCAGTGCGGTATTCTGTCAAAACTGATAAGAATATCAGGGGAAAATTTAATTTCGTGCCTTTTTTTTATTTTGAATAAATTTTTTGTTTATATAGGAAAATGTTCCTTCCAGTTCTGACTAACAATTGTAATAAAATTGAAAAATCACTGCATATATTTTATGCATCAATTAAACACCTATGCGACCATCATTCCATACACGATAGTAATAGGATCCACAATTTAAAATTTGGGATGCGGGTAAAGTTTAGGGAACTAAATTAAAGGGAGTAATGTTAAAATTCCAATATTCTTGCATGATTTCACAAAAAACGGAGGTGGGGGCAGGCATTAAACAAAAATAACTCTTTTTAATTGGGATGTTCTTATTTGAGAGCCTAGAAAGCATGATGTTCAAATTGACTTCGTCTGACATTTTAACGAAAATCCTCTCTCGAAGAAAACATTTTGATTTCGTGGTAGTAATTACAATTAAGCCAGAAAAAATCTTAGCAGTGGAACATTTCAGATAATGACTAGCTCACATGCAAATGTCTGTGCCGTTAACATCACAAATTATTATTATCAATCAATCATCAATCAATCGTTAACTAAAGTTTGTCTATTGGTCTCATATTTTATTATTTACACAAACTAAAAAATCTTGAACACAATAGGATCCTCTCTTCAGGATATTATTATTGATAATATGAACAACGATATGAAGAGTGAACGTTCGACAGGTTATATTACTGTTATGCTAAGGTAATATAGAGTCCTACGCATTTCATATACACTTTATTAGGTGTGCATGCGAAAAATAGCACTCTTTATTGCCAATGTAAATGGTCATACTGCCATACGCACGTTATGTTCGCTATAACTGCTGCGTCAAGGAGTATTTGATCCTGGGTTTGTTTTAAAACCCACAGACAACTGGCCTCCGTAATAAACCCACAGCGATATGCTTTCCCTTTCGATTTTCTCCTTTCATTACACAATGAAAGTAACAACGAAACATCATTATTATCATCACTGTCCTGGAAACTAAACTGTCAAGATTTGGGACATAGAAATCGGGGGCGTCTAGTATAAGCACTTGCAGCGAATATACCGAACATAGCACATAAATTATACGTAGCATATATAACATAGTAGTAGCATTTTGTGTGGCACTAGCATTATGCGGATAAAACTTTCACTAGAAAGTCAATATTGAAAAGCAAAATAGTGATGTGAATTATTTGCTAGGTCTCCTTGGAATTAGAAGAAAACTGAAGAGAAGAAATACGACTAACGCCTCATATAATAAATATAGTGGAAATTCTAGTTATATAAGTTGTTCTTCGGTTACGTTATTTTATATAAGAAACCTATAGTAGTTTTCTCGTCTCTGAGGGTAGCTTTTCATTAACTTTCATAATTTATACACTGCAGGAAACATATATTTTAAACAAAGTAAAAGTCAAATTCAGATAATAATCAATTTATATAAGATTCTCTTTATATTTTGAAAATGGAAAATAAAATTTTACAACACTACAAATTGCACTGCAGTGCAATCATGCATGCCAATTTACCTCAACTTCTGATAACCTTTGGGGCTACAAAATAATTTGTATTTAAGGTAATTAGCTTGACTTATTAGTGATGGAAAATTCTGGAATTACGCTCATTGTAGCTATGCTCTATGCCAATTAAAAATCAAAATGTAAGAGTGGTTTACAAAGGCACGAATTCCAAATGCAGATCTCCAGAATATATCCAAAATGGACAGGACGATACAAATATATAACTACAGTCCCTAACGAAGAACTTATATGGGTCTGATTGTATACCGCTGGTGGAAGAGTTAAAACCCTATACTCTACTTTATTTCAATGTTTTCTGTATATTAGGTGGTTACTTAATGACGAGCAACATGTATTTAATATATTTATAATAGGATCCTCGTCTAACAACATTTTCACATTGATTTAGTGGTGTAAAAGGATTGAAGTTCTCTCCATCCTTAATAATTTTAGCACGGTTTAAAGTGGATTTGTGGGATTACTTACTTATTAAGTAAAAAACTCATATATATGTCAGAGTTAAACGGCTTGGTTTAATTTCAAGATGATACGCCTTTTTGTACCATGGGATTGAAAATTAATTCTATAGGTATGCTATACGTAATGGAACATTTTATATCTACAGGTAACTGAAAACTACCTATAACATGTAAAATTTGTAGTTCCAATTTGACTTGGAAAATTAACATTGAATATTTATCTACTTTTATTCATTTTTATTACACACTTTATATTCATCGTTAAATAATCACTTTCTCTGTTTGCTTATTTGGGTCAAATCTTGTAATCGATTATTCAGGCACTTTCCGCCTACCTATTTAGAGCTCTGTTTTGCACAGCCACCTATTCTCCATGACAATAAAATTGGTGGATCTCAAATTGATGAAAAAAATAATGTAATTCCAGCAACTATTGAGTTGTTTTTATAAAATAAAGGCTATACACTTCAACATAAAAAATGAATTAGTCACGGAAAAAAATCTGTCATAGTAAAATTTCAACCATTTCTTTTCGTGTTTTGAAAACTGTCAATGCACGGTGTTTCAACTAAAGTGAGGTTAAGACCTACGTAAGATTGTAAGATGTAAGTCCTTCAATATATCACATCTTCATTGAACATCTAAAATTATTTTGCAAATGTCTTTTATGTAAATAGAACCTCGTGTATTGTCTTAGGCAAACCTGCTTCTTTAGCTGATGAAAAACATCCTGACTGGGCTCCCTCACATTCCTAATAAAAACTTCTGAAAATTCTGAAAACAGCATGATGGTGTTAAACGAAGAGAGTTATTGAACAAGAGGAGTAGGTTACAAGTATCTCGGCAGTGATTAAATTGTTAGAACGTGGGAGACACTAGAAAAAAAACATCGCACGTGACAATGTCTTTATCATAAACGGTTTTCTTATGCTGCCGACCTGAATGTTTACCCCAAGCAGCCATCTTGAATCATGTGATTTGGATTGCCTAATCGTTTTTTTTTTTAGTTTCAGGTTTCTCCGGTGTCAGAGAAAAATAAAAATTTTCGGAAAGCGATAACCCGCTATATCAATCTCAAATAATTCCACCAATAAGAAAACTTTAGGATCTATAAGAACTCATTATGTATTATTCGTTAAAATTCATAACCTTGATTTCAATAGAAAAATAGCAGAAGTTTATTGCCGGGGCGATATTAGTATTTTCATAAATTAATGGAACACTTTTGTAGGAGATTAACGCACCCTCGTTTATTTATCGTTTAAAAGTAACGCATTTGTACAGAAAAGTATACAAAAAAAATTAGTTGTTATTGAATCAGCAAAATTAAAAATAAGGGGCAATATAGTCACTTTATAAAATAACTCAAGCCATAAAATTAATTAAAAGTGGGTAATATTACTAAACATTGTTTCTTTGGAAAACAAATTCTTAAACGTAGATCACGAAAATTAAGGTCTGTCTGTCTGTTGACGCTATTGTCAACGGAGAAATGGGATATGCTTTCAGTGAAAAGTTAAAAAAATAATTAACGAAAAAAATTTGAGAACTGAGAACAATAATATTTGTAATGTAGAGAATTATATTTTTAGTGAAAACTGCACCGGATGATCACTCTAAAAATATATTTAATTAAGAAACGACGAAAGAAAATTATATTTGGAGCCCAATTTTTGAAATCGCAGGTACGAGAAATTGACGTTAATTTCTCACGATTTTGTGTTACTTAAAAGCAATTGTATTTTGGAAAGAATTCGTAGGAAATATTTTTCTTGATATTAATGGAAAAAATGCTCAATGGTTTTAGGCGGGAATCTGAAAATTCTCTTATAAGTCTTACTTTTAGGTTATTTGTACAGTTTGTGAAGTTAATTCTGGTTAAATAAAAACATACAATTTAATTAAAAAATAATGTTATTTATTTTGTAGAGTAGATCATTTATTGACAGATAATTTGGAAGATGCTGAGGCTGTCATGGAACATGAATGACAGCATGTTATTAGGAATCGAAATGCGTCTGATTTGATAGACAAACTGAAAACCAAGAATCCTAATAAATACCCTCGGCAGATGTTTTACTGCATCCACTAGGACTCGCCTATTTGAAAAGCTATTGAGGTGCTCGTAGCATAAAATTTTTCTGCAACTGGTAGTTACCAAACTTCCGATGGAAGAAGTATTCTTTGCTTTTCAGTTAGCCAAGCTACAATAACCAGATACTTTATATTATCTTTTAACCAAATATAGATTTATTACTATTTGACAATTGGAAAGGAGTACATAGAAAGAAAATGCTAACCTGCACAACAAAATAAAAGCAACAACGAAATAATATCATCAGTGTTGTCAGTGTTATCAGTGTTACCAATAAAAAATATACAAAGACTATTAAAATAAATTCAATCTTCTTATCGTTACAAATACTAGTACAAACATATAATTTGACATAGGTACGTCCTACTGTTGTTCTCATCGGAACAGAATCAAGAATAGCAATTCGCTTGACTTGTCGATTTCCATGAGAATTTCAGCAAGAGAAGATTTTCTTAAGAGAATTAATCCCTAACGATTTGAAGGATTGGGTCCCAGGAAGAAAACCGTATCTAATTTTAGTTAAAAAATACAGGATGGTCATTCAACGGAAAAAATAATTAATAAATAAAAGAAAAAGTTTTGTGTCAGTACCATTACATTTTTTTTGTGGTGTGGGTGGAAGGAAAACATTTGTTGAGAAGACTTTAAAACAACAAATTTTCACTTTATCTCCTTCTGCAATTATGGATAATATAAACTTTTACTTTCGATTTAATGGCCTGTATATAAAATAACAAAGCTCGAGAATCAAATTTAACGAATAAGTCGACTAATTTGTCGAAATACTGTAAAATTCAGAAAATAAAATGAAAAGTAAAATGTGCCTTTTTTCTACCCATTTTAACACATAAACAAAGGCTTATTCGAAAACTTTTACAATTTCAGAAGACCGAAACACACACTCTTAGTCCCTCACTTTCCTGCTGTCAGCAGTAAATACACATCTACAGCTAGCCAACGAGATAGCAAATATTTGTCGATGTCTCCTCTTGGAAACAGGCGAAATATTTACTTGACTAACTTTAGGGCTGAAAATTTAAAGTATCCCACCTTCACCTGACAATTTCCCTCTAGCTCTTGCTATTTTCAGCGAGAAAAGTTTGCGGTCCAACAAAAGGGGGACAACATCTAAAATCTAAGGTATATCTTCTTACAAGGCAATACACTAGTCGCCGGTAATAATATTATCAGAAGAAATGATCCCGAATTATTGTAATTATTTGTATCTACTTAGCAGGGGAAACTAAATAGGTGCTGTAATGAGACAGAAACCTGGCGGGAAAATCACATTTTAGATGACTGAAATGACAAAAAAAAAAGATTTTTGTGCGTATCTGTTGTTTCTTGGAAGTAGAATAACTCCCATTATAAGGCATAGTAGAATTCTTCATGACATTGAAATACATTAAAAGACACCAACATACTGAATACTTGAAGCACGTTTCATCAACCAAGTTAGCATCATTTGGAGAGGATTAAAACTGCTATAATCTCCCCAGATTATACCAACTCAATTATAATCTCAATAAAATTGAAAATGAGATTATTTCTGACTAATCCATATTTTGTGAATTGATCTCGTATTATTACACCGACCTCAATATAGATGTTAATAAGGTTCAATTAACCACGCGACGCGATGGTGAACTTTTATTCCATAATTTTTAGTGACCTTTATTTATGAAGGCGGTTAAATTTTTTTCACTCTCTTTAATAATGTTTTTCCTATTTAGCTTCTACATAGTAAAAGATAATATCCGTCATTTCGTATTTTTATTCTTTAACATCAGATTAATTACACAGCCACGCACAAAAAATGTTGAGACCCAGAAACTAGACCTACCAATCTTTATGTATTTTGACCTCCTGAATTCGATGCCGCCATCAGAATTTAATTTTGTGGTTGAGTTTTTTTTAATCTTAGATATTATCTTTAAAATTGCATTTTTATCGCAAAAAACGACCAATTGATGTCAGATAAACTCAAAACTAATATAAATTATATTCAGATATATGTTCTTCCATGATTGATGAACTAAATTCGATTTTTTTTTAACGTCCTGGTGAAGTTTAGCTAAGGCTACTCCACCACTTAACCAGGACAGCGAGATGAGATACGGTCACCCATATAAGTGCAGGACTCGCCCGGCGTGCCTTAACTTTGCCAATCAAGGTCTCGCCACTGAAACCGGTACCGTACCTCACTTTGCCTCAATTTTGACGTTAAAAAAGCTCTACAAGACTAATTCTGACGAGTATTCGCCAAAAACTCACAAATTCAGCCATTTTATCGCCAAAAACAACCACTATGGGCAACTGAACTGGAAACTAGTAAAATTTTTAATCAATCATATGCTTTTCCATGTATTTTGACGCACTGAATCTGAATTTGATGTTAAAAATGGTCTACAAGACAAATTCTGATGAGTATTTGCCAATGACTCACAAATTCAGCCATTTTATCGCCAAAAACGATCACTAGGCGGCAGATAAAATGTAATGAATTTGATATTGAAAAAGTTCTGCGATACGAATTATAACGGGTATTCATCAAAGGTTCGTAATATCAGGAATTTTTTTTATCAAAACGATCACCAGATGGCTGTAAAGTAAATTTTCAGGTAAAAAGCTATCATAGCGATATCACGAAGTTCTTTTCGCCTTTTTTACTGTACCGTTAATCTCCCAATGTTCTACATTTTTTGCTATGATCTCTTGCTCTCTTATCTTCAAATGATCTACGTAAATCATATCCCTTTATATCCCTCTTCAATGACTAGCAATAGTCGGCCATCACGTGGGCGTTCCACCTTCCTCCATATGAAGGAACATATCTGAATATAATTTATATTAGTTTTGAGTTTATCTGACATCGATTGGTCGTTTTTTGCGATAAAAATGCAATTTTAAAGATAAAACCTAAGATAAAAAAAATCCAAGGATAAAATTAAATTCTTATGGCGGTATCGAATTCAGAAGGTCAAAATACATAAAGATTGTTAGATCTAGTTTCTGGGTCTGAACTTTTTTGTGTGTGGCTGTGTTATTATCAGAGAATCTAAATCTCCATGTAAATATATCATGCCATTTATAACTTGATATATCTCGTGATATTCATAACATGATATTTTGATATTTATTAATTTCAGAAATAATACGCCAAACGCGCAGTAAGTTACCTTTTTATTTTATATGCGACATCTAGCGGCAATTTTAGGCGCCTACTATAAAACTGAATAGAGATGAAGGTGAAACCAGTTTATTATTAGAGTTCAATGAAACCGATCATGAATAAGTTACCTCAAATTTTTATATAGTTCGTTAAGTTCTCAGAATAATTAATTAAATTTGTGTTATCCTTTAGGGTATATTTCTGTACTGTTTTGTTATTATTAAATAATTTTAAAACCACTTACTTAAAAAATTAAAAAAAAATTATATATGCGATATTATATTTATATAAATATTATATTTACGAACACTACAATTTTGACGAAATTTGAATTTTGTCTAGTTTTTGAGGGTCCATTGTGCATGTAGCGTGATAATAAAACTACAGTTGGACCACCACCGAGGAATAATACCCTATAATTTGTAAAAAAAATATATATACTATTATAATTGTTTTTAATATGACTGGCGCATCCGCCAAATTCAAAGAAACTTGCTCCACATAATTTTCCGCCCATCAAAAAGGAGGAGGTCCCCTACAATTTTTGAGATAAATTATTGAAAGTAAATTTTTTGGACTTCTTGAGCAAAAAAAAGTTATTTCTCGTTTGGAAATCGAAAATTTCCAAACCACCTATCACCACTTCTTTAATTAGAGCAGGTAAATACACTATTAATTATTAAAAATGAATAGAGCAATATCTGAATAAATGGAGGTAGTAAAATACACAGGACGCATGGAAAAATGTCAAGAAAACAAAAAACAATGTTCCTGTATATAATAAACTATCCTGGTGTACATTATCAACCTAGCTTTCTTTTCTGGACACGATTTTAATTATTTGTTAACGGCATTTTTACGTTATTGTGAAGGGATAAGGGGGTTTGCAGGGGGAGTACAATTTTTTTCTTTTCTTGACCTTCTTCCAAGCGTTCTGTGTATTTTACTACCTCCATTTATTCAGATATCACTCAATTCATTCTTAGTAACTAATAGTTTGTTTAATTGCTCTAATTAAAGAAGTGGTGGTAGGGGATGCACGTAGGTAGCCGTAAATAAATCTAATGTATTGTATTATTTTTCTAAATTTTATTGCCTAATGAGTTGTTGATGATCTTTCCAAAACTATAAAACTTTCTTTGTCAGTCTTGGATCGCGCGCCAGAAAATGATGACTTCAAATTGTCATGTCTTTGTGTTAAAATTGTTTTAATTGTATTTTTGTCGACTTAAAAGCAACTTTAATGTTTAATTTTTGGATTAAAATCATTCCAATTGCCTACTTACTAAAAATTCCGTCTCCGCACCGTTTATTGCTATCTAGTTTCCACATGTTTAATATGTTTTAAAAAATTTTATTTGTTAATAAAATATATTTAAAAATTCCACACGTATGTTTTTTTTTTATTTGTGTAATTTCTCGAGATTGGGTTAAGCGATTTCGCTAGTGATAATTGAATTCAATTAAGTTTATAATTGTGATAAGAAATCCACATTCCGTCGGAATTGCATTAACATTGATGGTTACGTATTTTAGGAGTAGCTAATAAAGAATCTGTTGTCAAAAGTTAGGAATTCAAAATGGCGATTACAATATGGCAGCGATTGTAGTATATTTACAGACTTACATGAAATTTGATACTTAGTCATTTCAGGTTTATCTGATAACAAGCCTAATGTTACAGCTTAAAAAGGCAGAACGACGGATATTTTACTGTGTAGAGGCTAAATAAAGAGGTTACTAAAAAAGGTGAAGAAAATGTATTGAAAAAAAAAACTTCAGTTTTTTTTTTCAATACATTCTGTTCACTGTTCACTGTTCACAATACATACTGTTCACAGCTTTCAAAAAAAGGTCGATAAAAATTATGAAATAAAATTCGCGTCGCGTCGCCCAGTTAATTGAACCTTACTACCTAGTATCGATATTGAGGTTGGTGTAAAAATGAGAAAATGAATTCTAGTATATTTTTAAGTTTAATATCAGGTTTAATTAACTGGCCGATGGTGAAATTGTATTTCATAATTTTTATCAATATTCTTTGAAGGCGGTTTAATTTTTTTTTTTCAAAAAATTAACCTCTCTGCATGTATGCTAAAATTTAAATAATAGCTGAGCAAATTAAGCAAAAAAAAGTGCCAATGGCAACCTCACAGGTCCATTTTGCTACCGGGTAACTTCTTTGAGCGGCCCCAGCCCATTTTTCGCAGCAGCACAGTACAAAAAAAATGTTTTTTGATGAGCGGGAGGTGGAAAATCGAAAAAAATATTGATGAGGAGAGAGAGAAAACGAAAAAAAAAGCGAGAGGTGGAAAACGGTAAAAAAAATTGATAAAACCTTTTGCCCATTTGCCGCCTGTCCACTTCGGACCTGCAACCTTGTGGACATGACTGACACCTCAATATTTTTGTCCAAAATAAAAAAATCCTAGAAAAAGCATCATAACTCTAATAAAAAGAAAACTGAGTGGATGATTCATTTGAATAAAAAAATGATGTAATTTCCTGTCAACTAGTCAACTACGATTTCCAATATTAACGTTATAACTACATGTTTAGAATCTCATCGTAAATTTATTTTCTATCGATTTTACAGTGCCAATGATACAGAAGTTGTAATATGTTGTCGGTTCTGTCCACACTGTATACCTATTATCAAAAAAGTTTTATTTTTTTCAAGTGAAAGCAAAAAATGTGTATTTAGTGATAATCCGAAATGATTTTTATACTGGTTTGGTGTTCATTTAAGGAATTAAATTTATCAGAGCCATTTGCTTAACTATGTGTGAAAAGGGAAGCTCCGCCTTCGACATCAGCCAATTATCTACGAGTCAATACGTGTGATAATATACTTTAAGCTTATTATATAGTAATTAGATAACAGTAGCTAAGGGCGTCAAATAAAACCATTTAACACAATATCATTTCTAAGCTATTTTGAAATGGTGTACGGGTTATGTTTTATAAAAACTTTCCTGTAAATTCGTATTATGAAGGATACAATTTTACATTTTACCAAAGCTGTTTTATGCTATAAGTGTTACGCGTGTAATAGATCATTAGTCAAATTACTAGTAGTAGCTGAGTCCGTCAAAACTCGACGTCGAAATTCGACGGAAATGTATCCTAGAAATTATTTTTTGGAAGCACACCTTTAAACTTACTACCAGCACTCACATTTTCGAGAAATTCGCGGCTCTGTAACGATCTCATTTTCTCCTAGAGTAGTCCATAAAAACAAGAGTCGACTCTATACATCCTCATCAAATGTCGAGGTGTTTAGTCTAGTTAATTATTTTAATCTTTTAGTGACCGCCCCATATATCTTCTTTACTAAAACTAAAATAGGTTTCAACTGCCTTTACACGCGCAGTTTGATGTAGCAGGGGCCATCAGTACGTTATAGTTCAAGCGATCAGACTCATTTATTTATTTCAACTTCTATTTCGTTTTTATCAATTTAGAATAGAATAGAATAGAATAGAATAGAATAGAACAGAATAGAATTTTATTCATGCTATACATATATATATAATGTTTGCATATGTCAGAGATAAAAAACTAACGACTTAATTTAAAAACAAGTATAAAAAACCAGAGTCACGATAACCCAATATAAAATAAGTAGTAGTCATAAAAACTAGTACTTCAAGTAGAGGAAAAAAACGTAAAATATGACATTGTCAAAAACACAGAAAAAACAATTAATGCAAAATGCTAAAATATAACGTTAAATATAATGAATCTAATTAGACAGACGATAAATTGGGCAAGAGGCGGAATATTCAAAATATTTGTCATATGAGTAGAAAGCTTTCTGTAAAAGGATATTTTTTATTTTTAGCTTAAAAGTGTTTACACTCATATCAAGATTTTGTAAATCTTTAGGTAACACATTAAAAAATTTTATTGATAGATATAGGTACGAATTCTGAGATTTACTTGGTCTATATTTGGGCAATCTTAAATTTGTTTTTGTCCTAGTGTCATGGTTATGTATATCCTCCTGCTTGGTGATTTTGTTACTTTTTAATTTTTTAATATGACACAAGCATTCATATATATAACATGACGGCAGAGTTAGAGACTTTTAAAAAGGAGTTTACAGTGGTCATAATATTTAGCTTGAGTCATTATTCTTATAACTCTTTTTTGTAATTTAAAGATTTTGTTCGAATGACATGATGACCCCTATACTATCACTCCATACGTCATTATGCTGTGAAAAATGGAAAAATAGGCTACTCTTAAGCAATCTGCTGTGATTTTGTTGCTGAGTTGTCTTATTATATAAATACAAGTCGACAACCTTTTTGATAAACTCTGAATTTGGAAATGAAATTTCAAAGGATTATCCAAATGCACACCGAGGAGTTTAATAAGTTCGTTAAATAAAATTTAATAAAATGAAAATTAGTAATGACATATCTATGGATAAAGAGCTTCATTTTAAAAAAGAATCATAAAAATCGGTGTAGTGGGATCCGCCGGCGAAGCCGAAGAAGAGAACAGCTTGTGTTTTAAGTATATAGATTTTCTTAATTTATGATTTTACCAACAGTGGAAGGGTGGCACAATTAGAGATTGAAGTTATTAGAACTATTATAATATTAATGTATCATATAAAAAATAGATTGCTATGTAAAAAAGATTTGAACATTAATTATTTGCTCTTACATTAATATACAGAGAAAATTTAAACATGAATGAATGATCTACTGGTACATTATATTATTAGATTAGCTACCTATAAGTTACCACGTTTCGATGTCAAAGCCAGTACAAGTTCAAGTTCAATGTCTACTAAAGGAGAAGAAGACCCGGAAACCAGTAGCCAGATCTTATGCACTGGTGGACGCGACAATGACAGATAAATTCAAAATACGGCTCTGATTATCTGTTACCCTGGTATAATAAACTCCACGCCGTTCTGGTTAGGGGTGATTCGCGCGATATCACAAGAGTTAGAAATCTTAACTAACAAAAGCTGTTTCTGTTTATTTTTATATTAATCATGCCAGAACATACTTTACATAAGAGTAATGATGTTTTATCTACTAAGTGATACATTATATTTATTATTTAATATAGTGTAGAAAAATAAGGCATGCCCCGGTCTCCCGTTATTTTAGCTCGGTCGGCAGCTTTGAGTTTTTTATGTGCAATATAAGAACTAGACATTTTGTGAGACAAGATCCTTCAGCCAACTGCTCAATAGAGCTCATTTTTACTTGCACCTTTACATACACCTTTGAGGTGCATAAAAAAAAGTAACAAACAGCTGTACCTAAATTTCATTGTGGATTAAAATGAAAAAAAAATTAAAAATGCTTAAACATTTTCACAATCTTAAAAAGGCTTACATATTTTATGGAAACTACACATATCAGACAATATCCATGTCAATCAATCAATCAAATACACTTAATTTAAATTAAATAATAAATAACATTTTACTCGTCAAACACACGCAACGGAGCTAGCAACACATCCACGATGCGAGACGCCGTAGCAATTGAAAGGCTAGACGAGACGAGGCCAGTTCAGATTACATACAATTAAAGAAGTAAACACAAATCCTTTTCGCAGAAGAACGAAATAAAATGTGTATAAGATCATAAGGTATAATAAAAAGAAAACTCAAAGTAATAAATATATGAAAAAGACGCTATTATAAAATATGTATAAAAGTATGATTAATGGCATGGGAAAAAGAGCTAATCAAAAAACCACATCTTGCAATACGAAAGTGCAAACGTTTAAATTGTCAAAAAATTTTCTGTTTAATGTTTTCAAAAATTTTTATTAATCGTTGAAAATTATTGTAGTGAAAAGGAATTTAAAAGCACAAAAACAATGAATAACATAAAATAACAATTAGAAAGAAAGGATAGGAGTAGAAGTTAAAGTTGGAAGTTGTGTGAGTTCGGATAGTAGATTATTGGCTAATCAAGTTGCCGGAAGATGGGCAACGCCTGATATGGTACAATATTCATGTAAATTGGCACACAACCTTCACGTCCTTTTCTTTTGAAAATCCTGCTGTTTGCTATAGTAACAGACTGGCGCCATGTTTACAACAATATTCGAGATTAGAAAAAAAATGAGTTTTGAGTACCCAGCAAACAACTGAAAGAATTAATGTAATAAAAATATATCTATTAATATATTAGCAATTTGCAATCTATATATTTTTAATACTAGAAATCAAATCAAATTTACTTCCGAAATATTTGTCCCATTTAAAAATAAATATTGCATTTTATTTTTCGATAGCCTCAATTTTAAAGAATGTCAAAAATCACGTAGGGATTTATTTTGTGATCTATATACCTAATAAAATAATGTGAGTATTAGTTCCATGCTACAAGCATATGCGATATGTTTTGAACACATTTTTAATTACATACAGGTAAATAATGTCAAATCGAGGGATAAAAAATGTTCATTATAACAAATTTGCAATTATTTTCAGTCAGAAATTTATACCCTAGTTTTTTTGGGTGCACCCTTAAATCAGACTCCCTTCCCGTGTATTTAACTGGTAACTATACTGTTATATTTATTGTGTACCTAATTACATCACTTAGAAAGTATCTGGAGCTTGGCTAAAATCCCGGAGTAGCAGATTCCTGCATCTGGCCGTCGCATGGACGCACAACTCCACCGTCTTGGTCCGACGCTATGGGGCTAGGGCCACTAGCAGCAGGACCGCCGCCGCGACGCCGTCGAGTGGTGCATCGCGGTGGTTCGAGCCGAGCTTCCCCGACATTCGCGCTGGGGGCGGGGCGTGGCTTGTGTCCCGAGCCACGAAAAGTGAGGATCAATTCTACTTATTTAATACAGCTTTCGTATTAGGAGCGTGTATATAGTTAGGAATCCACTGTAAACCGATTTGCGCTTAAACTCGGGTTTTATCTACACTAAGTACCAAGGCTTAACTCGGCATTGTGTTTGACTAAGTGAACAAATAGATGGAGTGATATATATTGACTTTTCATTGTGCCAACAATATCTTCTCTTCATCCGGCTCTTGTTTAAACGATCTTTTTTTTAATTCGAAAGGTGAGTTTTCACTTTCTGTATCCATTTCCTCTTTTAACTTATAACAATGTCTCCGGCTACCGCACCACAACGCAGGCTTTTGGCCAACACGGTGACTCCGCTCAGACTACCTAATTTGGGTTTTAATTTAATCCTATTTGATTAATGCGGATTATTTTTTTGTTCGCATACGCGTATATGTTTGGGCGACCTCATCAGGTCCAGTCAATGGACCGAGGCTTATTGTTTATCATTCTTGTTTTGTTTTCATAATTATGCTTTGAGCCAATCAACAATGCACCGCGAATAATAATACGGCTGACATTTTATTGTTTTTACAAAAATAATTTGTTTTTTCACATGCTTTTTGATACTGTTGTCATATTATTCTATTTATTCAAATGTTTTATGCGCTTTATATTTGAAAACAAAACGATTATCATTCGAATACATTGCAAACACATCAACCATTAAATGATATTTTAATAAATACATCAAATATGTTTAAAATTGTTGAAGTAAATAGATGTTTTACGATGAATAAAATTTTTTATTTTAGAATAATAGAGACCAACGAGAACTGTGTAGAAGAAAAGGTATGATTATATTTTGAATTTATGAAATTTCACTTTCATGGTAAATTATATTAAAAAGGAACCAATGTATACAAGATTTTGAAGCAAATAAGGTAGAAACTTATACACTGACAACTAGTTTTGAATATAAAACGGTCCTTGATATCAATGAACTAAATAATGATTTTAAAATAATGTATAATAATATCCGTGGTATAAACAAAAAACTATTATTTCTTTGAGCTATCCTTACAAAAATTAAATTCTGACCGACTACATTGTTCTAACCGAAACGACAATATGCAAAACCCGTTCTTGTATATTATCACTGGATACTATATGAAATATAATAATAGCAAGCTAAATTAAAACAATGGTGGAGTAGTTTATGTTAAATCAAATCTAAATGATATTGTCCAGTTAACAATACAAATGCAATTAAAATTGATATCAAAATAAACAGCGTGTCATTAATATAACCGACATGTATATACCACCATCTCCACATCTCCAATATTATCGTATGCATTTATAAAATTATCTACAAGAACAAGAACTAGAGAACTATCTGATCTTTATTGTGGATATTAATATTGATATATTACAAAATAATGATTTACTAAAGCTGGTGTCTTAGGAATCTGTTTGCGTAGAGGCCGATAATGATTATGCAAAAAAAATATTTTATTAACATTATATCTGAAGCAATAAACAACTCAACAAACTTAGAAATCATTACTGAAGATTCTAAGTTTACTTTTCGCAATTCAATTGTTTTACAATTAGTAGGCTTGTAATTTTAACATCTATCGACGATGCCATCTTGAATAGAGAAACGTTTGTCACTATACTAAGCAGTATTTTTGTGTTGTATCAAAAAGATTTACACCACTCTTCATGTGCATCTTTTTAATGTTTCATAACTTTTATACTTACTGATCGATTTTTTCCAAAAACACGAGATCTTCCTTTAGCACATCTAACTTGCTGTACAAATTACAATACGATTCATTTTTCCTGTTTTCAATTACGGTGCTTACAAGAAAAATGATGGGCAGCTATAAACGAAGACAGATGAGCATTTCGAAAGTTGTGCAGAATTCTATGACTGTGACAATATGATTTTTTTGAGCAATATTTACGGTTTTAGAAATGTGCCGATCAAAGAATACAGTGAAATAAGAAATTAACACTTTGGGTTACAAAGTTAGTAAAATCTATACATAAAAAAATGAAAGATTTTATTTTTTTCCGTTTACCAAAATGAGAGAAAACCTAAATCAATTATTAAATAAATTAAAGAGAGAATCTACTTTGTTAGAAAACAAAGCTAAAGTACTAAAATCACTAGAAAATATTTTTAATACAATACATATATGATACTAGATATATTGCCAGCGGTATTCAAGGAATCGGTAGTCATACATACAGTGTGACCCATTTCAAGTGGAAACACCTTCGTAACTCAGTTATTGGTCATCCAATTTCAACCAAATTTGGATCGGTATCAAAGATCTTTAATGTTTCTTTTTTGAGTAAAACAAAACTTATTTCAGTCAGTGGCGTGCATTTTTATTAAGAAAAAAAGGGTCGAATTTTCGAGAAATCATATTAGCCATTTTTTTGTTGAAAAACTAATGCAAGCATGCAGCATGCTGTAGAACCGCTATATCCAGAATTTAACAACATTTTGATTTTTGGTTTTCGAATTACGATCCCCTTAAAATTACCTATTTTAAACATTAAATAATCAATAAACGAACGAATTTTTTTTTCGAAAAAAAGTCACTCTTCATTTTCTCTTTAAATTCACTTTTTCTACTATGCCATATCATCGAAACTTTCAAATTTTTAAGGCCAAGAATTTTAATTGAAAAATTTAGGGTCATCAGACCTGTAAATTATTCGGGCATTAAGGATTACCGAATTTGAAAGTATCGATGATATGGGGTGGTAGAAAAAATGAATTTAAAGAGAAAATAAAGAATGACTTTCTTTCGAAAAAATATTCGTTACCAATTTATTGATTATTTAATGTTTAAAATAGGCAATTTTAAGTGGGCCGTAATTTAAAAACCAAAAATCAAAATGTTGTTAAAATCTGATTCTACAGCGCTGATCAATAATAATAATAATATTGCATTAGTTTTTCAACAAAAAAATTCCTAATATGATTTCTCTAAAAATCGACACTTTTTTTCTTAATAAAAATGCACGCCACTGACTGAAATAAGTTTTGTTTTACTGAAAAAGAAATATTAAAGATCTTTGACTGATCCAAATTCTGAGTTAAGAAAGTGTTTCCACTTGAAATCTCTCTATATACAAAAAAAGGAGACAAACACTAGGCCAATATCACTTATAACCCTTATATAGATCTAAATTGTTTGAAAAGTCATACAAAAAAGATTAATATGTTATATAAACAAATACAATCTCGTTTTTAGCTACCCTTTTGGATTTAGAGAAAAAGAGTAGACGCAATGTGTTTTATTGACGTTAATTACAAAGATCTGTTCTGCTCTGGATGAAAATAAACCCTTCATAATATTAAAAAATAAACAAATTAACAGATAAACAATTGCCGTCATCTAAAATGGGAATAACATGTCGTTCCATGATGAAAACAGATATATATCCTCCAAAAAATACTTTATCTTCGAAATGAACCAAATAAAAGTGAAAATTAATTCGGAACTGTTTGCGACTGATCGCTCTGCGATAGACACATGCTAACAATCGCTGGCTTTGACTGATATTCTCGGATTTCTTCGGTCAACTGTGGCCTCTACATGCGCATTATGATGTAGTAGGGGCTATCGGTACGTTATAGTTCGAGCGCTGAGATTCATTTATTTATTTCAACTTCTATTTCGTTTTTATATATGAAAAGAACAATTTAAGAAAATAAAAATTAGTGATGACACATCTGTGGCTAAAGAATATTTTTAAAAAAGAGTCATCAAAATCGGTCCAGTGGGAGCCGGAGGCGAAGCCTGAAAAGAAAAATGCCTCGTGTTTTAGATATATAGATTGTAATCTATTTTTAACCTCATAAGGTTAAAAACTGTATTCATTGTATAACGTGTATTTACTTAAATCATTTTAAATATATTGATGCATTTATTATTATCATTTAATGGTTGATATACTTGGTATTTATTTGAATCATTGGTTTGTTCTCAAATGTAAAGCGCATAAATCTATTTGAATAAATAAAATAGCATAAGTTCAATATCAAAATATACACGAAGATATAATAACAGTTTGAAGTTTTTTATGAAATACTGTACACTACATCCCGTTTTATATAGAAGTCTATAAAAGTTTCTAAATGCTTAATTTTTTTTCAGAAACAACTTTCCCGAACGTTTATCAAACTGTACGCTCTCTAAAAGCTTAATAGCTTATAGTCAAACATATTCTTTGTTAGACTTATATCATGTTCAGCCTCTACCCTTAGTTCTTCCCAAGAATTTGCTTTGTAAAGATGGATTTCTCCTCTGTAACCTAAAGGCCTTCGATACTATTAACCATAAATAGCCGCAACAAACACTAGAAGTCAGTATCTTTAAGAATATTAGTCTAAAATTATTCAAAAGCTCTATCTCCAATAGTCAACTTGTGAGATTAAATAGCGAAATGATTGATCGAATGTTAATAAAATATGGAGTGCCGTAAGGCACAGTCTTAGGTCCTATTCTATTTTCAATTTACATAAATGGATTATTTTCATTTTAAAGGAGAAATCCATCTTTACAAAGCAAATTTTCGGAAAGAACTAAGGCTAGAGGCTAAACATGATGTAAGTCTAACAAAGAAGAGGTTTGACTATAAACTATTAAATTTCAGAAAGTGTACATTTATCATTCAGTTGAAATCAGCACAATAAATAACTCCTCAATTACTTTGATAAATGTTCGGGAAACAGTATGCAATATTTTTCCAGAAAAAAAAAATTAAATATTTAGAAACTTTTATAGACTCCCATTTAAAAAGGGATGTAGTGTACAGTATTTCATAAAAAAACTTCAAACTATAATTATATTTTCGCATATATTTTGATATTGAAGTTATGTTATTTTATTTATTCAATTGGATTTATTAGCTTTATATTTGAAAACAAAACAAGGATTCGAATAAATACGAAATATATCAACCATTAAATGATGATAATAAATGCATCAATATATTTAAAATGATTCAAGTAAATACACGTTATAAAATGAATACAATTTTTAACCTTATAATCTATATATTTAAAACACAAGGCGTTTTTTTTTCAGGCTTCGCCATCGGCTCCCACTTGACCGATTTTGATGATTCTTTTTTAAAAATAAAGTTCTTTATCCACAGATGTGTCATCACTAATTTTTATTTTCTTAATTTTTTATTTTCATACATAAAAACGAAATAGAAGTTGATATAAATAAATGAATCTCAGCGCTCGAACTATAACATACTACTACATCAAACTGCGCATGTAGTGCCGCATTTGACCGAAGAGATCCGAGTAAATCAGTCAGGGCCAGCTATTGTCAGCTTGTATTCAGTCAAAAACAATTTCGAATTAATTTTCACTTTGGTTTTTCATTTCTAAGATAAAGTATTTTTTGGAGAATATCTCTTTTCATCATGGAACGGCATGTCATTTCCATTTTAGGTGACGACAATTGTTTATTTGTTAATTTTTTAATATTATGAAGGTGTTTTTTTTTTGTTTGTGACCCATCATAAAAATTCAATAACTACATCATCTTGCTCAACGTTGCGAATCTCTTTCTTTACGTACATATCCTCTGTAGCGCTTTAATTAGGTAAAGTTTTATTAGTTATACTAATAATTTAGTATTTGTTTAATTTCTTATTTTCATATCTATTTCGTGTAGGTCTTTTAAAAATTCTTTTTTATTTTCTGTTTCTAGTTCGATTATAATTTTTTTTTTGTATTCATTATGAATCGAATTGCATGTTATGTTTGCAACAACGTGCTTACTCGAAGAGTAATAGTGATTATTTCACTCATTAATAGGATAGCCAATGAGCGCCCGTTTTTTGACAACATTGCACCAATCAAGTGTCATTATTAGTGGTAAACTAACCTAGATCGGCTTTTAACAGTACCAACACGAAAAAATTATCACTCTAATTTTTTGTGTGACGAGTCGACTAATATCGCGATAATATTTTGACGTTTTGTTTCGTAAAATGTTTTCGACAAATAGAACAATTCGTGCTTTTAAATTTTATCTGTAAGTATTTTCTCTATCTTATTGCTAATTGTTAACGTAAACTGTAAATTGTAGTATTGTATTATACATACGTAGTAATATAATAATACAAAAATAACCTAAAAAACACCATATAAGTTGACAATTTCCCAATTTCAAAGCCAAGGCTGTGTGGAATCTATAGGTTCGGGACAGCTTTCAGTAGCTCATAATACCTAACGTAATTACAATATAATTTTTACAACTAAATTAAATACAAATGCCTACAAAGCAGACAAATCAGTTATTACATGTTACTTACACAAATGTACTTATGTATGGTAATCCATCACAAAGTAGGTAAGAACACCTTAATCGGAAAATCAAAACTCTGCACTAGCACTATACAATATTATAATTCGTTGCACTTAACGTTCTCTCTACTTAAACAAGCAAACCTTAATCCAATTATTAAACTTCCTATATTAAAAATAAGGATTAAATACATAAATATATATTAATAAACACTATAATATAATTCCTCTTGAAAAATTCACTGTCTATACAGTTAAGCTAGCGTTACTAGTTGGCGGTACCATTTCATCTGGTCTCGGCAACCTTAGAACGTAAAAGCGAGAGATTGGTAAAATGCAATATTGTCTAGCTTAACTCGTAGTGTGATTGGTCGAAGTGTGCCCGAGAACTCTTTACAGTGAAGACCAGTCTATGAGTTACAATACCTGTGATTTAACGTATATTGTTTTTCTTGATTGTCATTGTCATTACATGATTTATACCTACTTTGTTTTTTATTAGATGAGTCGCTTTGGAAATGCATTTTTATGTGAAGTAAAAGATGAAATTAGAAATAAAAGTCAGTAAACTCTAAGAAGGCAATTAATTACAAAACATAATATTGAAGATGAATTTAATGAATTATTTATTCGTGAAATATTCTCCCCAAATACCACTTGTGCTTTTAAATTGTATCCATAAATTTTTGTTCAAGCTAAGTTGCCAATTGCCTAAGTTGTTAATTCCTGTAAATTGGCAGTTTATTATTAAAGATTAAATCCCTCCCCTAAAACGCTCGGGATTTAATGAGATAATAAACTGTTAATTTGCACTCTTACCAGGAAACAAAACTTTCGCAAAAATTTTACCGAGAAAATTCTAAGCACTAGTGATATGTAATATCGACTATTTCCCTCACATTATAAGAACCAATGAAATAGCAAGATTTTGAAAATTTGGACTAATAAGAACGAACTTTCAGCAAAAATTGCATTCCAAGTGAATATTTACATAAAATTACAGAGAAAATTTCACACCTCTACTTTTTAACCAATAAGATACCTTAATTTTGACTAGTTACTATGGCAATTAAAAAAATTTCCGGAAATTTTTTCGAGGCGCCACGATATTTAAGTGAAAATTTTTTGACAGTTGAAAAGGTAAACATATGATCTACAACCATTAAATAATGTACTTAGATATACCTGTGAATAATGCAAAATTTCTGAATTAACATTATTATTTATTATTCGCTATAAAGTTTTATTAAACAGAAAACACAAATTTGTTAAATTATTATGCATTAACAATTTATAATTCAAAAAACGTAGGATGTACAAACATAGTAAGATTTAAATGTTGCTTGAATTCTAACCCATCCTCTCTTCTTAATGGTGAATAGGAAGGTGACGAATTAATTAGATGTCTGTGTTTTAAGACATATATATGTAATATTTTGAAACAATTTTGTTCAAATCTCTTTTACGCAAAAGGCCATATTTACTTGACATCTGCAGCAGACTTTCTTGGATTTTCGTAAACAAACCATTCGACTCTAACGCTTCCTGATCGCAATCTTCCATTAAATTCGTTAAATATATTAATCTTGGATGACATATTTGCGCTTGACTCAACTCTTTGCAGTATTTACATAAATTGTACTTTTCAAAGCATTCCATTTTTCTCAAATTGTTTAACGCAAATGCTTACAAGAAATGTTTTACATAAAAATATCTTTGTTTGCTGGTTTACTATACAGTAACTTAATGTAATTTACCAATATAAACCTCATCTGTCAAAAGCATGGCCCCCTATATCACGGCCACCTACTGCAACAAACCATGTTAATATTATATTTTTTAAATTAGAAGTGTTATGGATTACTTTAACAAAAAATACATTTCTACCACCTTTAGTAACCTAAAATTATGAAAGGGCGATAGACTGAACTAATACCCATTTGAGTTTTAGCATTTGGTGTAACTAAAGTTGGTATTTTTTTTTATTTAACGAAATATGGTGGATATGATTTTTTTAGAATTTATTTCATGTTGAACTAATATCTTCATTGGAAAATCTCTAATGATATCGACTAATAAGCAAAATAATAACGAAATAAATTTAATTATTATAGGTTTTATTAATATTAAAAACACAATTATTATAAATGTTTGTGGGCTGGCTTGAATTGGTGGGTTGAATCTGGGTACTTTCTGTTTAATTTTGCATTGTGCTCTGATTATGATTAAACTTGCTAGTACTTGATGAAATTCTCATGGATTCAATCATCTGATGATGATGTTCAACGTCCAATTGTAAGTAAGGTTTGATTGACTGACTATTACTGTGTCCAGTCATTTTAATGAGCTGTTGTTCACCAACTCCTTCCTTGGCCAATTAGTTATTTTTACTTTTTTAGTGTCAATTCCTATATCAGAGGCTGCTGATTTAAACCATGAAGATACAATGTTCTTACCAACTGGGCTATTCTTGTACCATCCTTTCGAATTGGGTTGACTCCAGTATGGGTTTGGTGTTAAGAATAATCTGTCGGTCTGAATAAGATTTCCCCTTTTTTCCATCAACTTCTTAAACAAACGAACCGGACACATTTGTGGATTATCGAAATTTGTAATCAACCATTTACTATCCGACAGTTTTTTAGAACCACCTTGTGTGGTTTTGGAGAATATTGGATTATATTCTATCCGACCTTTTGGGTTCCCGAAATTATCAGTTTCTTCTTTGAAGTATTGGATACACGCAGAATATCCTTCCCCTCCTCTCCATGCCAGCTCATGTGAAACTATGTGAAAAAATTTACGCTGCAATCCATCTGGAGTATTTTCATCCCACATTTCAATAATTTTTTTGTATTCGTCGCTGGTTAAGGCTGAAGCACTCACTTTTCTTTTTAATGGGTCTCTCTGTAATTTTTTGCGCTTAGCATCGCGTGCAGCTCTGGCGGTCGCAAATTCCACATCAGAAAACGGATTAAATTTTATTTTATATTTTTCGTAATAAATTTCTTGTAACTGCTTAGCAGTAGAGTTCCACATCACTTTGACCACACTTTCCTTATAATCTTCAAAATTTTTCTTTTTCATATTAAATGCGTAGTCCTCCAGTATAGTAGCCATCTGTACTACACTCATGAATATTATACAACTTTTCGTCACAAAATTCAACAAACTGTTTCCATACACTTGATTTTCGGGTGTTATCTGGTGTTATATTTTGAATTTCTTGTCTAATTACTTGTTGATTTTCTTTACCAAATCGCGACATTTCGCTATACACTTATTAAACTCAACGACAGACCTTTTAAATTAATAATTAAGCTTTGTGACAGAACCGGTTAAACAAAAATGACAAATCAACATAATATGTCAAAAACAACAATACCCTGGCCAACTTGACAAGCAGTGAAATTAATTTAAAATGTCAGGTTGGATTAATAATTTTTTCCAAATTATGGTGTTAAGTGGTGTGAAATTTTCTTACCGAATACCACGCAAGCTTAAATTATTCCGGGAAATTTTCTTTCGGGCACGAATATTTTAAGAAAATTATCATAATCATAATTTTCAAAATATTCGTGCCCTCAAGAAAATTTTCGGAAATAATTTAAGCTCTTGTGATATTATAAGTGACAATTTTTTGACAGTTCTAACAACCAATTAAATTTCGTTATTTCTTGTCATGTGACACAAATCACCCAATCATTTTAACATTACACTAATACACCATCCAAGGAAATTTCCAATCACTATGACAATAAAATTATTTCACTTTGACAACTTCATAATAACTGCCAAATAAATTTCAAAATGTCACGTTTTGGCAATGTCAATTCTCAGTCTATAAATAAATAATTGTTTTGTTGTGTTGCGACTTTTTGATTTTATTTTTCAAAAAATTTTCTGACCGAATATCCCTCTGACATTAACAAATGCCTCATAATTTTATGATAATCTCAAGCACGTTGCTTGGTAATAGCCCTCCGCCTTCGGCGCGCGGTGTCGGTCTATTACCAAGCAACGTGCTTTCGATTGTCATAAAATTATCTCGTACATTATCAATATCCTAGGGATATTATAGCTGAAAATTGCACTGGGCTTGACAGCTAAAACGTTACGTTATAACCTACAACAATTGCATTTTTCATTGCATGAATTAATTGTTAGAAATTACTTAGAAAAGATAACATCGTCATAGAATGCGCAGAGACCGATATCGTTAGGTAACGATCCTATTTTTACAGCTGCATGGGCGTCGCACTGCCTATTACCATTAATATTTAAATAAAACATGGATGGCACGGCACTGATATCATGCCAACTGTTATACACGATGCGCGAAGGCGTGACGTATGTTATCTTTTCTAAGTAATTTCACTCTAATTCAGTTAATAATAAAAAATATTTCTTGTTCTATGTTTTGTTCTGGAAATAGTCTAATAAATATATTTCGTACATTAAAAATAATATGAAAATTCAGTATTCGTTCATTTTGATGTGATTTTACCGAAAATGTACCCTTGACTGCGTCTCGGGCACTTTTTACTACTGGTCTGGTCCGAAGTCCAGACCACTCTTTTTGTTTTGGGGGTGTTTTTTAAGATTAGGGGTGAAAAACGAGCGAATCTGACAATTCTGACTTCGGATTCAGTTTCAGCGGCTTAAAATACATAAGGATCCGCTAGTATGGTCCGCCGGACAGACCATTTGGGGGGGGGGTTCTTTGGGGTCAGGGGTGAAAAACGAGCCAATCTGACAATTCTGACTTCCGATTCGGTTTCAGCGGGTCCAGGTACATAAGGACACACTAGCCTGGTCCGCAGGCTAGACCACTTTTTTTTTGTGGCGGTGTCATTAAACAAAGAAAATAATTGTAAAAAAAAATTTCTGTGATGAATGATTTTAAATATCGTGGAAATTGGTTCTCACAAAAAAAGTTAGACAAATAGACCGACAAAACGACAGACAGAATTTTTTTGTTCAAACTTAAAATCTCGACGTTTCATGACTTTCTAAATCTATTTGAACAATAAAAATTTTCAAATTTTCTTTTGCGGTACATACTCCCACTGGATGTGGAACTAAAAGACGCCAATAATTAATGGATAAACTCATAGTTTTGCTAATAAACTTGAGAAAATACGGGTAAATTTGACTATCTATATTGAGTGAAATATTAAATTTATATATTTATATATTATATTTGTCATCGTATTAATACACCCCCAATTTACACAGAGCGTATACAATCATTGATAAATGACACAATGTTACCTACACAACATTTCATTCAAGTTAAAAACTTTTGTTGACAAATAAAAATATGTTGTTTACCACCACTCGATAGTACTACATTGGCTTTTAACAGCTTCCTGGTTACTTATTCATTTGGTGCAATAATAAACTTTTAAGGGTCTGTTTCTTTTATTTTCTAAAATGTCCTTGCTCCCTTAACAATAAAAAACGTAATACTATATTGCCTCAAATCATTCGTATCCATTACTATATCGCCGTCTCTTGTTATCGGTTTTATTTCTGTGTAGTTGGTATGCAATACACAGCCTATAAATTAAGGCTTCTTCTGGAACAAGGACAAAGATGATATCTTATGAAGGATATTTGGTGGTAATCACTTAGTGTCATATTATTTGAAGTGTAAAATACACTCTTTCGTGTCTAGATAAACAGTTACGTGTATATACTTCTTTGCTTAAAACAATAATTCTGTTAACAAAGTTATAAGAATATAATGTCAAATAAGGACACAAAATACATGATCTGTGAAAATAAACAAATTAATATTTATCTTACTATTTTTATAATATTTGCATTAAATGAGGTTTATCAATTTTTTAGAAGACGATCGAACATTTTTTTTTCTGTTATAGATTACATTTTGTGACTGAATAGGCAATTGAATATTATTTATTAGGAGAGCGTCAGGCAATTTGCCATAAAACGATTTTTAACTTCCCACTCATAAACTAGAAGACACTACTGTAATTGGTCCAAAATAAAAAATTGAGATAAGAAAAGATTTTTACGTTTTGAGGTTTTTGAGGTCCCAATAATAAAAAAAGTGTTGTTTTACAGGATAGCACCGAAACTAACGAACCAATTTTGATTAAATTTGGCATTGGTACAGTACATGAGCTGAAAAGGTTTTGGTGTAGAAGCCACGACGCTTAGTGCTCTTTTGGCACATAGACTTTCTTATTTTTCACCTTATATCCATTTTTTATTGCACCATTCGAAAACAGATGTCATTCTGATTTCAACGATATATGGCTATTAACTAAATAAACGAATTTTCGCAAACATTTGGTGAGAATGTGTCAGCCGCTTTCAATAGCCACCCATTTTTATTTTTGTGACTTAATCAGACAGTTTCAACAGACATAATAATTTGTGAGCAACAAAGAGAAGTTTCTGTACGTTTCTCAAACTTCCTTTACATATACAGTATGTCCACAGTTAGAGTGAATAAGAGGGTAAACTTTTTTATTTCACATTTTATGCGTAAAACTTATTCTTCATAAAAAGTTTTAAGTTTTGCTTTTGTTAAAAATATGATTGCCATGGAGTAAGTTAACATGTCATGTACAGGGCAGGGCGTTCAGAAAATAAAAAAATCTGAAAATTATGTAAGAGTAAACTACGTTCATTTTAACGATATGAAAAACTGTCACTAAGAAAAGTTGTTTAGAATTAAAATGTATGTCAGAATTCCAATTTTAGAATAAATTTATCCAATTCGATTCTTTTTAAATTTTTTCATAAGTATCAAGTGATATGCGGTAAAATTTACGGTAAAATAAAAATTATTTTCTTCTTACAAAAATTTAATTAAATTAAATAAGACAATTAATTATACTCGTGATTATATTATAAACCACTTTTATTTTTAACAGCACTCAAAAAATGTATTAGGAAAATATTTCAGAATTCTAATTTCTTTATAAATCGGGATAATTTTACTATTTTGAAAATTAAAAGAAAAACTATATAACTGAGGAGTTGGTTTGTGGTTGACAGTGACATTTATTAATCGTCGATTTTTCATTTTACTGTACCATTTTCTATTCATTACACAGGCCCACAAAAAAAAGGGATAGGTGTGGTCAGTACCCCCCCGCGCACACCACTTTTTTTTTGGTGGCCCACAAAAAAAAGTGGTGTGCGCGGGGGGTTACTGACCACACCTATCCCTTGTATTTTGAGCCGGTGAACACGAATCTGATCTTAGTTTTTTCCCAGCACGTCAGGTTTTTTTTAACACAAATAAATATATAAATATTACGATCCAACAGACTTTTTTGCTTTAAAAAAAAACCTGACGTGCTGGGGAAAAACTAAGATCAGATTTGTGTTCAGCGGCAAGGGATAGTTATGGTCAGCATGCCAGCGCAGACCACTTTTTTTTGGGCCTGTGTTAATTATTGTAAAAATGCTAACTTTACAGCAAAATATTAGTCAGTAGAGGAACATCCCGGACTGACATTAAGAAGATGAGCGGAATATTTGGAAGTGGTTAAGAAATCTCAGGTTCAAAAAATTTTAAGACACAATAAGATTTATCCTTACAAACAGATTTTCAACCACACCTTAGAGACAGACGACGAAGCAAAACGCCTTTATTTTTGTTTGTGGATTGGAAGCTTGAGTAGAAATTTTCATGAAAAAATTTTCTTGAATGATGAATCCACCTTCTTGACTAACAGGATTGTATCTTCGATATTAGAGTGATGGTAGTCCTAATTTTAGGATACAATATAGGCGACAATACTTTAAAAAAGTAAATGTTTGGTGTGCGTCTTACGATGGAATTATAGGGTCATATTTCTTTGAAGATAGTTGTAACAGCAATAGTTATTTGAATATGCTGCAAACTTTTTTCAGTGATGAATTAGAAAATTTACCGTTGGATAACATTTTCAACAAAATGGTTGTCCGGCCCATTCTGGGGCAAGTGTCAAAACTTGGTTACGGAATAAGTTTGATGACCGATGAATTGGTCGGTATGGTCCAAATTTATGGCTTGCGAGGTCTCCCGATTTAACAAATATGGATTTTTATTTATGGGGTTGATTGAAATAAATTATATACAGTAGGCCTTTAGATAATAACACTGATCTGTTGAAAGACCGCATTAAGGAAGCTGTTCAGCCAATATCCTTAGAAGAGGTTAGAAACAGTTGCAAAGCGCTTTACACTCGCCTTCAAAAATGGGTGGAGCACGGTAAAGATGTGTTTGAATACTTTTTAAAAATTTGTTTTAGTTTTCCTAACACATTTTTTCAATGCTGTTAAATATAAAAGTAGTTTAATATAATTACGAGTATAATTAGCTGTCTTATTTAATAATTTTTGTAAAAAAAAAAGAATAATTTTTATTTTACCGTAAGTTTTACCGCATGATACCACTTGATACTTATGAAACATTTGTAAAAAGTCGAATTAGGCAGATTTATCCACAAATTGAAATTTTACATAAATATTATTAGTGAGGAAAATGGCGCCTTACACCCCAAAGAGGAAACACGAAGCAGCTACGTACACGTGTTTCGGAATTATTGTTCCTCATCAGCGTAGCGTAGCAACAAAAAGGATCTGGAACGGACAGAGAGGAACAATAATTGAATTTTGAAAGCACAGTACACAGTACTCTTATTTGTGCATTCATATCTAGATCGGTCTATTTAAGACTTCACTAATTCCTTTATATTTTATTTGATTCGCCAGGATGAAATTGGGCAGTCCACATAGGGCTCTATGTGCCGAATGTCCTTTTTGTTGCTACGCTACGCTGATGAGGAACAATAATTCCGAAACACGGGTCCTTAGCTGCTTCGTGTTTAAGGCGCTATTTTCCTCACTATTTGTTTTTGACCCTACTAATTCCTTCCTATTTTATTTGACTGGCCACAAAGGGCTCTATGTGCCGACTGTCGGTGAAGGTCTTAAATAGACCGAGCTAGATATGAATGCACGAATAAGAGTACTGTGTACTGTGCTTTCAACCTTCAATTAATGTTCCTATCTGTCCTTTCCAGATCCTTTTTGTTGCTACGCTACGATGATGAGGAACAATAATTCCGAAACATGTAAAAATTCCCATTCTATTACTAGTACAATATATATTACGCAGATAAGTAGAAAATCTGTGAGAGCACGTCAAAAAGTGCATATAACTTTTGACGCACCAGGAATGTTTGGGCGCAAATATTTTTTTCGTGATCAGGCCATAATACATAAGAATCAACAATAAAATTTCTAGTGGAATGTTGTCGCTGAAAAAAAATTGAATTAAATCAGTTCGACTACACTATAATCACAGTATAGAGAAGACCAGTAGTTTCACTCGCAGCGGTCCCTTTGATATTTGTTGTACTCGGTTTTATTTTTTTAATCCACTGCGCATCTACTGTTTGTATCCCACGCGCATTTCGTCGTATACTGGCGATAGTGCCGACTGTTCAGAAACGTAAACGTAAACAAAAATAAACATCCACCCCACCCTACATCATCACTGCCGTCCACTGTCGTCATGCCGTCCACTGCGCATCGAATAATTTAAGCCCAGGAGCATCGCATACGCACTGAAAATCTTATACAACTGTTCCGGCTGAGTAGGACTACTGGTCTTCTCTCTACTGTTCTATAATCAGAGCAATAATTTTGCATTTGGTATTGTCAAAAGCCGGTTAGTTTGCCATCAATAATGACATTTGACTACCATGTTAATGAGTGAAATAATTATGTTATTAATTTATTATTTCTTGGTTTGTATCAATACATACCTACTCATTATATTCTCTTTCTAAAAATTCATGATACGCATAAGAATAGACTTTTTTTTGGATAATTGTTAACTAATTTCAGTCCTAATTCTTGGAAAATACAGTTTGTGCTGCGCACTCTTGATTTTCGTCGTTGGGCCTGAAATTCGTGATATTTCTAAGAAAATGTCGATAATAACCGTACTACTTATTATATTATCCCTGAAAATATACACTGATCTTATATTATTTATATATGGTATTTATTTAAAAAAGAAAACAACCAATGGCCTAATTATAACATATATTGTATATATTTACCAGCCGCACCGAGCGTAATCTGCGCATAAACTAAAACAAATGTACTTAGTAGCAAAATCCGTTTCTCGTGTCTTTTTGCTTGGAATGCCTTCAACCAGATAATTATTTATTGACACTTACTTTACAATTTTACGATAATTTTACAGAGCAATTGAAGTATCAATATAACATCGTAAATGACACAGTAAAATAAACGTGTATGTGTTCCGCTCTGTGGAGCTTCTGAATCGGATTAGAAAAAGAGGCAAAATTCACACATAAGACGATTAGTTAGTTAGCTAGTAAATCCTGGGATCCCTGTAAAGAGTATTATCATTATATTATGATTATATTGGATTTACTAGTGCCGTTTCGGAATACCAGCGTTATAATTCAGTGCAAGTTCGTCCTTTATGCGAGACAGACGCGGTCAAACCATTTCAAATTAATAATAAAAAAACACAGCCGTGCATCTTCACACTTACCACTAATTACAACGTTGTTAAAAGCGGTGATATGGACTTTTATTTATTGTATCGACTTACTTTGAGCTCGGTGAGGTTTAAGACTTTAGGTCTCATTTGCAATTACATTAGACTTGAGACTTTATCCAGCTATATTTTTGAACTACCTGAAGTGTAATTATATTATTTTACCCATTAACTTTCTTCTGTGAAACAAAATTAATTAATGAGTGAGTACTAATTATATAATGTTTTTATGGCGCCAAGATGTATGTATTTGTTCTTGTTTGGTAAGTGAAATAAGTGAATAGTTTCATTAGGCCTGCAGCGCAACTTATTTTATTGACGGAACCGGTAACTTAAGGGTAAATCGTTTTGTCGCAAAAATTGTTGAAAATATGTTTTGTGAGTATAGTCCAGTCGAATTGTACTTTGACATGGCGAAAATAGATAACTACGATTTTATTGTTTTAAGTTGATGGCTTTGATATCCAAAAGAAGCCCTTATAGCGTGCCAAGTGATGTCATACCAGATAAGTGAGGTGGGGGGGTGGTAAAGTTGAAAGATCGGTTTTTCGCATTTAAATAGAAGGCCAATAATCTAGGAGGAACAGTTCAAATGGGAAAGTTATAGGTATTAAAAAACCTATAAAACAGGCCCCGAAAGTTAAGATAGCTATATTAGGTCAGGAGTAAATTAAAAAAAAAATTAAATTTTAGTAAAACTCGCAAAATTTTTGAAATTGTACTAAAGTACGTATTATATAGGAGGGAATATCTGGTAAAAGTTTCAGATCGATATCTGCATTATTTTTCAATAGATTCAACATTTTGGAAAGAAAAGGGTATTCAAAAAATGGCTATAAGTACTTCACTTTCTGTCAGATTTTGCTATGAGAGACAAAATTCTATTCACCGAAAGTTGTTCAACAATTACAAATGTTTTCTATATGGTCATTATTCAGAAAAAAGAGGTGAAAATTGAATTTAAAGAAAAAGAAGATTTTTTTCCATAAAAAATTCCAATTAAATTTAAATATCTTTTGAATAGAATGCAGTGTCGAAAAATCATGTGTACCATTTTAAAGTACCATTTTTTTAGTTCACTTTTAAAAAATGAACTACACTATGATCACTGGTTTTCGAAAAATATGAAAAAGTAGTGTGCGCGAGCGTAACGGTGCACGCATTGGGCAGTCATAAAATGCGTTCAGGCATAACAATTGAGACAAAATATTAGCTACTTAGTTTTTATGTTTTAAACGTGAAGGAAGTTGTAATTATACACATAATTATTTAAGGAAAATTATTTTCATTTCATACAGATTTTTTAAAAATTACATTAATTTCATATACTCATGACATAAATCGCATACATATATCGCATACACAAGCTTAATTTACGAATCGTTTTCATCCAACCTCATTCTTTTATTACTTCCTAAATCCAAATCTTCGTTTTCATCTGATTCGTCTGGATTTACCTCACCATCTATATCTGTATTTACATCGTCATCGTCGTCAGGTAATTCAATGTTTTTAAGTTCAACGTTACATGTTTCGCCGCGACAAGCTATGCAAATACTTGTAATTTTAAACCATGTTTTTTGCAGCTGCAAGTAATTGCTTTACATTCACATGCGCAACTAACTATTTTTAATAACTTTTCTGGAATTAACTTTTCTTCAGTACCTATAGACAAAATTTAGACCATTTGGAGAAACTGTCCAACCATACTGAGCAGAGCTTTTCCTTTCCTAACCAAAATTGTAATTGTAAATATATTTACCTCACCATCTATATCTGTATTTACATCGTCATCGTCGTCAGGTAATTCAATGTTTTTAAGTTTATTAAGTTCAACGTTACATGTTTCGCCGCGACAAGCTATACAAATACTTGTAATTTTAAACCAAGTTTTTTGCAGCTGCAAGTAATTGCTTTACATTCACATGCGCAATTAACTATTTTTAATAACTTTTCTAGAATTAACTTTTCTTCAGTATAGACATTTAGACCATTTGGAGAAACTGTCCGACCATACTGAGCAGAGCTTTCCCTTTCCTAACCAAAATTGTAATTGTAAATATGTTCTCAAAGCATGTTGTTTTATGGCACCTTCAATTGGTGGTAATAATTCTAATTTAAAAGATTTTTCATGTTTTCGTGTTTTTAGTCGTGTAAATGGCAAGTAATTTTGTTAGCCGAATTAAAAATTCGTTCTGGCATTGCATTTGAATCATAAAAAACAATAGCAGCTGTTTGTAAACTATCATTATTGGTAATTATTTTCAGGAGTTTATTTCTTCCCTGGCCGTAAAAGCAAGACGTTGTATCACATCCGGTAAAAGTATGACAAAAACCAACAAACTTTTGTATAGATTCATAAATAAAACAGTTGCTATTGTAATATCTATCAGCAATTTTTCCTTTTCCTGGCTTAAGTAGAGAAATGTTATTCTTTGTATGTCCTAATTGATTTAATATCATAAGTAAATCTATATTTTCTCTAATTATTATATGTACCTGAAGTTTCGAACGTTCACTTGAACGAATTTCATATGAAAATGAAAAATTAATAAAAACCAAAAGCCGACTTAGTTGTACAATTTTTTTTAGCAACATTTGCTGGAAACAATATCTAAAATACTCTTTCAAAGCCTCCTTCGCATCGAAGGTCTCCAACGCACCCCTAACCACCCTTAAGTTAAAAAAATTACCAAAAATTAAATCTGGCTTACACCAAAAATTTTCTTGGCCACATTTGCTTAGAATAATGTCCTAAACATACCCTCAAAATCTCGTTCTTACGTAACGTGCGGAACACACCCTTAATCAACCCCTCATTTTAAAAAAATTGACCAAAAATTAAAACGGGCTTACACCAAAAATTTTCTTGGCCACATTTGCTAAGAATAATGTCCTAAACATACTATCAAAACGTCATTCTCATGTAACTTGCGGAACACACCCTTAACCAACCCTCGAATTTAGAAAATTACCAATAATTATATATTTCTTACACCAAAAATTTTCTTGGCCACATTTGCTTAGAATAATGTCCTAAACATACCCTCAAAATCTCGTTCTCACGTAACGTGCGGAACACCCCCTAATCAACCCCTCATTTTAAAAAAATTGACCAAAAATTAAAACGGGCTTACACCAAAAATTTTCTTGGCCACATTTGCTAAGAATAATGTCCTAAACATACCCTCAAAACGTCATTCTCATGTAACTCGCGGAACACACTCTTAACCAACCCTCGAATTTAGAAAATTACCAATAATTATATATTTCTTACACCAAAAATTCTCTTGGCCACATTTGCTTAGAATAATGTCCTAAACATACCCTCAAAATTTCATTTTCATGTCACTTCCGGAACACCCCATAATCATCCCTCATGTTAAAAAATTGACCAAAAATTAAAACTGGCTTACACCAAAAATTTTCTTGCCTACATATGCTTAGAATAATGTACTAAACATATCCTCAAAATCTCGTTGTCACGTAACGTGCGGAATACACCCTTAATCAACCCCGCATTTTGAAAAAATGACCAAAAATTAAAACTGGCTTACACCAAAAATTTTCTTAGCCACGTTTGCTAAGAATAATGTCCTAAACATACCCTCAAAACGTCATTCTCATGTCACTTCCGGAACACACCCCTAACCAACCCTTGAATTCAGAAAATTACCAATAATTATATCTTTCTTACACCAAAAATTTTCTTGCCTACATTTGCTTAGAATAATATACTAAACATATCCTCAAAATCTCGTTCTCACGTAGCGTGTGGAATACACCCTTAATCAACTCCTCATTTTAAAAAATTGACCAAAAATTAAAACTGGCTTACACCAAAAATTTTCTTGGCCACATTTGCTTAGAATAATGTCCTAAACATACCCTCAAAATCTCGTTCTTACGTAACGTGCGGAACACACCCTTAATCAACCCCTCATTTTAAAAAAATTGACCAAAAATTAAAACGGGCTTACACCAAAAATTTTCTTGGCCACATTTGCTAAGAATAATGTCCTAAACATACTATCAAAACGTCATTCTCATGTAACTTGCGGAACACACCCTTAACCAACCCTCGAATTTAGAAAATTACCAATAATTATATATTTCTTACACCAAAAATTTTCTTGGCCACATTTGCTTAGAATAATGTCCTAAACATACCCTCAAAATCTCGTTCTCACGTAACGTGCGGAACACCCCCTAATCAACCCCTCATTTTAAAAAAATTGACCAAAAATTAAAACGGGCTTACACCAAAAATTTTCTTGGCCACATTTGCTAAGAATAATGTCCTAAACATACCCTCAAAACGTCATTCTCATGTAACTCGCGGAACACACTCTTAACCAACCCTCGAATTTAGAAAATTACCAATAATTATATATTTCTTACACCAAAAATTCTCTTGGCCACATTTGCTTAGAATAATGTCCTAAACATACCCTCAAAATTTCATTTTCATGTCACTTCCGGAACACCCCATAATCATCCCTCATGTTAAAAAATTGACCAAAAATTAAAACTGGCTTACACCAAAAATTTTCTTGCCTACATATGCTTAGAATAATGTACTAAACATATCCTCAAAATCTCGTTGTCACGTAACGTGCGGAATACACCCTTAATCAACCCCGCATTTTGAAAAAATGACCAAAAATTAAAACTGGCTTACACCAAAAATTTTCTTAGCCACGTTTGCTAAGAATAATGTCCTAAACATACCCTCAAAACGTCATTCTCATGTCACTTCCGGAACACACCCCTAACCAACCCTTGAATTCAGAAAATTACCAATAATTATATCTTTCTTACACCAAAAATTTTCTTGCCTACATTTGCTTAGAATAATATACTAAACATATCCTCAAAATCTCGTTCTCACGTAGCGTGTGGAATACACCCTTAATCAACTCCTCATTTTAAAAAATTGACCAAAAATTAAAACTGGCTTACACCAAAAATTTTCTTGCCTACATTTGCTTAGAATAATGTACTAAACATATCCTCAAAATCTCGTTCTCACGTAGCGTGCGGAATACACCCTTAATCAACCCCTCATTTTAAAAAATTGGCCAAAAATTAAAACTGGCTTACACCAAAAATGTTCTTGCCTACATTTGCTTAGAAAAATGTACTAAACATATCCTCAAAATCTCGTTCTCACGTAACGTGCGGAATACACCCTTAATCAACCCCTTATTTAAATAAAATGACCAAAAATTAAAACTGGCTTACACCAAAAATTTTCTTGGTCACATTTGCTAAGAATAATGTCCTAAACATACCCTCAAAACGTCATTCTCATGTAACTTGCGGAACACGCCCTTAACCAACCCTCGAATTTAGAAAATTACCAATAATTATATATTTCTTACACCAAAAATTTTCTTGGCCACATTTGCTAAGAATAATGTCCTAAACATACCCTCAAAACGTCATTCTCATGTAACTCGCGGAACACACCCTTAACCAACCCTCGAATTTAGAAAATTACCAATAATTATATATTTCTTACACCAAAAATTCTCTTAGCCACATTTGCTTAGAATAATGTCCTAAACGTACCCTCAAAATCTCGTTCTCACGTAACGTGCGGAACACACCTTTAATCAACCCCTCATTTTAAAAAAATTGACCAAAAATTAAAACGGGCTTACACCAAAAATTTTCTTGGCCACATTTGCTAAGAATAATGTCCTAAACATACCCTCAAAACGTCATTCTCATGTAACTTGCGGAACACACCCTTAACCAACCCTCGAATTTAGAAAATTACCAATAATTATATATTTCTTACACCAAACATTTTCTTGGCCACATTTTCTTAGAATAACGTCCTAAACATACCCTCAAAACGTAATTTTCATGTCACTTCCGGAACACCCCATAGTCATCCCTCATGTTAAAAAATTGACCAAAAATTAAAACTGGCTTACACCAAAAATTTTCTTGCCTAGATTTGCTTAGAATAATGTACTAAACATATCCTCAAAATCTCGTTCTCACGTAACGTGCGGAATACACCCTTAATCAACTCCTCATTTTGAAAAAATGACCAAAAATTAAAACTGGTTTACACCAAAAACTTTCTTAGCCACATTTGCTAAGATTAATGTCCTAAACATACCCTCAAAACGTCATTCTCATGTCACTTCCGGAACACACCCATAACCAACCCTTGACTTCAGAAAATTATCAATAATTATATCTTTCTTACACCAAAAATTTTCTTGCCTACATTTGCTTAGAATAATGTACTAAACATATCCTCAAAATCTCGTTCTCACGTAACGTGCAGAATACACCCTTAATCAACCAATCATTTTGGAAAAATGACCAAAAATTAAAACTGGCTTACACCAAAAACTTTCTTAGCCACGTTTGCTAAGAATAATGTCCTAAACATACCCTCAAAACGTCATTCTCATGTCACTTCCGGAACACACCCCTAACCAACCCTTGACTTCAGAAAATTACCAATAATTATATCTTTCTTACACCAAAAATTTTCTTGCCTACATTTGCTTAGAATAATGTACTAAACATATCCTCAAAATCTCGTTCTCACGTAGCGTGCGGAATACACCCTTAATAAACCCCTCATTTTAAAAAATTGACCAAAAATTAAAACTGGCTTACACCAAAAATGTTCTTGCCTACATTTGCTTAGAATAATGTCCTAAGCATATCCTCAAAATATCGTTCTCACGTAGCGTGCGGAATACACCCTTAATCAACCCTCATTTAAAAAAAATGACCAAAAATTAAAACTGGCTTACACCAAAAATTTTCTTAGCCACATTTACTAAGAATAATGTCCTAAACATACCCTCAAAACGTCATTCTCATGTCACTTCCGGAACACACCCTTAACCAACCCTTGACTTTAGAAAATTATCAATAATTATATATTTCTTACACCAAAAATTTTCTTGGCCATATTTGCTTAGAATAATGTCCTAAACATACCCTCAATACGTCATTCTCATGTCACTTCCGGAACAGACCCTTAACCAACCCTTAACTTTAGAAAATTACCAATAATTATATCTTTCTTACACCAAAAATTTTCTTGCCTACATTTGCCTAGAATAATGTCCTAAGCATATCCTCAAAATATCGTTCTCTTATATATCACCAAACATACATACCTATATGAAAAATCTTACGATTTTTTTTATAATGCCGATTTTGTACTTTAATTTCATAATTTATATAATTGTTACGCACTAAATTTAACTTTTCACACTCTGAAATATTTTTTCTCTTCATCCGAAATAAGTAAATAAGTAAATAAAATAAAAAAAATCGTTTAGATTTTACAATTATTTTGAAAACTTCTCTAACCTCTTCTATTGGTATTATACACACATACATACAAGTTTTATCCATTACAAAAACGTTACAGAATTATTACTTTTATGCTCAAAATGAGTTCCATTATTTTTAAAGTATTTCCGTGCCCGATTTCTTATTTCAACCGTAATCATTCTTAGTGTCTTATTTCTGTTCGTAATTACAGGGCAGCTTGCTTCATTTTTGCCATCGAACTGATGGCAAAAATGAAGCAAGCTGCTTTGAATTTCTCACTGTAGACAAGTTTCTTCGTTCTTGGCAAATGTGGCCAAGAAACATTTTGATTTAAGAAAGATATAATTATTGGTAATTTTCTAAAGTCAAGGGTTGGTTAAGGGTGTGTTCCGGAAGTGACATGAGAATGACGTTTTGAGGGTATGTTTAGGACATTATTCTTAGTAAGTGTGGCTAAGAAAATTTTTGGTGTAAGCCAGTTTTAATTTTTGGTCATTTTTTTAAAATGAAGGGTTGATTAAGGGTGTATTCCGCACGCTACGTGAGAACGAGATTTTGAGGACATGCTTAGGACATTATTCTAAGCAAATGTAGGCAAGAACATTTTTGGTGTAAGAAAGATATAATTATTGGTAATTTTCTAAAGTCAAGGGTTGGTTAAGGGTGTGTTCCGGAAGTGACATGAGAATGACATTTTGAGGGTATGTTTAGGTCATTATTCTTATCAAATGCGGCCAAGAAAATTTTTGGTGTAAGCCAGTTTTAATTTTTGGTCATTTTTTTTAAAATGAGGGGTTGAATAGGGGTGTATTCCGGACGTTACGTGAGAACGAGATTTTGAGGATATGTTTAGTACATTATTCTAAGCAAATGTGGATAAGAAAATTTTTGGTGTAAGAAAGATATAATTATTGGTAATTTTCTGAAGTCAAGGGTTGGTTAGGGGTGTGTTCCGGAAGTGACATGAGAGACGTTTTGAGGGTATGTTTAGGACATTATTCTAAGCAAATATGGCCGAGGAAATGTTTGGTGTAAGAAAGATATAATTATTGATAATTTTCTAAAGTCGAGGGTTGGTTAAGGGTGTGTTCCGGAAGTGACATGAGAATGACGTTTTGAGGGTATGTTTAGGACATTATTCTTAGTAAGTGTAACTAAGAAAATTTTTGGTGTAAGCCAGTTTTAATTTTTGGTCATTTTTTTAAAATGAAGGGTTGATTAAGAGTGTATTCCGCACGCTACGTGAGAACGAGATTTTGAGGACATGCTTAGGACATTATTCTAAGCAAATGTAGGCAAGAAAATTTTTGGTGTAAGAAAGAAAATTATTGGTAATTTTCTAAAGTCAAGGGTTGGTTAAGGGTGTGTTCCGGAAGTGACATGAGAATGACATTTTGAGGGGTATGTTTAGGACATTATTCTTAGCAAATGTGGCTAAGAAAATTTTTGGTGTAAGCCAGTTTTAATTTTTGGTCATTTCTTTAAAATAAGGGGTTGATTAAGGGTGTATTCCGCACGTTACGTGAGAACGAGATTTTGAGGATATGTTTAGTACATTATTCTAAACAAATGTAGGCAAGAAAATTTTTGGTGTAAGCCAGTTTTAATTTTTGGTCAATTTTTTAAAATGCGGGGTTGATTGAGGGTGTATTCCGCACGCTACGTGAGGACGAGATTTTGAGGATATGTTTAGTACATTATTCTAAGCAAATGTAGGCAAGAAAATTTTTGGTGTAAGAAAGATATAATTATTGGTAATTTTCTGAAATCAAGGGTTGGTTAGGGGTGTGTTCCGGAAGTGACATGAGAATGACGTTTTGAGGGTATGTTTAGGACATTAATCTTAGCAAATGTGGCTAAGAAAGTTTTTAGTGTAAGCCAGTTTTAGTTTTTGGTCATTTTTTCAAAATGAGGGGTTGATTAAAGGTGTATTCCGCACGTTACGTGAGAACGAGATTTTGAGGATATGTTTAGTACATTATTCTAAGCAAATGTAGGCAAGAAAATTTTTGGTGTAAGAAAGACATAATTATTGGTAATTTTCTGAAGTCGGGGGTTGGTTAGGGGTGTGTTCCGGAAGTGACATGAGAATGACATTTTGAGGGGTATGTTTAGGACATTAATCTTAGCAAATGTGGCTAAGAAAGTTTTTAGTGTAAGCCAGTTTTAATTTTTGGTCATTTTTTCAAAATGAGAGGTTGATTAAGGGTGTATTCCGCACGTTACGTGAGAACGAGATTTTGAGGATATGTTTAGTACATTATTGTAAGCAAATCTAGGCAAGAAAATTTTTGGTGTAAGCCAGTTTTAATTTTTGGTCAATTTTTTAACATGAGGGATGACTATGGGGTGTTCCGGAAGTGACATGAAAATGACGTTTTGAGGGTATGTTTAGGACGTTATTCTAAGCAAATGTGGCCAAGAAAATTTTTGGTGTAAGAAATATATAATTATTGGTAATTTTCTAAACTCGAAGGTTGGTTAAGGGTGTGTTCCGCAGGTTACATGAGAATGACGTTTTGAGGGTATGTTTAGGACATTATTCTTAGCAAATGTGGCCAAGAAAATTTTTGGTGTAAGCCCGTTTTAATTTTTGGTCAATTTTTTTAAAATGAAGGGTTGATTAAGGGTGTGTTCCGCACGTTACGTGAGAACGAAATTTTGAGGGTATGTTTAGGACATTATTCTAAGCAAATGTAGGCAAGAAAATTTTTGGTGTAAGCCAGTTTTAATTTTTGGTCAATTTTTTAAAATGAGGGGTTGATTAAGGGTGAATTGCACACGCTACGTGAGAACGAGATTTTGAGGATATGTTTAGTATATTATTCTAAGCAAATGTAGGCAAGAAAATTTTTGGTGTAAGAAAGATATAATTATTGGTAATTTTCTGAATTCAAGGGTTGGTTAGGGGTGTGTTCCGGAAGTGACATGAGAATGACGTTTTGAGGGTATGTTTAGGACATTATTCTTAGCAAACGTGGCTAAGAAAGTTTTTGGTGTAAGCTAGTTTTAATTTTTGGTCATTTTTTCAAAATGAGGGGTTGATTAAGGGTGTATTCCGCACGTTACGTGAGAACGAGATTTTGAGGATATGTTTAGTACATTATTCTAAGCATATGTAGGCAAGAAAATTTTTGGTGTAAGCCAGTTTTAATTTTTGGTCAATTTTTTAACATGAGGGATGATTGTGGGGTGTTCCGGAAGTGACATGAAAATGAAGTTTTGAGGGTATGTTTAGGACATTATTCTAAGCAAATGTGGCCAAGAAAATTTTTGGTGTAAGAAATATATAATTATTGGTATATTTCTAAATTCGAGGGTTGGTTGAGGGTGTGTTCCGCAAGTTACATGAGAATGACGTTTTGAGGGTATGTTTAGGACATTATTCTTAGCAAATGTGGCCAAGAAAATTTTTGGTGTAAGCCCGTTTTAATTTTTGGTCAATTTTTTTAAAATGAAGGGTTGATTAAGGGTGTGTTCCGCACGTTACGTGAGAACGAGATTTTGAGGGTATGTTTAGGACATTATTCTAAGCAAATGTAGGCAAGAAAATTTTTGGTGTAAGCCAGTTTTAATTTTTGGTCAATTTTTTAAAATGAGGGGTTGATTAAGGGTGAATTGCACACGCTACGTGAGAACGAGATTTTGAGGATATGTTTAGTATATTATTCTAAGCAAATGTAGGCAAGAAAATTTTTGGTGTAAGAAAGATATAATTATTGGTAATTTTCTGAATTCAAGGGTTGGTTAGGGGTGTGTTCCGGAAGTGACATGAGAATGACGTTTTGATGGTATGTTTAGGACATTATTCTTAGCAAACGTGGCTAAGAAAGTTTTTGGTGTAAGCTAGTTTTAATTTTTGGTCATTTTTTCAAAATGAGGGGTTGATTAAGGGTGTATTCCGCACGTTACGTGAGAACGAGATTTTGAGGATATGTTTAGTACATTATTCTAAGCATATGTAGGCAAGAAAATTTTTGGTGTAAGCCAGTTTTAATTTTTGGTCAATTTTTTAACATGAGGGATGATTGTGGGGTGTTCCGGAAGTGACATGAAAATGAAGTTTTGAGGGTATGTTTAGGACATTATTCTAAGCAAATGTGGCCAAGAAAATTTTTGGTGTAAGAAATATATAATTATTGGTATATTTCTAAATTCGAGGGTTGGTTGAGGGTGTGTTCCGCAAGTTACATGAGAATGACGTTTTGAGGGTATGTTTAGGACATTATTCTTAGCAAATGTGGCCAAGAAAATTTTTGGTGTAAGCCCGTTTTAATTTTTGGTCAATTTTTTTAAAATGAGGGGTTGATTAGGGGGTGTTCCGCACGTTACGTGAGAACGAGATTTTGAGGGTATGTTTAGGACATTATTCTAAGCAAATGTGGCCAAGAAAATTTTTGGTGTAAGAAATATATAATTATTGGTAATTTTCTAAATTCGAGGGTTGGTTAAGGGTGTGTTCCGCAAGTTACATGAGAATGACGTTTTGATGGTATGTTTAGGACATTATTCTTAGCAAATGTGGCCAAGAAAATTTTTGGTGTAAGCCCGTTTTAATTTTTGGTCAATTTTTTTAAAATGAGGGGTTGATTAAGGGTGTGTTCCGCACGTTACGTGAGAACGAGATTTTGAGGGTATGTTTAGGACATTATTCTAAGCAAATGTGGCCAAGAAAATTTTTGGTGTAAGCCAGATTTAATTTTTGGTAATTTTTTTAACTTAAGGGTGGTTAAGGGTGCGTTGGAGACCTTCGATGCGAAGGAGGCTTTGAAAGAGTATTTTAGACATTGTTTCCAGCAAATGTTGCTAAAAAAAATTGTACGACTAAGTCGGCTTTTGGTTTTTATTAATTTTTCATTTTCATATGAAATTCGTTCAAGTGAACGTTCGAAACTTCAGGTACATATTATTATTACATTTTTATTTATATCGGCTAATTGAATTGCAGTGTTTACAATTGAAGTATCAGCATCTTCATCAGCTTGCTTTGTTTGAAATCCTGCCTTATCAAGCTCTTCACGAAGAATATCAAGAAGCCGAATTTTATTACTTTCATTGGCTAAAAATTTCTCTTAAAGAAAGCATATATTTGTTGACTTGTCACGGCCAGTTTGTTTACTTGATCGACGCAAACGTTCTGCTGCTTTTGTATATAATGAAGAAGCATTATTTGGGTAACCAACAAAGTTGATATAGCTGTTTTGTGCATAATTTTTTTTTAACATATGTCACATAACCATTTAAAATATCGCTTATTTTATCGTTTCGATGCCATACAATTTTATGAAGCGCACATTACTTTTTCATATTTTTCGAAGACCAATTATCCTGGAGTAATGTTTTATTTTTCAAAGTGAACCAAAAAAATAGCACCTCAAAATGATACACATGATTTTTCGACACTGCATCCCATTTTCAAAAGAAACTTAACTTTAATTGGAATTTTTTATGCAAAAAAATCTTTTTTTTTTCAGATTCAATTTTCACCACTTGTTTTCTGAACAATGACCATATAGAAAACATTTGCAATTGTTAAACAACCTTAGAAGAATAGATTTTTTTTTCTCATAGCAAAATCTGACAGAAAGTGAAGTACCTACTTATAGCCATTTTTCGAAGACCTTTTTTTCTCCAAAAAGTTGAATCTACCGAAAAATAATGCAGATATCGATCTGAAATTTTTAAACAGATATTCCCTCCTATATAATACGTACTTTGGTAAAATTTCAAAAATTTTGCTGAAATTAAAAAAAAATCCGTTTTATTAAATTTACTCCTGACTTAATAAAGCTTAACGTTTGGAGGCTCATTTTATAGGTTTCCTAATAATAACTTTCTCATTTGAACGTTTCCTCTCAGATTATTAGCATTTTTTATTTTACAACTTAACTTGCCACGCTATAAGAGCTTAAAACAGTAAAATCTTAGTTATCTATTTTGGCCACATTTTGATACTTTTCGTGACAATTCGACTGGACTAGCACTTTGACACAATATTACCCAAAGAGTCTGTGATAGAAATGTAAAAAAATGTCGTCAGCAAAGTGCGCGAAAGCGGCACGGTACGACTTTTCAATCCTTTTCTCCGTAAATACGTCAACCTATGTTATTCACAATCAATAACAATATGACTTGTATTAGTCATACGCTGTACCCCAAATTGGAGATGCAATCATTGCTATCTCGAATAGTATTTGAGATAGAGAAACGGTTAAACGAAGATATTTTTCAATAATTTTATGACCGTTTCGACGGCCTTTTTAAATTTGACCTATCTCTCTTCGTTTTCGAGATATTTTCAAAAACATTTTAAAAAAAATTTCAGTGGGATCCCTAATTTGATGACTTGATATTTTAATAAGTAGGTACAAACATATAAAATGTAGGTACATACGGTACTTATATTTTATTAGCTTCAACTTGAAATAAAAAAATATAATTAAAATAAACTTAAATGAATTATTCAATATGTCGTCCTTGTTCATCGATACACAATCCTTAACATCAGCCAAAATTTTTCTCACACGTTCATCTAAAACTTGGACAGGGTGGTCGCGCGAACGTTAGAACCTCATTTAATATGTACACTTTCTAAAATAATCGAAAAATTAGTTAAAAAAAGGATACTAGCTTTCTTAACTGTACATAAAATACTTAATAGTAACCAGTTTGGGTTTCAAACCAACAAAAGTACCAGCGAAGCTATTTTTGCTTTTTTGGAAGAGGTTTACCATAAAAGAAATGAGGCTGAAGTTGCCGCGGCTGTATTTTGTGATTTATCGAAAGCATTCGATTGTGTGAATCATGAAGTATTGCTGCGGAAGCTTCAGTGTTACGGATTCAGAGGTACCTCATTTACCTGGATTCAGTCCTACCTTAAGGATCGCTTCCAAATGACAAAATCATCAGGAAAATATTCTAATAAAGTCAAGATAAGCTGCGGAGTTCCACAAGGGTCTGTTCTCGGCCCAGTTCTCTTTTTGTTATATATAAATGACTTGGCAACTATCAATATATCGGGAAGTTTTACGCTTTTTGCCGATGACACCACCATTCTGTGGCATAATAAAAACTTGAGAATGTTGCATGAGAATATCTCCTCCGATATATCTGTAGTAAAGGAATGGTGCGATTCAAATCTTCTCACATTTAATATTGCTAAAACTAATGTAATAGCGTTCGGTTGCAACTTAGAAGAGCTTTACCTGGGAAGTCACATTCTAGAAAATAAAACTCATACAAAGTTTCTTGGACTGTATATCGACAATAAATTAAATTTTCAAGAACATATAAGGAATCTAAATAATAAATTAGCCTCTGGATGTTATGCTATTCGCACAATTTCTATCAAATTGGGATGCTCTACTGCAAAAACAGCATACTTTTCCTTAATAAAGTCACACCTAAGATATGGTATCCCATTTTGGGGATTGTGCAGCCAGCAACTATTAAATGGGGTGCTCATTTTGCAAAAACGAGCAGTAAGATATATGTGCAAAGCACGTTTTAGAGATTCTTGCAAACCTCTATCTGTTGCTCACCAGATATTAACTGTATTTTTATCCACGAAACGGTGTGCTTATTTCATAAAAAACGAAATACTTTTGAACGTACAGAAAATCGCCGCATTACTCGCCAAGCAAATGACATTACTCTACCCATACCATCTACCAACTTCACAAAAAATTCTCTAATTTACAATAGTAAGAAAATTTACAATCGTATCCCAGTAGCATTGAAAAATATCTCCTCTGACAAACTATTTAGGAAGGCTGTAAAAAAATTCTTAATTGATAAACCCTATTATAACTTACAGGAGTACTATGACGATACATTTTAATGTGTTTAGTTCACTAGTTTATAAAATATACAACTTGTATGTTCGTGATTTTTGTATCTTTGTATTTTTTCTGTTTTTGTTTTATATTGTTTGTAAACCGACTAAACAAATATTGTTTGTGTTATACTTAAACTTTGTCAATGAGAATTATTTCTTTGGACAATAAAGTATATCTCTCTCTCTCTTTCTCATTTAACTTAATTTAGAAACACCAAATTAAGACAACTTTGCCAGAAACAATTTTTATTTGAACTATTTTTTTGTAAATGCCATATTTCCTGAGAAGATGGAGAAAAATCGATTTTTTTTTCTTAAAAATACACCTTTTTACCCCCTATATTTTCCCGCGGATCCGTAAAACTCCTAAATTTTTTTGTTTCGTAAACTTTGGCCTATTTTAAACCAAAGTTTAAAGTGTGCACAAATTTTTTTCGAGTTACAGTCATTTTGTTCAATCTTTCCCTATACTATTAACCATATCCAATACTTTTTACATAATTTTAATTTATTAGTTGGACACTTGACTTTCACGCTAAAATATATGGACATTTTAAAAAAATTCTAAATATTTTATTGCTTTCACATTTCTGTCAAAAAATATTGTTTATGAAGAAAAGCCTTTAGCACTGTAAAATATCAATAAAGAAGAAGAATATTGTTAGTTACAAAATATTAATAATTGTGTTTCCATTCGCAGCGGTGTGGTTTCCTCGAAATATTAATGATAATATCGTATTTTCATTCGCACTGAATACAAATTCGGAAAGTGTTGGTTTTGGTATGGCAATAAGAGCAAGCGAGAGCGAAGCAAGCAATGATGTACATGATTCTCTTGATGGGGCGTGTCACTGTCTCTGCTAGAGTACTGGTAGACGCCTTTATTGTGGGCGGTCGGTAGTCGTTGAAATTAGTGCAATACCAAAACCAACACTTTCCGAATCTGTATACCAACTAGTCTTCCCCGAGTGAACGCGAGCTTCTCGAGTGCATCGCTGGACACGGTCGATACGAATCAATCAGGAACAATTTTATTTTCTGTCGTTCACTTGTAGCCCAGGAATTTTAGTTTTTGACCCGGAATTAATTATTGTAAAGCTGAAAATTTCCAGGATTGTAGTTTTGGTCCAGGACAACACGTAGCAAAAAGTTCCCTACTCTGCCACTTCGGCTTCCCTGTTTTTTCAGAGCAACAAGGGCCTAAGTCGCAAAAATTGCAGAGCTGGCTATAAAGTGCAACACGAAGGTTATTACTGGTCCGATTTGGGTCGAAATGATCATAAAAGATTAGAAGAAGCATATCCGTTCATATTTCAGATGTTTCATACACATTTTTGTTCATAGTTTTCCGTTCTAGTTCTGTCAACATTTCAAAAATTTTAAATTAGAAAAAATTCCAAAATGGCGCCATTGCGGATAAATGAAGACTCGGAGGACAAAACGTACCCCAATAAACATTTCTCTCCATACTTTGGGCTTTTCATTGGTATGTCTACCTTCTCTGTAGCGTCACCCGTTACGGAGTTACGCCACTCTGAATGTCGCAGCGGCGACACTCGGACATTTAAGTGCGTTCATTGTTGTGTCTATCACGTCTAGTCTAAACAATCAAGAAGGCGCAAGATGAGCTATACCCTTAGTTCTTTAACTTTGACAGTTCTCTAAGTGTATGCATTGGTTCATTGGTGTGGCAAAATTGAGTGATCTTAGTTAAGCCATGTAGCACAGGAATTTTAGTTTTTGACCCGGAATTAATTATTGTGAAGCTGAAAATTTGCACGATTGTAGTTTTGGTCCAGGACAACACGTACCAAAAAGTCTCCTACTCTCCCCCGTCAACTTCCCTGTTTTTGCGGAGCAACAAGGGCCTAAGTCGTAGAAATTGCAGAGCTGGCTATACAGTGCAGCAAAAAGGTTGTTATGGATCCGAAATGATCATAAAAGCTTCAGAGAAGTATATCCGTTCGTATTTCACATGTTTCGTTCATAATTTTCCGTTCTCGTGCTATCAAAACTTCAAAAATTGAAAAAATTTCTAAATGGCTCCTGCGGATATTATTGATCTACTGGGAAGTAGAGTCGTCCGCATCATCATACATATCCACGACTGGCTGTTTGTGAAGCTTTGGCACATGATGCTGCAGTTCAGACCAGAATTTCTGTACTCGCACATGGCACCGCAGTCCTTCTTGCAGGCACAAGAAATTAGCGGTAGCAGGCTATCGGGAGCTGGCTGCCTTGTGGTAGGAACAGGAATCGGATCCAGGTCCTGGAGTTCTGATTTACACCCCCAGCCCTCCAGGTGACGAGAGGAGAGGAGTTAAGGAGAATATTGTGAGGATTTAATCTCCCGAAAAGCTTGCAGTACTCAACTAATCTGCGTGTGCTTTTTGCAGATCCAGCAAAGGCTTGACGTTAACTTCAACTCGGGGTGGAAATCAGGGCTCCAGGGCCTGGTTCCGATTCCTGCTATTACCACAAGGCAGCCAGCTCCCGATAGCCTACTATGGTTAATTTATTGCGCTGCAAGGCGGACTGCGGTGACCAGTGCGAGTGCAGGAACTCTGGTATGAGCTGCAGCATCATGTGCGGAAGCTGTAGAGGATCTAGCTGCACAAACACCCAGTCGTAGATATGGGTGATGATCCGGACGACCCTACTTCCCAGTAGATCAATAATATCAATTGTCTAGCCGAATAAAGTCATTTTCTGAGTCTGTGAAGTTAAATTTCATTAAATGAATCTTATAAAACACCAATCATATATAAACAGGAATTCGCAACTGGTCTCATCAGCGCAGCCAGGGCAGTTCCACCAGCCACATGACGGGCGCGGCCTCCCTTCATTTATCCGCAATGGAGCTATTTCGACATTTTTTCAATTTTTGAAGTTTTGACCGCACTAGAATGGAAAATTATGAATGAAATACGCATGGAACATGTGAAATACGAACGAATATACTTCTCCGAAGCTTTTATGATCACTTCGACCCAAATCGGACCAGTAAGAACCTTTTGCTGCACTTTACAGCCAGCTCTGCAATTTCTGAGACTTAGGGCCTTGTTGCTCCGCAAAAACAGGGAAGCCGACGGGGGAGAGTAGGGAACTTTTTGGTACATGTTGTCCTGGACCAAAACTACAATCCTGCAAATTTTCAGCTCTACAATAATTAATTCCGGGTCAAAAACTAAAATTCCTTTGCTACATGGCTTAACTAAGATCACTCAATTTTGCCGCACCAATAAACCAATGCATACACTTAGAGAACTGTCAAAGTTAAAGAACCTAGGGTATATCTCGTCTTGGGTCTTCTTGATTGTTTAGACGAGACGTGATAGACGCAACAATGAACGCACTTAAATGCCCGAGTGTCGCCGCCGCGACACTCAGAGTGGCGTAACTTCGTAACTGGTGACGCTACAGAGAAAGTAAACATATCAATGGAAAGCCCAAAGTATGAAGAAAAATGTTTATTCGGGTATGTTTTCCCCTCAGAGTCTTCATTTATGCGCAATGGAGCCATTTCGAAATTTTTAAATTTTTTTTTAAATTTTTGAAATGTTGACAGAACTAGAACGGAAAATTATGAACAAAAATATGCATGGAACATCTGAAATATGAACGGATATGCTTCTCTTAATCTTTTTTTATGATCATTTCGACCCAAATCGGACCAGTAACAACCTTCCTGTTGTATTTTATAGGCAGCTCTGCAATTTTTTCAACTTAGGCCCTTGTTGCTCCGAAAAAACAGGGAACTCTCCCCCGACGGGTGAGAGTAGGAGACTTTTTGCTACGTGTTGTCCTGGACCAAAACTACAATCCTGGAAATTTTCAGCTTTACAATAATTAATTCCGGGTAGAAGCGATATATTGACTAAAACTCCTGCGCTATTGTATCAGTGTGTCTCTTTATATAAATAGTCGAGTGTATTTTCCATATTCGAAAATTTGGCATAGTCATTTCAATTCACAAACAACAGGTTATTATTTTCCTGGTAACATTCACATGGTACCCAACATAAGGAGAATTTTACAAAAGTTTCCTTCACTATGTAGAAGTTAAATAAATACTAGAAGCTACTAAAAAAAATTTTTTTTTTAATTGAAACGACTTCAAAAAATATGTCTAAAAAGTAAGAAATAGAATTTCACTCAGTTTTACTAATATCTGTCTACCTATTAGTGGAAAATATATAAAAACAATATAGAATATGCAACATTATTAACTAAATATAACCACTTATTCAGCAATTTTTGATCTTCAATTTAATTTAATCCTGGTTTCCGTGAAAAGTTAAGTACAACGCACCCTTAGTGACTTTGTTTTATAGACGGCTCTTTTTTTTTAATTTTCAAGAAACAAAGTTGTGTAAGACGTTACTTGTGAATTAATGATCTGAGTAGTAGAAGTCGCCAATTAAGAAATTTGAAATTTCGTCAATAATAACAGGAGGAAAGTTAAGTTGGACTATTTTATCTCTCAAATACGAAATCGTTTCCACTAATCAGAATCCATTGTTATTTTAAAAAGTCCAGGGTGAAAGAAATATTGATTGCTGTTTTCAATTTAACACCGAGCACAATCTCTCAAGTGGTGCGGTTTCTCGAGTGTGATATTATGTTCATTTATAGCCGCGTGCATGCTTTTATTAACTGAACATATGAACAAGTACCCAATACCACATAAATCTGGCTCAATATACGACGCGATAAGTTGATCCAAAGTGCCCAATCAAGAGGCAATAAATTCAGTCGAGCTTAAGACAAATGTAATTGAAAATTATTATTTTTTATATTGACACTTACCGGTATTGTAGTTTACAAAGTAAACTGTTATGTTGATAACAATTTGTTGTAAAGTCTATAAAAATCTGTATTATATACACCATTTTATATGTCAAAATTAGAAAATAGTTATTTATGTTATAAGGATCATAATAATTGTTTATGATCCAATTTGTATACAAAATTTTATCTTTTGTCGTAAGTTAATTAAAATTAAAAGTAATATGTATCTCTATTGTATTTTGAAGCTTTGGGCAGTGCTTATTTCAAATTGACATTCAAGTAGGCTACTGTCATGCTACGGTCTAAGATGTGTCCAAGTTACTAAGTAACTGTTTAAAGGTTGTTTATATTCATATGTTATTGTTATAAAATAATATTGCTAGTTTTCTTAGTTTTTCCAAACTACTGTCATGCTACTGTCTATGATGTGTCCAAGTTACTAAGTAACTGTTTAAAGGTTGTTTATATTCATATGTTATTGTTATAAAATAATATTGCTAAAGTTTTCTTAGTTTTCTCAAAAATTGAGCGATTTAGAAAATAGTTTACTGCCAGAAATTGAAAAATTGGCAGAAGATTGCTTCCCTCCTGCCCAAAAAATTTCTTTATTTCACACTTTTTTCTTTATTTTACATTTTTCAATAATGACATTGTCTTGATTCAATGAAACTGTCAAATAAATGTCATTTTAGGATATGACGTTACAAAAAAGCTTTTTTGATATTGCGTCGTCAAATGTTGATCTGGATTAAGATGTAAAAATGAACAATAATTCAAATGTATCTTTACTGACTTCAATATCAACATTAGCTAATAAGAAGCATTAATTAACTGGATGATGAGATGGCGACATTTTATTTAATAATAATTTTTGTACATTCGAATATAATGTCGATTAAATAGGCATTGGTAGTCGCTCAACTGCAGCTTACACTAATTTTAATTTATCACTTTTAACAACCATCAATCTTGCAAGTTAAAATTGTCCAAAAGTTTTCAATTATTCAATTATTTTCAAATAAATATTTAATGCGTACCTATTACCTAATTTTTTTTTTTTATCATTATAGTACTGAGAACTATAATGAAATCATTATAGTACTCAGTCCGATAAAGTATATCATTTTGACACGTTAGAAGATAATAGTATATGACAAGTGGCTAAAATGGTGTTTTTTTTTTATAAGTGGGGCGTTTATAGTACGAGCCGAAGGCGAGTGCTATAAACCACACGAGTAAAAAAAACACATTTTAGTCTCGAGTTATATACAATTTTTTTGTATCGCCATTCGAAATTAGAAAACAATATAATTTTTTAAGAATAGACTAATTGTTTCTATAGAAACCAATAAGTTTTATTTCACACTGTGAAATAAAATTTCTTTATTTTACACTTTTCAATAATGATATTGTTTTGATTCATTGAAACTGTCAAATAAATGTCATTTTAGGATATGGCGTTACAAAATAGTATTTTATACAAGTGGCTAAAATGGTGTTTTTTATTTACAAGTGGGGCGTTTATAGTACGAGTCGCAGGCGAGTGCTATAAACCACCCGAGTAAAAAAAAAACACATTTTGGTCTCGAGTTATATACAAATTTTTTTGTATCGCCATTCGAAATTAGAAAACAATATAATTTTGTAAAAATAGACTAAATTCTATTGCTGTTCCCATAGAAACCAATAAGTTTTATTTCACACCGTGAAATAAATTTTTTTTATTTCACTCTTGTCAATAATGACATTGTTTTGATTCACTGAAACTGTCAAATAAATGTCATTTTAGGATATGGCGTTACAAAAAAGCTTTTTTGATATTGCGTCGTCAAATGTTGATCTGGATTAAGATGTAAAAATGAACGATAATTCAAATGTATTTTTACTGACTTCAATATCAACATTAGCTAATAAGAAGCATTAATTAACTGGATGATGAGATGGCGACATTTTATTTAATAATAATTTTTGTACATTCGAATATAATGTCGATTAAATAGGCATTCGTAGTCCCTCAACTGCGGCTTACACTAATTTTAATTTATCACTTTTAACAAACATCAATCTTGCAAGTTAAAATTGTCCAAAAGTTTTCAATTATTCTGTAAAATAATTCACAAATTAGAACCGATAACATTCTGGGACATTTTGTGGCTATCTTTAAAGGGCCTAGCTATCGAGGTATATAAGATCTTATCGGTGTCGGAGGAGTTGTGTAAATCCCAAGAAGGTCGCAAGTTTACATCAATTTTACGGTGGTGTGCACTTACAGAAGCAATCAAGCAGAAATTTACATTCCCAAAGGGTCTTTACAATGGATTCCAATTTCGGAAGGCGGCTTTACAATCAGCTTTTTAAATACTCATTGAAAAGTAATGCATTCGGATTTTATTACCTACCATTCATTGGTTAGCACTTTGTTTAACCGTTTGTTAAGAAAGGAATATAGAATATGCTTATTTTAGTTATTACGTTGTTATTATGTTGTTTACACATTTTTCGTTTTGCCAGGACCGCACGTTAGAAACACTTAAAAAAACCGCTGCCCAAGGAATCACTACTTCCACATCCAGATTTGCTACCCAAGTCTCTCACAAAGAATAAAATTTGTATGTGGAAATAATTGTTAATGGAACTTTAATACAATATTTGAAATCCTCTCCAAAAACCCATAAAACAATATCCCAAATCGGTAGTGGGGTGGGGGTAGTGATAGAGGAGGTGGTAGTCGGGATGGATGAAGTAAAAAAAATATTTTAAGGCCTTTGGTTCTTGTACACACACCAAATTATTTACCCCAATTTACCCCCCAAACCTTCAGCGTGATAAAATAAAAATATAATCTAGTTCCAGATCTCGTTAAAATATATACGTTTACCAAATTTCAAGTCAATATCTTAAACGGTTCCAGAGTAATCGTGCGCACAAAAAAAAAGTTACAGACAGACCGACAGACAGAATTTTTTTTTCTCAAACTTAAAATTTCGACATTTCATCACATTCTAAGCCTATATGAACAATAATTTTTTTTTTTTAAATTTTTGTCGTTACTATACTTCCACTGGACGTGGAAGTAATATTTAAAATTTTCTTCTACAATGGCGCGAAATACTAGAGTTATAGTATTAGGCCCTAGGGCATTTCGCTTGTACCAAAATGCCGATGGTTGGCAACCCATATGGTGTTAATAAGGGTGACTTAGTGTTCACAAAAATCCATCTTGCCACCCCCACCCCCGCGTCGTTCTCCCCCCACCCTCCCTCAAATGGTTAAAATTTTGATCATCTGTATCTCAGGAACGGAATGACCTAAGATCAAAATTCTTTTACCGTTACATAGAGAGTATCACAGAGAATTAACCACCTTATAACAGTTTTTGTAATATCTCAAAAACTAAACAAGATATCTTTACCCGAAGATAATATTAGGTTTTTTTTTAAATATTTTTTTGATTATTTTGACAACAAAGCAAAAAATAAAAAAAAATTTCAAATAAAACTTTTTGCATTTTTTTTTAGCTTTTCAAAAAGGTATATCACTATATTGCATATCGTCGTTAAAATTTTCCTATTTGCTTCACTCCTCTCCACATTTCCCCTATTCAACTATTGAATATATAATTGTATAAACTATTAGAAATGTACTGTCATATAGTAAGTAATAGCTTTTTTCTACAAACACCATTAAAAACTAAATTTTTAACACGGCATACTTGAATTAAAAATGTAATATTATATAAACTCGCGTTAAAAATGATCACATGATTTACTTTTAACACTAGTGCAAAAAGTAAAATGACAAGTCGTTTGTCATAGTGTCATTTATTAACAAAAAAGTTATTTAGAAATATTTATATTAATTGTACAATTGGAGCAATTAGTAATATTTATCCGACACGCGCCTAGTATACCCATACAGCAACTACTTTAAACATCAAATACTTGTCATCTGGCGCCTCTGCAATAAACTTATCAATATTTTGGCGTGTAAAGATTTTTTTGGACCATATCTTTCTCCTTTGCGCTTCAAAAATGCGATGAGTTTATAAAACTTACTTATATCTTGATTGTTCTTGACATTTAGCATAGCCTTTATCATTAAAAAATGTGCCCAAAGCGTCGAAGACTTCCAAATTTTAGAATTTTGCTCGAAATAGGCCAACATTACATTTTCACTGTACTTGCCTGCAACATTGTTCCGATCGCACCATTCCATAAAGCGTTTGTACGCTAATTCATATTGTTTTTTGGATTTTGTGGGCAACAAATCTAAAGTTGCCCTTGTAGCTGCTTCTTTAAATTTCTTGAGGAATCGATTCGCTTCCTTCTGGACTATAATTAATATTGGAACTCATCATATAGCAATAGTTTTTCACATTTGACAAGCATGTGTCAAACAACGGGCAAACTTGATTTATTTATTTCATAAATCCTACAAACTACTAGAATTATGAGGTAACCATTAAAAGGATTTGAAATCTTTTTAAAGAAACTGTATTGTTCTTTTAATGGTGTTTGTAGAAAAAACATTATATGATACACGTGTTAAAAATGATTTTATTTTGTGAGTGAAGCAATTCCACGAAAAAGTTATTTTTAACACTTGTATCATAAATAACTATTATTGATTGTACCCACCACTGCATGTTTCCCCTCTCTCCCAAACACAGGCAAATTTATGGTCTGGTCTAAAAAACGTCAAACTAAAATGTAGGTAACGTTGCAACATCCTTTTAAACTAAATGAGTAATGACAAAACTATGGAAAGAAACAAAATAATTTTTATTATAAAAATTTAAAAGTATTAAGTATTAATCATCTTCTTCTTCCACGTCTGACGTGTCATCTATATTATAATGATTTTGACATAAATCGTCAGCACAAGAACACGCATCTGTACATTGCAAATTATTTAACTTACACTTGCACTGCTTATTTTTACATAGCGTTTTTTTTGCAACTGCAAGAAATCAGTTCGACAATTTTTTCGGGTGCGGCATTTTCCCAGGATGATAATATGGGAATGTAACATGTTTCAGATTTTCCCCAACCGTATTTTTCTGGATTTAGTTCCTGAACAATATTTTTATGCGAGTTTATCCAAATGTATGTCTGGAGTCGTGCTCTGAGCAACTCTGAAGTCAAAGCAGCTTCAGTTGGAGGTAACGGCTCACTCTCCATTTGCTGTTTTGAGAAACAATACCACCGTAGATGAGCCAAAGTCGAGATTTTTGCTTTAGGAACATATACTAGTCTTCTTTCTCTTGCGGTCTTTGTCTTGGTATATCTGTTTCGAAGACCTCGTTTCGTACATAAGAATTTGAGATATTCTCAGTGAGGCACTAGATTGTTCAGGTCGAGAATTTTCTCCTTGTATACCCCATGAAAAAAAAGTGGATAACTTTTGTGGAACAATATTGCTGCTTTGTAATTCTAAGGAGCCAGTAAAGTTCCACATATCTGCTTGCAAGACCGTTTTCCTCAAAATTTTAGCTGCCTCGCTCAGAACTGTTGTCTATCTTTTTCAGCAGATTTATCACAAATAAAGGGTGTTTTTTTTTTTAGAAATTTGGTCTTTGAATTGGCGACATTGTTTCTAGAGACAGTTAATTTAACAATTGACAGCCGATTCGTGAGTATGTTTTGCCATTTTCCCATGAATAGACTTACGGCAGAATAACGCTTGCAAATTGTGCAAATTTAGTTCGAAAATCATGGTTCAGTTCGCGAAACTTACCGTGCGCTATGTCCATTTTACGGTCGACATAATCGTCCATCCAGGCAACTCATTCGAACAACCATGAATCGTTTTCACACCACGCATACTCTGATTGATAATGTAAATCCGCAGAGACGTCGTACAGTGCGCACCCAAGAAGTTGTTGCTGCTGTGGAGCGTAATGTTAAGGAGGATTCCGAATGAGTTGATTCGCCGTCGTGCACAGCAATGGGAGCTGTGTCCATCCACCTTATGGAAGATTTTGAGGAAAGATTTTGGGTTACGAGGTTACAAGATTCAGCTCGTGCACGAAGTAAAGCTGCGTGACAATTATTTGCGTTGGACGTTCGGTGAATGGGTCGAAAACAAGATTGTTCTTGATCCTCATTTTCACCTAAAAATTTTGCGTCGTGGACCTGTGAATTGGCCTCCACGGTCGTGTGATATCACACCTTGGATTATTTTCTGTGGGGATATGTAAGTCGCTAATCTACGCCGATAAACCAGAAACATTGGACCATTTGGAAGCCAACATTAGACGAGTTATTGCCGACATACGGCCCCAGCTGCTCGAAAAAGTGATCGAAAATTGGACTTCCAGATTGAGCTACATTCGAGCCAGCCGCGGCACCCACATGCCCGAAATCATATTTAAGCACTAATGGCATAAAATTATATTTCCAATAAATTCAATACCATGGGCGTCAGCAAGATTTTTATGTGTTTTATTTCATTTTAAAGTTCTATTTCTCTAAAAAAAAACACCCTTTACTAGCAGCACATGTAGCATTCCGAACTCTTGAGTTTCTCTCGGCTTAGCTGAATTGAAGAAACTTACTTCTTCACCAAACGATTCTAAAATACATTTCTTTAAAATTCTTCGAGAAATAATATGGCTCTCAAGTATATTTTCATTTGTGCAAATTACTAGGTATCAGTCGCAGTAAAAACAAAGCAACTGCAACTCCTCTTTGGCGAGCTGTTTGGTTTTGTTATCGGATCTTAAAAATTTTGGTTCGTTCGTTGTAGATTGATTTTCGATGTGTTTTTTCTTTGATCATTCTATTTTATTCTTATGTGTGACATTGTTGTAGCAGGTGGAGTGCCACCCAACGTGGTTATTTTCAAAAGCGTGGATACTTATTTGGTTACGAAAGACACTAAGATGTTGAAAATGTGGATTTTCTAGTTCTAAGTGAATTTTCATCACTAAACGACCATATTTAGACGTATTCTTTACCAGTTTTTCTTTACTCTTAGTCTGGCAAACAACACAATTTGTAAAATTCAGTTATGCACTCATTTTAATATGTAATTAAAGTCCATTACAAACACTGGATATAAACACGAAAACTAAATATGGAAACAGGTGAATTACTGCTTATTATTAGCGCCACGTCTACGGCCGGTCGGAAAGAGACTGAATTAGGCAATCCAACCTGTTAAATTATTTGTTGTGGGCAAACATGGGGTTTATTTTAATTAACTCGTGGAAACGTAGTCAAGGCAACCGAAAAACAAATTCTTTAACAAACGTTTAACGAATGAAAACAAACGTTTGCCGGATGTTTGCCCACAACGCCATGTTAAAAGTCACGTGGTTTGGATTGCTTAATAGATTAGCTCTTGTGTAGTATGACGTCAAAGGACACCGCGGCACGCGCGTTGACATCTTAAGGAGTGGGGGCGATCCTATACCATACTCATATACCTTTCTGAAGAGCTGAGAAAATGAGGGAAAAGTTTTGTTTGAAGTAATTTTGGATTTTTTGGTTTTTCACAAAAAAAAAAATTAAAAATAAAAATTAGTTTAAAAAAAAGTATAATTTTCCACGTTTAGGTCGTTTAGTTTTTGAAATATGGAATAAAGCAATATAGCATTTTTTAGTGTTTGATGTCTTCTAGACAACGATGAAAGATTTTTTTCTACATGTTTCCGTTGCTCAGATATGACTGAATTTTTTTATAAAAACGGGTAGTGGGAGTAAACGACGCGGGGGATAGATTTTCGTGAACAGGAAGTCACTCTTATTAACCCCTTATAGTTATAAAATATTATTTTGGGTACTCAGCAGATAACTATCAGAAATACAAGATTTTTATTTTTAATAACCTCTTATAGGTTGCCAGTCATCAGCACTTTGGTGCAAGCGAACCCATTTTTTCGCCCTAGGGCCTCGATATTTACAGATATTGGAAATTTTATCTCTGTGACCTCAAAATCAGGGTTGGCTCTAGGACAGCGCGGAAAGATTTTTATGCAAGTATGACGCAATATTTTTTACCTTGTATTTTTTGTAGGAAATTCCGTAATATCCAAAGGTAATATGGTAAGTTTATTATAAACCCTCACTCGTATTGGAGGTATTGGGGGATGTAACATTGAACCAACACACACACATACACATGTATTTTTCACTACCTTAAAGTAACATACACATATGTAATTTTTCACGATCTATAACAATCTGTTTCATCAAATTGCAGTTCTGGAAAATCGCGAATCCACAAAATTATTGCAGTCTGAGAAGCATGAGACATTTTTGTATACCGTCGACTCTGTATAATTTCACGCTAGGTTTGTAGTCACTTACATACATATGACTAGATTTGTACTGCGGATTGCGATTTCGGATGGTCTACCCTTTCTTTTCCTTTAGTAAATGTTGACGTAAATGCCCAGAATTGCCACAGTGTAGGTATAGTAAAAGGGATTTTGTCAAAGCAATATTTCATAATTTCGGCGGCGTAGTCTAATTAAAGGAGTTGATAAAACCGCATTAGTAAAACACATATAAAAGTACCGCCGTACACTGGAATCTAGTGTTGACACTCGGTCAGGATCGAATGCCTTCAACTCTGCAATTGTAAAAGAATCAACTGCGTCTTTAGGCAACTGTCAGTACGTTTCACAAATGTAGTAGATTTCCGATAAAAGTAGGTTACGTATTAACATTTTAAAATGAAATAAAATTCACTTTATCATGTTGTGTACATTTGTGATTTAATATTATATAAAAATGGTTTATTTTACTGGGAAAAAAATGTTTCATGTTGCCAGCAGCTTACTGAGTTTTTATATTTAATTATTATAAAAATAAACAATAATAAACACGCCACTTATATTAAACAGAACAGGAAAGTATGTGTTCGATTCAAAATTGTTTTACGTGTTTTTGTAAGAACCATTACCGTTTCTAGGTTAAACTTATTACCAAAAATACATTGTAGCTGACAGTGATGCATATTTAATAATTTTGTCGTTTTTCTGAATGTTTCAGTAGGTGTTTGCAATATAATATTATGTCTATATGAGAGCCGTCTCTGGCGCCGAGATAAAATTCCCGAACCCTGGATATGTGAAGTTGTCTACATTTGATATTCGTAGAAATATTATGAAAAATGAAAAAATTAATAAAAATTTAAACAGGAATTAATAGTTGAGGCGATACGAAAAAAAATTGGTAATGCACTGCACTTTCTGATCATAGCCTGCAGCTTTGCGCATATGTAGTTGGAACCTAACCGAACATTTTAAAAAGGGCATTGGAAAACTTCCTTAATGTTCAGAATGATCGCTATGTTCCAAAATGGCATCCTGAGGCCAAAAATGTACACAGATTGTCAAGTCATCACGAGTCTGGTGTCGTTTATATATGTTTCTTCCTCAAGTAAAACAAATCTGAGGTGAAAATTAACATAAGCGGAATTCACATCATGAATCGTTTTTTCGGTATCGCTGATTTTAAAGCGCGACGTGATCACGACTTCCATATATTACGAAAGTATAAGGTACAAATTGCTTGCCCTACGTTTTAATACACATGGTCACATGGTCGAAAGCAATGAGTGGACTAAGCCGTGTTGGTTGGCTGACTGATTGATTTGCCAGCATGCGGTAGGTATTACTACCACTCCCAGGATATACTGCTGGGCCGGCTACGTTCACGCTGGGTTGGATTAGGATCTTGTCATAAAGGAGCTTTTAAGCTCCAGAGGCACACCATGTATGACTTTTTGATAGTCAGATGGTATGCCATTTACTATGACTTTCTCTGTCCTATTTTGCAAATAGAATGTAAGTTTAGATGTGGATAGTTAAGGAGTAGCTAATACCGAATCTAATGTCAAATATTAAGAATTCAAAATGGGGAATCCAATATGGCTTCCATAATTGCAATATTTTTTTCAGATTTACATGAAATTTGATACATGGAGATTTTAGATAAGAGTCTGACGTTAATGCTTAAAAATTCAAAAGGATATTATTTTTTACTGTGCAGTAGCTACTTAAAGAGGCCACTAAAAAGGGTGAAAAAGTTAAAAAAAAATTAAACCGCCTTCAAAGAAGATCGCCAAAGATTATGAAATAAAATTTCACTGTGGCACTGTTAATTGAATCTTATTTTCTAATATTAATATTGAGGCCGGTGTAAAAATGAATAAAAAACAGATTCACATGTATTTTTAACCTGCTTCAGTATCAATATTAGGTGATAAACAAGGCTCGGGAATTTTATCTCTGTGACGTCAAAACAGAGTTGGCTCTAGGTCACCGCGGAAAGATTCTTATGCAAGTTTGACACAATACAGTATCGGAAAGCGTTTGATTTGGTACGGCAATAAAAGCAAGTGAGAACGAAGCAAGCAATAGGGGCGTATCACTGTTTGCCTCTGCTAGAGTATTGGTAGACGTCTTTATTGTGGGCGGTCGGTTAATAGCGCAATGTCAAACGCAGGACTTTCCGATACTGTATATGTTACCTTGTACTTTTTTTAAGGAATTCCGTAATATCCAAAGTTAATATGGTCAGTTTATTATAAACACTCACTCGAAGAGGAAGTATTGGGAGATGAAAACACACACATGTATTTTTCACTACCATAAAGTAACTAACTTTTGTTGTGCGCACGATTACTCTGGAACCGTTTAAGATGTTGACTTGAAATTTGGGACACGCATGTATTTTAACGAGATCTGGAACTGGATTATATTTTGATCTTATTCCGTTGAAAGGTTGGGCGGTAAATTGGGGTAAATGGGGGTAAATACCCTATTTACCACTCCATTATTAAAGGAGGTGAAGAAAAAAATAAAATTGTGATTTAGTGTGTACAAGAACCAAAGGCTTCAAATTTTTTTTTTACTTCATCCACCCCCACTACCACCACCCTCTTCCATCACCCTCCCCCTCACAACCGATGTGGCATATCATTTTATCAGTTTTTGGGGTAGGCGATTTCAAAAAATATTATATTATTAAAGTTCTATAAACAATTATTTCCACAGAGTAAGGTGCAAATATAATATCAATTTTTTTTTCGTTGTGAGAGACTTGGATAGAACATCAGAACGTGAAAGTAGTAATTCCTGGGGCAGCGGTTTTAACATTTTAAAGTGAAGTGAAATTCACTTTATCACGTTGTGCACATTTGTGATGCCCACGGTACATGGCTGGGAGAAAAATGTTTAATGTTGCCAGTAGCTTATTGGGTTTTTATATTTAATTATTATGAAAATAAACATAATAAACATGCCACACATATTAACAGAACAGGAAGGTATGTGTTTGATTCAATTCAAAATTGTTTTTTTATTTGTTAGATATGCATTATATGTTTTTGTAAGAATCATTACCGTTTTTAGGTTAAAATCACAAAAATACATTGTAGCTGGCAATGATGAATATTTCACCATTTCGTCGTTTTTCTGAATGGTTCAGTAGGTGTTTGCAATATAATTTTATGTCTGTATGAGAGCCGTCTCTGACGCCGAGATAAAACTCCCGAGCCTTGGTATTAAGGGTGATTAATTGGGTGACCCTGAAATTTAATTTGATAATTTTTAGCGACTTTTTTAAAGGCGGTTAATGTTTTTTTAATTGTATCATTTTTTTTTTTTGACTTATATGCTTCTCAAGAAGTGGTCGCAAAAAAAACATTGTATATCACTGAAGAAATGTGTTTTCTCCGGTTAAGTGTGAAGTTTGCTGCAAGAAAAAGTTGCACTTCCCACCTGTGTCGAACAGTCAACTAGTTTTCACAAAAAATAAAACACCATCACATTAGATATCGCCATGGGTAGTAAGTAATAAAAATTAAAAATATATTTTAAAGGTGCAAACGTTCTTAACTTTGCCGGCAACTTTAAGAGCTTTTTATTTAAAGGAATCAAGAGCTCTGTTAGTCACAGACGAATGGCTTTTCAATATAAGGCTCATTAAAGAGGATGTAAACTTCAAAACCAATATCCGCTGAAACATCTCATCGATATTGCGCAAAATACAAATATACCTACACCCTCAGCCCCGGTCCTCCCTACCCACTCTTTTTATCGTCGCGTCTACATTTCCCATTCATCTAACTTTTGCAGATGTTTGAAAATGCTTTTGTAAAATCAAGTGAGCGTAATAAAGTTTAGTGTAAATATCAAGTATTCTTAAACTTATTGCTCGACAAGGCAAAAAAAACTTTTTTCATTCAGTGTTATTACAGGTTGGTGAAATAGGGAATTATTAATATATAATGTATTATGTGCCTCCCATAGAAGATCTCAATTTCAACAATATAAGGAGATACTCCTTATTCTGTGTTATGTATTTATATAGCAAGTAACGTTTGGTAGGCTCTTCATTTTATTTTAAAATAAATTATATCCCGACTTCAGTACATTTGAGTTATTAATTATTTTATGTTAGACTATCTTACCAATACAGGGTGAGACAAGAATGCCTTTGACTTGGATATCTCTGGTTACTATGATAGCTATAAATTTAATGTAAAAGATAAATAAACTAAAGAGTTTATAACTAGAAATTATTTTCGAATATATTGGTGGAACCAGCAATTATAAATGGTCAAGTGCAGTTTCGTACTCAGAAGTGAAACTGCGGTGTCTCCGATAATCATGAAATTTCACAGTTTGATGTCCGTGGGGGTCTATGTCTATGGGTCTATGTTCTAAAAATATCTTCTAATGCCCTTTTGCGAGCCACAATGTAACACTCTATGTCTATGGGTCTATGTCCTAAAAATATCTTCTAATGCCCTTTTGTGAGCCACAATGTGATACTTTAAAAAACGTTTTTCTTTTAATTTTCTAATAATATATTCATTAAAAATGTACAATTTTACTTCCCTTATTCCGAAAGCATTGGACCAAGAATTCTGAAACAAGTAGGTATCTGAAATGTCAAAAAAGGAAAAACTTTCAATATTATTAATATTTAAGTTATAAATAAAAGTTCATATACTCAATATAAAGGTTCTGAAACTCAGTTCAGTATTAACTATCTTTCAAATATCCACATTTATTACGTTGTCAGTTATCAGTTCTTATTTCTATGTTAAATTATTTGAAGTTTTTCAAAATGAATTTTAACAAAGACCAACTGTTAGGGGAGAGTGGGGAAGAAACTGTTTACTTGCCAGTTACTCCAGGCCCTGCTGTAGATTTTGTCGTGGCGTCGACAAGAAACTGCACTGTTTAAGGTGGTTTCCTCTAGTTTTTGGAGCGCAAAGACAAAAATAAAAAAATTGCTGATGTTAACGATTTTTGCTTAAAATCTTATTACCCACAGGATATTGTCCTTGTAATTTGCAAAATAATACAAGTATCTAGTACGTTACTGGAAAATAACTTCTGAGACTATGAGTTTTAAATCAATTAGTGAGTGTTTTTTGAAAAATGATAAAAAATGAATAAAAATAAAAATATAAAATTTTGCTGAAGTATATAGAGAATAGAACATTTTATAGAAAAAAATTATGAAAACCATATTTGTGACACCAATCCGATGGTTGGTTTCGATGTAGATAGTCTCTTTACTAATGTTCTAGTAGAAAAAACTTTAAAAATAATCAAGGATATATTGTTGAACGATAATAATTTGGAAGTTAGATGTTAATTGCATAATGAAACTCAGTTATTCATTGGTGTATAAACAAAAATATTCACACAAGTCAACATACAAAGTACAGTTATTACATAAAATAATGTATAAATAATACAAAACAAAGGCAAATATTACATATCACCAAGGCTCGGGAATTTTATCTCTGTGACGTTAAAATCAGGGTTGGCTCTAGCTCAGCGCGGTAAGATTTTTATGCAGGTATGACACAATATATCTTATCTTGTACTTTTTCCAGGGAATTCCGTAATATCCAAAGTTAATATGGTCAGTTTATTATAATTACTCACTCGAAGAGGAGGTGCTGGGGATGTAACAATGAACTAACACAAATACTACTAAAAACTAATCATTCTTTCTGACATATCCTAATTTAACATTAATTTATTTGAACCACTATTGACTAGTGCATTGAGTTTCATGCATCCTAGACAACAATTCATTAATATCTTTATTCTTATATAGTAATGTTGTGCCGTCTGCATATAAAACAGATTTTACTTGGACGGTATATTGGGCAGGTCATTAATGAAAATGAGAAAGATAGTTGGACCCAGAACGGAGTCTTGCGGTAATTTAATATTTATAAAACCAGAATTTATACTTTTATAACTCATAAATTGAGATCTCTCTTAAAGGAAATAAAACAGTTCAGTGACCATAGTTTATATTAAAATACCCTTCTTAAGATTCTTAATTGACACCGTAACCGTCTTTTGTACAAAAATGTAATCAAAGAAAAATAACACTTAAGCGGTTGGTAGAAAGTCAATATTATAAGAGTAGAAGGAGACTAGAAAGAAGTTTAAGAAAATATACTGGTGTACATGGTATTTTAAATAAGACACTTGATCCTGCATAATTGTTTTTTGTATCGACTCACAGTGGGGCCAAAAGCAGCAAAAGTAAAGTTGGGAAAAAGTCGAAAATCGAAAATGACGTTAAATGTAATATGTTTCTTGGAGATTATAGTTTAAAGTCTCCTGCATTATATGTCGTTAAGAAAGAGGTCGGGAAAGTGCATCGCTCTCCGCCAGACTTGTCGAAACTTTATGGTTTATAGGCTATTCGAAGATAGTGGTGGCTTCAAGAGATTCATACTGTGTTCTATCGCCAAATTATTTTTGTTGTGGAGGCTTTACCCACAGGTTACATTACTCTTTTACTATTTCTATAAATTTATATCAATGGCAAATCGTAAAATCGGAACAAGTACACCAAGTGATTAATATTGAGCAAGCATTTCACTTATCGTTATACATACGTAGGATGGAAGTTAGGTTCCGAGCGCTTCCGGGCTAATATATTTTAATGTACTTTGATAATAAATTGAATCGTTTTTGAAAATTTTCAGTAAAACTTTGTGCATATAAGCGAAGAAGTTCAAGAGGCTAGTAATCCCGCTAGTAATAAAGTTTTTAAAAGATTACGAGAACATTTTTCAAGAAATAATAATAGTAATTAATGTTTCACTTTTTGTATTATATATTCCATACAAATTAATATTTTCTAATGACATGTGTTTTTTCCACCATTACCTTTCCTACGAACATTGAAAGGTTTTTATGTCAACTTTACCTGCTTTTGGCCCACTATGGCGGCCTATAAGTTCTAAATTAATTTCTGGTTACACTTACAGACTCTCTCTGTATCCCGTCAAAATAGTTTATTGTGTTTCCTATTCCTCTGAGTGTAATTTCCTAACCTGTACTGAAATCCTTTTCGGGGCGGTCCATAAATGATGTCACACTTCTCTTGCCAATTTTTGACCACCCCCGTGACACACATTGTCACACTCGCCCGATCACCCCACCCCATCCCCCATCTTCACGTCACACTAAATTTTATGTAAGTTAATAAAAATTATAAATTTTTAATTTGAAACATGATACATATTTTGTTATTTTGAAAAATTCTTTCTCAGGTTTTGGTTTATTTGTATAAAATATCAGGCATACAATTATCTTCTTTATTGTGGTGACATCACTGTTGCTTGAGCACACCCCCTCTCCTGTCACAAAGTGTCACAGCTTTTAGAACCTCATCCCCCCTAAAAGCATGACATCATTTATGGACGGCCCCTTTTTTATCAACTATTATCAAAATTGCAACTCATCTTAAGATTTTATGTAATAATAATTATAAAGATATAATCTAAATCACTCATCTAATAGTGTGATAAGGCCTTACTGATGGTTTAGTTGAAAAATATCAATTTAAATATATATTTCTTTTATTTTCAGGGTCCAAAGTAGATGTGGCCAAACAGCCTTACAGCTGGGTAAGTTCAGGTCAAATTATATAAATTAGAATTATGATCAATCTGCTAGTTTGGTTTTCTTCAAAAACCAATTGCCAATAAAATAAATTAAGCTCAATAATTTTCAACCAATGTCTTGAAGTTGAGAATTTAGTATTAACATGAGTCAGATATTACTTTTCAAAAATTTAGCAGCAAAGTTATATTCAGATTAAAGCACTAAGTTATTTTTTTAATGATAATTATAATAAATAGCCCAGTAACATAGGCTAAAAAGTGGGGTCTCTTCGGAAAAATTAGCATCAATCTGGATTTGCACACACCTTTATTTAGGCGTAATAAGTAACGTGCAAAAGGTCCCCATCGATATCATGTTCGTTTCGAAAGTTATTTAAGGTCATATGTTACTTTTTGGCTCAAAAAACTTTCACCTTTTTTCTTTGTGTGTCTGTTATTTTTCACTTTTTAGTACGGCATAAACCGCTGCTTTAGATCTAGCATCTACTACTATGTATATGCAAGATTATATCGATGCATAATCAATCTGAACTAAATTTCTCTAAAATTGTAATCATAAAATCACATATTAATGATCTAGATTAGTTTGTCGGTACATTAGACCGTTTGCCTTCGAACTCGCTTTGAAAATAATATAATTTTGACTGCTTTGAACTATTTTGAGGACAATTAAAGGAATATTCTAAAGAATAAAACCCAATTTTTTGGGTTAATCGGTCAGAAAATTATGTGAAGCGTTTTGGTCGGCGTGTACAACAGTTGGTTTTGACCTAAACTTAGTCGCGTTTTTGTGTCTGTCGGTTTGTTTGAACGGTACGTCCTAAGTCCCTCATAATAACAGTATTTTCTACGTTGATGATCAATTTCTAAGGTTCCAGAGGGGATTTACGAAGGCACCATGCTGTCTCCAAACTTTACTTTAGGTACATCTTATGGTTATTTTATTATATAACATGTTGAATAGCCAGTGTTCCATCCCTTCATTCATGTCATGCGCGTTAGTTGGTTTTGTTAATTAAATTTTCAACTGTTACATTATTTAATTTTATGCTTCGGTGGCCGATTGTCTAAACAAAGGAGATGTGAAACATTATCTATGAAATACTGTGTATGCATAAAACTCCAGGGATCATTTTCTCGGTAACTAAAAGAGATATCCGAATTCGTAAAATGTATCCACTAGAATGTATACATGACTTCAGTTCTAAGTAAAAACGGTCATTTTAAAAATTGAGGTATAGATGATAAGATAAGATAATTTATTCACCATTAAAAGTACATGGTACAAAGTAGGTTTTGTCGGTACAAAAAAGAATGATAAATAAACGCAATTCAATTAATATATACATACACACACATATTCATTACAGATAAAAACACATAAAATGTAAAAGTCGCTTGCACAATTATAACACTTCTAATTACACACACAACATATATAACAAATAAAAAGTCAATAACATACGAGTCAATTAGATTCGTTGAAGTTAAACTCTTGTAAACTATAGAAACAGTGTCCAGTTAGATACATCTTCAGTGCTTTCCTAAATAATTGAAAGTTTTGTTAAAAATTAAACTACCGGCACAGTGAGGCGATTTTCTGAACTTGCTTAGATTGTAATTGTTCATATGAATTTCCCGGCCACTTCTTGTATTATGGTTATGTATGTCATTAATCAGAGAAAACAAATTTGAATTTTTATAAACAAAACAAGCTAGTTTAAATATATAAATACAGGGAACTGTCAAAATTGCGTTTTTCTTGAAGATTTCCGGACAAGATTCTCTAAATTGTAGATTGAAAATTATTCTGACAATTCTTTTTTGCATTATAAAAATTCTACTTATATCGGTTGATTGGCTCCTTGTCATAACATTGTAGTTTAAGACTGAGTACACAAGTGAATAAATAAGCGGTTAAGAGGCCCGGCAGTTAATTTCATTTTTGATGTTTATGAGAGCGAATGTACTTTTTGCTAACTTTGCACATAAAGAATCATTTTGTTGGCCAAATGCTAACATTTAGCCAACAAATTGATTATTGTTCCTAAAAATTTTGTTGTTGTGCTGGTACTTACGAAATTTATGCTAGGCAACGTTTTAGAAACGGTGGGCGTAAAATATATAAAAACGGTTTTGTTGATATTTATTATCAGTAAGTTTTTTTGACACCAGTTTTCAAACTGATTAATCACCGCATTGGCTTTTTGTTCAAATTCTAGTGTGCAGTAAGCATTGATAATAACTGATGTATTATCTGCGTACATAAATATTTCTCATTCCGTGACATAGGATGGAAGGTCACTTACGAATATTATAGAAAGAAATGGATCAATTATGGATCCTTGTCCTATTCCCATGTCAACTTTATACATTTCCGAAGTACAGGAGTCTAGTAACACAATAATTTTTCTGTTCTAAATATGACTTTAGCCAATGTAAAATACTTCCTCTAATACCTAGTGTCTAATTTTAATTCCATAAACTTTAGTTAACGCAGTCGAAGGCAGCTGTTAAATAAAAAAAAAGCCCAGCTACCTTTTTGCCCTTATCTAAATGATTGTATATTTTTTGGCTAAATTCTAAACTGGCTAATTCAGTAGATCTGTCTGCTCTCCATACTGACTGTTGGTGACCAGCATGTTAGTTTCCAGATAGCTATAACGGCAACATTTATTGATAACCAGCTGATTTTTTCAAGATTGCTTAATAAAAATATGTAGAATCCAATTTTAGAATTGTCGGACAAAATATATTTGCCGATTTTCCAGTCCGACGTGTGGAAATCGTCTTCTTCATGCCGAGAAGGAACGCCGCGTTTACGAAAATTCTAACAGAGGAAAAAAGTGATAGACTAGGCGCAATTATGCCGTACAAGAAGTTATACGAGGATATGTATAAATTGCATTTATATTCGCGGGCACCTAGACTGTAACGTTTTATGGCTATAATCATTGAGATTTTAGATGTACAGAGGAAATTAGTATTTTTTAGATACACTACCATTTGATAAGAAACAAAAATTACTAGTTACTATTGAATAAAATTGAATACTAGTGTAGTGTTTTATCTAATATTTAGTAATAAACTTCCATTTAAATTTTAAAGCAATCATGTTTTTTGTGTGTGTGGAATCTCTGTTTAGTAAATTGGGGTATTTTCAAGATCTTTCAAGGGTATTTGCAGGGGAGTTTAATTTACTTGGCGCCCACTTATCAAATCAACTTTTATTATGTACGCCGCCCATTTCCACTGATAGTCTGGCTGGCGAATATTCATCTGTCAACTGACAGTTGCTTTACTGTTACCTAAGAGGCATTTTGATTTGCCTTTTTTAAGAAGCCTGAAAAATTTTTAGCGCCTCAGGTCTGGAATTCCCTGAATCCGGCTCATAATAAACAGAACATACTCTTGTCATTTACTAGTGAAATATTTTAGTCGAACTCCTCTATACGTTTCCTTAAATATATAAGGAATAAATACCAGATTGCAATTAACAGCTATTATCCGAACTAATGCCCCGCCGAGCGCTGAATTACGAATTATAAGTCTGGCCGCGTTAAGAGCAATAACTATGTATTCGACTGCAACAGACACCAGCCGAAAGACTTATTCATACACAAAGGAGCTCTCGCGCCAGCTTCTCCACACCACTTGCAGACTGCAATTTCGACCTATTGGCTCTCGTCAGTGCAAGGTGGGTCTGAGATGACTGGAACCAGGCCCTTGTTCACTCCTGGTACATGACGAAATTTATAAAGGCGGTTGATCTCCATTATAATCGATACAGCATGGGCATAGGGCGTAGTTAGTAGGTATGCTTTTAAAGGGCATAACATTCCTTACATATTTAAGGAAACGTATAGAGGAGTCCGACAAAAATATTTCACTAGTAAATAGTCTGCTCTCTAAAAGCACACCCACTAACTGTGCCCATGTGTGCTGTTTCGACTGTAATGGAGACAGAGTTGGGCAGTACTCGAGTACAAGTATTTGGTTTTGGTACTTAGAGTACATTTCATGTACTCTGTACTCTGTACTCGAGTACTTTCTTAAGTCAGTACTTGGTACTTGTACTCGTAAAATTAAATATAAGTACTTGTACTCGAACTTTCAAATTCAAGTACACGAGTACATAGTACATATAAAGCCAGTTTCAGCCAGTCTGATGCTGTCTGTAATAGAGACGAGGTGCAATGAAAAGTACTCCAGTATCTTGAAAAGTACTCGGGTATACTGAAAAATATTCGATTGTATAATCAAACGAAGCCATTATAGCTGCTGTGGAGTGCCCAAAATTTAAACTTCGCTGGTACAACTCAGTAAAAGACGACACTGACTTGACCTTGACCATTGACTGTATCAAACGAATGGTTGTTCTTGCTGCTGATAATCTCACTTTTCGAGCAGGGCGAAATAATTTAGGTATAATAGGAAACCAAGAGGAAAAGGAAGAGAGTGATGACAGTTTTTATGACTTTAATGAAATCAAAGAGAATGTGGAAATGGAATCCAATCAGGCGAAGTCAAAAATTGAACTGGAGTTAGTGCGATAAGTACTTGGACGATAAGCGAAGTAATATAAATATTTTGATAGATTACCCCGTTATCAAAAAACTTTTTGTTAAATATAACACCTGACTGCCTTCATCTGCCGCTGTCGAGAGATTATTTTCATACGCTACCATCAATAAACAGTCCTTGGCGTCGTGCCCTTACAGACGAATATTTTGAAAAGTTGGTGGTGATGAAAGCCAATAAAATAGGCACATTTTAAACCAGAATTACCAGATGTTGCGAATCTACGCTGATTTCTTACAAATGTATAAATAAAAACTTACCAATTCCATCTATGGTTTCAACCACTATTTTATTTTAATTTTTGATATCAGAAATAGGAAAGTATTCGGAGGAAAGGATATTTCTGATACCTACTCTACTCTAAACTTAAGGTAAATTCAAATTCACTAATATTTATTATTTTTGCACTAATTTTCTTATCAAAAACTAAGGCCCGTCTATATTGGCTTTCAGCTCAAATCTATATGATTATTTTAGAAAAAAAAACATTCTGGTTTTTATACATGATAAGAAACCCACAAATAATATTTTAAATTCAGTTACCCAGTGACATCTCTTGCTGACAAGAAATATCAAACAGTACCTACAAACTGTAGATTTCCCTAATTTTAAGAATGAATAATAATTAATAATAAATTAATAATAACTAAACACCAGAAATGTTAATATTGGTTGGTAATGTTTTTGTTTTATTATTATTACAAATATAAATAATATTAGTAAATGACCAAATAAGCAGTACACCACACTTGTAATTTCTAACATCGTTAATCCTAATATATAAAAGATCAAGAGAGTATGTATTAAAATATTTTAGTCCTTCCCATCTTTATTTTTTTTTGCTATAACGGTTTAAACATTTGTTTCAGCTCAAATGCTTGCGCCTCGCCGTATTATTGTACTCAGGACTCGGTACTCGAAAAATTGTACTTGAGTACTTGTACTCGAGTGCTTTTTCAACTACTTTAGTACTTGTACTCGGTACTCGGAAGCTGAAAATCAATTGTACTCAGTACTCTGCACTCAAGTACATTTTAGCCTCACTCGTCCCAGCTCTGAATGGAGATCAGCCGCTAGATGGAGCCTACCATTTTTGTTGTATGTCGTGGTTTTATAAATCTCGTTATGTACCAAGAGTGAACAAGGGCCTCATTCCAGCTATCTCAGCCTACCTTGCACTGACGAGAGCCAGTAGCACGAAACTGCAGTCTGCAAGTGGTGTGGAGTGGCTGGCACGAGAGCTCTTTTGAGTAGGAATAAGTCTTTCGGCTGGTGTCTGTTGCAATCTAAACTTTAGCATTTTGTGGCAATACACAGTTATTGCACTTAACGCGACCAGGCTTGTAATCCATAATTCAGCGCTCGGCGGGGCATTAGTTCGGAGAATAGCTGTTGGCTGCAGTCTGGTTTTTATTCCGTAATTTAAGGAAATGTATAAAGGCGTTCGACAAAAATATTTTACTAGTAAATATTCTGCACTCTAAAAGCATACCTACTATACTCTTGTCAACCAAATGAAAACGTTATATACGCTTTTATTTTGCCTTAATTCGTATTTTTGTTAATTTTAGTTTATCTTTGATTGTGATGGCAAATAACTCCCTGTATATTGCATATTATTATTATGTAATGTCTTTTCCGTAAATTAACAAAAAACAAAGAAAAGAAAAGGGGGAATAAACCGCATCCTACTCCAGTCGGTATACATTTCTGTCATTTTTAAAATATTTTTGATAGATCTGACATTCCTTATTCAGGTAATTTCAGGCACGCTTGTACATTTTAAGTTAAAAAGCCGTAGCTGACGAGATAAGAGGAATTAGGGTGATGATTTTGAGACAATAAACAAGTGAACAGTGCGATGTTCTGCTAATAGAGTTGTCTAGTATCTTGGGTCTGATTGAAGGGGCTCCAATTCCGGTAGCACTTCAGCCCTTATCTGTGTTTGCACTCGAGACCCTTGATGGCCATCACGGTTATTTTGCCACTGTAGTCTTGAGATAACAACCGTAAATGTGGTTGCACACCCCAATCTCCGGTCTCTCCCCCAATTTCCTAACAAAATAAAGAAATAATACATCACTTATTGCGTAAAAAGGAACAGCCAGGATCGGAATCATTCAGTGTTTTGTTACATATTAGATACCTCTCGAAAATTACTACATAAAAGGTAAATAAATTATGTAAATAATAGATATGTTAATAAATCATTATTTATTTCAGATTTGAGGGAAATTTTGTTGAAATAATGTTCAGTCCCCACGGTTCAAATATTACGTGGTAATATAAATTATATACAGCTTAAGACTATTCAGTAACTTATGCACCAATATAATAATAATAATAATAATAAAAATAATAATAATAATAATAATGTTTATTCATCTATTTGCCATATAAACTACATGGATAAGATAAGTCACACATGCCCTTGGATGGGCTTAAAATGATATATATATATATATATATATATATATATATATATATATATATATATATATATATATATATATATATATATATATATATATATATATATATCTAGTAAAAAGATACAAATAAAATAAAATAAAATTTAAAATATATATATGTAGGTATACACATTTTTAAGTTTAGTCAATAAATAATTTTAAATTTACATAAATCAGACAAAAAGTTGTTAAGAACATTAAAAAGTTCGAATATAATCACAAAATTCGTTAATTGTATAGAAAGTCTGACACAGTAAAAGTTTCTTAAGTTTATTTTTAAAAATAACTTGAGAGTTACTATTTTTTATTTCATCCGGTATAAAATTAAAAATACGACACCCAGCATTCACATATGATTTCTTAAAGAATTCGTGTTTGTGTTTGTGTTATTTTTGCTGTTATAAATATGTCAAAAATGTTAGCAGATATATAGACACCACTGTCAATATTTTGTATTTTTAAAAGTGTCACGACAAGATTCCCTGTAATCGAAAATAAAGATAAGTCGAATAATCCTTTTTTGATGAATAAATATTCTAGAGACCTCACTCGCTTGCCCCCAAACAACAATGTTGTATCCAATAGCGGAATGTACAAAAGCATAATAAACCCTTAAGAGAGCCTCCTTATTTAAACAATTTTTTAATGAGCTGATAACATAAAAACTTTTATTTAGTTTAGATGAAGTTTTGTCTACGTGTTGTTCCCAGAGAAGATTACTATCTAGTGTTATTCCCAAGAAGGAAGCTGTAGTTTCTGTTTTAATTTCGTGACCGCTGAATGTACATTTTTGGTTAATGCTTATTTTATGCTTATTTTCAAATTCAATGCAGCTAGTTTTAACATAATTGATGATGAGACGGTTTTGATGACACCAATTATTAAACTCAGCAAGTATTATTTTTGCCTTATCTAGAACGATGTCAGGTTTAGAATCGGATACGACAATGGTCGTATCGTCCGCATACATAAAAACTTTACCTTCTGTAATATACTTCGGCAAGTCATTTATAAATAATAGGAATAACAAAGGACCTAGTACACTCCCCTGGGGGGTTCCAATATTCATATCGAAAGTGTCTAATTCAGCTTCATTAATTTTTGTTTTTATTTGTCTATCAGACAGGAAGGACTTTACCCACTCATTTATTGGCCCAGGCAGTCCTAAATTATAAAGTTTCATTTTTAGTAACTGGGTTAAAAAACATTGTATTTATGTTAAACGCGGGGGAAGTGCATGTATGCGAGATATTATTTCCAAAATGATTAATAATTTTAATATCAATGGCAGTAGCGAGGTAAGCTCCGAATATATTTGCAATCTCTAGTGGGTCCTGGACTATTCCACCATCACTATCAAGTAGAGTAATTTGCTTTTTTTCAGGAACATTTTGGTTTTATTACTAGAATTTCTAATTATATTTTCATATTAAGCTGCTTTCTCAACACGAATATTTTTCTGCAATTTTCTCTTTAAGTTTTTATATTTTACTTTTATATTTTCATCAGGTAAATTATTTTTTAACCAGTTTAGCTTTTCTAATTCTCTTCTATCTTCCTCTAATTTTTGTGAGAATTTGATTTTTCCGTTGTTATATATTTTATTGGGACATAATTTTTTAATGCAGGATGTATTAAAACACCACATGAAGTGTTCAAAGAAATCATTAAATATAATGTCGATATCATTTGAGGTTTTGTTTAATGAGAACGATCTAAATAGAAATTTAAATTCATTTATAGAATTGCTGTTAATTTTTCTAAAAAGTTTTGAAGGGTTATTGACCAAGTTATCATTATAGGCAGTGGCGTACATAGGGGGCAGAGTGCTACGCGAAGCCCAAACCATAAAAGCTAGGAATTTTATAGGGCTCTACGTTAGGTGCCAAACCACTAAGAATAGATTTTTCAGAAAGCCCCCTCTGAGGAAGTGAATTCGCATGGGGTAATTGTTTCTTTCAAACCCTTTCCAACGTTGAAATTTGGTACGGATAGTTTTTGCGTGACCTATACATCCACAAAGATTTTGTCTGCAAATTTAACTAAAAGGGATAAAATGGCGGGGATTAACTTATGGAAGAAATCTTGAAAGATATTTACATAAATACATAAAACTTGTCCTTATTTCCCACCTTTTATTTGAAGACACAAGTGGATAAAGGGTATGTAACAACAAAGTGATTTTGAGATAATTGATCTCAAAGTTTTTAACAACCTACCAACTTCGACAGTACATAGATCCTTTATAAATTCATAAAACAGATATTTTTGCATTAGAATCAAATGTAATGTACCTGGGGGAATTTTGTGTACTTATAGCCTTCGTTCATATAAAAAATCTCGTTTTTTTCAACAGTTTTTGTTTTGAGATAATTGATCTCAAAGTTTTTAACAACCTACCAACTTCAACAGTACATAGGTCCTTTATAAATTTATAAATCAGATATTTTTGCATTAGAAACAAATGTAATGTACCTGAGACAATTCTGTGTACTTATAGCCTTCATTTATAAAAAAAACTAGTTTATTTTCGAAAATGTCACATAGACCCTTCATCCACTTGTGTCTTCATTTATTAATTATGTTTTCTGTTGGAAGACCACCCTGTGTATATTGTTTAAATAAAAATTAAAAAAACTGAACCGCCTTCAAAAAATATCACTCATTTTTTTTCACGTGTTAAGGTACAGTTCCTTGCTACTTTCCACTAATAGGTAGAAAGGTATTTGTGAAACTGAGTGAAATTTTATTTTTTACTTTTTAGAGATATTTTTTGAAGGTGGTTCAATTTAAAAAAAAATATTTATTTAAAAAATATATTCTGGTCTTCCAATGGAAAACAAAAAAAATAATTTTCTTTCCAACCTTTCTAGTAGCTTTTTTTATCTATTTAACTTCTACATAGTGAAGGAAACTATTGTGAGAAAATCTGTACACTCGTCTTGGTGTGAAATGGAATACCGCTATTTCCACATCCAAATTTCCGGTGAGAGTGGTAGTGGGGGCGGCAGATGCCAAAATTTTTAGTCTTTGTTCTTGCACACACTAAATCGCAATTTTATTTTCATATCCTTTTTAATAATGAAGTGGGGGTGGTAGGAGGGTTGGCTGATGTCAAAACAAAAGTTGAGGTTTTGGTTCTTGTACACACACTAAATCACAATTTTTTTTTCACCCCCTTTAATAATGGTGGGGGAAGCTGATGCCAAAAAAAATGAGACCTTAGCTTCTCGTACATAGACTAAATTCCAATTTTATGGACTCTTACTTTCTTGTCTTACCATTTACCCCCATTTAGTTCAGAATATAATCTTGGCCCACATCTCGCCATAATACATCGGTGTTGAGCGCAGAATGCTACCAGTAATTCTAAGTTGGGCGGCAACAATTCATAAATTGCAAGGTACCATGTTAGATAAAGCCGTAATTGATTTGGGAAAAAAGATTTTCGCAAAAGGACCAGCCTATGTCGCTCTGAGCCTAGTTAAACATTTATGTCTATGTTTATCGGATTTAGAATCTAGCAAGGTTATAAATAAACCGCATGATGAAAGAGCCTGCCACGAGCCTTTTGGTCAATAGCCAAAATTGACAAAATAGCACAAAAAAAATATGATAACAAATTTTAGCAAGGTGATAGTGTTTGAGCTGCAGAGGCTCGCAACATGTATGCCAAGAGCTAGCTCAGCTCTAGTCGGCGAGAGAGGTAGGTTTAAGGTTGACACTACCAAAAAAAAAGAATATAACAATCAGAACTACAAATATATGCATAAAGGGCGTCACTAGCAAAACAAAACTGCAACCTAGCTAGAAGGCTCCCAAAATTGTCAAGGGTACCCAAACACTATCTTTTAATTCCAAAATGAGGTATTAATTAAAAGGGTAAGTTTTATCATGGGGTGAATTAAAAGAGAAACACACCTCTTCAATCAAATTATGAGCAACAAGTTTATTCAATTAATTTGGTTTTTTTCCAAGTGATAGAGATATGCATTAAGTAGACAGCCGTAAGTAGTTATTAGCTACTGAGATAATATTATCAAAATGTTAACTTTCTTTACCGTACGTGATATCACGGAAGGTTCACAACTTTTGACCTTAAAATAATTAATGTACATTTAGCCTACCTAACACATCCCCTGTGTGTATAATAACCCATTAACCCAGTTAAATAATGATAAAAGACTGGCTCTATTATTCACAACAAAATATTTTGTTAATTAAAAGAAAAAACCCTGTATTTATAACAAACCAGTTAAATAATGATAAAAGGACTGGCCCTGTTAATCGCAACAAAATATTTTGCCAGTTAAAAGAAAACTATATTATAACAAACCAGTTAGATAGTTAGATAATGATAAAAGACTGGCCCTGTTAATCACAACAAAATATCTTGCCGATTAAAAGGAAAAACCCGTAAATTGCCTCATTTTGACATTAATCTTAATAATTGATATTAACAATAACCCCCCCCCCATAATAATAATAATAATCTTATTTACAATATAAATTATGGACGATACATAAAACTTTAAATATCTTTCTTTCTCAAGGAAAAGGGTACTTAAATTTGTGAATTTAACAAAAGATATATAATTTAATGATTGCCGCAATAAAGGTATTAAAATGATTTTTTTTTTTTGAGTTTTGAACAGCCAAATGAAAATAAAACAAAATATATATAATATCTAAATATTGATCGTTGAATCAATTAAGTCCATAAGCACTTATAGGTTACATAAAAACCTGTAGGGCAAAACTGACTTCTGGAGAGATCCTTGTCCCTCGTAGAGAAACTTCCACGTCGTTCCGGTTTACCAAAGAAATCCAATTCACAATCCAAGATGATGCATAAAGTCGTCGTCGTTAAAATCAATCCGGTGACCACAAGTGGTGTACAGGAGCATTGAAACCCAGAGTTACTCCTGCACCTAAATGGTTGGAGCCAAACAAAACTAGAGTAAGTCCATACCCAAGGTAATGGAACTTCCAACTAACATCGTTGTAATAGACGACGTAAAATCGAATAAAACGAAGTATTAATGAAATGGAAATTAAGTAAAGGTGAACACATAAACGTGAAAAGGTAAAATTTAAATTGAAAGAGAAAACTGCAATTAAAATTGCGAGCCCTGGAAAAAAAATACAGGTATATAAGTACATATATATAAAAAAACAAAACCCAACTTACTGAAAGATGGAGAGCGACTCGAATCGGTGATCCAAAATATCAAACCATTTGGATATAATTACGATAAAATGGCTTTCTACAATACCAGGAAAATACGTTGAATCGGTGATCCAAAATATCAAACCATTTGGATATAATTACCACAAAATGGCTTTCTACAATACCAGGAAAATATGTTAGTGGAACATGAGCCCCATAGATATAGGTTAACAAAAAAAATGCTACTTACAATTTCTTAAAAATCCCTCAAAACGAACATTGTGCGGCGTCCAAAATAACCAAAAATGCACACACAAATTAGTGAACTTCTAAGATCCCATAATTAAATTAAATGAAAAGCCTATAAAAGACAATTAAATAGAAAAATTTACTAGAGAAATTTTACCAACGTGCCTTAGGACCTTAGGAGCTGCAACCCTCTTTACACCAACGTGTAATACTTTATGCCTACTCTTGGTAGTGACAATAGCTTAAATCCAGAATTAAATAGGCAAGCTTACTTTTGACATGTAACAAATCCTTGCAGAAATGCAAAGATTACGAAGACTTTCGTGATCCTGATACACAAGCACGGGCGTACAAAAATATATAATGTTTTTTTTTCATGGCCGATATATTTGATTTTTGAAGTCTGACTTCAGATCAAAAATGTACAAAAATGTTTCACTTATGTCTCCCATATTGAATTCGTCATCATACTAGCTGTCGCCGAATACTGAAGTCCCCATGTACCAGGTTTCTGCAAAAATATTGCTGCCATGATCACAAAAATCATCATACAATTTGTTCGCCGGCTTAAATATCGGATGTAGCGCCAACAGATAGGCAGTTTCCTTTTTGTCATAATTAACAGCATTGAAAACAACGACCAGCTGACAGATTTATTCCTATTCAAAGGAGCTCTCGTGCCAGCCACTCCACACCACTTGCAGACTGCAGTTTCGAACTATGATTTGAATAAAAAAATTTAAAAAAAAAATTCGATCCTATGCATTTTATACGAAGATTATACCATGCATTAATATTGTATGTAATTCTAAAGAGTACCGACCAGAAATAAGGAATAAAAGATGTTATTGTATCAATAAGTGATCAATCTCGACACATTTTACCTTGCCTCAACAATGTCATTCTAAGAGATCGTGGAAAATTGAGATTATTTGAGAAAAATCAACTATAATGTCAATTCTCCTTTATAAGTGGTCGAACAAAATGAATCTTACAAACGAGCAGAAATACGTTTACTTTGAAACTTTAAAAACCATCGATAATGGCAAAATTTTGAAACAAAATGTACTTGGAGGTATGAGGAAAACTTTTTTTTTAATTTATCAAAAGTAAGGAGTTCTAGTAAAATTGTTGTCGCTGTAGCTTCCTCGGGAATCGCGGCAAAATTATTGGAAAGTAGTAGAGAACTGTTTATTTAATTATAAATCCATTTGAATTTTCTTGAAAATTCTCTAACCTATTTCAAACTAAGTTCCATTGCTCCAGTTCTTCGATATTTCTAGCCTTATTGATTGGGGAAAGGCTGGATGGGGAGGGCTTGAGGTAACTCAATGAAAGTATATATAAAAACATACTCCTATCGCCAAAGTGACGAATTAAAAATGATATTAGGCAAAACTATACCAGGAGTTATAAAACTTAATCAATATAAAATAAGTAGACAGTACTGGTACAAAAATTTGGCTTGTTAAGACAGGAAAAATTCTCAATAAGAAAAATCTGCTCTCAGCAATTGCAGGTAAAGCAGGGATGTTAGACCACTTAATCTAAGTGAAAATATTGCACCATGTTGCATAAAAAGGAATTAAGGCTCTTCTTAATTGAATTTTGAAAAACATTCGTATTCATAACTCTATGGAAAAAATTCTATATTATTTGGTGGAAACTTCAAAACAAGTACTGCTGATCGTTCCAAGAGAGACTCGAGATGATGAAGTCATCCCATTTATGACTTAAAATACGAAAACAGTCCAAATAATATGAGGCTTCACTTAAAAGGTCATACTAAGGTTAGTGAATTTGAAAATTTGTATCTCAAAAGAGATGATGATCATATTATAGAAACTGAAGACAAAATTAAGATTTCGACAAGCTTAGTTACAACACTCCTGGAAGAAGCCTTGGTGTGACGCTACCTTTCCACACAGATATATGTCTCTAGTGTGATAGTGAGTAATATTACTTTATGAGTGACACTCTACTATCACTCTATGAATGATAGTATTCGAGTGTAGTTTTCAAGTATTTTACTGTTTGTAGAAACTACATCAGTTAAAAAAAAAGGTGATAATTTAGTGAAGGTTTATTCTGATGTTAGTCATCTGAATGAGAAATCGCTTACATAGTTACGGTAGGAAGTGATTTTAACACGAAAAGTGTTATAATGTGGCTTGATAAAATTCTTCTTAACAACTTCGAGCTGATCTACAAACCAGCCAACTCTGTTGTAAATATCCTGTCAAATTTCTGAATTCCCTAAATCCCTTTGGAATACCAGTTCATCATCCTAGATTGAAGGCTAGCGCTATGACATTATTAAGAAACTAAACCTAAACCTAAAACCCCCCAAACTTTGTAATGGTACAAGGATTCTGGTCACAAGCAAAAATTTTCTGAGAAAGCAGTCTTTGTTAAAAAACGTAATACTAGAGAGCAAATACTCTAAACAAGATACCATACCTTGGAGTCCTTATGGGCAACACTGGCAATCTCAGGAGTCGTCATTTAAAGAGACTGGTATTTGTATAAACAATATTATCGACAAAGTTGCAGTACCTCATTTACCTAATACTTGAAGCAGCCTTTTTAAATAAAAATATTTCAAATAAATAATTTTTCTGTTTCATCCATGTTTAATTTATTTGTTTTAATGTGTGCAATTTCTATTATATTTATTAAAATAAATAGAATATTCATTATTTTATTTTTTTTTTTTTTATTATTTTTTGATCATCTTCTAGTTATTGGGTTAGCTTAGTCCTTGAATACGCCGGGCAACTTCAGCTATAAGAATAAAATCGTCACACATATTTTTTGCCATTGGCATTTCAATTTTATTTACGGTGAACTAGACTTAAACAGTATACTTCATTAAGATTAAATAATTTTTACGAGACATTTACGTCGAAATGTATATATCTTAAAGGTAATCAGAAAATATGTCAGCAAAAATTGTGGTCATTTCCATATACTTACAAGAATGACGATATTTAATTACTTTTCAGCTAGCTAATTTGCATAATAGTAATCTTGACTTTAGAGATATGTGCAAAACATTTGCACTTGTCACAGGTCCCATTTTTCAAGATGACAACCGTACTTTTATAATCCTATTTCATTTAAGTGTAATCATCTGATATATGATTTCATCAAAAATTATGTGAAAGGGAAGTAGGTTGTGTTACTAAAATGTGTTAATTATAAGTCAACTTTGGTTTGCAAATAATCAGCGCCGGTGTCAGATGTACTCAGAGGCATACATAATAGTAAAGTTTGCAGTTGACGGAGCAAATCCTGATATACAAGATTTATTATAATCTGTAGTGAGAAATCACACTTTAATTTATTGTGATTTACGAAACGCTTTATGCAAATTCAAGATATAAATTACTTACGTACTGTCATGTGTCCATTAAATAATTTGCAGAGTACGAAGTCCATAATTAGACCTTACGCGTTGCATAAAAGGGGATAGATAGGAAATGACAATATTTAAAATTATAAAAATATTTGGACAATAAACAGTTCTAATTTATTACTTTATTTACTATCGGATTACAATACGTGAATTCTCTTTCTACACATTTTTTTATAAAATAATTGTAGGATTGTATCATAAAGAAAACAATTGCCTACTAACCAGTAAAGTGGACTACTTGGGGTAGTCCTTTTGTCACTAGGCATAGTATTTTTATACTTTGCATTTTCTAAACTTTCATTTATTCAACTGTCTATTATTAGCAGAGCACAGTGGGCCAGAATCCGAAAAAGCTGGCCAAAAGTCGAAAAATGGAGTAATGGTTTTGAAAATTTTCACTTGGGGGTTTTTGAGGTCGCTGATTACGAATTTGATAATAGTTTTTTCAAGAACAAAATGGCGGCTCCAATATGGTGACAAACGGTTAAGAAAAGTTAGTCATTTCAATTGGAAATTGGTATTCGGGGGTTTTTGAGGTCGCTGATTACGAATTTGATAAGAGTTTCTCTAAGAACAAAATGGCGGCTCCAATATGGCGACAAACGTTTGAGAAAAGTAAGGCATTTTAATTGGAAATTGGTATTCGGGAGTTTTCGAAGTCGCTGATTACGAATTTGATAATAGTTTCTCTAAGAACAAAATGGCGGCTCCAATATGGCGACAAACGTTTGAGAAAAGTAAGGCATTTTAATTGGAAATTGGTATTCGGGAGTTTTCGGGGCCGCTGAATACGAATTTGGTAATAGTTTTTTTAAAAGCAAAATGGCGACTCCAATATGGCGACAAACATTTGAGAAAAGTCAATAATTTTATTTGAAAATTGGCATTCAGGGGTTTTCGAGGTCGCTGATTACGAATTTCAATTAAAATTTAAAAAATTAAATCAGCTAATTAATTTAAATTCAATTTTACATACTTTTAGGCATTTTATAAATTCCAACCAAAAAATAAATAATTTTTCAATAATTATTTTTGACATAACAAAATGCTTTAATTTTTTCAAAAATTGTTTATAACACATAAATATTATAAATTGTTACGTTTAAATGGAATTTTTATGCTAAAACAACACTATAAACCAAAGTTAACACGTCGCTGTATTTTGCACCGTGTCAGGAAAACGATCACAAAAACAATAGTGGCTCCTAGAGGCAGCCAATTTTTACATTTTTTTACATTTTAAAATTAAAATAGTAATTCGAAGCAGTTACCGAGCGAGGGCCCGTCGTCGTGTCGTACGTATATTTTCAATTTAAGACCTCGTACTTGACCAAATTATTACTCATTACTTCCAAACCGGGATGAACCGGGTTCTAAATTTTGTACTATAATTTGAAAAAACTATAAGAAATGGATAGTAAAAGAATCATGCTTGGAACATGTTGCGCTTTTTTTGTAGTTCAAACAAAAGGTACCCGTTAATTTTTATTTCTTTATCTTTGTAGAACCCGGTTTAACACAATTTTATGACCGAATGTATCACATTTCACAAACAATAAATGTATGCAAAGTAAAATACTTACTTATAGATTATTTCCTAAAATTTTACTATGCTTTTGTTGAAATTACACAAATTACAGGAATATCGAATAGTACGTTCGAATGTGGTAAGCAACTATTCACAACTGTACGCTAACAGAACGTTGTGTTTCTTAGGGTGTATCAGGTAAAAATGGGCAACAATACGGTTGGAATTTGCGGTATGTAATGAACTGAACATTTCTGACTACAAAAATATTACTTTGAATTAGAGATGGGCGCGTGAGTCGATTTTGACTCACGCTCACGCACGCTCACTACTTTAAACCTTTAGCTCACGCACACTCACGCACACTCACGCACGACTGATATATGTTAAGGCAAACTCACGCACGCTCACGCTTTCTGATAGTTTACTCACGCACACACACTCACGCTCAAGCACGCACGCACGCTCGCTCACGCACGAAGCTAGTTAACTTTACCCCATGACTCATTTATGCGCTCCCGGCAGTCGCACGGCACGTGGTGCCCTGCTGCGCTGTGCCCTGGCCTGGCTGTTTGATTTGAATGTTGCGTCATTCATCCTGTCTCCTGTCCTTTTCCCTCCCTTCTCGCGCTCATGTTCCGTTTATCGCTTCGCTTCTTATTCTTGTCACGACACGACAGGTTGAAATTTTAAAGCAGAGATGGGGCGTCGTGTCACGGCGTGAATATTATCTCACGCACGCTCACGCACGGGATCTTTTGACTCACGCACACTCACGAAATCTTCCGTGTTTTGGTACCTTAAATGTACACGCTCACGCCGTGACACGGTGAAATTCACGTCACGTGCCCATCTCTACTTTGAATACAATTAAACCTCTTTCGAATTTTGGACTTTTGGCCAGCTTTTTTGGATTCTGGCCCACTGTGCAGAGCTCGGAAATTTTATCTCTATGTCGTTAAAACAGGGTTGGCTTTAGATCAGCGCCGAAAGATTTGTATGCAAGTATGACACAATATATCTTACCTTGTACTTGTTTTAGGGAATTCCGTAATATCCAAAGTTAATACGGTCAGTTTATTATAAACATTCACTGTCACTATCAGTAGAGCCACTAGCACTCATATGCTTTTGTGAGGAAATATTTGTATTAAAATTTGTTTTGTCGAAGAAATTGTTTTTTGCAACTACTGCAATAAAGATCTGTTCCATAAAATTGCAGTTCTGGAAAATCGCGAATTCACGAGTATACTGCAGCCTGAGAAGCACAAAACATTTTTGTATACTGTCGACTCTGTATAATTGCATGCTAGGTTTTTATATACATACATACATACCGCTAGATTTGTACTACGGATTGCGAAACTGCGACCTCGGATAGTCTACCCTTTTCCTTTATTAACTGTTGATGTAAACGCGCAGAATTGCCATAGTGTAGGTATAGTAAAAGGGATTTCGTCAAAGCAATGTTTCACAATTTCGGCGGCGTCGCCTAATTAAAGGAGATAATAAAACCGGATTCATAAAAAAAAACATAAAAGTACCGCCTTACACTGGAATTTATTGTTGACACTTGGTCAGAATCGAATGCTTTCGACCTGCAATTATAAAAGAATCAACTACGTCGTTAGGAAATTGCCAGCACATTTCACAAATGTAGTAGAATTCCGATAAAAGTAGGTTACGTATTAACATTTTAAAATTAAATAAAATTCACTTTATCACGTTGTGTACATTTGTGATGCACACGGTACATGGCAGTTTTATGCTGTTAATCCTTAACTTTGTTTGTTATGTATGATTTAATATTAATTTAATATAAAAATGGTTTATTTTATTAGAAAAAAATGTTTTATATTGCCAGCAGCTTATTGGGTTTTTATAATTAATTATTATGAAAATAAACATAATAAACACGCCGCACATATTAAACAGAACAGGAAAGTATGTGTATATGTATTCAAAATTGATTTTTATTTGCTAAATATATATTACATGTTTTTGTAAGAACCATTACCGTTCTTAGGTTAAATTTATTACCAAAAATACATTCTAGCTGGCAATGATGAATATTTCACCATTTCGTCGTTTTTCTGAATATTTCAATAGGTGCTTGCAATATAATCTTATGTCTATAGCACCGAGATAAAATTCTTCTAATTAACACCAAGTTATTAATATCTATTCTATAATTTTTACCAAAGGCATGCTGGGCAACAGTAGACTTTCAATTCTTCTATATTTCGGATGGATTATATGCTCCTTGAATTTTGTTCTAATTAAACGTTTCGTTTGTCTAACATACAGTATCGGCAAGCGTTTGATTAGGTACGGCAATAAGAGCAAGCGAGAGCGAAGCAAGCAATGATATAAATTAAGGGGCGTGTCACACTTTGCGGTACTGGTAGACGCCTTTATTGTGGGCGGTCGGTTAACTTGTTGAAACTATGCAATACCCAATCCAGAACTTACCCATACATACTGGATACTTCAAATTACAGTCTTCACAACTAAATTTTTATATTCCGAACTTTTCATTTGATACAATCCTTGTTCTTTGGATTGCCTAATGGATGCCCGATGGATGAACAACTGTCACATAATTTCAAAAATTCTACTTAGACCTTGGGTAAAAAATTGGGGTACGTTGTTATTAAAAAAATGTGTAGACGCACATTGCTTCGGTCATAACTTCTTTGTTTTTTATGGTACAGAAACAAATAAAAAAACAGTCGAAGCTTAATTAATAACCTATTATTCTACCTATTAGCATCCTTGTCGTAGGTGTCACAGTTTCTGAGATATTTAACTCTTACTCTAAATAATTATCTTATATTATCTTTCAAGTATTTTAATCTCTTGAATTCGATGCCGCCATTTAATTTTATTGTTGGTTTTTTTATCTTAGATTTTATCGTATGTAATATCACTATTGCTTGAAATTTTATCGGTAAAATTTTTTCGAAAGCGTTGTTGCCTGGTAATATAAAGAGTGCAAATTGACAGTTTATTATCTGATTAAATCCCGACCGCTTTAGCGGGAGGGATTTAATCTTTGATAATAAACTGTCAATTTGCACGAGTTATATTAACCTTATGGCAACTTAGCTTGAGAAAAAATTTATAGATAAAATTTAGAAGCACGAGTGGTATTTGTGGAGAATATTTCACGAATAAATAATTCATTAAGTACATCTTCAATATTATGTTCAGTAATTAATTGCCTTCAGACGTTTCCTTGTTACTTTTTAGAGATTACACACCTTCATCTTCAATTTCATCATTTACGTCACATAAAAATGCATTTCCAAAGCGACTCATATAACAAAAAACAAAGTAGGTTTAAATTATGACAATCAAGAAAAACAATATACGTTAAACCATAGGTACTGTAACTTAGACTAATCATCACAACAAAGCACGCTTCGACCAATCACATTATGGGGAAAACCACACTAATTGCATATTACCAATCTATCGCTTTTACGTTCTAAGGCTGCAGGCTCAGTAACGCTAGCTTAACTGCTAACTGGCCCAAACAGTGAACTGAATTATTATATTAAAGTGTTTATTAATATATATTTATGTATTTAATCCTTGTTTCTAATTTGAGAAGTTTAATAGTTAAGTTAAGGTTTACTTGTTTAAGTAGAGAGACTTTAAGTACAACGAATTATAATGTATATAGTGATACTGCAGTTTTGATTTTCCAAATAAGTGTTAGCTGCTTTGTGATGATTGATGAATTACCATACGTAAGTACCTACATTTGTGTATTTGTCATGAAATAACTGATTTGTCTGCTTCGTAGATATTTATTTTTAATTTCAGTTGTGAAAATTATTTTGTAATTACGTTAGGTATTAAGCCATTGAAAGCTGTGTATAACTTGTCCCGAACCTATATAAGTTCCACACAGCATTGGCTTTTTAGGTTATTAATACAATACTACAATTTACGTTAACAGTTAGTAATAAGCTAGAGAAGATATTTATAGATAACATTTAAAAGCACGATTTGTCCTATTTGCCGAAAACATTTGACGATACAAAACGTCAAAAAATTTTCGCAATATTTGCCGCTGCTGCGACCTAAAAAATTAGAGCGATAAATTTTGCATGTTGGTACTGTCAAAAGCCGATCTAGCTTGAATTACCACTAATAATGACGTTTGATTGGTGCAATGTTGTGGAAAAACGGGCTCTCATTGGCTATAGCGTTGATGAGTGAAATAATCTTTGAAATAGCATTTTTATCGCAAAAAACGACTAATAGATGTCAGACCAACTCAAAACTAATATAAATTATGTTCAGATATTTGTTTTCCCGATTTTGACATTTTTTTACCACTATCGGTCATACAAAAGTAACAGCTTTCTTTAGTGCTTGGATCAGACCATCTAACTGGTTTCACAATCTTTAAATATTTACTGTCTTTAGTATTGTTCTAACGCCGAAGCATAATTCCGCAAGAATTACAAATAGTATTTGGTACATACTTGACTTTATCAATATTTCCTGCACATTAAAGCATATTTTATATATACTTTTTAGATGGCTAGTAAAAGACCTTCGGGATTTAGTAAACTCAAAATGGCCACATACGAAAAAGAAACAATCTTTCATTCCATTGCATGGATGCTGAGCTGTCGTGAATTCAGCATAAATTCTAGAAATCCTTAAAATTAGTAAACTTGTAGCATTATACTCAACAGTAGCCAAGACACTCAAAAAAACTAAATATGTAAAAAAAACTTAAAAACCATTTTTTTAAATTTTGAATAAATACTGCAAAAAAATAAGATAAAGTGAAAGGCTGAAAAGGCTAGATTAAACGTGTTGCGATAAATAATTTCATATGTTTATAATATAATGGACAAAATATAAATTGATGGCTTTGAAACAATAAGTGCATCACTAAGTAGAAAAATCAACAAAATAGATGTGTAAAAATATAAAATGGGAAATACTCGAATTGTATTTAAAACAAAAGTTAAAAAACCGTGTTTTCTTAAATCAATGATTTTTTATTTTTCTTTAATAAAAATCAGATTTTATCCAACACCCTTTTATGTGTATTATATTCTTCACAATCCATACAAATTTAATTCGATTCATGTTTAAGCTAATGAAATTTGCTATCCATAGAAGCACATTAAAATCGACTCAAGTTCCTAGGAATTATCAATGTCATAATTTTAAGAGTGGTATATTTAAATTTTCAGTAGTTTAGTAAACAGGTCGTAAAGATATTGAAATTTTTTAAAAAAAAATTTTTATATTTTTTAAATGATTTCATTATGTTCCTTTTTTTGTGGTGTGATATTAATAAGGAATCAACTGCACTGAAGCTCCTTCGTGTCAGATTTCATAAACTATCTGTTCGACTAATCCATTTTTTACCTCTCGGTAAGCTTCTTAGTTTGCAAATATGATTTAAGGAATAAAGGTATTAAAGCAAAAGTGGAAACTTTAATATTTAACCAATACCCAATATGAAATGTTACATAACTCGCGCACAATTGACAGTGAGAAAAAAAGTTTTGAAGATTTTGTAAGATTTGCCATTCATTGAAAGCAGCCAGACAAAAATATAAACCTAATTTTTAATAGGATACATTTTACTTCATAAGTCATCAACCATGATTAATTATACATAAGCTACGTTTTGTTTGCATAAGGTACAAATCACGAACCCCATGATAAACACGCTAATTATATTTACCAATTACCTTTTGAAGCAACAATATAAAATCTGTTAATCTGTGACGTTTTCGATCAGCTAATTGAGCACAGTCAATCCAACCTACCAGAACAAAACAAAACATTGCGTATAAAGCTTGGCTTGTAGTTGCCCACTTAAATCGCTTCATTTGATATAGCCATCATTATCATTATCTGTGCTAAATGCAAGCACGTGTGCATATTTGATCTGAGAACGACAACCGACAATGAGCTACAGCAAGGCCTTTATCGGTTCTAGCCGTCTCTCTAGTTAGTATGAGGTGGTGTCTACTGGTAACTAGGAAACACGCTTCCACCCTCCCGTCTTTTGAATTCTGCATAGCAGTCTGAAAAATGCAAATCCGCTTAGCAGCATAGTTTGTATAAGGGGACCGAGTTGTTTTAGATTTATTAATGGTAAATAAATCTATCGAGAAGTAGCTTCATAAATAAAATTATAGTTAAATATCCAGTTTGCTTGTTCAACCGATAATAATATATTTTTTCTACGACTATTGAATAATTCATTTATTACGTTTTTAAATATGTAATAGGTCTCATTACTAATGGCCGCGGGTAATAATTCAATAGGCTAGGACCAATCACAAAAGTTCATATTCATCATTCAACAGACTTAAATCAATCACAAGAGATCATATTCATTATTCAACAGTTTTCATGGAGCAATCGCAAGAGATGATTTAAAGTTTAAAAACATCGCGTGTGCCATAACTCAATTCAATCTGTCATAATAAGTAGGTCATCGATTTCGCTAAAGTCAAAAAATGTTACCTTCGTACGCTCATGTGGGCTCGAATTATCGACTTCTCTGGTGCGATTCACGATTGCACATGCAATTCTTCCTCTTTCTGTAATGACATAGTATGGCCCTTCAAATCATATATTAAAAAAGATCTGAACGTTCAAAGATTTAATGTTTCGTCTTCTTTGCAGATTGCGAAAAAGGACGCCTCAAAACGATTTTTGTCGAATAAATCGAAAAGTATCACTCCTAGCAAAAAAATAAAAACTTCCAAAGTAAAGATCATAAACCGAGGAACAATTTACTGTTTTTGAAATCTCCGTATCTTTTTTTTTTCGGAGATATGGAGGTTTAAAAATGGCGTCAAACGTTCTTAAGTCAAAATATCTCTTTAAAAGTTAAATATCTCAGAAACTAAGGCACTTGCGCCAAAAATTTTAAGAAACCGAATTAAAGATGGATTAAGGTAAAAGTCTTTTTTTTAAATTTTTTGTCCTGCTTAAAAAATAAAGAAGTTATGACCGATACAATGTGCATCCTAAAAATCTCGCAATTTGTCAGTAAAACGTTAAAGTGCAAATTCCTGTTGAGTAGTCGTAGAAAAATTTAGTATTCTACTTGCGTGTAATAGCTATTGCAGGCTCGGCGAATAATATACTATTTTCTACGACTGCCTTCGAAAACGACAAATAACGCACAGTAACCATGACTCCAAAGTGTCTTTTTTCACACGATCTGTGCAAAAATCCAAAAAACAGTACTGTCATGTTTTTCACAGTCCTGCCAAAAACAGAACTGACCCTTTTATTGTATTTTTTGAAGTAGGGTAGCCTATTCAGGTTCATAGCAACCGACTTATTTAACAACTAAACATCAGTTTTGAAGTCTTCAAACCACATCACTTAAAGAAGTTTATTAAAAATGGTTGATCTGTTTACTTATGAAATTGTTTGTTATCCTTGCAGTCGTGGAAAAATATTGTAATCAATACGTTTGAAATAGTATTTTAAACAACAAGTTTCGAAAAAAAATCTCGACAAAAATAGCGAATGGGGGATGATTTTTTAGGTTCTTGAGATCATTTTCCCGTGGCCCAGAAAATCCCAGCTGATCCCCTCTTCGAGAAAGCCCAATTTTTTGTTAATTCCCCGTTTTTATTATAAATTGTCGCATTAACAGTACAATATTCCGCCGCTTACCTGTGCGATGTTAGTTATTTTAGTTATATTTTAATCAAATTTAAATATAATACCATAAGATTGTAGAATAAATAAATCCCTGGATTCATAAAACAATTGTATTTTCAAGCGTTATTTGACTTTTATTTCATCAAAAAATCCAAGGTAGTCTAGAAGAATTTGTCCAAATTGGTGGAAAAAATGTTATAATTTATCCTTGCCATAAAAATAGCCGGACGAAGATTTGAGCGGCAATATGTTACTATATAGGCCTACACGGTAACAGAAACTTCTGTTTTCAGACATACAACTTCATATTTCAGATAGACAGCCACATCGCACGGTAAGCGGCGGTATATTGTACTGTTAATGCGACAATTTATGATAAAAACGGGGAATTAAAAAAAATTGGGCTTTCTCGAAGAGAGGATCAGCTGGGATTTTCTGAGCCACGGGAAAATGATCGCAAAAGCCTCTAAAATCACCCCCCATTCGCAATTTTTGTCGGGATTTTTTTGTCACAATCCTGTCCTTCAAGCTCAGTGTGATGTGGCTTCGCTCTTTATTAAAATTATTAAAATTGGTACTTCATTGCCCGTTTCGTAGCATGGTTTACCTATTTCTAGCCGACTTAAAAAATATATAAAAGGCGGAGGTTCTCAATTCTCGCATGTATGTTTTTTTTATATCTGTACAATCATTACATTGAATTGGCTTAAGCTAGTTCTATGGAATTTTTCTGAAACTATAAGGAGTGGTTCGGCGGTGGTCCCATATTAATTTCATCAAGCTATAGTCCAGTCAATGAAAGAGTTGTAGAGAACATTTTGAAGGGGAGAATTTTTCTCTTCAGGGATGTGTTGGGGGTAGTTAGGAGGTAAACATACTAAAAGTCCCCGCCCCTAGCCCCGCCGCTTCAGTAGGAGAGGGGGGTGGAAAGGTTCCTTTTTTCGATTCTTCGCTTATAACTCGGAAACGATGCGTCGTACGAAAAAAGGTAATCTATGCAAAATTAAACGTAATTAAATTTCCCACAAGAACGTTTATATTCATTTTCTTCATATGTATTATATTTTACGAGATATTCGCCAGCGAAAATCGATAATTAATAAAAAAAAAATAAATTATGTACCTTGTATATTTCTAACAAAGCGGTTTACCGTGGTCTGCTAATAAATCACAGTCACGAAACAATCTCTATTTTACAACACTGGACGTATTTACTAACGTAATATTTTGTCGAAACTAGACATTTCCTTAAATATACAGTGTGACTCACTTAAAATGAAGATACCCTTATAACTTTTTCATTTTGTTTCCGATTTGAATCAAATTTTTTACTCAAGTATAGAATAAATTAGGATCTACTTATGATCAGAAAATCATTCACCTGCTATAAAGGCAAAGCTACCTGCGGTACCAAAATATGAGGAAAAAGATTAAAAATCATATTGATTTTTAATCTTATGAACGATGAATTTTACGTAGCCACCACAAATTGCGGAAACTGTGGACCCCCTTTGCCAGATGAGATTATGTATGAGATATCCCCCATCAATAATTAAATCAAATTTTGGTGTATGTACGTTTGTGGCGCCGATCGGATGCATTTTTTAGAATTTCTAACATTCAAAATGTTTTTTTTTCAGCATATTTTTGTACCGCAGGTGGCTTTGCCTTTATAGCAGGTGAATGATTTTCTGGTCATAAGTAGATCCTAATTTGTTCTATACTCGAGTAAAATTTGATTCAAATCGGAAACAAAATGAAAAAGTTATAAGGGTATCTTCATTTCAAGTGAGTCACACTGTATATTTAAGGAAATGTATACATTTCGATAAAATATTACGTTAGTAAATACGTCCAGTGTTGTAAAATAACGATTGTTTTGTGACTGTGATTTATTAGCAGACCACGGTAAACCGCTTTGATAGAAATATACAAGGAACATAATATATATATTTTTTTAATTATCGATTTTCGCTGACGAACATCTCGTAAACTATAACACATAGGAAGAAAATGATTATAAACATTCTTGTAGAAAATTAAATTACGTTTAATTTTGCATAGATTACCTTTTCCCATACGGTGCATCGTTTCCGAGTTATAAGCGAAAAATCGAAAAAAGGAACATTTCCACCCCCCTCCCCCCTGAAGCGGCGGGGCTAGGGGCGGGGACTTTTAGTATGTTTACCTCCTGACTACCCCTAACATATCCCTGAAGAGAAAAATTCTCCCCTACAAAATGTTCTCTACAATCCCCTTTTGGGCATTCATTGATTGGACTACTACGTCTAGTGCAAGGTGGGCAAAAATTGAAAAGATTTCTTTAGTTGAAAATTTTGCAATATTTGACGAAGACACCGCGCAAATTGCGTCGGAATTGCATTAAAATTGGTAGCTGGTAGCTATTTAGTAACTGATACCGAATTTCATCGCAAAAATAATTCAAAACGGTGAATCCAATACGGTTGTCATTATTGCAAATTTGCATGACATTTGATAAATGTAGATTTCAGAATTCTCTGATAATGAGCCTGACGTTAAAGCTTAAAATTCAAAATGATGAATATGCTAGTTTACCATAAAGAATAAGGTTCAATTAACTGGGCGACGCGACGGTGAAATTTTATTTCACAACTTTTAGCGATAATTTTTAAGCTGGTGTACTTTTTTTTCAAAAATTTTTGTCGTAAAGTTTTACTTAATTTGTAAAGACGAAAGGGTAAAAGTAACGTTAAAAGTACCTATACTTTTTTCCTAGGACGTCCCCTTCGAAATTATTAGCTTTTATGGGCTACATCTTGAAGAATGTTTGGGCGCATAACTTCCAAACTACTGCATTAATTGTAATATATTTGGACAGTATTGACAGTATACACAGTAAGTATGTATCTATGATTGTATCTTGTCTTAGGAACCGAGGGAGAAATACCGGGTTCCAAATACAACCCATTTTTAAGAAAATTGATTTTACTTTCGGACTAACATTTTTAAAAGTCGAAAAATGTGAAGTATTACGGAGTAAATATATTATAGCTGAGACTTTTTTTGTCAAAAGGTACTTTATCTACCAACCAATCTAGTGCTAATTAATGTAAGTTCAAATGAAATATTTGCCTCCGAATAAGCTAAGTGACGTCACAATTCACGTAATTTCAATCTCAACAAATGTCAATTATTCGTATTGGCGTTATTTATTATTCATATTCATGAGAGGGGTGTACCACTAGGGGGGACAACACTTGTGGAAATAATGCACCAGCTCTCAGGGACACAATATCATCTTTTGAAATTGTTCATCTTATTAGCTGAAATATTTTTATATAGGTAAACAAAACTTATATACATTAGGTTAAACGTAAACAATTCGTCATTTATCCGAGTAATGATCCGACTACCGCACAGTGGTCAATTTTCCAATATTAGCAGGAAAAAACTAAAACTTAAAAAAATTAATACACATACCGATAGCTGGATAATTGGACATCATGAACCAAAAGAAACTGTAATTTTAACGAACTGGTAAACATTTGGTTCCCGTTTTTCCCCGATTTTAAGTAATTCGTGTGCTATATCAGCGTCGATTTTGGGTACAACTGCCTACACGTGCCGGCACCTTAGCCCAGTCGATGAAGGTATTTACCCACAAAAATTTGCAAACTGAATAATTTTAGTTTTAATGAGTTCGTAAAAGTGTATAGAATAATATCCTGAAAAGTTTACATTTCGCTCGGATGCAGAACATAAAAAAAAGTGAAAAAAAAATTTTTCATCCATTTTTTCAAAATTTTGAAAATAAGTCAAGCTAGAAAAAATAAAAAATACAGATGAATAGATCACGTATTTTTGAACGAAAAATGTCCTAACAAAATTTATCGTTAAAGCCATGGTTTTCCCGGAAAAAATTAGTCAAGTGCAACTCGGAGCGAGATCCATGCGTTAGCGCGCTTGAATACGCATGACTGTGACACCGACGCGACGCACTGAATTACATGTCACTAAATCAGAATGTGTTCAATCTATATGAGTGTTGGTTCATTTAAAAGATGGAAATTGTAGCTTTCTGATGCTTTTTTGTTTTAAATAATACAAGCAAATGATGGATTGGAAACATATACTTATACAGGGTGTTTGGTAAGGCGATGCCGACCCTGAACACGGAGATAGAGGGGGTCATTTGGCATCTATATGACCAAACATACCTATATGAAAAATGCTACGGTTTTTTTTATATTACCGATTTTGTACTTTTTTAAAAAATCTCCATGTTTCATCATTTATTTAAGTATTACGTAGTAAATTTAACTTTTAATATCCTGAAATATTTCTTTTCTTTATCCTAAATACATAAACTTCCAACAAAACGAAAAAAATAAAAGTTTCCGTCGCCTATAAAAAAAAAATGACATTTGTTAGAAGAAAATTGTAATGGTAATTAAGTGTCGATTTTCGAAGTCTTACAAGTTTTTTTAAAAAAGTCATCCAGATATTACAATTACTTTTAAAACATCTCTATTGTATCTTATTTCAGTGGCAATATGATACATACCATCAAGTTTTATCAGTCACTAAAAATAGACAAAAGTCTATCAATCGGCAATAATTCTTCATTTAATCAAAAATTAAATATGCGAGTTCTTTCAACAAAAACAAAGCTATCGTTTCAAAAACAGTCAGAAACTGTCATTTGTTAATAATATCACTGACAGCTGTCAACGCGCACACTTTCGTATTTCTTGTGTTTTTAACGAAGTTTATAGCTATCCTTAGTGTTGTGTCATTTTGTACTGATAATTTGTTTTAAGTTTCTGACATATTGAGTAAAATTAATTTCAATGGCTACTTTTAGTAACCAAGAGTATGCTGACATACTCTTTTACTATGGAAAAGCAGATGGGAATGCTTACCTTGCTGCAAGATTGTATCATGAACGATTTCATCCACGTAGAAAGACTCCAGATCCGCGTGTATTCAGCAACACTTATCGCCGAATGGTGGAAACAGGTAATTTACATCAACATGAGCCAGCTGCAGGACCTGCACGCCATCACCCCGAAGATGACGAAAATATTCTAGCCGCATTTGCTGCTGATCCCACAACAAGCGTTAGAAAAGTGGCACAGCAACTTGGATTGTCAATTTGGAAGACTTGGTCAGTAATGAATACAGAAAAGAAACATCCTTACCATTATACTTCAGTACAGGGCCTCGAAGAGGGCGACCCTTTACGAAGAATAGCATTTTGTCGCTTTTTATTGAATGCTGATATTGAGGACCCCCATTACTTAAAATCTATTCTTTGGACGGATGAATCAAAATTCACCCGTGAAGGTATAACCAATTTTCATAATCTCCATTATTGGGCAGACAAGGGCGACAACCCGCAAATAAAGAAACAAACTTCGTTTCAAAATAAGTTTAGTGTCAATGTTTGGATGGGTGTAATTGCTGGACATGTCATTGGGCCTCATTATCTACCAGATAACCTGAACGGAGACGCTTACCTTGACTTTTTGCAGAACGATCTTCCTCCGCTCCTGGAAAATTTGCCAATTAACCTTCGCCACCGTATCATTTTCCAAAACGACGGATGCACAGCTCACTACCGGTTGACAGTCCGCCAATTCTTAGATCAAACATATCCCGATCGATGGATTGGGCGTAGTGGACCTATTCTGTGGCCTGCAAGGTCCCCAGATTTAACGCCACTGGACTATTACGTATGGGGTATGATGAAGGAACTTGTATACAATGAGGAAATACAAAGCCGTGTTCAACTAGTGGCAAAAATAGAGGGAGCCGCTCTACAACTGCGACAAGAAATGAGGTTAAGGACAACTACTGTTGAAATTAGAAGACGGGCGAGGAAATGCATTAGAAATAATGGTTCTCATTTTGAACACCAAAAATAATAAATTTGTTTTAAATAAAGTTTTTTGAAATGATAGCTTTGTTTTTGTTGAAAGAACGCGCATATTTAATTTTTGATTAAATAAAAAATATTGCCGATTGATAGTCTTTTGTCTATTTTTAGTGACTGGTAAAACTTGATGGTATGTATGATATTGCCACTTAAAGAGGATACAATAGAGAAGTTTTAAAAGTAATTGTAATATCTTGATGACTTTTTTAAAAAAATTTGTAATACATCGAAAATCAACACTTTTAATTACCATTACAATTTTCTTCTAACAAATGTAATTTTTTTTTTATAGGCGACGGAAACTCTTATTTTTTTCTTGTTTTGTTGAAAGTTTATGTATTTAGGATAAGGAAAAAAAAATAATTCAGAATATCAAAAGTTAAATTTACTATGTAATACTTAAATAAATGATTAAACATGGAGATTTTTTAAAAAAGTACGAAATCGGTAATATAAAAAAAACCGTAGCATTTTTCATATAGGTATGTTTGGTCATATAGATGCCAAATGGCCCCCTCTATCTCCCTGTTCAGGGTCGGCATCGCCTTACCAAACACCCTGTATATATTATCATGCCCGAACTCAATCGTCGCAATGAAAAATATAGAAAAAAATAAAAGCCCTTCAAAAAACTTCTTTCTGCATTGAGAACTGTTAAAAAGTATGTACACTTCATGATTATTATGGTTTATTAAGTTGTAGTAACGAGGATTCAAAAAAAAGTACATCTCAAGTCATTTTAATTTCCTTGCTGGACGATTTTTTTGATAAATATACATATTGGAGACTGTAACTTGTCGAGAAATTGACTCATTGGAAACAATAAAATATCACTATATCGGAAAAAATGTATACTTTTCGAACACAAAATCGTTTACTTGTATGCATTTTTTCGAAAATATGATCAATCAGATCATGATAAGAAATTGCGATTTTCACGATCTTATCCTTATAACTATGAAAATATCTTTGATTGTTTTAAATATAAATTCTGGAACTTTTCCAATATATTAACAAATGCTTAAGGAATCCATTGGATATAGCTGAAATGTGGAATAATAAATACAATGCAGTAAAGGCACGTAAAAATTCATGCTTGCGATTCAGCGGCTATGTGTGGTGTCTGTGTATGCGTTCGTAATTATATATTTTCCCTCCATACTCACTATTTATCCTCCTATTCAGTAAGAAAAATGTTAAAAATGTGTAATCAGAAAGAGAAAAAAAAGGTTTATTTTACTCGATAGAACAGCTAAGAATTTTTAGAGATTCCATAGTATGCATTTAACCGTGCGCTGGCCGCGCAGAGTGACAAAGTTACTTCACTATTTTTTTCCAGGAATACCATGGCTTTAGCGATTTATTTTTATTAGAACATTTTTTGTCAGAAACACGTGGTCTATCCACCTGTGTTTTTTATTTTTTCCTACCCTGACTTAATTTCAAAATTTTGAAAAAATGGATAAAAATTTTTTTTTCACTTTTTTTTTTATGTTCTACATCCGAGCGAAATGTAAACTTTTAAGGATATTATTCTATATACTTTCACGAACTCATTAAAAAAAATTATTTAGTTTGCACGTTTTTGTGGGTTTCACTATAAAATGTTCTGTGTCGTCTGGGCTCTCTAGGCAAGATAACGCAATTTTGTTGACTTTTTTTCGATTTCTTTTTTCACAGGTACATCTCAGCAGTGCGTGTTTTTAAGAATATTTGAAATTTGGTATAGTTATACAGATAGTAGGCTTACTTTTACTGAAAGATCCCAACACGTTTGTATACGTAATAGCAAATAATGTTAATATACTAGTTTCTATGCTTAGTCAATGTCAATAAGTGTTTCCATATTTAGGTTATTTAAATTATTTTGATTTGATTTAATGTTTAATGTTTTTTTAATTTTTAAATTTTTTCTAATTTTTTAAATGCGATAAATATTATTCTATGTATATTTTTTCTTATTTTTTTTTAATATAAGCAATTTTTACGTGGACGCGGGACTATTGTGCACCGGTTAGATATAATTTAATAATTCGAAATTTAAGTTCATTTGTTTATTAATTATTTATTTGAATCTCTTTATAAAAATAAATTTTGAATTTTCAATTTTTTTTTTAATTTCGGGAAGGGGAGGTGCGCAAAACTAGAGATCTCCTACAAGCACAGATGATATTGGTAACAGCACAAATTCGTTACACAGCGATATCTCTTTGTCGCATATTACATATTCACAATTTTAAAACAACAACTTTACACATCGATTTTTTCATTAAATTTACGCTAAACATATAAACGTTTTGATTAGTAAATACTAATATCAAAAAGTGCAACTGACTGCATCAGAAAAACTATAAGAAAAACGAGACTTCTTGTGATTTTTGCGCATTATCTTTATTCGCAACAAATTAAAATTTAAAACAAATAATAACTTTATTACGCAATGTTAGAAGCAGACAACCACTTCGTAAAAGTTATCGACAAGATACCATATCTTGCAATCTAGTTAATGGGGCATCGTTAACGTTATCAAGTTGATCACGTTGTGATCTTTATTCGATTGCCACCCTCTGTTTACCCCTAATAAGGCCAAAGGGGATTGGATGATGGACTACAAAATCTCAAACATCAAAAACTCTGATTTAAATCACATCAAAACTAATTGGCATATGGAATGAGCCTTTATCTATTAACTCTCATTTAATTAAGTGTCTTGAAAATAGGGTCGTTAACGAAATAAAGGATAATTTTTTGGTACTGGATGTATCATGGCTAATATTTGCTGTCTATTAAAAATATAAATATTCGTTTTTTCCTTTGTTTGTCTACAGTTTCTAAAGGTCATTCGCCACTTTTACCTTTTATTAATTATAATTAATATGATATGACTCTTGACTCCGAAAAGTGTGTCTGAAAATGTTATATTTTTATCACGAAGTTGTTTAGTGATTTTGTCATAATTATTTTTAGTTGCAGCTAGTTGGAGTGTCAAAAAGACTAATTCAATGTTTTGGAAAAGCAGTTATGCCCCCGAAGTATTGTTCCATACTCCTGGACACCCTGTACTATAGTGTTACTTTTAATGTCATATTTGACAGTTTCTGTTTATATTCGAAAATACCAAGGACATAGTTTAAAAAACACACGTTATAGCCATTTTTTTAAAATTTCTTTTCTGATATCAAAGAAGAAAACCATAATAAATTCCTATAATTTCCATATTCTAAATTTATTTTGTTTTAAGTGTTAAGCAAAACAAAAATGTCCATTATTTGATTAAATGAAAGGGTTTATGAAATATTTAAGGTAATTTTTATTATTATTTTAGTCAATAAAAAAGTATGATATATATTTCTGAAACTCCCATTCCTATTGTCCATTTCCTCTATGGAATCGCAAAAAACTAGAGTATTCCTGTATTCCATAAAAAGTATGCTATAACTTTTTATTGATGATAAATTGATGTTTTTATATAGCAGGGATTTCTTCGAAATGTTCATTTTGGAAAAGTTCCTGCAACATTTATATTCATAAGGTTTTCTCCGTCTTATAAACCAACTGAAACTTATTTGCTCACCCTGTGTATAACTAACTATAATAATACTTATATGTCGACTCGACACGTAGTGTATTTTTTACAATTAAGAACAAAACACCCAAGAAGAATAAAATCGAGTAGATAAAGCACGTCAATCTGAGATAAAAAACAACATAGCTTAAATTTTTTTTAAAAACGTTGTCATCGAAATTTTGGGTGTTCGATTACAGGCACTGCATCCTAACAAGTTAGTACTTATTGCCGTTGATGGTAGGATAAAATTTTTTTGAATTATGAGAGGTGTTAGCTGCGACATAATCCGGGGACACAAAAGAAACGTCATGGCTTGCCAGATTAAGACAGATTATAATACATTTTAAACAACTAATACGCAGGGTGCAGTGTTTTTAAGGTTCAAGAGGCTCGACTTGCTGGTCTGGAGACAGTTGACGATGCTGATACCCGTTGCCGAACGATAGCTAGATTTTATGCCGGTGAGAAATTTCATTTTTAGTTACACCCTTTTAGAAATTTGATGACACTTGAGATCTAAGTAGGTTAAATCCTATTTTTATAAATTGGTCATCTGAGAACGCAGAGGAGCACATATTTGTGGAACGATCGAGCTATATGGTTATTAAGAGAGTATTTCTTATCGTAATAATTTAAAGACATTCATTTACATTTTGCAGAAAGGTTGATATTTAGCTACAATTATTAAGTTCGGCAAAAGTTGAGCAAAGTTAAATATTCTTTGATGGACAAATAGTTTTCCTATAACTGAAAATTAGTCTAAACGATCAATTATGTGTTTATGTACCCACTAACCACCCCAAACTGTAATTCATTTGTTATTACTGGTACGTTATGAAATCAGTCATCCATCGGACGAGTGTCAACTGTGCAAGTTAAAAAAAATATATGAGAAAAATTGAACTGCTCATTAAAAGTTATGACATAAAGTTTCATCGTCGTCTAGTTAATTGAATTTTATTACCTAATTAAAAATAAATTACATTTTTTTTGTTTTTTAAGTACTTTGTAGTTCTCTGACGATAGTTGAATAAACCGAAACGTAAGAAAATAAGTAATTTTTATTATAAAAACCGAAAATCCCATCAAGTTAATTTAATATCAACGACCAAGAAAATAAAAATAGCCCTGTCAATGAACGTTCAATAAGGAGGTCTAGAGGAAAATGAGGAGATCACAAATTTTGACTTTAGGCTATGTTTGAACTATTTAGGAGGTAAACATACCAAAAGTTTCCGAACATACGAGGTGCGGGGGGTGTAGGGGGGCATGTTAGACTTAAAATATTTAATTACAATTTGGAACAATGTAAAACAGCTAAAATTGGGCCTTATCTGTAATACATGGTGATAACCAGAGGCCTACAAACTCTCACAACATAATAATCTTATTAAAAATACCATGTTCCAAATCTTAGGAAAACATTGATATATCATCTAATTTAAATAAAGTTGGTTTGAACCTAACATACACCCGGTATATTGCGGTTTATAAATCTTATACATCTTCATATTTTTGTACGTTTAATCAAAAAAACGCATTTTGCTCTGAAATTAAAATAAAACCTATTTTACGTAAGAGTGAGAGTTTGTAGGCCTCTGGTTATAACAATGTATTATAGATATGGCCTAATTTCACTAGGGATCATTATACTATGCTGTTTTACATATGTTCCAAATTGTAATTAAATATTTTAAGTCTAACAGAAGTTACTGTGTTTACATGCAACGGTATACACACACACATAGATAGTGACCCATTCAAAAGCGGAACACCTCTCTAAAATGTTTATTATACTCTTCGCAAAAACGAAGAGTATATTGTATTTGATAGGCACATTTCTAAAATAGTAAATATCGCTCGTAGAGAAAAAATGTTCATATCATTGTGTTAGTGAACGAATTCTGAACAACTTTCAAAATATCCGTCCGTCCGTCACGTTTCTTGTAAGCACGATAACTTAAGAAAGAAAAGTCCGATTGTATTGAAATTTGGAAAGTAAATTAGCGTTAGCTAGAGGAAGAATCCTTTTGAAGAAAATCGATCAGTAAATAAAAAAGTTATTAATTATTTAATTTAAAAAATATTCTCTTAATTTTGGTCGCTTGTACTTAAATAGAAATCTTGCGAAATGTTATTTCCATAATTATTTTTTTTTTGTTTATGAATTTTACTAATATATATATTTCATAGAAATATACGAGTTGAAACATGTATGATTGGCGAAAGATATATACCACAGACAACCAATTTTCGTAGCAATGTCTGATGATGCAGCGGCTAAAGTTTTGCGTAATCCAAGGATCCCGTGTTCGAATCCCACACAGGTTGGATATTTGTTTTTATTTATTTATGTTTTTTTCATATAATTTTTTTCACAATAAAGATGGTATCACAAAATTTAGGATGTACTGCGAAGAGTATCCTATAGAATGTATAACAATTATATAAAAAGCTCAGTAAATTGGCGAAGAGTACGTTATTAGCTTGTTTGTTGTGCGATTTGAATCAAATTTTACTCAAATGCAGGATAAATTAGATCTAATTATGAAGAGAAAAACATTCGCCTCCTACAAATGCAAAACCACCTGCGGTACCAAAATATGCGGAAACAATCAAAAGATAATATTGGGCATTTTTTTATCGGAAAATTTTGTTAATGAAACTTGTTCAGAATTGTCAAAAAACCGCAAGTCCAAAGTTTAATCAAAACTAAAAATTGAAATATTGATATTTAAAAATTTTATAAAAACAATTATTTAAAAAAAACTGCAGATTCCTTGACAACTACTTGGCAGCTCGGGTTTAATTTCAAACAGACTTGTCATAGTAGTCATAGTACAGTTTTCTAAAAATGGTATTTTCGGACTTGGACATTATTTAAATCAGTATTTTTTCATTTTGATTAAATGTTGGACTTAAGGTTTTTGGACAATTCTGAACAAGTTTCATTAATACAATTTTCCGATAAAAAAATTCCTAATATTATTTTTTCCGCATATTTTGGTATCGCAGGTGACATAATTAGATCCTAATTTGTTCTATACTTGAGTAAAATTTGATTCAAATCGCACAAATAAATAAACATTTTAGAGAAGTGTTCCGCTTTTGAATGGGTTACTCTGTATACACATACACACACACACACACTTACAGACACAAAGACATTTTTTATTATATACTTGAGTTCAGTCTGCTATGAAAAGGATATCTGTACAATTTTTTTTTCACGATTATTAAAAATTTTTTTCAATTTATAATAAAATGATAAAGTTGGGATACAGTTAAAAGGTATACAATCCATTACTGAACCATAACAGATACGACAAAAATCAATAGAAACATTATTGTAGAAAATTTAGCCAACTTTAATTTTGCATATAGCCACTTTTTGATTATGGCTAACCGTTTTCGAGATATGAGCGAAAATCCAAAAATCGGGACCTCAATAAACATCAATAATGAAAGTAAATCACACACTGTATTTTGTTTAAATAATTTTGAAAAATATTTAAAAGCAAAGTGCTAATAGATATTTTTTTCAGATGCAGCCCAGACGGCGAATTATCATTTCCGGGCTTCGGAAGCGGCTGCGGCGGAAGTACGTCAAGTATGGCGTATTTAAAGTCTGCTCCTTATCCCGTGCCAGGGCTGGGGCTTCATGGTCTCCCAGTGGATTCATTACATTCTTCTATGGGAGGTTATCCTGGAGGTGAGGTTTACGTAAAACGGTATCACATTTAGTAAAAAAAATCTACTTCTTCCATTATTTTAAGGGATATACACTATGGGACATAAGAGTATGTAACTGTTAGAGTTTGTTTCATCACTAATTCACTAGTTCTCTCTACCGAATTCACTGTTGACGCGTTTGGAACGTCGCACAGCGGGAAAAATGTGCCCTTTTTTGGACAAAAATCTGCCGACAGTAGATATATAAATCAATTTAAATAAAAAAAAAAATAGAAAATATCCTGAAGACATTCTACTTTAGAGTAATGCTGCGACAAAGTGGCTTTGGGTTAACCTAACCTAAACGCAGATATTTCCCTTTATTCCGCGTTTACCTCCTTGATCGAGAGTCACAAACAAACGAAGTAGTGTTCATGTAGATTGAATACCAGATTCATTTTTATGGGATCATAAGTTAATTGCTGAGGTAACTTGAATCGTTTTTAACGTATGAACCATAATTCTTTTAAAGGGTTAAAATAGGAGTTCAAGGTTTAAGGTGGTGAAAATTCGAGTTTCAAGTGAAATAAAGTTTAAGTGATCAAAAGTTGTTCTTCAGGGTTTTTTGATGCTGATCTCATCTTTAACCTTATTCGTATTCTATCGATCCTTCAAAGGAATGAAAACAGGAAAAATTGCGATATTCTAAATACTCGTCACCAGTTGCATTTAGACTTTTAAATATTATTTTACTGACAGGTAAAAATAAGGATAGTTTTTTATCCACGTGATTTTATTCCTATGCATTCAGACTAATTACTAATTATTAATTTTTTTTATGCATATGAATAAATTTATGTGGATAAAAAACTATCCTTATATTTACCTGTCAGTAAAATAATATTTACAAGTTTAAACGCAACTAGTGACGAGTATTTGGAATATCGTAATTTTTAGAGTTTTCATTTTTTTGAAGGATCGACAGGATGTGAGTAAGATTAAAGATGAGATCAGCATCAAATAACCCTGCAGAACAACTTTTGATCGCTTAACATTATTTCCCTTAAAAGGGTTATGGTCCATACGTTAAAAACGATTCAAGAAACTAAAGCAATTAACTTGTGATCCCATAAAAATGAATTTGGTATATATTCTACATGAACACTACTTCGTTTGTTTGTGACTCTCTTCCAAGGAGGTAAACCCGGATAAAGGGAGATATCTGCGATTTTTAGGTTAGGTTAACCTCAAGTCACTTTGTCGCAGCATTACTCTTAGTAAGGAATCTAGCATCCAAAAAGACGCATCTAAAATGCCGAACCCTGAACTCGCGGGTATAAAATTTAAAAAATGTGGATATCATCCAGAATTTTATGCCGAATCCGATTCCAGAGGGCGCGATGTCGGCCAAGATTGCGAAATTGCAAAAAAAATTAAAATTTCGAAAAAAATTTGGAACTTGATGCAAGATGATGCAATATTTGCATCATCTTTCGTTTACATTGCATTTACGAGCTTATTTATAAAGATTTTTTAATAATTCTTATATCAATCGAAAGATTAATGTTTGTAGTTTCATACAAGTGTAATAGAGAGACATTACTTTCATTATAAACAACACCAGAAATTGTTTAAACAATATGTGCTCGGAAAGTGTAGTGTAATTTTCGGCATCGAGGTACTATTGTTATTATTGCAGATAGATTGTAGTTATTCGAGACGAAATACGTAAAATAGACCAACGAACATTTTTTATTAAAACAATTTTTTAATTCGCTGAATAACTTAGGAGATACGATTTTTTTAAAATGAAGCGGTGCATTGTTTTGGTCTACCGCGCGCGCGGTCTTGTCTATGTAGGCTATTTACACATGATTTCGGGGCACTGCTGTTATAATAAAAGTATTTATTATTACGTACAGTGCTCGTCACAATAATTTTGCCACCTATGGCAAGTTTTATTTGATTTATCAGTTATATAAATCCGCCATAATAATATACACCAGGAGGAAATGTAGAGAATTTCGAAAAATGTAGGTTGGCAAGATTATTGTAACGTCTTTCAAATGAAAGTTCGTAGAGATAATAAATAATGCTTACAAAAAGAACAAATTATCTGTATTTAATTTAAGAACAACTACAATGAAATTAAAATATTTTTCGTCTTGACAAAATAATGGTTGTATGTATTGTAAATTCTGTGTACATAATACATATGATAGAATTAAAATTGGAGTAGTATTGGTAAGTCGTTATACATATGATTGATGTTATAATGCTTTAATTAAGTGTCTTGATGTAATAATAAAGTTAAGGTTAAACTAACACCTTTGACATCGGCCTTCACAAAAACAACCTATTATGTACGCCAAACCGGCCTTAACACAACTGCAGGTTCCAATGCAATTTTGGAATTGTTTACATTTACAAAATATGTTTCCAGGCGTTACATTTGGACGGACACTTTTTGTCATAAGCCTTGGTACTAATTTATTGTCCTTCTAAACCCAACCAAAATCTGTAGGGTTGGGAAGCACTGGATTGACGCAACTTGCTGTCTTCCAAATAATTATTTGGTATTATTTGGTCTAAGAATGTGCTGGTGAAATGAGTCTTCAGTTGGTGACAAATTTCGAATATCCGATTTACAAGTGTGAAATAAATGGGCTCGCAAATTGTCCAAATTACCAATGAAAAACGGTCTACTATATAAGACTTTAAAGAAATATCGTGCAGAGTTTTCAAATTTAGTAGTATCAAATGAATTGTCGAGTGGAAAATTCAATTTTGACTTTAACTTAGGATCATTGGCATATTTGAGGCATGTTTTGAATACGTAAGTTTTTCCTTTTCTGAAAGGAAAACTGATCGTATCGCAACCACTTAAGACGTAAGTACATAGAAAAAAATTGCCCAAATAAATTTCTGATATATTCTGCGTAGTCGACAGTTTTTGTATTATGCAGTGAATAGGTATATACACATCGAATCTATGTATCCACAACTCATTTATGTTTATTCTAGTAGCATAGTATAGTGCCATCACAAAAATGTCTGTATCAGTAGCTTGTATTATTACCTTTTTGTAATTAAAATTTGATAGGTACTGAACTATTGCAAATATTCTACTCGATGTGATTTGAAAAGTGTAAGTCTGTTACAATTTTACTTTGTTTCATGGAGGAAATCGCTGTAGTGGCACTATCTTCGGCCATCCTTGTCGTCATAACAGAAACGTTAGTAGACTACTATGATCTGAGTAGAATTTTTCGGAAATATACTTCAATAAACGAGCTTTGTTATTATTTGCAAGGAAAAGTTTCCAATTCGGAATTTTAATATTATCCTGCACTTCAAATTCATGACTCATCACAGTATATTTGCTGCGTCGCATTCGCTCCATTTCTTTGATGTAATTTACATTAGACTCATATTTATCCCCCACTAAAACGATCAAATCACATTCAACGGGTTTGCTACCTATAATTACATCTGCATACTTTCCGAATAGCTCCTTAAACGTTGTACAATTTTTGAATTGATGACGCTGAATAAAAGCCATCATATCAATTATATTTATATTTATTATTATGATGAGTTATGACTACGGCCGCGCGCCCTATGTCTCTCTATTACACTTGTATGAAACTACAAACATTAAGCTTTCGATTGATGTAAGGATTATTAAAAAATCTTTATAAATAAGCTCGTAAATGCAATGTAAACGAAAGATAATGCAATATTTAAGTTCCAAATTTTTTTCGAAATTATTACTTTGCGCCCTCTGGAATCGAATTCGGCATAAAATTCTGGATAATATCCATGTTTTTTAAATTTTATACCTGCGAGTTCATACCCCATGATCGAATTCGGACCTTTAGATTCTCGACTATCTAAAGTACAATGTCTCTAAGGGTATTTTCCATTTTTTTAAAATTTAAATTGCTGATACTACTGTCGGCAGATTTTTATCCAAAAAAGGACACATTTTTCCCACTGTGCGTCGTACCGCCTGTAAACTGATGAAAAGAGATGATACAAACTATAAAATGAAATATATACATTACAACGGGGATAGAACAGTTCACACATATGCGTAAAAAAGACGCAGATTTATGAGCTCCTATACCAGCAATTTCAAATATCGTAATATAATCCAATTCTTTTTTTTAACACATGTGATATGTGAATGATTCTGTCCTTGTCATATAAATTTCATTTTACCATTTATATAATCTTATGTATCTGTACTGTATAAGGTATTATCATAAATATTTTAACATTTTCTAACTATTTGTTACTTATGAAAATTTTAGACACAGAAAATTCAGTTAACTCGATCTTACCGATAATGAAGTTTAATGACTTGTTTTCCATCCATCTGATGCCATCCAGTATATTTTCCAAAATGCACCAAAAATGAATTCAAAACTACGATGTTTGATCAAATTGTAACTAAGAGCAAAACTATAAACTTTAAAATATAACTAGAGTCTCTCGATACCTTTGCCCGGATTGACTGTCTACGATAATCACTCATGAGACAAGTATATTCCTAATTATGGACTGGTTTTCTGTGTAGAGTCAACTGTTAATTTACTTCTTAATAACTAGAACAAAACTAGTAACTAAATGAAAAATACGTACTGTTTTGGACTATTGCTCCTAGATGTGGGAATCTGTACCTGCTCCTATAGAAAATATTGAACCCATCCCAAAATCGAGTCATACGAACATCAATAGTTTTATTTCCAAAGGTTTAAGGCTATAAGTTGCCGCGTGCTTATTTTTCTCCGAGAAAATTATACATCATTATGTACGTGACTTAGTGGCACACAATTATAAAGTTACTAAGTCAGCACTTCCCGGCTGACTTGATAACCACGTTTATCGTTTATTATAATATTCATTTTCTATTTAGTTGTATCATAACTGTTGTACATTACACATGTATGAAGCCATTTTATGTGTAGTGAATTAATAAATCCTGTTCAAAAAGTTAATTTTACTTTTTTAAAAAGTAGTTTCTCCTCCTAAGAACTATTATTGGCGCAGTCGTACAGATTAAGTCCTTCGGTTCGTGCATCGTGCAGAAATCGACGTGAAATTTCGATTTCTTTAGACTTAAAAGAACTTTACGTGTCGGACAGTGCATTGTGCAAATTTTCCATCAAGGAAAAACGACATAAAGACCTATTGCAAGTTGAATTGAGTAGATTTGCAAGGAGTGAAAGTGCGAAAGGATTATTAGCGAACCCCACAGCAGCGATCAACTCCAAAGGATAAGACGAAACCCACTATCGAAGTAAGTCGAGTTTATTCCTTTGTTTCCTACTCCTCAAATTTGTATTATACAGATCTGAGTCGAAACTAGTTGTAAGAAAGTTAATTTTGTTTTAATAATTTTAAATTGCCTATTGCACTACCATACAGAATACGTATATTTTTAATAATTTCGTAATAACATTTTGATTTATATTTGCGCTTTGCTAATAGAGAAAATCAGATTCCAACCGCACCACGTTAGAATATAAAGTGCTATATTGCCTATAATATTTTGTCGTATTTAACTAGTAGGTTGCAAAATACTTATAATTAAAAAACTTCAAAAATTATTATAATTATCTAATTTTATGAGCGACATCGACGAACTAAATAATTCATTTAACTCATTAAGTGTAAATAATTTAAATACTGCTCAAACAACAACAATGCCAGAAATAAATCCTAGCATTTTCAAATTATATGCCGATTCCATTCAAACATATGATGGATCCGAAATCGAACTAGAGCCTTTTATTAATGCTGTAGACGAGTTCTACGAACTTTACCATACCAATGATGTCGCCCTAAATAAAGTTGTCGAATGAGTTATTTTCGGAAAACTTAAGGGCCGCGCTCGTATGATGCTAGGTTCCAGAGTAGAGCTAAATACATGGCCGTTAATTAAACCATTTTTGAGACAAAGCTTTGGAGATAATAGGTCAATAGACGTTCTTGAACAACAACTTTTTACTATGGCTCTAATGAAAAATGAAAATCCGTTAGAATTTTCTAGACGAATACAAACTGCTCGCAGTAAATTATGTTTTAAACTAAATTCAATACCAATTACAGAAATCACGGAAGAACAAAAGAAAATTTATGTTAAACAATACGAGTCACAAAGTTTAAAAGTTTTTCTTAGAAACTTAACCATTAGAGACTGTGATTTCATTAGATCGAGAAATCCAACGAAGCTAGAAGAGGCCATTAATCTTTTTATAGAAAACGAGAATTTTACGCAGTCACAACATCAAGCCCAAAACGTGTCAAAAAGTATTGCACCACAACCAGGACCAAGTTTTAATCCGTCATTTAACTTTAACGCAAATAAATCTTTCAATAAAATACCACCCTTTTTCCAAAATCAGAACCATCAACCACAAAATGTGTTTGTGCCTCAATACCAAAGCCAAAATTATTTCCAAAAACCGAATTTTCCAAGTCAACCAATACCCGTTCAACCCCGAGTAATAAAACAACATTTTCCAACAAATGCACAAACATTCGGACAACAACGAAATGTAAATGTGTTTAAACCAAACCCTCAAAGACAAAATTTTAGCCAACCACAACCAATGTCCATTCAGACTAGACAATCATTTACGAATAATAATCAAAATTTCGCGCAACCTAGGCTTACCCCAAATCAAGTGAGACAACAGTTCCCTTGGGTTAAACAAACCCCTGTACCAAAGTACGCTGTACAGGAACTGAATGCCATAAGCGACGAACCGGAAGTTGTTTATGATGAATCGCAAAACTATCAGCTAACTGACGAAACATCTTTTAACCCTGAAAATAATATGATAAATCCCTTAGAACACGAATATTACGTAGAGCAGCAGGCGAATTACCAACAAGACATTGAAAATGAAAATTTTCAACAGGACGACCAGACAGACAGTCAGAGATAACATTTAACGCCTACATAAACGCGCTTCCCTACATTCAAACTTCAAATCCCAATCTAAAATTATTAATTGACACTGGATGCAACGTTTCGATGCTAAGACATATAGTCGCTGAAAATTATTTCCCGAATTTCATTTATAAAGCTCCATCGCTATTACAATCAATCGGCCAAGCGCGTGAAGCAACCTATAAAGCCCGTATACCAGCTTTCAAAGAACTACAAACAAAGCAAGAGATAGAATTTACCCTTTACCCATTCTCAGACTATTTCGATGGTATTATCGGACTTGATGAACTTAGAAAATTAAAACTTCAGATGGACTTTGAAAACCAAATTCTATACAATGAGAAAATCCAAATTCCTTTTCTATACCGTGAACACCATACACAAAACCACATTACGGTGGAAATACCACCTCATCAATCAATAAATCGGTTGTTTTATGTATCACATCGGCATGGAGATATTATCGTGCCAGAGCAAAAAATATTTGACTTGTTTATACCAGAAACCTTAACTACCGCTAACAATTTTAAGGCTAGATTTGAAATTCAAAATAATACGGATGAGACACAATGCATTACAATTACCGAACCTTTTAAAGTAACACCATATGAGAGCGATGACTTTGAGACATATAATATAGAAAACATTTTACCTGAATTTCACTCTCAAATTACGGAACCACACTCGAGTCCCACGAAAACTCTTAAAGATCTTATTAGAACTGACCACATGAATCCCGAAGAAAGACAAGCAATTTTAAAATTAATTGATAACTTTTCCGATATATTTCACCTAGAAAACCAGCAACTTTCATTCACGAATAAAATAAAGCATACAATAAAAACTACGGACGAAATACCAGTACATGTAAAATCTTATAGGTTTCCTCACTGTCACAAGGAGGAAGTTCGAAATCAAATAAATAAAATGTTAGATGATGGGATAATTAGGCCTAGCCAATCACCCTGGTCAAGTCCCATATGGGTCGTTCCAAAAAAGGCAGACGCCTCGGGCAAACGTAAGTGGCGTATTGTAGTCGACTACCGCAGGTTAAACGACAAAACAGTTGATGATAGGTATCCAATACCTAATATCGATGACATATTGGACAAATTAGGTAAATGTAACTATTTTACTACACTCGATCTAACCAGCGGTTTCCACCAAATCGAGATGTCGGAAGAAAGCATACAAAAAACAGCTTTAAATGTAGAGAACGGGCACTTTGAATACCTAAGAATGCCTTTTGGTTTGAAAAACGCGCCGGCGACCTTTCAGAGGGTCATGGATTTCGTACTGAGAGACATTCAAAATAAAATATGTTTGGTCTATATGGACGACATAATTATTTTTAGTACTTCACTGCAAGAGCATATTGCGAACTTACGGCAAGTCTTTCTTAAATTACGCGAAGCAAAATTAAAAATTCAATTGGACAAATCCGAGTTTCTGAGACAGAACGTAGAATTTTTAGGCCACATAATTACTCCCAATGGCATAAAGCCGAACCCAAACAAGATCCGAGCGATACAACAATTCCCGATACCAAGAACCGCGAAGGAAATCAAATCATTCCTCGGACTGTTAGGGTTTTATCGAAAATTCATTAAAGATTTCGCGAAAATAACGAAACCCTTAACCAAATGTCTGAAAAAGAATGAGAAAATAACGCATGACACGGAATTTTTAAAATCTTTTAACTTATGTAAAGACATCCTGACAAATCAACCCTTACTACAATTCCCGGACTTTAGTAAGCCATTTATTTTAACAACTGACGCTAGCAACTTTGCTATAGGTGCCGTATTATCGCAGGGCCCTATTGGCAACGATAAACCAGTAGCGTACGCATCTCGCACCCTAAATTCTGCAGAGATAAACTATAGTACAATAGAAAAAGAGCTCCTTAGCGCAGTAAATTTTACAAAGTATTTCAGACCATACCTTTTCGGCCGTAAGTTCACCATAATTACCGATCACAAACCGCTGGAGTGGTTACAAAATTTAAAGGAACCTAATAGTCGCCTTATGCGCTGGAGACTCAAATTAATGGAGTATGACTATAATATCGTTTACCGTAAAGGCAAAGAGAATAAAGTGGCTGACGCCCTTTCCCGCGTCGAAATTCACACTATCGATAATGAGAATCAATCGGTTATAGGCAACATAGATAAAACCGATGGCAACAAGATTCAAACCGATTTTCCTGAATTAACCCTTGACGACCTTATTACATTAGACGCTACATCCGACACAGAAGTGTCACCTAATGACCTAATCCAACCACCAATTCCAAAAGTTACACCCCTGGAACCCAAAATCATTATACGTACGAATACCCAAATACGTGCACCGAATATCCCCAGTAACGAAACCGTTCATTCAGCCCGCGAAAACCCGATATTTGAGATTCCCATCTCAGAAGACCCTATAAATAAATTCCAAAATCAAATAATAATGGCGGTAAGCACCAATACCACACGCACACATGTAAGAAACTCAAAACCATTCAATAAAAAAAATCGATACGAGGTAACTTTACCCTACCGAGACCCAGAACAATTTGAAAAGGAAGTAGTAGAATTCTTTAAAAATTATATCAAACCCCGAACTACACATGGGATAATAATAGAACCTCAATATATTCAAAAGATTATTAGCATTTTGCAAAAACACTTCCAACATGCTAGCTATCTACTCGTACAAACTAATAATTACGTACTAGACGAAAAAAATAAAGAGAAACAAATTTCGTACATAAAATACCATCACGAAAATAAAACAGTTCACCGAGGAATTTCAGAAACAATAAAAGCCTTACGACAAAACTATTTTTGGCCGCGCTTAAACGAAGACGTTAGGGATTACATAAACGTCTGCGTAATATGCCAAAAATCCAAATATGAGCGCAGGCCTGATCACTTAAAATTTCAACCTACACCCATCGGCCATAAGCCCTTTGAACATCTCTATATAGACACATTTCAAATAAATAATATCAAATTTCTCACTATAATCGATAGTTTTAGCCGTTATGGACAAGCTTATGAAATCACCCTAGCAGCTAATCATATTTGTGACAATCTATTGAAATATATGACGCATTTCGGAATCCCCAATAAAATAACAAGTGACCAAGGATCCGAATTTAAAAATAGCCTATTCGAGGAATTTTGTAAAGTTCACAACATTGCCTTACACTATATAACAGTAAAAAACCCCAATAGCAACTCTCCCACCGAACGATTTCATTCCACTCTCCTGGAAGAAATGAGAATATTAAAAGACAAATTTAAAAAGGACGAACCCCTCGACAAATTAATGAGCTATGCTATTCTCGGTTACAACAATACCAGTGGCGGCTGGTGAAATTTCAATATTTTTTTTCTCGTCTGTGGCGCATGGGACCCATACGAAATTTGGGAAATAACATCTAGAGAAGCACTTCTCTAATGACCCCTAAAAAATTTTGAAAAAGCAGTTTGCGAAAAAATTTTTGAAAATTTGCTAGCCTCCCCTGGGTCTAGGGACCCCTGTTTACTTTTATTTTTTTTTGTCATATGCATTTGACTTTTCATAAAAATGCATCGACAGATTTTAGAGTTTGTGAAAATATTTTCATTACTAACTGAAATACAATGAACTGAAATTTTGTAATTTACAATTTAACAAATTACAATATTTCAATTCGTTGTATCTACTACAATACTATACATAGTACCACCGGCTTTACGCCCTTCCAAATAATAAAATCCAACCCAGACATTAGAACGCCACTCGAACTTACAGACAGACTAATCATTAATCAATATTTATACAAACATAAAGAAAACGCCCATGTTATTAACGAACTAGTTAAAATACAAAACGAACGAGCAAAAGACTTGACGAATATAAATCAAACTCGTTCTGAACCAGCCACTAAACAACCCGGTGAAAAAGTATACTTTAAACTCGCCCCTCGTAGTAAACTTGCACCTCGATATAGAGAATTAACAGTAGAACTGGACGCCAAAGAAAAAATAGAAACAAATAAAGGGACATACCACAAACATGGGTTAAAACCACAACGAAAAATAACTCAAACAAATCCATCTGTTTCAGATGACGCTGACATCATTAATCTGGATAATTATCCTGATGAACCTGGGGACAGCTCAGATAAAACTGGAAAAACTAAGTAACCCCATACTTCCATTCTCCTTGGGCAGCGCCCGGGTAACAATGCAAAAACATTCCTTTATCAAATACTTAAACTTAGACCATTTCATTAACCCCATAAAAAATTTAGAAATCAATTCAGAACTAATCATTCCATTGATAAATAAAAAAGACGAATTATACCCTCAGTTGCATAACGTCCATTCCCACCTAAAATACTTATTAAAGCAAACCAAAACAAAATTCGAGAATATTAGACCCCTGAGTAATTCACGTCAAAAACGCGGACTCGCAAATATCGTAGGGAAAGCATCTAAATGGGCATTCGGTACACTAGACTCCGAAGACGCCGAACGCTACGATGACGCCATATCAACTCTTGAATCGAACCAACAAGACATTTACCACGATCTCGAAAATTACCTAACTATTACCAAACAATTTATGAATGAAACGGTAGATACTTTGAAAAAAATAATAAATAATCAAAATGAGCTATATCATAGGGTAAAAGCTATTGAGCAAAATCTAAACAAATTTACACTGTTTATCAAAATTCAGAACATTTTAGACATAATGATTATAGATTGCATGTCGCTGATAAATATACTAGATAATATTCAAAATAGCATTTTGTTTGCACAATTAGAATCCGTTCATACCAGTTCATTACCAATCAATGAATTAAAAGATCTAATAAACCATATGAAGGAACTATACCCCAGTGGTCTATATAACTTCACAAACATACAAAGTTTTTACGCACTTATTAAAGCTGAGATTTACTACAGCAATCAATTGATCTGTTTTGTCTTTCACTTTCCGGTACTCAGAGAAAGTATTTACAACTATTATCACCTTTACCCTATACCAATCCATAACCAAACTATCATCCCCCTGAAACCCTACATAATAACGAACTCGACATATCATCACTACGAGGATGCAGCATGCCTAAGAGTGGAGGGACTCTGTATCTACCACATAGAACAGCAAATATCTAAACAAGACTGCATACCAGACGCACTCTTGGGATCAACCCCAATGTCATGCAGCACGTTAACCGTCAACCTAGAAAAAGATATAGTGGAACAAATTAACAACGGCTATCTAGTAGCGATACCGGTGAGAAATATTACCATAGAAAAAAAATGTAACGAACATGGATTCATTACCATACAAGAACCCCATCTCGTCTACATACCCAAGAAATGCAGCGTAACAATCCACGGGTACACGTATAGGAACTCTATCGGCTTTACACCGGAGACACCTCTCGAGATACTACCTATCCATATGATCAACACCGACTTGGACAGCGTCGAAGCAACCCCTTTACAACATATCAACATTGACAAGCTTTCGAGCCTACAACAAGTAGCTGAACGGACACACCTTCATCAATTAAAAACATTTAACACGAAAAGTGACAATGACAATTTAATTCTTTATATTTGCTTAGGTATAGTAGTTATATTTGTATTGATATTTCTTTGCAAAAGTTTGTATGTCAATAAGCAAAAAATATACTCTTCCCTTGCTTTTAGAAATAAAAACAGTAAACATGTAAAAGCAAAAACGGATGTGCACCTAAGTGACCTATCTGATGACGCCGAAAAAACTTCATCCCCTGTTTTTTCGTCTTAGGAGGGAGGCATTATGTACGTGACTTAGTGGCACACAATTATAAAGTTACTAAGTCAGCACTTCCCGGCTGACTTGATAACCACGTTTATCGTTTATTATAATATTCATTTTCTATTTAGTTGTATCATAACTGTTGTACATTACACATGTATGAAGCCATTTTATGTGTAGTGAATTAATAAATCCTGTTCAAAAAGTTAATTTTACTTTTTTAAAAAGTAGTTTCTCCTCCTAAGAACTATTATTACATCAAATTATTTATTCAATTTGTAAAGTTCGTGAAGTGACCCGGCAAACCAGAGCAAAATGCCTGCAACACATTATTAGGTATAATTAGTGACTCGCTTGTCTTGTATTAAAAATTCATCAGACTTGAAGACCTAAGTGGATAAAGGTGTTATGTCACACTTTTAAAGTTTTGATTAAATTAAGTAAAACGGTTTTGAGTTGGAACTTATTTATTTTTTCTTCGATTCAAATAAATAATACCTTATAAAATAGATAATTTTGGGTTATGTTCTTTTGTTTACACTAATATTAAAGAACAATATCAAGCTGTTATGAAACTAGATTTTTCTGTCCAAAACTGTGTACATCCACTAAATTTACTGGTTGTATGTATGACATGGCGCCTTTATAATTAAAAAGTTTCTATAAAATATTACAAATTTAGAATTCACTGTTTATTGGCTGTTAAATCTATATCAGGGGTGTTCAAAAATTGCATAAAGTATTTTTTTTTAAAAATGGGACATAACACCTTTATCCACTTAGGTCTTCACTTGAAAGATATTCAGAATAACTTGTTTTTATTAAAATCGTTTATGGTGTAAGTAGTGGGTGTTTCATTTGTGTTGTGTGCTGTATAAATTCGTAGATATTTTTAATTGCAAATAGTCGTAGAGTTAAAACTTATCTGAAGATTAAGATACGTATCTTATTGTTATACAGGATGTTTCATAGGGAAATATACATAAGTTAACTGTGGGGACCTAGAGAGTTCCAAATGATCCATGTTTAATGGGTGTAACAGCCTTTCATAATCTCCAAAATGGAAATAGCAAAAAACAAACGTATACCAAAATTTTCAAAATATGTTTAGATATTTGAAAAAGCGGAAAAAATAAGCAAAACAATTTGATTTTTTAACACAAATTCAATTTTATAAGGAACTCCATTCGGTAACATTTAAAAAACTATTTTTTATTGTTAAGTTAACAAAATTATTCAACGTTAAGTAATTAAGTAATCAAAACAGTAAACGTTCGATATCATGTTGCTTTAGTGTCATAAAAGTATTGCAAAAAGAAATTACATGTCTGGATTTGATAAAATTTTAAAAATTTTAAAAATAATTTTAAATATTCGCTTAGTATATATGTTTTAATATTAATAGTGAATATTCGTTTAATAATAAATGAAATGAGAAGTGTGCTAAGAAAAATAATATTTTAAAGTCCGGATATATAATTTCTTTTGATCACTGGCATCAACAACAATAATTCGCATTAACAACTACTGCCCTATTTTTTGCCATTCAAATATTCACTTATGAGGGGTGGAGAAGTTCAATATCCCCGCGTGGAGATGTTTCAAAGTAATTTTAAATACTTTTCAATATTTGTTTTTAATTTCAAGTGTGAAATTTTATCGATAACTCCAGTTAAAATACTTAATTTGCCTAGATCACATTTGCTACAATTAGCGATTTTGCACCAATTTTAACCCCATCCTGTGAGGTTTTAAATAAATCAAAAGTTCTGTGACTTTGACATTCATGTTCACAAAACCCCACTTAATAAATATCACCTACTGAAAAAGTTCCAAAATTCTTTTTTCTGTATTTAATCTTCGGGAAAACATTGTAAAAGTTTGTAGTTATACAAGTATATAACTACAAACTTGTCATCTTGGCCTTTTAATTTTTCCGATATTTGTGTGTATTTCCAAAATAAAACAGTGAACAACTTCTAAAATTGTTTCGACATTTCGTCATTTGTATATCCGAAACTATTTAGTAAATTCGGAAACAAATTTTCATAATAGCTAATAAATTGAATATTAAACTTTAATGTTTATCATTTTAATTAAAAATATTTATCTTCTCCAATAGTCGACAAATTAATTATTTCCGATAAAACTCATGATATATATAACTACAAACGTTTTATTTGTATAATAAATAATATTTTCAATGTGATTACTGCTACTATATGAAAATAAAATTCGTAAATCCCTAAATTGCAATTCTAGTGGTTATAGTATTTGTAATTGGAAATATTTACGCCACAAATAATCCGTTATACTGGGTCAATTATTGAAATTTATTGAAACCATAAAAACATTAAAATATAATACGTATATTTAGTTTATTTGCATAACTATAATTACTAATTAGGTTCATATCATGTGTATATGTATCAATAAATTTAATACAAATAGGTTTATGTAATTTCAAATAATATTTACTTATGATTATAATAATGTTTGGTTTTTAAAGCTTGTTGTCAATACTCGTAAAAGTGATATCAATTGTAGGAGAGGAATAGTAAGTACATCCCCTATCGATAATGTAGAGAGTTTGCTCTAAAATTTGGGGTTATAATGAGATCAAAAAGCTATGAGACGAACATCTTCGATCGTGGTAAGAAGTTCGTCATATTGAATTGTATGCCGAATTGACAGATCACCGTATATTCGTAACTTTTCGTCTGACTTGAATTATTCTCCTTAGCTTCTCTTATATATACTAAATACCTGTTACTTGCTTGATTTACCTATTTACCCCCATTTACCCCAATTTACCTCTCTTCAACTGAATAAGATCAAAATATAATCTAGTCCCAGGGGCCCAATTCTGGAACCCCGAACGAATTGATCGTGCACGAACCAACTCGTGCAGTCTGGTTCGCATGCGAACGCAGTTTTTATAAAAATAAAATTCTCCAGTGATAGTCGAAAAGCAGTACACGAGGCGAACACGTTCGTCGACCGTATAACGTACATCGTATCTTGTTTCATATATAGATATACGTCGACCAATAGCAGACCGTGTAAGTCTGGGAACTTTTCGTTGCGATCGTGGTGCAACAGTTGAGAAGTGTCAAAGTCAAAATACTCGAAGTTAAAATGTTTCATCGTGGTGTTATCGTTTGTTGTTGTTTTGCGGTTTACACAAGGATGTTTGGTTGTAGGCGGTTTTGGGATTTTATTTTTATGTTTTGGAGGAATTCTGGCTAAAAATATCCTTTGTAAATAGGAGATTGTGCACCAATGGGTGGATCAAATATTCAGATAGTAAATTAATTAGATCCCGTGCTAGGTCCTTACTTATAGACGAGGAAATATAACACAAAAATAGCCCCAACCTTCAAATTTTTTGGCAGTAAGTCGGATTGAGATGGGACTTTTTGCATTCGCTTCGTTAACTCATCTAGAAACTTTGTGCCATATTTTGGTCTTGCACTTTTTTGAAATTGCATTGCTGCATCGAAAAGTGCATTCTTATAAGTTCATCTTTTCAAGTGATGAAGAGAAAATTCATATCTTCCAGAAAAAACTCCCGAATCATACGAATTTCAGCACCTGGGGGTTTCTTGAGTCACTGGACCTGAATGTGATGTCCAAAGGAGCCCCCTGTGCACCTGGAGGTCAGGACGGCACCAGGAACGTCATCACCTGGAGTTCCCTGTAAACTCATGGAAAATCGATCGAAATTCGTTACCTGGAGGCTTTTCGGGTCGCTCGTCCCGAATCTGACATCGGCAACCTCCTCCGGAGGACCTGGTGCGCGCGTCCTGGCTAATAACGTCATCTCCTGGAGTTTTACTGAAATTACTTATCAAATCGATCGAATCTCGTTACATGGGGGGTTTTTCGGGTCGCTCGTCCCGAATCTGACATCGGCAACCTCCTGTGGAGGACCTGGTGCGCGCGACCTGGCTAAGAACGTCATCTCCTGGAGTTTTACTGAAATTTTGTCGTCAAACTTTCTAACATTGCTTTAATGAATGCTAGTTAGTATATTATTATGGTAGAACAAGTTTTCCACTGCAACCTTTTTCATCATTTCAACGTAAATATCTATGACGCAACAAATTATAAATAATTATTAGTTAAAAATAAAAATAAATATTTATTTCTGCACCTATTTAATTGTATGATAATTATTAGCTGCTCAGTGGAATTCAGTTAGTAGAAATGTTCAGGTACAGAATGTACTTAATGGCAGTTGCCAGCAAGAAAAAGATGGATATCGGAAAAATCATTCCTACGGTAGATGCCCTCACTCAACATCTTAAACGGGTTCATTTACAAGTACAAAATTGGTTGTTTGGAGAAGAGCATCACCTAGATCCAACAGATTGGGGTTGGAAAAACGAGAACGATAAGCTGATCCCCATAGGATGACATAACCACCTGGCCCACCGAATATAATGAAGTTGATATTCTGTGGATGTAAAACCGACTGCGGTTATTCCTGTGGGTATAGGAAGAATGGACTGATTTGCAATATCGCTTGCAAAAATTGTGCCGGCTCAAATTGCACCAACGTCGAGAAATATTCCACAGAACAATTAATTGCCGCCGAAAATGACACTCTCGATGAAGAAAGTACTAACGTATCAATTGATGAGGAGGACGATATTTAGAATAAACTGTAAAATTAAGAAAAGCTTTTTGATAACTTAATGTATTTGTAAAAAAAATATATAAAGTTCAGATATTTTTGAAATTGTGCCTGCATATGTTTTTACCCATACCTTTCATTTTTTCATTTATCCCTCGAATAGTTTCAATTGAATCAACTATTCCAACTCTCGTGATAAAGTAAGTTCATTGAAAAAGAGAGGACATAAAAGTTAAGAGATTTCCGATGTCAGATTCGGGACGAGCGACCCGAAAAACCCCCGGGTAACGAGTTTCTATCGATTTGATAAGTAATTTCAGTAAAACTCCAGGAGATGACGTTATTAGCCAGGTCGCGCGCACCAGGTCCTCCGGAGGAGGTTGCCGATGTCAGATTCTGGACGAACGGCCCGAAAAACCTCCGGGTAACGAGTTTCTATCCGATTTGATAAGTAATTTCAGTAAAACTCCAGGAGATGACGTTATTAGCCAGGTCGCGCGCACCAGGTCCCCCGGAGGAGGTTGCCGATGTCAGATTCGGGACGAGCGACCCGAAAAACCCCCGGGTAACGAGTTTCTATCGATTTGATAAGTAATTTCAGTAAAACTCCAGGAGATGACGTTATTAGCCAGGTCGCGCGCACCAGGTCCTCCGGAGGAGGTTGCCGATGTCAGATTCTGGACGAACGGCCCGAAAAACCTCCGGGTAACGAGTTTCTATCCGATTTGATAAGTAATTTCAGTAAAACTCCAGGAGATGACGTTATTAGCCAGGTCGCGCGCACCAGGTCCTCCGGAGGAGGTTGCCGATGTCAGATTCGGGACGAGCGACCCGAAAAACCTCCGGGTAAGGAGTTTCTATCGATTTGATAAGTAATTTCAGTAAAACTCCAGGAGATGACGTTATTAGCCAAGTCGCGCGCACCAGGTCCTCCGGAGGAGGTTGCCGATGTCATATTCTGGACGAACGACCCGAAAAACCACCAGGTAACGCGTATCGATCGATTTTCTAGAGTTTACAGGTAACTTCAGGTGATGACGTTCCTGGTGCCGTCCTGACCTCCAGGTGCACAGGGGGCTCATTTGGACATCACATTCAGGTCCAGCGACTTAAAGAACCCCCGGGTGCTGAAATTCGTATGATTTGGGAGTTTTTTCTGGAAGATATGAGTTTTTTCTTCATTACTTGAAAAGATGCACTTATAAGAATGCACTTTTCGATGCAGCAATGCAATTTCAAAAAAGTACAAGACCAAAATATGGCACAAAGTTTCTAGACGAGTTAACGAAGTGAATGCAAAAAACCCCATCTTAATCCGACTTACTGCCAAAAAAATTGAAGGTTGACTGCTATATTTCCTCGCCTATTAGTCGAAACATTCTAACGAATTTTATATCGGACATATCAAAGGCATTGTAAACGCGATTATTATGTTCCCTTCTAACTTCTTGAGCTGGCTCCATTTCTTCCAAGTTATTAATTGCTATTAAAAGATTCAGCTCATCTAAAGCAGCAATTAGAACACTCTAACACAATTTCCAACCAAAATAAAGCTTTTTGACTAAAGGTGGACGTTAACTTAAAGGTTATGTTGACATGCCAATACGCTTTTCGCCACCGAAACACCGATCGAGTGCTTTCCGTGCACGAATCTGTTCGTTCATGTGTTAGTCGACAGTTCGAGAATAAAAAAAGTACGTTCATATGCGAACTTCAACGCCATTCGTGCACGAATCGGGTTTGTCTAGTTTCGAGAATCGGGCCCCAGATCTCGTTAAAATACATACTTGTACCAAATTCCAAGTCAATACCTTAAAATGTTCCAGAGTAATCGTGCGCTCAAGAAAAGTACAGACAGACCGATAGACAGAAATTTGTTTTGCTCAAAATCTCGACATTTCATGACATTTTAAGCCTATTTGAACAATTAAATTTTTTTTTTGTCGATACTATACTTCCACTGGGTGTGGAAGCAATACCACCTTAAAACAAAAAAAAACAAAACAAATCTACTTTTTCCCTTTTATTGTCATTTCCACCCATTTTTTGTAATTTTACAAAAATAAACCATTTCAGTCTATTTTATTAGCTAGCTTTTAATATTTGAATTTGAAAAATAAGAGAGATTTGACAATTTTAGTCTCGCGCCGACACACAATAATTTAAGTAACAATTAAAAATTGCGAAACAGATGAATGATAGTGAGCAATAGTGATATGACGCGCTGGTGCTTGTACAAGGTTGCATCCTAAGAGGCGTAACAGTGGCGTGCAATTAAAAAGGTTTTATGGTAAAATTGCGTCACCATTAAAAGTCTGTTAGAAAGAAAATATTAAAACAATAAGTTATTGCATGCTATTCGTAATATAATTAATAAATAAATGACAACTAAAAATATCTGCAAATATATTATGTCAACATATATAAATAATGTAAATGCCTTCAACTAGGTACTTGTTATCACTGTCAGAATTATTATTGGTACAATTACCGTCTCCAAATAATTAATAGTTCAACTGCACTGAAATTATCCACAAGCACTTCATATTCCAAATACTTCTCCTCTATTTTGATCACATGGTCACAGCGTTTTTTCCTGAATTCATATTCAGCTAACTAAAGTCTATCTTCTAATTTCAATGTGGCGCATTTTACACCTACGTTAGTTATAACTGTAGCCCATATCAATTCAATAGGATTTAAATCCAGGTAATGGAGTCTAAACGTAAGATGGTATGCCTATGGTTTTGCGATAAGATGTCAAAGTAGATTCTGAATTGCTTTTTATTCAAACACCTGCAGAGTTGTGCCTATCAACGCATACCACTATTGCTAGCCACTCTTCCCCGCACTAGTCGAAAGCATTTAACCTACGCCACTATAGTAAAACCTTAGCGCGAGGGATTTTACTGACACTAAATGAGCTTCTGTACAGTCCCCTCCGTTTGACAGTAAATTGTAACAGTAAAGCATAACTTATTCACATTCGCAACCATGGTTCTACTCTATGACCTCTTCGGTCCTCAAACTTCAACCCTTTGAATTTGGACTCCTGGTGGCATATACATATACAACAATATACAAAACGATCAAATTTACGTGGCTTGTAAATTGCGTATAAAACAGGCGGAGAAGACATCGCCTTTCTCATTCAAGTACATACAATCGGAGAGCATGAGAGCATTTCGTCAAGTGCCCATATGACTTTCACGAGCCACGTGACATTGGACAAGTAGTAGTTTGATGAAATAAATAGTATTGGGAAAATGACAGAAAGGATCAGTAAAAAGTCAACCCCATTGGGATAATCCATCAAATAAAATTTTTAATATTATACCTGTGGCGTCTGAAAATTTGGTTTTTCTAGTCAACACCTAGAACATATCAAACATATAGTCGAAAAATTGATATTCATCATTTCCCTTGCAAGAATTTTAGGACATACGTTTAATATGCAAAGTGCACTTTATTTCTTGGCAAACTACCAGTCTCTGAAGATTGGCACATTAGTTATATATAGATTACCGACAAGCTGTATTTTTATGCCCTCTTTATTTTTTCTTTACTTTTTTTATATTTCTCTTTCTACGTATTGGTTAATACGTGACATAATTGTCGCCTCACGTCGGCGCCTGCCCACTAAGCATGAAACATATATGAAACGTTTAAAAATTTTGTAACCAGGAATAAATGAAACACTTTCCAAAAACATCTTATATTTACGACACAATAAAATTTTACTATTGTTGTAATACTGCAGAAACATTTCACATTTATTGTTTCGCTGATATGATTAATGAATTTAAATGATACGCATTCCTCTAAGATTTTTAGAATGAAGAAATCTTCTTAAAGCCTTAGAACATTTGTTCCAACGAGAAATTACAAACTAGTCAGATCAAAACACCTCTGTCTAACGTGGTTAGCTGACCAACCGCATTATTCCTTATTAGTCCATGATTTTTGGTGAAACAGACCTAGTTAATTAATAATTATTCGAAAATTTCCATACAAATCCCAGACTGTAATGAATGTCAAATATAATGATTTGAAGTAAAAGCTAATTAAGGTATTGACTGCACCAAATTTAAACGGCATGTATCATTCAAACGTTTCTTGAAGGCAATAACTCTCGTGTCTGCAATGTGTCTGAAAAGCTTTGTCGCGATTCAGGGACGTTTTATGCTTCGGTACAGAAACATCTCCAAAACAAAAAAGTGTTTACTGGGTGGTTTGTTCTAGTTTATATTTTCAAGTACAAGTAAAACTTGTGAAGTTCAATTTGGATTGTGACAACTTTAATCCTTGCAATACCATGCATTGACTTTTACACATAATATTCTCGTAGTAGATATTTATCTGGTGTACCTCCATACCATACAGTTAAATTGTAAACAACTCTTCCCTTCTAAATATCATTTTTAAATTATATTGTATATGAATAATGCTTATATTTTCAGGTAATCAGAGAAAACAAAGAAGAGAAAGGACGACATTTACTCGGGCGCAGCTGGACATACTAGAGTCGCTTTTTGGCAAAACAAGATATCCAGATATATTTATGAGAGAAGAAGTGGCCTTGAAAATCAATTTACCTGAATCCAGAGTACAGGTAAATACTACACGTACAACAAAACGATCTAAAGGGTTCACATGTTGTTCATTTCGATTGACACACTTCTATACGCTTTTAGACTGAGGTTTCTACTGTCTTTAATATTGCTGGAACTTCTAAAAGCATTTATTTTTTAATATGTTGGATTGTTGTTATGCTAGAGGTAAAGTGCAAGAAGATGCCACTTTCTTCAACAATGTCTTATTTACTGATGAGGCAACATTCATAAAAATGGATTTATTAACAGGCACAATTTCCATTATTATGCTTTGGAAAATCTCCATATTTTCAGGCTTACCAGCTCAGATGGGCCATAAACGTTTGAGAAGGCATTATTGTAGAATAATAGAGATAGTATGTAGAGTAATATGGCCGCATTTTGTTAAGGGTACATTAACGGAAGCTATTTATCTTCATTTTTTGGAGAACTATCTGCCACAATTTTTGGTAAATCTTCCTCAAAGTTTCGAAACAGGATGTAGCTTTAGCAAGATGGTGCTCCACCACATTATTTAAATGTCTATATAATATTTACCCACATAAATGAATTGAATGAAATAGCCTACTGAATCTTCAGATTTTACAAAAATGGATTTATTTTTATGGGGATACATGAAAGAAATTACTTATAGAGATACACTAACAACGATCCAACGATATGAAGAAAAGATTAATAAATGCTTTTGGAAGTATCACACCAGCAATATTATAGTAGATACCACATTCCAAAGGCTCATAGAAACGCATGTCAATCAAAATGGCCAACATGTGGAGCACTTATTATTATTATTTTTTATTAGTAATGGAATAAACTGAAAATGGTTAGAAATAGCCATATAGATGTACATACAAAAATGTTCCATTTGCAAAAATTGAGAAAATTCAGTTCTAACAGTTATAAATTTAAAAAGCATTTTTAGCCACTATATACGATATACTTTTATTATTATTTGTACAATGTATCTTAAAATCTATAATTGTCACTGTAGTGGTTTTTTCAACATGCATATGTAGATGGCATTATTTCAACAACAACAAAATAATTACTTCCAAGTAGTTGGGACAGAGTCAATATTAATAATATAGGAGTGGAAGGAGGCGAGAAAGGTTCTTTAAAAAATGTAATGATGTATTATAATTCATTCCATTTTAAAAAAAGGTACTTGACCTTGTATATTCGAAAATAATTTTATAGACTTTTCCTCTATATTTCAGTAAAATTTGACATCATATGACGAGTTAGCAAAAACAACTGGAAAAGTTTTAAAAAAGGGTGATGTTCATTTTGACATTCCGAATAAAACTTTAGATTTTCCGAGTCGTGATGACTGTGCTCGCGGTGGGGGAATTGGAAAAAATTACAAGACACCGTCTTGGCTGCAACTCAAGAACGCTTAGAGGTATTAAAATAGAGGTTATTATGAAAAATGTACCTCTTAAAATTCTGTCAAAAAAGATCTTATGCAATTTTTTCGTAGAACTTATAATTTTCCCACAAATGAGCTTAGAATGTCACACTTTTTTTTTATTTCTGGAAAAATCCGTTCCCAATGGAATTTACACTGAAAATGAATTAATTATTCAGTGATATATGATTTATAATGCTTGTAAAATTCTTTTTTTAATTTTAACATATAAAGTGACACTTTTCAAAATTGACGTAAGTGTCAAAACGTCCTACTTTATGTAACCAGTTATGAAAATAGTATATTATATTACTAGGAGTAGAACGCACTTTTTTTTGTGTTGAGCCCAGGATTTGCGGCTGAGGCGAAGCCGAAGCCGCAAACGGGCGAAACACAAAAAAAGGCGTTCTACTCCGTGTAATATATACTATTTTTTCTTCAAGCGTATTAAAATGCAAAAATTCATTTATTTATCATAAATGTACAAATATTCAAACTACAGTCTTACATGTTGACACAATATGACAAGTGGCTAGTGGATAGCGCGCCACCGGTGGCTTTCGGTATTAACATTATGTTACTAGTAAAACAATACCCACTACGGCGGCGCTTTCGGAACTAACATTATGTTACTAGTAAAACAATGTCCACTACGGTGGCGTTCGGTACTAACATTTTGTTACTAGTAAAACAATGTCCTACTTCTACTTCTGTTTTTGGTGACATAATTTAAACATTTTAATACGCTTGAAGAAAAATAAAATTTTTTCTACTTCCATCTTTAAAATGGCGTTTATCGTATACGTTTCCATGACGCTAAATAATCCTTTAAACACGCTTTCGACAAACCGTGACTTCGTGCATTTTAGTCACAGGCTGAACTTAGCAACGAGATATTAGTCATGGCTGAGGTTAATTCTAGATATTTTAATGGCAAAAATCAAGTTAGTTTTCCGTAATTCTTGTCATCAATCTGTCAAAATAAATCGACGCGTTGTGACAAGAGACAAGTAATTTTTTATTTTTTGGAAAAAAATGAGCCTAAACGACAGTGAAAGTGAACAAGATGTTTTCATTGGTACTCCGCCCGAAATTACTCAAGCAGCGGCATCGGCAACTGCTAGTTTGCTGCCAGAAAAATCTAAAAGTCAATACGAACGTGCATATAAACTTTTCCAAGATTGGCGTCAAGAAAACCAAACAAATTCATTTTCTGAGAATGTATTACTTGCTTATTTCCAAAATTTGTCGAAAAAGATGAAACCGTCCTCTTTGTGGGCAATCTATTCAATGCTGCGGACGACAATTAATCTAAAAAACAATGTTGATATTAGCAAGTACCCCAAATTGTGCGCATTTCTGGAGCGTAAATCAGACGGTTACAGACCTAAAAAGTCGAAAATATTGACACCCCAGCAAATTAGAGAATTCTCATCATCTGCTCCAGACGAAGAATACCTATTTACAAAGGTAATAGTATAAAACCAAATTAAATAAAAATAAACAAAATTATAAATATTTTAGGTAGGGTTACTTTTTGGAATAATGGGAGCTTGTCGGCGGGAAGAATTGACGAAAATTCAAACAAGTGATGTTGAAGACCTTAACACGGCCCTTTTAGTTCATATTCCTGACACGAAAACAAAAACGGAACGTCAGTTTGTTATTGGAGGTAATTTCTATCATACATGCAAGAAATACATGGAACTTCGACCTCCAAACCTGACCCGATTTTTCTTAAACTACCAGCGAGGAAAATGTAGAAAACAGCCAATTGGAATTAATAAATTTGGCAGCCTCTCTAGCGTAGTAGAAAAATTCTTAAAATTACCTGACCCTGCTGCTTATACTGGTCATTGCCTAAGAAGGTCTTCAGCGACGATTTTGGTGGACTCGGGTGCGGACATCACAGCATTAAAGCGTCATGGAGGGTGGCGATCCACAGCTGTTGCAAAGAGTTATATTGACCACTCGTTAAACAATAAAATTGAGACCGCTACTAAAATCATGAACACTGTTCAAAATAATGCAATGCAAAAAAATAAAGAGAATATTGATATTGCAATTGCTCAAAGTTCAAGCATTGATAAAAATGAAAGTGGACCAAGTATTAGCTTCAATTCAAATCATGAAGCAAATTTAACACAGTTCGATGGAACGCATTTAGGAAAATCACTTAGTTTTTTTAGCAATTGCCAAAATGTTTCCAATGTAACCATTAATATACACAATAAGTAGAACAATAGTTTAGTAATTTTTTACTGTTACCATGTTATTGATACGTTAATAAATGAAATATTAAAATAACTTCCAAATTTTTTATTTAGATATTTGCTGTCGTAGAAAAAGTATAGTATGCAACACGTTTTATAAACTTGTTAGTCACTCATTTTATTAAACACTTGCTCCGCTACGCGTCGCTCGCGATTAATAAAACTCGTGACTAAAATGACGTTTATAAAACTTGTTACATAATATACTATTACGTAACTGGTGAGGAAAAGTTCGTTATGTCATCAGTTATGAAAAATAAGCAACTCTCAAAAAGAAAAAGAAACAATGTTTTTCAAGACAAAACTGAATACTGAGTCCAAAAAATGGAAGCTTTTAAATTCTTCTTTCCTTCAAAATATGGTAACAAAACTTTTTCATTAACACGATTTACCATATGCTATCAAATTACGATTTCAAATAATATATAACTTGGTTAAATGACGTTTGTCAATTTTGACATTAAATTTATAATATGTAATAATAGCGGCAAAGGTGACTATGAAAAACAGTACTTAATTTTTAAGATCTTTAAATACACCTATTTCATTTATGTTTAAAGGGTTTTTAGATTTTTAAAATTAGAAAAAATCATGTATCATGTGCGGATGTACGGATCTCGCTTCGCTCGTCCCGCAAATTCCACTCGTCACACAAAATAACGTCTTTCGTAACTGGTAAATAGCTATTATTACTCTTATAGTGCGGGAGCTAAGTGGCTTTTTCGGACACTAATCGTTCGGACACTCATCCTTACAAGCATTTCTATGCGCTGATTAATTCTATCGAACTTAAATAACGACAAAATAGACTTCTGGCATATGTCAGCCCGTCGAGTTGGCCATGGTTCAAGATATAAAAATCAGTGAAATTATATCATAGTTACAAAGTCAATTTTTTTTTGTGTGTGTACACATTTTATGTTTAGAATGAATAAAATAAGATCGCCAGAAAGTGTGGGCCATCAGGGGCGCAACCAGAAAGGTCAAAGAGGTAAAAAAACGGAGTTATATAACATCATCGTTACAAACTTTTTTAAGGTTGAGCATGTTTATTTAAATGTTTTGTACACAGAAAAAAATTCCCAAAAAGAAACTCACGTCAGTAAGGCTAGCCAGAAAGAAAATGTTTAGGATTTTTGAAGAAAATTAGATTTTTTTCGCATATTTCATCTCAGAACTCTAAACTCATCGTTACAAGTTCTGGCTCCTTTTTAAAACGTAAATATAAGCTCCTTCAACAATAGAATAGCCTCCCCGTAAAGTTCTTAGTGTCAACAAAATTACCATAGACTCTTAAATATACAGGAATTTAACACTTTCGGCTAACTTGACTCCGTACCGTGCCTCAGATGTATTGTATCATTATTACCTTTCTGGCTGCGCCTCCTGACGGCCCACACTTTCTGGCGATCATATTTTATTCATTCTAAACATAAAATGTGTACACACAAAAAAAATGAGCCTTGTAACGATGACATGATTTCACTGATTTTTAAACAGTGTTCGTGACGCTCCTGACAAGTTAAGTAATAATTATGCCAAAAATGATGAATTCGGTTAGTGAAGATGAACTAATATGTACACCATCAGAATAAAGAAAAGTAGCTAATGATTCATACAGTGTGACCCGTTTGTTTGCGAGTCACCCTGTAAAATCTTTATTTATTGGGCGATTTTAACCGAATTTATTTTTAAATGTAGATTTTGATGAACTGTATTTGAAGAGCAAAGAACGCCAATTTCTACAAAATCCAAGGGCTACTATGTCAGTTTTTGGGAGTAAATTTTAAAGATTTCATATTAGCGATTTTTTTTAAATCTATGCACGGCACTAGATTCACCATCTCTCAAAATGGGCCTGTACTAAATTTTATCAAAAAATTTTAAGTAGGAACGATTTTGTAGCCAAATTAAAAATGCACAATACTTACCATTTTCATAAATTTATTCTGTCAAGTTATTCATGAAAAAACATTGAAATGAAATGAAACTAATTAGTCCAGTCAGCGAATGATCTAAAGGTTGGTGTAGAGTGCGTGAGCAGGGACCTAAGCGATTACTTTAGAAAGTTTAGGGAGTGAACATACTGAAAGTCCTGACGTCTAGGAGGTGAGCCGGAGGGGGGGGGGGCACAAAGAAAGTCCCACTTTTGGTTTTTTCGCTTATATCTCTAAAATGGTGCATCGCAGGGAAAAATATTCATATACAAAATGAAAGCTCATGAAATTCTCTACAACTTTCGTTTTATATACTTTTTTCGAATTCGCAACCGTTTTCGAGCTACACGCTCCGGAAAAGTGAAAATTTTCGAAAAACAGATTTTTACCTCTTCAACTTTAAGGAAAAGCAAAGTGGGCTTCTCAAAATTGTACTTAAGTCAAAAATCATCAAGAAAGCGGCAGTGATCTTTTACAACCTCTCTTCCACTTAAGGCGAGGTTGAAGAGGCTGGGAAGATTTGTTTCCTCAAATGGTATGGGGCACCATCAAGATAGACCTCCCTCAATCAGTATCACTTCCAGTTGTTCATGAGGTCAGTGGCAATATTAAGCCTGACATCAGCTCCCTCCTACCAACTGAGAGCGCAGATAAACGGCATTCCTGGCGCACCTACCAGAAGTGCAGCAGTGGCTCGGGAATGAGCTGCCCCCTCAAGAGTGGGGGTGGAAATATGTAGGAGACACATTGGTGCCAATTACAAGCACCGGAGGTCCTACTTTTTTTTATCATCTTTAAAATACAATTTTCTATCTTGCAGGTAAAAATCTGTTTTTCGAAAATTTTCACTTTTCTGGAGCGTGTAGCTCGAAACTGGTTGCGAATTTTTCCCTGCGATGCACCGTTTTCGAGATATAAGCGAAAAAAACGAAAGTAGGACTTTCTTTGTGCCTCCCCCCCTCCGGCTCACCTCCTAGACGTCAGGACTTTCAGTATGTTCACTCCCTAAGCACCCTGAATAACTTTCTAAAGGAATCGCTTAAGTCCCTACTCACGCACTCTAAACCTCCTTTATTGACTGGAGTAAATAGTAACATGGTATAAATATTCTTATACTTAGTTTTGACAAATTAAAAAATGCAATAAAAACTTTAAGCAACAATGAAACAAGAAAAAAATAGAGAATTCCGAAAATTATTCAGAATTAGATTTTCGTCACTTCTATTAATCCACCATTTATTTCAACACACTTGTCAATTCTTTTACGTACGTTGGTAGTTATCTTTCGTATTTGTTCTGGACTATTTCGCCCAATCCAACGATTTTCGAAATGGTCGTTTAACCATTCTCTTACTATAACAGAGTTATGAATAGGACTACCATCTAACTGAAATTTTACATTAAGGAGATTGTGTAATGGTAAATTATCTAATGCGTTCCAGAACTCGCTTCCAAGAAAATTTAAAAACCCATTCGCATTCAAATTACTCTCAAAGAAAAAAGGGCCAATTATTCTGTCTTTTAGTATTCCGCAACAAACGTTAATTTTTTGCGAATACTGTCTCCTTGCATTTATAACGAATTCCGGATTCTCAGCTGACCAGTAAGGGCAATTTTGACTTGAAACCACCCCATTTGTCGTAAATGTGGCTTCATCGCTGAATAAAATTTCATCGAAAAAATTATGATTATTTAGATATTCCCCTTGTAGCCAATAGCAAAACTCTAATCGTCTTTCCTCATCTCCCAGTTCCAATGTATGCAAAATTTTTGGCTTAAATGCCTTTATTTTGTTTTTTTCCAGACACCTCCTAATACTTTCTCTGGGAATATTAAGATCTAAGCTAGCCGTTCAAATAGTAGTCCGGGGGTTGTTTAAATATTCTAAAATTCCGTCATTATTTCTCAAAATTCCACGACGTCCATTATGCCTGGCTCTAAGCTAATTTTTTGAAACAGACCCTGTCTCATTGAAATCTTTATTAACGCGTTGTACAGTACTCCGACTTGTCTATCTGGGTGTCTATTATTGAATTCTCTCACAGCTTCTCTTGTTGAACGCATATTATCGCCAACAAGACGTACAATTTCTATTTTGTCTCTTAAATTTAAGTTTTCCATGGTTATTATTAGGTACACTAGAGAAACTGTTATAACTTTCCTACAACTTAGGGCCGGTTTTATAGGTACATATTGAACTAAAATTTAACTAGAAGTTTAAACTGAAGTTTTACTGGAAGTTCAAACTTTAGATTTTAGTGTTCGCTAAAATGCTGTTTTATAGGTGCTTGTCAAGATCGTCAGTTCTATCAGTAAGTTGGTAGCATAGTGACAAATTGGCAGTTGATGTCATTTTCATTACTGTTACTTTGACTTTTCGCGATGAGTGACAAAAGATCTTTAAATTTCAACGACAGTAAAATAAAGCTATTGATTGAATTAGTTAAAAAGCGTAAAGATATAATCGAATGCAAGAGAAGTGATTCGGTTACGTGGAAGGATAAAGCAAATGCCTGGATTGCACTTGGGAAAGATTTTAATAACGCAGATTGTTCTATCAGAAGAACTTCTACAAATTAAAAGATTTAAATATTCATAATGATCAGGTCTCTCTCGGAATTTTCGTGCATGACGAGGTGCTTCTATTATATTTGTAACACCATCTTCATCGCTTGATAAAATGTCCTCAAAAATATCGAAAATGTCCATTTTCTATAACTTCCTTTTTACAGAATATGTAATAGTTAATTATTTGTAGATTAAGTTGAAATTTGAAGTTTGTATTGAGTGCAACATCCTTCAAAATATTGCTAATTAATCAACGTAAGCGTGCATAAACCTAAGTTTGGCGTTTAAACTTAAGATTGGCAGTTACTGGCAGATATAAAACGTACTTTTTGACAAAACTTAGAATTAACTATCAGTTAAACCGAACCTATAAATGCTATGAATTTCAGAAAATAGTTGGAAATTTTTAATTTAATAAAACATTTTACATAATTGATGTAAGTAGATCGACATTCATAGCAATCTGGATGCTCTAAACTAACCCAAACCTCGAATTTTTCTGACTTGCAATATTTTTCAAAAAAAAAAAATCAATATTTTTAAATGAAAATTCATATTTGAACTTACTTAATTTTTCTGAACTACTTTTCCAAATACATTTTTCCTCTATCTCAATCGCTAATGTTACTTTTGCAAAATTCCCATTTTAAAAACATCACAGTTGGCTTTGAAATAGAGATTGAGTAACAGTTCTACCTTCCAAAGGTAGTTCATTATGGGTATTATGTGCTATAAAAAATATATACAAATCCAAATTCAAATAGCCAAGTTATAGGGGTGGCTTAGTACGAAGTGGGACACACTGTATAATAATACATACACATACAGGATATTCTCTGATTAAGGTCGTAGTAGACGAACACACACAAACTTTAGAATATTTTTTGCATATTTATTATTTGGGATCATCTCTACTTATCGGAAATGTAATTTTGGGTATACTTTTAATTTCTTCAAATCTCGTAGACCATGGCAATTGAGCAAAAACTATTTTATTTTTCGGAAAGTACTTTTCTGTCAAAAATACCGCAAAATGTCAATAAGAAAAGTTAATCAGATGGAAAAGTTATACTACTATGCAAAATTTTAAGAAGGTCGGCCCACTTTGATGATTTAAATACTTGTTCACTATAACTTTCCTTACACGACTGAACTACTAGTTTACTTATGTCTTTAAATTCATAGTTATCATAGAACTTGCAACTCCATATATCGAAGTTGGACGCACTATTGCCTCACCTAGGGTGCCCCTTATCATTATATAACCTAAATTTTTTTCTCGGATTTTGGGGAGTGCCGGGCATAATTTTATTCCAGTGGATCTAAAAATAAGTCTTACCAAATTTTAGCTCAATCGAACACTGTTAACCCGTCGCGCTTGGCGTCTAACGTAATGAGAATCTATGCGCAAGTGTATTCGTAATGCTTTTCTATCGCAGAATCCACAGAACCCTCTAATTAGCTATGATTTTGTAGTATATCGAAGTAATAAAAGAGGCATACAAAATTATCAATGAAACCCGACAAATGACATCACCCGGGTAGCTAGGAGTGACTGGAGAAAACCATTACAGAATTTTCTTAGTTGAAATTAAACATGAAATTAATAAATGGCATCGGTTATTATGAATGCATTCATGTGACTACGTATTTCTTAAAATAATTATTCCCACTTATATTCAGTAAGATTTAGACAAATAATAATCACTGTGAAAAATATTTTAAAGAAATATTTGCCCCACTTACCCTCAATGCGCATTTTGGGATTTAATAGAAAAGGCAGAAGAATTTAGTTTTGACACCACTGCTTCAATATGGGTAGAATTAAAGGCACTTGTGCGCTGTTAGAACAGAAACTTGAAAGAAATATATTATTTTTTGGTTGCCGTCACCTACCATGTTTTCGAAATTATTTTGGCAACAGTTTTTGAAAAAAGCAAATTTGCTATTTCAGAACCATTATTTAAAAGATTTAAAAATTATTGGTCTAGAATCAACGTTCAAAATTTCGTTCCAGCTGTGGTAAACCCTGAAATTAAACAAATTGTTAACGATCATACTGAAACTATTCTAGAAAGTATAAATGATGCGACTTCTAAAAAGTTTCCTCGAGAAGACTACCTGAATCTCGTAATAATATTCCTAGGAGGCTAAAGGAGAATTTAGAAAGCCGGGTGCTTACCATATGGCCAGGCGGATGGCAAAAGCCATATATTTCTTAAAAATCATTTCATTTCGAACAGAATTCGATTTAACAAAAGGGGAGGAAAAATCACTTTGCCTAACAACATGCTTCATTGTAAAATGCTACGTAAAATACTGGATTTATGCGTCAGAAGCAATATCTGCTTCAGTAATGGATATCAAATTCTTGCGAGAATTAGATCAGTATAAAGAAATTAATAAAAATATCGTCGAAGTAGCTATTGGGAAATTTGTGAACCATTTGTATTATTTGACTGATGAATGTGTCGCTTGATGACTCGATTACAGAAAATACAAAAGTAAAGATGGCACAAAAAATTTTAGAAGAAGCAGTAAATGTAGAAGATGAAAATGAAATTGAAGATGAAACAGAAGATACCTAATCTTAAGAAATTGCCAAAGAGGACAGAAGAAATTTTCGAATTCTTAAAATTCTCTGATGGTGAAATTTTAATAAAATTACTTAGTAATAAGTCAATAAATTTATTTCACCGATTTAAAATAGACAATTTTTTACATCTGCATCCATACGAATGGAAAAATTCTAATGAGTATAAACAAGGACAGCTAGTCATTGGAGAATTAAAATTAGTAAATGACTCCGTCGAACGGAGAATAAAATTAATTCAAGATTTTAGGAGGATAAAAATTTTTTATTGCAGGTGGGTCATTTTTTCATTGATATTTCCAAACTTTCTACAAGATTCGTTTTCTTAATGTATTTGTCCCTTTGGTTTACTTTTTGGACTGTCCAAGATTACCGCCGTAAATATCATCAGACAACCAAAAAAGTATTGCAGAAAACTGTCGAAATGTAGAACGTTAGATTATGGACTAGTTTTAAAACTTTGTATTCTCGAATCAAACAGTAAATAAATTAATAACTTAACATGTATATATGATTTCCAAAAAGTAAACCATTTTAAAAGACGATGTAGGGCTAAAAATAAAATAAAATCGATAAAAAATTAATTTTTGATTTTTGAAAATTTTAGGCGACGAGCGCGACGTGTTACTTATATTCCATTAAGCTAAAAATTGGTGGGGATTTTTTTTAAACATAATGGAACAAAATTCCGCCCGGCACTTCCCAAAAATTAAAACTTCAAAAATAAGGGGCACCCTACCCACCCTGTATATTAATATATAGATAGCGTTATTTTGTACATATTTCCAAAGAATAATGCACATTTAGTTAATTTCAGTATTTATCGTATTATTAACATTCAAGCATATATCCTACAAATATAAAATTTATAACATAATCTTTCTGAAAATGTAGCTGAGAATGTATAGATCGAACTACACAAACACAACGAAAGAAACCCTCATCCAAGTATACAATAGAATTGCGTTCTCATTTTCAGTAGATTGTACGGATTCCTTTGGTAACAATGTCATGACGTCTATCGATTTTTAGTTAAACAGAACTTGATATTACATACACTGTTCAATAAAGTCCTTTGAACATATAAGTTACGAACTTACGTATACATATATTTAAATTTAAAACAAAACCATTTTACGTTATCAAGGAGAACACGATTCAGGTTATTTTGTAAATGGGCATTTTGCATGACATTTGTGTTATATATCAGAATGCGCACAAATAGGAGTGCCAGAATGTATGTACGTCAAGTTATTAGTGACTGAATCGTATTGAAAATATTTCTACAACTTTAATGATAGTTGTATTCCCATATTAATTAATAGGGAAATCAAAGCAGTAAATGATTACATTACTTCCGTTACCTTTTTCCGTTGGTTATATGTAACTTTAATCAACATACTTAAAAGCACAATGATCATTATAGAAAACAGATTGATGTATTTGGATCGAATTTTTCGATTTTTTGGGTTTCCAGGGAGGCGAAATATTCGCAATGAAGGTATGTAGGACAATTATGTTTTGCTGGTTTAAGTGACACAGAGAAGAGGAGGATAAACACATTATTTGTTACTACACTCAAAGAAATAGTATGGGTAAATTCAACAAAAAAAAAAATGGTTAACTAACAATATCGTTAATTTTGTTAAACCAAACTATATTGATGGTATTTTTAAACAAGAGGTGATTGTTATTTTAATTAATAAAAAGTTGTCGTACAACAAAACAAACATTAACTTAAAAAATAGATGAATAAGACTATCATTTTGTTCGTCTGACTATTATTTTGTTGAATTCTGTCAAATTAAACTAGATAATAGTATATTTTATTTTTAACTATTATCGAATTGTAATTCTAACCCAGTGTTAGTTCGCTGTATTATTGTACTTGGTAGACAAACCAATATTATTGTCGTCTTCTAGAAGTTCTAAAAGAATTACCATAAAATTTGCTTGCTTACCACGTAGTCTATTACAGAAATTATTCCAAGATGACGCCACATACAAATCACTGACAATAATCAATCATGCATTATCTTCTACTCTTATGAATTTATAGAAAATTAATAACATGATTGCAATGTTCAAATTCTCTCAGGGATCATCGATATATTTGGATGGATCTTATAAACGATCTCTAATCTGTGGTTTGGGTGGTCTGATGTCTCAATACTGAGATTTTGGCTAACCAGAAAAACTTCATCATACGATAAAGTGTAGATCAACCTAAAAATTAGTTGGTGAACGAAAAATAAAGTCGTTGAACTATTTAATTGTAGACCAAATTGAAAATGGTTAGTGAACATAAAAAAATGGCATTGTACTATTTAATTTGTTACAAGAAGATATGATTATTAAACTACTATTTGTTTACGAAAACAAATAAAGTTGTATGACTATTCTTTTCTGATTGATTTAACTATGAAACTAGATAGGCGCGATTTCATATGCTCTTTTTGGTTGAATTTACCTATCATTTTCTTTGAGTGTATGGTTAATAGTTGCCAGATGGTATAATGGTATAATTAAAACAAGCACATCATTTAAAATGAATTTTGTCAAATACATTATATTGGTACATTATGTCTCTGACTGACTATCCTTCAAACTACAAGAACTTTTAACCTCCTCACAATAAAATTGTGGAAGGTTACTAAAATTGGTCCAAAATCAAAAATGGTGATAACATCAAATCTTTACGTTTTGAGGTCCCAGGAACCCAAAAAATTGGTTTTTGAAAAATCTGTGTGTATGTATGTGTGTGTGTATGTATGTTAGCACAATAGCGGCGTTACTACTAAATGACCCTCAAAACCACAAATATTCAAATAACGAGTATTATGCCAAAAAGTGTACCAAAATGACACATTTAGAGAGTAATGACCGAGAAATGATCCTTTTTAACATAACAAAGTATTTGAAAGTTTGGAACAAAAAAAAAATAATACTACTTAAGTAAATAGCTTTTTATTTTTTAACATAATTAACAATTTCAACGAATTCAACTAGAAACCTGTTCAAATAGTACCCCACCTAAATTACTACATAATTCCACCCTTATTTTAATTCTTTGTAACTTCTAATTTCTTCACGATATTATTATCATTCTGTTAAAATGCAATGAAAGTTGGCATATGGCTCTAACTTTCAATGACAAATATTTTATCCAAATAGAATTTTTCCGTAAATTTAACAGAAAGACCAGTTTACCTACAATGATTTGTTTTCTTTTATTTTCTTCTTAGATTAACTCCGCGAGTTAGATCTCGTTTTAATTGAAATTTGGTAAAAATCCATTTTACGTCAAGCAGACCGAGAGTGCAGAAAATGAAAGCCGTACTAATTTTTTTTTTGGTATTTTACACCTATCGCAAACACAATCCGGGGACACACTGTAGTAGTCGCACGTCACTTTAAAATCTCTACTGTCAGCTATAATTTACGAATATTCGACATGTGTGGAAACTAGAGAAGAGAATATTGAAATCAGTACACCAAACTAACCAATTTATAACAACTGTGTTTTTAATAACTGTTCCTTCAAATAATTGTATAAATAATAGTATATTATATTACTAAGAGTAGAACGCACTCTTTTTTTGTGTTGAGCCCAGGATTTGAGGCTGAGGCGAAGCCGAAGCCGCAAACTGGGCGAAACACAAAAAAAGGCGTTCTACTCTGTGTAATATACACTATTTTTTCTTCAAGCGTATTAAAATGCAAAAATTCATTTATTTATCATAAATGTACAAATATTCAAACTAGTCTTACATGTTGACACAATATGACAAGTGGCTAGTGGATAGCGCTCCACCGGTGGCTTTCGGTATTAACATTATGTTACTAGTAAAACAATACCCACTGCGGTGGCGCTTTTGGAACTAACATTATGTTACTAGTAAAACAATGTCCACTACGGTGGCGTTCGATACTAACATTTTGTTACTAGTAAAACAATGTCCTACTTCTACTTCTGTTTTTGATGACACAATTTAAACATTTTAATACGCTTGAAGAAAAAGATAATTATTGTTGTTGTTCGTTCACATATTCTGTCGTTAATTTATCTTGCCAAAAAACACTCGAGCTTTTCTTGTATGAATAAATTTCTTTTTAATTCAAAATTTTGCCAATCAGTAATTTTGCTCGAAAAACTGACATTTGACAAAATCGCTCGACCTCCGGTCTCGCCATTTTTTTCATGTCAGTTTTTCTTATAAAACCACTGATTGGCAAAATTATTTCGTTACAAAGAGAAATTTATCCGATCAAAAAAAAGCTGTTGTGATTTTACTGTTGATAAAGAAAATCAAAATCCATCAGTGTTTTCAGTAAGAAAAAAACGAGTACATTTGGACGTGGACGGAAAACAAATTTGCTTAAATGTTTACGATAGTATTTTGGAACGAAATTTGGATGATTTAGTGAAACAGCATCTCTGACAAAAGTTCCCCGTTCGACAATACACAAACTGGTGAAAGAAGGTGCCCTCCCAAGAAAACAACGATCCAGCGCCGGTAAATCGAAAACTCTGGAGCTCTCTTTAGCAAAACTGTGTAGTTTACGACGCGTATCAGAAAATTGAAATTCCAACTCTTGACGTGATAGACAGAAAACTAAAGGAAATGAATTATCCTCTAAAATATCTAAAAGAACTTTAGGAAATTGGATGAAAAAAATTGGATTTGAATATTAAACTATTAATAAACGAATGGCGATTATGGAAAGCAGACGAATAGTAGATTGGCGAAATTCATATCTAGAAAAGATAAAACAACTCAGGGAAAATAGACCCATTTATTATCTAGATAAAACTTGGTATGATACTCATGACACTGTAAAAAAAGGATGGACTGATGGGTCTAAGAAATGTCAACCAATCTCATTGCCCCCTAATAAAAGGACTCGGTTGATTATATTACATTGTGGATGAGTTGATGATGCATTGAAACTACGGAAAAAACATGCAAGACTGTAACGTGGATTACCACAAGAACATGGAGGGAACAATATTTGAAGAATCGTTTGAAAAGACCCTAGTTCCAAAATTAAAACCGAACAGCATTATTGTTCTTGATAATGCGAAATAACATTCGAGAAAAGTCTATAAAATGTCCAATAAGAGTTCTACTAAGGCGGAGTTACACGTATTTTTAATGGAACATGATCTCTATTATGAGGAGAATCAAGTCCTGCGAACGAAAAAATTTGAGAAGTATGTTATAGGCACTGTAGTGGAGAGAAATGGCCACAAAGTGTTGAGATTACCGCCATATTTCTGCATTTTCAATCCGATTGAATTAATCTGGTGTAAATTGAAGAAAAATATCAGAAAAGGAAATACTTTTCCGAAATTCGACAAAAAAGTCGTAGAGTTAATTCAAAATTAAGTGTCGAAAATTAACAAGGACGGCTGGGAAAAGAGAATTACGAAAGTAATTAAAATTGAAGATGAATATTCAAAAATTGGTCAACTTCTTATAAACGGTGGAAATAAATTTATTATAAATTTGAACGAAGATAGTAGTTCATCTGAAAATAAAGAAGAGGATGGAAAGGGCGAGGATTCAGAGGAAGACGCGATGTGAGGTGAGATAAAGTGAGATGAGGTAAAGTGAAGCTATGTGAAGTGAAGAAGTGAATTTTGTGATATCCACTGTATTATTTATTTCCGTTTTTGTGTTTTCGTAGTGCAGTGAGGTGAGGTAAAGTGAAGTGAAGAAGTGAATTTTGTGATATCCGCTGTATTTTTATTTTCGTTTTTGTGCTTTCTTAGTTCAGAGCTTCAGAAATATTATTTTTCAGTATGTTATTATTTATTAATGTTATTTTTTTTTATTTTTGCAATGATTCATCTTTCTGTTTTTATTGCAGTAATAACTTTACTATCACAGTTTATTTTTAGTTTATTTATTGAGAGAAATATTTGTTTCTGTTACTGTTTTTAGAGTACATTTTTTATTTTTAAAAGTTTTTTGTTACTTTTTGAATAATCTCTGTACTCTACAGTGTGTTTCACTTGAAATGGTAACACCCCAATACCTTTTTTATTTTTTTCCGATTTGAATCAAATTTTACTTAAGTATAGAACAAATTAGGATCTACTTAGGACTAGAAAAACATTCGCCTCCTACAAATGCAAAGCGGTACCAAAATATGTGGAGAAAACCAAAAAATCATATTAGGCATTTTTTTATCGGAAAATTTTGTTAATGAAACTTGTTCAGAATTTTCCAAAAACGTTATGTACAAAATTTAATCAAAATTAAAAAAATTAAAAAATTAAAATTTTTAAAAATTTTAAAATAGGTAATTATTTTTAAAAAAATTGTAAATTGCATGACAACTACCTAGCAGCTTGGATTTAGTTTCAAACAAAATTATCGTAGTACAGTTTTATAAACAAAAAAAAAAAAAAAATTACAATATTTTCGGACTTGGACATTATTTAAATCAAAATTTCAATATTTTTTCATTTTTATTTTTGGACTTAAGGTTTCTGGACAATTCTGAACAAGTTTCATAAACAAAATTTTCCGATAAAAGTATGCCTAATATGATTTTTTGATTTTCTCCGCATATTTTGGTGCCGCAGGTGGCTTTGCATTTGTAGGAGGTGAATGTTTTTCTGATCATTAGTAGATCCTAATTTGTTCTATACTTAAGCAAAATTTGATTCAAATCGGTAAAAAAATAAAAAAGTTCTTGGGGTGTTACCATTTTAAGTGAAACACACTGTATGTTAATATTCCATACTCATCCTTTCCTGGCGAGAAATGGTCATACCTCCTCGCGGTTCTTGCTGGGTAGTAACAATTTATATTAAACGAACTGTAGATACTGTGGGCGAGCGTAGAGGTGACTTCAATGTGAATGTCAGTCGATATTCCGCAGAAGCAACGTCGAGCGCGGTTAGTCCCACCTTCTAGCGGCTTGCATATCAGTGTGTACGCGGAAGCTACGTAATTTCAGACGAGGATTACGTAGTGGATATACCATCCTTTGGAGGGGATGTAAACCAGGCGGTCCCTTGTCTATCAAATGTTAGGCAAGTAAAAGATCCCTACTCTTTTTGAGGGAAGTGGTTCGGCAAAATTTCCAGGTTGGGGGTAGCTCGTCTCCTGGCGTCGGTGATAGGCCCTGGTAGCGGAAATAGGCCAACGTTAAATAAATAGATAAAAAAAAACTGTAGATACTGTAACTACTATAGGTGTAGTCACTACTTTTATTTAAAGTTAATACGTTTTTTGTACATTGAAGCTGTTTTTCAAAAAAAAATTTCATTGAATTTTGTAAAAAGACTTATTTAAATTATATTAAATATTGTTTTCCTCCTTTTTCTGAAAAAAAAAAAAAATTAATAAAATTTAAATGAGTCTTTTTACAAAAACCCTGGTGTTCAACTCATTTTTAAAACGTTCTTTCGCAAATTTCGATGTATTTTTGTTTGCAAAACTGCTTTATTTTATCTTGGTACTCACAAAATATGGTTTGGGTCCCATGGCTCAAAACTAAGATATGACCAATCTAAATTTCACAGGCTGATAAATAACCTACATTGAAAAAGTAAACGAGCGAACAATATAGTTAAATCAGGCTCTGCGTTCTGCAACCATTGCATCTCAACAACACCGCCCAGATAGGCGGTACGTCGATCACTATTGCGATTGCTTCAACTATAAATAGGTAAATCAAGCAAGTAAGAGTCCTTAAAATTGGTATTTAGTATGTTATATAAGACAAGCTAAGGTCTCAAAAAAATTGTTGGCATTAGCCACCCTCATTACCACCCCCACTCCACTATTAAAGGGGGTGAAAAAAATAAAATTGTGATTTAGTATGTGTACAAGAACCAAAGGCCTCAAAAAATTTTTTTTACTTCATCCAACCCCATTACCACCCGGCTACACCACCCCCACCCCCACTACTGATGTGGCATATCGTTTTATAGATTTTGTGGTAGGCGATTTCAAATACTATGTTATTAAAGTTCGATAAACAATTATTTCCACATACAAAATTTTTTTCGTTGTGAGAGACTTGGATAGAAAATCTGGATGTGGAAGTAGCGATTCCTTGGACGGCGGTTTTTATATTGATAAAATCAAATGTATTTCCTACTTTATCATTATTTTTTAATGTTCCTAATTAAATGTATTTTCACTTTTTGATTGCCAATCCTTCATTCTTAGCATAAATGATTAGCGCTGCTTCTAGAATGAATTTTTTGCTTTCTAATGAATTTTTACATTCTCTCACTAGCAACTCTGAATATACTCTCACTAGTGTTTAATACATCACATTCTATATGTAAAATTACCATAGTAACAGCCTTATTCCATGCCTGGGTTGGATAAATATATAGATGACTTAAAGTTTGCAGTATTTTTTTCCGTCCATTTACAATTTTTAGTTTAACACCATTAAGGTATCAAGTTTAGCATGTAGCAAGGTAATAACGGTATATCAGCTCTGTTGAATTATATTCTTTGAATGATATGTATATGTATAATTTGTATTAATATTAACATTTCTTTTTATTTATTTATTTAGTTTACACATGTTTACTATTGTAATATTGAAATTTATGTCACCCAATAAACCTACTCCATTCATTTAAATCGGTGTCATAATATAAGGTGTACGCGTATATAATCATATGTTATACCTACGCTTTCCCTATCATTAGCCAAAAAACATCAATCAAATTTAGTTCCAAAGACACATATGGGTGTGAACCTAGTAAGAGAAACTGACATACACGTAATGCTACCAACTGTGACACTAAACAAATACCGAGGCCAAAGTCAAGAGACCAATTTACCGCCCCCAGAGGCTGATACTGGAGTTAAAATAAGGGTGTCGTTAAAGTAACCAAGCGCAACAATAGCTGTGGGCGAAACAAACGCGAAACGTGCTCCAGCATGATACTGGGAGGCTAATAAGATAACGACCGACTCACTATTCAAGTATTCACTATAAAATGGATCGCTTTCTAATGTCTACTTGCTTCTTGCTGATTTATTATCATGACTTACATTGTACACTTTGTTAAAATCTCTTTTGTAATTTAACTTTAATATTTTATTGTTGGCACACGTTTAACCATTAACCGAGTAACGACGTGGGGCACCTCTCGTATTTTTTATACGATAATTTGGTCTGAATTGATGATTATTTTCTATTACTTGAATTGAAGCATTTTGTTATTTTTTTGCTACAATAATAAGTGCGTGAAAGCACGCCCACCACAGGTTTTATATTGAAATACAAACGTCTTTGAAAGAAACTTGAATTTACTACCCATACACATTTCGATATATGAACGAACAGGCATTGATGTATTATGTAAAAAAATGAATGAATCGAACCACAATTCCATGTTCTCTTTGTATCGCTTATTCCAGAACAGATATACCAGTAATAGGCGAAAATGCCTTCAAAAGAGTATCAATGACACATGATTTTCATGGTGGGCGAATAAGTTATAGAAAATTAAAATCTAAGGTAATACAACTTATTTTTTACGACGATAAATTATTTAAGAAAAAATGTCTTCTATAAACAAGAAAACGAAGTAGCTGAAGACATAAAGGCTTCATCTTAATCATCAGTGCATACAATTGGCAACTGGTTGTCGATGATAACATTTGCTGAATGAAAAAAAAATGGGCAGCCACTGGAAATGGTTGGCGGGAAAGCAAACGGAAGATATATACAACGTGATTTACCATGATATGCGGAAAATAAAATGGTGTACTAGTCTTCAATGTGGGAAAGCCCCTGCAAAATTTTAGAGTGTTCTGAGGTAATGACTATATTAAATTATTAGTAAATGCGTAGATACACTACTGTTATTGACTAGGTCAGTAATAGGGCGACGAACTTACTTGTGAAAGAACATATTGGAGATGTTTACATTTCCTTAATTGACATAAAAAGTGAAGCCGGCGAGTGCGGTCATAGTGCCGCGTTTTTTGCTTTCGGTCGAACAATCAGGACACCGGCGTGTTATTGGCGGGTTTAAGTAAATATCTCTTATATCCACTTGTTGGTGCAGAGTTCACTAGCATAGGGTCAATGTCTTTTCGATTTATTTCGATTTATTGCGCTATTTTTGTAGTGTGATTTGATTAAACCAAAAAGTCACTTCTACCCGCTCCAGCCTTGCTGTCAGTAGTGTCAATACCAAGTCTGGTAAAGTGATATGGTTGTACCACGTTACGTCATGATTGGTTAAAGTCATTGGCGGCGCATTTCTACGAAAAAATAAGTTAATTTTTTTGGTCATTTTTTTAAAATCTTTCATTTTTTTAACTCCTTTCGGTGGTGACAACCTACTGTCAAATTTTCCGCATGTCATGGTAGATCACGTTGTATAGTTGCATTCAGAATAGCATCTACTTTGTAATGGTACAGGCTTATTCATTATATATTAAACCCCCCTTTATTTTTGTTATTATTGGAAATAAAAAAAAAAGTTTCGTCTAAATGTTGTAGCGTTGTATATTATGTATATATATATTTTTTTCCAAATGCAATTAAAAGAACAATTTCTTGCATATAACACGTGATATAACCAGGCGCGCAGCCAGGGAGGGGGCCATGGGGCCCGGGCCTTCCCCAAGCCGTCTTCCATGAACCAAAAAATAAAGAAGCATAATCACTATTAGAATAAATAGTCCCTTCAAATTAGGAAATATTTAAGAATATTTTCCCACAGTTATGAGACCTGTAAAAGTTAAGTATTTGGGTTGTCTATGATTTTTACCCCTCGCAGTTCTAAAAAAGGGTGTTTTTTTAGAAATATATACATATATATGAATTTTAGCGTTTTTTCGTGTTATTCTCTATATTGAGGAAAAACTATGCATTTTGCTGAAAAATATCAAGAAAGCAAAGTAGTAGAGCATAAAATTTCCTATAAATTTTGTCTCTACTTTTTTTTTCGAATTCCGCTTAGTTTCGCCGCTAGAGCGAAAGAAATAAATATACATATAGACTTTTGCGCTTTTTTTTAGATTTTGAGCCAAATGAAAAATTACATGAGATCAAAGTTGTAGAACATAAAATTCACTATCTTCAGTTCTAGTTTTTTTTTCCATAACAATATATATATTTTATGTTCTACAACTTTGATCTCACGTAATTTTTTATAAAAATGCATAATTTTGGCTCAAAATCTAAAAAAGGCGCAAAAGTCCATATGTATATTTATTTCTTTCGTGCCCTCTAGCGGCGAAACTAAGCGGAATTCGAAAAAAAAATGGTAGAGGCAGAACTTATAGGAAATTTTATGCTCTACAACTTTGTACTCTTGATATTTTTCACCAATATGCATAGTTTTTCCTCAAAATAGAGAAAAAGACGAAAAAACGCTAAAATTCATACATATGGATATATTTCTCAAAAACCACCCTTTTTTAGAACTGCGGGGGGGTGATAATCATGATTAGACAACCCAAATACTTCACTTCTCACAGGTCTCATAACTCTGGGAATATTTTCCATAAAACAGCAATTTTTTGACTAATTTGAAGGGACTAAAAGCAGTATCCAAATATCTCCTGAAATTAATATTTTTTAAATAATGCCAATATTTCTAGTAGAGGAATATATACACATCCGTTTTCAACCATTTTCTGAAAAGTTTTCCTCAACCTCTGGGGAGGCAGGTTCTATTGCCCCCCCCCCCCAGATGAATTTTCTGGCTACGCCACTGGATATAACAATGAGGATTGATGTGTAAATGGAAAACCATATGTTTTTACATATTCTTTTAGATCTTTTTTCTTTGATTTCAAACATATAAGGATTGATAAGTCTAGTTGTAATATTTCTTGACATTTCGGACATTAAATATGCTCCAAACATGCATACAGACATTTTATTGTTATTGAAGGAAGCGCAGTAATTACTCTTACGCAGTAGGCTGTGACTGATAACCAATTCCATGACCACTAACAGCTCTGATTTAACACATTTGGATGCATTTTTGTGCGGATATTGCGGACAAAGTGAATTATGATTTTAAACAGAATGTTGAAATAATTAAAACACTTACGTTAATTAGCGATTTACTTAAATATGAAAGTGGACGCTTCAATTCTTTAACTTCGCATAATTTATCCTCGTACGTGAGACTCGAAAAGACACGTTTATTCATTAAAAAGTCGACAATATCGCGTGTGTTTCGATCGCGATTTCCATTCCATTTTCCATTTCCAATTTACCAATTCCAATAATTATGCCCTCCTAAACGCTTTGTCGCTTAGTCACCATCATTAATCCATATTATACACAAAAAAACGATTTTTAGACGAAACAACAAACGAACTTAACTTTGAAAAAAAAATTGTGGTTGTTACAGTGAATACGCGTGGGAAAAAACCACAGGCCTCAGAGCACAGGCGTACCCTCTAGCGGAGTATTATGTTATGTTAAAGTAACCATTCGTCCCAGATTAGGCGGGAGAGTCCCGTTTTTCGTAGTGCCGCATTGGTTTATTAAGAAGTCAAACTCGGTGAATGGAAAACTATAAATTTCGCTTCCCCGCTAGTCAAAGATTTTTTCTCAATCATTTCATTACATATTCCTGTAGATTGATTCGGGATTGTACTTGCGTTCGCGGTGCTGAGCAAAACTACACACGGCAAGAACAATGAGAAGAGGCATACAATCTCGGGATTGTATGTAACACTCAGCCTGTGAGATTGGACCCTCGCCGGCATCGACTTGTGATGAAACCTTTTGATGTTTACCTTCGGACGACCTGTTACAATCATCTTCTTATTTGAGCGCTTCAACATATAATGGTCTGAATTTATCTCTCTATTTTCAGTGTAGTAACTTAATTCGTTTTTCAAAACGCATTCTTCTAAATTTGGAGATCAGCTATTTTTTGCTCGTTTCCTAATTCTTTGATCATCGAATGATCTACGCAATGGATTTCTTTTTCGTTCATGTGCCTCTTGGACTGTTTCTCTTTTTAATGACCAAAAAGTCTGCCATCATATTGATATCCCATCTTCCTTGATACCGTTTCTCCATTTCCTTGATATCTTGATGGAATCGCTCGCTCTTCACTGAAGTCACCTAGATTGTCAAGAAAATAACTTAGATGCGAGTTAAGGAAATGTAATTTTAAATTCATTAAACAACCTAATTTTTGGTAATTCTTGATCATATCAGCTACAATGCTTTCGTAGTCATCACTTCTATGATTCCCTAGGAACTGATGGACTACTGCCTTAAAGCTTTCCCGTGCGGCTTTCTCTTTTGGGGGATAGTTGTAATGAACATATCCTTCAAAATCTTTCGAATCTGGGGTCCATCAAAAATCCCTTCCTTAAGTTTAGCTTCCGACAACTGACTGAATGTTCGACTCAAATTTCAAACCACTCTGGTTATCAAGCGCTTTTACAAACTGCCTCATCAAGCCTAATTTTATATGCAGTGGTGGAAGGAGGATTTTCGACGGTTCAACCAGTGGTTGCTCTATTATATTCTTATCACCCGATAAGAGGCACGATCGCGTGGGCCAGATCTTTTTTTATAGTGACTGTTTCGATCTCTACTATCCTAATCACAAAGAAAGCAAGGATATCTTGTAAATCCTGACTGTTGACCTCAAATCATGTGCCATAATTTTAAGATCATCACAAATTTGCCACTTAGGTTCTTCATATTTTATTTCTTTTAATATCATCTCTAGATTGTATTTTTAATTTTCAATTTTTTTTTGTTGTTACTACCCAAGTAGCACAATTAATTCCTCAAGATATCCCGAGGATAAAAATTTAGGAATTAGTAAATATCTTCTAGAGGTCTGTAAGAGTTCCCTAAGAGGGGAAAATGTCAGCATATCAGTATTAAATAGTACTTCCCATGGTAATCGAAAAAAGCTATTAGTATAGAATCCTGTGAACAGCCTTTTGCATACCTATAGAATTCCCATAGTAATCTTTAGGATATCTTATCGCTTGTCAATATAAATGGTCCCGAGGACATCTTTATAGGATTTCTGTTAGATGTATCGATCCTGCAAACAGATTTAATTCCTGTAGTAATCTTTCGGGTATTTTATCGCTTACCAATATAAACGGTACTGAAAACATCTTTATAGGATTTCTATTAGATGTACCAACACACACTTCTTACAGAATTGCCAGCGGTAGCTGGTGAAATGTTGGTTAATCAAAATGTCAGTATGAGACGTCAGGCCCAAACCAAACCAAAGATTAGATAGATCGTTATAAGGTTCATCCAAATAAATCGATGATCCCTGAGAGAATTTGAACGTTGCAATAATGTTATTAATGTCCTGCAAGTCTGTTATTTTACAATAACCACCCTATTTTGAGATACATTAAATGAAAAATAACGCCCTAGGGCGTTATGAATATCTATAACGCCCTAGGGCATTATAAAATTATAATACAACCCAAAACAAGCAAATTATGATAGCGTTATTGACAAACAAAATGCGATGCTATGCAACGGCGGCGTTTACAAACAATTTTGATTTTTACTCTCTTTTAAATCAAATTGTTCTGAACATAATAGATGTCAAATTAATAAGTCGTAAATGTCAAAAAAAAATCGAATTAAATAACAGACTTGCAGGACATTAAACGTTGAAGGCACCACGGGTGTTATAGGATAATGACGCCCTCGGTCGACGTACACTCCCTCGGGCCAGAGGCCCTCGGGATTGTACACTGCCGACCTCGGTGCGTTATTATCCTTATAACACCCTTGGTACCTTAATAACTATAATGTTCTATAAATTCATGAGTATAAGATAATGCATGACTGATTATCGTCAGTGGTTTGTACCTGGCGTCATCTAGGAATAATTTCTGTAATAAACTACGTGGTAAGCAAACAAATTTTATTCTTGTTGCGATTTCTATAGGCGTTCTATTAGCGATAATAATAATATTTCCATTTTAATAGTTTTAATACTTTATTTGGTCTCTGTAATACATAGAAAATTGAGCTGTATGGTAATTCCCTTTTAGAACTTCTAGAAGATGTCTACAAGTATTCTGTTAAGGATAATAATACTATTTCCCTTTTAATACTTTATTTGATTTCTATAATACTTAGAAAATTGAGCTGTATGGTAATTCTCTTTTAGAACTTCTAGTAGATGTCTGTGGGTTAACAAAAGTTGAAATTCCTATATAATGCCCAGTTTACATTTCCCCAGTGCATAAAAGTTGAGCACATATAAAGATTTCTAATTTTGATTTCGGAAGGACTTCTAGAGTACATAAATACAAGATATCCTCGCGGGCAGTAAACAGAACTTCTTAAAGATATCTTAAAGAATTCTGTGCTACTTGGGTATACTTCCATTGGATGTGGAAGTAAAAGATGATTGTAACGCAAGGTGACCGAAGGTAAGCGTCAAAAGGTTTCATCACAAGTCAATTCTGGCAAGGGTCCAATCTCATAGGCCGAGTGTTCCATAAAAGATATAATTCCTGCCTCTTCTCATTGTTCCTTCCGCGTGTGCAGTTCTTCTCAGCACCGCAAACACAAGTACAGTACAATTCCCAAATCAATCCACATGAATATGTTTATAAACCACCGTTGGGAGCAATATCCTCGGAAATTTTGTATCCCTTCATTAGAACTTTTATGCTTGAAATTGGCCATATAATCATCTCCTCAATTTTCTTAGGTACCTTGTATACTTGGTGGAAACTTACTGCCCCTGCCAGCTTCATTTTTCAAACTTTATACTTAAACATCTTAGAAACCCTTGACTTTAGATGTTGGGTCCTTTGAGACTTTTCATCAGCATGGTTTGAAGTACAACATACTCTTCTTTTATGAAATTTGACTAAAACCACTTTTTACATAGGTTCAAATACGGGGCCCTTTCACTTTAGTTTCATAATTTTAGGGAATTTTTAATGGAATTTCATAAAATGGAAGTGTCATAATTTCATGGAATAATTTGTTGAAATTTAACTTTCAGGATTCAGGATTTTGTCATTGAAACTTTCACAACATTTCATGAAATTTTGCATCGCTGTTCTTCATATTCTGATTATTAACGTAGCCACTAGCATAAAACAATGTTTGTTCAGGGACCGTTCATTTGTGGAATAAGATCCCTTGACAATATGTGCTACTTGCTACTGTAAACTAATTTTTCGGGGGAAATAATACAGAGATCCTTCTTCAAAATTGTTTAGCAGTCCTGTAAGCTGCTGGTTCAGCCTCCTTAAATATTTAGAAGAATCACCACATCTCCTATTTTTGAATTAAATAATATGCCTATTATTTAAACCAAAAGGACAGCTGATATTATTACAATTATTTTTTTTATTTTTTATTTATTTGCTTTTACCACGATTAGAAAATATTATTTAGGTATTATGGAAATCACAAATTACACACTTTTTATTTAATATGAAATTACCTAATTTCTGTATATCGGTGCCTCAATCTGGTCACGTTAATATACTATTTAGGTAAACACTTTAAAACACTCATTATTGGAGAATCGATCAAAACAACTACTCTTCTAGCTAATACTGACGAAGTATTGAATTGCATGATAGGATTCCTAGCATTTTAAAATTTTAAATAAATGGTTTAAGTATTTCCAATACATTTCTTTGTCTTAAAATGTTAGGAATCTTATCATGTAATTCAAGACTTCCTCAGTATTAACTAGAAGAGTAGTTGTTTTGATTGGTTCTCCAATAATGAGTGTTTTAAAGTGTTTACCTAACTAACATACTAGCGTGGCCAGATTGAGGCACCAGTATACAGAAAGTAAGTAATGAAATTAAATTAAAAAGAGTGTAAATTATGATTTGCATAATACCTAAATAATATTTCATAGCTGATACATTATACAAAAAAAAAATACAGAGAAATATCTAATACGACTTCTAAGAACGAACCCATTTTATGCATCTGACTGTTAAGTTTTTAATTTACAGGTTTGGTTTAAAAACAGAAGAGCGAAATGTAGACAGCAACAAAAGCAACACAATCAACAACAAAGCGTCAACAAAACCACAAGATTAAAAGGGAAGACGGCTACTACTGTCATAACGAAATCCTCGCCAAGTACACCCGTGTCTGTTTCCAGCAATAACAATACCAGCACTAGGTAAGAAATTTAATAGTTAATAAAACGCAAATTTGGGATGCTGGTATTTCAGTGACATACATATGATGGGGATCCAAGGGAATCGAGCTCCCCTCGAAATCATATAGTAAATTATTAGTACCTAGGGAGACTACTTTAGAAAAATACTGACTTTCCTGTCATTAATCAATAGTACCTATTAATAATATTAAATATTTCAATTCAAAATTCAAATCCTATTTCAACTAACACGAGTACGCCTTATTTTATTAGTCCAGCTTATAAATGAATATTAAAGTGTCATTTGCTATGAGTCGGCGCCTCTACATACACTATAGGTAGAAAGTTCCGATTAAAGAACTTATATCTAGATACATAACAGGCTAACTTTTCACTATATACCTTGTTTGCTCCTAACATAGTCACATTATATGTCCATTAAAAAGAATAGATGAACATCACATCCCACAGGCAACAGTGGCGTTGTGTGTGTAGAAAATGTGTAGAATGATAAATATTTTCATTAAAATGAATTATTGTAATTTCCGCATTACCGGCTCTTTATACAACGTGATGTAGGCATACGATATAACAGTAAGATAATACAGTAAGATAAATATGTATTGAAAGGATATTAAAATTTAATTGCTATTCACTTTATAACTGTAAACTGAACTTCATCATGTTACGACTATGGAACGATCGATGTTCTTCTTTTCTAAACTGCTTTCTGCAAACGGCACAGCACTTAATCATTTGGCACTAAATATATTGTCACTAAACTGTGTAAATATGAATAGAGAATATTATTTAGGTATTAAGCAAATCACAACTTAAAATAAAAAGACTTCTTCACCACATTTTGATCGAAAAACACGAAAAACACTTATTAACATTAATGGCGGACACTGTCAAAAGTGTCAAACTGAGATTATGTTAATCGAACTTACCGATCGTACCCGAATCGGCAGCGAATAGAAAGAACTTATGGGAAGAAGTGCCTTAGATTGTAACCATGTTACAAAGAATAAAAGGTATGATATTCAGTTTAGTGATGGGTAAAAGCAGTTATTTTTTAATAACTGTTTAAACTGCTACTTCTATTTTGAAATAACAGTTTAAAAATAACAGATCGCTGAGAAGTGCTGGCATGCGCATACCGCAGCGCGCAGTTTGCAAATGTTATTTCAGAGGCGTTATTTTATTCATCATGCTGCCGTCGCTACTGCTTATCTGTTATTTTTTCACCTGTTATTTTCGAACGGAAATAACAGTCTGTTAATGCTATTTACAAATAACAGTTATAAAATAACAGGTTGTTAAATAGCAACTCATCTCTAATTCAGTTCGCCAAATTCGGTCCGGTTGGCGTAAGACGTCACGCGGTGATAGCGGGATTTTAAATTACATAGGATTTTCCTCATGACACAAAGAATTTGTATCATTGATTTGCCTGAGCTCATTGGAATTTTGAATAAATAGGGATTCTTAGTGTTCTTAGTAACCATCGTTCTTTATAAATGAGCTTTATCTCCGCATAAATACGTTTTAAACGTATTGTCACTTTTACATGATCCCAATGCACAACCATGATACTAAGAAATATAAGATATGCTCGGTACGAGTACCAGCTTTAGACCTGCTGTGCGCATAGCGTCACTCTCTAGTCAACTTCAAATAGAGCCCGCGCCCGCGACAGTCCCGTGTCTAATATCTACCTAAAAATACATCGAAAACCGTAATATAAGACCTAGAAAGCTGATTGCAGGCAATTTTACTTTTTAATATCATAGAATTCTATGATTGCTTCTGTCAGCACTTTTCATTTTGCATAAGGCCGTTGTGGATTTAAATGTTTGTGAAAACACCTCCAAAATAATTGATGCAAGCACGTATGATCTTTTGCACTGTTGATTTTTCAACGTGTAAGCTATTTATTTTGTTTTTATTTAATATTAAATTTTAATTCATTTAATTAAACGCAATAAATAGTATTAGTAAATAATGTACTACTTTAATTAGTTTAATTATGATACAGTGCACTTATCTAACGTTATTCAGGAAAATAGACAAACAGTCAAGAATGAAAAATATTTTATCTGTTATTTCGAAATAAATTGCTGGATTCTTTAATGTATCTATTATGAAAAACATTTTGCATCTGCAAAATACTGTTTTCGCAGTATGACTTAATTCAATAGCGCAGGATATATCAATGTGTTCTCTCATGGTAATTATTACAAATATTTAATAACCCTCTATATTGATTTGCTGAAAAATCTCAAGAAAATCTGAATTCGATTTCATTAAACAACACTAAGGTACGTTATTTCTCACACCGCATTCTCTGCGCTGCTTATCGTTCGCGAGGGCGTTCCGTATACTTAATTGCAAGTTTCTTGAAAACTGTTAGTCCTAGAAAAAAAAGTTTCAAATAAAAAAGTTAGCTCCATCCTTTATCTTCATACGTCCTCAATATACTTGGTATCTAATTCGAAAGATAAAAAAGTTTCTCGCTTGTCATATTCGAGCCTGTAATATTTCACAGTTTATCGACATGTTCTTAGAAATAAAATCATATTTTCTTTACTTATTAAAATTTTACCTTCATATTAACACATTTTCTTAACAGATATAGGCGTAGTAAAAATTTGAGATTTGAGATTCATTCGTTGGCCCGTTTCTGAGTTAGGGCAAGTTAAACGAAAGAATAATTGTATCTATTATTTTACAATTTTCTCACATTTTTGGTTCTTTTGTCTCGATCAACCAAAAGAATCGTAATTTCTCATTTCATTGAGGGATAAGCTTCCAAACACTTCGATTAAGGTAATTCTAATTTACGTCTAAAATAAAAATTGACCGCTGAACTAGTTGACTTTTATGTGACGTAACAGCGGAGACTGCGGTAAGGGGAGGTATGCGTGAGAGCGTATCTTACTTTCTTAGTATCATGATGCACAACGCATTTTTATAACTAAAGATTATTGCAAGAACACTAAAATAAGTAAAATAATCCAAAAAACAACTTCCACAGACGTCGGCAAACTCACTTTTACGAAGGAAGGGGGTAGAAAATTATCACCGAAGCAACTGTCGATTTGGCTCCGCCCACATGCGCAATGTCATACCTTGTATTCTTTGTATCATGGATTGTAACTATCTCAGCAACATACAAATCAGTACAATTATGTATCTAGTATCTAGATATAAGTTCTTTAATCAGAGGTAGAAATTATTTTTTCAATATTATGTCCTGATCATTTACCTTGTTTTCGTATTGATAATAGATAAATAATGATGATCAAGAAAACAACAATGTTGTAATCCTACTTAATGTACACGCACAGGGTTATTCATTATATATTCACACCCCCCTTTATTTCTGTTATTATTTAGAAATAAAAAAGTTTCGTATAAAAGTTGTAGGTATTATATATATTTTTAAATGGAATTAAAAAAAAATTGCTTGCGTAGGTCAAGTGATATAATAATGAAAATTGTTTTTTAAATGGAAAATCCTGTATGTTTTTACATATTCTTTTACATTTTTCCCCCATTTCCAAATATATAAGAGTTGATAGGTCTAGCTGTAATATTTCTTGACATATCGGACATTAAATATGATCCAAACATGCATCTAGGTATTTTATGGTTATTGTAGGAAGCGCAGTAATTACTCTTACGCAGTAGGCTGTGCTTGATGATACTATGACAACATTATTACTGTTTGACATTTCGTATTATTATGAGATCAAAACAGAAGCAGGAAAGTTTAATATGTTATAAGAATAAATCCTGAGATGAACAATATTTTATAACATAAAACAAGCTAAAAACGTACTCTTCGCTTGTTCACTGATCTCTTTATATAATTGTTACACATTCTATAGGATATTCTTCGCAGTTGTTTGTCAATAATGTTAGTTTTAGACATTTTTAATTTTATAGTACGAACTTAGTTGGTAAAAGACTCAGTGTAAAATAAGGTGAAAATAAAAAAAAACTAAACCATACCCCTTTGAGTTTCGAACCCGGGACCATTGGATTCCGAGTCAAAAGCGTAAGAACTACACCACCACTTAACACGTAAAAAAACGTAAATTTTTACATTATAAGAGACGAGCTAAAATTATATTTTCACGGTTGTATATTACATTATGAAATATATTTTTGTAAAATATATAAATATTTAAATATTAAAATGAAATATCGTTTCACCAGATTTCTATTCAATTACAAAAACATAAAAAACAAACAAAATTTTTTTTCAAATTTAAATCATTAAAAATATTTTTGTTTACTGATCGATTTTGTTCAAAAACAATAGGGTTCTTCCTCTATGTAACACTAACTTACTGTCCAAATTTCAGTACAATCTGATTTTTCTTTCTTGAGTTATCATGCTTACAAGAAACGTGACGGACGGACGGACAGACGGACATTTTGAAAGTTGTTCAGAATTCGTTCACTAACACAATGATATGAAAATTTTTCGTCTCCGAGCGATATTTACGGTTTTAGAAATGTGCCGATCAAATGCAATATACTCTTCGTTTTCGTATTTGCGAAGAGTATAATAACAACTAAAATTTTACAACAGCGTCAGCATTAGGTTCATCAACTATTAAAATTGTTCAAATTTGCCACCATTATTTAAAATACAACGCTCATACCTTTTTATTAAATTATTTAAACAATTAGAAACAGAGCCTATCATTGTCTTTGTTACTACATTTTGAAAAAAATGTAGTATAGGTTTTGCATTTTTCCAGTGGACCATCGAAATCCGAAAAAAACGTCGGATCGAAATGAAAGTCATATCTATCGACTGGAGAGCGAATTTAGAAAATTCCGTCCGTCGGTCAGTCAGTCTGTCGGTCTGTCGGTCTGTCTGTCTGTCACGCTCAGCCCCGCTAATCCGTTTTCGGATTTCGATGAAACTTGGGTGGTTAGTAGGAGGCCTTTAAAAAACCTTAACGCTGGAAGCTCGGCTCCGTTCGGAAACCGGAAGTACCCGATAGAGACGTTTCAAGTTTTTCGGGAAAAATTGAATAACTCGGCAACGAGCAGTCGGATCGAGATATTTCAAAAAAGAGATGGTGCCGCTAGCAACGATCTACAGATAAGTATACGGGAGACAATGTCGAAAAACAAATGAAAATTGAAATTTTTTGCAAAAAATTGGTTTTCTCGAAATCGGGCTATGAAGCACGATAACTGTCCAGGATATCGATCGATTGCGATGAGACTTGGTGGGATCGAATGTACACGGCCACAAATGAAGCCTATTGCTGGCGGCCCGAATCCGTTGGCCGCAAGTATTTTTTCCAAGGCCGAGTATGATTTTCCAAAGATATTGATAACTCCCGAACCGAAGGTCCGATTTTGATTTTCAAAAATGGCAATTGTAGGGCTCGATTAAGTCTATTAGGTGACGTTTGTGAGCAATTTCACAAAACAAAAGCGAATCTACAAATCCTGGAAAACTTGATTTTTTTGATAAATTCTACAAATACCGAAGAGTTTCCTAATAAAAATCGAAAATTAAGTATTCCGTCGATCAATCTCTATAACCGATATAAGGCACGGACCTTTTTGGACAATAAATCTGAAATAGAGTTTTTCGAAAAATTAAAAATGAACGAGTTATTTACAAAGATGCATGACCACAATATAACCGATGCCATTTCTGTATTTCAAAATGTAGTTAGCCTTTACTTTAGTCAATGCAAAAAGAAAAAAAAAAGGTACTGAATCAGCCCAACAGGGATAAAAAGCATATCAAAATGTAGTTTTTAGCTTGTTACTACATTTTGAAAAAAATGTAGTATAGGTTTTGCATTTTTCCGGTGGACCATCGAAACCCGAAAAAAACGTCGGATCGAAATGAAAGTCATATCTATCGACTCGAGAGCGAATTTAGAAAATTCCGTCCGTCGGTCAGTCGGTCTGTCTGTCGGTCTGTCACGCTCAGCCCCCCTATTCCGTTTTCGGATTTCGACGAAACTTGGGTGGTTAATGGGAGGCTTTTAGAAAACCTTTCCGTTCGGAAATCGGAAGTACCCGATATAGACGTTTCAAGTTTTTCGGGAAAAATTGAATAACTCGGTAACGGGCAGTCGGATCGAGATGTTTCAAAAAAGAAATGGTGCCGCTAGCAACGATCTACAGATAAGTATACCGGAGACTATGTCGAAAAACAAATGGAAACTGAATTTTTTTGCAAAAAACTGGTTCTCTCGAAATCGGACTAGGAAGCACGATAACTGTCCAGGATATTGATCGATTTCGATGAGACTTGGTGGGATCGAAGGTACACGGGTACACATGAAGCATATTGCTGGCTGCCCGAATCCGTTGACCGCAAGTATTTTTTCCAAGGCCGAGTATGATTTTCCAAAGATATTGATAACTCCCGAACCGAAGGTCCGATTTTGATTTTCAAAAATGGCAATTGTAGGGCTCGATTAAGTCTATTAGGTGACGTTTGTGAGCAATTTCACAAAACAAAAGCGAATCTACAAATCCTGGAAAACTTGATTTTTTTGATAAATTCTACAAATACCGAAGAGTTTCCTAATAAAAATCGAAAATTAAGTATTCCGTCGATCAATCTCTATAACCGATATAAGGCACGGACCTTTTTGGACAATAAATCTGAAATAGAGTTTTTCGAAAAATTAAAAATGAACGAGTTATTTACAAAGATGCATGACCACAATATAACCGATGCCCTTTCTGTATTTCAAAATGTAGTTTTCAGCTTGTTACTACATTTTGAAAAAAATGTAGTATAGGTTTTGCATTTTTCCGGCGGACCATCGAAATCCGAGAAAAACGTCGGATGAAAACGAAAGTCATATCTATCGACTCGAGAGCGAATTTAGAAAATTCCGTCCGTCGGTCAGTCGGTCTGTCGGTCTGTCGGTCTGTCTGTCGGTCTGTCTGTCTGTCTGTCACGCTCAGCCCCCCTAATCCGTTTTCGGATTTCGATGAAACTTTAGAAAACCTTAACGCTGGAAGCTCGGCTCCGTTCGGAAACCGGAAGTACCTGATATAGACGTTTCAAGTTTTTTGGAAAAAATTGAATAACTCGGTAACGTGCCGTCGGATCGAGATATTTCAAAAAAGAGATGATGCCGCTGGCAACGGTCTACAGATAAGTATACCGGAGACAATGTCGAAAAACAAATGGAAATTGATTTTTTTTGCAAAAAACTGGTTTTCTCGAAATCGGGCTAGGAAGCACGATAACTGTCCAGGATATTGATCGATTTCGATGAGACTTGGTGGGATCGAAGGTACACGGCCACAAATGAAGCCTATTGCTGGCGGCCCGAATCCGTCGACTGCAAGTATTTTTTCCAAGGCCGAGTATGAATTTCCATAGATATTGATAACTCCCGAACCAAGGTCCGATTTTGATTTTTTAAAATGGCGATTGTAGGGCTCGATTAAGTCTATTAGGTGACGTTTGTGAGAAATTTGACAAAACAAAAGCGAATCTACAAATCCTGGAAAAGTTAATTTTTTTGATAGATTCTACAAATACCCAACAGTTTCCTAATAAAAATCGAAAATTAAGTATTCCGTCGATCAATCTCTATAACCGATATAAGGCACGGACCTTTTTGGACAATAAATCTGAAATAGTATGATTTTCCAAAGAAACTAATAACTCCCGAACCGAAGGTCCGATATTGATTTTTGAAAATGGCGATTGTACGGCTCGATTAAGTCTATTAGGTACTTTTGTAAGAAATTTGACAAAACAAAAGCGAATCTACAAATCCTGGAAAACTTGATTTTTTTGATACATTCTACAAATACCGAACAGTTTACTAATAAAAATCGAAAATTAAGATCAATCTCTATAACCAGTATAAGGCACGGACCTTTTCGTACAAAAAATGTGAAATAGAGTTTTTTCGAAAAATTAAAAATAAACGAGTTATTTACGAAGATGCATAACCCCCCGTTCGGTATATCAGAGTGGCAGTCGCCCGAAAATAAAATCGTAAGTCTGAAATCACTCCGTTGATGCTTCTGCATTTTATAATTTTCTATCGCTATATTCTTGAGTGAAATTTCGGAATATTAAGTAATAAAAATATAAATAATATATAATTGTCCATAGAATTATTTAAAAAAATATTACAAATTGATAAATTCTCCATGCGATATAGGTGCAAAAAAATAATGTAATGTTATACTTAAAATATCATCATTCATTTCATTATTTGCTTAAGTAATGGTAAAAGAAACATACGAACTCAAAACAAAACAGGCTTTACTATGAAACAGATTTTGATATCGTGCCTTCTCTATTTTGGTATTACACGAAATTATCTATAGGTATCCAAACCAAAAAAAATGAAAATCCTACCGGGGAAAATTCTATCTCTATAAATATTTGACCGATTTTCATTTACTAAATAACAATATAACCCATGCCCTTTCTGTATTTCAAAATGTAGTTAGCCTTTACTTTGAATTGAATTTTTTTGCAAATAACTGGTTTTCTCAAAATCAGGCTAGGAAGTCGGTCAGTCGGTCTGTCTGTCGGTCTGTCTGTTTGTCTGTCACGCTCAGCCCCCCTAATCCGTTTTCGGATTTCGATGAAACTTTAGAAAACCTTAACGCTGGAAGCTCGGCTCCGTTCGGAAACCGGAAGTACCTGATATAGACGTTTCAAGTTTTTTGGAAAAAATTGAATAACTCGGTAACGGGCCGTCGGATCGAGATATTTCAAAAAAGAGATGATGCCGCTGGCAACGGTCTACAGATAAGTATACCGGAGACAATGTCGAAAAACAAATGGAAATTGATTTTTTTTGCAAAAAACTGGTCCAGGATATTGATCGATTTCGATGAGACTTGGTGGGATCGAAGGTACACGGCCACAAATGAAGCCTATTGCTGGCGGCCCGAATCCGTTGACCGCAAGTATTTTTTCCAAGGCCGAGTATGATTTTCCATAGATATTGATAACTCCCGAACCCTAGGTCCGATTTTGATGTTCAAAAATGGCGATTGTAGGGCTCGATTAATTTATTAGGTGACGTTTGTGAGAAATTTATACCAACTTCTCAAAAGTTTTTGATAGATTGGACCATGGTATTCTTCTGAATAATTCGAAAAAATGTGGTTTCTTAAACAATTCTATATAATTTTTTTAGCTACAATTCGTTCAGTACCAAGGCTACCAATCTGTTACCCTCACATCGCCCTCGAGGGTTCCACAGGGATCTGTTTATTATCTTTATTAATAACATCAACCTGAAGCTCGACTGTGAATCATTATTGTATGCCGATGACGTAAACATATTTAAAAACATAAATTCGATCTGTGATTGCGATTTGCTTCAATCCAACATTATCAAACTTGAAAATTGGTGTCTTATAAATAAACCATTAAATATAGGAAAGTGTAATATATATCGTTTACCAGACGGAAATCAACAACTGAGTTCCACTATAAACTAGACAACACAGCCTTAACTTGCTTAACCTCAGTAAAAGATCTAGGGGTTATTTTTGACAGTAAGCTTACCTTTATTGAACAAATAGATTCATTAATTTATTAGTTTCCTCTTCATAAGGGTCATAGGCTTCATTTAAATTCTTGCGGTTTCTCTGAGAGTTCAACATATATCACATTATTTAACACCTTCGTTCGTTCAAAACTCGAATATATGCAAGTTTGGTATGGAGTTCATGCTATGAAACTCATATTATCAGTATTGAAAATATACAAATACATATGCACAAAAAGAATAAACTATTTTAAGAGTTAAATTATTTGGTACTCAATTCATTTTTTTTTACTTTTTATGAATGTTATCTTTAAAATTTTCAATGATCAATAATTTTTTTCAAAATGTTATTTTTCTAATAAATATTCTAGTTTTTGAAGCCACAGAAATCTTAGAACCACTTCATTTTGATATAGGTATTTAAAAAAAAATCAGGTTCTTCGCATTTTAATTATTTTTTTTGATTTTATGGATTTTTCCGAATTTTCCTACAGTTTTCTGGGTAATAGCGGCAATTTTTGAATTGTAGGGGTTTTAGTATTTAACGTTAGGAACCTGTAAAAAAAATTTCAGGCAAATCCGTGCTTTACTGACCTATTCTCAAATAACGCGTTTTTTTCCCTGTAACGGTCCTCCACTAATTATAAGTTTGCCACTAATTTTACATTGCATCAAAGAATGTGTACTTAAACATGTATTTTTTGTTGCCATTCAGTCCAGCTACCCTTATAATATTTAGCATTTTTGAACCCTAATTGTGTTGCAATATCCATAGCTTTGCAGGCTCTACCACCCATTTTGCAAGAGAAAATTAGAGGGAAATCTTCATCTGGTTTAGGTTTACCATATTTCTTGTTAAACTCATCGTTGCTCAGGACCTTTAACTCGTTCTCTAAATGAGCCAAAGGTATATTAATACTTCCTCCAATTATTCCGGTTTCCTCTATTTCCTTAGGTTCTCTCACATCGATAATATAAGTAGATGCCAAGGTATTTCTATGCAGAGCGCTTTGCCGCTCTGCGGTGAACCCTAACATGTGGCATAGTGAGTTCGAGTCCTTAAAATATGAAACTTCTTTTTTTTTATTAAATAGGTTAATTATTTTTTTATTTCTTTTTATTTTTTTTTACTTTAATATTTTTTGTCCGTGTAATAATAATAACAATAAACGTGTCTACCAAAAGGATAAATTCAAATCTGCACTAAGTTGACGTCACACGCGGTTTGGGACGGCAGTTACGAGGTAACCTACTTCTTTACGGGACTTACTCCATGGTCACAAAAATATATAGCTGAAGGGCGATATTTTGAACAAAATTTATACCTATTTTTTTGTTCTGGTTTTCTTTAATTTTTAAGAATCCTTTTTAGTTTCATATTTTCTCTCATATTGTAGGTATATAAAATAATGCATTATTTCATCACCCTATCTTTGTTGTTGAAAACTTGTCTACTTCATTTTTGTTTTCTATTATATTAGATACAGCTGGTTAAAAATGAGTATAACTACATTTTATTATGATCGGGTCGGGGTAAGAATCTTAAAAGTGCTTATTTTATATCGCAACATCAAGTCACAATTAAAATTACAGTACTTACCTACTCAAAAATTAACTAGAAAATTAACAATCGTTTCATTTGTTTCAACTTCAAAAGTAATAGGCACATACCTAGGTATGGTACTTACTTTTTTCTTCACTTAACTATTTTATAGACGTTGTAAAATGTTTGTTTATTTTACGGTTTCAACTACACAAAACACAACAAATGTTCAAATTGTTATTTGGGAATATTTTTGTTTTAGTTCTTCAGCAAGTTCTCCGTCAATACATACAACGCCGCACCTTAGAGACAGCCCGAATTACGTGAAGCCTCAGCTACTCTCTACATGCGGCAGCACCAGCTCACCGACGGTAAGTCAGCAGTTCTCAAACATTTTCATAGAAATTTTAGTATGAATGTATAACAAATAATTAATTACCTACATTTAATTGGCAATCTGCATGGCAATCTCCTCAACTTGTATGTACTAGGATACCTACTTGCGCTGAAATTAACTCTTGTAAATCAAGTGTTTATGTGTCAACTCTAGAGTAAAATGTTAAGATTTTTGATAAAATTTTTGAAATAAGAGCTATTTTCTTTCGTGCTAAACAAAGTGAATGCAATGAGTAAGTACCAATAGAGATCAAGGATTTTAAACCGCTGCCCAAGGAATCACTACTTCCACATCCAGATTTTTCTATCCAGTCACTCACAACGAAAAAATTTTGTATGTGGAAATAATTGTTTATGGAACTTTAATAACACAATATTTGAAATCCTCTACCCCAAAAACCCATAAAACGATATCCCACATCGGTGGAGGTGGTGACGGGTAGTGGGGGGTGGATGAATTAACAAAATATTTTTCTGGTTCTTATACACACACTAAATCACATTTTTTTTCATTCCCTTTAGTAATGGGGTGGGGGTGGTAATCGGGGTGGCTAATGCCGAAAATTTTTTTGAGACCTTAACTTCTCTTGTATATACTAAATACTAATTTTATGGAGTCTTACCTGCTTGATTTACCTATTTACCCCAATTTACCCCCCAACCCTTCGACAGAACAAGATTAAAATATAATCTAGTTCCAGATCTCATTAAAGTACATATATGTGTACCAAATTTCAAGTCAATATTTCAAATGGTTCCAGTGTAAACGTGCGCACAAAAAAAAGTTACAGACAGACAGACAGAATGTTTTTTTGGCTCAAACTTAAAATCTCGACGTTTCATCACAGATTAGAACAAATCAGATGTTGCAGATTATCCAGTCAGTCTTAACCAGCAAGAACAGAGTTACAGGAGGGAGCTTATGATACGTAACAATAATTAACCACTTAAATGTATAACAATAACAACTCTAACCTTCAAATACAATACACCACATTCCAAAGTAATTAATATCGCCGGTGTAGCTGATGACAACTTCCGTCTCTGAGATTTTAGTATTAAACACTCCCTCCTGTGACATTGTACACGCTGGTCTTAACTTCCATGTCAACCACAAGGTTCCTCTGTTTATGTCTTCTGCGCAGAATGCCGGTAGATATACATCACATGACAAAAAATGAAACTGGTACGTAGGGAATACTATTAAATTAAGTGAAACATCTTATGTTTTAGTCTGTGGTTTCATGACATTCTAAACCTAATTGAATAATAAAAATTTTTAAAAATTTTTTTGTCGTTACTACACTTCCACTGGATGTGGAAGTAAAAATAACTCGATTTGATTGGCTGTTTAGTGATTGCAATCAGTTCGTTCAGCACGAAAGAAAACAGCTAAGGGAAGGTAGGTTGTAATTCGCTTATACTTACCGAATGCAGGATACGAAAAACAGTCAAATTTTACTTTTTATATGTATAATATGCATCTCAACCTAACTTGATAATATCATAATACCTACCTTCACCCTTCATTGTTAGACATTTTGGTCGTATTTTTTTATCAAATTTAAAAATGACATAGGAAATATATTGCATACAAACCAAATGTAACTCAAACTAAGTATTTGTAGTCGGGTAGATAACTTCTACTCGTTAGAAAGGAGAAGTACAAGTGGATATTTTCAACACAATTTGTTGGTAAGTTAGGGTATCTTAGCAGTAGACAGCAAGTTATATATACTTATTTGATTTAATCATGCAAATGTGTATATTATAACCAGACAAAAATATTTATACCTTAGCTGGGAAAGAGGGATACACTGTAAAAAATGTATGTAAAGTTACATTGATTGATGTAAAAATACTTTGAAAGTTACTTCGATTTTCTATGAAATTATACATAATTTATTTATTTTTACCAGGACTTTCTGTGTAAAGTTAAACATATTTATGATTTATTACATAAAGTAAATTAAAACTACACACGTCCATGTATCTTTACTTCAATTAATGTAATTTTCCATATAATTATGAAAATTATGTATGAATTACATAATAAAATGATCTATAAATACACAGAGTATCCGTGGAATTACATCATTAATTACACAATTATATGGAATTTTTACAGAAAAACAAGAAGCATTTCATACATTTGTGTACCATTACCAGAATAATCGGTGGCAACAAATAGACCATGTAATCGCGATTACACACACTACATCACAATTTTTTGGTAAGGGGAAAAAGTCAGCATGGAAGACAGGGAAAGCATCTCCAGGCACTGAAGGATTTATCTCTACAAAACATCAATTTCAGCCAGTTGATGCTATAACAAAGGCATTTGAACTCATAGAACGATTCACATGCATCCTGTACGATGGCACAACAGAACTTGACAGCATCAACGAGCTCAAAGGAGATCTCTTCACACAAGGAAAAAAGTAAAGATGATGCAAAGCCTACCACCCACACAGGATGCCCTCATTCAACACACTAATCGCTGCATCTATCAATCTAGCATCTGGTTAACCAGTGTGAAATCACTCCAAAATGCACTCTACTCCAGCTAACTTTGGATGGAAAAGAAACACAGAGATATGGCAACCAATTTGGATGTCTAGACCGGAAGCAAATAAAAGCTGTGGGGAATTAATCAAGTGTGGATGTCCTCAAAGAATTGCGTTTGTAACAGCACCTGCCTGCACAGCTCTTTGTCATTGCAAAGGCCATTGAGAACAGTAAACAACAACGTTATAAATATAATAATAAAAACATGATAAATATAATTTTTATTATTTTCTTAATAGTTATTCTGTAATTTTTTTTATTGAAACGTTTGTTACTTGGTCAAATATATTATCTCAGCAAATTGTGATTGTATCGATGTCTTTCTTTACTCGCATTGTAGCCTATTTACTCTTCTTAAACATTAATAAAATAATGTTTGCTGTAAAACTGACTGCATTGGAGATATTTAGCAAAACCGACAAAAATATAGATTTTCGTAATAATCTGAAAAAAGCCCAAAAATTTGGAATTTTGGAAACTTGTATCTCGCAAAATATTAAAGTTACAAAAGCGACTCTGGTCTCAAATTGTAGCAAATTTAGTTTAAATTCACTCCTTTGTGCTGCAAACCCAGAAATTGGGGAGATATTTAGTAAAAACCAAATAAAAGTCGAAAATTTGCAGGTACAGTCCAAAGAAAACAAAGATGGCGTCGTATTTCAAGATGGTGGACACTGAGATCGGGCACCCCCCTTAAATTGATAGTACTGAGAGAATATAAGAAGTGTGCAAAATTTGGAGCTTTAATCCAGCAGGTCACGATCTTTTCGCTAAGCCACCACACTATATAGTTGTATAGATGAACAAGATATCGAAATTGTAATATAGTGTCTTTCAGGCTCAAATGAACTATATGCAGATTAAGTGATATATAACAATTTTACTTTAAAATATTGTTAGATATTTATACCCCCAGAGATATCTGTGGAGATTTTTCAATAATAAGGGCAAAAGAAAGCTAAGCGGTTTGGTTAGTTTGGCAGTTGGCCCAGAGATGGCGCATGGTGTCAGAGTCTGGAAGTAGTAAAGAGATTCCTGGAAATACCTAGAGAGTGATGACATCATGACAGAATATTCTAGATCCCTCATTTTTGGGTATATAAAGGCATGAAGAAGCTGAGAGTAACAGTTTAGTTTTGATAGCCAGTTTAGTATAAGATCAGGAAGATAGTAAAGTGATCAAGTGACTAAAGTAGTGGATTATTATAGTATTTAGTATAAGATTAGTGAAGTAATTATTTGTTGTAATTAGTAAGTTAATAAATTAGTGTTTAGTGTTACCCTGGTGTTATAATTTCTGGATACACGATACAGGGTATTTACAAAAGGGGTGTAAACACATAACAATATTATTAGTTAGGAAATACTTCAGTGAAATGTTGAATCAAATACGTACTTGCAGTCGGCCATGCCCCACTGCAAGTTCCACTCGTTATCTTTCAGTGTATTTATTAATGTATAAATATATTCGTAAATCCCCTTTCTTCATTTAATAATTCCAAAACACAAAACAATTTGTTCATGAAATATAAAGTAAAAGAGTTTGTAACGGTAAACTTTAAAAAATAATTTTTTTTTTTCAAGAAATTGCCATGTTACTCCTAAGAATTAGAAAATATGAAAAATTAATTACTGACAAAGATAATTTTGATTTTAGATTGCCAGTTCAACATACACAAACTCGGCTAACTCTAGTATTTGGTCTCCAGCATCAATAGACAGTTTCTCCTTGGATCAGCATAGGTGGTGTTCAGGGACACAAGCTACTGTTTTAAGTACTACCAATTCTACTACAAACTGCTACAATGGTTATCCCTATTATTCGAACATGGATTATCTTAACTCAGCCTCCATGAACCATGCCCAATTTGGAGTAAGTATGAAACTAGATCTACCTATCAAATAGTGAGATTGTGACCTGAGTGTCACAACCCCATTATCCAATCTCCACTAAGTCCTCCCGCATTAAGTTGCGGACCCCGTAACTGCTGGGGTTTAACAGGCCCTGCTTTCTCTTTCTCGAAAATTAAAATTGATAAGTAGAGGGAGAAAGCCGGTAAAAATGTTTTTCTCGAAAATAAAGATTTATTTCCTGGTGGACCAACACACACCTGTGGATCAGACGGGCCCCTTGTAAGCCCAGGCCCCTGTACCCATATGGGGGGCTTGCTCTCTACAGTACTCACAAAATTTGTACCATTCAATAAATCCATGTTAATGGACTTATGGTTATTTTTCTAATAGTGCAAATACCACTGATATAAAAATATCAATATCACTTCGAGTTTAATTTAATATCTTATTTTAAAATGAACACTACCATTTTTACAAATTTGGAATGCATACAACACACAAAGCGACTTGATAAAATGTCTGGAAGCAGCCTTACACCAAAAATTATATACCTCAGCTACCCTATGACTGCTTCACAGTGGTTCTTTCTTACTCTCATATCTTGGAGGTAGGGCGCCTTCTTCAATCCCTGTAAGTGGTATATCAGAACTGCATATTTGATCTTTGAATCTCTTTTATTCGACCTAATGACAATACTGACTTACTGTTTTAGAAATGTTCAAGTTCAGTGCTCCATTAACCTACTTATTGTAGGCTGAAATGGAAATTTCTCTCTTTACCAGAATTGCGTTTGATGCTTTATTTTCCTCTTCTTTTATACTCCATCCAGCATTCTAAGAAAGGCCACTATAGCTATCTCCCTTTTTATCAAAATCTATGGACTAAGTTGGATGGCGTAATAATGAGAGCATCTTCATTCTTTATTAATATTTTCCATAATTTTCTCGAAAGTAGTCTGTACTGTGCTGAAGATGCCTTTTTTGGCTATATTTTGTAATACAACTAATGTGTTTTATTTGAATTTTAGGACAACAATCTGGAAACGAGTTGGTCTAAAACTAGAGATGAGTCATCATGGTTATATAACGGCAGTTGGGACCGAAAATGAAAAAGTATTAAAGTAAAGAAACTAGGAAGATATTTCTAGAAAAAAATATAGGTATAAAATAAAATGATAGTTTTTATTTAAAAAAAACTACATAGTAAGTAAATGGACAATCCCCTTTTAGAAAGTTTTTAAAATGTTCCTTTTTTTATTTTAAATTCCAACTGTTTATATTTTAATGCAAGTGTTGCTTTTCTTGAATTATTTCTTGTAATTTATTAATTGCTTTTGTAAGATGCCAGTTCCTGCGGTACCCACTTTCTTTTCATTATCACGCTCCTACTTAGGGTAACTGGGTGGTTAATGCCAAACTGAGGGAGTATATATATAGGACTAAAAAAATGCAGGATCAAAATTAAAATCATAGTAGTAGTAGTAGTAGTATTCGCAATATTGGCTTTGATTTATTAATAAATCATTAGCTCAGCGCCAAATTAAAATCATAAAACTTATACCTTAAACATACCATTTTATTACAGAATCTAATTACTTATCAAAAGTAACATTTGCGCCCGGATAGCACAAGATATTGTAAGAATAATTTGCAAATGTCCTCTGAGGAATGTACAAATTCGATATATTATTCGATTATTCTAGGAATATTATATACAATTTAACATGTTGATCATGGAATATTTCATAAGAATAATGAAAGAGTATTCTTTGAACAATAGTCTAATATTCTTAGAAGATATATGATTTTTGAGAAGAAAACAATAATATTCCAGGGTAAAAATACAGGAATATTCCCTTTAAACACACAAACGTCGGTTGGAACTATAGATAAGAGATGGCATCAAATGCCAATTATATAATAATGTCGCTACAGCGAAGACAATTAACTGTTATAAGTCGCGTTTATCTAGAATTAATCGCGTATTTATTGGTATTTGAGTCATTTCGAAGCCTTTCCAAGTTTGCAATAGATTTTGGTAGAAAAATTTGATTATAAATCGCTGATTTAGTCCTACTACTGGTTTATATGTATTCACCTAATTATTCGTATTGGCAATCTAACATATATATTCTCCGGTGTGATACCTTGAGACAGAATCTTACATGCAATATGCGGTGCACTGATGGTTCTGACGATAACCAACAGTTAGAAATCGATAGTTGTAAACAATTATCGTGTCCTTGTTATAGTTTCGTTCCATTCCTGGTATCGTTCTAGTAATTAAGCAATGATAAGTCAAGAAGATAATCATATAACTGGTAAATGGTCATTTCAGTTTAAAATTGGTTATTATTCATCGATTTATTATTACATTTTATGTAATGTAACATCAAAATAAAATAGGAATTAATCTGTAAGAATATAAGCTTATAGGTACCAACACTATTCGTGAAGGAGTGGAATAATAACCTAGGACTATTCTATTGACGGGAAAATATTACGATATTTTTAAAATATTCCTAGTAGTCGGGAAGCCCTCCCTAGCTGTACGTGCTCCCCCCCCGCCCGATCCTTGGGGACAATGTTTTTCATAAAGATTAGAGCCTAAGGTACAATTTAAGACATGTCCTAAAAAAAAAAAACTGGCTGTACTTTCAAAATGGCGGCCATATGTTAAAAAAACTGTTGCCAATGTTGTTTTTGTCATTTAACACAAAAACTAAAAAAGATGGACAAAAAATTTTTTCACAAAAAACAACGTGCATAAAATTTTCTACAATTTTCGTTCCTATACAATATTTTGACAGGAGTTACCATTTTCCGGATAAATGAGTCCAAAATTAAGAAAACATGGAAATTCATATATCGGTAAATCACTTAGAGGAAATAACTGTGACAATTATTGTAAGGCGTATAATATAACTTTATATTATTAACATAACAAAAAAATGAAATAAACTGAAAAAAATTAATAATAATAATATTGTAATTTGCAGACATTTATCTCAAAAACGGTAACAATGATATCTGGAAAACGGTAACTCCTATCCAAATATTGTATAGGAAGAAAATTATAGAAAATTTTATGCACTTTGTTTTTTGTGCAGAAAGTTTTTCTCCACATCTTTTAGTTTTTGTGTTAAATGACAAAAACAATATTTGCATTTTTTTTTAACGGACGCCATTTTGAAAGTACAGCCAGTTTTTTTTAAAGACGTCTGAAATTGTTCCTTAGGCTTTAATCTTTATGAAAAACATTGTCCCCAAGGATTGGGGACGGCCTGTTAGGGTGGGCTCCCATAGTATTACGTTTTATATTGAATTTTATATTTAATTTTAAGAGCTGAATCATTTATCTGGAAAATGGTAACTCCTATCCAAACATTGTATAGGAAGAAAATTGTTGAAAATTTTATGCACTTTGTTTTTTGTGCAGAAAGTTTTTCTCCATCTTTTTTAGTTAGGATCGGGGGGGGAGGTGCACGGGCACTTAGGGCGGGCTCCCTTAGTATAGAGTAACTTGATTATTCCCTAATATCTGTAATGTTTAAAAATTATTTTAGGAATAATCAAATCTTCCAAACATATAATCTATGATTATTCTAGGAATTCGATTGTGCTATCTGGGCGTCAAGCAGAGGAAGATAATTGCTACTCAGACTTTAAATTTTTAAATCTTGAACCAGTGGTGATCCACTTATAAAATATAATGTTTATAATAAAACCATATTTATTTTCTGTGAAATCAGGAATTGCTTTGTTTATTCCTAATCTCTCTTTTTTTCTCAATTTTATCATTCACAACGGGCTGTTAAATAAGTTGACAGCTGACTACTCTTATGACACCAGTCATTTTCGTGACACATTCAGATAGTCGATGTTTGATAATTTATTTTTTACATATTTTGTACTTCCAAATTAAATATATAACGAAATTAATATCTCCTCTACTATAATTCATCATTTCTAAAAATTCTCCAACAACTTAATCCTAAAAGTAGCTTCAGAACAGCTCAAGACCTACAAATATTTTTGACATATTTGTTTTTGAGCCCCGCTTTATTGTACTTTATACATTTTGCTCTGTGATTTCTTTCCAGCAGAAATGTTTTCTAAAAGACAAGAGTAGATAAGGGCCTTTTTTCGCTCATCAGCCATGTCATGTCATTACATTTTCCGAATAGTACATATCTTGACAAGTAATAAAAAACAGTTCTTTGGAATAGTAGATTATTCAGCGAGCGTATAATGTGGTTATTATTCCCGAGGGTGATGTTTACGAGCCGAAGGTGAGTGTCGTAAATCATCCAAGCGTGTAATAGCCATTATACACGAGCTGAATACAGGGCCGGCGAAACGTGATCAATCTAGGTGGGTAGTGCAGAGGAATTCTTAAAAAACATGTTAATAGTGTAGAATAAGTTTTCAGGTGGGTAATTCACCACCTACAGATTTTTCAGGTAGGTAGTACTACCCACCCTACCCACCTCTTCCGCCGGCCCTGGCTGAATACTATACTTTATCCACGACTATCTTATATTTTAACTTTTTGATCGCTTGAAAGTGAAAAAATAAAGATAGTTTACAGTAAAACTTTGACGTGTTAAATGTCACACACGAAAATATGTACGAAAACATGGACTATCTCTTGGAAAAAAGTCCCTTTCCTTATCCAAATTGCTAGTTCCTGATTGATCAAAGGTGCGTTAGAATGAAAACAGCTAGTTCCTGGTTGATAAAAGATGCGTTAGAATGAGATTATGTTCATTATACGTTAGGTTGGAATAATGATTATCATTATTTGTCAATTGTTAAATGCAGAATGCAATGATTATGCGAAAGTCGTGGATAAAAATATTTTTATTCAATACACACGACAATATGTGGTTTTGAGTGCTGACACATTTAAATTAGCATGCAACGTCGACTCTCGCAGAAACGATTTTGTTTTTTATACATTGCAAGTGCTTGATGAACCAATATTAATTGACCATTATTTAAAAGCTTAAATACTCAACAATGAAATGAGGTATAGATTCTCTTGGTTCATCGAGCGCATCTAACTGAAATATACATTAAAAGTTCGGAAAAATGTAAAAAATTACAAATAAACTGCAAACATGCTTAGTTTGAAATACTATTATTACGACTTACTGTGGTTTTTTAAATGTATGTTCAACTATAAATAAATAACATTTAATGATTTTAAGTAGAACTTTTTATTTTTACGAAATTAGCGTGCGAAAATATATAGCTTATCTACCCTTGTCCTTTTGGTTCCACTTTTATTTTGGTCTCAATTTTGTTCTCAGTTCCTCTTTCAGGAGAGTCTGAAATCGGTGCAGTTATCATTGTAATAATTTCACTTCATGTGTTATATTTTTAATTATCAGTTACAGAGAGAACTAAAGCAAAGTTAAAACTATTTTTATAGTAGACGACTCATTAATTATCCATTTGCATTAGAACAAACTTCAAAAATACGAGTATGCATGTGGTTAACAATGAGCAAAATGCATAAATTTTTTTGACATCACCGAATAATAGATCACTAAAAAGCGTTATTTTCTATGTATTTTTTATTTTTTTTTTATCGGAATTAAAGGATAAAAAAATTATTTAGTTTCGCTGAGAATTTAAACACGTTCAAACAAAGCAAGTTTCCTGCCATTTGCGTGTGACGTCATCCGGCATTTAGCATTGGCAATGTTTATTAGTATTATTTTCAACAGATATTTAATCTATGTACTTAGTGGTGGCAAACTATTTAATATAAAAAAGTTATATAATCTGAGACGAAAAACAATAGTTAATGTTGATTAAAATATTAAAATAATGCATTATGTTTACATATTCTGAGGTTAGGTATCTAAATCTAACTGCAGTAAAAGGATAAAAGTGAGCGTAAACAAATTTATTGTTACGAACAATGAATGATGCATCCTTGTCGCTTTTCCACCTCCAATTTCTGCACTGATATAATCGTTATTATTACCAAAAAATTGCTCATCATAAACACGTCGATTTTCGGCAAATTGTCACTTTGAGCTTGCACAAAGTCGCTGTTCGTCATTTTTACCACATAGATAAATTAATACACTAATAATTTTTACAAAAATAAACAAATCGATATTTAAAGGTCAGCAGACTAAAATTTAACATTTAATTAACACACAATTTAATATTTCAGCACTAGCAGATGTAAACTGTCAAAGCTATCAAACTTGTCACTTGTCTCCGTACTTTTCTAAATTTACCGCTGGGTGGATAAAATACGAAGCTGATTGGCTGTGTTTTTCAAATTAGTCAATCATATAATGTTATTTCTTACTGATGCGCTCCACCGGTGAATTTAGAAATCTGCGGTCTATGGATGAAACTAAAACGTTATGCCAGATGACATCAGTACCGTTTATAGTCACGTGGTTTTGTTCCGATAAAATTTGAATTTTAAAATGATTTTTTTTTACAAAATAACTTTTTTTATAGTTTCCTTTTATTATATACTCGGCTTATATAATATGTATAATGAAAAAATAATAAATTAATGCATTTTTAAAATTCATGCATCTTGCTCATTGTGAATAATTTCTAATCTTTTGTAATATAGCCTTATTTATATTCTCTCCAAGTTTGACTGTAGCCAATGGCAAAGTCGCAGATTAAGCTGTATAACTGATAACTGTAAGACATATATAGTGATTTTTAATTTTAACATATTCCCTTGTGATGATTGTCCGTCAAGTACCTTTCTCAAAAATTAATGTGCAATGCAAAAAATGTTCATATCAAAAACAAAAATATTTTTTCTGTACATACCTTGTTCAAATGTATATTTCTAGATATAGTTGTATAGATTTTTGACCAATACAATAAATTTTACGAATTTAAATCGTGGCAAGGCTCTAAGTACTAGTCAAATTTTATGTGCCAACAGAACATTAATAAAAAAACATTAAAAACCAACGAAATATCTTTGATAATTTTATAAATATTTCTGTACATATCTTAGACTTAGTTTGTTTAATTGTAACATAATGTTGAGTGACTGTTAGTAGAAGTAATTATTTTAAGGCCTAGTTTAACACGAGATCTTGTGTGTATGAAATATATAGCATACATTTTATGTAAAATAGTTTATTTCTGTTTAAATATTTGTATACATTTCAACAAATTAAATAAAAATTGTACTGTATAAATTGTTTAAGATTTTACATTGTATAGCAAATATTCTACAAGTTCTCTTTTTGTTTTTTTATCCATATTCTTTACAATTTCCATTGCCTGTTCTGATGTTCTTCCGTCCTCAAGAAAGAGTTCACTCAATTTCCCCAAGTCAGGCTCAAACTTTTTACACATGAGCTCCTTTAGGGGTATGTCATAGTAAATAATAATCTGTAACAAAATAATTGTGGATTTACTACTGATGTACTTTTCTGGATAATTAAAAAATTTCCAAGGTCCTTTGTTTTGGTACTACATAGTTTATTGTTTCAAATGCCATCTTTTCACGCTCCTATTGTGTCATATATTTAATGTCTAACATTTATTAGGGAAAAATAAGAAGCCATACATTCTTTCCATATCCTGCGTTAATCCAAGTCTGATCATGTTAGTATATCAACAAGAAATCTTCCCTAACATCCAACATGAAAAAAAAATTAACCGTTATTTCTATACACTGTTGATCCAAGTCTGATCAGGCTAATATAGCAATAAGAAATCTCCCCTACGAGGCAAGTATCCTTTAGATAGAAGCTAGAGATACTTTGAGATTGATAAGATGTCTCGTAAGGGAGATTTCTTATTGCTATACTAACATATGATCAGATCAGATCAACAGTATATAAAAAGAATGGTTAATTTCTTATTTTTTCATATTAGATGTCAAATATTAAAGTACTTGTATACTAAAATTAATTTTTACAGTTTTAAATATACAGGGTTAGGTTAGTTTGCCCCAGGGCTAAACGGTAACTTCAGGCTAAAATGTTTATCAAGTCGGGTTAAAAGTAACACTGGGCTAAAATTAGAAGTAACTTAGTCTGAGCTTCAACCTCCACAAATTTTCATACAGACCTAACGCTTTTCTCTGACATGGTCATAAGACGATATAGGAAAAAAAATCAGTAGGAAACTGGAACGGAACGGGAGAGCAATGGGGTGTGATTGTCATCTGAGCAGTCATTGGAAACTAGTTTCATTCATGTAGTCAAAAACATAAGAAAAATTTTCTTTTTGCCCCCACAATCATCCCCTCGACCTCGATTTTGGGGGTCCCGGCCCTTTCAGTGGCATGGCACACCGTCATGATCTGAAGAAATTAGTCTAATCACATCCCCCTCCCCATTGCTCTTCCGTTCCGTTCAGTTCCCCATGGATTTTTTTCGTATATCATCTCGCGACTGCGTTAGTTTAGGTAAGTATGAAAATTCGTGGGAGTTGGTTCCCCTCCTCGGCCGCCGTCGTCCTCGCTGGGCGGGATTTTTCTTCTCTACTCAAAAACATTTTTTCTCCACGGTGGGAATTTTGAGGGTCCTGTCCACCAAAAAATCTGCTTCGTGAAGATCGGTGTAACTGAAATACCAAAAAGGGGGGGGGGCGGCGAAGGCAAAACTTGTACGATTTCCCAATGCCTAAGCATCAAAATTACAACGAATGCAAGTGTATTGTCAAACATAATGATAAAACGTCCGAATATGGTACACGCCTTTATAATTTGCATTTTTTAATTAAAATGTTGTTTTTAAAATATTTAACGTCATGCGAGAATATGTCAACCTGGATGCTGAAAGCTATTTTTTATTGTTCTTTGAAACTTGAAAATAATTTGTACCCATTAATTTATTATATTTGGTGCAGAAATAATGATAAATTACATTTTTAAGTTATTCATGAAGCTATAATTCATGTCTTGTAATAATGATAAGTCTTGGCCATCAAGATGGCGTATTTCAGAAAAAATCACTTTGAAGTCGTTTTTATTAAGAAATGTGACTTTAAAGTTACATTTATTACAAAGTACCAAATGGGACTGTAGCGTCACTTTAAAGTTGCAACAAGGTTCCCGTTGCCACTTCATAGTTACATTTTTTTCAACATTGATTCTGAACGCCGCGCCCTGGTGCGCTGTCATACGTCCGACGCGCGACTTTTAAACTGAACGCGCCCCTAATTTTGACTTTTGTCTATAGGGGAAAATCACATCAGCAGATGGTATCAGTGAATTTCAATATTTTCAATCAATATATCGGAAATGGCGAAGAAAACATTTAGTTGTCATAACGTTACGTCTGTTATTTTATTAATTTTCTTACGTTTGTGAACTGTTTTCAAATATGCCGAAGGTAGAATTAGAATTGTGCGATATCTTTACTCAAATTGCATGCAGAAGTAGACCCACCAAGGAAGGTGTAGTGATATTTAGAGCTGGACATGTAATTCTCTGCTAAGTCGAAGATGCTGAGAAAAAACAAATCCTTGCCCTTTGTTTGCTCCCATGAAGTTAGAATGAATTTATAAGGTGATGTTGATAAATGAAAATGCATGTGTAGTTGTACAGCAGGCCAATCCGGATATTATAAGCAAACTAGGAATTATTTCAACCATATGCACATAAATATTGTGAAAAAGAAGAGAAATTTGAATAAATGATTTTTTTTAATTTGTGTTTTATTTCAGTGCTATTGTATTTGTTTAACTGTTTATGTCAAAAAACAATACAAGTTAACATAGGTAAGAGTGCAAAATTACTTCACAACATCAATTAAATTTCTGAAATGACTAGTAAGTGTAAAAGACAATGTTCAGTAATAGTGCATATAGTTTAAAAGTCGTGTCAATGCACAGTTTTCCAAATAGATAGAAAACTTCGCAGTAAGTGGCCAATAGCTTTAAAAATTGGAAAACCATCTAGCAAATTATATTAAGTGAAAGAAATTCCAACCCAAGAGATTATTATAGGTATTTTGAAACATATTTATAAATGCAGATACAAATAAGAATAACTTACTATTGATATGATATTAAAGATTTTTTGTTCCACTTCAAATGTTCAGAATTAATCATCTAGCATTAAAAATCAGCTTTACGAAACTGGAGAGCAAAAAATGTGACTATTGTGTCATTCACGATCAACACTTGAAATTTCATTACTTACTGCTGACTTTTTCAATCAAACTATTATAGAAAAACTGAAGCAGAAGGCAGTATGTGATTTTTTTCTTAAATTAAAGAGTGCAACATTCCACTAATATTAAAGAAAAAGATGGCGATTTTTGTATTTATTTTAGACCCTAATTTTACTTCATTGCGCTATTTTAATGGAAGGGCCACAAATTTCATCAAATTTCGATTTATTCAGATTCGATGTTTTGTCACTTACTGCCTTTTGCCTTTTTTGAGCAGTATTAATAGATCAATAATTTTTATGTACTAAAGAAAACACTAATTAGACATACATGCAGACATTTGTCTCAAGTTTTAAACTGTCAGTTAAATTCTGCATATCTCTTTGTTAATAGACAAATTAACCAGATTTGATTTATTTATGTGGATTCATGGTTTAAAACTACTTACAGTATTTTTAAAAGTTACATATACAAGGCAAGTAACGGCAGGTTCATTAGGTCTTATGTTGTAGTAGCCGCTGTCGAAAGCTTGAACTGGCTCTTCCAAATGGAATCTGACAGAATTTTTCTCTTGATCTAAAATATAGGTTTGTCCATCCCAAGAACAAACAACTATATCGTCATATCCATTGCCGGTGACATCCAGTTTTGTTAGAGCAAAAACTTGATGGTCCACAGCTATTGCCCTAATGATAAAGTACATTTCAGGATATTAGAGTAATATCAACTTAATAAATAAATAGTACCTCTGAAATAGCTTTCACAAACACCAAAATACTTGAATACTGTTACTCGATGTGTGTTTCGCTAACCACGTTGGCATTAAAACGCTACGTGTATGCAGTTTTTCAGTTTGAATCTACTCCAGATCATGCCAACATGGTTAGCGAAACGTGCATCGAGTAATGGCCTTTTTGGTGTTTGTGGAAACTACTCCAGAGGCAGTATTACAACGAAGATTCCAGCCTCCTCCAAAAAATAAATATTATATTATTATTCTGTCATGCACATATTATTTCTTCCTTTATAGCGGAGCGGATCTGGTTTTGAAATGAAACCAACTTTTTTTAAAATTTTTTTTGACAGTTCGATTACACGCATCCTCTTTTATCATGTTATCAAGTTAGTTCAGTTTAAGCACACGAGGTGGGGCAGGAATTCGCGTTTAAAATTCGCAAAAACAAGTTTTTTCACGATAACTGTTATTATTGACTTGATGAAAAAAAAAGTTAAATTAAAAATTGAAGACCTCGTGGAAGCGCATAATCTGGTAAAAATTTTTTCAAATCGGACTGTAACTTTTCGTGAAACTTTTTTTTTAAATACACGTTTTTTTGCCGTAAAGTAATATACAAAAAAGTAATTCCTTAATTTTTTCACGAAAAAAAAGAGTTAGGGGGCTGAGATTGAGGTAGGTGAAATAGATAAGAATTGATGGAGCTGAAGGATGGGGGTGGTGGGCCAATTAGGGGAGGGGGAGGAGGTAGGTAGGGAAAGGAAAATTATTCAACTCCCCCGAACTTTTCTCCCTGTCGTGCGATTTTGAAAAACCAAAAATCGCTCTAGTATTTGACTGATTATTTTTTTAAATTTTTATCAAATAAGCAAATTTGTGGGAGGGGAAAAACTTTTTGCATTTTTTTTTCAAATGAATTTTTTTTACGTAGGAAAGGGTTCAGAGGAGAAACTTTTTCACAGGTAAGTGAGGATCTCTTTTATCTTTATTAAAAAAAAAAACTATCGCAATCCAAGCAATAGGAAGGAAGGGAGGGGACATAATGTGTTTGCGGGAATAACGGGTTAAGAAAAGGATAGGGACCTTGATATTCGACAATTTAAATTTTTATGGTAGTAGTATGTTTCAGTATGTTTCAGTATTTCACAGATTTTTAAGTTAGAAATTGTTAAAAAATAAAATTTTAATTTTTCGACATTTTTAACAATTTCTAACTTAAAAATCTGTGAAATACTACCATACTACCATAAAAATGTCGAAAAATGAAAATTTTGCAAAACTTATTATGTTTTTCAAAGTGATTATTAATGTCATGTTAAAACTCTTCAAAAATTTTTTGACATAATGGTACTATATGGGACGGAAACTATTACTGTCAAGCAGGCCCCCCCGGGGGGTCTATTGGGTACTGAGTTTAGGGGCCCGTAGTGGAGGCCCGCCAGTGATCTTGACAACATTTTTTTTTTTCAAATTTCTATCATCATCAACCCGCCCTCATCAAATATCAAACACGCGAGGGCCCGTTGGCTTTCAAGGGGCCCGCCAGAGATTTTGACAGCGTAGTGGGGGCCCGTTGGCTTCCGAGAGGCCCGTAGCGGGGGTCCGCCAGTGAATTTGGTACAGGGGCCCATGATTTGATGCGGGGGCCTGCTGTCAAGAGATGTTCCTCCTTTATGAATTGTGATAAGAGAGTCAGGGTAGATACCAGAGCTTATGCATTGATTAAAAAGAACAACAAGCGGCTTTATCAATATAAAGTTGTAATAAGGACAAATTTATTTTGATCAATTTTATTTATGGTAATAATGCCAGGAGTGAAATATGGCAGGGACGCACACCCAGAAAATTGCTGAGGGGGGGCTACTACAAACAATAATAATAATAATCGTATATTTCGTACAATGTATTTTGCTTTTATATATTGTTCTTTGTTTATTTATATTTCATTTTTACTTTAAAACATACAATCCTAGCATCCAGGGAGGGGGGCTTAAGCCCCCAAAGCCCCCCCCCCCCTTTAGTGCGCCTCTGAAATGTGGGAATAAAATAGAAGTGGATAACATATGTACATTACATAACATAACATAACGTAATAATACTAAAGCCTGAAAATAAAGTAATTTTTATTTTTCTTTTACGTTTTCCTTTCAATAAAATTTTTAATTTGAAGAATTTAATGTGTCATTTCTGGTGTTATGTACAGTTACAGGCAACATGGCCAATTATAACTGCCCCTAGAAAATTGATGCACAATATTATTTACACACATTTAATCAATGACTTTTGCCTATATTGTTTACCCCCATTTTCTGTGCTAAGATGGTATTACTGTGAAAATTCCAATTACAGTAAATTGCCATCATTATAATATTAGTTTCATATTTAAAAATTACATCTTTCAACATAGTGGTGATCAATAGTTGTTGAAATTTTAGTAAGGATGCTAGAGTAGCTTTTTCCAAATAAATATAAACTACATTCTCTAATTATCATTCATTACATATTTCATAATTTAACTAGTGGAAGCATTATACTCTTCGCATTTTTCTGGTAAATAATGTTAGTTTTAGGACATTCTAAATTTTGATAACAACTTTGTTGTGAAAAAAAAATAACCCCCATGTCAGGGATGGAACACAAGACCTTTGGATTGCAAGACAAAAGCAAGCAAGCAAGCAATAACAAGTTTATTAACATGTATATGCCTCCCCGGAATCTGGCCCGGAGCCAGCCAGATAACCACGACGTGCAGCGCCGTGGTGGGTGTCGGGCTGGGCAGGACAGGTCCAGTTTGGCTAAAGCTGAATATAAAAGGTTAAAACTCCTGCCTAAGAATAAAGCTTAAAATTAACAATTTGGATCAATAATACTACACAAAAATACTTAAAAAATAATTAAAATAAACACTTTAAAAACTAGCGGTTTCGCGCACAGACGAACACTTTGGAATTTTGATTACTGACACGGGAAAACAGAACTCAACGAGAACTATCCGAGCCGAGATACAGCTGTTCAAAGTTTTGCAAAATTTTCATTTTTCGACATTTTTAACAATTTCTCACTTAAAAATCTGTGAAATACTACCATACTACCATAAAAATGTCGAAAAATGAAAATTTTGCAAAACTTTGAACAGCTGTATCTCAGATACTATTTGATCTACAGAGTCCGCTTTGGTACCAATTTGTAGCAATTTTAATCTACTTTTAAAAAATACTAAAATGTTTTTACCGAAAAAGTAGGCCTTAGGTGTCAAAATCGAACAAAACTGAAAAAAGAACAAAAATCTCGCAGTTTTTTGGATTTTTTACCAAGATACGGAGGTCTGCCGAGGTCGTAAACTTGGATTTAACATTACTTTTTAATCCTATACAACATATTAAAAAAGCAGCCATACCTGATTTAATGTCAGGTAACACCTTTTTTTTGATGACAAAGTTACTGGATTACAACAAACTAAAAGAAAATCAATTTAACGTACAACAAAATGATGCAAAATATAATTCTTGAATGATATTCATTCAAATTTTCTGAGAGGGTGTGATGGCCCAATGGCTAAAGCTTTTTCTCTTCACGCGCCGATTTACCGAAAATCGGATTTTAAGGCCACTTTCGATCGGGGGTAGACAAATTCCTATCAAACGGTGCGTGAAATGTTTGGGGGTTAACTTAGACAAACGACTGACGTTTAACACCCATATTAACGAGACTGTTCGTAAGGTCTACTCCATGTCCAGGAGTCTGTACCTGCTCCTGGCCAGGGGTAGCGGACTAAACAGACAAAATAAAAAAAATGTTGTACACAATGGTGATCAGGCCGGCAATCACATACGCTGCGCCAGTATGGTGCAGCATTCCGGCTACGACAATGAGAAAAATTCGAGTTCTTGAGCACAAATTTATGCGCTTCATCTCTGGTTTGGAGATCTATACGCAAATTGTCACGACATAACCCCACTAGCGAACTACGTCCAAGAAATTTCACAAAAATTCTATCAATTCAAACTGGGCGATAGTCCACTAACCCGCAACATAACACGAATCAGACAGGATAACGCCATACTTTTCGATATCAGACACCCCTACCATACCAAGCATTGCCTATTTTCCAGCAAATCCTTAGAAAAACTTTCCCCTACCATAACTTATTTCTTCCCCATATGGCACGGTTTGTTCTTGGTGTGTGCTTGTGCATGCTGAGCACAAACTCTTTGTGCTTAGTGTGTGCGGGTGCGTGCTGAGTGCGGGCTGTGTTGGGACCCTACTCTTTATCTTTCCTCAACTTTGCAACTTTACAATCCCCTCTTCCTCATTTATATTTGTTCAATTTTGTTTTTACCCTTTTTGTTTTTTTGTCCTTTTTGTTTCTAAATTTCGTTTAGGCTGAAAAATTCCCTAAAAATCCAAATATTTTAAACCACACCTTTTATCCACCACACCTTCCTGGCAGGAAGACCACCAGGGTGGAATTGCTTCGAACGGGTTTTTTCGTTGAGTTCTGTTTTCCCGTGTCAGTAATCAAAATTCCAAAGTGTTCGTCTGTGCGCGAAACTGCAAGTTTTTAAATTGTTTATTTTAATTATTTTTTAAGTATTTTTGTGTAGTATTATTGATCCAAATTGTTAATTTTAAGCTTTATTCTTAGGCAGGAGTTTTAACCTTTTATATTCAGCTTTAGCCAAACTGGACCTGCCCCGCCCAGCCCGACACAGGTTATCCTGGCTGGCTCCGGGCCAGATTCCGGGGAGGCATATACATGTTAATAAACTTGTTATTGCTTGCTTGCTTGCTTTTGCCTTGCAATCCAAAGGTCTTGTGTTCCATCCCTGACACGGTGGTTATTTTTTTTCTCACAACAAAGTTGGTATCACAAAATTTAGAATGTCCAAAAACTAACATTATTTACAAGAAAAATGCGAAGAGTATAATGCTTCCACTAGTTAAATTATGAAATATGTAATGAATGATAATTAGAGAATGTAGTTTATATTTATCTGGAAAAAGCTACTCTAGCATCCTTACTAAAATTTCAACAACTATTTACTACTATTTCACTACTATGTTGAAAGATGTAATTTTTAAATATGAAACTAATATTATAATGATGGCAATTTACAGTAATTGGAATTTTCACAGTAATACCATCTTAACACAGAACATGGGGGTAAACAATATAGGCAAAAGTCATTGATTAAATGTGTGTAAAATATTGTGCATCAATTTTCTAGGGCAGTCATAATTTGCCATGTTGCCTGTAACTGTACATAACACCAGAAATAACACATTAAATTCTTCAAATTAATAATTTTATTGAAAGGAAAACGTAAAAGAAAATAAAAATAACTTTAAACTGTTGGTACTTCGATTATTTAATTTTGTTGTCTTTTTCAATAGTACAATGTTTTATTTTGAGGTTTTAGTATTATTACGTTATGTTATGTTATGTAATGCACATATGTTATCCACTTCTATTTTATTCCCACATTTCATTCTTAGCATTATTACCATAAATAAAATTGATCAAAATGAATTTGTCTTTATTACAACTTTATAATGATAAATCCCCTTGTTGTTCTTTTTAATCAATGCATAAGCTCTGGTATCTACCCTGACTCTCTGAAGATTACAATTCATAAAGGAGGGACATCTCTTGACAGTAATATTTTCCGATCCATATCAATAGTACCATTATCTCAAAAAAATTTTTGAAACAACTTTAAAACATGAAATTAATAATCACTTTGAAAAACATGACATGTTCTATAAAAATCAGTAAGGATTTCGTACCAAGAAGTCAACAAATGATGCAATATGTCAACTTATCAATAAAATCAATGAAGGACAAGAGAAAAATAGTACATTGATTACTTTTTGCGATCTTCAGAAGGCCTCATAAAACAATACACCAGCATAAATCGTATAAACTCAAAACTCCTGGAGGTGAAGAGTGGGGTAGAGCAGGGATCCGTTCTGAGGCCAACTTTAGTTTTGGTATACATTAATGATCTTAAACAGGCTATAACGGAGGCTAACCTTGTACTATTAGCAGATGACTCCACATTACAAGGTTCAGACACTAATTTGAAGGTAGTTCAAACTGTGACGTTTCAGACATGTGATATTTGTGATTTTAGGCTTATCATTAATAGTAGTAAGAATAAGTGCATTCATGTGAAGATCATGTTATATATTTTCTATATATTTATGTTTATAAGTGTATTGACTTGTGTAAAACATCTTCATGTTAACAGCACCAATAAAATGATTTGATTTGGTAGTTTAGGTTCATATTTAAAAATTTTATTCAGAAATACATCAGAACAGCAATGGGTTACTAGAAGACATAATAAACCACTTTTTACCCTTCATATTTATTAAATATTCCACTAATCAAAAGGCTTTTCTTGTAAATGTTTCTCGATATTCCAAGAATGGTGTTCAGCGGTTAAACTTGCATAATAACCACTGAACTCTACTATACAAATGGAAGGTCAGTATAGGTACATGCGCGTGAACAAAATACGGTAATTACAGATTTAAAAGGTTTCCATGCGTCGGCGCAGTAGAGGAATTGATGTCTGTGCTTGAACCAAACAGCTGTATTATGGAGTATTTTGTAGCACGATTGCGCTCCTCCTGACGGTCGCCATACTTGCGTGATGTTCAGTTTCACGTAAAAATTGGTATGGATATTGACCTTCCATTTATATAGTAGAGTTCAGAGATAATAACTCTTTAATTGCTAATTTTGTCTATAAAATGTAGAGAAACAATTTAACTTCATTTTTGATAATGCTAATAAGAAACACTTTATATGATAAAAAACTCATTAAATAACAGCCATATCGAAAGTTTGTTGTACTGTCATGAGCAAAATTAAATAGGACAACTATTTTTTTCTAATGTAAATCTCTCTCTATTTGCACACTTCCAATGAATTATGACAACTAACTGACAATGTCACAAAAATTAAAGTTAGATGTACACAACTAGATTTTAGCAAAAATACGTTATAAGACTTATTTCCTATTTAATTTTGCTCACGACAGTACCTATAGTTAAATAACGCGACAAACACACAATTCACACACTTGTTTTTTACCATAAAATAACCTCATCCTGTACCAACATAATAGTTCCATCGAGAGTAGCCACAGCATATGGTCTTCCTTTTGTAGTGGATTTGTTTGACTCACTTTTGTTTGTACTAGAGCTTTTTATACTATTCTTATCAAAACTACTGTCACCTTGAGCACATCGCAAGTCCCCCAGTATTTCTGTGGAGATGTTTTGATTTCTCATCCTGGAAATTCCTAAGAACTGGTAGTCTACTGAACCAGGAATATTTTCACTTTGTGAACTAAAAGACAAGAAAGAGCGAAGATTAAACAGCTAATTATTTTTATATTTTATTTGCTAATCATAATAAAAAAATATTTAGCAAGCAAATGAGAACCTTTTACTTTTATGCTTTTTTCTTTGATATGGAATTTTTCATATATCGTTGCCTCAATCTGTGTATGATAAAGATAAGTAAAGACAACTTAAAGAAACAGCAGGCCTATGACAGTTGACAAGAAAGAGATATTCTGAGATCGATAGAACTCTCTTGCTCATAGTTAAATGTCCATTTTGCACACTGCTTGTATTCGTTTTTCTTCATGCTATAGCTAATTCAAAGGGGGAGGTGACTCGTTGTCATTGGTTTGCTTAAAAATGCCAGCTAGTGCGAACGACCTTCAGTTCGTTGCAGTTCTGTGTTTACACAGGTCGAGATTGCAGAGTGGGTAGGTAGAATATTTTATTCTGTTCTTGTGGAGACTCGGTTCGAAAATTTAAATTCAATTTATGGTTGCTTAATATAAAGTATAACCTTTGCATTATGTTTCTTTGTAACAAGTATGCGGTGCTATTACGATTCACTGTAGTTAAAAATATCAATTATAGATAACTTTAATGTAGATAAATAAAGTTGGTCCTAAATGTCAATTACAGAACTAATATCGATACATTCCACCTAAAGCGATTAATTCATACCTACTCGATAAATAATGAAGTGAACTTCTCTCCAAATATTATGTAAACAACGTAAGCATATTAATGTTGGTTACAAATGAATGGCAAACTTGGCTCCTGGCTACCTGAACTGCACAGTAGAAGAAGAAAATAGGTTATGTTCTTGTTCTTTTATGGTTATATCTAACACTTACTTCAAAGTTGAAAAAGTCGAAATTGTATCGTAATTTCTCTGGTGTGTCTCACTATTCACAGATTAGTATTGAAATTCTACCAGTTGTGAATTAGTTTTTGATATTACTTGTTTTTGGTTATTAGTTCATAAGTAAGAAAATAAAAGTATAAAATTATAAATTATGAAAAATAAACAATTCTTCATTAAACCAAAATAAATGTTTAAATGTCATTCCTGGGAGTTCGAAGGGATTGTCATCATCCCTAACCTTTCTTCTAGCTCAAATATTAAATCGTTCCTAAAAATAATAACTAATGCTTGATGACAAGAAATTTGAATATTTTTAAAGTTCTCGACAGTGATAAATCCTAACAGCAAAACTCTGCTGTTAAAAATATGTAAACAACCGATAAAATTCAATTATTTAACAACCCGCCACACGATCATAATGAGGTTTTTAAACAAGTTAAAACAGATAAATTTATCGACTGAAATGGTAATATATCAAATATGACAAAAGGCATCGGCGCTGATGGTACAAAATTTCCCCCATCGGCATCGGCCATCTGCAAAATATATTAAGGCCGATGGTGTTGATGGATTTTCTTACGGGTTGCATACTTAAAGTCTCTGTTGGGAATGAAATGTTTATTGTTCAGATTTAGAATGAATCAAGCGTGCATTAAGGGGACTATAGATGATCCAACCGACCAACCGACCTTCTCGGTACACTTTGAAGACTGCCATGCGACTCGCAAAAGTGAACTGGTCTGCTGAAGCCAACATTGTCGGTATGCTTTAAAGACGCTGCAATTCCATTTTTTATAAGACCTTTGTTTCTGTTTTTGTGCAATTAATATTAATTTTTATTTTTGAACATATTGATTGATGTCTATTGTCTAAGTTTAAAATTCAAATATCGGCCATCGGCATCAGCCGATGCTCGAGTAAAAACATCAGCATCGGCCCATCGGCAAAATTCTGCCATCGGTCAAGCCCTAGGTTTCTATAGATGTGTTGATAAAATGGGTTAAACGTCAGCAATTTTATTGACTGAAATGGTAATAGAGAGCTGATCAATAGATAAAACGTTTGAGAGATGTATTCTATGAAAAATGAATAGAGAACAAAAGCACAAACGAAGGCCAGATTTTATATGTCAAAGGTTACAAAGGTATATACAAAGGTTATGTTATCTAATTACGATTTGTTCAGTTTTTTTAATTTCTTCTCCACATTTACAACATGATTTACCACGATATGAGGAAAATAAAATGGTGTACTAGTCTTCAATGTGGGAAAGCTCCTGTCAAAATTTTGGAGGGATCTGAGGTAATTTCGTATATTAAATTATTAGTAAAGGACCCCGGAACAAAACCTATGAAAATGTCGATTCGGTGGAATCGGCTGAAATGTTGACATTTTGTAGTTCAAGTCATGTTGATCAAAAGTTCTTATCACACCGAGCCAATCCTATGGACTGTTTTTGAGATACAGCTTGTCAAAGTTAGGTAATTTGCGTCATTTTTGACATTCAAGAACAATTTTCTCTTAAATTATTAACTTTAGCAAAAAATTGAAAAGGTCGGAATATTTTTGTTCAAGTCCAATAAAGCTCAAGAATTTTTTTTCAGAATTTGTTTATCAATTTTTAGGTTAAGTAAAATATATATTATGTCATATTTCAGCATGCTTCAGTGGGATTGGTTGAAACTTTGCTATTTTGTAGTTAAAGTCATGCTGATCAAAAATTCCTATTGCACTGGGTCTATCCTATGAGTGGTTTTCGCTCTAGGAGTGCTTGAAAGTCCTAACAAGGTAAAGGGTAATCTATATGTAAGTGTTTATGAATGGCTTCCAGCGTGTTTGTGTACTGCGTGCATGCGTTTGTGTGTATATGTATGTGCCAGTGTATACAGGGTTTTCCAGAAATATCGATGACAAACTTCTGGTGCAGATTCTACATGCAAAAATATGTCTGCAAATACCTTGATAATAAAATGGCACCCAAAAACCGATTATTATTTTATATTTCAGAAACCTTTTGATTTATAGATTGGCGGTACATGACCAGTTAGGTGCAACGTTTTTAAAATGCATGCCAATCATATATATGAAGGAAATTACCATGAATATGCCAGAAACGCAAATTTTAGGCAGTCGTCACGTGCAGAAGGGTGTGCAAATCGATTTTTTTTGTTTTTTTTATTTTAAAATGACCTTTCGGTCGAACAACCAGGTCACCAACGTGTTATTGACAGGTTTAAGTAAATATCTCTTACATCTACTTATCGTTGCAGAGTTCACTAACATAGGGTCAATGTCTTTTCGATTTATTTCGCTATTTTTGTAGTGCGATTTGATTAAAACCAAAAAGTCACTTCTACCCTCTCCAGCTTTGCTGTAAATAGTGTCAATCCCAAGTCTGATAAAGTGATATAGTTGTACCGTGTTATGTCAGATTGGTTAAAGTCATTGGCGGCACATTTCTACAAAAAAATAAGGTAATTTGTTTGGTCGTTTTTTTTTAATTTTTAATTTTTTTAACTCCGTTTGGTGGGGACTACTGTTAAATTTTTCGCATGTCATGGTAGATCACGTTGTATATTTCCAAATACCCGTGTTCTGATTTTAAAAAAAGGCCACCGAAATTGAATATTTTTAAGAAAATCTTGAATCATTGGATTAATGTACACACTTCTTACTTGTTTTTAAATCATTATCTGTTCAGAGCCCATTATTTTCTTTTCTCTTTGGATATTTTTACCTCTGATATAAGGGAGCAGGTATATGTGTTCCGGAGTAAGTTTGTGTGTTTTTATTTGTTCCTTTATCGTCTTTGTAATGGATGAGTCAATTTCATCCGCCATCTTGAATTAGCCATATTTAAATGTTAAAGAATAATTGGATTATGAATAATTAAAACCATATCTGTACTTTGGTACTTTGAACACGAATATGGAATAAAAAAAATCATGACTGATTTTCAACATCACATGATGTATAAGATGAATCCCTACTCCAGCCATGTGATGTTTTGTGTCGCTTTAATGAAATCCTACCCACCCATAAGTGCATCTTGCATTTTGAGAATGGCCGCAAGTATAGTCGACGTTTTTTAGCAGCCCCAATCGGATTCTTTTTTTTTTTTAATTCCGAGGATGGAGAGAAAAGATATCAACCAACAGAAATCACATGTATAAGTTACAATTAATAGTTTAATAGAGTTCTAACAATATTTGCATTTTTAATTAAAATAAATAGCAATTTTAAAGTTTCAAGGTGTTGTAAGTGATCCTTCGATTTACAATTCTTTAACATATATTCTTGCAACAAAACCAAAATCAGTCAGAAAATGATTCCCAAATATTCTTGTTCATTCTAATTTTTCCAGATGAATGCCCTCCAAACTTAAACTAATACACATATTTACCCACTAGAACTGCTGTGCGCTGAATTTTCTAGACCAGACTGACTAATGGCATCATCAGAAATACACTTTATTCTCATAAAAGTTCCTCCTGGTTGAGCAATTAATAAAGACGCCTTACCATCCCAAGAATGGTGTAAAGTTATTGAACCGATCTGATTGGCACATTCCCATTTATTTAATGCAACAAATTTACCTGAAAAATGATTAACAGCATTAGTGTATGGGCATAGAAGACCAAAAAGGACAGAACCGACACTGAACGACGATGCTTTTATGTTACTAGGAACAATCTGGGTGACTCAGCCATTTACGTTTTAAAATGAATAACCCTGAATAAAACTGGGAAATATATCTCTTCTCCCAATTTTAAGGTAAAAAAAGTCACACGGAACTACACAAATATAAACTTAAATAAGCCTGATGTTTTTGAATTTGAATATGCTTCCTTTGAGGTTGATTACTTTACTACTAAAAACATGGCAGATACACACAAGTTTAAGTTTTGGCGGGAAGCTTCTGTGTTGATTCTGTCCTCTTTAGTCTTCTGTGCTATGGGCCTGCTCGAAAAAATCGAGGTTTCGGCAAAGATTGGTGGGATAAAATGTCATGTGATATAAAGAGACACAAGTTTGGGTAATATAAAAAAAAAGGTGATGGCCACCTCAAAGATGGCTGTCTCCCCACGGCTAAAAGCCTTTTTGAGAGTAGGTTTTTGTTGACATTTATTTAACATAAATATCTGTTATTATTGAGAAAAACTAATAAATATATAACTAACAACTCCAAGTTATCAAACTGATACTTGGACGAGGAGTTTCAAATATAAAGAAGGTAGTTTTAGTATTCAATGGATGATAGAAACTCCTGCAGCTGAAACCGTTCTTGAAGTTTTAAGCAGTACATGGGAATATCATAAATATTGACTTAGTGTCAGCTACAATAGGCTCTATCTATTACAGACGGATCAGCCCCACTCCAACTTGCTACCGAAGCTTCCATCTTCCAAACACACCTTTGTGAACAAAAGAAACAAAATAACATAATCTAATTTCTGATCGGATTGAAATTTGGAGATTAAGTTAATGTTAGCTAGGGGAAGACCTCTATTGATTTCGAAAGAAATGTTTCGACCTTTGATAAGATGCTACAAAAATATACTCCATTTAGTATATCTGACGAGTGTTTCGTCAACCAAGTCACTGGAAGATGACTAAATTTACAAGGCGCATATACTAAAAAAAATCAAGTTATTTTCAAAAACTGCCAAGAGCGTAACGTTTACATTTAATTAAAATTGTAACAATTGCATAGAACTATAATATAGCAACTGTATGTTTATATACTCATTAACTTGAATATCATTATGTTTGGCTGCATACCTAGCAATTTATCGGCCGGCTCAAACTCTACGTTAACATCAGTGATATTCATACTAGATTTATTTAGGTTGGCTATCCACCGATATGATCTGACCACTCGATCAGTGAGTCCAAGTACCATTTCAATCATACCATCTCCATCAACATCGCCTAATATAATATTCTAAAACAATATATATGTTATGTTCTTCACATACTAGGTGTCCCAGAATCACGTTAATATGCGATATGTCCGTTATATGAAAAAATAAAAATATAAATTAAAAAACCCGCAAAAGGCACGAAAGCCTCCCTCTGGGTGGCTATTCTGTATTCGTGTGAAGGCTCGTTCTCATGAGAAAGTGGAAGGAGTTCTCTTGAAAACCAAAATAGCACAATATCTAACTGTGCAAGTGCTCACGTCACGACAAAAAGCGGTGTACTTGCTTCTCTTGGTAAATTATGAGAGAATTGAGCTGTTCCCGCGTCAGAGTGAAAGTATAAGCTCACTCTTTGACGAACTGTCATTTCGTTTGTGACTATTCGTATTAGTTTAGTTTTTTTATAGTTATTTTTATTTTTAAACATTGAGTCTTGTGCTATTTTAAATGTAGGAATTCAAGGAGAATGGATATTTCCGATGTGGGTTTTAGCTTATTTTAGTTGTACATGTATTGCTTTTAATATTATTATAATTTATGTTTTATACACGTTTGTAATACCTATTATTTTAGACATGTTTGTAAAATTGCAAATAAAGATTATTTTACTATTATATTATTGCCAATGAGGTATTAATAGATCCTCAGATTGCATAAGATGGTCAAGAAAAACGTCAACTTCTTCACATGACCAACTCCCTCGGTGAATTAATTTGTAAATTGTCCACTTATAAGCTGAGGTTGTTTGTTCATCCATTCAATCAAATAATTTTTTTTTTGAGTCCCATTAAATTATGCCTTGCGAATTATTATTTAATTATTACAAAATAACACATTACACACAATTTAAAAATATTGCATGCACATCACTGAAAATATTAGTCACTTGACAGAATGAATTTATTGCATTTCCCGTTATACCGCACGTGATCTCCGACCGTGGTGTTGTGGCACTTACTGGTTGAAATATGGGAGCAAATGCTGGCAACTCTTGGAGATATCACATCGCATCAGCGCATGATCCCTGTACTTAGAGAATAGTGTTTTTGCATCCTCTGAAAAGGGAACGTGATATGAGCTCTCTCTTCTCACGACAAATGCTCACATTCACTGAAATTACAGAACAGCCATCCTGATAACACCCCCGGAATCATGTTGCCTCTCGCCACCCCCAATAAAGGTTGCGAAAGGTAATGGCAACCTGTATAACTAGAGACTGAAATCGTGTCCATAACGTCATTCTGAGCACAGTGATATACCGTACTTGGTATGTTACAGACTCGGCTACAGTTGTTTAATACTTTTTTTAACATGTTGACTGCCGTCTTGGTCAATATGACAGAGCGAGTTTTTTGCATCTCACATGCCAGACACTCGGCATCTAATGATTTTGACTGTGCAGAGTGACCTGGAAGAAATTCTGCGCAGCACCAGTTTCTTGCTTATAGATTTAACGGCAAAGAAATAGCAAATAAAAGGTGAAATACATAAAAAAGGCAGTAATAATGATAATAATAATAATTTTATTGATCTTAAGAAAATTTTTACATTTTATAGACAAGTCAAGGAAAAGAAATATATATAGTTAAGTTATACGATTAATAAAAGTTACTATGGAAAAATACAATACACAGTTATAAATAGTAAAGGACAGAAGAATATATTCAGTGACGAACTTGTTACATTTACTAAATTACATAATTATACACTAGAAAATGCTTCCGTTTTGAGCAGCGAGATGGTAAAATGCCTGTATATTATACAAGCAGTTTTCAGTTAGAATTCCTTTAAGCTTATTTTTAAATTCATTGATTGGAAGATTACGAAAGTGACTTGGTAATGTGTTGAATAAACTAATGCCCATGGAATTATTTTTCTGGAGTCTGTACTGAGGTGTTACGAGGTCATGTTTATTTTGAATTTTATGTTGATGTAACTCATCATGCGTAGTATATTTGTTTATATTTTGTTGGATATAGAGAATATTCTGATACACTTTAATGGAAAACAGCGACATTATTCTTAGTGACACGAATGGCAACTGTCATCCCATTTGGCATTAACTATACTTCTTATTGCAGACTTCTGGATGATAAATACTCTTTGTAAATGGGTATGCGCTGCATTTCTCCATGTTAGTATGCGAAATAGGTAGTGACAGCAGCTTGTTGATTAACAGTTCTTTTTATTTTTCTGATAGCATATACACGTTTTTAGATAATTTCCCACATAGCATGTTAATGTGATCTACCCATGTTAGTTTAATGTCAATGTGTATGTATCCCCAGAAATTTTACATTGGTTTCATGGTTTTGTTCGATTTTTGTGGTAGTCTTTGTTTCTGCGTTTTACACTCATTTATAACTGATTATGTGCAATCCAAACTTTAGCATGTTGCAAAATGTTTTGAAGAATAACCCGATTATCACTTTCCTTGTCTATACTTAATAAAAGAAGCGTCATCTGCATACATAACAGTTGCAATGTTCAAATTATTTATACTTTGTGGCAGATCATTAATGTATTGTATATCACTGGGCTCAGAATGACGTGGGGATGCGATTTCAGGCTCTAGCTATAGATTTTTTTTTACATCCCTTATTTATATTAATGTCCTGGTGGAGTTTAGCTGTAGGCTATCCTAATACTCAACCAGGATATACCCACACACAGACAGCATCACAGCATTCCCTGCGACATTGCCATCTGCCACAGCTGAGACTCGAACTCAGGAGAGGAGAGCGACTAGACCGTGTTGTCTCTCACACAACCGCAGTCTAGCCCACTGCTACCGTCTCGGAAACACGTGAAAAACACCACTATACATCCATACCCTAGCCAGGATTCGAACCTGGGACCCCGTGGTCGCAAGCCTAATACCTTAAGCACTGCTCCACCGAGCCGATGGTGCCATTTGAAGAAAAAAAAAGTTGGGGTTGGTTTTTTAGAGGTTGCAAGAGGCAACTCGATTCCAGGGGTGTTATCAGACGAAATATTTTAATTTATATATCTTTCTTTTCAAATAATGGAAATATCGCCTGTTAATGTGATTCTGGGACACCCGGTATATAGAACATACTATTGAATTATAATGAGGTAACTGATCGAGACTATAACATACCTTAGCATTGGCAGGAATTCTTTGTTTGTGGATACAGAACAGTTGCGGTTTTTCTTTATCATCTTTTTTACTTTGTTTTGTACTATTTGATGCAGTCTCACTACTTGATAACGTTTCAAAGCTACCAGATCCAGATGCCGATTGAACTTGACCATCCACCTATACACATATAACGAGCATTAAACAAAAGCATGTCAAATAGCAAATAGCCCATGCAACTGAAACAATAGGATTTAGTTACTATTAGATAGCGAATTTTGTAATGGTACCGGAACATTTCTATGTCTTTATCTGCAGAAAGCTGGTGTTTGGTGTGCTATTAAAAAGAAAAGAATTATTGGTCCAATTTTTTTTTTTTTTTTAACTTAATGGGGCAGAGATATTGTGAAGAGATTCTAATCTTCTTCAAGCGCATACAGTGGCCAAAACAATCAACATGTTATAAGCCATTTTTCAAGATTATTTATTTTGGTTTCAATGTTGTACTTGAATTTCCTTCAAGATAATGAAACATTAGACCTTGGGATTTCTTTTTGTGGCCTTTCTTAAAAAAAATCAATTTTTCAAGTTCTTACTCCTAAAATGGACCATTTTCAAGGGAGAAAATTGGAGAATGAGCAATAATATTCCATTTTTCTACAAAATTCCGATAAAAATAGAGTTCATCAGAAGTGTTTGGAACAGACAGTAGACACCATCACCTTTTGTAAAAATTCTGTAGCATTTTTATAAAAATAATTAATTCATGTACTTGATACCTGATATGCCGTATCGTATAACAGTTCAGAAATTGATTTAAGCCCCTTGTTTCTCTATTTGCATAGGCAACTTGCCATAATTTTTTTTTAAATGCTGGTTGAAAGGATTTGAGCATTTACACATAATATTTCAATCTTGCAATGGGCCTTTCCCATGTTCTTTTATTGAATATTTGAGAAGTTCTCTTTAAAACAATTCACCCGTATTTTTTTTAAAGGGATTATAAATAAAATATTCATTAATTTTATTGAGTACTACAGTTATTTTGATTACAAGTAGGTATTATGTAAAACGTTACATCAAACTACATTACTTGTATTAAATTTTTTCAAAACAAAGAATGTCTAGGTTTGTTCAGAAAAATTATTACAATGCAATATCATTTGCATATACTTTCTGGTCATTCTTCTTTAGCAGTTTTAAGTACATAAAATTTTGTTAGAAATTTTAGATATTAAGTAAAAAAAACAGTTAAAAAAATATATAAAAGTTGGTAGACGGGGCTACATTGTAGATGTACCAAGTGTTTAAATAAATTTCTGTAAATTTCTGTAAATAAATTGATCCAATTTTTCAAAAATTCCTTAGTAGAAGATGTATTACTATTTCATCTTTTCACAAACATTTGTCGAATCAACGTAAAAGTAATAGGGTGTTTTCCATGTGTAGAAATTCACTTCAAAGTATGCATTAATAAGCAATAAAATATAAATATAAAAGCCTAAATGCATTAATTATATTAATTATTATATCATCATATTCAACCAACAAAATCACTTTCTAAAAGCTCATTTTATTGACGTACTATCTTATATAAATGATTAGCTGATAAGTTGTGATGTCATTTACCTTTTTTTGACAAGAGATATTTAATTTGAATAAATAACTGTTTTAAAATGATTATAAAGCATTTTTCTTCGCAAAAAAAGTATTAGCTATGAATTACCTACACCTTAGGTATTTTTCATTTTTTGACTTTTAAACAAATGTGAAAGTACCTTATATTGTATATTGTTTAGGAATTACACTAAGAATTATGATTTGTGAACCATATACAAACATCTAATAGTTACTTCATATTTCATTGTCTAGAAAAAACATAAGCAAGGGAAAAAACAATCTTTACAAGGATTTTTTGACAAAACAAAAAAATATTATTACTTAGCTGAAACTTGTAGTACACATACCCGATAATAGAGTGTCATTACAAATGACTAAAGAGCGATAAGCAATGACACTGTATCAGAATTAGATGATGAATCGGCAAATAAAATGTTTTGTTTTAAGTAAATATTCAAAAGTTTTCACTAACCTGTTCAACACCTTCATCAACATCATTATTATCTGATCTGTCTGATTCCTTTTCAGATGCAGCATAAATATAACACCATCCATCAGCGGTTATTATAATCAGAACATTCCTATTTTCATTTAACACATCACCGACGGCTACACAGCTTATAAAACTCAATTTAGATATTGTCTGCTGTTTCTCTTGACCCTGTGTACATTTGCAAAATACAAAATGTTTTTTAAACTTCAAGAAACACAAACAAAACAAGCTAAAAACGTACTCTTCGCCGGTTTCCTAAACATTTTATATAATTGTTACACATTCTATAGGATACTTTTCGCAGTTTTTTGTAAATAATGTTAGTTTTAGATATTTTTAATTTTATAGTACGAACTTAGTTGGTGAAAGACTCAGTGCAAAATAAAGTAAAAATAAAAAAACTATAGCATACCCCCATGTGGAGTTTCGAACCTTGGATTCCGAGTCAAAAGCGTAAGAACTACCTAACATGTAAAAAAACGTAAAAAATCTAAATTTTTACACAAAAACATAAAAAATAAAAAAAAATCTCAAATTTAAATCATTAAAAACATTTTTATTTACTGATCGATTTTGTTAAAAAAACAACAGGGTTCTTCCCCTAGCTAACACTAACTTACTGCCCAAATTTAAGTACAATCGGATTTTTCTTTCTCGAGTTATCGTGCTTACAAGAGACATGACGGACGGACAGACGGACGGACAGACGGACGGACAGACGGACGGACAGACGGACGGACAGACGGACGGACAGACAGACGGACGGACGGACGGACAGATGGACATTTTGAAAATTGTTCAGAATTCGTTCACTAACACAATGGTATAGTGCATTGGGGTTCCTCATCCGAGGCAAATAGTTTTTTTTACTGCAAAAAAGGGCAATCCGTATAATAGCCAATATTGGATATAATACTTCCTGCAGGGAAGCCTTTAAAAGCTTAAACATTCTTACATTGAACTCCATTTACATTTATGAGTTGTCATGTTTTGTTTACAAAAACAGAATCGAATTTAACGAGATTAGAACTGATCATCCATATAGTACTAGGAAAAAAGATCTCCTTTTACCAAAAGAACACAGATCGGCTTTAGGTATACCAAAAAAGTCTTTTTTTCATGGGTTGTAGATTTTTTAACTGTTTGCCTGAGCATATTGAATCTATGACATTTTTTAAGTTTAAAAAGGCTTTAAAATCACTTTTTTTTGGACATAAACAGCTATAATGTTGACGAATTTTTACAAAATGTGTGACTACTTTTCTCTAGTTTTTTATTATTTGTGAATTATACCCTATAATATTTTCAATTGCTCACTGTTTACATGTTTTTTGTGTGTATATGTTTTTACAATGGTATTTGTTAGGGATGGGACGGATGTGCTTTTGGTCGGATAACCGGATACAGTATATCCGACCAGATCAAAATCCGGTCCGGCCGGATATCCTGCCTTTTCAAGCAGTCGCTTTATCTATGAGCAGGCCGCGATATTTACAATTAAATTCCAGTCGCACCCGCATTGTCCTGTCCTGCCAATCTTGCACAATCTTGCTGCAAGTAATTGTAATTACACGAAACGCTCATGGTACACCAGAACAGAACTAATAATAACACAGGTCTACCAAAAAAAAAAAAAAATATTCTGTTCCAAGGACTAAACCTATCATGCCATAAGTATTTTTGTGTGCTGAATCCGAATTTTCAATTTAAAAACTTATTTAACGCGTAAATCCCGGTTTTTATCGTCAAAATACTGTTTTTTGACAATTTTTGACGTTTACTCGAAATCTACGCAGTAGAAAATTTTTTTAATTGATAATTCGGATTCAGCACACAAAAATACTTAAGGCATGATTGATTTAGTCCTTGAAGCAGATTTTTTTTTTTTGTAGACCTGTAATTATTAATAAATGTTTATACAGGTTGTCCCAGAATTGAGTTCCCGGACGAAAACCTGTGATTCCTGAGTTCATATTGGGCCCATATAACCCAACTTATAGTATAAATGTTAAATACAAGTAGAGGAAAAAATGATAATTTTTTGTATTTTGATTGATATTACAAAAATTTTTAAGAGTCCCTTTTTTGCAGCCCTCTCAATGCTGTGTAAAAATGTTCAAGTATTCCGTAATTTTACAGGATGATTAAAAAATTACAGCCAGTCGAGTATCAATTATTATGAAAAAAAATTGAGAAACAAAAGATATTTGGTTGTTATCAAGTTTACACAGAGTACTTACTTATAGAGATACAGCTCCCATCAAAATTTGAAAATGTTATGTTTTTATATAACGTTATTGGGAAAAAAAATGTCTGTCTCATTTTAAGAGGATGTAAGGTAAGTTGGGTTATATGGGCCCAATATGAATTCAGGAATCACAGATTCCCGTCCGGGAACTCAATTCTGAGACACCCTGTATATGTGTGTACTTGGTTCTATCCTCAGTTATGATGTTTTTGTATTTATTAATATTATGATTTTCTAAGGAACTTCATTCTCAGAAGAACCAGCAACCGGCATCTGTGTTTTAAAATTACACATGCATTTTGTGTAATTACACTTCAAATTAAAAAGTAATTTCTCGCGATCATTAGTAGTTGCTGTTTTTGTCATTAGCAATACAATGGAGAAAAATAGCTATACATACCACTACCACCACTATTGTATTCGCGAAGAATTTAAGACTTGTTTTTTTATATTTGTTGTTTATTTTGATTGTAGTTTCTAGTTCATTGTTAATTTTATAAACATTTTGATATATAACTGGCACTTAATAAATATCATTTAAGTTTCATGCATTTTGTACAGTTTTTATTTGGCCGGATGTTGACCGGATATTTTTTCATATCCGGCCGGAGCCGGATATCCGGTTTGGAAGCCGGATTGGCCGGATGCAGTAGCCGGACCGGATATCCGTCCCATCCCTAGTATTTGTGATATTTTTCTTTGTATTTGTACCGACAATATTTCTTAACTGCGCTTTGTACAGTGTCTGAAATTAATAATTTTTTTTTTTTTTTTTTCCGGTTTCCCGTTGCCGGACAGAGCTTCCGTGGCCTCCGACACCACACGGTAGCCGCGCCGGCTAATTAATTACAGCCACTCTCCACGACCTGTGGAGTTAGTGACAGTAAACACCTGAATCATGTGCCCTAAGCAGACGAAGGGACCCCAAGATAACCGCCTTCTGCATCTGACCTGCCAACCATTCTGCCGAATTCTGACAGGCCGGTATGATCTTTCATTCTGAGAGCAGCGAAGGCTTCATCCCTCCGAGTACGCCGATTATTAGGACGACCATCTTGACCGAGTAGTCTGGGTACAGCACTTGGAGCTCATACCGGAGATCACGATATTTGGTCCGTTTTTCCCCCTCCTTCAAAGCGATGTTTGTCTCAGCAGGTGCTGAGAATTTAATGACAAACATCACTTTGTTCTGATTATCGAGGAGGACTATGTCAGGCTTGTTGGCTTGAATGAGCCTTGTTGGCTTGAATGAGCCTGACGGTCGGGAACGAGTAGTTCCAATAAATATTATTATTATTATTATTATTATTATTATTATTATTATTATTATTATTATTAATGATATGAACGAGGATATGAACATTTTTTGTCTGCAAGCGATATTTACGGTTTTAGAAATGTGCCGATCAAATGCAATATACTCTTCGTTTTCGTATTTGCGGAGAGTAATAATAATGTGTTTTTTATTTTACATTAACGATCACAGACATACAACCCCCCTCCCCCAACCCCAGTATCCCTATAAAGAAAACTCTAAGGAATATGGATGGCTTCACGCCATCTGGGAGACAGCAAATACATGTTCAGTATTTGAGTAAACCGGGATCTCAGTACCTATGTTAGGAATTGAATCTGGGAACTGAAGTGCAATAGGTATAATTTAATGTGTGACATGTGACTACTACACTACAGTGACCATTTTCTTAGCATATTAGACTTTCGACTCACACATTAACTAACAATATGAAATTATATTGCATTAGTTTTGTTCCAGTACATTTAACTAAAAATAAAGTATTGCTCAATGAGCATCATCATGCTCAATGAGCATACTCAAAAATCATCATGCTCAGTGAGTATTAAGGGCTGAGTTAGAATTGGCCAAGAATTAACGAATTTGAGAGTTGGTGTATCTCTGGGCAGTGTTTTATCCCCACTTCTATTTACCTTATCTATCAATTACTTGGAAAAATATATAGGCTATACAGTTAATGTGAACCCTAAAACCCTGAATTTGCAGGTGTAAGATATTGTCGCATTACAAAATGAACAACGTAACACACTGCTGTCTAACACTACCCCAAAAATTTAGGAAGCCACTTTTGTACTGTCGCAACTCGTGGCGCCAATCGAGACATGTCTACCTGTTTGATATTTACCTAGGACTGAAGTGATTAAATCAGCAGGTACACATTCAAGTTATGGCACTGCATGACTTGACTGGCAGCAAAAAACACTAGGCGGTAAAATCAAGGGATTAGAAAAGAAATAGTAGTTGACTAATTCGTTGTAGATATTCTAAAAAATTATTTATATCTACAGTTTATTTGAAAACATTATTATATAAATAATAATAAAAATATAGTTATACAAGTACTGATATTAAACATTCTATATAAAAAAAGTTGTGGGGATACCTTATAAATAATATTCAAATATGTTTACCATAGTGCATGGTTAACATTTTACCATATTTCATTAGAAATAAATATAAAATAATTTAAAAACTTTTTTGTGCCACGATCGAAGGAAGAATGAAAAAACGCCTAGATAATCGGTAGGAAAAAATTGGGGACAAAAAAGTGTTTTCTTATAAATGCCTACCTTAAAAATAGCAAGATCCCCATTTTGGTTTCCAACAATTAATTCAATGCATCCATCATTATCAACATCTCCAAGTGTTAACGCATCTCTAACAACATTACCCGTAAATTCAAATTCTATTCGCTTAACTAAAGAAATTGCACGCATGTTGTCTTTTTAACACTGGCACTTTATTATCCTAAAACTGAACCATACCGATAATAGACTTTGACACTAGATTTAAAGGTACCCGCGAATCTGGCAAGAAAGAGTGTATTAGTTGCCAACGAGATGGTGGCCAAACGATGCAGGATGCTTTTGCAGTAACAAGACCCACTGATACAGGACCGAAGTTATTAGAATCCATAGAATGACCTGTATGGTCACCCTCTATCCAACAATGTCCTTGTGGTACTTTTACGATTTCTTTTTTGTAACCCAAAGTAGCTATAATATCACCTAAAACGATTATATTTTAATGACCTCGTAATATGTATTTTATTCCTAGAAATTTACCTTCTACTCCTACAACTCTTTTAATAATTTTCTGGCTAGGATCTTTAGGAGATATTAAAGATATGATATCTCCTCGTTTTATTTCGTAGGATTTAACTGCCCATCTGTTTAAAAATACATAATCAGTCTGATTCCTATCAGGATTTAACGCAGGTTGCATAGATATACCATCAACTCTTGCTACATATCCAAAACAGTCTATTATCGTTATACCTACTGGTATTCCAAAAAATATACTTTTAAAAAATGTTGGAATTTTCATTGATGTTTACAAAAACCACTAAATCTAACCTCAAACATTTACGTAATGTCAAATGTCAATTATTTACATTTGTCTGTGCTTAATTCGTATTTCGTCTGAAGTGATTTTTTGCGATCTCGCGACTAACACCGTGAAGCGCCTCGAAGTGTGACGTCGTAATCTATTGTGCTGCAAAAATGGTTGTCTTTCATGTATGACAATACCGCAGAAGACGTATAGGTCTTTTGTGACAATACTGTAGACCAGCAAAAAACATTTTTTCTACAACTGTCAAAAAGGCTATGTTTGCGCATTAATGTCAGTGTCTAAAATGAGACATTTTTTCAATGACATTATTTCTTTTGCGTTACCATGACACCGTGCGCAAAATATTTTGCGCACATACTATTATTGCCTACTTTTTATAATTTTTAATGTATACACGAGAATTAAACAAACATCTAGTTCAAAAATATTTATTGTTTTATCAAATAAATCAACTGAAAGTAGAATTGTTTAAATTATTTTATTATAAAAACAGTATATGATTTTTTTAACTAATGGTTTTAGTTTAATCAAATGAAAGTTGTAGAAAAAATATTGTTTGAATCTCGAGTGCAAAATTCTTTGGTCATCTCGAACGATTTTTTTTTTATTCGACTGCGTCAAAGAACTTTCGTTATCGATCACAAAGTAGTATTTTGCACCCTAGATACAAAAATAACTATTATTAATATACGAAACATAACATTACATTCGTTCAATTGATGTGCAGAGTTCATTAACAGATGTTTAAATTATAAGTAACTTTTTCTTGCTGTTGAATCAGATGTCAGATGAATCTCGATAACAAATTTTCTAGCGTCCTTCTGAGGCCGCACGATACCGCTTTAAGCGTGACGTAATGACTTATTTGCTCTAATGGGACCGCTTGCCACGTCTTAAAAGTGTAACAAAATGTAGCTGATTTTTTTATTGAATACGCGTTTGGATAATAATGGTATTAGTTGAGATCTTATCTGTCATTATATAATGAGATATTATACGTAATACACGTAATTTTTGTAATATACAGCTCTTCTTGTCCTGCTTCATCCATTTGGTTTTTACCTAAGTGAATATCAAGTGGCAAGGTACTTAGGAGACTGAGATCAAAGGGAGCCTCAGCAAATTAAAAATGATTGTATAAACAAAATCTTTTGATTCAAAATAAATTTTTCTTTGTTCCCTCAATAAAAGATTAGCTTTATTGACGAAACATGTATTGAGCAAATGTAATTAGCGATGTATTAGATAGTAAAATAAACACTGAAGAAAACTCGTATAATCCCAATTTATGGGAGCATGAAATATTTTGTAAATTATATATTTTTCAACGTCTCAAAAAACAATAATGTATAAAGATTCGGTGCACATTTATTGATGTTTGTATCCATATTATTAAAAGGTATAATGTGTTTCCGTATACAAATGCGTTAATGTCGTTAAAAATACATTTAAATTATTTTTTTTCTTATAATATTTAACTAGGGCAGGTCACACTTGGTTAAACTATGCGTCAACGAACAATGGAAAAGTGCTCCTATTTCACATATGAATACCAATTCATCGCACTATCAACGACATACGTTTGGCAGGATTTATAATTGTAATAATCTCTATGAAGCAGGAATTAAGTGCGAAATTCGTTTGGCACAGTGGAAGAAACCTTGGTCGATATTTAACTCCTTTCAGTTGATAAAATGGCTGATGACGACAAAGCGAAAAAAGATTTTAATGACATTTTGAGCAACATAAACAGAAAGTTTGAAATAATTCATACAAAATGGGAAAGCGATTCAAAACAATTCGAGATAAAATTAAGAACTCAAATACCACGAGATAACGAGGATTTCAATAGTTTGTGCGATGAATGGGTGGATTTATTTTCTGAGGTCACAAATACAGTCTGGGCGAAAAAGATATCAAACACAGGTCCCAAAATAAGGTTTAGAAAGCAGTATCAGTGTTGGACACACGGCGGGAAAATAATTCAAAAGGAATTGTTGTTTGATGCACGAAGATGTAAAGCTACTTTGGACATGAAAGTTTTAACTGATAATCCTTTGTCTAGAAGAAAGAATAAACATATCAGGATGGGTCTGAATGTTGTGGTTAAAGTAAGTAGAAAGTTGTTTTTTTTATTTGTGAAATAAAATACCAGGTCAAATAATTTTTTTTAGATGAACTTTTATCATCTGCATCCTGTTGATACGGCTCAACATTTTGCATTTTTTGTACATAGTTGTGAGCCCCAACCAGATATTCCAAAACCAGTTATCCAGCCAAATGACAGACTCCCACAATTAATTGCAGCAATGGTGCAAAACGGTCCAAGTGTTTCTCAAAAAGCAGCTGAAAAAGCAGAAAAATGTATTGCCAGGTTGAATAATAATGAGCAGAAGGTAAACTCAAATCCACCACTGGTTGTAAGTTATGCAGGCGAAAGTTCACAACAACTGTTACTTCAAGATTCTCTAAATTTAGAAACTCAACCTGTCGAACTGGTACAAAATGTTTCACTACAAACACTGGAAAATGTAAAACTGGAAGGCCAACCTCAGATACAACATAGCTGTACACAATTTGTTGTTACGCCCCAGTTTGATATGTCTGAACATTTTTTAATGTGCCAGCCGTTAATGTTCGATACATCCCAGGTTATACCTCTATCAACTCATAGTTTGCCTTCACATTTTGTGCAAGTACAGCCAACATTGCATAACCAAAACGGTCAATTTTTGTAATAATAATGGGATGATTTTATATAGCCAATGTTTATTTATGGGGTATTTACCATATGATTTAGATTTGTCAAGTGTAACAGTAAAGTCTAGTGGCATCTAATATCTAATAGAGCTGTGTATACAACATAAACTTCTTATATTTAGCTGTTTACAAATCTCAAATATGGATCGAGATTTTTTCTCATTTTTTCTCATGATACTAATTTATGGTATGTAAAATTCTTATCTAAGAATTTTAATCCGAAATATTTTTGCTTTTTCTTTCTCTCGCCATAACATCACGTATGTCACTCTAAGGTAAACTGAATATACCATCGAAACATGAAACAAAAATAATAATATTAAATTCTGGATAAATAGTCTTGTAAAATTTACATACCATCCTCATATACTAAAAAAATTTGTTAAACCACGATTCAAAGTAAATTATAAAGTCAAGATTCATATAATTTTTATGACTCGCACAGTCAATATTATTTTGAATGTTTCTGCTATTTCTATGAAGTGGCAATTAAATCACAAGAGTTTTGTTAATAAACATCTATCAGCAATACTAACGAGTAATACTTGCTTATATATGCAGATTCAGCCCTCTAGCAGATTTGCTGGAAGTACCTAATAAGTTTCTTGTAAAACTTTGAAAACCAGCAAAAATGAACGCGAGGTCAGGAATTGAAAATAAGATTATGTTCTGTTTCTGTTTTTACTATCAGAGACAAAACAAGATGGGAATAAATGAATAAAATAAAAATACGGAGAAAAAAATGCATTAAGAATGAAAATGCGAGTAAAAACTATGAGAAAAAAAAAGTTGGGAACAAAATGAGAACAACAATAGAAAAGACGTGTGTCCATCAGGAGATCCATGGCTCCCCCCTGGCTGCGCCCCTGTACGTTTCAAAACATATTTTAGAATAATATATTGTACATAATATTACAATTTATTCTATTTTAATATTTTTTTGTTTATAATTTTAAAAATTAAACAAAACATGTTTTACAAAAAATATTATTTATAAATGTGACAAAATTTTAACTTTTCTGTTTACTTTTTTGTCGGTTTTAGTAGTTTTTGAATCCCGATTTGTGTATTTAATGGAATAAAAAAATCTTCATTCTTATAAACAACTTTTGTGGTGATTGGGTCGTCTTTGACGCAATGTAAACATGTGGAACTGACAACTACACAACCTATTTGGCATATGCACATACGAAAACGGTACACGCGGGAAGCCTTGCAGTCGCTTCCCTGAGGTAAAGTTCTCTGGCCATGGAGCAATAATTTTGTTCATACGTAAAAGATTTTTATAAAAATTCTCGTTATTTTATTATTACACATTGTGTATATTATATAGTAATGAGTAAGTAATTCAAAAATAAGACTAAAAAATAATTATTATACTCTTCATGATTTTTTGAAAGAAAGTAAATTTCTTGATAGTGAATCGCTCATATACGGTATAACGTTGTAACCCTTATAGGTATAATAATATGTTCTTTATTGGAAAGATTCAAAGGGTTATCAACCGAAGTCCTTCTGCCCCTTTATAGGTATTTTTATTTTAATTAAAATGTTTATCAAGTTAACTGCCCAGCTAAATTTTGGAAATTAATCCAACAGGCCAACTAAATTTTTCCATTCCGTATTGATAGTAAATTAAAAATTCTGTTCAATAAAATTCTTACTTCAATTTGTTTTTAAAAATTTCTGGAGGTGCAAAATGTTACTACGAGCCATGCTGGCCCATTTCCACAAACAAAGATATGATATATGGGACCAACGGCATGTTGCAGTAATTTAAAAATCGTTGCCGGCCGATTTGACTCACGGCGAAAATAGAATATACTAGTGCCGGTCCATAGCATGGCAATTAACTTGTTAATAACTTTTATATTTGAGACAAATTGGTATTTTGAAAGTTATTCAGAATTCGATGACTAACACAATGATATGAAAATTTTTTCTCTGCGAGTGACATTATCGATTTTATAAATGCAATTTACTCTTTATTGTCATTTTTGTAAGGACTGTTATAGCAAAGGATGAGTATATTTCATGCTATTTATAAATGTGACCCAGCTTAGTATAATAATAAATATATTTACTTAAAATCACTTTTTTATAAATACATTTTTACTTGTACAAAGAAAGTAATAATGTCAACCCAGCAAACAAAGAATGTATCTGTAATGTTATGCAATGTTAAATGGAAGTAACATTTTTAATGTTCTCTTGCAATACAATATTTATATTACAACAACGTAACTGAGAAATGTTACATTTCGAAATATTAAACAAATATTTAAGTAATATTGGTTACATTAAATAACATTTAATAGTATGACAGAATACTTTCTGGCAACGTTGAAGATATATTAAAGTAATAATATCTTGTTTAGTGGGAATAATTTTAAAAACGTGTTTTTTTATATTCTTTTTTGGCAGGTAATTGTTAACATAAGTTATTATTTTGTATTTATTGTTAAAAAATAAATAGTAACTTTCATTATTTGATAAAAATGGCAGGGTGTGGCCATGATATGCCATTGTTTGCATATGACTATTAAAAAATTACCCTCGTATTCACCTGACTTAAATAGATAACAAACTTGAAGAATTACAACTTGTTAAATATATTATGTAGATCTGTTCATCAAACTTGATAAAAAATAGCACGTTAAATCCCAATCATAGGAAACACACTTAGATTGGCATTCCATTTAGTCCCAAGAGGATTACAATCATCATGAGTAAATCAGGACTGCTACAGAATAATTAAGAAAAATTAGTCTATCGGAATTTTTTATCAGAAACAAAATGTTAATAATTTCATACAATTTTTCTTAATTATCTCGAAAGCTTAGCAAATTGGGTTAAAAAACTATATGTACCTTTCTTGAAAGGCATAGAATTGTCTACAAAAATAGCGCTAACAACTGTTCCTGTCAGGTGAGTCGTTAGACCTTAACACGTTGACTGCCTGACCAAATTTTGCATTTGGGCCGGGTGCGCCGATCTTTTTTTTAATTTCATATTATTAAATGCAATGTCTAATAAACTTATTTTTATTATCACTCAATTGGAAGTATTAAAAAATGTGATAAGTAGAAAAAAAAACATTAATTTCCTTACCGTTTACATGTAATTTAATCCTGCCCCGGGTCAGTAAAGGAATGCACTGAAAGTGTGCAGAATTCACATACACACGGCCTAGAAACTAATATCGAATGTGTATAATATTTATACACATGGCACCTCTGACCTACTTGCTGTGTATAATATATATATATATATATATATATACATATCGCAGTCAATGTGTTAACCCTTTGATTGCTGGTGACGTCTGGAGGCGTCATCTCCCTACTACCTCTCAGTGCTCATGTCGCCTTCAGGCGTCATTCGTATAACCTAGTTTTAAGTTTTTTCTTTTTGTTTTTTATTTTTTTGTTTTTTTTTTGTTAATTTTGGCTTCCATTTGTTTTAAAACGATTATATTTTTGACAATATCTTGCCAAAACCAGTACATGTGCAACAGAAAAACAAGTTTGATTAGGTTAGCCACCAGGTCATACAGGCCATATTACGTCAGCAGTCAAAGGGTTAAATAATACTTAACCCCCTCAGTCCCCCTTGTAAGATTTGTGAAACCCGGGGCTTAAATGGGCGTTCATTTGCAAACTTCCTCCTCCAATTACATTTAAAAAAAATATATACTGTTGATTAGTATGCCAGGAGGGAACATACTTAAAATTTTAAATATAACAATTTTTTTTTTGTAAGAACGTTCACTTTTTGTAAACTCTCCTCCAGAGATGGGCAAAGTACTCATTTAAACTACTTCAAGTATCAAGTACTTGAAGTAGTTTAGTAGGCAAAGACCCATTTAAACTACTTCAAGCATCAAGTACTTGAAGTAGTTTAAATGAGTATTTTGCCCATCTCAGCTCTCCTCCCCTCCCGTCAATCATTATGTATTGAACAGATGCATGACAAAAAAAGGTATTTTTTTTTTGTTTCCTTAGTAACAAAATAAAGAAAATGGTACTGGTAGTGGCTTGGATATATTTGTCAATAATCGCAACATGGAAATATTCAAGAAATTACAATTTTGTATTTGTAGTGATTTTTAATCATTAAAAAAAATAGCTTCAAAATTGTGATATGAAAATTATAGTGGTATAAAGGTATAGGAATGTAGGATAAAATTTGACAATGTATATTTGTTTCTCCTAATATATGTATTTAGAAATCTTGAGAAACTAAACTAATAGCGAATTTACCTGCTCTTGATTGCAACTAATTTGTTCACTAAAAACTAATGCTGATTGCTTAAATACAAATTTCCTGTGGCATGATTGGTTGTCGAAGTGGCTTACAGTAGGATCAGGTAAAAATCGCTTTAAAATTTAATGTGTAAATATATTTTCATCTCTGTCCTCTAGATGATATATTTTCTTAATGGTTGGTGTCTACTGATAATTGCTAACTAAAATGTATATATTTTAGTTGTCAATAATTATTTTTTATGTACCTGTGTAAAAATCAGTAGTGTTTACTAAACACAATTTTTTTTTGCTTAAACTATATTTCATATATAATTTTTACTTAAAAAAAACTATACTTTAATGTAGAGACTGATTCGATGTGTATTATTAAAATAAAATTCTTATTATGTAAATGATCTGTGTTAAATCGCTTTATTTAGTGTATAAGTATAAGGTAATATGTACCCTATATTCTTGGACTGAAATAAATTTTGCTTCAATATTCTAATTTAGTTTGAACCTTTTCTCTTAAAGTTACGAGGATAGTGGAGCGACAAGGTTTGGTCAACTACACAATTAGAGACATGAGAGACTGGGGAGGTCACAGTGGAGTGACAATCGCAATGCATTTTTGAAATTCTTTTGGATACTTTTATATGTAGAACAGTGATTAAAATATTCATGAAAGCAATATGTAACAACATTTAATTATATACTTGATATTGCAGTGTCCAGACTCGTACATAATTTATGTATTTTTACATATTCTTCGACCAATAACATAAAACGACATATTTTTAACAAAAAGTCAAGTTTTTACATATTTTTTTATATAAATTTAAAAAGTGAAATAAAAACGAAAAATAGTTGGCTTCCTTTCTGGATGGCTAGCCAAATCTTCACCATGAAAAGAGTACTTATATAGCATATTTAAGTAAAGCCTAGTAGAGAGTTAGTGGTCAAGTAATTTGGGTAAGTACTAACTATCCCTCTAACTCTACCAATGTAAATGTAATTGATAGAGCAGAGTACTAGATCGTGGTAGAGTAGAGTAGGATTAAAGGTGGTAAAGTAACTCGCCCACTCGCCTTATCCTACCAACGATTTTTACTTGAAAACAGGTCTGGTATTGTCGAGTGCCTAGTCGATTGATGTTCGTAGTAATAAATGCATGTGACGCGTGTGCAAAAGATCCTATTCGCATTTGAATTTAGAAGGGGATGTATTTAAAAATAAGTTTTAAGGCTTATCAAATCTATCTGTTACATAAGCCGCTTGACACACTTGTCAGTTCAATTGATCACTACCGTCCTGTTACGGTTAAGGGTACAGTGCTTAGAATTTTAGAGACGGCTCTCATATAGACATATTATATTGCAAACACCTACTGAAACATTCAGAAAAATGAAATGGTGAAATATTCATTTCCAGCTGCAATGTATTTTTTTACTTCCACATCCAGTGGAAGTATAGTAACGACGACAAAATTTTTAAAAATTTTTATTGTTCAAATGGGCTTAAAATGTCATGAAACGTCGAGATTTTAAGTTTGAGTGAAAAAAAAATTTCTGTCTGTCGGTCTGTCTGTAACTTTTTTTTTTGCGCACGTTTACTCTGAAACCGTTTAAGATACTGACTTGGAATTTGATACACATATGTACTTTAACGAGATCTAGAACTAGATTATTTTATTCTTGTTCCGTCGAAGGGTGGGGGGTAAATTTGAGGTAAATGGGTAAATCAAGTAGGTAAGAGTCCATAAAATTGTTATTTAGTATATACAAGAGAAGCTAAGGTCTCAAAAAAATTTTTGGCATTAGCCACCCCCATTACCAACCCCCACCCCCTTATTAAAGGGGATGAAAAAAAATTGTGATTTAGTGTATGCGTACAAGAACCAGAAACCTCAAAATATTTTTTTACTTCATCCATCCCCACTACCACCTGAAAACGGACTTAAAAACCAAATATAATATGATTATGACTATGCTCTGTACTGGTGATCTCATTGCCAGTATAAATAATAAAATGTAAAAGTATATATAACATTTTTTGCTCTTGTCTGCTTCCGCATCGCAATCCAGTCTTCGCGCCACTGTACGCATCTGAATTTGAACAGTCGCAACCAAGGCCCAGTGTAATGCGGCTACTCACTATTATTATTATGGTTTAGTTTAAAGTGAAACGTGTCTTGGTGGTGCGTGATCTGACCAATCTCAAAAACAATGATATCTTGAGGGAAGAGCCCCAAAGTATTAATAGCCTAGGGCCCCACACCTGATTAGCACACCTGTAAATGGTGTCCTTAAGAATCGAAGAATTGTAACAACTTACTATACAGTCCACGATGTCCTATTGGTTGTTTACAGTTCACAGAAAGTTACAATAGTTTTCTATGGAAATCTTACCTTCATAATCAATTCTTTGACTATTGTAACTCAAACACAAATTTTATGTGTTACTACCGTTTTCGTTGGGAGAGTCGACATATCAATTTTGCCTTAAAACATCATTAAGTGAATTGTGTCACAACCATGTAAAATATGAATCAAATAGGAATTCGTAGTCAGCCACGCCCAACTGCAACTTCTACTCGTTTAATGAACTTCACATTTACTTGGGCTGAATTCAGTCAATTCATAATCATTTTGCATTATGCTGGTTGAAATAATACTGTTTTTGCAATTCAAATGTCAAAATAAATTAATATTTAGTCACCAATTTTTGACATTGGAAATGTGAACTTTTATGTAAAATTTCCCCGCTAAAATCTGACTGCACTCCGGGACTGACTTGTACATTTCCTAAACATTTAGCGTGTAAATGTGGGTTTATCGTTTTAATAGAAGTGAAATAATAGGCATATAATAAATCCAAGCAATTTATTTATATAAACTATATTACAAAAACCATCATATTTAGGACATAAAACGTGAAATGATATAACATCCTAAGGTAAATAAAAAATCATAAAATTGTCTCTATATGTAATCACTTAAAGAATCATCTGGGGTTTCAGTTTCAATGAAGTCACTTTCTATTCCCCGTGAGCACAGATTTTCGATTTCACTATTTTCACTAGTAAAATAATAACGAACATGCTTTTCCAAAAAATCGACGAATTTTTTTTCAGTCTCATCGACTTCTTTGTTTTCAGGTATATTTTTTAAAGATTTAATAATAGAATTTACTTTGTCATATGAAGGTTTAAGTTTCGTGTCTATTAGTTCCTTCTGCTGCTTGCATTTGGCCAAGAATACTTGTTCCTAAAAAATATAAGAAATAATATATTCAATAATAGCACCATACCTTAACTGTAAAAGAATAGTACTAAATGCATGTGACGTGTGTGCAAAGGATCCTATTCGCATTTGAATAAGTTTTAAGGCTATCAAATTAACATCTATCTGTTACATGAGCCGCTTGACACTCTTGGCAGTTCAATTCATCACTACCCTCCTTTTACGGTTAAGGGTACAGTGCTTATAGTCCACAGCACAGCGCCCTTTTTTTTTAATGATTAGCAACAGGCTGAATTTTCGTGAGTAGCTTCGTTTTGACGAGACGCCCAACATTTCTCTGCGAAAATTCTCAGTAGTGGTAGCTAATAGCTGCGCTTGGGTTTATATATGTCGATTGGGTGATTGTTAAAATTTTATTAGTAACAGTTAGTTTTTTAGTTAGATCTTGAGATAATTTGATAAAAAACATGAAAAAACGTTTGTCCTACAAAATCGATGGTTTGACTAAAGCGTCCCCCACCTCCAATATGTCCAAATGAGGTCAAAAAAATGATTAGTAACCAGCTGATTTTTTTACTATTGCTTAATAAATGTTTTTAAAATGAAATGGCTACATCGTCCTACAAATTGAATGGTATGTTTTTCCAGTCCTACGCTCGGAAATTGTCAGTTCCACGGTAACACTTTTCTCATTAGTAATTGTAGGACAAAGATAACACATGATATGTTAGTGTATTCTCTGCCCAAATAAAATAGTGTCCTACAAAAAAATTTGTATGTACCACACTAGTCCTACAAAAATTATTTTAAATAATGATTTATTTTATAATTGCGGTTTTGGCAAATTGATATACTTTTATTACTTAAGCGGAATTCTGATATCTACCAAATTCAGTACATACAGTCAGATTATCAAAAAACAACATTTCCCTTAATTTTAAACCATAATTTGCAAATTTACATTCGTTGTGAATATTTGAATTTTTCATGCACTTTTATATATTTTATTAAATGTTCGACTACAAGAGGAAAATTTCTTTAGAAAATTGTTTAATGGCATCTCTTTTGTCATTAAAATTAAGTTTTCCACACAGTAAATTGCATCCCCGACTGCAGGTTCTGCGGGGACGAGGAGGAGACATCCATCCACGTCCTTACTTCCTGCCCAAGTCTTATGAACTTGAGGAACAAACACTTCGGCATTGGTTTTCCGGTGCTGGAAGAAATAAGGAATGCCCCTATAGGAAGGATTCTGGCCTTTGAGTTAGAATCCGGCCTGAATGGGGAATTCAATAAATTTGTAGCGGTTGCACAATGGGCCACAAGGCCTGAGTGCGGCGACCCTTCGTCGCGCCCCGCTAAAAGAAGAAGAAGTAAATTGCATAAAAAACACTTCATAGTCACTGTTTATTTCGCACGAATTAGACAATCCGACAACCTGTCAAATTATTTTGGCAATATGTTGTTGTGGACAAACACGAGGTTTAGTATACAGGGCCGGATTCAGGACTGGCACGCCCCTAGGCTAATCATGTATTTGCACCCTCTTATTCATAATGGAAAAACATTAATGAGCGGGGAGGTGTAATCTAAAAAAAAATGTTTGTCCAGATTCAAAATTGACGAGCGGGAGGCGGAGATATATGAAAAAAAAATGTTTGTCCCAGTTTCAAAATTGATGAACGGGGGGGAGGGGGTAGAAATCTAAAAAAAATTTTTAACCAACATTGATGACCAGGGAAAAGGAAATGAAAAACATTTTTTTTCCCAGAAAGGAAAATTGATTTACGGGGGAGGACAAAATATATTTTTTTTAATAAGCAGAGAGGACAAAGAACTCGCGACGACCCTCATTTCACGCATTGTCGCCCTTAGGCTATAGCCTAGTTAGCCTTATGGGTAATGAGGCCCTGGTGGCCAGCAGCTAAAATAAAGGCAGCGGCGTTACTATATACTATATATATTGGAAAAATATTTTTTTTATCAAAATGAATTGGTTATTAAAAGACCATCATTTTGATACCAAATATGTCAGGTATATTTGATTGTATTCATAACATGAGGGCTTTAATGCTATTTTTCTTTGATTTAGTTCTAACCTAACTTTTAGTCTAGATAAGACGGTGGGGCGAGTACAAAAGCTTTTTATACTTGTCTTTCCTTAAACAAACAAACCCTCATTATCCCAACTCGATTTTGTGGTAATTTTTTGCGTCAGCCCTTATGCATTATGCAACGCTACAATACATTTTATTTTCCAAAGGTCAATGGTAAACAGTAAATGTCATCCGTCGGGGGATAAAATTAGTTAGTTTTGAATTGCCGAAGCGCCCCCTCGTGCTTCGGCGCCCCTAGGCTATAGCCTATTTAGCCTTATGGATAATCCGGCCCTGTTAGTATAATTAACTCGCGCAAACGTAGCCAAGGCAACCGAAAAACAAACTCTTTAACAAACGTTTAACGAATGAAAAATAATATAAAACTTTACCTAGGAATGAAATTTCAAAATAAGTGTTTTTAATTTTTTATCAATATATACCACTTTTTTGTAGGACATTAGTAAAATCGTGTTCTACACTTTATTCCCAAGAGAAAAAAACGAAAAATAAGTTTTTATTAATGAGAAAAGTGTTACCGTAGAACTGACAATTTTTGAGCGTAGGACTGGAAAAACATACCATTCAATTTGTAGGACAACAAAAACATTTATTAAGCAATAGTAAAAAAATCAGCAGGTTATTAATCATTGTTTTGACCTCGTTATTTGGACATGTTGAGGGTGGGGGACGCTTCGGTTAAACCATCGATTTTGTAGGACAAACGTTTTTTCGTGTTTTTTATCAAATTATCTCAAGATCTAACTAAAAAAAACTAACTGTTACTAATACAATTTTAAAAATCACCCAATCGATATATATACACCCAAGAGCAGCTATTAACTACCAACTACCACTACCGAGAATTTTCGCAGAGAGAAATGTTGGGCGTCTCGTCGAAACCAAGCTACTCACGAAAATTCAGCATGTTACTAATCATTAAAAAAAGGGGCCTGTACTGTGGACTATTAGGATTTTATTGGTAAAATTTTTCTGAGAGCATAGTTACCTAACTCTTATTATTTGATTAAATCACGAGCACTTTTGTGTCAGGGGCTTAATGTTTGATAATAAATTGGTCAAACACATTTATAGATAAAATTTAAAAGCACAAGTGATATTTGCACCTTTTACGAAATAAAACATGACATGTCAATGGGTATAGAACATTTCAGCGTTAAAACCATTGAGTTAGAAGGACGGGAGAAGCAGTCACGTGATCAAAAACGGCATCACTTGGCCACCATGTTACTACTTTTATTGTGATTTTTATTGATAGTTTTATAAATTTTGGACAATAAACATTAAAAGGACTATGGTGTCGTGTGCCAAAAGAAGTTGCTCTTCTAGAGATTGTTTTGACAAGGAAAGGTAGTGTAAACAACAGAGCCGCATTAGAAAAAAACAGTTAATTAAATAAAATAAAATTTTATTATTTAGAGGTCAATAAATATATATTAATTTGTTTATTTTGTTTTATTTGAATATGTTTGTTCTAATTCTTTTTGCTAAAAATCTTGCATTTATTGAATTCAACATTTTTTTGCGTTATTCAGATAGGCCGTCTCGTCGAAGTACAAAATTCTTATAATTTTAAATAGTCCGGGTCTGGCAAAACCACCATATTGTTCCAACGTTTAGCCACACCTACCGGTGCCGTTTCTGTATAGGAAATTTATACACCATGGCATCTCCTTATATTCTAACTCAATGGTTAAAACTTTATATATTGTCTTATAGCCAGGGCTCAGGAATTTTATCTCGGCACCAGAGACGGCTCTCATATAGACATATAGTGGAGTAAAATCGGACCTCAATTATGCCGTTTTTTTAAATTAAGGTATAACTAAATGGGACCTTCACCATCTTGTAGGCGTTGAATTTGGCTATTCGAAATGGATATCTACAACTTTTTTTAGTAGGGACGAATTTTGTAAAATCGTTTTTTCTCCGCCGGAGAACTAATTCAAAAAATGTGCTTTTCAAAACATACATCGTGTTATTATATCATGGATTTAAGCTACGATTTTGAAATTTGTGTCAGCTACATAAAAAAGTACAGCGCTTCTAATAGAACCCACGAAATTTCCAAAACTTAAAGCCTTTTTGAGAAAATGTGCCCCAAATTCTCCATAAGCAAATCCGTGCATTGAAAACTTCACCATGCGAGGAGCTATGTTAATTATTAAAAATTTATGTATATACATGCGAAGTCAAATGTAGATAAAACTATAGAAAAGTTTTTAGAAAAAAATGCAGCTCGCTAGATCTCATAGTTTTCGAGAAATCGAATTTTTAACGCAGCTCTTTTTCACAGTGACAATTGCGCTCGGATTCCTGGAGTCGTAATGCGACCAGCTTGCCTATTATATTATGTGGCGCGGCAAGGTTTATAATATTGTAATAATCTATTTTCACAAGATTGTACGTATTTTATTAGTTACTGCTACCTTTTGTAAATTGAATTTCTTACATGATTATATGTTTTCATAGAAACAAAAAATTCATGATGTCACGATGCATTTGCGGCAGATAAAATAATAATTTAATAACCGCATTCAAAGCATTGGGGATAGAATTAAAATTCGTACATGATAGCTAACGTCAAAATTATTGTATATATCTTTAATTCAATTCATATAGTATTCTTTAATCATGCGAAAAATAGTGTAATCTTTCAGTTGTTAAGTACTTTATAACAGAATCTGCTTCAACTCGTTTTTTCGAACTTTTCCTCGATAGCGCACTGACCAACGTTACAGTTTAAAATACTATTACCGCGCACCTAATTAACGAGCTAATTAATAATAATATATTGTAATATGTTGCACCCCTTAAAATTTAAGGTTATGTTACTAAAAAGTAGGCAGACTTCAACAGATCGAATGTCTGAATGAATGTAGTGTATTTGCACCTACTCGAGAAACCTACCAGAAGTTAGTTCTGGTGACATCTGGAATTATCTAGAGAATGGTGGCGTCATCACAGAAAAATCGAGATCTGTCATTTTTAGGTATAAAAGACCGACCGCATTCTCAGCGAGTAGTTCAGAAAGTTCAAAAAGTATAGAAAGTGAGGTTAAGACTTCAAGGATAAACAAAGTGATAAACATTGTGATTTTAGTCAGTAAAGTGTATTTAAATTAATAATAGTATTGTGAAGTATCCAGTAAATATTTAATAAAGTGTGTTAGTGGACATCTCTTGTTATAATTTTTGGAACCCACGGAATTTGCAAGGGGTAGTTTCCTAAGGGTGGAAACACGTCACAAATTGGTGTCAGAAGCGGAATTTTATGACAAGAGGAGCTCTGAAGTTGTGCTGGAGTGTTCGAGCTAGCATGGAGGACTAATTTACTGGACATTGTTTGAGGGTTATTTTCGAACAGGAAAATAGAGTTAAGTGCATTTTTGAGACATTGTAGAACATTTTATTAGGACATTAGTGTGATAATTAAATCCTTTGAACTGAGAAGTGATAGAGACACTGAAAAAGACTCATTTAGTGCGTGAAAATTTCTAGAACTTTTCTATTTGGACATTAGTGGAGATTATTAAATTCTCTGAACTGGATAGTGACAAAAGACTCTGGATAAGACTTTTTCGTGCTATTTCGAGATTTGTCTAGAAAGTTCCATTACCGATATTGACGTGACAGTTAAATTTATTTTATTTTAATTTCATCGTATGCCCGTAACAACAAGAAGTATGGCATCCGATAAACAAATACAGGACTTATTCGAACCATTCCAAAAAATGATGGCGCAGCAACGGCAGGAAGATAAAGAAGAGCAAGAAAGAAAACGCCAGGAGGAAGAAAAACGGCGTCAAGAAGAAAGGGACGAATTAAAGAAAATTATGGAAGATCAGGAAATAAGACGTCAGAAAGAAAAAGAGGATGAAGAAACAAGACGTCAGAAAGAAAAAGAGGATGAAGAAAGAAGACGTCAGGAAGACAAAGAAGAACAGGAGAAAAGACGTCAAGAGGAAGAAAGACGACGTCAAGAGGAGAAGGAAGAACAAGAAAAGCGACGTCGAGAAGAAAAAGAAGAGCAAGAAAGAAGACATCAAGAAGAGAGAGACGAATTAAAGAAAATGATGGAAAATCTGGAAACAAGACGCCAAGAAGAAAAAGAAGAACAAGAAAAACGCCAGGAAGAATTAAGGAAAATTCTGAGCGATCAAATAAAAACACAACAGGACGCAATCATTTCTGCCAATGAAGAACTAAAGAGTGAAATCAAGGAGGAAGTAAGTGAAGTCAAAGGGGAGGTAAATGAAGTTAAAGAAAAAGTAAACAAGTTCGAAGAAGAAGTCAAAGGAGAAATAGACCGGCTTAAACGACAGTTGAGAGATAGAGGAAGCCAGCAGGTGGTATCATCAGGACAGCGACTAAAACCTCCTTCTTTTGATGGCCAAAGTTCCTGGACGACTTACAAGAGGCAGTTTGAGGCAGCAGCGTGTGCTAACAATTGGGATAATGAGGAAAAGGCCATGGCATTAGTTCTAGCACTAAGGGGCCAAGCTTCAGAGTTACTCCAAACCATCCCAGTTGAGAAACAAAGGGACTTTAAAGTCTTGGAAGCTGCATTAGACTTGAGGTATGGCGATCAACACCTTGCCCAATTATACCAGGCTCAGCTGAAATCCCGGATGCAAAAAGCTGGGGAAAGTTTACAAGAATTTGAAGCTGCGATAGAGAGACTGGCACACCTGGCGTATCCGAGTGCACCTAAAGAATTCCAGGAACAATTAGCCGTGGGGGCCTTTTTAGATGGTATAAGGGACGAAGAGGTCAGGCGAGTTCTGAGGCTGACGAGACACCAAAGTAGTAGCGAAGCTTTGGTGCGTGCACTCGAAGTAGAAGCCGCTTACAGGGATACTCCAAGGTCGAGAGTGCGAGCTGTGATTCTCGAAGAATCGCAACCAGAAATGAACCAGAACCCCTTGCTGACTGAGATGCAGAAAATATTCACCAAATTATGCGATAAATTGGATGGCCTCGGAAAACAAGAAAAACAACAAAATCGAGGAAAGCCGAGCGGAGGTATTAAATGTTTCAACTGCGGCAAGGTTGGACATATGAAACGGGACTGTCGACAGCAGAACTCGGAGAGTCGAGTAAATGCTGTGAATGTAGAAGAGAAGCAGGAAAACTAAAGATAGCCAGCACCAAGGGGGCTGTGCTGGCTAGGGAATGCGGTGCCCCCAGAGAAATAAAGATTTCCCAGCTCCAAAGAATACCAAGTAGTCTGTTGTTGCAAGGATATGTGAATGGAAGAAAATGCGTGTTTACTATTGACACCGGTGCTACGTCATCAATAGTGCGGCCAGGGTTTATATCAGGCTTGCAGATTGACAAGAAGCAAAATGGAGTAATCATTCGAACAGCCACGGGGGACAGGGCTGCGGTCCATGGAGAGGTCAACTTGGAACTGCAGGTTGGACGGTTGAGGTTCAATTACAAGGTCATTGTGGCTGACATTATGGATGATTTCATTTTGGGTCTGGACATCATGGGAGAGCAGGGATTCATTGTTGACGTAGGGGAGCGAGTCTTAAAAATTGGAAATGAGGAATTTATTCTGGCAACCGCAGACGACCAATTCCATAAAGCAAGGTTGTTAACAACACAGACGATTAAGATTCCTGCTCATTCGGAACAAATGATCGATGCTGCCTTAGAAGGAAATCCTGGAGGGTACCGTGTTGGCCTAGTTGAAGATGACGAATCGATTAAGTCCCTACCCAATATTATTGTGGCGAGAACTTTAACCCGGACTAAAGACAAAATCCCAATTAGAGTCGTTAATTTAAATTCCCACTCAGTGACAATTAAGGAAGGCATACCAATTGGCTCCTATGAACCGGTCACATGGGTAGCGAGGTGCGAGGAACAAACAGAGGGAAGTTCGTCTACGAAAATAGACCAGGAAGTTTTGACCTTGCTGAGTACCCAGTTGGAGCATTTATCTGAGGATGAACGAAGGGAGGCAATCAAGTTTCTAGAAAAGGAAAGTTCAGTATTTGCCAAGAATACAGAGGCCCTTACAAAAACAGACATAGTCCAGCATCGGATAAATACTGGCGACTCGCCCGCTATTCGACAACCACCTAGGAGGCTTCCATTAGCAAAACAAGAAGATGCCTCGGCAATGATAGACAAGATGCTACAAGATGGAGTCATTGAGGAGTCGACGAGTCCCTGGTCATCGCCAGTAGTTTTGGTTGCCAAGAAGGATGGAACATTAAGATTTTGTGTCGATTATCGGAAATTAAACGATGTCACAAAGAAAGACAGTTACCCATTACCACGAATTGATGACACGTTAAGCACGTTGGCAGGCTCACGATGGTTTTCTACGTTAGACCTTAGGAGTGGATACTGGCAAGTGGGGCTTCATCCTGATGATAAGGAGAAGACAGCGTTTTCAGCAGGCAGTGGTCTTTATCAATTTACCGTGATGCCTTTTGGACTTTGCAATGCGCCAGCTACCTTTGAAAGATTGATGGAATTCGTACTGCGAGGGCTAACCTGGAGGACGTGCCTGGTTTACCTTGACGACGTGCTTGTTATGGGACAGGACTTTACAGAACATTTGAAAAATCTTCAAGAAGTATTTGGGCGAGTCAGGAATGCCCATCTGAAGTTGAACCCGAAGAAGTGCCTGCTATTCCAGAAAGAAGTCAAATTTCTTGGTCACGTGGTGTCTTCGGATGGAATACAAACAGACCCCGACAAAATTTCTGCTGTACGAGATTGGCCAAGACCATCTAACGTTCATGAAGTACGGAGCTTCCTTGGCCTCTGCACTTATTATAGGCGCTTTGTGGAAGGGTTTGCAGAAATTGCGAAGCCATTACACCGGCTGACAGAAGAGAAAGTGCAGTACCAATGGACACCGGAATGTGAAACAGCATGGAGAAAATTGAAGGCAGCTCTATGCACTGGTCCTGTGCTAGCATACCCACAACTGGAAGGACTATTTATTTTAGACACGGATGCCAGCAATTCTTCGGTTGGTTGTGTACTGTCTCAAATCCAGAATGGGCAGGAAAGAGTGATCGAGTACTTCAGCAAGGTGCTGTCCAAACCGGAAAGAAACTATTGCGTAACCCGGAAAGAGTTACTGGCCATCGTTAAATCAGTGGACCATTTTCATAAATATCTTTATGGATGACATTTCAAGATTCGGACCGACCATGCTGCATTAAAATGGCTGTTGCAGTTGAAAACCCCTGAAGGTCAACTGGCTCGTTGGATAGAACGGTTGCAACAGTATGATTTCAAAATAGAACATCGACCTGGAAGATCTCATAAGAACGCAGACGCTTTATCTAGAAGACCATTCAAGGAAGATTGCAAGCACTGCCGCCACGTTGAGAAATTGCAGGGTACGGTGGCCGTCAACACTATTAAAATAGAGGTTCCGGACGATTGGACGACCGAAGCCCTGAGACAAGAACAACTGAATGACACAGAAATTGGGGCTATATTGAGAGCAAAGGAGAAAGGAATTCGACCAGCGTGGAAGGATGTTTCGGATAAGGCAGTTGGATTGAAGGCTTTGTGGGCCCAATGGGATTCACTTAAAGTCATGAACGGGCTGCTAAAGAGAGCTTGGGAAAGCCCGGATGGCAGGGAAGTTGTTATGCGTCTAGTGATTCCCAGGTGTCGAGTACCGAAAGTACTTCAGGAAGTGCATAATGGAGCATCCGGTGGACACTTCGGCGTTAATAAGACCCTGAATAAAGTACGAGAACGATTTTATTGGGTAAATAGTCGTCAAGATGTGGAAGCTTGGTGTCGCAATTGCAAAATTTGTGCAGCCAGTAAGGGACCACAGACTAGAAGTAGGGGTGCAATGAAGCAATATAACGTCGGAGCTCCTTTCGAGAGGATCGCGATCGATATAGCCGGCCCATTCCCAGTAACCAAGGATGGGAACAAGTACATACTGGTTGCCATGGACTACTTTAGTAAGTGGCCAGAGGCCTTTGCAATTCCAAACCAAGAAGCAGTCACTGTAGCCAAAGTCTTGGTAGATAATTTGATATGTCGGTTTGGTGTACCCCTGGAGCTGCACTCAGATCAAGGGAGGAACTTTGAGTCAGGGGTGTTTCAGCAAATCTGCAAGTTATTGGGGATACACAAAACACGGACAACAGCCCTTCACCCGCAATCAGATGGAATGGTGGAACGACATAACAAGACCATGAAAGAACATCTCTCTAAAGTGGTTCATAAGAATCAACGCGATTGGGATCTCCACATACCGTTCTTCCTCATGGCATACAGAGCTGCTATCCACGAGTCTACAAAACAAACACCAGCCCGTGTAGTATTTGGACATGAGATCAGACTGCCGTGTGATTTGATTTTCGGAACACCAGGCGGAGAACAGCTTCCTGTGAACAGCTATGTGGATGAAATGAGTGAACGGCTAAGAAATGTTCATGAGCTGGTTAGAGACCAAATCACCATAGCCAGTGACCGAATGAAGGCTCGATACGACTGTAAGGGTAGTTCAGAAGGGTTCAAGGCAGGAGATCTGGTTTGGCTGTACAACCCACAGCGGAAGAAAGGGAAGTCACCGAAACTTCAACCTCCTTGGGAAGGACCTTATACTGTTATTACCCGAATTAATGATGTCGTCTATCGTATTCAACGAAACAAAAAGTCCAAGATGAAGATCGTACACTTGGATAGACTGGCGAAGTATGTGAAAGAGGCTGAATTGCCTGACCGGAACGTTCAGGCTTAAGGAGGGGGCAGTGTAATATGTTGCACCCCTTAAAATTTAAGGTTATGTTACTAAAAAGTAGGCAGACTTCAACAGATCGAATGTCTGAATGAATGTAGTGTATTTGCACCTACTCGAGAAACCTACCAGAAGTTAGTTCTGGTGACATCTGGAATTATCTAGAGAATGGTGGCGTCATCACAGAAAAATCGAGATCTGTCATTTTTAGGTATAAAAGACCGACCGCATTCTCAGCGAGTAGTTCAGAAAGTTCAAAAAGTATAGAAAGTGAGGTTAAGACTTCAAGGATAAACAAAGTGATAAACATTGTGATTTTAGTCAGTAAAGTGTATTTAAATTAATAATAGTATTGTGAAGTATCCAGTAAATATTTAATAAAGTGTGTTAGTGGACATCTCTTGTTATAATTTTTGGAACCCACGGAATTTGCAAGGGGTAGTTTCCTAAGGGTGGAAACACGTCACAATATGTCAACAGTAAACAATAAAACTCTAGGCCTATGTCTATAAAAAAAATTTACAAAAACGAACACAAATTTTAAATAAATATACATAATGAATAATGAACAATTAAATGTCGTCTTCATTTTCTGCTGGTTATTGCAGTCTCTACATGAGCAAAATATTGACAACAGCGTTCTAACTTCAACTGGAACGGGATCATTCGTACAGAGAACAGGCTCTAACCTTCCAGCTTCGCTGGTTGTCCAGCCGAAATTGGTGGCATTAATCGATAGCATATTTGGTACATGACTGGACATCCAAATTTTAAGTTGATACACACATCTGAAGTTACATGAATTAATTTTTAAACGATCAAGTTCGTGAAACTTACCTTAAAATATGTTGCGGAAACGAGTCATCAGTTGGTGGCAATTCTGATGCTATTTTCTGAGTAGTCATACTAAGATGATATCTTAACTCATTCAAAGTTTTTATTGATGTATTTTTATTTCTAAATAGAGCTAATACAAATTTTGTTCCAATTTCAAATGATTCTATTATAGGAGCAGTGGCTAGTTTTTCTAAATCACCAAATGTTTTGGGGTTCTTCATAAACACATTAAAGGCAGTCTTTTTACCAATTTTAAAAAATGAGCTGTTCTCTGTACGAATGATCCCGTTCCAGTTGAAGTTAGAACGCTGTTGTCAATATTTTGCTCGGACAAATTATGCAATACATCAAAATGTGTTTGCATAAAAGAAGGATTAAAATGTTGTTTGGACTGCTCATGTAGAGACTGTAATAATCTGCAGAAAATTCTAGAGACAGATGAAACCGATGAAGACGACATTTAAAATTTGTGTTCGTTTTTATAAATTTTTTTATAGACATAGGCCTAGAGTTTTATTGTTTACTGTTGACATATATTATTATTAATTAGCTCGTTAATTAGGTGCGCAGTAATAGTATTTTAAACTGTAAGGTTGGTCAGTGCGCTATCGAGGAAAAGTTCGAAAAAACGAGTCGAAGCAGATTCTGTTATAAATTACTTAACAACCGAAAGATTACACTATTTTTCGCATGATTAAAGAATACTATATGAATTGAATTAAAGATATATAAAATAATTTTGACGTTAGCTATCATGTACGAATTTTAATTCTATCCCCAATGCTTTGAATGCGGTTATTAAATTATTATTTTATCTACCGCAAATTCATTGTGACATCATGAATTTTTTGTTTCTATGAAAACGTATAATCATGTAAGAAATTCAATTTACAAAAGGTAGCAGTAACTAATAAAATACGTACAATCTTGTGAAAATAGATTATTACAATATTATAAACCCTGCCGCGCCACATAATATAATAGGCAAGCTGGTCGCATTATGACTCCAGGAATCCGAGCGCAATTGTCACTGTGAAAATGAGCTGCGTTAAAAATTCGATTTCTCGAAAACTATGAGACCTAGCGAGCTGCATTTTTTTCTAAAAACTTTTCTATAGTTTTATCTACATTTGACTTCGCATGTATATACATAAATTTTTAATAATTAACATAGTTCCTCGCATGGTGAAGTTTTCAATGCACGGATTTGCTTATGGAGAATTTGGGGCACATTTTCTCAAAAAGGCTTTAAGTTTTGGAAATTTCGTGGGTTCTATTAGAAGCGCTGTAGTTTTTTATGTAACTAACAAAAATTTCAAAATCGTAACTTAAATCCTTGATTTAATAACACGATGTATGTTTTGAAAAACATATTTTTTTAATTAGTCCTCCGGCTGAGAAAAAACCATTTTACAAAATTCGTCCCTACTAAAAAAAGTTGTAGATATCCATTTCAAATAGCCAAATTCAACCCCTACAAGATAGTGAAGGTCCCATTTAGTTATACCTTAAAAAAAAAAACTACCAGAAATAAGCGAGATAGAGGAGTGATTTTACTCCACTAATAATATTATATTGCAAACACCTACTGAAACATTCATAAAAATGACGAAATGGTAAAATATTCATCATTGCCAGCTACAATGTATTTTTGGTAATAAATTTAACCTGTTAACCTGAAAACACTAATGGTTCTTACAAAAATATGTAATACACATCTAGCAAATAAAAAAACAATTTTGAATCACATACTTTCCTGTTCTGTTTAATATGTGTGACGTGTTTATTATGTTTATTTTCATAATAATTACATATAAAAACCCAATAAGATGCTGGCAACATAAAATATTGTTTTCCCAATAAAATAAACCATTTTTATAATATCAAATCATACATAACAAAGTTAAGGATTAATGGCATAAAACTGCCATGTACCGTGTGCATCACAAATGTATACAATGTGAATTTTATTTCATTTTAAAATGTTAATAGGTATTTTTATCTGAAATCTATTACATTTGTGAAACGTACTGACAATTACTTAAAAACGTAGTTGATTCTTCAACAATTGCAGTGTTGAAGGCATTCGACCTTAACCGAGTGTCAACATTAGATTCCAGTGCATGGCGGTACTTTTATATGTTTTTTACTAATGCAGTTTTATTATCTCCTTTAATTAGGCGACACTGCCGAAATTATGCTTTGCTTATTTGACAGAATACCTTTACTATACCTACACTGTGGCAATTCTTGGCATTTATGGCAACGTTTAGAACGTAGTTTCGCAATTCGTAGTACAAATCTAGTCATATGTATGTATCTACAAACCTAGCATGAAATTATACACAGTCGGCGGTTTACAAAAATGTCTTGTGCTTTTCAGGCTGCAGTATATTTGTAGATTCGTGTCCAGAACTGCAGTGGCACTCTAATGAAAGTTAGATATTAATATTTGGGATTGACAATTATTAGAACAAACAAGAATTTTTCAAGGAAAATATAATTCTAAACAACTTTTTTTTATATTTCTTTTGTCACAACTCTATCGGGAAGCAATATATCGAAAATTTCGTTTTTTCTTAATCACAGTAAGCCGGCTTTTCAAATTAAATTTTTTATAAGTATACGAAGAGATACGTGCCTCATCGATTTGTATAACTGTGCAAAATCTGAAATAGCCACATTCAAAACACACTGTGTATACCTCTACAAATGGTTGAAAGACATGTGATAAGATAGCATGGTGTTCTCGGTAGTGTTAAACTTTTCAGGTCATATAGTCCAAGCAAATTAGACATTTTAGAAGAAACAATTTATAAAGTAATAATATTTGAGATGCGTACTCTAGATAGGGTTAGAAATAGATACCCGAAAAGTTCCCCCCCAATTGGGTGGAACATCCCTTTTTTTGCAAAAAACCACCCCCAACAGGGACTTAAAGCTGGTTTTTCACTTTTATCTTGTAAACCATTCGTCGGAAGAGAAAAAAGTATAGAAAATAAAAAATTTGTCGTTAAATTCCACATAAAAAATGTCGTATTAACTTTGTGCTTATCTTCACCTATTTCGCGCTAACAGCGTCCGAACAGGGGGGTAATTTGGAGGGCACAGGTAAAAATCGATCCTATTTGAAGTTTCACAGCGAATCTCTTAAAACAGGTTAACTTTAACGAGAAAAATGCACAGGAATGAATTTTTTTTTAATTTTTTTTTATTTATTTTTTTTTATTTATTGAAAATATCATACAGAGATAAGATACTCGCTGTGAAACGTCGAATAGGATTGCTTTTTACCTGTGCGCTCCAAACTACTATCTCTGTTCGGACGCTGTTAAATGACAAATTTTTTATTTCCTATACTTTTTTCTCTTCCGACGAACAGTTTACAAGATAAAAGTGAAAAACCAGCTTTAAGTCCCCGTTAGAGGTGGTATCTTGCAAAAAAAAGGGACGTTTCACCTCTAAATTCGGGGGGAACTTTTCGGGTATTTATTTCTAAACCCATCTAGAGTATGCATCTCAAATATTATTACTTTATAAATTATTTCTCCTATTCAGCGTTTTTTAATCTAATTTGCATGTACTAATAAAGCAAAGTAGTAAATAAGCAAAACATATCATTACAGAATTGTAATTTCCACCATTAGAAATCGGTATTATTAATGTAGAGTTCTTCTTTCCTTTATTATTTATCTGGAATATACTACTACTTAATATATTAATCTGATTAAATCAAATGGGTATATTATAACCGGATACATTTTTCAATAATTGTAGAAAAAATTATTTACAAAAATTTGTTTCAATACGCTGAAGTCAAATATCAATTAAGAAATATGCGAGTTTGTACGTATGTGTGCATGTAGATTATTTCTTATAAACACAATAACTTCTGTTAGATTTATACTTAGTTTTTATTTCAAATTTGTACACATAGCATGGTAGAATATTCCCTATTGAAATTAAGTTATGTCCGTCATACAGGGTGATCATCAGAAGGATGTAAACTGTCATGCTTTATTATAATTTTAGAGTAAAATGTTGCTAACATTTTTCAACAAGCGCATAAAATATGAAGACGTACAAGATATCGAAACTGTAATTATACACTTTATTGCCGACTACCTATACATCTATTTGAACAAAAATAAAAAAAGATATTGCTTATGTACTTAACAGCGGCAGAATAACTTCCATAACTTTCTGTAAATTTTTCACTCTTGGCATATCTACTCTTAATCCAGAGACACCTCAAAAACGTTAGTTGTGCAATATTCAAGCAAAATGTTAATAAAATAGGTATTCATAGTTGACTAGACTGCAATTTCTAACTATTTGATTAAATCAATTAGATAAATAAGCCCTTACTCTCAATAATTCCTTTTCCAGCTCCGCTACTTCTTTCTTTAAATTTATAATATCCTCATCAGACACCTGTTCGACTTTATCTTGATCTTCATCTAAAACTACATTCTTTGGTATAGCAAATATCTTTCTGGCCTCCTTCTGCAAAGAAATTTATGATTAGCATTACTTATATAATATTTATACATGCAATAATAAAAATAATATTATATTTGCTCATTTAAAAATGATATTGCTTCTCACAACTTCAAAGGAAGATATGTCTGTTCGAGCGTCTCTTGAATATATAAAAACCGCTGCCCAAGGAATCACTATACTTCCACATCCAGATTTTCTATTGAAGTCTCTCATAACGAAAAAATTTTGTATATGGAAATAATTGTTTATAGAACTTTAATAATGTAATATTTGAAATTGCGAAATCGCTACCCCAAAAACCCATAAAACGATATCTCTCATGGTAGTGGGGTGGAGGTGGTAGTGGGGGTGGATGAAGTAAAAAATATTTTGAGGCTTTTGGTTTTTGTAGACACACTAAATCACAATTTTTTTTTCATCCCCTTTAATAATGGGGTACAAGTGGTAATAAAATTTTTTGAAACCTTAGCTTCTCTTGTATACACTAAATATCAATTTTATGGACTCTTACCTGCTTGATTTACCTATTTACCTCTCATTTACCCCACTTTACTCCCCAACCCTTCAACTGAATAAGATGAAAATACAATCTAGTTCCAAATCCCATTAAAGTACATACGTGTACCTTTCAAATAAATATCTTAAACGGTTCCAGAGCAATCGTGCGCACAAAAAAAGTTACAGACCGACAGACAGACATAAATTTTTTATTCGCTCAAATTTAAAATCTCGACGTTTCATGACATTCTACGCCTAATTTTTTTGTCGTTACTATTTTTTCACTGGATGTGGAAGTAAATATATATAAAATTACTTTTGGTTTGAAAGATAATGATTATAATGCCCTGTTGGCCGAAACAAGAAGACTGCATCAAAACAAGGGCGGATCTGGACCTTGAGCTTGGGGGGGGTAATCACCCTATTAAAAATTTTTTTCTTCCCAAAATTTACAAAAATCATACCATTTTAAAACAAAAATTTATGATTTACAGAATCTTGGGGGGGGGGGGTAATTACCCCGTTACCCCCCCATAAATCCGCGCCTGCATCAAAAATACGAAAATATATGTATAAACTATACTTAAATGGAGTGATATCTCTACCAATTTTGTTAAAGAGGAAAACAACAGCAAGAACAAATTAAAATTACTGGTCACGACAGCACAATTTACTAAATTTTTTTTTTTAATATATTTTCTTTTATTCGAATGAGGTTGTCGAATTTTTTACCTAGTGTGTTGAAATGACATCTATATTCTCAATTTTTTTCATAACAATTAACTGACAACATGCAGAGAAAAAAATCAAAACGAAAAATTAGCTTTATTAGCATATTCCATAGGTGTAAGAAAAGAAAACTTCTCGGAAGGAAAAGATATATTATACCTATTATCAGATTATCTCTTACTAGTTTACCAACAACACCTAAAGAGAAACATGTAAAAAGAATGTTTTGATATGAATATATTACATATTCATATTTTAATTCATACGTACCTAATTTTAATTATCACATATAAGGTTGAATTTACATCTTGAAATATTATGGATTTTTTTCCTTGGGACACGTTGATGTTACAAAAACGTCTCGGCAATAAGGTTTCTGTGCTAGAGGTTCGCATAAAAATTGTTTATTCTCAATTTTCATACTTAAAAATGGTCAATTAGCTAATTTTTTTGAATAAAAATATATATTTATTAATATAAAATTTTCTGGGAGTTAATATATGTTCTTTTCGGTATTTCATTTTTGTCTGGTTTTGTTTTGCTGCTTACCTGGCGGGGAAATCATAGTACCTAACATCAGCAAGAAATTAGACAACCTTCCGAGAGGATCTCGTTCTCTTCATAAACCTCGTTCTATGTGTATTTCTTACTTGTTTTTAAGTACATAAAATTAATGCCAAAGCCTGATTTATATTATTACAAAACTCTCTACCAACAATCATTTGTTATATAGGTATTTTTTTTAAAATTATTATTTACAAATGAAGGGTCTCTTGCAAGAGGTTTAGTTTAATTTAGATTTAGGTTGGGATATCATAATTAAGTCATTTACACAATTAATAAATTGAAGATAAAAATCTTTTTCTCTCTTCTTTATTTTTATATATCTTTTTTGGCTAACATCTCCAGTGGTGATCAATATAGTGATTTGATGTCTCAGCAACTCGTAGGTATATGTATAGGGAAAAGAAAAATTACTTGGAGCCCCTGAAATTTAAAAACTACTTCCCATGCCCTAACACAGCCATTGAGCAAACCGAGGGCTTATACATATATTTTTTAATTGTAACGTATTTTAGCCTAATATACGTAATAGTTTATAAAGGTTGTGGAAACATTCTCTATCACTTTTTATAAAAATTAGAATTATATAAGGCTACCAAACAGTGGTAATAGTAACCCTCTTATAGAGCCTCTACCATTTAAGCTCTTTAAAGGGTAAGTAACTGAAACTTCATCAATTTACATTACCAAAGGTATTATAATTTGGTGATGGCGATATTTCGAAAAGCGTTATAAAACAAAAATTGTTCATTGAGAATAAACTTTTTTTATGATTTCGAAAATAAGATTAAAAAATTAAGATTGTATGCTCTCTAACATATTTCCTAAACCAGTACTGGGTTTGAAGTTTAATTCATTAGACTCAACCATTTAAGTGAATTAATTATAATTATTATTATGCTTACTAACTTCAAATTTTTCCAAAGGTATTTTGGCACTTCCCATATAGGCTGTATAAAATTCCGAAATTTTCTGCTGACGTAAAACTTTATCACATTCTGCTCCCTCTAAAGCTGGTTCTATTTCAGTTAGTGCTATTTTTACTGCTTTGCTTGTTTGTTCTTTAACTAAAACAATTTAAAATCCAATACTTATTTTATAGGTATTATGTTAGGTTATCTTGCATTTTACTCACAATCCTGGTATAATTCAGTCGAACTGAAGCCATAATACTGTTTCTCATACTCATCTTCTCTTAATCTTTCTTCGCCTAACATTTTTTTTTTAATTAATAATTTTATTTAAATATAAAATTATGTTATAGTCTATATATTAGATCGTTAAAAAGTTTGAACTATTCAAAAGTGTTCAAATTTCAACTTCAACATACTGTCAGTACTGTCAGTTGTCGCTCGTCCTTGAAACTAAAAGAGGATTATATAGAAGGGATGACTTGCGTAAATAGGCAACACTGACAGCGCCATCTGTTATGTCGGCTGCGGAAGCACTCAAGCGTGATAACGTTTGACCACAGTCTATAAATCCTCTAGTATGGTTTGATAGATCTCAGACCTTAGAAAAAGAAAAAACCGATGCTTCTTAGGCGTCAGAATTAAATGGTGACTGATTGAACTTTTCATAATATTAATGTTCTGTGAACGTTATTATATCATACAAATTGCCAATACTTGCTGTGGAAATGTGACAATCCGAGAAAGCGCCAGTTTTTATAAAATATCCTCGATAGGCTAGAAGAAGCTCGAGAGCGGAGCCAAAGTACACTATCATTATTGGGTTTATATATGCCCCCGGCGCCGCGGTATGTTTTGCAAAAAGCTGGAAAGCCTCGTATAACTTACATATTGCTATAAAAAAACTTTTGTTATGACAAGTTCTTGTGAATGATATAGTAACTATTTGGAATTATACAGCTAGGCAAACTAAAATTTTAAATTGATGAGAATCGGACCACATATATAGCACAAAATGTCCTCAGGATGTCCTAATTAAATCCTGTTATCCCAGTTGGGAACTATCATTCGTAGTACACCCTCAGGATATCCAAAATGATGATTTGGTCCTAAAAACATCCCAGATTGGGATATCCCAGACAAGTCCTGTACATATATCCTAGAAATATCTGTTGAGACATCATGATCCAGATGAAAATGCCTCAATAGAGAATAGAGTATATACGAGGCAAATCATATAATGGTATCCTAAAAATATATATTTATTCAGGACGCAATCCCAGCAAACACAAACGTTTGACGAAATGCGATTTAATGTTGGAAATGATGGGGAAAAGAAGGCCACGTTTATGTAAACGTTATCTCGATATTGAAACTTAGATTGAAGTTAAATATCCAGAATTAATCGAATATTCATTATGGCATTTGACTCATACGTTTTCGAGCCCTTTTCAAGTTCACGGTAGATGTTGGTAGATGGATAATTATTGGATATGCTTACAGGTTGCTGATGACTTGGTCCTACTACTGGTCTATGAGAGTATTCGCCCGGAAATTCGAACGGGCGATCAAAATATAAATGCTCCAGTGCAGTATCATTCAGACAGTATCTTTCTGTGCTGATGATACTGGCGAGAGCCGCCAATAGAAATTGGTAATTGCACAAAGCAATTAATCGTTTCTGTTCTAGTGTAACGAATTTTGCTTATTTTCCAAGAAATAACAAGCTTCTAATAAATAAATTTATTTAAAAATAATAAACGTCCTCTGAAGACAGCGTCCGCCCTTGCTATGTTTGATAGGCAGATTCTGCCTATCAAACCTAATAATTGGATGGGCTCTCTATGCATATGTAGCAACATTTAACTGTGCTTTTTGAATTTTATACAATAAACGCCGGTGTTACTTGAATTTTGCGTTTTCTTGATTAACTTTAAATTTAAGCTCGCGGGCATTTTTGTGTGATAGGTTATCGATAACTGAATGTATAGGATCCTCATAAAGTCCTCAAGTCTGTCATTCGAATTAGGACCTCGATCAGATCACAGAAACTGATGGGAGAAATTCTATAAAACTGATTGGGAAATTGAGAAGTGATTAGATCAGTAAGGATGAGTGCTTAGATATAAGAAAGCAGATTGGAGAGAGTGGTAAACAATCCACGATAGGTACGAACTAAAGAGAACTTATTCCTTTTTCTCGCTTATTACAGAACTTACGGTCTTCTAGGTCATCTCTAAAAGGTAACTCCCCACTGAAAGTAGAAAGCCATCATACGTTGAAGGGGGACACGACAGGCGCCGTTAAATAAATAAATATTTAACGGTGGTGAGTTCTTCTACATAGCCCGGGAGTGCCCGGTATCTCCTGGGAAATTGTGAGCACCCCCACCACAGACAAAGGATAGAAAAAAGGGCAACTGGTAGTGTTATTAGCCTCCCCTGAAATCCCGTGAGCACTCTCCACAATTTACTTCTGGTTACAGGTCTAAACATAACAGTTACACGTTTCTGCTCTTTGAACAAAATTAGTTATGGGGATAGTGATTGGTAAATCCTGTATTCTTTAACGTAGCTTTAATGTCATTCCTATTTACAACCCCCGACACAAAAAGGAGGAGTGATGTAAGTTTGACGCATTTGTTTGAATGTCTGTCTGTGTGGCTGTGTATCTGGGCACGTCCTATCCATGCCTTCATATCTCTTCAACGGGTGATCCGATTTTGATGTGGTTTTCTTTACTTGAAAGCGTATCTTATCGGGAAGGTTCTTAGCAAGGTTTCATCTCGGTAGGCCTTCAGAGAGCTGAACATTTTGAATAAAGAGTTAATTATTCTCGGGTAGCTCGCGGGGGGTGGGCCCGGGCTTGTTCTTGGCATATTTTAATTTTTTTTGATTTCTGCCCGGACCTCCCTTATCAAATTTTTTTTTCGGATTTCTACCCCCCCCCCCAGTTCATTGAAAAAAATCTCCTTAAATTTTTCCTGATTTCTGCCCCCCGCTCATCAATTAAAAAAAAAAATCCACCGTTCCCTTATTTTCTCTCCCTGGTTTCAACCGATAGTGATATGGTTTGTTTTATATGATAGTATACTACATGCTCGGGGGTTTTTAAAAAATTTTAACTTTATTTGTAGGTACTTATTACTACCCAGTAAACACGAAATATACTGCGTGTCCCATTTTGCTCGGAACCACCCCCACAAAAAGTTTATTTTAAGTCCGATTTAGATGATAGGGTTTTTTTAAACGTGCAGTCTTGCGGTACATACATTTTATAAAACATAAAAGCTCTTCATACTGCGGCCTTTTTTCGAGGCGGAAAATGAAGAAACCTTGTTAGCGATTTTTTTGTTTTAAATTAGCAGACGTCATTTGATTCGGCAACCTCTCAAATTAATTTTTACCAAATTTCGTGAAAAAAATTTTATTTTTGTATTTTTCACGAGTGACACCAGTGTGTGTCACATTTTGCTTTGAACCTCCCCCATAAAAAGTTTATTTTACGTTCGATTTAAACGGTTTTTTTTTTAATGTAGATATTTGAAAAGCGTATTCTCTTGTGATACATTAGATATTTTAAAACATAAAAGCTCGACCTACTGCGGTCTTTTCTCGGGTAGAAATTTTATTTGGGATTTTTTATTTTAATTCTGAGTACTCCACCGGATTCTGCAACCATCAAATAAGTTTGTACCAAATTTCGTGAACAAATATATATTTTTGAATTTTTCTCGTAAGAAATAAGAATACTGAAATTGCCAATAAAAATCCACTGTTGCATGGGATTGTGTATCAAAAAGAGTGCCTTGACTCAAACGACTGACAAAGGAATGTTTAATTGTCAGTTTGTGTAGATTTACTTATTTAAACTCCTGCTTTTAATGATAATTACGGCGTGCAAGGGTTGTGTATGTATAAATTAAAACATTAATTTCTGGATGCGATTAAAACAGTTTTAATCGTCTCCGGATGATGCCAACATGATTGGCGAAAACAAATATAATTTGTAGAGATAACTGAGTGTATTTATTATAACATGAAACAAAGTATTTAAAAACAGAATTTTCTACTATCCTAACAGAAGTCATGTTAAAAAAATTTACTTATTCTCTTCCCGTTTTAGACGTTCAGGAGCATGTTTAAGAAAGTTCTTCGTAGTTATAGCTTCTTTTCGGTATACTTTTTAGCTGTAGAATTTTTTTGTTTTCCGCCTGAAACACATATTTTCTATAAATTATATATTCTGCTTGGATTCCTGAACAAAATATATGTATATTTACGGAACATTATATATACCTCCATTATTCCGAAGTAATTAACACAATGTGTCAAAACTTTTGAAATATAAATAGAAACTTAATAAATGAGGTAGAGGATATCTCTAGAAAATTTCATAAACGTTTCAGAAACAAAAAAATGTTTACTGGATATTTTTTATATTTTACTAAGAAAAAGCTTAATGTTGACAATTAAATGAAACAACAGTCTTAAGTTGATAGCTAATTTATTTATTATTACAAGTCCTATTCAAAATAAGAACCTCTGTTCCGTCTACACTCCCGAAGTCTCTTCCTCACTTCTGTTTTGGTAACTCTTGATGTGAAATTGTTTTTCATTTGCTCCACTGTATCGATTATTATCTGCCTCAATTGTTCTACAGAGTTCACCAGTGTTTTGTATGCTAACTCCTTCATATGCCCCCAGACATTAAAATCCAATGGAGTTAAGTCAGGGCATCTCACAGGCTAAGGAATTGATCCTCCCCTACCGATCCAATTGGATACTTTTCATCCATCTACTGACGTACCGTGATCCGAAAATAATAATAATAATAATTAAATTCAACGTTGAAGAATTGAACAACAATGAAAAAAAAATTAAATGGAGGAACTGCGTAGTAGTCAGATAACAAACGCACTTGTGCTTGTGTGTAGCGTAGTGCTGCACTAAAACTGAATATAACTGGTTAGTGATTTTGACATAATGTCAAAAGAGAGTCCCGACAAATGCCGAAGCTTGTCGAATTATTTAACTACTCGTAGTACCGTTAAAAGCAGGTCTAAAATATTAATCAATGAACGCGCTCTACCTGCTCACCTGTTATTGAACTTTTTCAGGAAACTAGTTTCTTTTTCATAACATTTTACCTCGTTGGAAAGCTGATAGAAAAGAAATGTTATTTAAATGATTTTTACGATTAATGTATTAATGATTTTTTTAACAAATCGCCGGCTTTGTAACAGAAACGAAAATATCGAAAAAAAATTATTTTTGTTTTTTGACATTTTACTGTAAGTAATGCGTTGTTGAAGAGTTTTCTAAGTACGAAGATTAATATCGGTGTCATTATATTGTAGTGCTAATTTTTAAACTTAATTTTGAATGAATTGTAGAGGACATTGAGGGGGGCAGAATGTTCCTCTTCAGGAATTTATCGGGGGTAGTTAGGAGGTAAACATACTAAAAGTCCCCATCCCTAACCCTGCCACTTCAGGGGGGAGGGGGGTGGAAAGGTTCCTTTTTTCAATTCTTCGCTTATAATTCGGAAACGATGCGTCGTACGCGAAAAATTTTTCTATATTAAATTAAACAAATTAAATTTCCTACAAGAATGTCTGTATTCATTTTCTTCCTATGTGTTATGGTTTCCGAGACATTTGCCAGCAAAAATGGATAATAAATAAATAAATAAATTATATATCTGAAATGTTTCTATCAAAACGGTTTACCGTGGCCTACTAATAAATCACAGTCACAAAACAATGTTTATTTTACAACACTCGACGTATTTACTAACGTAATATTTTGTCGAAATCTATACATTTCCTTAAATATACAGTGTGACTCACTTAAAATGAAGACACCCTTATCACTTCTTTATTTTGTTTCCGATTTGAATCAAACTTTACTCAAGTATAGAACAAATTAAGATCTACTTATGAATGTCCAGAAAAACATTCGCCTGCTACAAATGCAAAGTAACCTGATGTAAAGTTTCATAATACCAAGTTTACTCTTCCGGAATGTTTCGGATGGTGAATAACAGTCAGTAAAAGCATGCAGGAACATAATTTCTTTCAGTCCTAGCTGCTGTATTTGTTGGGTGGAGTAAACATTGGTTTGAACTTTTCCCCTGCCAGGTTTTATGCATAAAATATTGCAGTAAAGATAACTGCAATAAGAAAATGCCTAATATAATTTTTTATTTTTTTCTGCATATTTCTGGTACCGCAGGTGGCTCTGCATTTGTAGCAGGCGAATGTTTTTCTGGTCATAAGTAGATAATACTTGAGTAAAATTTGATTCAAATCGGAAACCAAATAAAAAAGGTATAAGGGTGTCTTCATTTTAAGTGAGCCACTGCATATTTAAGGAAATGTATAGATTTTGACAAAATATTACGTTAGTAAATACGTCGAGTGTTGTAAAATAAACATTGTTTTGTGACTGTGATTTATTAGTAGGCCACGGTAAACCGTTTTGATAGAAACATTTCAGATACGTAATTTATTTATTTATTATCGATTTTCGCTGGCGAATATCTCGGAAACTATAACACATAAGAAGAAAATGAATATAGACATTCTTGTAGGAAATTTAATATCATTTAGTTTTGCATAGACAAATTTTCCGAGTTATAAGAAGAAGAATCGAAAAAAGGGACCTTTCTACCCCCCTGCCCCTTGAAGCGGCAGGGCTAGGGGTGGGGACTTTTAGTATGTTTACCTCCTAATTATCCCCAACACATTCCTGAAGAGAAAAATTCTGCCCCCTCCATGTCCTCTATACTCATTTATTGACTGGACTATATGCCAGTTTGGGATTTCTCAATAAAAAGGGAAAACTTGAAATATCTCGAAAACTAAAAATTTTGTATATAACACTGAAAATTAGGTCTTCTAACACCCCTTGACAGGAATACGTCAAGTGTATAATATCTGTTGTAGGTATTTCATAAATGAATGATTTTCATCTTTTCAATAATTTTGTACCTTACCAGCTTGCTACATATGGAAAGTCACATATCCATCATTATTACAGGTGTATTTGCCACATAAATTGATTTCATAATAGACAATATAGAAGTTGAAAGTGTAGAGGTCAAATCATATTTCAATAGTAGATGTAGATATTTATTGTAGATACAGTAAATTAATGAAGGTAATGGTGTAAGAATGTGGGACTATGTATAACAATACTGAAATTTTCTCTTACAATAAAATTATTACTGTATATCTACCTATGAAAAGTGCTTGTCGAGAAATGTATTATTTAATCTCTTCACGCATTATGTAATAATAATAATACTGATTTTTTCTATGCGTAAAATGAAATAACAGTGTCCTATATATTAATAACACATTTTGTGTGAGCTCTAGATGCCTTGGTATTCTAAGCAGTAGACTTGGACAAAGAAGGCAAGGTCAAAAATGCACATATTTAAGTAATTAGGTTCGTTTGTTTATTTTTATTTTGTAACAGTATACGTAATTGGATATTGTTGCATGATCAAGATGATCAATCTTAAAATGTATCGTCTATACTGCTATACACTGAGAATGATGCAGAAAAAACGACTTATATTTTAATGAAGACTATAAAACGGTAAATTCATTGAAGATGAGAGCCAGGATGGTTGGTTCTGTTTTTCTCTTTTATTCTTCAAATTACGATAATCTGGTCAGTTGGATAATCGGAAGTACCCATGGTCAATCCACACCCAGAAACAAAAATCTGAAATTTTATGATCTGAGAAATATTTTATATTTAAAAATTATTATTTTACTTATAACCTAACCTGAAAATAACTTAAAAACTAAAAAAACTTTTGTGAGAAACGGGATTAAAATAGTTTTAGATGGGGAGAATCATTTATGTTTGTTTATTCCTTGAGCAGAACAAATTTCTTAAATATATTTAATAATTTTTAAGCTCTCAAGTATGGCGCTGAGCTAACGATTTATTAATAAGTCAAACCCAATATTGCGAGTGCTATTACTACTAGCTCTCAAGTAACGTTAACTTTAATCTTTTACTAGCCATATAATGGATATCCAAATGGATGTTGAATGAGTGCTTTTCTTCCATTAAATTACCAGTAAAAAATGTAGAATGACGCTTATACCTCAAATAATATTTTTTGTATACATTTTTTTAAATTTCTGTCTGTTTGTCCAACATGTATCTTCGGGCAAGTCTGGAAGTCAGTTTGTATATTTCCAACTTTATCTTCTTTATTATATTTGCTCCCCTCGCTTACCGAAGGAATGTGCAACGAAGAACAAATTTTCACCATTCTGCGAAGGCTGTAAATCGTAAAATATTAATAACACAGAAAAACAGTTTAAATAAAAGTCTTATAGATTTTTTCATTTTCGACTATATTGGTAATACCTAATTGTAGGGTAAATCTAACCGGAAAGGAGATAATTGAGAAAAACCTATTTTGACTGTAATTTTTTCAACATGGCTCTCGTAGAACCCTTGAAAAGTCTATGGATTATGGGGGCAATGAATTATTGAAGTATAATATCCCTCTGTAAATCTTCAAAGTAAATTATTTTTTAACCATTATAAAAATATTCAAATGAATTTAATTTAGGTTAATTTAGGTCTTATATTAACCTTCAAATAATCTTTTCATAATTATTAAAAATACTCAAACGAATTTAATATAAATTAAACCCGTAATAATCAAATGCATTACTCTTAAAGTATGGTGTAATATTTTTTTAGGTAAATTATCAAGTGAGGTTTTTCAGGTCAAAATTACGTTCGTTACTAAGTTAAGTGAAATATTATACATAGAATGGTACATACTAGCATAACAACAATTAAGTGGTATAGCTAATATTCAATTAATACACTCAAAGAAATAGTATGGGTAAATTCAACAAAAAAAAAATGGTTAACTAACAATATCGTTAATTTTGTTAAACTAAATTATATTGATGGTATTTTTAAACAAGAGGTGATTGTTATTTTAATTAATATAAAGTTGTCGTACAACAAAACAAACATTAACTTAAAAAATAGAAAAACTATTATTTTTTTCGTCTGACTATTATTTTGTTGAATTCTGTCAAATTAAACTAGATAATAGTAGGATATTTTATTTTTATCTATTATCGAATTGTAATTCTAACCCAGTATTAGTTCGCTGTATTATTGTACTTGGTAGACAAACCAATATTATTGTTGTCTTTTAGAAGTTCTAAAAGAATTACCATAAAATTTGCTTGCTTACCACGTAGTCCATTACAGAAATTATTTCCAGATGACGCCACATACAAATCGCTGACAATAATCAATCATGCATTATCTTATACTCTTATGAATTTATAGAAAATTAATAACATGATTGCAATGTTCAAATTCTCTCAGGGATCATCGATATATTCGGATGGATCTTATAAACGATCTCTGATCTTTGGTTTGGGTGGTCTGATGTTTCAATACTGAGATTTTGGCTAATCAAAAAAAACTTCATCATACAATAAAGTATAGATCAACCTAAAAATTAGTTGGTGAACAAAAAACAAAGTCGTACTATTTAATTGTAGACCAAATTGAAAATGATTAGTGAACATAAAAAAATGTCATTGTACTATTTAATTTGTTACAAGAAGATATGATTATTAAACTACTATTTGTTTACGAAAACAAATAAAGTTGAATGATTATTCTTTTCTGATTTAACTATGAAACTAGATAGGCGCGATTTTATATGCTCTTTTTGGTTGAATTTACCTATCATTTTCTTTGAGTGTATAGATGATTAAATATCTCAGTGCAAAGAACTAAAAAAAGGGTGACAAAGACCGTTGTTAAGTGAAAAAATTCTACATAGAGTGGAACATATTAGCATAACACCCGTAATAATCAAATGCATTACTCTTAAAGTATGGTCATAATGTTTTCTTAGGCAAATTATCAAGTGAGTCATAATGTTTTCTTAGGTAAATTATCAAGTGAGGTTTTTCAGGTCAAAATTACGCTCGTTGATAAGTGAAAAATTCTACATTAAATTCTACACTAAAAATAGGGAGACCAGGTTACACGTGGAAAACAACAACCGAGAGGATCATGAACAAACTGGGAAAGGACCAAACATACTGGGAAAGAAAAAAATGAATTCCACAAAGAAATCGCAGCGATATATACTCTACCAGAACCAGAAACCGAGGAATCAGTAGATTTAGAAGAAGAAGAAGACTTGTTGAAGCAGAAATATAAAAAGAGGAGCACAAACACTCCATATCATTACACAAATATCTACAGATATATACTCTACCAGAACCAGACGTGGAGGAATCAGAAGACTCAGAAGGAGAAGAAGAAAATCTGTAGAAGCAGAAACTGATAAAGGGAAGCATAAATATTAAATATCACGAACACAATGCGGCAACGCATTTCACAAATACCAACACTGCCCATCCCTCACTCCTGTACCATACGTCATGTGGCTCTCGCTGCTGACAAGAAACATGACCCAAATCCAACCCAACATCGGAAACCGAGGAATCAGAAGACTCAGAAAAAGAAGACTCGAAGAAGCAAAAACACAAAAAGAGGAGCATAAACACTCCATATCACGACACAACGTAGCAACATATTTCACAAGAAGACTTAGAAGAGGCAGAAGTCCAGAACCAAAAACACAAAAAAGGGAGCTTAAACGCTCCCTCACGACACAATGCGGTAACGCATCTCACAAATACCCACACCTCCCATCCCACATTCCTTTACCATGCGCCATGTGGCTCTCGCTGCTGGCAACAAGCATGACCCTAATCCAACCCAGCGTGGACGAAGCAGGCCCAGCTGTATACCTGGGAGTGGCAGCAATGCCTACCGCACGCTGGTAAATCAATCAATCAATAAATCAATCAAAATATCAATTAATGATTGGTGCAAGCCCCTCTATAGTATAAAAAAAGAAAATCTCTTGCAGGAATTGTTCGTGAATCAAATGACAGATTGACTGTATTATAACGAAATATTAGAAAACAAAAAAATACCGTATCTCATGATCTAAAATTAATTTTCAACTTTTTGTCTGGTAGTTTATATTATGTTTAAGTAGTAACAAATTACAAAACCAATCTTCTTGAATTATTTAAAAAATATATTGTTGTCGGCACCTGTTTATACCATAAGATAAAGAGATAACAACCGAGGAATGCATTAATCATAACACTATATAATTATTAGTGCCCAAACATTTTAAATTGCTGTTTTTTTTTAATTCTATGGAATCATTTAACGACTCTCAGAGATTGATACAGTATAGGATTATAATTGCATGTGTCCCACACAGCAAAGGATTTCCGATCTACAAAGTAAAAGCAAGGTTAAATCACGATTTAAAGTAAATTATAATGATGTTAATTATACACCGCTATTTTTATTTATGATAAATGTTTAAGCAAACCCAAACAAAACGATTCTATTCATATCTTCATTTGGTATTGGTCCATAAAAAAATGGTTGCTTCACCAAAATAATAGTTTTTATAGAGTTATTATTTTTATTTTTGCAATCGTTTGTCTAAAGAATCAATAATAGGTGGCTACGTCAAATCACTGCTTCACTAGGTACAATCAAAAAGACTTCGACGTCCACATATTTTGTATCATAATTTAGTTTCTTTCTCTACCATTAGTTAAATTGGTTTCGTAGAGAGGTTGCAATTTTGGATATGACACTAACTATAAAGTAGTTTTCATGAACACCCAACATGGAACACTTCGCTCGATGCGTATTCGCCAAAAAGGTCGGTATCATCTGGACATGATTCAATCAATTACAGATAAATGAATACATAGTTAACAGATCACCAAAATACCACAGATTATGCACAAAGATCAGACTTACTAACTCCTCATAGTCCAGAGGAATTAGACATTGCCCTTTGGAAAAATTCCCGGAAAGCTGGACTTTGGAATGAACCTTGATATTGTGATTCTAAACAAAATGTCGAAGTTCCCCATCTATCCGAGTGCCGCTAAAAATCTTACGCGAGGTCAAAGGTCACCAGACACGGTTTTCGAGAATATCTCGGTAACGGTCAGTTTTACAGAAAAAATATTAACTATCACAGTAGCTATGAAATAACTTGCACTCCTTTCCACACCACCTTCCACGTAGAGTACAGGGTGCATTTTTTTCACATGGTGTCCCCAGTATACCTAATCCACGTTTGTTTGAAAAATGATTATTTTGGAAAGAATTATTACTAATTTGTTCATTAATTAATGTTTGATTCAAAACAGGAGTTATTAATCTCAATAATTAATATTAATCTTTAGACTCTATTTCAATATGTATGCTTTCCCCTTCACCATCTCCTTCTTCTTGTTCTTCTTCTGCTGTCTCCTGTATTTCCATAGATTAAGGGAGTAAGCTCGTTGCCTAGCCATATTTGAACTTGGTAATAGACTCGATATAAATGTTGCAGAGCAGCACTAGATGTTGGCGGAGGAACATATAATTGAGCAGGTATTTTGAGCCGTGTAGATTTTAAAAAAGTTGAATATCTATCAGTATCAATACATACTTCTTTTACTGGGGCTTTATCATAGTCAGGAGAAAACAAATTCCTCACGTTTGGTGAACACTCTGTCTAATTTGAAGACATTCATTTTACCTTTCTTAAAAATTGCTGTAGTAGTGTGGCAACCTGTCACTGCATGTAAAAATAAAATATGATCTTGACACTTTGGACATGACTTCAAACTTTGTGAAGAATACATATTCGTTGCTTTTCCAGCTTTAAAAAAATAAATTTCATCAACCATCTTCAGTATAGCTTCTACACTATAGTTTACTACATATGTGTTGGTTTTTACTGTTACGGATACTGAAGCAATAAGAAAATTCTTGAATATTTCAAGTCGTATCCAAAGACCAATGAGATATACATGGCGTTGAGGAGTGCATACTGTTCGTTACAACTCTGTAAATCGATTTATCTCCAAAACCATTGTAGATTTGAAAACAGGGGCTGACTGATTGGCCTTGATCACCGCGACCTCTTTGGTTCTATTGTGGTTACTTTTACGAATAAAAGTCATAATATCTTTTCTGTAGGAAATCTGCTAAGTTAAAAGAACCCCGAATTTTTTATATGTAATTCTTTGTGCCCGTGGAGGCTTTTGGTCGACATGTCATAAACTACCACTGTGCAAAGTTTCAGCTCCCCAGAGTAAAACTCAAATTACATATAAAAAGTGCGGGGTCCTTTGACAATTAATATTTTTTCTGTAAAAGTGACCGTAATGAAAAACCGTTTTTCTGGCCTTTGACCCCACGTAAAATTTTTAGCGACACTCGTATCTATTGGAATAATTAATGGCAAACTTAAGAAAACAAGTATTATATAAAACGGTAATGTCCATCGAAATGAAATATTAAGTACAGCAAAATAAAACAAGTATTTACACAAAGAAAGCCAGCGTTCAAGTGAGGTTCCTAACTCGGGTCACAAATTAAGAAAACTAAAGTGTCCCTAGATTACTGCTAACAGAAAACATTACAAAAAACTAAGGTTCCTATACTTTGACTATATCTAACAGTATCGATGGGGACTTTTGACATTTTGTTGAGATCCACAATATCAACGTTCATACCAAAATACAACTTTCCGGGACTTTCTCCGAAGTTGGGTCTTCTTTTTGTCTAATTTCTCTGGATGATTATTTTTTTCCATCTTTCGCATTTGAGACATGTACCGTTAGGGAGACAAACAAACGCCGCGCGACGTGCTGGTGTTTTCGAGATGTGGATTTATAAACGTTTGTTACGAATTCCCATGGTACCAACACGTCGATACTTCAAGAAACCATTCCTCAAAGCGACTTCAGCATCGTACTCTACCGAATCCTTTCATTTTTTGTTAGCATCAACCGTAGAGACGACAATGTAGAACGGTTGATAGACCAGGAAAAACCAGATAGCGAAAGACAAACCGACCGCCCTCTCAAACGTTGGCCTTATATCGGCAAGGAGCTGATAGAAAGGGACTTTAGCGAGGCTGTGCTCCTAACAGGAAACGATACAGATAGCGTAATGCTGTCAGACGTGCCATACAGCAAAGATAGGCCAATTAGAATAATTCATGGATCACAAAAAGTCTGCCAAGATGTTGCGCATAAGACGAAGAAGCCAACTTCACACCAGTACTGTACTAATTGCGAAACGTATGGAGCTCGTGCACCGTTTGACAGCTTGGAGGTCACACAACCTCGTTAACCTTAATCATTCTTCTTCTTCTAGTGCTGTCCCCTTAAAGGGCTCGTGCACCGTATGACAGCCGACATTTTTGGAGGGAGGAGAACTGGACACAACGTCACAAATACAAGAAAACTACGAACTGCACATGGAGAAATCGGAAAATTTGAGGTTGTGTTTCGTTCTCCTCCCACCAAAAATATCGACTGTCAAACGATCCACGAGCCCTTGAAGGAAACAGCACTAGAAGAAGAAGAATGATTGAGGTTAACAAGGTTGTGTGACCTCCAAGAATGTCGGCTGTCAAACGGTGCACGAGCCCCATACTTTACTAATTGATAGCACGCAAAATTAAAAAAAAAATAGCTGGGAATTTTGCATTTATTAATGATCGCTAACCTCTGTTAAGGGGACAGCACTAGAAGAAGAAGAATGATTGAGGTTAAGTGTTGTGTGACCTCCAAGCTGTCAAACGGTGCACGAGCCCCATATCATTATTTAGTATTAATTTAGCATCCTCTGAATATATAAAAAAAATGGGGGTGCTAATTAATGTACAAAGTGATTAATAACTTTGTAGCTTTGATGCCAGTTCACATAAACACTCCCAGTTACTATTAGAGATGAATTTATTTCATTTGCTGAATACAAACTGAATTATTTTATTTTACAAGGTTTACAAGTTTTCTCTTTTCAACCGACTTCAAAAAAATTTTAAGAAAGAGGAGGTTCTCAATTCGATCCTTACGAATGTTTTTTTTTAATATGTGTTCAATCCATGCTCTGAATTGGCTTAAGCGATTTCTATGAAAAAATTCACAAACTCCAAGGTATGGTTCGGAGGTGGTCCCATAAGAAGAGAAAAAAATTGGAAACAAATTTATTTAACTCGAGAATTTGAGGTTTTAACTTCGGAATAATCTCATATTGAACGGATTTCGTTAATTTTTTACAGTATAATAATAAATGCTTCACAGAAAAGTTCCTATATTGTGCGGGGGGTGGATGCCACCTCCTCTCAGGGGGTGGCAATTAAAAATATATATATTTATTGGAGCTGAAATAGAATCAAATTTTAAGAAGAAAAGGTTCTATGCAATTTTCACATAAATTGATAGTTTTTATGTTATAACGACTTCAAAATTGCAATTTTAGCTTAAAAAAAAAGTATTTCCAAACGGCTTTCGTCAAGTATCTCGAAAAGTATTACTTTATCGAAAAAATGGTACAGACCAATTACAGAAAGTACAAACTGGGAATTAACTATATTTTTGTTTATTGATGTTGGATTAATAATTTCGGAGATATTTAACTTTATATTTGGAATCCAAGTGTTTCGAAATTACCTTTAAAGTTTAAAATGATTTTTTTTTGTCTAAAGCAAGTGCTTTAAATGAGCAAAAAAAAATTTGAGCATCTAGGTAATGCTACATCTTAACGAAAACTATATTTGAGAAAATTTTTTTAAATTACTGGCTAATTAGAGTAACCAAATGGCGACCTTTTTATATAAAAAAATATAAATACGTACATTTTTCCGTCATAACTTCTTTATTTCCTATGCTACAGGAACGAGTAAAAATAATTTGAAAGCGCAATTAATTGTCTTTAATTTAATTTCTTAGCACGCGTAACGTAGGTGTCACAATTTCTGAGATTTTTAACATTTAAACTGCATTTTTCGTCTTATAAACGCTCGGACGCCATTTGTAATAGTCGGAGAGCGGCCAATCTGTAGGAAGCATTTTAAAAGTAGTCTATACAACTCGCGAACACCCACCTAAAAAACAGATGATATTATGTAAAATGACCTTCTGGATTTGATTTTTTAGTTCGCCCGTTAATTTGAGATTGCCAAATCGGTCAGTTCGCAAATTTTTTGAAAAATTTTAAAATTATGTGTTAATTTTTGTTTTGCACATAACACATCATATCTTTTTTATTTTAATTCCGATTTAGACTAATATTTTACACGTTATCCCTCCAATATTCTTGGACAGGCTGACGGCAAAGAATATAGTGTAACTAATAATATAGTGCCTAAAAAATATATAATTACCCTCTATTGTCGCGGTTTTTTTAAATTTGCATTGAAAAATACCCGATCGAGGAAACTTTTTTATTTTTAAAGAGAGAGTTATAGTATAAACGAGAAAAATGTTCCATATACTTTAAACAAACTTTTTTATAAAGAGATTTTTTTGAAATTCGGCTCATGTAACGAGATGACGCTGTTGAATGCGGCCGCGCAACTCGTCCGCATTAATTTAAAGCATAACTTCTGTTAACGTCGCCCATCTGTGGTGACGTTTAAGCGATCAAGTGAGTCTACGGATTATTTAGTTTCTATTTGCAATTAAATGTTATAAAATTATGTAGATAATCTCGAAACATACACATTAAAAAATATATTTTCATTAATTATAACAGCAAGTGGGTACTAAAGATTACATTTTCCTTCGCATAAACAACTTATGTTACATTGCACGTTTGCTTTGCTACACTTGCAGCTTGTAGTACAGTTATATAATTTACATTTACAAAATGGAGTTAACTCAATAAAATTGGGTTTTGGGCTTTTTGAAATCATCTTTGGAAATAAGATTTCCTCCTTTAGGTACCATCCAAAATCTAAAACATTTGAAATTCTGGGCTTAATTTGGTAGGCTGTCTTGTAAATAGCACATCGCAGAAATGTCCTTTTTACTTGTATTTTCTGTACTAGGATTTACAATTTCTGATTTTTTTTTATAAGCAGTTCGGGTATACGATCTTCTACATTGTGCATGGTAAACTGGATTTAGTGATAAAAATAAATTTTTCTGTTCTAAATATTGTTTTAGAGCCACAGAAATGTCATCGGATTTTGCATTTGATCGGTACATTTCTAAAACCGTAAATATCGCTCGCAGACAAAAAATTTTTATACCATTGTGTTAGTGAACGAATTCTGAACAACTTTCGAAATGTCCGTCTGTCCGTCCGTCACGTTTCTTGTAAGCACGATAACTGAAGAAAGAAAATTCCGATTGTACTGAAATTTGGACAGTAAATTAGGGTTAGCTAGAGGAAGAACCCTATTTGAACAAAATCGATCGATAAATAAAAATGTTATTACTTAATGATTTAAATTTGAAAAAAAAAATAATTTTTATGTTTTTGTAATTGAATTTAGAAATCTGGTGAAATGATACTTCATTTTAATATCTAAATATTTATATATTTTACAAATATACATTTCATAATGTAGGTAATATACAACCGTGAAAATATGATTTTAGATCGTGTCTTATAATGTAAAAATTTACATTCTTTTACGTGTAAGGTGGTGTTGTAGTTCTTTTGATTCGGAATCGAAACTCAAATGGGGTTTGGTATAGTTTTTTTACCAAGTCTTTTACCAACTAAGATCGTCCTATAAAATTAAAAATGTCTAAAAGTAACACTATTTACAAAAAACTACGAAAAGTATCCTATTGAACGTATACCAATTATATAAAAATCCAGTGAGCAGGCGAAGAGTACGTTTTTAGCTTGTTTCCTTTGATTTCCTATCCGAGTAATTATAATTTATTATGCCAAACTATGTGTTTATAACGCACTAAATATAAGGACTGAGACAAAAAGCATTTTCAACTTAACATAAATGGACACTGGAAAATAATAATCACCCGGCACGTGTCTGCGTTTAGCTCTAGATGCGGCCGATTCATAGAAGCGCGCATTCGTTCGGACGCTGAAACAATCAATATTTCGATAAGGGAGCAAAATTTCAAAAAAAACTTCTTATAAAAGATTTTATTTAGTTCATTCGGAACATTTTCTTCGGTTATAGTAGGCAGCTAACTTTAAAAATAAAAGAGATACCTCGATCGGACATTTTACTCTGCAAATTTTAAAGATTTTGCGTCAAAGAAAAGTTGTTATTTTTTTTTGCCAACTAATTATTTTTTAGGTAAAGTTTTTTACTTTCAACATATCAAAGAATAGTTAGAGAATATTACGTAAAAAAAATTAAAAATTCTGAAGTAAAATAAAAAATATATGACGTGTTATATGAAAAACAAAAAATAACACATAATTTTTATTTTTTTTAGAAAATTGCCAATTTGGTCATTTTGGCAATCTCAAATCAATGGGCGAATTCAAAAATCAATTTTAGCGGGTTATTTTATATCAGATTACCTATTTTTTAGGTGGGTGTTCGCGAGTTGTATAGAGGGTGTCGAATTCAGAGGGTCTGATCTTCCACTATAAACTTTCATATCTTCGAAACTATTAAATCTATGTAAATAAATAGACAAGCAAAATGCATTATCAGTTTATGAGCTTTATTTTTGGTCTCTACCCATTTTTCAATAAAATTACTATTTATTGAGATATTTGGAAAAGGAAAAAGAAATTACGTTTTATCGGAAATACCTTTATAGTTTAAACCGTATTTTGTTCTAAAGCAAGTGCTGTATAAAAACCAAAAAATTTGAGCATCTACGTCATATTAATGAGAAACAGTGTTTGAAATTCATTTTTTTTTAATTACTGGCTAATTACAGTAACAAAATGGCGACGCTGTTATTAAAAAAATTGCTTCGGTCATAACTTCTTTGTTTTTTATGCTACAGAAACAAATAAGAAAATAGTTGAAAGCTTAATTAACAACCTATTATTCTACACTTAGCATCCTTGACGTAGGTGCCACAGTTTCTGAGATATTTAACTCTCACTCTAAATAATTATCTTATGAACACTTGGATGCCAAATATAAACTTAAATATCTCCGAAATTATTAATCCTACATCAATAAGCAAAAAATATAATTAATTCCCAGTTTGTACTTTCTGTAATTTATCTATAACATTCTTTCAATAAAGTAATACTTTTCGAGATACTTGACGAAAGCCTTTTTTTCTCTAAGCTAAAATCGCAATTTTGAAGTCGTTATAACTTAAAAACTATCAATTTATGTGAAAAATTGCATAGAACCTTTTCTTCTTATAATTTTATTCTACTTCAGCTCCAATAAATATATATATATATGCCACCCCCCGAGAGGGGATGGCATCCACCACCTATAAATTAGCAAGTCGCCGCATAATATAGAAACTTTTCTGTGAAGCATTTACTATTAGACTGCCAAAAATGAACGAAATCCGTTCAATATGACATTATTCCGAAGTTTTGCATATTTTTTACCTCTAGGTACTGTACTAGAAGGCGCCATTGTAAAATTATAAAATTATAGTTGGGGGTTTTAGGAGTAGATCATACTAAATCTGAAGTTTGAAAATTCAAAACTATAGATATGTTTTTTTTGCTGTGTAGAAGCCAAATAAAGAAACGGTGAAAACATTTTTTTGAAATAAAATCGAATCATCTTCAAAAAAGGCCCCTAAAAATAATTATGAAATAATATTTCATCGTCATCCAGTAAACTGAACCTTATTACCTAATATCGATATTGGGGTCTTATTTTTAACAGATTCCAATATCAATATTAGATAAGTAGCAAACGAGAAATGTGATACAGACATTTACGATAGTGTTAAAGTTATAATATCAAGTTATCAATAAAAACATCTCATTTTCCTGCAATTTAATATGTTGTTCAAATTCATTGATATTGTAAAAAATATTATCTCTTAACATGTTTTTAATTTTGTTTTTAAATTGTTTTGGTGATTTCAAATTTCAGCTTCACTGCTGCATTTTTTTATGTAAATATTATTATTACTTCTTGTGCTGTATTTGTGAATGTCAGTGCATGTTTGGAATTTATCTTTGTTGCTATCAATGTGCTGTAATAATTTTAATATATATATTGAAACTACGTTTAATATTTTACTTTTTTTACTCTACAAGAGTCTATACACTTTAAGCCAAATATAAGACGTGTTATTCTCTTTTGTAGAATAAATATTACATTAGAAATTGCTTGTCCTCAGCCAATGATAATATAGCAGATCCCTGAGTAGCCTAATGCGTAATATACGTTAATTTGAGCCTTCTCATCAAGAGTACTTTTTAGGAAGAATATGGCATAGTAGGCCTTGTTAAGTTTATCATAGACATATTCGATGTATCAAAGATGTATTAACATGGTTTTATACGCAGTAAATCTACCTCAACAAATTAGTTCCATATAACGCAATTTATCTCGGAAAACTTAGATTCTAACGTACAAGTTGATGTAATCTACACCGACTTTTCCAAAGTCTTCGACAGACTTAACCACAGAATTTTACTTAGTAAACTTCGTATTGCAGGTCTCTCTCCTTTGTTACTTACATTTTTTCACAGTTACTTAAGCGATAGAACATAATATGTAGAATGTCGTGTCTTCAAATCTGTCCAAATTCAGGTCATTTCTGGGGTTCCACAAGGTTCCATTCTGGGCCCCCTCCTGTTTGTTTTATTTATCGATGATATAGTGGATAATTTGGATTTTGACATCTTACTGTATGCTGACGATGCAAAAATTTTTACCGCAATAAATTCAGTTACTGACTAAAAAATTACAGAATAATTTATTAAAAATAAGAAAGTGGTGTGATGCAAATAGTCTCCCCCTCAATGTAGAGAAATATAATGTAATATCATATAATAGAAAAAAAGATCCCATCCTCTATGAATATAATTTAAATGATATTGCGCTAACTTGTCCCAAATTTACCAAAGACCTCGACGTCACTTTCTATAACAAACTGACATTTAACAAACATATTGAGCAAATCGTGCAGTCTTCATATAAAAACTTGGGTTTTATTCTGAGGAATTCTAAAGATTTTACGAGTCTTGAAGTGCGTAGAGACAAGCAGGCTTTGCTATTTTTATTTAAATTAATTAATAATATGTTAATTTATCCCCCACTTTTAGAAAAACTAATATTTTCTGTACCACGTGTTAATTCTAGGCACACCAATACTTTCTATCTTCCCACGCCTCGAACAGATCTAAAATTTTCCCCACTTCATTTTACTTGCAACACCTACAATCACCTGCAGGACAAATTTAATCTTTTTCATACGCAATTAAAAGCAATAAAAAACTTAAAATTGTAATATCTTAATGTGATGTAATGTTATAATGTTATAATTTTATGTTGTAATCTCACTGTTTGTAACTTATTATGTATTTTTTATATATGTACTATACTATTTGTTATTTCCCACCCTGTAATTGGTACTTGTACTGTTGGGTGGTGTATTTCTAAAATAAAATAAAATAAAAAAATAAAATATTCAATTTGCTCATCCCATGATAGCGTGGAGTGTCGATGTATGATCCCAGGAATTTTACTGTACCTTGATTTTCTACCACCTGACTATCTATTTTCAAATTAAAACTAGATGGAGTCTTATTTTTATTTAAAAATTCTATAGCCACGTTTCTTCCTGCACTGACAACAAGATTTTGACACCATTTATAAAATTCTTTAACATCTGAGACCACCACCGTTGTATCATCTGCAGATATGAAGACTCTTCCATTGGTGATGTAATTCGGCAAGACGTTGATATACAAAAGAAACAGCAATGGTCCTAAAATTCCCCCTTGAAGGGGAATTTTAGGACCATTGCTCAACATCATAAATATCGGAGGTACTGTGTTCCATTTTAACTGTTATTCTTCTACTGATCATGTATGAAATGATCCAATTGTTAATGGGTCCTCTTATAACTAGTTCATCCAATTTTTGGGCTAAATACGTAGGGTCAAGAGTATCAAAGGCTCGTGATAAGTCTAAAAATATACCTATTACTCATTCCTTTATGTTTAATTTGTTATGAGCATATTGCACCAATTCAACTGCAGCTGTTTCAGTTGAAAGCCCTTTTCAAAACCAATGTTTACTGTAGGTAAGTAATTTACGCTTAGTAATAAAGTAAACTAAACGTTCATAGACAGCCTTTTCTAATAATTTGTATATAGGACTTAACGTCGTAACAGACCTGTAGTTGTTGGATACCCCCTCTTAAAAATTGACGTAATTTTTGATAATTCTAGCCGGTTGGGGAAAGTTCCGGTTAGTAAGGTTTATTATTGTTGCTAAATAGCTAGCTAATTCGTTGCAGCATTCCTTAATTAGTCTTACAGGGACTTCGTCAATTCCGACTGACTTTTTATTTTTTAAATTCATTATGAGTACAAGGTCTCGCAACGTAGCTTGATACTTGAGAGATGAATGCGCAGTAGACTTTAGGTGAGATAGTGGCAGCACCGAGTGTACTTCCACAGTAGAGGAAAGACCAGTAGTTTCACTCGCAGCGGTCCCTTTGATATTTGTTGTATTCGATTTTATTTTTTTTAATCCACTGCGCATCTACTGTTTGTATCCCACGCGCATTTCGTCGACAGTGGCGACTGTTCAGAAACGTAAACGTAAACAAAAATAAACATCCGCCCCAAGGGCTTCATCAAGGGTGTTACAACCCCCTCCCCCCCAAAGGAGCTGGTACGCCTTCTACACTCCTTCTATACTCTTCCGGGCATAGATCTGCATCATGAAAGCTCCTAGCTTGCTCTTGAGAATGCAAGGCAGACATGGTGGAGGGTGAACACAGCCAAAGAACCAACCCCCTTAAAGAGTGAAAACTACCCTCTGCTGGAGGGGGGGTGGAGGAAGATATGGGAGAGACAATTTTTCTTGTTTTTACTGCGCAATTGTCGCAGTGCACAGAGCAGAACAGCTCTCAGCTGCTTTGCCGTACCCGTCTAAGGGGTGGAAACTACCTATTTTGTTCTTCTTTTATTTTGTTGTTATTTCTTACGTTACATTATTGCTGTCTATTTTGTTAACTCTTTATCAAGGGAGGTGGTATGTGTACATAATGGCCGATTACTGTTGGTTATTGAAGAGAGATACAATAGAACACCATAAACGCCAGCCAGTTAGAAGATCCTATGAAAACAAAAGCAAGATAATACTACAATAAAAGAGAATAGATGCTATAGCAGCAAGAGAGTGGGAGTGAAAGTAAAAAGGGGTGCCAGCGAAGCAGGAGTGAGAGAGCGCGGGAGAGTGTAAGTATGGACGACGCATGTTAGATGCACACAGAAAGTTTGTGAGATAGTGTCAGAAAGTGAACAAAAATGTATGAGTAGAAAAGCACGAAAAAGAGTGGCAGAAGATCCATCAGAGATCGAGACAGAGTGATAGAAGGGGAGGTAAGTTTGTAAGAAAGTGACAGAGTATATAGAGCCCTGAAGAGAGACAAGAATTTAGAGAACCAAGTATGACTGAAGATATAATGGGGTATATCGACGAAAAAGACATGATATACTGGTGATATCCTGAAAGACTTTATAAAATAGAACAAAGGATATAGGGAGTATGAGGACGGACAATGGAGACTCTGAGAGAGGGTGTCGGCGAATGCAAGAGATGCGGCGAAGACAAGAATTCAGAGAAAATAAGTGAGGAAAATTTTGAAGGAGTGTGCTAGAAAAAGTGTGTGTTCAATTAAAGTGTAGAATGCAGAGGTCGGGTAAAAGGTTAAGCCAAACAAGACGGACCAAATGTTCGAGGATTAGAGAAGGGATAACACAAGGTGTATGAGAGCTCGATAAATTCCGTACTGAAAAAAATTAATCTTCCCACATCCTTCTGCGCCTTCCTGTTCCCCACTCATCGAGGGATGTTCTTTACCTGGTTTAACGGTTGGTCTTAATTCTTAATACCGTTGGCAGATTTCTCTTCTCTCAGATTGAAAAACTCCAGAGTGCATCTTTCCAGTCTTAAAAGTTTTTCGAATACTTCTTGTGAATTAGGGGGTGGTTTCCACCCCTTAGACCAGTACGGGCAAAGCAGTTGAGGGCTGTTCTGCATAGTGCACTGCGACCGTTGCGCAGTAAAAACAAGAAAAATTTGCTCTCCCACATCTTCCTCCACCTCCGTCCAGCAGAAGATAGTTTTCACCCCTCTAGGGGGTGGTTCTTTGGCTGTGTTCACCCTCCACCATGTCTCTCTTGCTTCTCAAGGGCTTGTAAACTAGAAGCTTTCATTACGTAAATCTATGTCCGGAAGGTTATAGTTGCGTACCAACCCCTTGCAAAGGGCGGGGGGGGGGGGGTTGTTATGTAGAAGAACGCACTACCGGGCGTCAAAATGACGCGACACCAATTTATTTCTCAGGGGTTGCCAGCCGCGTATTACCCCGTTCTTCTACCTCCCAGGCGGGTTCGAGATAAGATGCACTTCGATAGCCGAGTAATGGACCAAAGCTGCACTACCACAGATCGGAAATGACGCTCTCTCTGGACCTGAATTCCCCCCGTTAGGGGTTTAGGCACCTCTTAATTTCCTGAAATTTTGCATAAAAAAAATCCCAACCGAAGAATTTCTCTACGGAGGGATTAATTTTGTACGTGGAAACCACGTTTTGGTCCGTTAATGACGGAATCTATTTTTCAAAAATCGCATAAAAAAATCCCTCTCAAACCTCCGTAAAGCAACCAGAAGGTCGAACGTTAATGCGAATTAACTCGACACATCCGGATTTCTGTACGAAAGTTCCAGGGATTGTGGACCGTCAACAGGCCTCAAGATCAATTAAGAAACATTAGTTCAAAGAATCCGTTTATTTAACAAAATTGGTTTTACAAAATTCTCAAGATAAGAATCGTGCCTTCCCCAATCAAGGTAGTGACTTTCAGACCATACAAGCGAGAGCGCTCACGCTAACGATCGATTAGGTAGAAAAGATTCATACATACCTTCTCAAAATCAAAATGCGAGCATTTTTAGAGTTGTCTCAGACTCTGGGTAAAAAAATAATTATGACTGACTAAAATAACTTTAAAAAGTTTTACTCATTGAATTTAGGTTCGCTAGAGACTACTTAGCTTTAAAGTTCTTGTATCGTGAAGGGTCACGTACTCGAACACATTCAGAGGACTTATTACTGCATAAGGTGAGTGGCGTTCGATCAGTCCACGACTTACTAGCCCTTTACTTACTTACTTACTAGCGTTTTCCTCTATAACTTTATCATTTGAAATGCCCTGTTATTGGCTTTTCTACCATTGCTTTGTCTGGACCACTCAACGCCCTCGACCAAATTGCGAGCCGCTGGGTCAATCCAAACTCTTTCTATGCGAGAAACCGGCCTTGTACATGTGCATTATTTTTATCAATTTTTGCTTATCGGCACTACGCCGGCTTTGACAAAATCTTCTATTTTGCCTTTTGGATGCAGTGCATCGTTAAAATTGTATGCTCATACTTTAGAATTGGGCTTTCAATGACCGTACTTCAAAGGTCAATGTCTTTGGTTGAGGAATAAAAAATAATTTAAAGTATATTTTCGTGGTACTTTTTAAACCGACTTTGTGGTACCTACTTTTGAAAAATCTATTTTAAGACCAATTTCGGCGTACTTTTGAAAAATCAGCTCTCAAGCCAAATTTCAAGGTACTTTTGAAAAACTAATCTGCGGGTGAAATTTTGGCGTACTTTTGAAAAATCGATTTTCAAGCCAAATTTCAAGGTACTTTTGAAAAGTTAATCCGCGGGTGAAATTTTGGCGTACTTTTGAAAAATCGATTTTCAAGCCAAATTTCAAGGTACTTTTGAAAAGTTAATCTGCGGGTGAAATTTTGGCGTACTTTTGAAAAATCGATCTTCAAGCCAAATTTCAACGCAGTTTTGAAAAATTAGTCTGCAAGTGAAATTTTGGCGTACTTTCGATAAATCGATTCCTGAGTCAAATTTTGACGCCCTTCCAAAAATATTATTTTTCAAAGTCCAATTTGTAGTACCTTTGAAAAGGTATATTATTCATAAATCTTTGTCATTATATAGGTACTTCTATTCTCATATTCTGAACCAAAAACATTTTTCCTAAGTGAAAATTCGGTGTTTCTTCGAATTTTCACCTGGTCATTTCCAACGCCTTATAGAACCCAAAACGGCCCTTATGGACTGATCTGCGCCTCTGCAGACTCCCAAAAATGTCTTCAAATGAAATTTTTGCCTAAGTCGAATTTTGATTCTGTCTTCAACTTAGGACGATTTTGGAGAGTTCTACAACAGTTACACCCTTAGTGGAGCCCTTGGTAATAATAAATGAGGTTGGAAAGTGCCCACTCATACTACTTTCCGTAATGATAGTGATATTCATAACTTTACCCCCATTTAAGGGATATTCTTGGCTCTGCACATACATTTAAGGGGTATACAAATTTTTTTGACCTCGGATTCGAACTCAGCACCGAAAATTACATAGAAATACCATGGTCAGTCATCCAGATCACGACCTTTTTTTTTTTTTGTGGGGCTATGTAATTTATTGACTTATCACCGGGCACTAATTTTCGCAACTAATTCAATTCTCTGAGTTTATTTTTCGCTCTTTTAGAAAACTCCGAAATATAAAACAAGCAAGTTAGTAACGACTTCCGGCATAAGCAGAAGTGCCAAGTGTTATTATTTTCTTTGGATTGGCCATACTGAAATTAGTAATTCCCTAAATTTTTAAATTTGGTATCGTACTTTTCTTTATATCGAACGAGGCAGTTCCTGGTGGAACACCCTGTATATTGCAACTTTTGTAATTTTTCAAAAACTTGCATTAATAATGTTTTTATTGATTACCAATTTATTAATAACATCTTTAGATATAGCAAGTGTTCAATCAAATTTTCATAAAATACTCATGGTGGTTTTGATGAAATTAAAACTAGATGTGCAGCTTAATTTTGAATATGAGAATATTATAAACGCTCTACACTATTCTCTCATCATCTCATCCAGCGCATACAATACACGATGGAGCTGAAAGTGGTGGGAACTTTAAATTATGATATAAGTCGAAATGGGAATGAAATTTCATGCACCATTTCAATTATTGTTGTTAGTTTTAATAACATGTCCAAGTTCTAATAGTGATTCAGTGCGTGTTTAAAAGACAATGTGTGCTTTTCTTTGTATAAAATTGTGATGTTTTGACAGAATATCATCATTGACACAGTATACTAATTTATGATCGTGTTTATAAAAACAATATAGTTTCTTTAATTGAAAATGGATAAATTACTAACTGTAAGTATATACTTAAATAATGAAGCACATGTAGAAATCTTCGGGTTTTAGGCAATATTTAACATGTCTTTATTTTCTTATAAAGCGTATCTTTTATCTTTCTTTATGTGAAGAGTAAAGATATACAATAATAATAATAATAATAATAATACTGCGGGTCCTATTATATTTTCCCCTACTCCCTAAAATACTTTATATTTTTAAACGAATTGAGATGAGCAGTTTTCACTAGACTTTCTTAAATGACCACAAACGTTTTCCTGTCTGCTTTCAATTTTTATCGCAGTTTTGGAAATCTTTAAAGCAAAATGGCGTGTTTTTAAATTGCTTTTGTCTTGATTTTTTTACATATTTTTGAGTTTTTGGAAAACTGTGGTGCTAAACTCTCCAACGACGTTTAGTTTTTTAAAATCGGATTAAAACTGCCCAAGGACTTAATTTTTAAAGAAATTCCAGAAAAATCTTAAATTTTTGAATGACGCATTGACAATTTCAAGTAGGTTTTGAAAATTTTCAGACATAAACCTAGCGACACCTACAAAAAAATTGGAGCTGAAACATAATCAAATTTTCAGAAGAAAATATTGTATGCAGCTATTCATATAAATTAATAGCCTTTAAGTTATAACGACTTGAAAATTGGGATTTTAGCTTGAAAAAGGAGGTATTTAGAAACGATCTTCATCAAATAACTCGAAAAGTATCACAATGAGCGAAAACATGCTAGAGATTAATAAAAAAGCTAACCAAATTGAGGATGAATTTCGTTTTTTTCTCATTTCTGTAGAATTAATGGTTTCGGAGACCTGGAAGTATAAAGATGGCGCGGCGTTAGAACATTTATAAGAAGTAGGTATTTAGTTTAAATGTTAAATATCTCAGAGACTATGGCATTTATGTCAAAAATGCTAACCATCAAAATGAAAGACTATTAATTAGGCTTTCAAATGACTTTTTGATTAACTTTATAGCATAAAAGACAAAGAGGTTATGACGAAAGCAATGTGCTTCTTCACATTTTTAAATAAAATCATCTCCATTTTATTAATGTAAGTAGTAAGTAATTCGTATTCTCGTATACTGTTTTTCGTTAACACATAGTATGACCTAGATTCTCAAGTTTTTTCGTTTGTCTACAACACTTGCTTCAGAAAAAAAAATTATTTTTTGTTTGTTTCTATATCATAAAAAATAAAGAAGTTATGGCCGAAACAATGCGCATTTTCACATTTTTTTTAGCAAAATGTGGTCATTTTGTTATTGTAATTGTCCAGTAATTAATATTTTTTTTCAAAAAAGGCTGTTTTTCATTAATATAGAGCTTAACCTAGATGCAATTTTTTTTGTCCATTTAAAACATTTGCTTTAGAAGAAAGTTCTATTCGCCATATTGGAGCCGCCATTTTGAGTTTTTTAATTTTGACTTCAGATTTGTAATCAGCGATCCCGAAAACATAGATATCCCATGTTTCAAAAATAAATCATTAATACTTTTGCAAATATTAAATATCTAAGTTCAGGGTTTCACCTCTTGGGGGTAAGAGCAAGTGTCCTGACTATGTAAAAACTGAAAACGATACATTTTACTACAATAATAACCCATAAAGAAAAAATATCATTACATATGAGATTGTTCCGAAATTTTACATATTTTTATCTCTAGGTACTGTACTAAAGGCCTCCAAAAACCATTCTTTAACATTTATCTACCAGCCCCATTGTACCTCCACACTATTATTAAAGGGGGTAAGAAATAAAATTGTGATTAAGTGTGTATGCAAGAAGCAGAGGCCCTCAAAATTTTGGCACTAGCAACCCCCGTGCCGCCCCCCCCCCATCATTAAAAAGGGTAAAAAAATAAAACGCAGAGATATGGTTACTTTTTTGCGTCAAAAATATACAATCGGTTACTTCCTGACAAGAAAAAAGAAAATAACAAATATAAACTACATATAAAGATCTTCATTAAACAAAATTATGAGATATTTCAATCTCTAAGAATACATAATATTAGCTATTACGCCACTTCTGTTCTTTCGATTTCCTTTATTATAAATTGTTTTTATTATTTCTTATTTTGCTTTTTCTGCATATCGGGCTAATCTAAATATATTATTGCTGTTCATTTCTAAATTTTCCCGTATTATTATACCTATTTGATTGAATCATATAAGTATATTAAAACCGGACAAAATTTTTTAATAATCATCGTAGAAAAAAAATGTTGGTACAGAAATCTGTTTCATAACAGACTGAATTCAAATCGAATAAAAAATGTCTGCGTGTCTGTATGCGTGTAGACCGTTCCTTGTAAATAGTATAACTTCATCCAAATTTAAAATTTCCGTTTCAAATTTGGCACACATGTAAAATGTCATGGTAAAATACTCCCTATTGAAATTAGGCCATATCCGTCTTACAGGGCGATTGCTAGATATCTGTAAATTATTATATTTTATATAAACTGTGTTATACTATAGTCTTAGAACAAAATGTTACTAATGTTTTTGATTAAGCACACAAAATACAAAGATATGTAAGATTTCGAAACAATAAATAAGGTAAACTCAGTCCACGCAAAAGGTTCAACCTTCTGTGGACTTAATGTTTGTTGAATCTCAAACTTGTTTGTAAACTAAGCACTCATTGTAATCTTGTATTTTCAATAAAGTTTATTATTATTATTATTATAATATAATATGCAGGGTGTTCCTCAGGTTCGAAAGCATTGTACCTCAACGACTGTACGTAGATTAATTATCTCTTAAATATCAATTTTATTAGATTAAATTAAATATCAATTTTATTTTAAAAAGTTATTGAGGAATTTTTAATAAGATTATTACCAAACTAATGAGTTGAGCGCTGCCGAATGCGAATAACACGATAATTTCTGTTGAACTTAAAATTTTTATGTAAAATTTGGAACATTTGTGAAACATCATGGTGGAATTCTACCTATCGATTTCAGGTCATATTAAAAATATACCTAACATTAAAAAAGTCAAAAATTTTTTAACAAAAAAAAATTTTCTTTAGTTATTTTCACACACTAGAGAAGAAAGAATTTTTGGAAAAAAATTAAAAAATTAAATTAATTAAACATAGTGAAGTGGTGCACAGTGGCCCCAAAGTAATTTATTTTTTCAAATCAGTCTACAGGTGTTAATACTTAAGCAATCGGAATTTTTTTTTTTTTTGAAATATTCGTTTTTTAATTGCCTATCGATCGACTTTTGTCCCAGATTTTTCAAAATTTTCCAAAGAAATTTGAATTTTCATAAGAAATGTTGAAGAATCGGGAACAAAAATAGAAAATCTGGCTTGACAGATCTATAGTCGTCTAGGAAAGCGAAGATTTAAAAAAAATACTTCAGACTGCTTTGAAAAGAAAGTCAGTTTGTCATCAGTCTGCAGATCTTAATACTTAAGCAATCGAAAAGTTTTTTTTTTTTAATCTTCTTTTCTTGAAATCCTTTTTTAATTGCACATCGATCTGTCAAGCCAGATTTTCGATTTTTGGCCCTGATTTTTCAGAATTTTTGATGGAATTTCAAATATCTCTGGACATTTTTGAAAAATCAGGGACAAAAATCGAAAATCTGGCTTGACAGATCGATAGGCAATTAAACAAAGATTTAAAGAAAAAACTTTTGGATTGTTTAAGTACTAAGGCCTGCAGACTGATATTAAAAAATTAAGTAACTTTGGGGCCATTGTGCGGCGATAAACATGGCATGTTCACTGCCTTGAATGAGCAAAGCAGTGATTTCAGTTGGATTTGATTTCTCTGCCTTGCTCGAGAAAAAAATGGGGTTAAATTCAAGAGGATTATTGAAAATGGGTACCGAAAAATTAATTAATGAAGTATTTATGTACCCGCCTTTGTGGGATTAACACGACAAGCAGCATCATTTTAGATGCCGTCTCAAGGCCTTATATAAATAATGAAATTTGACCAGATCTTTTAGTTTTTTATTTATTTCATGAACAGTACAATATCTAATATTTTGCATAATGTACCACGTTTTAAGCGAACCTCTTTGAAAACATCAAAAACCTTTCTCAAAGACTATCTTTCACTATGTGCATTCGCATCTTTCACTTTATGCATTCGCATCTTTCACTTTATGCATTCGCATCTTTCATCAATGCTCTGCACTTCGCTGCTCGTTGCTCTGCTCCACTGTAAACGTGCCTAGACAATTGCAGACAGAGCAGAAAGGCTTTAGCCATACACATTCGCAAGCTAGGCAAACACTGCTTCCAGTTGTCCAGAACTACTCTGGGTATCTATATGCAGGATTACTAACAGGATAATACAGGCTAAACATACATTGTCATTTCCTCGCTCTTTCACCGAAGAGAAGAATCATACTGGGGGACTTTTGGCCCCGTATGGCCCGAATAGATGGCGAACCGCCGGCCCTTCTCCTTAATTACATCACAGCTGTTGGTTGGCTTGACGAATGAGGGATCGCTGGTCATGCCATTACCTAAGGGGGTAGTAAAATGGACCCAACAATGAGAGACTTGAGTCAACTTGAGAACAAATTCACCCCCCTCCAAATAATTCAGACTCAGAAAATAAAAAAGAAAATATATCTATGAAAATATCAATTTTTAGTCTTTGCATTCCCTTGATAACCTGTGTTCTGGTTATACTAGAAATTAAATAACTCTAAAATGAATTTATTTATAATAAATACTTCTATCTATTCAATCAAAAATAAAAATGAAACAAATATCTATTTTCAACCTTTGTAATTCTCTGGTAACTCACACCTGATTTGTGCTAGGGAACAAAGAACTCCAAAAATAATCTATTTATATCTGTTCTCAAACTTTTATATTTAAAAGGACTCACTTTGAAGCCAATTTGTCATTAGAAATTACTTAACGTTTCAATGACCAAGCAGTTTCTATTTTAATTGGATTTTCATTTTTATAATAAATTCATTTTAGAGTTTCTCGATTTTTAGTATAACCAGAGCGAAGGTTTTATCAAGGAAATGCAAAAATTGATGTTTTCATAGATAAATTTTATTTTTTGATTTCACGTAGACTGCTTTTTCTGCTGTTTGCGAAATCCTGTAATAATATTTTTTAATATGAGGAAATTGAAAAATATTTGGAGAAAATTTGTTATTTTGAACAACTTGTTTCGCTCATTGTTCGGTAAATCACGGTCAATAAAGTGAAGTTGCTTCCTTGAATTTAAATGATAACTACTTAATTTCCGATTTAATTACTGTGTTTAATCATATACGCTGGCCTCTATAATGAACAAACGTTATTATTATGTACCTACTATAATATTATGTATCATGTACTCATAGGATTTTGGTTTAGCGAATCAGTGATGCGTTAAACGATACGCAGTACATAATTTGCTGTTATAAATGAAAAGCCTCTCTAATAATTATGAAATATTTTTAGGAAATAGTTGATTAAAAAGTTATTTTCGTTAATCCTCGATCACGACCTTTACTGGATCTGAATGCTGTAACAGATAATTGTGTAACCAATCAAAACTGAAACAATAAGTGCTTCAGAAGTGCATTTCATTCCATATTACGTTTTTGCGTACTTTTATTTATGTGTTTAGGATGAGTTAACAAATGTATACTCTCATGTTATAGAAAGTTGTCGATTATAGAGTGCCATGGAATTCGAATAGTTAATAATATTGGTTTTCTGACAGCTAAGGATATCCTCGATGGATTGTTATTTTCACTTGTAGACATTTTGCTGAATTTTAGGACTTTAGTGAAGTATTAATTAATTAATTACATTTGTTATAAAAAAGGCAAAAAAACAATATAATTCCAAAGAAAAAAGACAGATAAAAAGGCAAAACCTCTTTAAATCATAATGATATAAGCTATTATTGCTTAATTGCAGGTAGACTCACTGAAACATTCTTCCAAATGATCCCTTGATTGAGTTATATGAATGAAATATATAAGACATTTGGTACACCGATAGAAAGTTTATGTCACCATATATACCATCATACAAAGTATCGTCTTTTTTAGATGCTTTGGTTTATTATTAGACTTTCTATTAGTAAACAGTATCATTAAACCATTGATAGGTTTTACCTGAGTTAAATATTTTTTCTTAGTTCTCAGTGGGTATTTCATCAAAACAATACAAAAAAGAGTTAGAAATGCAATTTAAAAGATTTTTCATATAAAATAAAATGCTTTTGAGCATTTCTGCTGAATTAATTTGAAATTTAAACGGCAATTTCTCAAAAATGGCACACCTGGAAGATAATCAAATAACTTCAAAAACTAAAACTTCTTTGTTTTATCCCATTTCCAATAGTGTATCAGGATGGTACATTCAATAAAAAATATTTATCTTTAACAGTAACAATTGGAAAGGAAGAAGACAGTACAGTGTCTGTATCTATGTCTATTCTGATGTTTAAAATTAATTAAACAAAGATACAATTAAGAACAATTCGATATTTTTACGTTCAAAATACTACTCACCATTTTTGATACATCCACGTGCTCTTCTTCTCACTTCGGTGGTGGTGGTGCCAGTGGCGTCTGCACCATACCGGTGCGGTGACGCATATGTTAGGACCGGTCTCACAATAACAGTGTATATTAATTTTGTTCTGTTTACTGAGTCTGGTATTCATGGCCAGAAGCGAATATGGAATAGCCTGTCCGTACAGTTTCGTTAACATGTCATGTAATAGGTTTAGGGATTGCATTACCGGTTAACCGGTTAACCGGTTAACCGGTAAACAGAACAAAAAACACATGACGATAATTACCGGTTATTTTAATTTTTTACCGGTTATTTCGGTAAATTCTGAACTTACGATATGTCACGTATTCAACGTTTTTATTTATATCAGTGACTAGTATTCACTAAATATAGAGTGACTGTCTCAACACTGAGCACTTTTAGCAATAAATAAATAATATTATAAAAATTAAAACCCAAACACCAAGCCCTAAGAAATACAAGTAAGAGAGACATTGACAATATCTTGCGACAGGAAATTGAATATTTCACTGCCTAAAATATCCGTGGAAAACATTTAGAAGAATGTTATTACCAATTCTTATTAATTTATCGACCTACCAATATCGATAGAGGAGGGGCATTTTCAGTTGGTGGTATTCTATGTACAAATATCAGACGACTAACAGATACAGCTTTGAAAAACTAGCCCTTTTAGCTATTTTTAAAGAATATTGTATTTTTAGATTAGGTATTCAGTAAATGCCCTATTTGAGTTTATGAGTGTAATTTTTGTTATTTACAGAATAATTATTTATTTAAATTTATTTCATTTATATTTTTTCCTTTTGATAAAAAAAAACTTTTGTTTGTTCATTATAATAACAATACATTTATTTTACTCAAAGTAAAAATGGTACAAATTGAACTGTAGAGCTCTTCTTCCATTTGCCCAAATACAAATAACATAAATCTAAGATCATAAAAAGATTATAAAAAAATATTAATACATATAAATCTAAAATTTCAAGAAAAAAATAATTATTATTTTATTTGTTAATATTCAGTAATGAATTGTAATAATCTAACAAATGTTATATTTTATAATAATAATACAATAATAACAACAGCAGCACTCAGACATGCGAGCAGACAAGGGAAACGGGCAGACCCCGCGAAGGTTAAAAGGTTAAAAGTAAATAAAATTATATCGGAAAAAGAAAAAGAAATATACGCGCATCCACAACGCAGCATCAAGTCTCCTGCTTCTGATCAGCCAAAATGTAATTTTTGACAACTTTAATAAAAAAAATTTTTGATTTATATTGTTTATATTCATTTGGAAGTTCATTCCAAAGATGAGATGCAAAATACTTAAATAATCTTTGAAAAATCGCAGTTTCATGCTGAGGCACCAAAAAGTTTTGTATGTATCTTGTATTATGCAAGTGATCTCGTGAAATTAACTTATTTCTTAAGTACTGAGGTTCGTCATTATAAATTATTCGCCAAATAAGTGTGAGCATGCGTAAACGTCTGCGGTTTTCCATGTTTAATATGCTATGTTTATTTAGATGTGGTGATATATGTTGTCTATATGGGATACTGTAAATATACCGCATACATGAATTTTGAAGTTTTTGAATTTTCTCTTTTGCTGTCGCCGATAATAACTTTCCATATACAACATCACCATAATTAACTAAAGATAATACGAGTGAATCACAAAATTTTGATTTACACTCTCTAGATATGTCTTTCGCAAAACTGTATAATTTTTTCAATCGACTGAAAGCAAATTTCAATTTGGAAAAAATATGTTTCTCAAAGCCTAATTATATTAATTATACGTATATAAAAATGTTTTTTGTTAAATTTAGATAATTTTGTACATGGAAAAAGACAATTGCCATTTTCGCCACCCTAATCATTCATTTTAAAAATTACCGGTAAATACCGGTTAACCGGTTATTTACATTTTTATTTACCGATTTACCGGTTATTAAAACTTCCGGTAAATTGCAATCCCTAAATAGGTTATCGCACGACTAAAGTCTGATTTGTAAAACTATAATATACCGTTTAGACCTATTTGGCGATTTTCGGATCTCTAACATAATCGCCAAAGTCTCGATTTTTGGACCTCCATTACCAGTTGTGCAACTAGCTAAGACAAAAATATAAGTATTGCAGAATAACCAGTTTAAATATTAAGAAGAAATATCAAGTCGTTTATTTACAAGCGACTGAGACACAAAAACTGACGTACTTCGGCCTCAAATGCAATCATAATTTTTTTAGAAAAATATTAGATATTTCATGTATTTTCATAATTCGTCTACCGTTTCTGGTTTGATAAAAAATCCAGAGTTATTTGAATTTGTTTATAATTATAATTTTAAAATTATAAACAAATCCCATAGAACTGGTTTAAATGATGATATATTGTTTTCGTAATACCATTGTAAAATACATATAAAAACCTACAAGGGGAAAATGCGCCGCAAGCACTTCCAAGATTCTGAATTTCTTGAAAACCCATATTGTGAAATTGACCTTTTCTAAAAAGTAAACAACAGGTAGGTAGATTAACTCCCAATGGACAAATATAAAATAGTTTACCAGACCCTTTTCCCAAGAAAGCGGAAGATTGTTGTTAGAGGGAGTAACAGTGAATCATCTTTCTTTGACTCAAGAAACAAAAATTAAACTGAATGAAGCTTTGGCAAGGCAATCCAGTGAAGATGAAGACAGCAGTAACAACACAAGGCAGTTTCAGAGGAGTTATGATGTAACGACATTTTTGATGGATAGTAACCTAGAAGATTTTGTTTCTATGACAACTAGAGGTTTTTTCACGAGGCTTCATTTAGATCAACAATTTCTGGAAGTATCTCTATGAGTATAAAAGATATTTGAAATGTGATTTGGTAAAAAAACTGAAAGTCGTCAATGATATGGCGAAACGGGATGTTAAATTACTCAGCGATTATAAATAGTTTATTGACAAAAGACGACGAGCAAAAACGTGTGTTACAAGTAGTGTCTGATTATAGGAAACGGTTCCCCGAAAAGATACTTTGTCCAAGCAATATGTAAGGGATTGATGTTTTTTTTTTAATAAAATATATGGTATTCGGTGTTATCTTGGTATTTTTTTGTAAAATGTGTCTCAAGGAGCTGATAAAAAAATCGATTCAAGCTGTTATCTAAAAAGGGGGGCCTTAAATAATCCGTTCGAGATAAAATTTTACAGAGTATTTTTTTATAGAATGGAACCATTCTATAAAAAAATATATAAATGGGCCGAAAAAAAAATATATAAATGTGAAAAATAAGGGCCACTCTAATTTTGCTCTAAAATTTGGCACCAAGGTTTAGTTCAACAAAGTGTAGTTTCACCAACTTTCGTTAAAATTTAGTATTTTTATTTTTGCGATACGATTACAGGGAAAATAGCGGAAGATTTCAGTGTTGAAAAATAAATTGTTAAAATTTTACAAGAAACAATGGACCAATTTAATCAAAAACTACTCATATGCATTTGCATTGCATTTTTATCTACTGCAAATTAAAATGATAAAATTGCTGCAGCCAGATAATTCCTTATTCACCTATTTTGATGCCTAATTTGACTTCACTACTACAAGAAATTTCAACATTACCTAATGATTTATATACTATTTCGTTTCTGACAAAAAACAATTTTTACTATTTATGGCACAGAAATAGTAGAATAATGTTGGAAAGAATGTTAATGCAATCGGCCTAAATTTTTTTATTGTTTTCTCCCAACCTATAACCTTGTTTTACTAATTCCAAGACCAACGATTCTATCATTTACAGAGAATGTGTAATGATCATCTACCTAGTAATATTAAAGACATTAATTTAAATAATAATTTCCAGAAGGCGGTTAAATGTAAAACTCTAATAATAATGAGGAATATTATGACGACACATGTTAATACAATATTTTATTTATTTTTGTTTTTTAAATTGTTTTTTTGTATTTTTTCTTTTTTTTCTATTTTTGTTGTTGTCTACTTCAATTTCCTCATTTATATATACTTTGTCAATGAGACATAGTATATAAAATATATTTTGATTTGATTTAATTTTAACGCATCACGTATTATCGTTTAACAATGACGAATTCAGAGACAATTCATTTATGATATGTTTATTCTGTGCATCTTTTCTAGTAATGAGAAACCAAAAAAAAGTTATTATATCAAGAAACGTCCATATATTCTCAGGACATCTATTATGTTCTCTTAAAAGCTGTTTTATTTTTTATAACATGTCAAACTCTTATTGCTTCTGTATTGCAATTATGTATCATATTTTTCCTCTTCTAAATAAAAGTAGAATGTAATTTGTTAGCTTACAAAAAAGTTATAATGCAGGATGTAAGAAGTCTTCCTGAAATTGAAATATCTTGTATACTACACATAATTAGTTTTTTAAATCATGCAAAATCCTTGGAGAATTTCGCTTTAAAGTGGAAGGTTGATGATTAATATTTCTATTTCCTTTGGAGTTTCAGGCTGGTTTTCATTTTGTAGTTAAGGTAAACATCTTTAATGTTTTTTAAATATCACTTGATTTGAAATATATTAAATAATCCTATAATTATCTGACCGTCGCGTCGCTAATAAAAATGTACTGTAATAGTACAGTAAAAACAAAACTAAAAATCGAATTAAACAAAGTGTCTGGAGAGACGAATTTTTTGCTGGGATCTGTACACACATAAAGAAGTATGACTACAAGTTTTGGGCGAGGTCGGAAACGTATTATAGTCCGGTCGAATTATCACGAATAGTATTAAAATGTGACAAAAATACATAACCACGAAGGCTAATAATCTGAGAGGAAAGTTCAAATGGAAAAGTCATAGGTATTAAAAAAACCTATAAAATGAGCCCTCGAACGTTAAGATAGCTTTAATAGGTCAGGAGTAAATTCAAAAAAACCGAAATTTTGAAAAAAAAAATTAATTTCAGCAATATTTTAGAGAAATTTTTGAGATTTTACTAAAGTGTGTGCTATATAGGAGAGAACATCTGATAAAAATTTCAGATCGATATCTGCATTATTTTTCGATAAATTCAATTTTTTGGAAAAAAAATGGTCTTCGTAAAATGGCTATAAGTACTTCACTTTCTGCCAGATTTTGCTATGAGAAGAAAAATTCTATTCTTCGAGAGTTGTTCAATTTTTACAAATTTTTTCTATATGGTCATCATTCAGAAAAATGTGGTGAAAATTTAATTTAAAAAAATAGAACATTTTTTGGCATAAAAAAATCCAATTAAAGTTAAATACCTTTTGAATGGAATGCAGTGTCGAAAAATCATGTGTACCATTTTGAAGTGCTATTTCTTTAGTTCACTTAAAAAAAAAAACATTACTCTATGATAATTGGTTTACGAAAAATATGAAAAAGCAGTGTGCGCGAGGGTAGCGGTGCGCGGATTGGGCAGTCATAAAATGCGTTCAGGCATAATAATTCAGGCAAAATATGAGCTACTTAGTTTTTATTTTTTATATTTTTAAAATGTGACGGCAGTTGTAAATATTAACAATTATTTAATAATTATTATTATTATTTCATACAGAATTTTTAAAAATTAAATTAATTTTATACACTCGTCAAATAAATCGCTTACATATATAATAATAATACACTTTATTCAGTAATGACACGAAAGCGCGAAGTTCAGCTTATAGTAGGAGAGCTGGCAAACATTATGGTGAACGATAAGATTCAAAGTTTTCACTGACGGCAGTCCATTCTTTGGTCTTTGGATATGTCAAAACCGATCGTCTGTCGTTTCAAAGTGGCAGCATTAACTTGGGGGGGTGTATTCAAAAAGAGGTGATTTTAGGTTTTAGTGAACCATATTGTTCAAGAAAATTTTTTGCAGGGGTGATTAATATAGTTAGTCTAGACGGCATTTCTACCCAGGCAGACGATTTTTCTGGTAGCATTATCATAGCAGACGCAACTCAAAATGGCAAAAAATCACATTTCGGTGAACCATTTTGTTCAAAAATAATTTTCGCGTCCTTCGATTTGTCTACTCATGGTTTAATAAATAACGAATCGGCAGACGACAAAATCGGTAGCATCGCCCTTACAGACGCTGTCAAAGTGACAGATCCGGTTTTGATGAACGCCATTTATCAAGAAAAATTGTGTAAGGAATGATAAATACAACAACTCAAGATTATATTCTCGCCCAGGCAGTCAATTTTTTTCGTAGCTATGTGTATGGCAGACGCCTGTCAAAGTGGCAAAAATCACGTTTCGGTGAACTATAGTGGTCAAAAATAACTTTTGCGTCCTTCGATTCGTCTATCTATGGTACAATAAATAACGAATCAGCAGACGAAAAAATCGGTAGCATTTTCTTAGCAGACGCTGTCAAAGTGAAAAATTTTAATTTTTTTTTCTATATAAATAGGTTTAGAATGTTGCGACGAAATTTTAAGTGTGAATAACAAAAATCTGCCTGTAAGTCGGTTATCTATTATAAAGTCATACAATTTGTCCGCCAGAATTTTGATACTTCAAACTATCAGGATGGAAATATATTTAATATCCCAAAGGGTCCATCGATTTTGGGAAACTTTAAAGATGTATTCCCCTCGGATCCCCATAATTAGTTTCTATGGTACAGGAGCAAAAGCATATTCCATGCAATCTGTAGGTAGCGAGTTAAAAAAAGACCACCTTTTTGTTACTTTTCAAATAATATTTATTTGTTTATTACGATATTACCATATTGTGATACTACCTTGTAAGTATATAGGCATTTTTATATATCAGAGTTTATGTTTTTTGTTAAGTAAGGATGTTGATTTTTTTTAAAATGAATATTTACGTTATAAGTTGCTTGTGATATCGTATTTAATCTTCCTTTTGGTAATATAAGTTACTGTTATCAATAAGTCATTTGTACGTTCCTTGCAGTATCGCCTTATATGATAGATTGATATTCTTATGGCTATACATATTATTTGTTACTTTTAGATTATTATGTTCTAGGCTTTTTGTTATGTTATTTTTTATTTGTATAGAAGTAATAAATCTGTTGTTTAAAGTCAGATTTTTATTTTATTCGCACAGGAAATATAACGAACGAACTGTCACCGATTTTTTGTATGCAGAAAAATTCTTTGTTTGAAAACTGCTTCTAAGGAATCACTATTTCCACATACCATCAAAAGGGTAATTTGATGATGGGACGAAAGTAACGGGGTGGCCGTGGCGGTGGTCGATGGCAAAATCTTTTGATAGTTTTGCTTCTCGTACACACACTTAATCACAATTTTATTTCTTTAGCCCATTTAATATGGGGTGGGGGTAGCGGCAGTGGCTGATGTCAAAAAAAATTTGAGACCTTTGGTTCATTTTAATAGTGGAGTGGGGATGGCTGATGCCAACAAATTTTTAAGACCTTGGTTTCTCGTACCTACACTAAATGTCAATTTTATTAATTCTTACTTATTTGCTTTGCCTATTTAACCCTATTTGCCCCCAACCCTTCGACAATATAATCTAGTTCCAGATCTCGTTACAGGACATAGATACACCATAAATCAACATCTTAAACAGTACCAGAGTAATTGTGCGCACAAAAAAGATTACAGACAGACCTACAGACAGATTTTTGTTGTTCAAACTTAAAATTTCGTCGCAACATTCCAAACTTATTTATATAAGAAAAAAAAATTTAAATTTTTAACTTTGACAGAGTCAGCTAGGAAAATGCTACCGATTTTTTCCTCTGTAGATTCGTTATTTATTGTACCATAGATAGACTTATCGAAAGACGCAAAAATTATTTTTGATCACTACTACAGTTCACCGAAACGTGATTTTTGCTACTTTGACAGGCGTCTGCCATACACATAGCTACGTCTGCCCGGACGAGAATGTAATCTTGACTTGTTGTATTTATCATTCCTTACATAATTTTGCTTGATAAATGTCGTTCATTAAAACCGGATCTGTCATTTTGACAGCGTCTGCTAGGGCGATGCTACCGATTTTTTCGTCTGCCAATTCGTTATTTATTAAACCATAAGTAGACAAATATAAGGACGCGAAAATTGTTTTTGAACAACACCGAAATGTGATTTTTTGCCATTTTGAGTTGCGTCTGCTATGATAATGCTACCAAAAAATCGTCTGCCTAGGTAGAAATGCCGTCTAGACTAACTATATTAATCACCCCTGCAAAAATTTTTCTTGAACAATATGGTTCACTAAAACCTAAAATCACCCCTTTTTGAATACACCCCCCAAGTTAATACTGTCACTTTGAAATGGCAGACGATCGGTTTTGACATACCCAAAGACCAAATAATGGACTGCCATCAGTGAAAATTTTGAATTTTATCGTTCACCATAACATTTGCCAGCTCTCCTACTATTAGTACAGCACAGACGCTGTAAAAGCTGTACTTCAACAACAAGGCAACAAATTTTAAAAATAGAAATATACGTAACAATATACAATATACATACTATTTTTTATATCTGTATATATTTATACACACTTATCTAAACAACAGAAATACACACGCAATTTTCTTTCTTTTTCCTTTCCCAAGGTGGCAAAACTATATGATAGGCAAATGCGTTAGACATTTTTGGGAAAAGAAGAAACAAAGAGAGACTTAACTGCAGTTAGGATGGAGTTATATAGTAGAAATATTTTGTAAATATAGATATAGATAGTGAGGTAAATCCAGACGAACCAGATGAAAACGAAGATTTAGATTAAAAAGTATTAAAAGAATTAGGCTGGATGAAAACCCTTATCCGGTATGATATCAGGCAAACTATAAGGGCTTGTTGTGGATGTCCAACCCATCAACTTAAAACAATAAAATCGTGGTTATGTATTTTCGCCATGTCAAATTACAATTCGACTGTACTATTAGTAGGTATTAACAATTGAAATGATAAAATATATTTTTTAGGTTTTCTGCAGATATTTCCGGTCGTATTAGTTGTATTCCAAAAATAAGAAATGGATATTGTTTGCAATAACATTTCGAGTAGATGTAAATATATAAGAATTCATTTACCGAAAAAAAAATATATATATATAAATAAATAAATAAAAAAGTCTGTGTATAACTTTTTTAAACAATTAAATATACTTAGCTTCAATAATAAATAATGTTTCGAATTAGATAAAATTTTGGAAAAATATTTTATTATGGATGTTAATGGCTCTAAAATATTTGTTTAAACGGCCAAAAAAACATAAGTTGTTTAATATTTTGCTGGCGCAATGAAATTAAGTATTAAGTTCTTGGTCATGTAAATTCTCTGGATGCAGCAATTTTATTGTGTTAATTTGATGTAGGCAGAATAATAAGTTCTGTAAGAAGTTTTGTACTGCTTCTTGTAAAATTTAAACAATTTTTGTTTCAACATTGACATTTTCTGCTATTTTCCTTATTATCTCCTATAACCGCATCGCAAAAACAAAAATACATAAAATAAAACTAGAAAAAATTTCTTGGTACTTTGTTAATTGGCAAAAAAATATAAACCACTAAAAATTGTCTTTTTTCGATAATTTAAGAAATATGGTGTAATAATGCATCAATTTTAACGGAAGTTGGTGAAACTATAACCTTTATTGAACGAATCCTTCCTGCCCAATTCTACCGCAAAATATTTATTTAAACGGCTAAAATTTAAAAAAGGCTTCGAAATTTCAATCGCTTGTTGTTTACTCGTAGCTGTATCGACTCATGGGAGGAATTTTTTTTTTTCAAAATGAGTAAAGTAAGTAAACGGTTCTTTTGAAACTTGTTCATAATATTTAAAATATATATTATAAACAAATTCAAATAAATCTATAGATTTTTCATGAAACCATAAACGGCAAACGAATGTATATTTGTATATAATTCTTTAAACTGTAGGTTTTTAAAGGTCCCGGCACGATAGCCCAGTCCGCTAAGGCATATTGTGGTCGTGAATGTGCTGGACGCACTGTCTATCGTGTACTGGTTTCGTGCCACTGCCGCGGCACTGACAATGTCGGTAAGTATGGATGTACGTCTACGTTTTTCCAAATGTGTAATTCCCTTCCAGACAGCCTTGGCTTTTGATTTGGGGGTTGTCCACTATATGTGATGTGTTCTCCGATTAAAGAACTTATATCTAGATACATAATGGCATTAGTTTGTGTGATCCTGAAAGATTTACAATCTAAGGCATTTCTTCCCATAAGTTCTTGATTGGCTAGTCGATCTATTTGCGGCCGATTCGGGCACCATCGGTTCAGTTTGATTATCATAATCAAATAATCATCATAATCTGACTGAGTTTGACACTTTTGACAGTATATCCGCCATTAATGTTAATAAGCGTTTTTCGCGTTTTTCGATCAAAATGTGGTGAAGAAGTCTTTTTATTTTAAGTTGTGATTTGCTTAATACCTAAATAATATTCTCTATTCATATTTACACAGTTTAGTGACAATATATTTAGTGCAAATAAATAGTGAAGTGCTGTGCCGTTTTCAGAAAGCAGTTTAGAAAAGAAGAAAATCGATCGTTCCATAGTCGTAACATGATGAAGTTCAGTTTACAGTAGTGTGTCCCTTATTTTTCGAATGTTTAATTATTTAACGCATAGGGCCTAATTTTGTTTATTTTACTCTAAAACACTCACAGAATAAATTTTAGCGTATTTGGAGAATTGCAACCCGTGCCGACTTGCGTCGAAACATGACTGTTCTCGCCATTCGTCAAGCGTTAATATTTCATGTATATATTTTCTCCTACATTTTAAATTACTTCAATAAATGTAACTTTAATAGTGAATTTTTAGTTAGCTATTGATTTCTTATCACTTTTCGTTATTATATTGAAACTCTTCGCTTTCTATCAAATGTAAATAGTAGCCAATATCTCGCTTGACCGTAATAATGTTCAGTATGTTCACTGTTCATACGAGTTGCGCGAGAGAAGCGACGCGTGCACGCAATGTTTGTCAGTCTAATGCAATTTCTCGAGTGATTAACACGTATTGTTTTATTTTTCAAAGATGTCAGTGGAATTGCGAAGTGCAAAGAAAAGTATTTTCTTAGTGGGAGAGATAAATCACCAAATAACGGGTGCAAAATTACCGTCGCATCGACAAGTTCTTTCTGTTTTATTTTTTAATATCCGTGAAGTAAAACTAACTGTGAATGAAAGCGCAAATCTTGTTATTCGCGAGTGCATTATATTTTGGGAAAAGACTAGAATACCTATAAAGTCACTACCCAACTGTGTAAAGAAACTTGTGGATCTGTATCATGTTTGGCGTGATCTGCAAAAAAATTGTAAGAAAACTCGAGATGTTTATAAACGCCGCGAGGAAAAATTCCAATTGGATTTGGATAACTTATTTGATATCGCACACGCCGATGCCCTCGAAAGAATGAAAATAGAGGAGGATAAAATATTTTTACAGAGACAAAGAGAACCAGGGCGCCCAGGTTGCTTAGCGGGTGTAGATAAAAAATTAGCTGAAAAAGAGGAAAGGGCAAGGCGAAGAAAATTACAGGAAGAGACAAAAAGACTGAGGAATGTTTCGTTGGAGGCTGCATCGACATCTTCAATATCGCACGAGCTATTAGCACCCCAAGAGCAGCACGATTATTCCGTCAGATCTGACGAAAGCTTAGAAGAGCTTGTGAGACAGACATCCAATACTGTCCGTCGACTACAAAGAGGGGAAGAAAGGATTTCGTCACACCTAAATTAGTTGCAGCTCTAGACAGATGCCAGCTGAGCATTAGGGATTCCGTTTATATTCTTCAGGCTGCAGTTGAAGCACTAGGTTTTAGTATTGATGAATTCCCAATTAATAAATCTTCAATTCAACGGATTCAGACACAGATGAGGAAGGATAGAGCAGAAGCCATAAAATCGGATTTCCATGACGATGTGCCCGACGTAGTCACAATTCACTGGGATGGCAAATTGTTGCCTGGCTTGGACATCAGGAGTTCTAAAGAAGAGCGACTGCCAGTTCTCATTTCATTTGACGACAGAGAACAACTACTTGCTGTGCCAAAACTCGACAGTTCTACTGGTAAAGACCAAGCCAAAGCTGTTCTCAACGCGATCTATGATTGGAACCTCAATGATAAGGTGCAAATAATGTGCTGTGACACCACAGCGTCTAATACGGGTCGCTTCAATGGAGCTTGTGTGCTTTTAGAGCAAAAGTTAGAAAGAGAGCTGTTACTTTTCGCTTGCCGCCATCATATCTACGAATTGGTTCTAAAAAGTGTGTTTGAAGCCAAAATCCACCAAGTTACTCAAAGCCTCGATATTCCGTTATTCTAACAGTTTAAAGACAATTGGAAAAACATTAATTCTGTGAACGCACAACCGCGTATTGATTTTGTAAAACAACATTTAAAGGATACGGAAATTGAACAATTAACAACATTTCATGAGTGTGAACTGAAAAAATCTATAGTAAGGGACGACTACCGTGAACTTATTCAGTTATCCATCATATTTTTGGGTGGAGATAAAGAAAAAAAAATTAAAATCAGGCCTCCTGGTGCGATGCATCAAGCAAGGTGGATGGCTAGAGCCATCTACTCATTGAAAATATGTTTACTGCAGTCGCAATTTAAAATGAAGGCCACTGACAAAAAAGCATTGCAAGACGTTTGCTTATTTATTGCAACAACTTATGTAAAGCTTGGATGCAGTTTGGCCGTAAAGGCGCTTTATCAAGATTTGTGCTTTCTGAAAACGTTAAAGGACTACGAAAAAGTTGATCAATTAATTTCCAAAGCAGCTTTGAAGAAGTTTTGCCAACACTTGTGGTATTTATCTGAGGAAATAGCCTTGTTATCACTATTTGATAATTCTGTTGACGATGAAACCAAAACTAAAATGGTACGTAATTTGGAAAGGGAGAGTACATCCGACTTTGTAAAAAGGTACACTCCATCGACGGAAGAAATATCCGGCTCTACTTTGTATGGTATGTAAAATTAGCTGTTTCGTACCTGACCTATATACAATATTTTGTATCTTTTATAACTTGCCAGCCTATATTTGGTTTTAGGAAAAACCTTGGAAGAATTTGTATCCGTGAAGAGCAAACATTTGTTTTCTCGGTTGAAAATTGAAAGCAGTTTTCTTCAGGAAAGCGTTTCTTCGTGGGAAGAAAATGCGGTTTTTGTACAGGCTAAAAGAAAGGTTTTTTCTCTGAAGGCGGTAAACGACACAGCTGAAAGAGCCTTAAAAAAAATGCAGGATTTTCATGGTCTAATTACAGCCGATGAAGAACAAAAACAATTTCTTTTACGCTGTGTGCAAGAACACAGAAAATTGTACCCGGACTGTAAAAAAGAGACCCTAAAAAAAATATCCCGAATAATTTTGATCCTTCTATGATGTAAATAAATTAAAATATTATTCTTCATTGTCGGAATTTCTTTGTTAACCCAAGATTATACAAAATTGTAAAGATATAGTCACGCATCAAGCGATAGTCAAAATTAACACTTTTCACAAACTTTGTGGTCTATTCGGCACGGGTTAGCGTCACAGTAGGGGGATACATTTTTTTACGTAAGTAGCCTACAGCTATTTAAAAAGAATTAAAGAGTATGCGTTTGAATTTTCGAAAAAAAAAATTTTTTCCTCATATAAGGGACACACTAGTTTACAGTTATAAAGTAAATAGCAATTAAATTTGAATATCCTTTCAATGCATATTTATCTTACTGTTTTATCTTACTGTAACGTCGTATGTCTACATCACGTTATATAAAGAGCCGGTAATGCAGGAATTGCGATAATTCATTTTAATGAAAATATTTACCATTCTACACATTTTCTACACACACAACGCCACTGTTGCCTATGGGATATGATGTTCATCTATTCTTTTTAATGGACATATAATGTGACTATGTTAGGAGCAAACAAGGTATATAGTGAAAAGATAGCCTGTTATGTATCTAGATATAAGTTCTTTAATCGGAGGATGTGTTATATATAATAAAACGAAAATACGCTGAGAAACTTAGCACATATGTTTGACTTAATTATAAGAAGTACGTGGAGCAAAAGTCAGACCTGTGGCACTTGCATGGAGTAACGGAAGCTCAGTCTCGCAAATAGATCATATCTCAGAAGGTAGAGAGATAAGAAAAAGAATTAAGGACATTGAAGCAAAAAGGACAGCAGAAGTCAATACAGGCCACAAAACCCAATACGGAAAATTGAAAATAAAAGAAGAGAAAAGAGTAAAGGAAACAACAAAACACTATACAGTACTTAGAATAGCTGCCGACTACAGCATGAAGAGTTCCAGGAGAAACACTGCGAAGAAACAGAGAAACTACTGACAGGAGAAAAATTAGACTGTACATCAATGGATTCAAAAATAGAAATTGCTGCAAGAAAAACATTAAAGCCCGACAAACAGGGGCAAAAATAACAAGTACGAATAACTATAAAAATGGAGGCTACAGAAAAACAGCACCAGACGTGAAACATAAATTAAAAGAAGCATTTAAAGAAAAAAGAGAGGCGGAGAGAAACCACGTTTGGGAAAAATGTGGAGCATTCTTTGAAAGCATAGGAACACTACCAATAGGACGACGGCTAAATCAAACTATCAGATATCTGGAAAAGTATAGACGAAACAATAATACCCACAAAAGAATATTTGTAGAAGCAGAAACACAAAAAGAGGAGCATAAACACTCCTCATCAGGACACAATGCGTCAACGCATTTCACCTACACTGCTCACCCCACACTCCTGTACCATGAGTCATATGGCTCTCGCTGCTGACAACAAGTATGACCCAAATCCAACCCAGCGTGGACGTAGCCGGTCCAGCGATATATCCTGGGAGTGGCAGCAATGCCCCCATTACCACCCCCACCCCATTATTAAAGGGGATGAAAAAAAATTGTGATTTAGTGTGTGTACAAGAACCGGAAACCTCAAAATATTATTTTACCTCATCCACCTCCACTACCACCCCCTATCACCACCCCCACCCCACTACCGAGGTGGGGTATCGTTTTATGGGTTTTTGGGGTAGAGGATTTCAAATATTATATTATTAAAGTTCCATAAGCTATTATTTCTACATACAAAATTTTTTCGTTGTGAGTGACCCAAGCAACACAGTTTGGTATAATAAACGTATAAAAATCATTGCGATTTTCTGAATATACGTTATATATACGTGAAAATGTCCGCGCGATAAACGTATATTGCCGGTATATGATATACTGGTGAAAAAATTACAAAATTAAAACTGAAAATCAATTACAAAAATTTATTTGGCATAAAAGAGGTTATTAAAAACGTATAAAAATTATATTTGAAGTATTAGTTATATTGTGACATTGAATACATATTGAATACAGCGTTTTTTTAAATATCAATGTAACGTATATAAAACGTATATTAAACGTTTCCCTAAATCTCATGTAACAATGCTTTAAGATTGATTGGAAACCTGATTTAAATACCAAAAATGTAGGTTTCATTATTTAAAATCAGCATAAATGTTGTAATTTTCAATTAAGGTTTAAGAATGTGATAAACATTACGTATAAAAATAGTTATTGTATATACCATATATATACTTATACCAAAAATATACCCAGTATACGTATATTATACCATAAATATACTACTGTGTGTTGCTTGGTTACTTTAATAGAAAATCTGGATGGAAGTAGTGATTCCTTGGGCAGCGGTTTTTGCTCAGTTTGGTATAAATTGTCTTGTACAAATGAACATTTATCACACTTATTAGTCGTCAGTTATCATTTGTATTAAATTTAAAATATTTCTAGTTTTGCAAAATTAATTTTAATAAAGCGGAACTAGTAGACACGACTTTTGTTTTGGGGAAGTCGGGTAGAAATTCTTTGCTTGTCAGTAGAATTTATAAGCAAAGGTATCCTGAAAGAAGGATTCCTGATGTTAGCAGCCTCCAAAACCTTCTCGATAAATTTGTGGAAATTGGAAATGTCGAATATAAAAAAAGTGAAAGAATAAAACGTGTTGTGAATGAAGAAAATGCGCTTTCTGTTGTGCTGGCAATGGTTGAGAATTCTCATATTAGTGAGTGTGCTCGTTAATAGAAATATCATATTCAAATGCACTAGGAATTATCTGATGATGATTTTAAAAGGCGTCTACAGTTTTGTAAGGGGGCCAGAGAAAAAATGAGAGATGTTCTTTCATAATGTTTTATTCACTGATAAGGCAACTTCATAAACATGGATTTGTTAATAGGCACAATTTCCATTAATGTAATTGATAACTATCGTCCCATATCTATCATCCCCATATTTGTTATTGAAATTATTCTTAAAAGAAGGTTAGTCAAGTATCTAGACACTAATAATATTTTAAATTGTTGCCAATTTGGCTTTCGTAACAAATGCTCTACCACCGATGCTGTTTTTAAAATAGTATCTGACATTGTGGAAGGCCTTGAAGACGGTAAGCATGTAGTTATCAGCTTATGTGACTTATCCAAGGCTTTCGACTGCGTCTCGCATGATATACTTGTGGAAAAATTGAGTTTTTACGGTGTTAGAGGTTTACCTTTGAATCTGTTTTCGTCTCATCTGAACAACAGACAACAATGTGTCTCTATTAACAATGTTAATTCGGAGTTTCTGCCAGTTAAATACGGGGTGCCCCAGGGTTCTGTACTGGGGCCTCTACTTTTTATCTTATATGTAAATGATCTTTTTCACTATTTGTCTCCTGTTAAATGCATTGCCTATGCTGATGACACTTCCATGCTAAATTTTGATTATGACATTAACAATGTAAACATCACCTCCGCTGCGTCTATTCAGCAAGCTAAGGTTTGGTTTTCTGCTAACAATTTAATGCTAAATGAAGACAAAACTCAAAAACTTTTATTTTCCACTAGAAATGCACTGGTAAACGGTGACAGTGTCAAGATACTTGGAGTTTTTGTGGACAACAAACTAAGCTGGTGTAAACACGTGGAGGTACTTTCAAGCAAATTATCCAGTATAATTTTTTTACTACGCAGACTAAAAAATGTTCTGTGTTCCAACACTTCAAAGTCTTGCTATTTCTCCTTATTTCACTCTCACATTACCTATGCAATGCTCCTCTGGGGTGGCTCAAGCCATGCTACAAAAATTTTTAAATTACAAAAGAGAGCTCTCAGGTTAATCAGCAATGCTGGGTGGAGGGATCACTGCCAGCCAATTTTTAAAAAACTGGGCATACTGCCTGTACCTTCTTTATTTATGTATATTTCGTTATTGGAAATTCACAAAAATAAGGGCAATTTTTTTACCAATTCTGATTTTCATAATTATCCAACCAGATCCGCCCCACAGCTTAGACAACCTCGACATAGACTTGTTAAATCTTCAAGAAACTCGTTAAACCTTCAACTATATAACCATTTGCCTAATTCCATAAAAATCCTTCATTATAATATATTCAAACACAAGTTAAAAATGCATTTCTTGAATTTCTGTTTTTACTCTGTGGAAGAGTACTTTAACACTGAATTTCCCACTTTATAAAATGTCTGCTATCCTATTTTTATGTTCTGTTGCTCTTTTAATGTATAATGTTTTTTTTTTCTTTGTTAGTGGCTAAGTATTTGTATATTGTTATTTGATTAGTGTTATATGATGATTTTATTAGTTATTGTAATTGTATATTTATATTTCCATGTTTTTTTGTTATAATTTTTGACTTGCCAAAAACTTTTTGTAACTTGGTTAAATAAACTTTCTTTCTTTCTTTCTTTCATTAATTAGACAAGTTGATAACCAGCGGTCTATAAACGTTTGGGGAGGAATTATTAGAGAACATATAATAGGGCCACATTTTTTTGATGGTACATTGACTGGAGCTATTTATCTTCATCTCCTTGAAAACTATCTGCCACAATTATTGGTGAATCTTCCTGACAGGATTCGAAATGGGATGTGGTTTCAGCAAGATGGTGCTCCACCACATTATTTAAATGCAGTTAGAGACCACTTATATAATACCTACCCACTTCAATAGATTGGAATAAATGGACCCACTAAATTGCTTGCTATATCCCCATATCTTATAAAAATGGATTTCTTTTTATGGGGATATGTGAAGGAAATTATTTATAAAGACACACCAACAATAGTACAAAATATGAAGGAAATGATAATAACTCCTTTTAGATCTATCAGCCCGGCAATTTTAGGAACAGGATAAATCTCATTTCAAAAGCGCATAGAGATGTGTGTCGATCAAAATGGGCAAAATGAGAACTTATTATAATTTTTTTCTAATGAATTATTTGAAGAAAACTCTATTCTTAAAGTTTATTCTCGCATGTTGTACTTATTGCTCAATAAAACGAAAATGGTTGCAATGAGCCACGGGGAAGTATTTACAAAAAATGCTCGTTTTTCATTTCTTCATCACATCGTCGAAAAATATACAGGATGTTCCATTTGAAAAAATTGAAAAAATTCAATTTATAAAGTTCTTAATTGAAAAATAATTTTTGACCACCCTGTACATTTTCAGGAAGTAGCAATGATTCAAAAACATTAACTAGATGTCTCGTAACTAGAATTCACGTAAGTTTCTCTTAAAACCCATAATTGTGACATTAATGATTTTTTCAATATGCATCTGCAGATGGAATTATTTCAACATAAAAATTCATTACATCCAAGTGGTTGGAAGACAGCCAATAATAATATAGGAATGAATAGAGACTAACAAGAGGCTTCAAAAAATTTACTGATATACATAGCATTCCATTTAAAAAGAGGCACTTGATCCTGCAATTTCGTCTTGGCTCGCCCTGTATATTTGAAAATAATTTCTCGTATTTTACTTTTTTATATACTTGTATGCGTATTTGCTGTGTTTTTCTTTAATGAGGAAAGGCCGACTTGACCATGGTCCAAACACTATAGTCTACTCATTCGTCTGAATCCCCTCAAATGGCGCGACAACTGAAAATATTAAGTGAGTTGCTATGGTAGTTTTTTACGAAAAAGACTGGTATGCCTCTGACTCGAACTGCGCTCTGGCAAGCTTTTAGAAGAGCGCACTATTAAGAAAGGATATGAAAACAAGCACATCTTACAGCACAACCTTCCATTAGTGACCGTGACCGATTTTGGTTGGACAGTTAGTGAAATTGGAAGTTATCAGCCTGTAATGTGCGATATTCCTTGTATTCCTGAGGAGGTGCTCACCATAGTGAGGTGTTCATAACAGTACATCGAAATTTTTACCACCATGCAAATGTTTTTAGCTTTGAGAAGTCTGAAAATACTAGAGATTCTTATAGTGATGTCGAATATGATGATGATGATGATAAAGATGAATATTAGCTAATAATTTGAACTGTTTGTGTTTCCATCAAAATATTTATTCTAAAATGAAAGAAATATGTTATGTTACCGATAAAGAAATAAAACAAATATGTTAGTTATTTCTCAAACATAATTGGCTTTTATTTGTTGCCCATGTCTAATTTGTAACGTATAATACAGTTTTTCGCCATTTTGGATCCAATATGGCACTCAATTTTACTTGATTTTATTGAATGTATACTGTGAATAGTTATTTGTTGTAGCAAGTATGGAAACTAAATTTCCAAAGCGACAATTTTTTTTCACATAATTAACAATTATAAATATTAACCCCCCCTGCCCAGTCCCAGATGTCCACCATGACTTTTCACATTCTGTACAGCATATGGAATAAAATGACACCAATCACAATACTCTCTCATGAACTTGCGCACGGACCCCCAAAATATGAAGTTAGAGAATCCACTAATATATATTTTTTTATTTAAAAAATTTCCTTACATATACATTAATTTTATATATCTGTTCTTGTACGATGAAAACAATATTTATGTCCTTGTTGCTTGCCGAAAAATAATTCCTATGTCCTTCACTATTCATCGACTATTGATATTGTACTAAGTAGTCAAGCAAATTGACATATGGAATGCAGAAACCAAACCGACGTGAAATAAACCGATAATTACAAAATACTAATTTTTGCAATTTTCTCAATATTTTCTTTCGATTTTTTCATAAAATTTGAAAAATACGCATTAATATGTATTTCGAATGTTAGGAATAGTATAGAAAAAGGTGTTATTAACCGAAACTAGGGTGGAATCTGAGCTTCCACAACACCGCACGAGCGAATTAAGCATTTGGTATGGGAGTTAAAAATCACTTTCTTAAAGAAGCTCCTTGTACGAGTCTTTACGTTGCCATAATTCTATTTTTTCATATCTTGTCTCATCGTTCAAGTTTTTAACGTAGCTTTGCTATCAGCAGTTTTCTGCGCGGCTTTTTTTTCCGCGGCTTTTTTTTCCTCGGATTTTATTTCCGTGGATTTTTTCTCCGTTCCCAGGGTCGCATCTGTTTGCATATTTGATGGTTCCTTGTGTCAATGTGTTTTATGTAAAGTGGCTTTTTTATCCGCTGATTTTAATCCCCGGCTTTTTTTCCAGGATTTTTTTTCCTAGGATTTTTTTTTCTAGGATTTTTTCCCCTAAATTCGGCAACACATTGTCACTTTTAGACGACATGTCCAAGTCCCAACACTGGACAACAGGGAAAATTAACTGATAGTGATAAGTGTATGTAATTCGTTTAGTTTTGTTTCTCTATTTTTTACTGTCAGTGGTAAAATCTACTATTATTATTTCTTTCTTCTTTTCTCCCATATTTTTGTATTTTATTTGTGTCATCTATTTATTTATTACGCATGATTCTTCATATGTATTTTTGTTAGTAACTTATGACTATCGATGGCTACGTGGAAGAGCATGCATATGAACGTCGCCATCAAGTTTCATTTATTGCTAGTTATATTGTACATAATGGAAATAAAGACATTATTATTATTATTAATGTTATTATTATTATTAATGTTAAAAATAAAATCACGTTTTTTCTTCTAGTCAGTATCGACATGGCATTCTCCTCGATGGGATCATATACTAGTAATTTCAACATTAGTTGTAAAATATGCATTAAGTTTAGAAGAACCAAGTCCGGAAATATTCCTCCAACCAAGAAATTTCAACCCTCATCCATACGAGTCATCAGAGCAAAGAGAAGGAAGGAACGGACCAGTTGTGTTTCCTCCAAACGTTGAGGACAATTTTGTTGAAAATAGAGATAATTTTGTTAATGCAAGAAATTTTGGATTTAGAAAAATTCACCCAATTGACAATCATCCATATACCAAGGTCGCGAGGAAACAAAAATATAGATTGAGCGGGGGATATACTGACGAGGTAAGTGATTTTTTTTTATATCCATTTTCATTTCTTACTACCACATATACAGCGTGTCCATTTATACAGGGATAAATGACGGAAGAATTGCGACTAATAATAATAGTAATAAAATAGTAATTTATGCAACAAGAGCATAAAGTAGTACTTTTTCACGAACATCAAAGTTGATGCACTCACCTACGGCTGGTGTGACACATTTCCCATTCGTGAAGGAAGCACCACTTTATGCATTTGTTACATAAATTATTATTTTCTACTGACGTTTAAGAATATTCTATATTTCAGTACTTTGTATTTTTGAACTCGGCTATCGCCTCGATCAAAATGCCTACGCCTAATACAGAAAAAACACTTCTCCTAACTTCTTGCACAAATTGATATTTTCTACGACTGCTTAATTTCCATATTTATGTAAATAAATAACAAAATTAGCTTAAACGTCAAAACAAACTCATAATTTGACGTTTCTAAAGCGAGGATCATGAGATAACTTCACTGGTTTTCAATGCACTCATAGATCCGGCTGTATAAACAAAAGTGAAATAATGTTACTTTTTTCACTCTTTTTTCACTATTACCATAAACGTATGTTTTACACACAATAATTTATGAAAAAAGTACAGTTTTTTTTGACACTCGTAGTAAATAGTCTATTTTCTACTGCCGTGCATAAAGTAATTATTTTACACACGCTATGTAGTGCGTAAAGTTAAACTTTACGCACTAGGGCGTAAAGTTAAAAATTGCATATTGAAGACTATGTTAATCATATCATGAAAATAAAAAAATTAGGTATTTAATTTTATGCAGTCTATTTATTTATTATCACTAGGTATATTATTATAAAATACCTACCCCATTTTTCAGCGTTCTTTGATAATAATGCTTAAATTATTAATAATATTGACGTTTCATTTATATTCTTAAGATTTTGATTAGTGTCACTCATTTAACATTTGGTTGGCCATGGCGGTATTGAGATTTTTAAACAACTATCTTACTATTTTATTATTTCACTTTACGCACTAGGACGTGAAATATATCCTTCATATTTTAATTTATACATATATGATATATATTATTTTAATCGCATTGTTTATATTATTCTCCAACTCAGGAGAGGAGAGCGCCTAGACCGTGTTGTCTCTCACACAACCGCAGACTAGCCCACTGCTACCGTCTCGGCAACACGTGAAAAATGCCACTACACATCCGTACCCTAGCCAGGATTCGAACCCGGGACCCGGTCGCAAGCCTTAACATCAGCATTAGCATTAAAATATCTTTACTTAGCTGTTTTAAACTAAGTACGTATAGGTCATTTTATTTCACATATAGTGTACAATATTTATATTATTAGGAGGTTACAACCGCGATGAGTCGCGCGAAACCTCGTAACAGCGAGATGTTGCGGCAGGAGAATGTGAAAACTGTAGTTGATATTTCATTAAGCGATCTTTCTAAAGTTTAATCGCATTATTTTTGTTCATGTGTATACACACTTAAATTCAATTTTATTTGTTTTTGTTTTGTTATCATATAAGAGGTTCTTGTAAGAGAAAATCTACAAAAACCCTACTTCTGATAGTCAATCGATAAAATTTTGTTACACTTGCTTGCCTGAATTTGATGGGTAGCAACCTCTAACACCTTAAGCACTGCGCCACCGAGGCGGTGGTAACCATTTTGGTAGTAGAAAAACTATTGTATGTAATTCGGGTATAAAGTGCCTTTTTTCCACTCATAAAATTGTCGAACTGGTTTACGGCTCATGCGACGAAATTCCCATTCGTGAAAAAAGTATCAATTTACACACTCGTTCCATAAATAACTATTTTACAGAAAATAAATACAATTTCCCCAATCTAAAGTGCGAAGTTTAGCTCGATAGTCGTTGAGCTAAAGCTAATCTAAGTAGAAATATTTATACCTTTAAGAACATAATGAGAAAATATTTAAATAAGTATTAAATGGCAATAATTAAGTTACGTTAAAGTTACGTGGCGTGGCAGAATAGTATATTATTCAACAGCGCTTAATGATGGCTATTACTCAAGACTACGAAAAGTGACATTTTTTGACATTCGGCGAAATTGATGACCTACTTATTATGAGAGATTGAAAAGTAGTTGTTTTGATTGGTTCTCTAATGATGAGTGTTTTAAAGTGTTTTCCTAAGTAGAATATTAGCGTGACCAGATTAAGGTACCAATATACAGAAAGTAGATAATCTCATATTAAATAAAAAAGTGTGAATGACTGAATTTAAATAAATGATTTAAGTATTTTTAATACATTTTTTTTGCTTTAAAATGCTAAGAATCCTATCATGCAATTCAGTACTTCGTCAGTATTAGTTAGAACAGTATTTGTTTTGATTGGTACTCCAGTAATGAGTTTTTTAAAGTATTTACCTAACTAGTATATTAGCGTGCCCAGATTAGGGCAATAATATATAGAAAGTAGGTAATTTCATAATAAATAAAAAAGTATATAAGTTGTGATTTGCTTAGTACCTAAATAATATTCTCTAATCAAGATGAAAGCAAATAAATAAAAAAATAATTAATTGTAAATAAAAAAAAATTAAAGGTTAATATAGTTTTTTCTCAGTTTAAAGTTAACTATGTGTATGTACAATGTATGTGTTCAGTACCAATTTATTAACATGTATAATAAGTAATATGTAAGTTTGAATTAAAAAATAATATCTATTTTTTAAAAATTTTGTATTGTTGGTAGCTTACGGTTCTAAGAGATATTTTTACACAGCATTTGGTGAAACATATTTTGACTAAAAAATCCTTACTGATGTTGTTATAGTCTATTTTCACATTTAGTAATTGCCAGAATTTTAGGTACTACCTTCGTTATTTTCACACATTTTATTGTGCATTTGAGCATATTGGTACCATCTCTCGCCAAATAGATATTAATAGAATATAACTGGTTGCATAATAGCGTTACCTGAGATTTTACGTCGGTCATTAAATGCGCTTTGATACAGGAAGTAAAGTTTAATTTTTATAAGATGGCACTATCGGCAATAAAACGCCAGACGAAGAAAAAAGTATATCTCACCTTTTCTCGCGCCTATTCGAGCAGAGAACGATTGCAGCCGCGCCCCTAAGTTTGTAGATACACGTGGTTTAATTTCTTGTCTTGCTCTTGCTCAAGAATTGAGATATGAATTTTTCTTCGCCTGGCGTTTTATTGCTGATAGTGTCATCTGATAAAAATTAAACTATACCTGGATGAGTGCGTTCAGATATTCATTAAGATAGTGCATTGCAAAAATGCCCTTTTAAAGCTTCTACAATGGCCAGTATTGTTGATTAACCCTTCTTTTGGTGGGTAGATTTATGAGAGGACGGCCTTCGGAGTATATTATGATAAATTGAAATTATGAACGTACTGTCGGAAGTGAGAAGAACTTAATTTTTGATAGGGGGACATTTTTATTTTGGTCATGTCATGCTAGAAGATTGAGTCGTCTGAATACGAGTTTTAGCAACATTATTAGTTTTGCTCCATTTATGGGATTTAGTATTCATCACGACAAGATTAGTCGTATTTCCATTTGGTTTTGAGTATCGTTTTGGGGAGATACAGCTACCGATTTCCGGATTAAGTCAATTTTCTAAAGCACATGGCGTCGTCCGAATGCAAGACTTCGGAGTCCCATTTTGACCTCTTTCAGCCCACATCACATCTCGGGTACGTCTCTGAAAACCCACTTAAGGTTGAAATAGATTTGTAATTTAGATTATTTACTGTATTGCAGAGCTGTTTGTTTGTTGTTTGCTTGTTTGTTGGTTTGTCTACTCGTTTGGTTGTTGTCTGGTTGTTAAAGCTGTTTGTTAAGTTACGGGTATTCAGATCCATTTGGTAGTTTATGGTTATTTGGAGTTGCTACGTTACGATTTTATTTAGAACTTCTACGACATGTTATACACTTTACGAGGGACTTCCAGTCTGACTCTGGATTCGACTTCTAGTCCGGAGTATGGTGCCCAGCTGATGGATTATTACCTATCATCTTGTGTTTGAATGGTACTGGGGATCTCGTCACGTACCTTACGCTCCCCGTAGATTGTCTACCACCTCACATCGAGTTACGCTACCCTGGTAGGACGGAAAAAGGTATCTAGACACTACCAAAGGTAAGCGAAATCACATTACCTATTCTAACGAGGGATCTGGTACATGAATACTATGTCCACCGTATCGTAAAAATAATTAGGGGTTGTTTGCCCGAGTGAAGGGAGCGGACAGGATGTTCGTCATAACTAGCATATGATTTTCAGTGATATTTTAGTCTTATTTCGCACGTAACTAATTCAATAATTCAGTAATTTTGGTAAAGTGTTGCTCATAAAGATTTTAGTAAATTTCAGTAAATATTTAACACATTTTATGTTACGTTAACTCGCTACTTAAATAGCATGGCCTTATTGTACCAATAAATCTAAATAGCTTTGAGCCAATTAGGTGTTACCGTGCCTTAGGTCACATGTAGTTATTTTTTTGTCACGTTTCATATATATGACCTTTTTGTATGTTTATTAGTTTATAAGATATGTTGATTATGTTAGGTTAAGCGTGTGGGCCCCACTTATTAGTACACCTTTTTTGATTATATTGTATTGGACTACGTACCGAACTATCGTTCATTGTGTATTTTGCACTACAGTTATCATATTAAAGGGTTAATTAGAAACGACGCTGTCTTTACATTTTGACCACCCTGAACCACCCCAAATTATCGAAATCACCCCCAAGGTCCTGACCAGTCGGCCGTGTGAGACCCCTTTCCCACCAGTGTATTGCAGAGAGGGTACTGCACGTAAAATACTAAAATTTTGTTCAGGGCACGGGGTGGCTGCCCTACCCTGCGTTCGAGGCTAAGCAGCTTTTGGAGCCCCTTGTATAAGTGGGCCAAGGCCCTGTAACAATGTATATTTAATCGTTTGCTTTTAAATTATGATCTGTGGCAAAATTTTAAATCTTAATTCTCATTGTTTATTAAATTTATGGCTGTCCAGTATTTTGTATCATCGTCGTAAACTTACACACCTGTCCTGAATATTTACTAACATTTTTAGCAAGGGCATGAAAGATAAAGAAAAAGCCCTAACACGGAGCTTTGAGCCGCCATGATATTAACTGTGTTTAAAGATAATTAATTGTAATAAAATCTCCCTGATTGAAATTAGGAATATAAGACTTAAAAAAACTTACAACGGCGCACAGTGGGCCATTTGCAACTTCTAGGTGGGCAAAATTCTACAAATTTCTAAATGAGCTTAAAATAATTGTTAGAAGACCGAAAAAATAGTGAAAAAATTCTAAGTATTGAGGGGGTGGTTTTTGAGGGTTGAAAAATAAATTTACTTCTAGAGTGCCGAAACTCTGTGAGTATAATAAAATTATATCTGTGAATATATAAAAAATAGTTAAAAAACTATAAATAGTAGAAGGGTTGTTTTTGAGGGGGTTAAAAGATAAATATTATTTTAAAATTCTGAAACTTTGTGGACATGATATCATATCCGCGAGTTCACTAAAAATAGTAAAAAAAATCTAAACAATAAGGGGTTGGATTTGAGAGGATTGAAAAATAAAACTTTAATTACTATGTAAGAAAGTTTCAAAAAATTTTGTTGTAAATGTTTTAATTTTTTAACATCACTTCACATCACACGTCATTTTTTGACTTTGGCTGTTCCAGGGTTATTGTCTTCATCTTTTAATGTTTCATAAAGTTCTCTTTTTGACACAGTAAGAAGTATCCCTGTAAAAACACAAATATCTCTTTAAAGTACATCTGGACGCATATAAATGTTACATACATAAAAGCTACAAGAATTATATATTAAAATAAATGAAAAACATAACATACAAAAATGTACAAAAGTATTGGCGTTTTAATGAAATTCATACTTCAAATAAATTCCACTCATTTCTTAACGCAAGTTTGATCTGATGTTATTGCTACTATTTATAATTTTTAACTAATTTTTTATATTCACAGATATCATACTCACAGAGTTTCGGCATTCTAGAAGCAAATTTATTTTCAACCCCTCAAAAACCACCCCCTGAATGTCTAGAATTTTTTCACTATTTTTCCGGTCTTCTAACGACCATTTTAAGCTCATTTAGAAATTTGTAGAATTTTGTCCATCTAGAAGTTGCATATGGCCCACTGTGCGGGGGTAGGAGGGGTTGACTCATTGGCTTTTTGACTGGTTTCAAGAAGATCCCAGTTTTTTATTATAATGTCACCACAGATCCAGCCATGGTGCTTGCTTAAAAAAATATTTTTGTTGCGGCTACATCGCTTCCATCTATCATTCACCATAATCCAGAAAGAGGGCAGTTTTATTTTGAGTTCGTTCTCCATTTCTTGTGAGCAATGGGATAATTGCAGAATTGTCTTTACAGCTTTTAGCAGCTCATCCTCAGTTGTATCACTGGAGGATCGTCTCCTTTGATTTTATCAAATAGGAGTCTTCTTGAAAGAACTAGTTGTTGACCTCCAAAAAAAAATCTCTAAGTTAAACTCGCACGAATTTGCACTTCAAATCAATGCCTATAAGTCTTAAAGAACTACACTTTACAACAAAGTAATGAAACTGGGATAGACACGCATAGCAAAAAAGTTGCAGGCTAATAAATAAGCGACTTTAATAAAAATAAAGTATTTTTTGTCGTATTTTATTTAGCTTCTCTGGCAATTATATAATTACAATAATTTAAAAATAAATTACAATATTAAGTACATACCTTTGTCAACCATATCGGATAAAATTCACAATAATAAACTTTGAAATTACGCTGTACACAATTATTACACACGCAAGCGCACGGACGACTGATTAACCTGCGAAATAGTACTTAAATACCGGTCAGTTTGTCAGTCCCTACCACCCAAGTGGTTAGTAATAATTTTTTTGTAGCGGCGGTTTATTCCTTCCTGGAATGTTGGCGGTGGTTATATAAAGGAATAATAATAATTTTTACAAGTCGAATTTTTGGAATATTGTCGCGCTAGAATCCAATTCTGGCCCACGTGCGGCGTCTGAAATCAACATGTATGACAATAAGACTATTGGACTCTCTGGCCTTGTTGAATTTTACTGTAATCTGGATTTTGTATTTTTTTATATTTACAAAATACACATTTCTATATTTATATTCGCAAAAATATATATTGTAAGTAATCTAAATGTTCATGAAAATTTAAAAAAAAGTGACTATTTATTGACTTAAGTATCTTCTTATCGCATAGTGTTTCGTTTCAAAAATGTTTTTATACGTACTTAAATTTCTTAGGTATGATAGTAGTGTATGACAATCATTTAAATATTGAAACAAACCACTAAAAAAGAAACGTTAATATTTACATTGGTGTGTTTTCTCTTTCTAATTAATTTTCAGAATTCCGGTACCTATTTATAAAGATATTTCCAAAGAAATTACACTCGTAGATATGTTACAACTATGAAAATTTCATTGAAAGGTCTATGATGTGAATATTTAAACCGGAATAGTTAAATTAAACTAGTTCACAAGTTAACTTATAAACAATATTCATATTCGCATTAGTCAATACCTCAATTGAAAATATTCAAAGTAGGTTTTTAGTTTTCCAGGATACAATTTTAAGTAATTCACATACTAGATTTGTTAACAACTTCATTGCATATGATTGTGAGAATGGGACTGATTGCATTAATTATAATCGTGTTGATTAAGTTTCTTGCATACGCATTTATTATGTAATGGTGACTAGACGTGAAGTATTCTGAGAATTGGGCTGATGAATTAATTTTAATGCACAGATGTGTCTTTCCAAAAAGGGTAATCGTTTGTCGGTTTGTTACCTGTGCACCTTTCGCTAATATTTTAATATTGTGTCAACATGGATAAAGTTAATTGCCTAAATAGTCGGTACTGAATGTAGTTGGATCTTTTAAATGTCACTGACACCGAGCAATTCATAACATAACTGTCAAAAAATTGCACTTGATGAGCGCTTCTTCAATTAAAGATGTCATCATCAGGAGATGACTAAAACTAGGCTTATTTCGAGTAATTCTTATTATGAAAGCTGATAAATTACATTTGTGTAAAATTATAAATCGAAGATTAAAAAACATATATCTTGTTTGGAATGGATAGAAAGGTTTAGTATTGACAATAGAGACAAAAAGGGCACCTACTTAAATGGAATAAAATGGATGTTAATATTTCATGTGATAGTATAGTCTGTTTATGTATAAAATGAAAAAAAATATTTTGAACAACAGTAGAAGTTCTCTTAGAAACTATCAATAATGAAACTTACATTTTAGTGTTTTCCCCTATTTCTTACTGTTCACCAGATACATTTTCTAAAACCAACAGGTCCGAAGTAATGATTCACAAACTGCGCTTCAAAGAGATTTTAAAAAAACTGCTGCCCAAGGAATCATTACTTACACATCCAGATTTTCTATCCAAGTCTCTCACGATGAAAAAAATGTTGATACTATATTTGCACTTCACATGTAGAAATAATTGTTTATGGAACTTTATAATATTTGAAATCTTAGTAGTGGGGTTGGGGGTGGGAAGTAAAAAAAATATTGAGGCCCTTGGTTCTTGTACACACACTAAATCACAAGCTTATTTTTTCACCCCCTTTAATAACGGCGGTGGTTGGGGGTGGCTAATGTTAAAAATTTCTTTTAAAATCTTAGCTTCTCTTATATATACTAAATACCAATTTTATGGACTTTTACTTGTTTGATTTACCTATTTACCCCCATTTATTCCCAACCCTTCATAGGAATAAGATCAAAATACAATCTAGTTTCAGATCTCGTTAAAATACATAAGTGTACCAAACAAGTCAATATCTTAAACGGTTCCAGAGTAATCTTGCGAACAAAAAAGTTCCAGACAGACCGACAGACCGACAGATCGACAGACAGAAATTTTTTTTTGCTCAAACTTAAAATCTCGACATTTCATAACATTCTAAGCCTATTTGTACAATAACAGTTTTCAATTTTTTTTTTGCGTTACTATATTTCCACTGGATGTGGAAGTAATAAGTTAATTGCAATATCTTCATTTTTCGATTACCATATATGTAAAAAATGAATTGAACTGGACTAAACGTCAAAAATATCTCTATGAATAGAAGGTATTTTACGTATATGACATACAGAAACACGGGTCATTTATGTTTCTTCCTTTGAAAGCGAAGACATAGATTGTATCAATTCACCCAAAAATTACATGACATAATATTTTAATGCTGGTAACGGTTGACGGGTATATACCAGAAAGGTGTTAGGAAAAGAACTTTTTTAAATAGTCGATCTTTCATCACAATTTATTGACAACTTCAGGACTATTTAGGTAACTTTCTCCTTAAGGCCAGAATGGACTTCGTGCGAGAGGTGGCTACATTTCGAGACAAGGGATACACACCCACTATCCGTGTATACTAGGATTAATTTCTTTTTTTGAAAAAATGTACAACCAAAAATCAAACCCATTCAACAGATTTATTCTTAATTTTTATTTTCGAGCCACACTAGGAGTGAAGAGAGTATTGTGATCGTCCAAAAATTCAACTTCGTGTTTTTTATGAATTTTGCCAGATACTGTAAAAGAGGTTTATAGAAAATGTATTTGTACGTGTCTCTCTGAATGACCATCGCTTAGCATTGCGCCAAAACCAATTAATCGATTTCGTTTAAATTCGATATCTTACAAATATCTCCATATATTTTTTTATTTTTTACCTACTCTTAAAACTAAGAGTAGTTTTCTGACGCGAAAAAATCGAAAATCTCAAATTTCTTATGAACAGCCCTAAGGACTCTGCCATTATTGGTTTTCTACGGGATATTCATATAAGGCTAGTTTACTGATGGGAAAAAAATATAAAAACTCGATTTTTTCGAAAACGGCTCCAACGATATTGTTCAAATGTCGTATGTTAATAGTACATTACAAACTTAACAACATACCATTATTGGTTTTACATAAAAGTAGTTAACTGATGAAAAAATATTTTTCAGTTACGAAAAAGTAAGTTCGGCGTGGCTAGGGTTGCCAGGCTTAAAATTCGAAAAGCCGGGCTTTATTTATAAATTTAGCCGGACATTTGGTACAAAAAGCCGGACAACATTCGTTCGCCATAAAAAAATTACTAAACCACAAAATCAGTCTTTTAATATTTTTATTAAACTTAATTTAAAAATGAATATTTATTACATGGAAACAAAAAATTCATCGCAAAACAATAAAATATATCTATAAAAAAGCGACTAAAAACGAAAAAATCGCGTATGAAACTAATTCATACAATATCAAATGAAACTTTGGGAAGTGTATCACATAAAAAAACTGAATAATTCATTCTAATCATATAAAATAAAATAATTTTTGTTAATAAAAAAAATGTGTTTTTAAAACTTAAAAGCAGAAATTATGTACATTTATCATTTGAGCCTATTTTATCAAGTAAGGTTTTTTCTTCACAGATCATATGGTAGAATTCCTTGCAACTTATTTTTAAATTGCATTGTAGGAACATTATTTTGGCTATCGTATCTATATGTAGTTTATTTCGTTCTTTCGACCATTGGGCATTTATTAACGAAAATACTCTTTCGTTATTGGCATTGTGGCCTGGAATAGCAAAATAATACTCTACCAATATTAATAATTCGGAGTAAAATTCCGTATTCTCCAGAGAGTTAAGGCAAAAAGCCGGACAAAAGCCGGACAAAAGCCGGACAGGCCGGACATGTTAATTTTTAGCCGGACAAAACCGTAAAAAGCCAAACATGTCCGGCTAAAGCCGGACGCCTGGCAACCCTAGGCGTGGCAGTACCATTCATTCACTTTCTAACAATACATATACTTGGATATCTCAATAGTTCGTTTGTACATTACATGAATATTGTAATAACCTGTGTAACATCTCGCGTTAGCGGTTATCGCATGCTGCCGTCTACGATAGGCAAAGGAACATTTAGGTTCTTGATGCTTCTAATACTGTGATGACACTCTCCACTCACGTCTGAGTGCGGTGGGTTTAATAAATACCACGGTTTTAAACAATAATTTTTAACTTTTGTAAGAAGCTCAGAAAAAAAATACGGGACAATATTTTGCAACAATCTTTTTCACTTAGTTTTGAGTCATTATCTTTACATGTTCTTACACAGGTGACGTGTTCAATTTGTTTATTAAGTTATTTTTTGAAGGATTGTCAGCAGAGGGTTTTCTCGAGAAGGCGGGAGGGTTGGTAGGATAAAGGATTTTACATACGTCAGTCATAGACTATTGTCTCGTAGGTTGGTAGTCTCTAAAGACAGTTGTAGTTTCGTGGAATGAAATTTCTGGGAGGCTTCTCTGACAAAGTCCTGAATCAAATGCACCTCCCTCAGTCTATGCAGGTCTTTAATTGATATACATCCGTTCGAGTCTGTCAACAGTATTTTATTTCACCTAAATTCTGTTGTACTGCATTTTGAAAAATATTTTATGTAAAGAAGAAAGAACTCGAATTTCGAGTAAAATTTATTAAAAAAACTTTTGCTGCATATCTTGTAATATCTCAAATTGTAGCAAAAAAGTTGCTTTTGCAACACAATTTCCAACAAATTTTAAGTTTACTCCACTATATAGACATACATAAATTGTTTTATGAAGTAAAAGATTAGTATCATTCATTTTCTTCCTGTTTCAACTATCCAATGACTGATTTATTGTAAGAATATGAAATTTGATGAATAATAAATTAGAAAAATTATAATTTACTGTTGTTTTGTTGCAATTACTAATGAGATTAATATGTTGAAAAATATTATTCTTGCAAATAATTCAATGCACGATGTACTAATTTTGTGGTGTAATTCATTGAGTAATTCGATGGTAATAAAGTAATAATTTAATAAATATATTTTCTTTGTTGTTAATCGTGCGTTAATAAGTTTTAATTGGTATTTTAGAATGTGATTATTTTAAAAACAAATGAAGATAAGCATTACAAATATAGACTTTCTAAATAAGTCATTACGAACACTGTCAAAAAATACAATAAAGACCCACCTATTTCATTAAATTAGAATTGTGCATGATGTCGTGCATTGAAATGCCCTAGAATAATTGGTTGGTACTTTGAATACCCTATGTCTATGTGATTTGGAAATAATTACACAGCCCCACAAAAAAAAAGGTCGTGATCTGGATGACTGACCATGGTATTTCTATGTATTCTTCGACGCTGAATCCGAATCCGAGGTCAAAAAAATTCTTATACCTCTTAAATTTTTGTTCAGAGCCAAAAATATCCCTTAAATGGGGGTAATGTTATGAATATCAGTATCATTACGGACAGGAGTATAAATGGGCCCTTTGCAACCCTCGTGCTCTCATTTATTATTGCCAAGGGTGTAACGACCCCCCCCCCCCCGAAGGAGTTGGTACGCCTTCTACACCCCTTCTATACCCTTCCAGACGTAGATCTGTGTCATGAAAGCTTCTAGCTTACAAGCTCTTGAGAATACAAGGGAGACACGGTAGATGATGAACACAACCAAAGAACCAACACCCTCTGTTGGACGGGGGTGGAGGAAGATGTGGGGGAGCAAATGTTTCTTGTTTTTGCTGCGCAATGGTCGCAGTACACTGTACAGAACAGCCCTCAACTGCTTTGCCCGTACCCGTCTAAGGGATGGAAACCACCCCCATATTCACAAGAAGTATTCGAAAAACCTTTAAGACCGGAAAGATGTACTCTGGAGTTTTTCTATCTGAGAGAAGAGAAATCTGCCAACGATATTGAAGACCATCCCTTAAAGTAGGTAAAGAACATCCCTAGATGGGTGGGAAAAAGGAAGGCGCAGAAGGATGTGGGAAGATTAATTTTTTCCACTGCGGAATTCATCGAGCTCTCAAACACCTTCTGTTATCCCTTCTCCAACCCTCGAACATTAATAAGTTTGTAAGAAAGTGACAGAGTATATAGAGTGTAAGAGGAAGCCCTGAAGAGAGACAAGAATTTTAGAAAACCAAGCATGATTGAAGATAAAATGGGGTGTATGGACGAAAATTACACGATATGCTGGTGATATCATGAAAGAATTCATGAAATAGAACAATGGAGACTGAGAGACAGGATGTCGGCGAATGCAAAAGTATGCGGCAAAGACAAGAAGACAGAGAAAATAAGTGAGGAAAATTTTGAAGGAGTGTTAGAAAAAGTGTGTGTTCAATTAAAGCATAGAACGGGTAAAAGGTTAAGCCAGACAAGGCGGGAAAAATATTCGAGGGTTGGAGAAGGGATAACAGAAGGTATATGAGAGCTCGATAAATTCCGCACTGAAAAAAATTAATCTTCACACATCCTTCTGGGCCTTCCTGTTTCCCAATCATCGAGGGATGTTCTTTACCTAATTTAAAGGTTGGTCTTGCTGTGCAAACTCAATACCGTTAGAAGATTTCTCTTCTCTCAGATTGAAAAACTCCATTGAAAAACTTTCCGGTCTTAAAAGTTTTTCGAATACTTCTTGTGATTTTAGGGGTGGTTTCCACCTCTTAGACGAGTACGGGCAAAGCAATTAAGGACTGTTCTGCAGAGTGAACTGCGACCATTGCGCAGTAAAAACAAGAAAAATTTGCTCTCCCACATCTTCCTGCACCTCCAGCGGGTAGTTTTCACTCCTCTAGGGGGTTGGTTCTTTGGCTATGTTCACCCTCTACCGTGTCTCTCTTGCATTCTCAAGAGCTTGTAAGCTAGAAGATTTCATGACGCAGATCTATGTCTGGAAGGGTATAGAAGGCGTACCAACTCCTTTGGGGAAGCTCTCATTTATTATAGCCCTTGGAAATAATAAATAAGAGCACGAGAGTTGCAAATTGCTCATTGATACTCCTTTCCGTAATGATATTTATAACTTTATCCCTATTTAAAAGATATTTTTGGCTCTGCACAAAAATTTAAGAGGTATACTAATTTCTTTGACCTCGGATTCGGATTCAGCGAAAAATACATAGGAATACCATGGTGAGTCATCCAAATCACGCCCTTTTTTTGAGGGGCTGTATTATTTTAATTATATAGGATGTTAGGGACGTGAATGTCTTAGTTTTGATAGAAGATAATATATACCGAAACATGATGACTACTGATTTTTCGAAAGCATCTGACAGAACTGACTATAATATATTATTAAATAGGTTTAGTAATTTTGGTTTCTCTGAATAAATTTCCAAGTTTTTAAAATCCTACTTCTCAATTTGTCTTTAAAACACCAAAAATATCAGACGCTTTCTGTGACATCGGTGTTATTTTTGATAAAAAGTGGTTATTTAAGAATAACATTACATGTATCGTTACAAAAACCTACAAAGCTTAGGTTGTATTATCAGGAACACCCGCAACTTTCGCAAAATGTAATGCGCTGACTATGCTGTATTTGAAATAAATTTTTCTATTTCTTTCTGTGTACTTATATGTAATATTAATAACGTCGTCTTCCTCACATATCGACGCGACGTAATTAAAAATTGTCAGATTTTTCAGGAGAGCGAAAAAACAATTAAATACGTTTCTTTTTTGAGTGACTATAGCACGAGTTTCGTTAGATTATACGCTTTAATTTTTTTGTTCATATGGTCTAGGCCTTTGGCATCACATTCTGATATTAGCTACTGCCAAATATTACGTATTTAAGGATTAAAATAAAGATACGCCGTTTCATCTGAAAGTAAATATCAAAAAAAAACTAGCGTCTTGCGCATATTTTATTAGTTTTTTTTGTATATATAATATAAAAATTCTTGGGGCAAATGAAAATATTATTCTGTTAGTTCGAATTTTTAAGACAATGTAGTGATATTTTTTCTCCAAATGACTACGTTTGATCAAAAGTTGATATGGTTTTCCACTTTCACTTCAAGTTAGGTCCAATTAACGTTATTCCTGCTTCCACAATTCTAACTTTCAAAATTTTCAGCTGTTCTGTCAGATTTTTAAAGTCGAGATTGTATTTCAACCGTATTACACTTTATATGGTTACTTCCGTCTTGTTAACCGAAAATAACTGGGATGCAGTGGCGGCTGGTGAAATTTCAATATTTTTTTTCTCGTCTGTGGCGCATGGGACCCATACGAAATTTGGGAAATAACATCTAGAGAAGCAATTCTCTAATGACCCTAAAAAATTTTGAAAAAGCAGTTTGCGAAAAAATTTTTGAAAATTCGTTAGCCTCCCCTGGGTCTAGGGACTCCTGTTTATTTTTATTTTTTTTGTCATATGCATTTGACTTTTCATAAAAATACAACAACAGATTTTGGAGTTCATGAAAACATTTTCATTACTACCTGAGATACAATGAATTGAAATATTGTAATTTGTTAAATTGTAAATTAGAAAATTTCAGTTTATTGTATTTCAGTTAGTAATGAAAATATTTTCACAAACTCCAAAATCTATTGTTGTACTTTTATGAAAAGGCAAATGCATATGACAAAAAAAAATAAAAATAAACAAGAGCCCCTAGACCCAGGGGAGGCTAACGAATGTTCAAACATTTTTTCGCAAACTGCTTTTTCAAAATTTTTTAGGGGTCATTAGAGAAGTTCTTCACTAGATGTTATTTCCCAAATTTCGTATGGGTCCCATGCGCCACAGACGAGAAAAAAAATATTGAAATTTCACCAGCCGCCACTGTAGGATAGTTAAAAATTTTACCTGCACCAGAAATTTCTGAACCGATACTACTTTGAGCTGATTTGACCTCATTTGTCCGTGATTTGTTTCGAAAAATCTGAGGAAAAATCTGAGCCAAGTGAGTAAATCGGGTTAGAGCATAAAGTAACATGGCTGCAATTACAGTGTTCTTATTCTGTCCAAAACATCCATTCGAAAATAAGTACCTTGTAAACTCAAGACTCACGCCTACTATCAACCTCATTCCAGCTGAAGCAAAAACAGTCCGTGTTGCCAAGATCATAAAAAGTCAGGTTAGTACAGAGCAAACTTTTGTAAAAAATGTGACTGTCTGGATGTAGGAATATAAACCACTTGCTGCAAATTGAAAACGTCAGACAAGATACTACCGTCTATTAGTGCCTCTTTTTTACATTCTTCTTGTCTTTTTCGCACTACTTTCTACTCTGCTATATATGGATTTCAACCTAGCTTTTAATTCTTGTTTCTTATTTTCATTTACTTGATAGTAATTGATACAGAGAGAGCACTGGATTTTTTTTGGGGTAAAGGATTGATATATTTTTGGTTTTAAATACTCTCATATAAGTGAAAAAACTAAGAAACTCTTTAAGGCCTTTGCGTTTTAAATCTTCCATGAAAATGTAAAGATGCTGATGAAGAAATTCCCCTGAACTGCTGGATCTGCAGTAATACGGCTCCATTTTGGAAAATCTACCAATGTGCTGCTCTATTTGCTTTCTAATGAATTTGTTCTTTTTTTAAAGTTACCGTTTTAAACGGCGCCCTTTTTCGTTTCTAGAATACTCACTTCATTAACTTTCAATAAAGCGGTACGTGTACTGCGCTCAGAAATCTCAAATGAATGGAGGAAAACTTCTTGTAAACATGGTATTTATTATTATTTATAGCCAAATTGTAGGTTACTGTATACTTTCCAGGTCACATCTCCTTGCTCGGTTTTCATTGGTGTCATCTCGTTTCATGTGGCGAGCTACTCTCTGTCTTATTAAATCACCCAACTTCTAATATCTTTCTATGTGCTCTTTCATTATCATTTATTTTATAGCAGAAATTCCCGAATTTCTTTCATTTTCGCTATTGCAACGCTCCTTGACAGCTTTAGCTGCAACTAATTCTTTGCTGTGTTTACTTTTATACTTTTTTCCTTTGTTTCTTATGTTTTTTGCAATTTTTTTCTTACTAATTCTTTTATTCATTTTCTTTTCTTCCTTTTTTCACCATCTACATGAAAGTCCTCAGGTCTTTGTAATGAAGTTCCGCATACTCGATTTGCTTGTTCCATGCTCTTATCCATAGAAAACTGATTTGTCTGTCAATGATCATACAGTTATCAGTATCTTCAGTGAAGTGACTCTAAGTTTGCCGCATTTATGGCAGGAATTGAAAACATCTTCCTTACAGATCTGTTCATCGTCGAAAAACATATTTTTGATAATTTTTAACTTTATCAATTACGCAGATAGTAAAATTTTCATTAGGTTTATTTACGGAAGGTAAAAAAAATGTTTTCTAAAATTAACCAATTTATTTCCAAAAATGTTACGTTTCGAATATTATGTTATGGTATTCCACAAACTGGCATAACAAAACATACGCCACTATATGAAAAAGTTTCATTTACAAACCAGTTCTCTCAAACTGTCGTATCTTCCATTTTTTTTTTCTTTTTTCGAGTAGGGGAAACCCACACGGCCTGCCCATCGCTGAAATGGATCTGAGTGTCAGACTGTAGCTGACTAAAGCCCCTCCTCCTAGGGCTCGTCTGTAAAGAAAATACTCCAAGGGCACTGCAGCCTCCTGGGTTTATTGTGCTCTATTTTAATATTCCTGTATCACCTTGTCAGTGATACAAGTCTGAGAATGGGCGAGTTTTGATGATTTCCGGCTCTGTGTTTGCCCGTAGATATTTTATCTTCTGAGGTCCAACGCCTCGCAGTCGTGTATAATATGTTCCACAGTTTCTGGTACCTTACCGCACAGTCTGCAGTTAAGGTGGCCAGCAAACTTTCCAATTAAATGCAGATACTTCTTACTCCGCTTTGTGATCCTATCCCAGGTTCTGTATGATACGTCGATGAAATCGTATAGCATAGATCACAATTTATTGCAAATTCAGTTACGCCAGTTTATGAAAAGGAAGGCGTTACCAAAAGAGACTTACTGGAGATGTAACTTAATTTTTGTTTTTTTGTCAGCTACGTCAGTATGTGTGGAGGGCGAAATCAAATCCAATCTTAATAAAATAATGTTTATTTAATAAAATAATACAATAAAAATTAAGGTGCAACAACTTACAAACATCTATACAATCTGGGATATGATCCCACGACGCAGCGGAGCTCTTGGAGACGCGTCCAACGAAAGCGCCTTGGACCTCTTTTCGGTGCCCAGGTAGACACTCTCCCACTCGTCATTCACCTTATAGTTTAAATACTCCGGATAAATGATGCGTCGGCATTTAGTAACGTCAATGTTGATTTTGTTTAATAACATGACCTTGTCTACAAAGTGGTATAGTTGAAGCAATCGCATTTGTGAGCGACTTTGAGAGGCAAGGTGTGCAGAACGCAGAGCCGGATTTAACTATATTGTAAATAGATATGAAATAATAATAACTTATAATATTACACTTACAATATCCCCCAAAGCACTGCTATGAATTGGTAAGACAACTTACTAAAATTATTTTCAAAAACTCATTACCAAATAAGGAAATATAAAGTGATTATTGAATCATATTCTTCACCCCGACAGTATAAGCTCGACTTCTCTCTCACTTAATGTAAAAGTGGAGTAAAGTTGCCGCTTTTTTTTATTCCCCTTGCCTCTCACCACACTTCTCACGATTAATACGATTACTTCAACTATACGCATCATGTTTATAAATATACGCATGTATATAAATATAATTGAATAAAAACAGTAATTTAAATATTACTATGCAAGTTAATTATGAATTGTTTCTATTTTTACGATACTATATTAATAAAATAAATGAGGAATTAGGTTTGACAGTACAATCACTATTTAAAAGAAGTCACTCATATCGATAACATCCTGTATAAAAGCAGTATATAATCCATCTAATCTATTAGGACCAAATCCAATTTAATTCCTTTTAGTTCACATAAAAAATGATCTACTGTCTTTTAAGGGAGTTCACTCGCATTACGCAAGGGTAAAGGCGCTGATCCATGAACTTATTAAAATGAATTATTCACATCCATGGCTACGATCGAAAATGTAACGCATATTTTACGTAAAAGCGTCATTTTATTATACCTCACGTCTTAATATATGCCTCATTTTCAACTCTAAAAAGAACACGGTACTACATCGATAAACGACCGAAAATAAATTGATATATTAAAATGGAAGAGTAAGATTAATTAAAACAATTTAGAAAATATAAGAATAGATAGGTATTAGTTTTCATATTGTGTTGAGTAGGTTTGCACTGAGGTATACTGCTTCTTTGACTGTTGTTGTTTTGTATCAAAGATTTCTTCGTACAAAAAACAGGAGATTTTGAAACGATACGAATTAGTTTATCATTTTCCATTTTCGGTGGTAAAAAATATATATTCATTTACTTATTTTCTTAAGCATTTTGACATTTTATAATGAGTAGAGGAGTTTCATTTTATTAAAATTCGTCAGTTTTGAAAAAACCCTTAGCTTCTGTTAATAAAATTGAATTCTTGAGTTCTTTCACGCTCCTGTACCAATAGAAATAAAGTTCGCAACAATAACATGGTTTCTCTGTGATTATTTCTCATTAATAGACTAGGCGGCGGCTGCCTCATAAGATGCACGAATGAAAAAATCACGTAGCGAAAATAGCATGATAGAAGCTTTCAAAAACATAAACAAATATATCCTAACCTGGAAGATACCTCGTGGTTCTTAAATGTATACACATACACCCATTTCTACTTCAAAACATCGTAAGATAAACGAATGAAAGCTCTATATAGCGATAAAAGCTAGTTAGACGAATAAAAAGACACTGCTTCTTAGACATATGCAAAACTTTGAAGGGGGGCTTGGCGATCCACAGTTGAATTAAAAAACTTTTTTGCGACCGGCTGCAGCCTTTTTTAATGTAAACTCTGATTTCATGTGGCGCGAAAACGCTGCAGTTGGTCGCAAAAACGCTGCACGCAGTACCGAAAAAAGTCTTTTAATTCAATTGCGTCATTTATTCGTCGTAGACGTCGCTAACCACTAATTACCCAAAAAGGAACGTCAATATGACTGCAGTCTGCTGCCTGGGTCGCATCAAGAAAGTGGAGTTGATAAACGTAACGGTCATTAATGTTGAGTGATATTATCATTACCACGTAGCTTATTATAGAAGTTATTTCTAGGTGGCGCCACATATAAATCATAACAATAAGCAGTCGCATTTTACCTTATATTCTAATAGATTAACACTTGAATTATTATATAATTATAATAATAATATGAAAGTGGAACTAGACTCACTAAAATGTCATTAACAGTCGAACGACACAGCCTTCATTAGTGGTCCGAAAATATTGACTATCTTGGTAGCTCTTCACAGAAGACCTAAATTTAACCTACATATTGAAAATGCTGGAGGAAAACTTCTGCTTTCTTTCCACCTTTAAACACATCTTCTCCTCATATTTCAACCCTTATTTGTAATCGTACCTTCGTATTATCCTAAATTATGCTTCCCTCATTTGGTATCCCCTAATTTCTCCTACATGGCGGAAAAAATTACTGGTTATCCCGAACAGAATTCTAAGAATTTTCAACCTCTTACCATTTATACACCTCTACAAATTCTATACGATCGTTGTGCAACCCCAACCTTGAGTAATTTTATCTTGTGTAGACTCCTATCTAATTTCGCCAATTCCCTAATCCACCTGTCAAAACAACACTATCCAATCAATTTATCTTCAAATTCTTTCATGCTCCAGAACATCCTTCCCTCAACGACATTTATACTCCTTGCCTCCTGAGCCTAACAATAAATATTGTAAACATTCTTGTTGGAAAAAAAATACATCTATCTATTATATGAGATAAACAATGCTAAAAGAGCCATGCATACCACACGACCAAGCATATAATACAAAAATACTACACAAAAACACAAGTAACCGCCGTGTGCATTGTACCAACCTAATTACGTTAATACATAAAACAATAGATAGCACTCTAATTAACTTATATAACTAATATTATTAACTCTAAAATTATAGATGAAGACTTAAAATCATCACAGCCACGGAGCACAGTTACTTATTTATTCCAGATGACAACCCGAGGCAAGCATCGCAAGACAGAAGGCCTTGTGAACTTTTGCACACATACTACCATGACCAAAAAATTTGAAATGCAAACTTCATTCTGAAAATATTGAATAATGATTTGCTTGAAACTAATGTAACTCCGACAACAGCGACTTGCATAGATAATTTTTTTGTTGGACCTCTTATTTATTTATTTATTTATTTATTTATTTATTTATTTATTTATTTATTTATTTATTGAAAACACTGTTCAACAGGTAGATAACCCAATTATAGAACAGGAGGGTAAGCAAAAACAATAAAGTTAAATGTAGGTACATTAAAAAAAATTGAAAATACTTAAATATGAACATTAAAACATGTGGTAACATAAAAGAGAAAATATGGTCACAGACTTACAAACATAACATATATATATATAATACAATATAATGTGAGCTAAAACAAAAAAAAAATGTGTACAAGTATAACAAAATTAATATTAAGTGGAAGAAGTAGGTAACAAGATGGGAAGAAGAAAAGCAAATTATTTATTTAAGTAAAACGTTTTTATGTCATTAAGGCTGCAACTAAATACATCACGATTATTACCGGCTGCATTGCAATTATTACAAGCTGTATATAGAGGTGAATGTTTAAGAATATTAGTGCGAGGTGTCGGTAGATAAAATGTTAAGTTCTCCCTAGAGGTTATTCTCGGTACGATGAAGTTCAGTTGAGGTAATATTTCTTGACAATCTGTGATATTTTGAATGATTTTAAAGACAAATACATGTGAAAAATATTTACGCCTAATTTCCAGCCTTGACATAGAGTGTTTTTCGAGCAAGTCCTGCTGCGGAAAGACGATAGGTGGATAAACATCATAAGATTTAAACGACAAAAATTTTAAAAGTCGACGTTGTACGAATTCCACGGTATTGATGTGCGTATTGTAATATGGAGACCATACAGGAGAAGCATACTCAAGCTTGGGTCTGAAAACTACAGTAAAGTAATTTGATTGTATCGCTGTTCGAGAAATCGCGACAATTCCGCGCTATAAATCCATACGTCTTAGTAGCCTCTGAGACGATGATGTCTATATGTGACGTAAAAGAGTTTTGAATTAAAGATAACGCCAAGAACGCGAAATGTTGTGGGACGAATTAGATTGACATTGTCAAGATTGTAATCAAATATTATGTGCGTGGATTTGTTTCAAAAAGACATTATGTTACACTTATTGGCATTTAAAGGCAACTTATTTTCCTGGCACCAAGCATTCACGTTCTCCAAGTTTCTTTGTAGATGGAAACAATCCTCGATACTATTAATAACACTATAAATCTTTAGATCATCAGCATAAATGAGACAATTGACATCTAAAACATCTACAATGTCATTGATGAAAATTATAAATAACAAGGGACCAAGTATGGATCCTTGTGGAACTCCGAACGTTGCCAAATATTCGCCCAACTTAAAACCATTAGAAACAACATATTGCGTCCTGTTATATACGTATGATTCAAATAGTGTAATTAAAGCATCCGACATGCCAAAGTAACTAAGTTTGTGTAGTATCAAATTGTGATCAAGCCGGTCGAAAGCTTTAGAGAAATCTGTATAAATTACATCCGTCTGAGTCCGTGTATCTAGAGATTCAGCTATAAACTGAGTAACACAAACCAAATTCGTTACTGTAGAACGGCCTCGCAGAAAGCCATGTTGGAAGACCGATATATTCGTAGAGACATGGTGATTTATGAAATCGTGTAATGAAATTTCCAATGCTTTGCAAAAGTTGCAAATGATAGAAATCGGTCGAAAGTTGGTAATATCAAACCTAACCCCTTTTTTGTAAATTGGACACACTTTCGAGCATTTCCACAGTTTGGGTATTTCACAGTTACTGATACATAAGTTGAAAAGTATTTTTAGGGGGTATGCCAGCACATATGCACAATCTTTCAACAGAAATGCGGGTATTCTGTCAGGTCCGGTTGTCATTTTGGGTTTTATTTTTTTTAGTGCAGCCGTTACTCGACTCTCATTAAATTCCCGTAAGTGAAAAGTTGAGTTAAATCTTGGTGCCTCTACCGGTCTCTTGGAGAAGGGAGATGAAGGTAAATAAGATTTACAGAAAAAGTCAGCAAAAGCATTAACAATATCATTCGGGTCATCTAACTGGCGTTCGTTATAGGACATTTGACTGGAAATGCTAGACGTTCCTTTTTTGTTATTAATGAAACCCCAAAATTTACATGGATCATTTTTTATATTAGTTTCAGCTGTTTGAACGTAAACCTTATAGGATATATTAATGTCCGATTTTATTCTAGATCTCAGTATTTTAAATTCGTCTAATGTACGCGCCATTTCCCTTATATAAATGCCAAAGTCTAGCTTTTAACTTGATATTATTTATAATCCGAGAATTGTACCATGGGGGATATTTTTTCTTGTTGGTAGCTGGGAATTTGGGTACACAGAGATCAATAATGGAGTAAAGTTTATCATAAAAACAACTAGTTGCTTCTTTCACATTAGAAAGTGTTTCGAGAAACTGCCAATCGACACTTGCGATTAAGTTTTATAAGGCCGGAAAATTGGCTTTCGGAAAGTTACAACAACGATTATTTTCGTTAGCAGGAAAGATATTTTTTAACTTGGTACCAACATTCCACTGAAGAGAAATGTGCAAAGCCGGGTGGTGCATATCCACATTTACAAATGGATCGACAGACCGTTCTACAGTACAATTTTTGTTCTACAAAACCAAATCGAGCAGTTTGTTATTGTCGTTAAATACAAAATTATGCTGCGAGATATTGAGAACATTCAAAAAGTTGTTTAAAATAATATTGAAAAATAAAAATAATTTAACTCCTAAAACCTATACATACAGCAGAAATATTAGTTCAAAAAATATTTTAAGATTTTGTAATTATTTAGAGACTGAAAATTGGAGCGATATATATTTAGAAGCTAATTCCAATGCAGCTTTCGAAAAGTTTAGTAATGTTATTACTTATTATTTCAACTTATGTTTTCCTTTAAAGCGCTTTGCAAATAAATGGAAAAAGAATAATCATAATCAAGAATGGATAACAGAGGATATAATCAATTTAAAAAGGAGGTTTGTCTATTTTCCGATTTGGCTCAAAAATATCCTGAGCTAAAAAACACAGCAAAAACCTCAATAATAACTACAGACAATACTATATCTGTTGTTCTTAAATAAAAAGAATATTTTTGACTATCTTATGGATTTCTTGGAAGAGACAAAAATTAAGTTATAGGTTAGCTTTGTTCTCTATGTTCTACACCTTTGTGTTATAAAAACCCTTCTAACCGTGTTAGAAAAATGCCCTGAAGGACCCCTGGGCGAAAAGTTTGTAACCTATGTACATCCTTTGTTTTGCTTCTGACAGTATGTCATGTAGTTTATTGGTTATTGTTTAGGTTAGATGTAGGTTTGTAATTTCTCTTCTGTGACTGGCTGTATGGTCGGCCTTTATGCCAAAAAAAAAAAATCTACAGACAAAAACTAATTTTAGCTAAACAGAGATATTATGCTAATAAAATTCTAGAATCGAATAACAAAACAAAAACCATGTGAAATATTATATCGGACATACACGGCAAATACAAATTAAAAAAGAAATAAAAATTGTAGAAAATAATATTTAATTATGTGACAATACAATCGCAAATAATTTCAATAATCATGATTAATAATAATACACAAAAAGATTTTGACTTCATGAATGCTAATGTACCATTAGGTACAATCTCTTTTTTTCTTTCACCAATAAGTGTCCAAGATGTCCTCTCTTTAATAAATAGACTTAAACCATCTCATTCTACTGGCAATGATAATATTTTAAACAATTTATTAAAACACTGTAAATATTCAATTTGTCAACCGTTAATATATTTAATAAATTTGTCATTTGAACAAGGAGTTTTTCCAGACAAATTAAAGCTTTCAGTTGTGTGTCCACTGTAAAAAGGTGATCCAAATATATATGGTAATTACAGAGCCTCTCCAAGCTCTATGAGTCTGCCTTAAATTATCAGTTGGTCACCTTCTGTATGCGAAATAATATAATTTCTCCAGTCCAACACGGTTTTGTAAAAAATAGATTAACATACAGCACTAAACAATTTTCATATACATATCATTAATGCCCTTGATAAGAAAATGTGCTCATTTGGTTTATTTATCGATTTTTCCCGTGCATTCGACTGTGTGGATCATCAATTACTATTAGAGAAACTGTATACGGGATTAGAGGGCCACCTTTAGATTTATATTATTATTATAACGTCTTATTTAAATAATCGAGATCAAATAGTGAAAATAAGAGATACTACAAGCGATCTTAGAAAGGTGAATAAAGGCGTTTCACAAGGCTCTATTTTGGGACCTCTTCTACACATAATTTTTGTCAATGATTTGGTTCATTTCTTGAGGAAAACTAATAATTTGCACAATGTATGTTACGCCGATGACACAAACTTTTTAATAACGTAATCTGACAGCATCCTAGCAAAAACCACCGCTGAAGATGTTTACAAGAGATGTATAGTTTAAAATACTATTAGTCTTAATACTTTGACGCACTCCCTAGTTACTGTATGATTATTATTTGATTGTATTTGTGATTGGGAAATTAAGTATTATTAATACTATTAATATTATTAATATTATTAATATTATTAATATTATTAATATTATTAATATTATTAATATTATTAATATTATTAATATTATTAATATTATTAATATTATTAATATTATTAATATTATTAATGATCAAATTAAAGATTATTAATCTATAATCTGGCCGAGATGATACAAAACTCTGTAGTTACTTTCTAATTCATCTAATCACTTGGCTGCTCATCAGCACATCAGCTGGTCACTGAATATGTTTAGAGCCCTTGAGGATCAGATGCCATTATGCACTATAGAATGGAGTATTATATTTTTTAAATATAAATTTATTCCAATTAATTGAAAATACCCTATCTGATATGGTCAGTAAACGTCACTAAATATCATCAAACTTCACGAAATGACGCCTTTGTGCTGTGGACTTTGGGACATCATGTTTCGCCTCATTTTCACGTCATATGTAATGTTGCATTGGTGATGAACGTGACATAAAATTGATTTTAAAATGACTTGGCCATGTTGCCCGGAGAAACATTCATTTACATTTTTGGACCCATGTCTAAAGTATAATTCCAGTAAAAATAAATTAAAATTCTCAGGAGAGCACTTTTAATTCGAAAAATATTCAATAAACAGTGATTGGTACAACTGAAATTTTATCGTATGTACTTAGAACTTTACCGGTAAAATTTTTTCGAAAGCGTTGTTGCCTGGTAACATAAAGAGTGTAAATAGAATTAGAATTTAAAAGTGCAAGTAGTATTTAGGAAGAATATTTTACGAAAAATTATCTAGTAAAAAACAAAGTAAGTATAAATATTTGACAAACGCAGCTGCACAAACTTAAAGTCCACAGAATTCGCCATATTTTAAATATAATGACAATTAAGAAAAACAAAATACGTTAAACCATAGGTGTTGTAATGCATAGACTAGTCCAGCACTGCTGAGCAGTCCTCGCTGTAAAGGGTTATCGGGTACGCTTCAACAATTTACATTACTAGTAAAGACAGAGAGAGAGAGAGAGAGAGAGAGAGAGAGAGAGAGAAAGCTACTGCATTTACTAATCTTCCGCCTGTACGTTCTAAGGTTGCCGATATAAAAAATAGAAATGAAGTATTCTTCTAGTTTCGCCATCTAGAACCACATAGAATTAAACGCCTAACTATGTATTCCGATGAATTTTTCAAGTGTTTTATTTACGACTATCGTATAATTCTTGCATAATACATGTGACAACTAAAGAATAATGTTAATCATAACTCCAGCCTAACGTATTATGAACATCATCTATTCATAACGCACCTTTGACCAATCAGGAAGTAACAATCAATGGGTGAGTCCATTTTTTCCAAGGGAGACTCCACGTTTTCGTTTGACGTTTAAAACGTCAAATAAAAAAGTTTCACTGTGAATTAAAAGTATAGTATTCTGCTCGCGTATAATGGCTGTTACACGCGCGGATGATTTACGATACTCGCCTCATCATCATCATTATACGTTCGCTAAATAATATGCTATTTTGATATATTTGTACCTATTTAATCCTTTTTTTTAATTTAAGAAGTTTAATAGTTAAGGTTTTCTTGTTTAAGCAGAGAGTATTTTAAGTACAACGAATTATAATGTATAGCGCTTAAATTTGATTTTCCAAAGTATTAACGTATTGTTCCTTTGTGATGGATTACTGTAAGTAAGCACATTTTCAGAGCGAGTGTGTCTAACTTGTGCACATATTATAAAAATTGATTTGACTGATAGGTAATCATTTATATTTAATTTTATTGCCGCTGTGATGATTATTTTATAACTACCTTATTATAAGCCATTGAAAGCTGTGGTGTTTAAGTTTTTGATACAAATATGAAATTGGCACATTGGTGGATTATGATTATTTAGGTACCCCAAAATATTTACAAAACATTAAAAATTCAGCTTTATCCTATTGACGTGAGTTCACTCATATTTTTGACATATTTGCTGACATGTTGCTTCCTAACACAGCAGCCATTGTATTTAATTTCGTAGATTTTTGTCTGTCGCATGATAATGTACAAAATAAGACATTTTGAAACCTTGCCACAATGACGTAAGCAAGAATCCGACTGGCTGTAGGACTATTAAAATTGTCAGCATAGGGCATGTGCACGTGACGTCACAGCTAACCTCAAAAATATATACCTCTTAAGATTTATGAGTATTTCGTAGCTGTTATTAAAATTTCAGCTTGGTTTCCATATTATCGACTAAAATCTAATTCAGTGTAATGTTTATGAAGTTCTAAATACTTTATCCTAATAAAATAGGACTCTTTTTGTAGGTTGGAAATCTAACCTGTAATTAGCAGTATATTTTCATTAATCAACAATATTGAGACATCATTTGCGTCAATTTTTAAATATTTGCTTGGAGCCAGTATTACTCCAAGTTGAAATGAGTATACAAACATTAAAAATGAGAATAAACCTGAAAAACTTAAAATTTGAAGTCGTGTTAGTTATATATGATGCACATGCCCTATTTCTATTTCTTAATTAACGCTACACATTCAGATCGACTGCACCTCTTCTGAAAAGAAACAAAGAAAAAAAAAGAAATAAGTAAATGAAAACAAGACAAAAAAAAATCTTTTCTTCTATATGCATATAGTATTTACTAAAATTGTGGCACCATAAATAAGTCTGCTTTTTTACGCAATTATATCTTCTCTCATATATTCTCTGCAGATTATTTCAACATTATTGTAGAGGTCAGCGTTTATTACTTACTCTTCACGCTACATTAAATATTGTCAACTATGTTGTTCAAACCAAAACTATGTCTTATGATAAAGTGCTAGATTTACATAAGTTTCAGAGCGTTAATGATTTAAATGACAGGACAAATTATTCTTCTGAGAAATAGGAAGTATAACAATGTAACAATAAATATTCTCATGTTGGTTAAATATTACGGTTTGTGTACTATTTCATAAGATAATTAATTGTTTAATAAATCTTTTTATTCCTTCTGGCTATATTAAATAATTTACGAACACCTCCTTTAAAAATACAACCTTCAATAAAATTTTCATATTAATGAAAAAAATCAACTCGAATATCAGTCCTACACTTCCTACCTAGTATCCCAAAATTATTAAATATTGAATTATTTCTTTTAAACTAACTGAATAAGCCGACGTTATCCAGGTCCGGAATGAAATAAATTCATCCCCTATTATCTCACTCAGTGGTTAAAATTTTTAGGAACTTGGATTTTTCCTGTTGTTCTAAGTGTTAAATTTTTAAGTGTTCCAACTCTCTAGCTCATCTAGAAAGAAGTTTTCATTTTCGGACAAACATACATTCAGCTTTATATACAGTGTGTCCACGGATGGACGCTACAAGACAAACTTCGATTCTTAGAAAATAAATCATTCTTCATGAGATTTTGCTTTTCTTTAGAAGTAAACTGATATGGTAAAAAGTCCAAAATATGTGCCGGGTGCTGAAAAACACGGAAAATGTAAAAGTAGCGCATTTTGGAGCAAAACGTTACTAGATAAAACCGCTGCCTAAGGTATTGCTACATATTTTTACCCCGAGAAACATTTGTATAAATTCTCATGTTCATGAGTTTCATGTATAAGTAAAAGAAAACAATTAAGTTATTTAGTTTTCAATCGCCGCTCAGAGATGGAGCGCAGTGTCAGAATCTGGAAATTGTAGAGAGCCTACTAGAAAATTACAGAATGAGGAGAGAACTTTCGAGAGCTCTCATCTTTAGGTATATAAAGGAAAGAAGAAGCCGAGTTAGGACAGTTTAGTACAGTTAGTGAGTTGAGGAACATTAAGAAGAAGTAAGCAAAGTGACTGAAGTGGTGAATTATAATATCTAGTGGTATATTAGTGAAGAAATTATTTGTTGTAATTAGTACGTAAGTAAATACATTATTGTTTAGTGTTACCCTGGTGTTATAATTTCCGGATCCACGATACAGGGTGTGTAGGGTATTTACTTACATATAGGATACCACCATCACCATGGATTAAAATAATAACAAAAAATTATTATTAAAAATATACACAAAAATGTTAACATTTTTGTGTATATTATAAATATACACAAAATAGACACGTATATACACAAAATATATACTATAAAAATATACACAAAAATGTTAAAATTTTTGTGTATATTTTTGATAATAATTTTTTGTTATTATTTTAATCCATGGTGATGGTGGTATCCTATATGTAAGTAAGTACCCTACATATACTCCCCCCCCCCCCTACAACCGAAGAAACCAACTTACCAAAGTATCAATATTTAAGATGACATTTAAAAAAGAAAAGAGAGTTTTGACTGATAGATGACAAAATAACGTAACACAAGGAAAACTTATTTCTGTAATAACATTATCCTTAGTGCGAGCATGTTATATGTCATTGGTGAATTGAAATAAAATAGCATGCATATGACTGATGCTAAGTGAATGAAACTTCACAATCTATAAATTGAGCGTCTTTAGTAGATAATTGATAAAAATAGCATGCATGTGCTAAATGAATTAAAGTTCACAACCTATAAATTGAGCGTCTTTCCGAATTGATTGAGTGCATAGAAGAAATAAGTGAGGTAAGTGATATAATAAAATAGCAAGTATTTGACGATGCTAAGTGAAAATGAAAGTTCACAATCGAGCGTTGAGAGCGTCGAAATTGAGCGTCTTTCATTTAAAATTGAATAGTTAATAGAAATGACTTGTGAATTAATTAAAATAATAAATTATTGATACATTGATACGATTGGTAAGCCGGTTTAAAAATGTAGGGAGAAATATAGAGTACCTACCCCACATGTACACAATTGACTATGTAATTAAAAGTCTGTAAATTCTGAAGATCCAGTCTGACCCGTTTCTCGGTCTTCATGGAGAGACTGAGGAATCCGTATCTAGTGAAAATATCTATTGAACGGCCGACCTTTAGCTGGCTGTCTTCTTGTGGACGTCGTCCCCGTAGGCCGTTAAAGCTGTTAGCAGAACTAACAGTTACGCTCGGCCTCACATTCTCGCCGCGACTGACACAGCTTGTAGAATATCCATGGGAGATTATTTTCAGCATAACTATTTATTCACATAGCATATTATTTAACAACACTGTCAAAAGCTTCAGTCTTCATTACTAATTTTTGACAACTGCCTTTAACTCTTATGAACTCTCAGGAGGTATAACGTGTGAAGTTCGGGGTCACCAATATATATAGCTGTATATTGCTATATTAAAATATTATACTTGGTTTGTAAAGAATTATTTTAGTTTTTAAAATGTTAACATTTTTGTGTATATTTTTAAGAATAATTTTTGTTATTATTTTAATCCGTGGTGATGGTGGTATCCTATATGTAAGTAAGTACCCTACAGGGCGTTTACAAAAGGGGTATAAACACGTAACAATTGGTGTCAGAAGTGGGATTATAACAGAAGATTTCTGGATTGTTCGAGGAGTTCTACAGCGTTCTTCTCGGGAATTAATGATGACATGGATAATTGACTTGCAGCACGTTGTGTAAGGGCTAATTTTGATCTAATAACTGTAAAAAATGCATTTTCGGTAAAATTTATAGAACATTCAATTCAGAAACTAGTGGAGATAATCAAATTCTTCCAATTGGAAAGTGATAGAGACCTCGAGAAAGACCTATTTGTGTTAGTTCCCGAAAATTTCTAGAACATTCTATTTGGAAACTAGTGGAGATAGTTAAATTCTTTTAAATAAAAAGTAATATAGGCACTAAATAAGACCTATTTATGTTAGTTTGAGAAAATTTCTATTTGGAAGATACTGGAGATAGTGAAATTCTTTCAACTGAATAATGGCCTAGACTTTAAATAGGACTCTTTCGTGTCATTTCGAGATTTTTATAATAATAATAATAATAATAATAATAATAATAATAATAATAATAATAATTTATTTACCACTAGGATACAGAAATGTACATATGGCAAGTCAGTTTTGTAGTACAATATAAAATAAACAATAATTATTACAATATAAAATTAAACAAAACTATGTAATAACTAGTCAAATTGTATAAAATAACATAAAACAAGTAAGAAAAAATACAACACTGATTATATTAAAGACAAACAACTTTAAGATTATCAAAGGATAATTATAAATAAATAAATAAATCTTTGTTGATCCTTTATATACTACAAATCATTGTAAATGAGATGCGTCAAAAGCAGTACAGAAAATACATAAATTGTGTAACAAACAACATTGTAGAGACAGCAAATAAAATAAATAAATATCACACCGTTAGAGACTGTTTTTACAAATATAAAAATCAGAAAAAAAAAAATGACACTATCAGGAGACTTTGTTTTTTAAGAATATCGTAAATTCATTAATTGAGTAAAATGGTTCTGTAAGAAGAAGTTTTTTTAAACGTCTTTTGAAAATAATTAAAGAGACACTGTTTCGAATGTCTGCAGGCAGCGCATTAAAAAAACGAGAACCTGCATACACAGGTGATTTTTTATAGAATTCATGGTCGTGTTTTAATGATGAAATGTTATCTTTACCTCGAGTGTTATACGAGTGAATATCACTGTTAGTAATTAGTTTATTTTTGTTAGTGTATGTGAAAGTTAACAGTTTCCAGAGATATATTGAAATAATAGTAAATATTTTGTTAGCTTTAAAACAATCGCGACAAGACGACTGTTGGGGTATATTAAATATCAGTCGTAGAATTCGTTTTTGAAGAACAAAAACTCTACCAACATCTTTTGACTGACCCCACAAGACTATGTTGAAAGCTATCGCCGAATAGATAGATGGATAATAAAAATTTAACAAAACCGTTTTGCCTACTGAGTTCTTTAACTGAGTCAATAGAAAAAAACTTTTATTTAATTTGCTGCATACCGTTTCAATATGCAGGTCCCAGGAAAAGTGTTTGTCGATAAATACCCCTAGAAGTTTAGCTGAAGTACTAGAGGTCAATTCGCATCCATGGAAGTTAAATTTTAAGTTATGGTCAACTTGATATTTATTGTGAATTGGCAAGCATATTGTTTTATTGTGATTTATCATAAGTTTATTTTTTGTACACCAAAGGGAAAATTCTTTAAGAACAATATTAGCCTTAATATTAACATTTTCTTGTTTTAGGTCTGATATTACGATAGTTGTATCATCCGCGTACATAAAAACATGCCCTTGTGAGATGCTTGCAGGAAGGTCATTGATGAACAACAAGAAAATAAGCGGTCCAAGGACACTGCCTTGTGGGGTGCCTATGTTCATGTTAAATTCATCTGACCGAACGTTGTCAATCTTAACATGAAATTTTCTGTCAAATAAGAAAGATGTGAACCAACTATTTAATTGTCCTCTAATACCCAATGCATGCAACTTCACGGAAACAAATTCTTTGTCGACCGTGTCAAATGCTCGAGTAAGGTCAAAAAGTAGTGCCATTACTATTTCATTTTGATCCATTTTATCATAGACATATTGAACAAAGTCTGCGCAGCCAGTTTCTGTCGAACAACCTCTTCGAAAACCGTGCTGGCATGATGATAAAATGTTATTTTTATCTAAAAATTCTAGTGTTTTATTATATATGACTTTTTCGAAAATTTTTGAAAAAATGCTCAACAGAGCGATAGGTCTATAATTTTCAATATCATGGTGATTACCTTTTTTATAAATTGGCACTATGGTTGCGTATTTTAGGAGATCTGGAAATTTACCACAAGCAATTGATAAATTAATTAGATCTGTCAGAATTTGAGATAATTCTTTACAGCATTTTTTAACAAGGTTAATAGGGATCATGTCAGGACCTGTAGATTTTTTATTTGGCAGACCCATTATTGCAAATTCGACATCGAAAGAAAGTTCCATTGGAAATATCGACGAGATATCTGAATTTTCTTAACGCTATTGTGCAACAAGCTTGGTTAATATCATCGTATGCCCGTAACAACAAGAAGCATGGCAGCGGAGAAACAAATACAGGACCTACTTGCGGAATTTAGGAAGATGATGGAGCAGCGACGCCAGGAAAATCAAGAAGAACAAGAAAAGCGGCGTCAAGAAGAAAAAGGAGAATTAAGAAATATATAGAAGTCCAAGAAAGAAAGAGAGGAAGAGGAAGAAAAGTGGGGCCAAGAAGAAAGAGACAAATTGAAGAAAATAATGGAAGATCTGGAAATAAGACGCAGAGAAGAAAGAAGATACCGAGAAGAAAAAGAAGAGCAAGAAAGGCGCCAGGAGGAACTAAGAAACATTTTTGACGAACGAAAGAAACCACAACAGGACGCAATCTTCCCAGCCACAGAAGGACTCAAAAATGAAATCAAGCATGATATGGGCAGCGTAAAGATTGAAGTCACTGAAGTCACGACAGAACTCAGTCAAGTCAAAGGGGAAGTAAGTGATATCAAAGGAAAAATGAGTGAGGTGGAAGGAGAAAATGAATGTTTTGAATCTAGTTTTATTCAATTTAGATGTCATACTTATAGAGCGGGAGCTAGGTGGTTTTTTCGGCACATCATCGTTTTATGAACTTTGAGATTTTTATGGTTTAATGGATGATAACGATTCATAAAATCGACTTCTGGCGGGACAACTCCTGTCAGGTGCGTCACGAACACTGTCTAAAAATCAGTGAAATTATGTCATCATTACAAGGCTCATTTTTTTCCTGTGTACAAATTTTATGTTTAGAATGAATAAAATAAGATCGCCAGAAAGTGTGGGCCATCAGGAGGCGCAGCCAGAAAGGAAATAATGATACAATACATCTGCGGCACGGTAGGAAGTCAAGTTAGTCGAAAGTGTTAAATTTCTGTATATTTAAGAGCCTATGGTACTTTTGTTGACACTAAGAACTTTCTGGGGAGGCTATTCTATTATCGAAGGAGCTTATATTTACGTTTTAAAAAGAAGCCAGAACTTGTAACGATGAGTTTAGAATTTTGAGATGAAATATGTGAAAAAAATCCAATTTTCTTCAAAAATCTTAAACATTTTCTTTCTAGCTAGCCTTACTGACGAGAATTTCTTTCTGTGTTCAAAACATTTAAATAAACATGCTCAGCCTAAAAAAAGATTGTAACGATCATGTTATATAACTCCGTTTTTTTTACATCTTTGACCTTTCTTTCTGCGTCCCTGACGGCCCACACTTTCTGGTGATCTTATTTTATTCATTCTAAACATAAAATGTGTACACATAACAAAATTAGCCTTGTAACGATGATATAATTTCACTGATTTCTATATCTTAAACCATGGCCAACTCGACGGGCGACATATGCCATAAGTCTATTTTGTCGTTATTTAAGTTCAATAGAATTAATCAACGTATAGAAAATGCTTGTAACAATGAGTTTCCGAAAAAGCTACGTAGCTCCCGCACCATTACTTGATAAGCGTATTTTCTCGATATTTTAATCATTATCCACCAAAGAACTTGCGTATTTGGGTTAATATCAAACCGATTTTCGATTTGAAGGTATCAATGAATTTGTCGTGAAAATTAGTATATAACTACTGGGTGTCTAAAAGATGTTGCCATTTGAAAAAGTTGACATAATTACAAATTAGTGATTTCGGAGATTTTGGTTTGTGGTGCTACTAAACCAATTCGAAAAATCTCACGTTTACATTTTTCTCTTATTGTTTTGGTTTATTTGATTGATTTGAGTACATTCACTAGATGCAAAAATAAAAATAGCCCTAAAAAATCAAGTGGTCTCAAAAAATTTTTAAAACCACGCAGTCGTACTTAAAATCGTCTCGGGAATCAAAAAATGTAAAAATGTACAGGGTGTTCCATTTAAAATTTCAAAGTTGGGGTCATTTTCGGGGAAACCGAAAGTGATGGAAAAGTGCCAAATAAAAAAAAAATTGCCGTTTTTGGTATATATTACCTCTGCCAAATTTAAGACTAATATCTTAAAAGCTCTGGAAACTATGGCTGGTCTAATGATTCCGTCGACACCCGGTATAAAGAAAAACGAATGTTGGCTAAGTTTCAACATTTACTTTTGCCTAATATATCAACCATTCTTCGGTGTAATTAATAGCTCTATTTAGAATTAGAATTTCCGATAAACAATAAACTTGACCATCTAATAAGTATGTCTAGGCTAAACATCGACGTAAATTGGAACGTTATCCTGCTGATGTTGAATAATTATAACAATCTCGTCTAATTAAAATTACTTTCCTTCATTAATTACTGTTACGGTATTGTAGCGGAGATGATGTAAAGAAGTCAGACGTGAGAATTGACTTACTTTAATTTGTCGCTAAAAATTTACTCATGGATGTTAGCGGAAATGTTCAACAAAAGAAAAATTTAACACATTTATAAAAGCAATCTGGACATCTAACTTACGACAACAATTTACGATGGAGAAAAAAGATGTGTTGAAACAAGGAAGACCAAATTCATATTTTATTTAAAATGTTTTTAATTTCGTAATATATATAAATACCTTTATTTAACAAGTCGAAGTTGCAGTCAGGCATGGTCAACTGCAATTACTCATCTGGTTAACATTTTGCGCGAATATTACACTGTTCACTTTTACGTGATGACACTGAGATTAAGTAAGCGGCCGATATATTTTTATTTTTATTGTTTAAATAAATATTCGCAGCCGCAACACCCTGCATTTTCAATCGGTTTATTAAATATGCCGCATCTCAGATGAATTGTATCATTATTAATAGGTCATTTTTATTTTTGATAATATGTTATAAGTCTCCTGAATAAGAACTTATGCATCCTAAGACCAAATTTCTGTTGGAATAATATCTATACGCATGTAACAAATCAAAAAATATACAATTTTACGTTAACACCTTACACCTTATTAAAACAAATTCATTAAAACAATTTAAACTTGGAAAAAGGCACCATACCGTTTTAGCAAAATGTATGCAGTTTCGTGCTTCCGTAGTATCTCAAAGTTTAGATATTATTCTTAAATATTCTGTCTCTTTTTTGTTAAGTTAAGTGTAATGTATTTTATAGATTATATAATATTATAGTATTACGGGAGCCCACCCTAACTGTACATGCACCCCCCTCACCCTTGGGGACAATGTTTTTCAAAAAGATTAAAGCCTAAGGAAAGATTTCAGACATGTCCCAAAAAAAAACTGGCTGTACTTTCAAAACGGCGTCCATGTTTATAAAAAAAATTTTGCAAATATTGTTTTTGTCATTTAACACAAAAACTAAAAAAAGGTGGAGAAAATCTTTCTGCACAAAAAACAAGTGCATAAAATTTTCTGCAATTTTGTTCCTATACAATATTTGGATATAGTAGAGTGGTCGGTGCCCAGATATACGCATAAAAATAAGTTCTGTGGGGGTTCCTTTGTTATAAGCTGAATTTGATATCAAATTAATGATGATATACTGATGTTTCAAAATCTCAAAGCCATCAAAAAATGCCCTACTCAAAAGGTCATTATAATCAAAAAACGAGTTATTTCTTAGTGAATTAAGTGCTTTGATATTTCTTCTTTTGAGTAATAGCAAATCCTTTTAACCATGAATAGAACTAGTCAAAATAAGTAGATTTTCGAACAGACCCACCTCGAGAAATCATGCGCCTGCTCTCCATGCCCCCCCCCCCAAAGGGGCTGCCTGTATCTGCCTATATATATATATATATATATATATATATATATATATATATATATATATATATATATATATATATATATATATATATTTCTTTTTTTTCTCAAAAACGGTAGGAGCTAGAGGAATGATCTTGGCGCCATTCGATAGTGTATAAAATTTTGCATAAGACCCTCCATGTGTATAATGAATTTATTTAAAATAATTTATTATTGTTGTTAAAAACAATAATAATGTAATAATTTTGAACAGGTACAATCAATATTTTCGCAGTCTGTAACAACAATAGTAAATTATTTTAAATAAATTCATTATGCACATGTGCATCTTTCTCTCTGTACGCCACTGACGGCTTTATATAAACAAATAACATATACAAATAATATACCAATCGATAGAAAAAATAATGGCCTTTATTTATATATGTTGTAGAATTTCGATTTATTGGGCCATTTTAGAGGTATAGCCCAACCTGTGTCGTTGTTGGAAGGCTCTTCAACCTTTTTTTTTCTGTGGAGCCTTAAAAAAAAGAAAATAGCAAAAAGCAAATGAAGGGTCTTATGCAAAATTTTATACTCTATTGGCGCCAAGATCATTCCTCTAGCTCCCACCGTTTTTGAGAAAAAAAAATATATAGGCAGATACAGGGGGGGCAGGGGGAGCAGGCATAATTTCTCGAGGTGGGTCTGTTCGAAAATCTACTTATTTTGACTAGTCCTATTCATGGTTAAAAGGATTTGCTATTGCTCAAACGTAAAAATATCAAAACACCTAATTCACTAAAAAATAACTCGTTTTTTGATTATAATGACCTTTTGAGTACGACATTATTTTTTGAAACATCAGTATATTATCATTAATTTTATATCAAATTCAGCTTGTAACAACGAAAGTCACAATAAGCGTATTAATGCACTCTACTAATAGGAGTTACCATTTACCAGATAAATGATTCAGCTCTTAAAATAAAATATAAAATTCAATATAAAACGTAAGTAACACCTCAAAAATTTTTTAAAACTACATAGTCGTACTTAAAATCGTCTCCGGAATCTAAAGATGTAGAAATATACAGGGTGTTAAAATTTCAAAGTAGGCGTCATTTCCGGGGAAACCGGAAGTGATGGAAACGTGTCAAATTATGAAAAATTTGCTGTTTATGGTATGGACGTTGAGATTATATCCTGAAACTCCGGAAACTATTGCTTGTCTAATAATTCCGTTGACACCCGGTACCTATATCAATAATTATACAGTGTCAGAAAATGTTTCATTTGGGTCGGCAATGAGAGCAAGCGAGAACGAAGCAACTAGGCTATTCTTTTTTATCGTGTAACACATCCTACTCGTGCCACCTGCTTTCCCCACCACATGTACGTGGGCAGCTCTGTCTGCGGGAAATGTAAAGAATTATTTGACTCGTTTTGAAAGTATAACGAGTTAAATAATTTTAGTTATTAAAGCGCGTAATAATATTACCTATACTGAACAGAGCCAACTACAATAAATGATACTGAAATTTTTAATAGCAATGATGTACGTTTTTCCTGTTCGCGCGTCACTATTTGCTCCCTCTACTAGAGCACTGGTACACGCCTTTATTGTAGGCGGTCTGTCAAGCCGTTGAAACTCTGCCTGCCACCCAAATCCAAAATCTTCCGATACTGTATATTGCACCTATTGAAAACTTTTATATACTCGATGTAATTATGTAACCCGATGATCCCGTTTAATTGAAATTATTACTTTAAAAATATTGACTTTAAGTTCTATGAATCAGTAATCTAATATATATGTTCATAGATCAGTCCGCTTTAATATGAAAAATATGTATATATTTGGAACTCTTAAGCTACTATATCGTATTTTTTAAGATATTTTTAAATGGCCAAGTCTATATTTCGTAAATGTATAAAATGGATATCCGATTTCTGGGATCTCATATGTAGAAAGTAATTATAACGAATATAGTAAATTATCTAGATAACTTACATTCGGATAAAATTACCATTTCCTATACATCCCGTTTCCATAAGCACTCCAACTACAAAATAATTGTACTAATTCCCTATTAACTGAAAGCCCCGTTCCGTACTTGTAGCACTTTACATACTATATAGTTTCCATATGCGTAATTTAATTTTACTATTATGAGATTGACAAGAGAACGCCAGTAGGAGACGTCAGAGAATCATTAATTCATTGAATTTATTGTTGATTTTCAGATAATTAAATTCCTAACGGAATTATATTTTGATCAAAATTTCTCAAAAGTGCTGATTATCTCTTCGAATAAACAAGTTCCATTTTACACGTTCATCACTGTGTACAACTGTACAAGCCTAAACAACAGGAATTCTTCAAACTAAAGAAAATGTAGTAATATATGATTACCTACTACATTGACTCAAGCAAACTACAAACGATCATTTAAGGATGAGTTTGGGGGAAAATTATGGTTTGCATTGATATGGTGTTTGCACATAGACCAACTGAATGTTAATAATAATAGTAATAATAAATTTATCTGGGACATTCCATGCCAACCGGAACACTTCAAAATCGGTTTCAATATGGTGCGTAAAATAATCATTTTAATTCATAGTCCAGGAATTTCAGTTTTTGACCCGGAATTAATTATTGTAAAGCTGAAAATTTGCAGGATTGTAGTTATGATCCAGGACAATACGTATCAAGAAGTCTCCTACTCTCCTCCGTTGGTTTCCCTGTTTTTGCGCAGAAATTGCAGAACTGACTATAAAGTGCAACAGAAAGGTTGTTACAGGTCCATTTTGGATCGAAATGATCATAAAAGCTTCGAAGAAGAATGTCCGTCTGTTTTTCAGATGTTCCATGCATATTTTGTTCCTAGTTTTTCGTTCTAGTCCTGTCAAACTTTCAAAAATTGAAAAAAATTTGAAATGGCTCCATTGCGGATAAATGAAGAGTCGGGAGGGAAAACGTACCCGAATAAACATTTCTCTTCATACTTTGAGCTTTCCATTGGTATGTCTACCTTCTCTGTAGCGTCAACCGTTACAGAGCTTCGCCACTCCGAGTGGCGGCCGCGCTCGTCATGCGCCCGGTGGAACAGCCCTGGCTGCGCTGATGAGACTTGTTGCGAATTCCTGTTTATATATTATTGGTGTTTTATAAGATTTACTGAACAAAATTTAACTTGTCAGACTCAAAAAATGACTTTTTTCGGCGAGACAATTGACATTATTGATCTACTCGGAAGTAGGGCCGTCTGGATCATCATCAATATCCTCTACATGCACCACATGATACTGCACACGATGCTGTAGTTCAGACCAGAGTTCCTGCACTCGCACCGAGCACAGCAGTTCGCATTGAAAATTAGTCATAGCAGGCTATCAGGAGCTGGCTGCCTTGTGGTAGGAACCGGATCCAGGCTTTGAAGTTCTGATTTCGTTGTCCTCCGGATTGAGGTTGACATCTAGCCATTGCTGGACCTGCAAAAAAGCACATGCACATTAGTTGAGTGCTGCAAGCTTTTCGAAAGATTAAATCCTCACAATATACTCACTAACGCCTCGGCACTTGTTGGCGCGGGGCTTGTAAATCAGTGGAGGTTGTCACCGACTGCTTTGCCACGCTCTGGTTGTATCGAACTACTCGTAGCTGGTCCAAGCTCTATTGCCCACCGCTACTCAGAACATTTTTCTACAAGATCATTAAACAACTCCTCATTTTCAGTGTCTCCTGTTTCCACACTAGCTCGAAGCAAAGTTGCTAGCTCACCCTGAACCACCACAACATTTTCGTCTTCAAGAGACAACTTACAAAAAACACAAACGCCTGTGACTTTAAGTTTTAAATCGTCAGCCTATAAAAGGCAGCTAATAGTAAGGTTGCCTACTACGTCGTTAACGAACAAATTAAAAAACGTTGCTCTAAGTTTAAACCTTGGAGGACTCCCGACTTAGTGAAAACTTCCTTAGATCGAAGACTATGGCATAGAACATTTTTCTTTCTATCATCTGTTAAATAGAATTTGAAGTGCAATAAATTTGCCTGAAAGGCCGTAAGATTCAAATTTGTCTAAGAAAATATTATGATCTTGGCTCAAATATATACAGACACACATTCGCATGCGCTGTAAGGGATTCCTTCTTTTCGATATATGAGTTCAGGCTATTTGACTAAATTATATAGATGTCTTTAAAATTAAGACAAAAGAGAAAACAAAATAAGTTGGAACACTTATTATACTCTTCGCAAATCGAAAACGAAGAGTCTATTGCATTTGATCGGCACATTTCTAAAACCGTAAATATCGCTCGCAGACAAAAAAAATTTCATATCATTGTGTTAGTGAATGAATTCTGAACAACTTTCAAAATGTCCGTCTGTCCGTTCGTCCGGAACGTTTCTTGTAAGCACGATAACTCAAGAAAGAAAAATCAGATTGTACTGAAATTTGGTCAGTAAGTTAGTGTTATTTAGAGGAAGAACCCTATTGGTTCGATCGGTAAATAAAAATGTTAATGATTTAAATTTGAAAAAAATTTTTTGATTTTTATGTTTTTGTCATTGAATAGAAATCTGGTGGAATGATATTTCATTTTAATATCAAAATATTTATATATTTTACAAATATACATTTCATAATGAAATATACAACCGTGAAAATATGATTTTAGCTCGTGTCTTATAATGTAAAAATTTACATTTTTTTACGTGTAAGGTGGTGGTGTAGTTCTTACGCTTTTGACTCGGAATCCAAGGGTCCCGGGTTCGAAACCCAAATGGAGTTTGGTATGTTTTTTTTTATTTTTATTTTATTTTACACTGAGTCTTTTACCAACTAAGTTGTTACTATAAAATTAAAAATGTCTAAAACTAACATTATTTACAAAAAACTGCAAAGAGTATCCTATAGAATACGTAAAAATTATATAAAAAGTTCAGTGAACAGGCGAAGAGTACGTTTTTAGCTTGTTTAATACTTGTAAATATCGTCTTCAGAACTATTTGATGCGATCCCGTTGGGGAAACAAGAGTAATAATCGAATGTGCCTTGGACAAGAGCTCTATATTTAGAAAATGCATTTTGTCAGTTACCGTTGGCGAGATTTAATTTCCCTAGATAAGCAATTTGGAACGAGGAAATGGTTTCAAGCTTCTTATGTTCATGATTCAAGTAGTATTGCTGGGTAGTTCTCTTATCCTTATTGTTAATTTCTACGGAGCTAATGACTCGTAACGATTATATTTCTTACTGACTATATGTAGATAGTCTAGTAGTAAACGAACATCCATTATATTGCAGAGTAATGGTGACTTATAAGACAACAATATAAGTCTCTGTTTTTCGTTGTTAATGACCATGATGCATATTATTAAATTATATCTGAAAATCAAATCAAATTTCGACGAATTGGAAACATGTTGAACTGAATTTATAGGTATACGGCTTACAAAAGAATTCTTCCTATTGAAAGTTGAAGCCTTGTCCAGTGTCTATGTTCTCTAATAGTTAAGCTACGAAGGCTTATGCTGTAAGTTGTAAAGATTAAAATATCTGAGGTCCGATTTGGTAGATATTCCTTTACGAGAGATTAATTATGGCTCCCATCTCTTGGTTGCTTTTCATTCTCAACTTTGCTCTACGTTTTATCGGATTTGTGGTTCTCTGGGAGCTAAGATGGGATGTTTGTATTGTGAGTTGTTAATTTCTTTATTATTTCTACATCTTTTTTTTATTTAAGTGATGTTGAATTGTCTAGTCGTTATCACATTTTTGCTTAGCTGTGTTTTTTGAGGTGTTAAAATATCATTTAAATTTTTGTGTGTATTTTTGTATGAGTTCGTTATATACCATCATGTTTTTCACAACAATTATTAGTTGATATAAATATAATTTTACTAATGTATGAAGTCCTGTATGTGGATGTACTTGTTATTCTGTGTATACGGTGTAGGGAGTGGAATAGAACGGTTAGTCGCTTTTCATAGTATTACGTTTTATATTAGTTGTAGTGTTTATTATCTAGAAAATGAAACGTATTGTGTATTAGTATGAGATTAATCTTGACAGTATGTGTCAAAATCGGCCTGATGTAATTTTTGTTTACTACTGTTGCAATATTATTAAGTGCTTGTTTGATTCAAGACTTACATGGATTTGTGCTTTTGTATTGGTGACATGTATGCTAAATCTTAGCGTTTTGTCCAATGGAACCTGTTGATATTTAATTTTAGTTACCATTCTATGTCGTGATTGCTGACCTTAATTTTTTATGTGGAGTGTATATTTCTCTTTCCGGTAATTATAATAGCTAGTGTCTTTTGATGTGTGTATGTAGTCATCAGTCTTTGTAAAATTTCATATATGCCTATCTAAAATAAAAAAATGTCTGGGTAAGTCCTTAATTAAAAAAAATAACGGTATTTTTAAAGCGCGTCGTTTGAGACCAAGGTATCTTGAACCGTTCATTTGTTATAAACAAATTAAGGTCCGCGCAAGCTTCACCGCAGTTATACGTGATGAAAAATGTATGAAAAGTTTATCGAATTTTGTATCTTATTTCAATTATAGTTTTAGTAACTTGTTATTTTCATTTTAAATCAAGGTTGGTTTTAAAAATGTTGTAAATAAACAAATGACGGACCAAAATGAAAAAAAGAAAACCAAGGTGAAGATATTCCCGGTTCTGGTTATAGTATCGAGGTCTACTTGGGCGGAGATACTTCATTTGTTTTTAAGTCTGTTTTCTTAAACGTTTAAATAAACAAATAAAAACATTTTTCTAGGCCCGGACCGTATAAAAATGGTAGGTAGTATCGATATTTATCGATTGCATGAGGTCTGACGGCCAAAAATTCAATTAAAAATAAGTTATTAGTTGATAAATAAATTATCTTGACTGTTTAAACAATTAATTTGTTTATAATAAGTGAACGGTTCAAGATAAAAAGACGCACTTTTCAAGTAGTTTCTAACTAATACGTTGTGTAGTATTGTGGTATGGTGTTATATCTATCTAAGTTGTAGTTTCATCAGAACTTACTCAAGGTGCAAACTTAGATCAATTTCTTTGGAGACTAATTAAAATCTTAAGAATATAAGTGAAACGTCAATATTATGAATAATTCAAGCATTATTGTTAAAGAACACTGCAAATAGGTATATTTTATAATAATATATCTTGTAATAGTAAATAAATGGACTGTATAAAATTAAACAACTAGTTTTTGACCTTTAAGATATGATATGTCCTAGGGCGTAAAGTGAAAGTTAAAAATTGCCTATAATAATCATATTTTATTTTTAAAAGCCAAAAACTAGCTATTTAATTTTATATAGTCCATTTATTTATTATCTTTGGGTATATTATTCTAAAATATACCTCTTTTCAGTGTTTTTTATTTTTGAATTATTATAATATTGACGTTCCATTTATATTCTTAAGATTTTGATTAGTTTCCCTGATTTAAAATTAGTTTGGCCATGGTGATAGTGCGATTTTTATAAAAAGACCTTGCTATTTTATTAATATACTAGTGTGTAAAATAAAACACTTTACGCACTAGGGCATAAAGTAGACTGTTTATTTATTAATGTATATCTATAAATTGTTTGATAATGATTTCGGAATTAGAAAAAATATTGTGTGCAATAGTATGTAAAGTGTCTCTTTTCACTCATGTGATTGTCAGTATCACTTTACACACTTGGTGCATAAGTAACTGTTTAATACAGTATTAGCATACGTTAAGGATTTGTCACACGCTATGTGAAATCAATAATTTTCATTCGTGGTTAACAGTGCGTTTTAAACACTTTTCAACGTAGTCGTAGAAAATAGTAGATTATGCAATAAGTACAAAATGGCACATTTTGCACGAACGTGAAAGTTTGCAGCACGAGCCGAAGGCGAGTACTGCAATTCATACGAGTGCAAATTTGCCATTTTGTGCGAGTTGCATACTTTACCTTATCTACGACAACCTACTACTCACGTTTAATTATTCTAATAAACATAAAAATGTTGACAGAAATACTGATGACATATTAAAACGTCCCATCGCTAGTGTCATATTCTCTAACACATAAAGGTTCAAAATGAAATGGTTGCTAGGCAAGTTGCTAGGCAACAAATGCAGTATGAATCATAACGTGTCAGTTCCCCTATGCAATATGATATTCTCTGCAAAATGTATCTGTTTATGATTGAATTTACGGTCGTGTAATAAATATATTTCGATGTTGTCTTAGAAAATAGTACATTATTCAACGAGCGGTAATGTAGGTAATAACTCACGCAGATAAAGTACAGAACGAACCGCAGGCGAGTGCTGTAATTCATCAAGTGAGTTATTACTATTACTTCAAGTTGAATAGTATACTTTATCTGAGATTATAACAATAAATATTAAATTGAGACAATTTTGTTTAAATTACTCAGTTTGTTTATTAACAAAATTAACTGTAAAATTTAATTTTTGTACACACTTTTATATTTGTTCTGCGATTTTTCGGGTAATAAGTTATGTATTGTACCATTAGCTACTTGTCTTCATTCTGGTGGTGTACATATTAGTTCATCTTCACTAACTGAATTCATCATTTCTGGCACAATTATTACTTAACTTGATTTGAAAACGTCGAAACTGTTCAAACATGATAAATCACCTTCCTCCCCTCAATAATAATAATGGACCATTCTATTTCACCGTATCAGAAAAGAATTTCTCTCGAACAGAGCCACCTTCTGTCACGCGTTATGTCGATTGGACAGGCTAGGCATGAAGATAAAGGTGATTGGTTCTGTACCTAGTGATTTATTATAACTCACGCTATTTGTTTATGGATACTATTAATTATTCAAAGGCAGTTCATTAATTAGTCTATAACCTAATAAGAGTAGATAAACGTATTTTATTAGTTCATTTAATTGAGTTATAGAATATATACATCACCTTTATATATCTTAGCTATCTTTTTATTCACAATCAAGCGATTATAGTTTTCACTTTCTATTTTGCAATTAGGTTTCATGAGTTGAATAATGTACCAAATAAATTAGTAAATTAAAAATAAAAAAATATCATTTCATTTAGAATTAGTATTACGATCTTTGCCAAATAAAGATATGCATATTTCCACTTTCCAATTTATTTTCTATTTGTTCATCGCAATATATCTATCTTCGGGGAAATCTCCTGTCATATAGAATGGCGACGTATCACTAATCCAGCTATTTCGAACGTCACCTTGTACTAACTCTTTTGCATATAGAAGGAATGGGTATATGCGGTGTATACAGATTTTATAGTCACAACATAAATAAAACTTCACATGAAGTGATGTACACACAATACTGTGAAAATGTAAATTGCAAAGTATATGAATATGGCAATCATAATTAAGTTGGTTCATCAACATGTGATGAAAATACAACAGAATAATCGAATTACCACCAAGCGTGTTTCATCACGGACGTATATTTAAAAAATCTGTATGCTTTTATTTTGTCAATAAAGTAAAAATTACTTATTTAATAACGTCTGTTATTTTCTCGACAAAAAGTTAGTGCATACTTAATTAAATCTAGCTATACACAGTGACCCATAGGAAAAGACTTAATGCCTTAAGAAGCACAAATGACATCGACTTGAACACATCAACTTTCTAAATGATTAACGCCGCCCACACAATGAGGTCATCCGGCACCTTTTTTTTAAATTTTAAATTATGAAATTTCGTAAAAAATACCACACGTCTTAGCTAGTAGTCTAGGGATGGGTTCTTTGTTTAAGGGAAGTAGTTGTTGAATTTTCTTTACCGTTCGAAAATATACGCCTATTTTATTCTTCAATTCTTTATTATAGAGACGACATTTGCTTATTTATAAGAAAAATTGCCTTTCGCGATACTTACACTTTGATGCTTAATTGCATGTAATGAGCGATGGCTTGATTTTCTACTAAAAAGAATCATCCTTTAACCTCCTTGTATGTAGGTGCTTGCACAAACAACAATGCCCTATTATCAGGTTTACTATCACTCTCATTATTTCTCTATCGAACTCAATACTTTACGATGGAGTCAGTTGAATGCCTTTCGACATGAGGTTTTAACTGCCTCATTCCAGAGGCTTGAACGTAATCATTGCTGATATTCACCATGACCCAGCTTTGTAGCTCTAAATGAATCAGACTTCTTGGCAAACCGAAGGTGGTCCAGGGCCAGGGATGGGAGTCTTTGCACCTTCTCCCACCAAATGATCTACTTCTTCATTGTCTTCCGCACCGAGTTGGACTCAATTGTGTTCTTACAGGTTAATCAAAATATTCTGATAGTTCAGCACTGGCCTATGCCGAAACTAAACTATTTTCGTTTGTTGCAAGTGCCCACAAACCGACTGGCTGTTGCTGCATATAGAAACATGATTGTCAACGAAACCCATTCTGAGATTTTCGCTTTCACACAGTAAGATGGGATATGCCTCTGCTTGGAATATATTAGAGTGTTTGCTAAGTGGTGCTGATATATGAGCTTTTCGATTGTATCTAAACCTCCGGGACTCAGAAGATACCTTTTATTATGTTCCCACTCATCGACTAAGGAAAATGACCGTATATGGTATAATGAACCTATAGATGGAGGGACACCGGTCATCCTCTGAATGTCTGATGACTTGGTCGTTTATAGATGGCTCCCCTGCCAAAAATGCCAGATTAAGACTCATAAAAAAAATATAAACAATTTATAAGTCTCTTTAAGGATCTATAAGCTTAAACTGTAATATATAAGTATGTGATATCTGTCGTATACACTTTCTACAAAGTTTCATGATTTTTCATCAGTTTCTAAGGCTAACTGAAAATATACGAGTTTTAATCAGACAATACAGTTCTAATTTTTTTGTTTTCTATGAGTTTTTAAAAGACAAGACATGTTTTAAGGTTTTTACGAGTTATAACAAGATAATATAGTTTGAATTTTTATCGTTTTCTATTAGCATTCGTCAGACAAGAAATTATGGGGGATAAACGAGTTTTATTAAGACAATGCAGATCAAATTCTGATAATTATCTATGAGTTTTATCCAGCAAAAAATACTTAAGAATTTATACTCTCCAAAACTCATATATCCCTCACAAACCTCTAGACTGATGGACCACTGATAGGATACGATAGATGTTAGAACTTCTTCTAAAACCTTATAAATTCTTAAGTATTTTTTGCTGGATAAAAACTCATAGATAATTATCAGAATTTGATCTGAATTGTCTTAATAAAACTCATTTATCCCCCATAATTCCTTATCTATTGAACGCTAATAGAAAATGATAAAAATTCAAACTGTATTATCTTGTTATAACTCATAAAAACCTTAAAACATTTCTCGTCCTGTAAAAGCTCATAGAAGACAAAAATTAGACCTGTATTATCCTACAAAAACACGAAATTTAACATGAATTGCATGTCTCATAAAAACTTTTACAATTCAATAAATATTAAGACTTTATACTCTCCAAAACTCATAAATCCCCAACAAACAACTAGACTGATGAACAAAACAGATAGGATACTATAGAAGTTAGAATTGCAGTTTCTCTTAAATGTTCATAAATTCTTAAGTATTTTTTGCTGGATAAAAACTCATAGATAACTATCAGAATTTGATCTGCATTACTTAAATAAAACTCATTTATCCCCCATAATTTCTTGTCTAATGAACGCTAATAGAAAATGATAAAAATTCAAACTGTATTATCTTATTATAACTCGTAAAAACCTTAAAACTTTTCTCGTCTTGTAAAAACTCATAGAAAACACAAAAATTTGAACTGTATTATCCTACAAAAACAAACAAAACAAAAAATTAGACTGTACTTACAAAAACACAAACGTTAACAAGAATTGCATCTCTGATAAAAACTTATAAAATATTAAGACTCTATACTCTCCAAAACTCATAAATCCCTAACAAACTTCTAGACTGATGAACAACTGATAGGATACGATAGAAGTTGTAACTGCAGTTTCTTCTAAAAAATCATAAATGCTTAAGTATTATTTGCTGGATAAAAACTATCAGAACATGATCTGCAGTGTCTGAATAAAACTCATTTATCCCCATAATTCCTTGTCTGATGAACGCTAATAGAAAATGATAAAAATTCAAACTGTATTATCTTGTTATAACTCATAAAAACCTTTAAACATTTCTCGTCTTGTAAAAGCTCATAGAAAACAAAAATTAGACCTGTATTATCCTACAAAAACATGAAATTTAACATGAATTGCATGTCTCATAAAAACTTTTACAATTCAATAAATATTAAGACTTATACTCTCCAAAACTCATAAATTCCTAACAAACAACTAGACTGATGAACAAAACAGATAGGATACTACAGAAGTTAGAATTGCAGTTTCTCTTAAATGTTCATAAATTCTTAAGTATTTTTTGCTGGATAAAAACTCATAGATAACTATCAGAATTTGATCTGCATTATTTAAATAAAACTCATTTATCCTCCATAATTTCTTGTCTAATGAACGCTAACAGAAAACGATAAAAATTCAAACTGTATTATCTTATTATAACTCGTAAAAACCTTAAAACATTTCTTGTCTTGTAAAAACTCATAGAAAACAAAAGACGTTAAAACAGTATCGTCTCATTAAAACTCGTATATTTTCAATTAGCCTTAGAAACGCATAGAAAATCAAAAAATATCTATAACATTTCGCATTTCAATTACATTGAAAACGTATAACTACTGATGATAGACTCCATATAGGGAATTTACATTAAAAACCCATTGTACGCAGCAAATCTTATAAAAACTTCATATTTCTTATTAATATGTGCAAGTGCTGATAGACCTCAGGCAAGGAATTTACATTAAAAACACATTTCAAATACTATAAAAACTTACATAATTATATCAATAGGTTTCATACGAAGAATGTATATTTAAAACACACACACACAACGATTAAAACTTATAGAAGTTTCGTGCTACATACTCCAGCCTAAAGTAGAGGGAGCTCTTATACATGTCGCTAATTCAGATCTAATATAATGTGACCTAAGAGACTAGGTTTGTTAAATTAAAAGTAAAGCAGGCTCTTTTACTGCATTGTGGTTTCACATATATTATAACAGTGTCTTATATATACTCAAAGGGAAGTATAGAGGCAGATCATTCAGGGTTCAGTTTCCAGATAGATCCCCCATACATACCATTCTGGAACCACATGAAGCCTCATATATTCCATTGTGGTTTCACATACATTCTTACAGTATCTTATATATGCTCATAAAGGGAACTCCTATAATTGGATAGATACAGATCATTTAGACTTCAATTCTCATATAGATCCCTATACATAACACTTTGAGACCACATTCAGTCTCATAAATACCAACGAATTCCATTGTCTTTTCCGCATACATTCTCAAAAGATTTCATAATTACCAATTCCTATTTTTAGTGAAACCACATGAAATCTCATATATTCAAATGGCTTGTGAATGGGGAAATTCCGATAAACTATAATAACAATTTATCTGGATTTCCTGTTGCTTTTACATAAAAATCTATGCGAATTCCCAGTTTCCTGTCCATCAGTTAACGTATACAGACTCTTCACAATCATTTCTGGAATTACCATTTTGAACTGATTAAAGATGTATATGCAAATCCTGTTATAAACTGGTAAAGTTCGATGAGGGATTATAGGAAATTACAGTTTCACTAACCAACTCAAATTGTATAGATCCAAATATATATATATATATATATTTTTTATAAGTTTCTATGAGTCATTTTTGGCAGGGTCGGGCCTTGATGTAGCCCTTGGCCCATCACATTTCACATTACATTCTTGTACAAATTGTTCGCTAATTTCTTCTAGTTCCACTTTAACGTGCAATGAAGTGAATCCTAAAATGGTTTTTATCGCAGTCGTTGGAGTAGTCCTGATTCCTTTTGGTATTTCTAGACAAATTGAGTAGATAGACGTTTACGTATGATGATAGTTGTAAAGGCCTAGAACAAAGCGCCATTTATAGTTGCTTAAGTAAAAGCAAATCCAACCTTGTATGTTTCCTTTGAGCGATTGGAGAGTAACTTTTTTGTTGAGAAATCGAGCTAGAAATTTTTAGAAGAAAGTATATTGGTGTCATTAGAACGTTTTCATGAACTTTGCAGTTACGGTTTAAATTGCAGTGAACTTTTTGTAATTGTAAGTTATCGACTGGACAACGAATTTTATAGAACTATAATCTTTCAAATATTTTATATTTGTTTCGCTCGTACCCACATTACATGTGAACAAAGTGAATTGTTCATTTTTGTTGTGAGGATTAATTAAAGTTGGACATTAAATTTTCATAGTATATTTTAAAATGAAGTATACAACAATCTGCATAATAAACAATAAAGCTGTTAAAATAATTAAATGGCCGTTTCAGTCTGTGTACTGAAATTTCAAACGCAACTCTCAAAATAACACATTTAACGTTTCAAAGCATAATGAAAAACATTATATAATATAAACTGAAACCAGTGCCGCCTGTCAAAAGTTTTTAAACGAAGGAACAACTTTCAGTTAACCTGTATACTCAGGTCCGTGAGCTTATTTTATATATATTTTATATTCGGACGTAATATTTAGATCTTTTGCATAAATGGTGTTTTAAGAGATATTTACCCTGCTTCCTTATTTGGATTAAAATTCTTTATTTATTCTTTCAATGTAGCAAATACAGTCAGATACATCATCGATGCCGCATTTAGCTGACACAGTTCATTTTCGCTCCCCTTATACCCCCACTCTCCACTCCTTGATCAAAAATTTTTCTGCATAATTTTCAATGTTTTATAAACAATAATTTTTGCATGCATTTAAAATGTACCAATATTTTCTAATTCTTTATTGGGAGCATTTTGTAACTTCTGCAAACATATCTGAAAATTTAAAGAAACCTAAGAGTTAATCGGATTAGACAGAGAATAGTTTTTGAATACTTCTAATTACTATAAAATGTCTCACACTTAAAAACAAAATTGTTAAATATGTCATTATAAAAATGAAATTAATAGCTTTTCGCTTCCGTTCTCAAAACTTTGAAGGCTTTAAATACATCAAACCTGACAGCCTGTTGTTTATGTATTTTCATAACCATGTGAGACATTAATAGTTCATTATGTAACAAGTTCATAACGGCTTTATTGAAGTAGTTCAGTTCGTACCGAGCGAGTGTAGTGGCGAGCAAGATCATAAAGGACGAGTTCAATAAAGCCTTATTATTATTACGTGTTTACACCCTGCATCGTGGATTCGGAAATTATAACACCAGAGTAACATTGAACACTATTTATCAACTTACGTACTAATTACAACAAATAATTACTTCACTAATATAACACTCAGTACTATAATTCAGTCACTTTTGATCACTTCGATTACTTTTTTATCCTTCTGATCTTGCTATTTGTACTAAACTGTGTCTCTCTGCCTCTCCATTCCTTTATATAGTCGCAGGTAATTTGTTTCTGGAATATTCCACCATGCTCCGGCAGATGTCACCAGGTTTCTAGATGTTTCTGGATGCCCAGACAATGACACCACGTGCGCCATCTCTGGGATAACAGCCGAACCAACCAACTCAGTTTTCTGCTATGTATACATGGAACTTAGAAGAAACTCCCATAGATATCTAGAGGGGTATAAACCCCGTCACACTGCCGCCTCCCTTAAGCCTGAACGTGTCGGTCAGGCAATTTAGTTTCTTCAACGTACTTAACCAGTCTGTCTAAGTGTACAATTTTCATCTTCGACTTTTTACTTTTTTGAATCCGATAGATAACGTCATTGATTCGGGTGATGACAGAGTACGGTCCTTCCCAAGGCGGTTGAAGCTTCGGGGACCTTTCCTTCTTTCGCTGAGGGTTGTACCCTTGTACAGCCAAACCAGATCTCCCGCCTTGAATCCTCCTGAACTGGACTTACGGCCATAACGAGCATTCATTGCACTGCCTATGGTGATTTAACCTCGAACCAATTCATGGATATTTCTTAAACGTTCTCTAATCTCATCTGCATAATTGTTCACTGAGAGTGGTTCCCTGCCTGGTATTCCAAACATGAAGTCACACGGCAGTCTAATTTCATGTCCAAGTACCACACAAGTCGGTGTCTCATGGATGGCATCCCTGTATGCCATGAGGAAGAACGACAAGTGATGATCCCATTCTCCCTGATTTTTATGAACCACCCTAGAAAGTTGTTCCTTCATAGTTTTGTTATGCCGCTCTACCTTTCCATCTGACTGAGGATGAAGAGCTGTCGTCCGTGCCTTGTGAATTCCCAATAAATTGCAGATTTCCTGGTGTTCCAGGAAATCTGCAATTTATTGGGAATCCACTGGTTCAAAGTTCCTCCCTTGATTTGAATTTAACTCCAGGGGTACAAAAAATCACCTCCTTATTTGGAATGACATAGGCTTCCCGTCATTTACTGAAATAATCCATGGCAACCAGGATGTATTTATTGCCCTCGGTGGTCAGTGGAAATGGGCCAGCAGTATCGATCGCAATTCTGTCAAAAGAAGCTTTGACTAATATTGTTGCAATTGACCCTTACTTCTGGTCTGTGTTCCCTTAATGGCCGCATAAATCTTGCATTTGCGACATCAAGCCTCCACATCCTCTCGACTATTGATCCAGTAAAATCATTCCCGCACCTTATTCAGGGTCTTATTAACGCCGAAGTGCCCGCCAGACGTTCCATCATGCATCTCCTGAAGCACTTCTGGTACTCTACACCTGGGAATCATTAGACGCATAATAACTTCCTTGCCATCCGGGCTTTTCCACGCTCTCTTCAATAGTCTGTGACTCTAAACCAATACCATTGCGTCCGTAAAGCCTTCAGCCCCACTCCTTTGTCAGAAACATCCTTCCACTCTGGACGGGGTCCCCCTTATTTTGCTCTCAATATAGACCCAATTTCTTCATCGTTCAATTGCTGCTATCTTAGACCTTCCTTTGTTCGATCGCCTGGAAGATTTACCTTGACAGTGTTGTCTACTAGCATGCAATACAGTTTCTCTACACGTTGGCAATGCTTGCAATTTTCCATGCACAGTCTTCTGGATAGGGCATCTACATTTTTATGAGATCTCGATTTTGAAATATTACTGTTGCAACCTCTTTATCTAGTGAACCAATTGACCTTCTGGGAGTTTTCATTTGTAATAACCATTTTAACCCAACATGGTCGGTCCGAATCTTGAAATGTTGTCCATACAGGTATTTATGAAAATGACAATGGCTAATAGTTCTTTCCGGTTTAGACAGCACCTTGCTAAAGTACTCGATCACATTTTCCTGTTCATTTTGGATTTGGGACAATACACACCCAACCGAAGAATTGCTCTCATCAGTGTCCAGGATATAAAGGCCATTCCGTTATGAATACGCTAGCACAGGACTGGTCCATAATGCTGCCCTCAACTTCCTCCATGACTTTTCACATTCTGGTGTCCACAGGTACTTCACTTTTTCCTCTGTTAACAGGTGTAGTAGCTTCGAAATATCCGCAAACCCTTCCACAAAGCGTCTATAATAAGTGCACATTCCAAGGAAGCTTCGTACTTCATGAATATTTGATGGTCTCGGCCAGTCTCGTACTGCTGAATTTTTGTCCGGGTCTGTATTCCATCCGATAATACAACGTGTTCAAGGAATTTGACTTCTTTCTGGAAGAGTAAGCACTTCTTTGAGTTCAGCTTCAGGTGTGCATTCCTAACTCTCTCGAATACTTCTTAAAGGTTTCGCAAATGTTCCTTGAAGTCCCGACCCATAACTAATACGTCATCAAGGAAAGCCAGGCACGTCTTCCAGGTTAATCCTCCCTGTTGAAAATATTTTTTTCGAAAAAATCAGCGACATTCTAGCCTCGTAACCTCGATTTCGCTATTCGCACATACGAAAACTTTATTGCCTATTATTGCCTAAGTAGAACAAATCATATATATAAATTATCACCAGCTCCTAATAGCTTTATGTTGGACTACTGAAATTGGCTCATTGTCGGGAAATATTCATTTAATTTTATAAATTTGACATCAATTCTATGAGAAATGAGCGAAGTGTTCTTCTTCTATTGCTTAGTTGCCATGATATTTATTGTTTATTTCAAAATTGTATTGAAACACATGCAACTGAGCAGTTTTAATGAAGAAACTTGTGACGAAATTAGAAATATCACACTACCGTTAAAATTTTATAAGGCGTAGGGCAAATGGTGTTCTAATAAGAACATTAAAGCAACTTGTGAAGACAGTTTCCTAGCGCATTTCAACAGCGATCTTTCTTGCATCAAAGTTCATCACCATGGTGAAAATTATATTCTATGCTAGGATCAACCATAAATCTACGTGAAGGAATTGACACTGGCAAATTGAAACGAGAGGAATATAATTCTAGAAAGTCTTTTATATTGACTAAAGATCATAGAGATGAATTTTTGATTAAAGCTAACAATGAGGAATAATTATTTAATAAGTACTAAAACCATAATTTGTGTTAGGTTATCCTCATATTTGGTGTACATTTGCTGTCATGTACATGAGCCTGCTGTCGGCAAGAATTAGTGGCGTTATTCGCAATGTGTTGGAAGATTTTAAAATGCACTAAGAAGGTTAAGGACATCACAAGCCCAAATTGCAATCTCTTTTTGGAAATATATCCAACAAACGATTACAATTATATAAATGCAAGTATTACTGGAAGGCGCTATGCGCATCTATTGGCAGTGAAAACATCTTTTATGCACACTGTTGGTACTATGGGACCCTACCATCCTAGTCTTAAATTGGCGTTAACCCATATATGATGCATATATTATTCAATGCTGCTATTAAGCATTATTATACTCTTCGCAAATACGAAAACGAAGAGTATATTGCATTTGGTCAGCACATGTCTAAAACCGTAAATATCGCTCGCAGACAAAAAATTTTCATATCATTGTGTTAGTGAACGAATTCTGAACAACTTTCAAAATGTCCGTCCGTCCGTCTGTCCGCCCGTCACGTTTCTTGTAAGCACGATAACTCAAGAAAGAAAAATCCGACTGTACTGAAATTTGGACGGTAAATTAGTGTTAGCTAGAGGAAGAACTCTATTGTTTTTGAACAAAATCGATCGGTAAATAAAAATGTTATTAATGATTAAAATTTGAAAATTTTTTTTTTGATTTTTATGTTTTTGTAATTGAATAGAAATCTGGTGAAATGTTTAATATCTAACTATTTATATATTTTACAAGCATACATTTCATAATGTAATATGCAACCGTGAAAATATGATTTTAGCTCGTGTCTTATAATGTAAAAATTTACATTTTTTTACGTGTAAAGTGGTGGTGTAGTTCTTACACTCTTGACTGGGAATTCGTTCGAAATCCAAATGGGGCATGGTATAGTCTTTTTAATTTTAATTTTATTTTACACTGAGTGTTTTACTAACTAAGTTCGTGCTGTAAAATTAAAAATGTCTAAAACTAACACTATTTACAAAAAACTGAAAACTGCGAAGAGTATCCTATAGAATGTGTAACAATTATATAAAAAGTTCAGTGAACAGGGGAAGAGTACGTTTTTAGCTTGTTTTATTATAATTTTATATATTGTGATCTGTCTTACTGGCATCATTAATTGTCAGTTAAATTGTGCTCTGCTTTATGGCATCAACGTGTAATTAGTTAATTAGCAGTGTTAATTGTTTATTAATAGTGAATTGTACATATTGTAAATACAAATTTAAACAAACAACGACGCAGTATCATTTTAATATTTATAGTCCACTTTAAAAAACCTTTATGTAGGTTTTCCTACACCTTTATTTTTGCTGTCATTTTAAATATTTATGTATGAACATGATTATTAACTACACCTGGAAACAATCGTATAGTTCCTGCCACTGGCAGGACTAAACGGAAAGAGAGTGAAATAATCATAAGTCACATTTGAATGTATGGACGGCATTTTTTAATTCCCGCCGGCTGGAGTCCAAAAGTGCATTACAGTCACGTCACATTGCCACAACAACAAGAATAATAGCTGAAATACGTGATTCCGGTGTCGGATTGCCGAGACACACGTAGAAAGTTGGCCCTTTCCCAGAGCAAAGTCACTTGGTCAGGGCGGGAGGTCTGGTCAAGACACGTCGCTTTCCTTTGTTCTTTTTCATCACGCTGTACGGTTAACTTCGGCGCTGCATGAAAGCTTGCTACGGAAAATCTGTTTGTGAACATACACTAAGAAACATGCACATGTATACTTTTATAAATATGTGTTAATATGTCGAATACATAATTTTCTCCACGATTATTGAATAATTCGTTTATTATAGATACTTTTTTGAACAAGCAATGTGGCTCATTACTCACGGCCGTGAGTAATAATTCATTACCCACGGGCTAGTTCATATTTATTACTCAACAGTTTTTGTGGGGCAGTTATCAAAGATGATTTAAAGTTTAAAAATATAACGTATGCTATACTGTAACTCAATCCAATCACTCATGCAAATGTCAGTGCATGTCAATATATGTTGTTTTAAAATTACTATTAAGTTCTTTAAATAATTTGCGCAAGTATGTTGTTATAAAACGTTTTCTAGAGACGTTAAAATTAATGGTACGAAATAGTAATTTATGTTAAAGACCGGAAAGAGGTGTTTTGCAGATTCCAGGGTGAGCTGCAGGTGAGTCCTGGAAGCTTAAGGAGACCTGCAAAACACTGTTTTTCGGCGACACTGTCATACAAAATCAATTTTGTATTATTTTTTTAATAAATTTTCTAACAAATACAACGACAAACAATAATAACTAATAAAATAAAATATTTTTACGACCGACACTATTATACAACTTCAATTTCTGCTTGTAACGCTTCAAAATCTGAATCCATATTTTACATAACTTGTGAACTGACTTTTGAAAACTCGTAACAGTTAAGTGCGCGCGCGCACACATACACAACACACACACACACACACACACACACACACACACACACACACACACACGGGATGGGATCGGCTGAAACCGAATTCGAAGTCAGAATTATCAGATCGGCTCATTTTTCACCCTTAACCCCAAAAAACACCTCCCCAAAAAATGGTCTGTCCGGGGGACCATACCATTGTATCCTTGTGTATTTGGACCCTCTGAAACAGAATCCATTAGAATTGTTAGATTTGCTCGTTTTTCACCCCCAACCCCAAAAAACATCCCGAAACAAAACAAAATGGTCTAGCCTGCAGACCAGAGTAGTGTATACTCATGTAGTTGGTCCCACTGAAACCGAATCCGAAGTCAGAATTGTCAGACTGAATGATTTTAAATATCGTGGAAATTGGTTCTATATATACATTCAAAAATGTGTAAAAAAAAATCCGAGTGGCAGCAACTTTGATTTAAATTTGGCTGTAGGCCACTGTGGATAGTTCTTCTTTAAGTTATAAAATGCATGGGGTAAAAAATATTACAAAATTCTTTTGTCAAAATTTTTCTGAAAATTTAATTTTGCTCATTGTCGACCAAATTTTAAGTAACAATAAATTAAATGACATATCAACATAGAGTCGATTTTTTAAGATAGAAATGTGCATTTTAAAATACACATTCCATTCCAAATAAGCTTAGAATGTCATGAAACGTCGAGATTTTAAGTTTGAGCCAAAAAATGTATCTCTGTCGATCTGTCGGTCTGTCTCCCTGTCTGTAACTTTTTTCTGCGTGCACGATTGCTCTGAAACGGTTTATGATTTACTTGAAATTTGGTACACCTATGAATTATGACGAGATCTGGAACTAGATTATATTTTAATCTTATTCCGTTGAAGGGTTGGGGGGTAAATTGGGGTAAATATGTAGCAAGTAAGTCACAAAATTGGGAATTAGTGTTTTATTAGAAGACAAGTTCTCAATTTTTTTTTTTGATATCAGTCAACCCCCACTATGAGCCGCATTACCACCCGCATCTGATTATCACCCACAGCCGATGTGGCATGTCGTTTTATGGGTTTTTTAGGTAGACGATTTCAAATATTATATTATTAAAGTTCTATTAATAATTATTTTCACAGTGTAGTGGAGTGCAAATGATGTAAGAGACTTGGATAGGAAGTCTGGAAGTAGTGATTCCTTAGGCAACGTTTTTTTAAGATATAACGAAAAAATTCCTAATCTCGCACCATGTGCCAGAATTTGTCGATTTTCGAACAGCTGTAATTGATAAATAACATTTTTTTAATTTTTCTTTAACACCACTATCTAGTAGTTAAAGATCTCTTTCAAAATATTGCTAGTTTTATTTTGTCTCGTGTTTTTTAAGCGAAATATAAGCCGACTACACGTTAAGGTCACGAGGGTGTTTTCAGTATGCTGTCATTAATTTTTAGAAGTGATTCTATATCAAAAAATATTTAAATAAGTTCTATAATCATATATCTGAGAATCCATACTCCCTTAATATGGATGTAGGGCTTTCTGAAGTAGGAAACCAAAATTGTGACTTTACTTAATGTTTCAGGAACTCTTTGGGCTACATTGACTAGTTTTTCCATGTGATCTAATATCAACAATGGTCAATGTTCTATGTTTTAAATCGAAAGTAAATTCAATCACGAGAGCAGAGCGCAAAGTGGTAAGGAGAGCATCTTTCTCCTCCCCCCTTTAGACTTCCTTACGAATATTTCTGTACTTGTCTTATAGCAATATGATTTCTTGATCAAAAATACACAAGAAAGCTTGTCTTGTTGTAATACCGTATGACCAGGCTTCAAAAACGCGAATAAAAATGTCTCGCTATCTCGTATATTTTAGAAGTACTTCTTATTTCAGCACTGATCAACCTATGAAATTTGATTTTTATTGCGTAAGTGATCGCCATTTTTTAAATATTGTTGATATCTGATATAATTTTTCTTCTCGATTTACTTCAGAAGGCCCTAGTTCCCTCAATAGGCCCTTCCGGACCCATATTTATAGGAATTTTTGAAATATTTTTTGATATAGAATCGCCCCTAAAAATTAATGACTACATACCTCAAACACCCTATATACCATAATAATTCAATGTTGTATTTACTTTTTTTTATTATAATAATTAAAAAGTTTTTAAATTAGTACCTTACAAGAGTTTCAATTATTTAGTAATAAGCAATCTCTAAGACCCCGAAACACATTATTTTTATTTTTATTTTTTTGCTGACTAAATACCGTATATTCTTTGTGTTATGTCCATTTACAAATCAGTTTGTTACGGTCATCTTATTAGTAGAAAACTTATGACAACAAAATCTCACGAAAGAGAAAATGAAAGCTCGACAAATAAAAAACAACAATGACAATGGAAAAGTCTAAAAAGGCAATATATTATTGTGTAATAAATTGCTTAATGACGGTGGTCTTTACAAATGTACAAGTTGAACAATGAAATAGTTGTTAAATATATTTTTAATGACTGATATTTCATCTTTAATTTTCTTTTGATTATTTGGAATCGAATTATATAGTTTGATGATCTAAAATATACGTTATACCATGGATTTATATGGTGGTGGAGTTAACAAAGATCTATTTTTTGTGTTCAGGTTTTCGCCACACTTTTCTTAAAAATATATGAAAATTTTGGTGGGAAAAAGTTTGCCAATGCTATATATTATGAGCTAATTTGCTACTGATAAGTTTAGATTTAGCATTGTCGCAATGATAGACTTATTCCTAAACACTGAAAAGGAAAGTTGATAGAAAATCTGGCAAAGGACGCCGCACCAAATGCATGGGTAATTTATTGTCTACGGAATCACTGCAAATTCAAGACATAGAATTCTTAATAAAACTGGTATGGATAAAGTTCCATAATGTTTTTATTTTAAAAATACAGCAGGTCGAAGCTCCAAAATTCAAAATTTTAAAAGCGCGATTTTACGTGTTTTTTATCGAAACGGTAAACACTTTTAATATTTAATTTGTTTTAAGAATATAATACTGATGTAGGAAAATGCATTATTCTAAAATTCATATAAGCAAATAAAAGATTCTTACGCAAATAAGAAGAATCCTATTTTTATTCCAATGGAAATCAGCAAAACAAACAAAATACAAACGAGGTCGTATGATTCGTTTTCCTGATAATATATTTATAAAAATTACTATAAATTAAAAAAGCTTGCGTGCATAATAGAAAATAGTATATTGTGTATTTAGGTGTGAAAGCAATACATTCTTGGACGACGATGCAAATTGTTGGCCGAGGCGCTAGCCGAAGCCAACAAGCATCGAAGTTCAATTCAATTCAATTCAGAAAGTATTTATTTATAATTAGGTTTACAAATATGAGCCAGAGTCGGATCCCGGTTCAGAGCCGACCGCACAACCACGGCGCACAGCGTCGCGCGTCGTGATGAATGTGCAGTCGGATGAAGTGGGTTCGACTCGGGCTTGAACGACAATTAATGGGTGGGTTAGGGCTCCTGTCTAGGAAAAAAAAGACTTAAACCTAACAATTTGGAAATTTAAAACTAAAGGAAGTTTAAAAACACTTATAACTAATTAAAGCTAAATTAAAAACTGTGGTTAGAGGTGCGCGCACAAACGCACGCGCAAAAACGCACGCGCACAAACGCACGCGCACAAACGCACGCGCACTGTTTTCAAAGGTTTGGTTGGTGATAAGGGAAAAACTCAATGAAAAAAAACCCGTTTGAACAAGTCACAATCTTCATCCGATGGTCTGCCTGCCTTCGGGAAGGTAGAGTGAATGGGAAATTATGATTTAAAAAGTTTGGGTTTGCGAGAAGTTATTAGTCAAAAGGGGATTTGGAAGAAGAACAAAAAGGGACAAAAGAACAAAATTGACAAAAATAACAAAAACGGGATTAATAAAGGGAATAGAAAAAGGGTTTTAGAGTAAAAGGTGGTGAAAGTAAAAGGTGGTGAAAGGGAAATTGTGGTTTAGGAAAGATTTGGCTAGGGAGGTTGCCGAAAGATAGGCAACGCCTGGTATAGTAGGGGGTGTTTTATTTTAAAAAGTATGGCATTATGCTGTCTGATTCGTGTAATGTTTCGGGTTAGTGGACTGTCGCCCAATTTGAATTTGTAGAATTTTTGCGATGTATTTTGGACGAAGTCCGCTAGTGGGGTTATGTCGTGGCAACGTGCATAGAGATCTCTGAGGCAAGCTGAAATGAGGCGCATAAATTTGTGTTCTAGTACTTTTAATTTTCGCATTGTCGAGGTCGGGATGCTGCACCACACCGGCGCCGCGTATGTGATAGCCGGCCTGATCACCATCGTATACAACAACTTTTTATTGGTCCTGTTGAGTCCGCTACCCCGCGCCAGGAGCGGATACAGACTCCTGGACATGGAGTAGACCATTAGTATCGTCTCGTTTACGTGTGTATTAAACGTCAGATAGAAAGAGTGCAAAAATAGTATATTGTGTATTTAGATGTGAAAGCAGTACATTCCCAGACGATGATACAAATTGTTGGCCGAGGCGCTAGCCGAGGCCAACAAGCATCGAAGTCCGGGAATGTGCTTTCACACCGAAGTACACATACTATTTTTTCTGAAATTACAATCAATATTATTATGAGTTAAGGAATTTGTATTATTGCGTAACATTTCTTCATTACAAACTAACTGCTTACTAATAAATGCAATTTTAATGTGAGTTGGTTTGTCTGCGTGTATTTATTTACTGTTTAAAATATACATAATAAACCGTACGGGCCTAAGCCTAGGCCGGGAAAGTAATATTCTCGTACAGTTTTGTTGATCGTTGCTTGGCAACGGATCTTTTCCGGTCTGTCATCTGATAGTTTCTTAGCAACGGACTAAAATACTGGAATTGTGCATTTTACGATCTGAAATCGCGCCCAAAATGTAGACATTGCCGATCGATTACAGAAAAAAGTGTATTTTTGTAAAAGTAAGTAATTTTTTTTGGATGAGCAGGGGGCACCAAATAAAATTTAAATTTTTGATTACTAGGGGTAGGAAAAAAATTAAAATTTTCACATTCCCTGACTTTTTATAAAAATTACTAACAATCCCTAATTTTTGCATTATGGGGGCGGGGAGCACAGTGACGTATAACAACGGTTTTTAGGTTAAATCAAATGATAGTAATTTTATTACCAATCTTACTGGAACAGAAATTTAATAAAATACTTCTCGATCATGGTTGATAATGCATATGGAAAAGTTAAAGGATCACAGCTTAATGGTTGTCTAACTAAATCGACATTTAAATAAAGTTGATAATACCAGCAGTTAATATAATAAATTCTTGAACTAATTGAAACTTAAAATTAATTTAAATAAAAAGAAAACATACCAGAGCCAAGTGTATTATTCACGATATTATCAGAGAACTTACACTACAGAGAAATGACAATATCGGCGGTTCCTTTGATATTTTATGGCCGGTTCTAATAACATTGAACATGAGTGAAACACAACCTCTTACACTGAGAGAGAACTTTAAAGTTTGATGTACACTGAAAGTAATTGAGCATAATATGTTACGGTACCACATATTAAATATAATTAATAATAATAATAATATAATATAATGACAACTACACAATCTCTCACATGCGCAAATGAAAACGGTTAACGTGGAAAGCCCTGCTGTCGCTTCTCTTTGGAGTAAGTTCTCTGATATGATATCATGGGAACGTTAGACCGGTTTTCTGAGATATTCTGTAGCCCCACATTGCATGTGAGTGTTCCACAAGTGATAACAAATTGTTCATAAAAGGGTCTAGCCGGATAAGCATGTGAAAAATGCCCATAAAGGAAATTACTTGAAATGGGTATCAAAGTATTCCCTTGACCGTAAAAAAATATTTGTTACAGTATTATTCCAGAAATTCAAGGGGGAGCTGAATTTTTGCAAAAAAGGAAATTGTTTATTGAAATTTTATTACAACTTACGTCATTGACAAAAAAATTCTCGGATATAGTGGCCTACCAAACGAACTCAGACGTAAAATTAGAATTTTAAAAAATGAATAAAAATAAAAAGTGACCTTCTCTTGAAAAGGTGCTATCATGATTTTTGTCTAACAGACGCTCCTCTGCATCGCTAATGTACTCAATTTTTTTCAGATTTTTTTATTTGGTGGCTGAAAAAAAATAAAAACGTAGCCAAAAACTATTTATTAGTTAATACAATCACTGATTTCTACTAATATAATACGGTACGATCGGTGTTTTTTGGAATTCATGTTTTCTTTCAATTTCTTTCTAAGAGAAATATTGTTGCGATGCGGCTACTGTTGACTCTGTGCGTGACGCATACGGACATAAACATGTAACTGTAATCATAAATCTTCCATCACGAAGGTGGGGATGTAATCTATGATATTACCATGACAGTAGGGTTGTGCATCACTTCATGAACAACTTTATTTACTATATAGCAAGTTTAAAAATCTACATATAGTAAAATGAGATAAGGTCTCGACACACTAACTGAAAAACCTACATAGATTACAGGCCAAAATCTGATAGATATACTGGAATACGTCATTTTTGTGATTGTACCAAGCGGCTACAAACAGTTGCATGATGCTCGCACGTTGGGGCTGCTGGTTATTTACAAGGTAGATATCTATCTAGATCTGCAACAAGTTGGGCTGGCGTGACAGAAATATCACGACACACACAAAGTTCAGACCTGCTGACGAACTAGTTCTCTCCATCTTTCTGTATACCTCTGAGATATGGACTGTTAGGGAGACAGACAGACGACGTATTGATTCTTTCAAGATGTACACCTGAAGGCGCTTGCTACGAATTCTGTGGACAGCCCATCGTACTATTTCAATGCACTAAGAAGTATATCCCACAAAGCAGCTCTCCAGCATTGTATTCTACCGAATTCTCTCATTTTTTGGTCACACAACCGGTGAGAGGATAATATAAACGCCCCTCTTAACCTTGGGCTGATATTACCAAAGAGCTGTTGGAAGAGAGCTTTGGCGAAGCTGTGCGCTTAGCAGGCAACCGCGGCAGCTGGTGTGATCCTGTCAGACGTGCCATATAACAAAGAGAAGACAACTAGAATAATTAATGGATCTTAAAATGTCTGCCAAGATGCTGTAAATAACAAGAAAAGGAAGAAGATATCTATAATGAATTTATTAATCCAGCTGAAATTCTGGCCTCTATTTTTGATACCGCAAACGTGAAGATGGTGATAGACGAGGAAAGTAACGAGAATTAATTATTTTTTATGTTTAGTTAAAAATTATGTTATTAAAAAATGTAATAAATATTTGTTTTGAAGTTTTCATTTTTCTTCAACATGTGCCACCAAATAAAATATCTGGAAAAAATTGAGAGTATTAATAACACAAATGCGTGTCTGTCTGAAAAATATCATGATAGAATCTTTTCAAAAAATGCACTTTTGGGCATTTTGGATTCTTTATTTTTTAAAATTTGAATTTCGCTCCAAATACGATGCAATAATTTCTTCTGAGTTCATCTGAAAGATCTTTATGTTCGATCACTTTTCAAATTTTTTTATCCATTGCAACAAATTTTTAATTGACAATTGCCTTTTTTGCAAAAATTTAGCTTCTCCTTGGATTTCTGGAATAACACTGCAACAAATAATTTTTAAAGTCAAGGGAATACTTTGATGCCCATTTCATGTAATTTCGTTTATGGGCATTTTTTACATGCTTATCCGGCTAGACCTTTTCCACTGGGACCCAGGTTCACTTATGTTGTGGTGTCATATCCTTTTCAAAATAAATAATTAATAGTAATAAAGTCAGTAAAATAAAAACTTGTAAAGCTGCAACTATTTATTCAAGAGGGAAATCTTATTGTGATTTTAGGACATAAAATAATTATATCTAGTTAAGTAATGGAACAGGGCGAAGCTGCGGTTGCCTTGTGTTATCTAAATAATATATTGGGCTTAGGGATGTTTGGTCAGCAGCAAATTCAGTGTCAGCACTTTAGATCGTAATTATATATGTTGAACTTTAAGTAATTCTATTTATAGAGGTATATAGTAGTATACTAATGTGAATATACCCTAATATATCATTTTCAGAAACGCGAAAATTTGAATAAACTGACACAGGTGTTACTGCTGACCGTTACGCCATTTGCATGTGTAAAATGCTTACTTCAGCAAAGAATATAAATAAATGATAAGAAAACACAGAAATACATATAATAATATCCGTAATTAGACAATTGAAATTACTGGTTCGGAATACCGGCGCATTCACCAGAGTATAGACACGTATAATGATAGTTCATTGTGCATTGGTGCATTACTAAACCATTGTCGACTCTAATTTGATTTTAGATCTTTTGATGTCATTATATGCTACTTCTGACTTAGTGGTATGTTTTTAAGTTGGTGATGAAGACTGAAACAAACAAAAGCGCAGTTTCCATTTACTTTTATAAAAACAAAATTTTTTTTGATATTTATCAAATTTTTTTAGGTTACAACATTACGTAAATGATAGTGAGTTTTTAACATGTTAAAATAAAAATCTATATATTTTTTTGTGGCATTTGATTTTCTCCATTAGCCAATTACGTAATACATATTTGTTGCCTAATTAATTCCCCAAGTTAACCTAACACGACAGTAGAAAATATACACAGGATATATCACAAGGACACTCTTCTCGTCCAGGGGCTCGTCAGGAGATTTTTTCTTATTGTAACATTATACAGGTAGACCACGTTAAGGGGGTATATCTCACAATTATACAGTCTGATAAGCATATCTTAAAGTTTGAGTGTTCGTTAGATAAGGCAGTTTCTTTAGCAAGATGATCAGCGTGTTCATTATGTGGGATTTAACTCAAACAAAATTGAAGATATTTTATTTAGCATGACTGTGACACCGACGCATTGAATTACATGTCACTAAATCAGAATTTGTTCAATCTATATGAGTGTTGGTTCATTCAAATGATGGAAATTGTAACTTTCTGATACTTTTTTGTTTTAAACAATACAAGCAAAGGATGGATGGGAAAAATATACTTATATATATATATATATATATATATATATATATATATATATATATATATATATATATATATATATATATATATAATCACGCCCGAACTGGATGAAATTATACAGTCTGATAAGCATATCTTAAAGTTAGAGTATGTACGAGAATGAGCGGACTGTAATCTTTTAACTTTATAATTTTTGAGAAGTTTAATTCTAATTCATTAACGAATAAACGTGACAGCCAGGAACAAATGGCTTACCTTAATTGTAGTTTCCGGCATTCAATGGTGGCTTCTCGGTTGCAACCTGGACCCCTCACAGCACACAATAATGACACAACAATGTTCAATTTAAAATAAACAATTAAATGTAAATCACAAACGGCAAAATAAATATATATATGTGTATATCGAGACGAGCACTCAAGAAGAGGTTTTAAAAGTTGTCTGTTATCAATCTTCTCGCAAGCCACCCACACACTTGACTGTCACGTGGTCTCGCGGAAGAAAAAAAGTGAGGCAAAAAATATATATAGAGAATTTACATTTTACATTCATAAAAATTGAAAGTAAATTTATTTTATTAATAATTAAAAATAGGGACGAAACATACCGCTCACCTAAAATGGTACATTTTACAAAAATTTAGTTATTACAGGGCAAAGGACAAATTTTGGTAACAGGGCGTTTAAAAATGCCCTTGTGAGTGCGCACAGTGACAACGCGAGTTACGTCTTGTCCGGGAAATACTTCTACAACGCGGCCAAGGGGCCATTGCAAAGGTGGCAAAAGACTATCTTTAACAAGAACTAGTGTGTCGGGAATTATCGGAGTAGAGGGTTAAGTCCACTTACTCCGCTGTAAAAGAGTATGTAAATATTCCTTGTGCCATCTAAACCAAAAATCCTGATGCGCACGTTGTAGAAGTTGCCAACGTGTCAGCCGTCCTAATTTGACATCCTGTATGTTTGACTCTGGCAGAGCAGTCAATGGCTCCAAAGTTAAAAAATGACCTGGAGTCAATACGGAGAGGTCATTTGGGTCAGGGCTTAAGGGACATAATGGTCGCGAATTGAGAATTGCCTCGATTTGTACCAGTATTGTATAAAATTCTTCATAAGTAAAAATCTGTTCCCCTATGACTTGAGCTAAATGAGTTTTGACGGACTTTATTCCGGCCGCCCAAATACCTCCAAAGTTTGGAGCGGACGGCGGATTAAAATGCCAACGTATATGTTCTGTGCTGGCGGCTGCCTGCATATTTTGTAAGATTTCATTATTTGCACCCACAAAGTTAGTGCCACAGTCACTGTATACATCAGAGCAGCGACCGCGACGAGACATGAACCGGCGTAGTGCTGCTAAAAATGCTTGAGATGAAAGGTCAGATGCCAATTCCAAATGGACAGCCTTTGTCGCAAGACATACAAATAAACATATGTAAGCCTTCTGTGTTTTGGCTCCCCTAAGTTTACCCAATTTGATGAAGAACGGACCCCCGTAGTCCACACCCACTTGCGAAAAAGCTTTAACTTGGGATATTCTCACAGCGGGAAGGTTGCCCATTTGCGGCTGCGGTGAAATGGGGTTATGTCGAAAGCATTTATAGCACGAAGAGATTACTTTTCGAATAGAGCATTTAGGGGAAAGAATCCAAAAATTTTGGGACAGTAAATAATGAAGGGTTTGTAAACCTGGGTGCATATGTCGCTGATGGGTATCTTCTATAATCAAGTGAGTTAATCGGTGAGTACCGGGCAATAGAGCAGGGTGTTTTTGTTCAAACGACAAGGAAGAGTGGACTAAACGTCCGCCCACCCTGAGAATGTAGAAGAACGCACTACCGGGCGTCAAAATGACGCGACACCAATTTATTTCTCAGGGGGCGCCAGTCGCGTATTACCCCGTTCTTCTACCTCCCAGGCGGGTTCGAGATAAGATGCACTTCGGTAACCGAGTAATGGGACCAAGGCGGCACTACCACAGATCGGAAACTACGCTCTCTCTGGATCTGAATTCCCTCGTTAGGGGTTTAGGCACCTCTTAATTTCCTGAATTTTTGCATAAAAAAATCCCAACCGAAGAATTTCTCTGCGGAGGGATTAGTTTTGGTACGCGAAAATCACGTTTTGGTCCATTAATAACGGAATATATTTCTCAAAAAACGCATAAAAAAATCCCTCTCAAACCTCCGTAAAGCAACCAGAAGGTCGAACGTTAATACGAATTAACTCGACACATCCGGTTTTCTATACGAAAGTTCCAGGGATTATAGACCGTCAACAGGCCTCAAGATCAATTAAGAAATATTAGTTCAAAGAATCCGTTTATTTAACAGAATTGGTTATACAAAATTCTCAAGATAAGAATCGTGCCTTCCCCAATCAAGGTAGTGACTTTCAGACCATACAAGCGAGAGCGCTCACGCTAACGATCGATTAGGTAGAAAAGATTCATACGTACCTTCTCAGAATCAAAATGTGAGCTTTTTGAATCATTTCAGACTCTGGGTAAATGAATAATTAAGGCTGACTGAAATTAACTTAAAAAAGTTTTACTAAATGAATTTAGTTTCGCTAGAGACTACTTAGCTTTTAAGTTCTTGTATCATGGAGATTCACGTACTCAAACACATTCAGAGGACTTATTACTGCATAAGTTGAGTGGCGTTCGATCAGTCCACGACTTACTAACCCTTATCACAGTCGATTAATAATATCGATTTGGCAGCGTCTCACCTTCGAGCGACTATTAGGCAAAATTGAATTTTTGGATTTTTATGCCCAAGGCGTTTTCCCCTATAACTTTGTCATTTGAAAAGCCCCGTTATTGGCTTTTCTACCATCGCTTTGTCTGGACTACTCAACGCGCTCGACCAAATTGCGAGCCGCTGAGTCAATCCAAACTCTTTCCATGCGAGAAACCGGCCTTGTACATGTGCATTGATTTTTATCAATTTTTGCTTATCGGCACTACGCCGGCTTTGACAAAATCTTCTATTTTGCCTTTTGGATGCAGTGCATCGTTAAAATTTTATGCTCATACTTTAGAATTGTGCTTTCAATGACCGTACCTCAAAGGTCAATGTCTTTGGTTGAGGAATAAAAAATAAAAAATAATTTAAAGTATATTTTCGTGGTACTTTTTAAACTGACTTCGTGGTACTTTTGAAAAATCCATTTTAAGACCAATTTTAGCGTACTTTTGAAAAATCGATTTTCGAGCCAAATTTCAAGGTACTTTTGAAAAACTAATCTGCGGGTGAAATTTTGGCGTACTTTTGAAAAATCGATTTTCAAGCCAAATTTCAAGGTACTTTTGAAAAGTTAATCTGCGGGTGAAATTTTGGCGTACTTTTGAAAAATCGATCTTCAAGCCAAATTTCAAGGTACTTTTGAAAAGTTAATCCGCGGGTGAAATTTTGGCGTACTTTTGAAAAATTGATTTTCAAGCCAAATTTCAAGGTACTTTTGAAAAGTTAATCTGCGGGTGAAATTTTGGCGTACTTTTGAAAAATCGATCTTCAAGCCAAATTTCAACGCAGTTTTGAAAAATTAGTCTGCAAGTGAAACTTTGGCGTACTTTCGATAAATCGATTCTTGGGCCAAATTTTGACGCCCTTCCAAAAATATTATTTTTTCAAAGTCCAATTTATGGTACCTTTGAAAAAGTATATTATTCATAAATCTTTGTCATTATATACTTCTACTCTGATATTCTGAACCAAAAACATTTTTCCTAAGTGAAAATTCGGTGTTTCTTCGAATTTTCGCCTGGTCATTTCCAACGCCTTATAGAACCCAAAACGGTCCTTGTGGACTGATCTGCGCCTCTGCAGACTCCCAAAAATGTCTTTAAATGAAATTTTTGCCTAAGTCGAATTTTGATTATGTCTTCAACTTAGGACGATTTTGGAGAGTTCTACAACACTCCCCTCCTTTGGTTGAATCTTTTCTACTCATCGATCGCCTTTAATTTCCATATTCACTTGTATGTCTGTATGCCTTCATTTGACGGTCTGACCTATGTACAGATGTTTAAAAATAACGGCCTTAATTGGGGCAGACGGCTGATTCGCCTATCTAACTTAAAAATAAATACATTTTTTAAACAATACGCCAAGTTGATACAACATTTTTATCAACTTAATTACACCCGCGTCGAGGTGCGAAGCGTAGCACAATTTTGATTAGCGTCCACTCTCACTAATTCGTTGCACTCGCTTTTTCGCCTTGGTCTCGCTCTTGCTTAACTTCGGCCCTTTCTAGAAGAGTCTGTCTATATCTCCATGCCGCAGCTTGGACGGTCCTCGCCTTTGAGTTCCAGACTTCACCATGCCGCGCCCTTGCGACAGGCTGGGTCATCTTTCCATTTCTGCACATGGAAAATGCAGTTCTGCAACTAGATTGACTTTTTAGCAAGTCGTCGACTGGGACGCGTCGACTAACAAACACAATGTGTTGTTTTTAATGAAATATTTTTCTAACATGAATTTTGTTAACTTATAATGGTTAGAAATTGGTTCTTCGTAAGGTAGATTGAATCGGCTTACGATACTCGTGCGGTCATCACTACTTTGTGAAAAAAGTATAAAAAAAAAATTGAAGCGTCTTCTTGAGTGAAGAACGACTTCTGAAACTCGTCTCGTAGTTTCTACTTCGTAAGGTAGATTAAATCGGCTTACGATACTCGTGCGGTCATCACGACTTGTGAAAAAAGTATAAAAAAAAAATTGAAGCGTCTTCTTGAGTGAAGAACGACTTCTGAAACTCGTCTCGTAGTTTCTACTTCGTAAGGTAGATTAAATCGGCTTACGATACTCGTGCGGTCATCACGACTTGTGAAAAAAGTATAAAAAAAAAAAATTGAAGCGTCTTCTTGAGCGAAGAACGGCTTCTGAAACTCGTAGTTTCCATTTGGGGTATACGTTAATTTTGTTGACTTAAAATGATTAAAATAGAAGTTGTCTTCTTGCATAAGAAAAACAGCTTCCGAAACTCGTACTGATTCGTACTTATGCCTACGTCCATTACTCGAACTTGGCGGCTCTCGCTCTTGAGAGCTAGGCTTACCGGATCGCGCTCTTGCGTCGGGTTCGCCGTCTTTCCATGTCTGCTCATGAAGTAGACTTTAAATTTTCGATTCGACCGCATATAGGTCAAAATCGCCACTTAGAATTTTGAGAAAATATATAAAAAAAAAGCAAAAAAACGGCTATTAGCCGTGGTCGACCTCGGAAATATCTAGAGGTGACTCTTCTATATCTGGCTCATCTCGAGCATCATCGGGGTCTCGACTTATTACATCTGGCTCATCTTGAGCACTTGCGGGAACATTGATTTGAACTAGTGTGGTATCGCTACGTCGCTCTGACCTGGGCGCGATCTCATTGTCTGATGAGGAAGCGTCGTCACTAAGATGAGTTTCATCCGGACTATCTTCTGATTCTTCAGACAATTCTAATTCAACATCGGGATCTCCCTTAGGTGCCGGCCTGATGGCATCGACATGCAATCTCGTCGAAGTTACTCCCTTGTGAATGAGGTAAACTTCATTGGACAATCTCTTTAAAACCTTGTGTGGCCCACTCCACGACGGTGTGAAGGTATGATCCTTCCTGATCCTTTTAGTCATTACCATATCTCCCACTTTATATACGACCGGCGTTACCGCCACTTTGGGCGCGTAACGCCATTGGTAATTTGTTTGATTTTTACGAATCTCCTTGACTCTTTCAAGGCGGGGAACGTCCGCTTGATTACGACGTTCTTGTCTATAAGCGAACATATTCCAATCACCAATCTGCGGTAATTCATAGCCGAGTACTACGAAACTGGGCGTATGCCCCGTAGCGGCGTTTTTTCTTGTTCTCAAGATATATGCCATCTGACTAACATGTCGATCCCACTCGTCGTTGGGTGAACCATATAATAAGGTTTTTAAGATCTTCTTAGCTTCTTGCACCCTCCTTTCTATTGGATTGGCCTGTTGGTGGTAAGCTGCTGTGAAGAATCTTTCAATATTGTTACGTGTACAGAACGTATCGTAAAAGCCGGAATTGAAGTGGCCTCCCTGGTCGGAAATGATGACCCTCGGAACGCCATATCTCGCCACTAGTTCCTCTTCGATAAATTGTGCTATTGTTTTTCCACTGACTTGGCTTCGACCCACTTACTAAATACATCCTCTACCATTAATATATATCGGTTATCTGCATCTTTGGTTCGCTGAAGCGGTCCTATTACATCGACGCTTAGAACTTCGAACGGATGCGATGGAGCATGGCTTCTGAGAGGAGCCTTTGGTTGTGACTGTCTGCTTTTTACGGAATTACAAATAATGCACTCATTTAAATATTTGTTAACTAGTCTCGACAAATTATTAAAATAATAGCGGCCCGAGATGATTCTAACAGTTTCATCGCGGCCGGGGTGACCTACTTCCGGTCGGTCGTGAAAATGAGATATTACTCTCATGACCATACGTTTTGGTACGTATAATTTTTCTTTGACATTTTCGCCTCTCGTCCAAAGTGTTCCGCCTATCACTTGTCGTGTATTGACGAATTTCACCTCTGCCTCGGTTTTATTTGCTTGTCGCACTAGAGTATTCCATCGTTCAATTTGGTCTTGGATATCTCTGGAGTGCGTTTGCGCTTCTCTGACCTGATCGTTTAATTCCAATGTGGTAATCACTGATATTCGTTCCTTGTACGAGAATTTTGGTGGATACATCCTTTCCTCTTCGTTGTTTGCTTCGACGTTTGGGCCTTGAGGATTCCTGCTAAGATAGTCTGCCAATATATTTTCCTTGCCGGGACAATGTTCTATGGTGAAGCTGTATTCCTGAAGTAATAATGACCAACGTGTAAATTTCGTTTTCTCGTCCTTATGCTTATTTAACCATAGTAAAGCTCGATTGTCGGTTTTGACTATAAATGGACGGTCTGCCAAATATATTTTGTATTTCCTTATATAATTAACGACGCTCAAACATTCCAATTCATTGATATGGTATTTTCTCTCCGTCGGAGATAACGTATTACTAGCATAAGAGACGATGTGCTTCTGGTCATTATCCCCCAATTGATATAATACTGCAGATAATCCTATTAAGGATGCGTCCGTCTGCAGTATGAACATTTTATTGAAATCTGGCCGGTGCAGTCCTAGAGGTTTATTTAATACCTCTTTCAGTAGGATAAAGGATTCTTGGGCTTCTGTATTCCACTTATAGCGCCAGTCCTTCGAGAGTAGTCGGGTCAAGGGCTTAGTAATTATTGCAACATTCGGGATATATTCACGTACCCAATTACATAGGCCAAGGAAACTCTGAAGCTGGCGCCTTGTCGTAGGCACAGGATAGCTCTGTATCTGCAGAATATGTTTTTCTAAAGGTTGAGTAGTATTGGCATTTATCTTATGCCCGAGATAGGTTATACTGGATGTGGCTATCACACATTTTTCTGGTGACACTTTTAAATTATGTAAACGTAGGCGTTCAAAGACGGCTCTCAGATGGTTTACATGCTGATCTATATTTTCACTGTAGATGATAATATCATCGAGATATACTTTACAGAAATGATGCAAGTAGCCGGTCAATACGTCTCTTGCCATAAATTTTTGGAACGTACATGGAGCGGTCTTCAATCCGAAAGGCATCACGTTAAATCGGTAAGATGCTCCATCTAATGTTGTAAACGTAGAATAATTTTTTGACGACTCCTCAAGAGGGATTTGCCAATATCCGCTCTTGAGGTCCAACACCGTAAATATGTTGGCGTTTCCTAGATCCTTTATACTCTCGTATATCTTAGGTAAGACGGATGCTTCGTCTTCCGTTACTTCATTTAAGTGACGATAATCAATGCAGAAGCGAGGCTTCTTGCCGGGCCTTTCTATTATAATGGGAGGCGAACTGTACTGAGCGGTACTCGGTTCTATAACTCCGGCTTTCAGCATCTCTTCAATTTGATCGTACATAACTTTTTTCTTAGTAGGAGACATAGGGTAAGGTTTGATATTGAACGGGCGGTCGTCTTTAACTTTTATTTTATGTTTCGTTGTCACCGTGGTAGCTTGGGTAGGCACCGCGGTGAACAATTCAGCGAATTCCTCGAATAGAGGTTTTAAATTATCGTTTCCGATGATCAGGGAAGCCGGCATTGCTTCCTTGCTTGATGTGCCGCTTGATTCCAGAAGACGGTTATTCGCTCTTCAGTGCCGACGTAGACACATTTACGTTGATAATCGAATACGACATTGTGAGCATATAAAAAGGGGGCTCCCAGAATGAGCTCTTCGTTTAAATTTTGAATGACCTGAAACGTGGTCTGAAAGGGTACATCTAGTACATTAACGTTTATGGTCGTAGTCCCGAGGGATTCTACTAAACCATCGCCACAAGCCATAACAAACGTTTGGGGAGCTGTAAGTTGATCAATATCGTTCAAAAATTTCGGTTGGATAATATTCCTTGTCTAACCTGTATCCAATAAAGCGTTAACCGCTCGATTATTAATTATAATCTTAATGCGAGGCAGAGGAAAAGCGTCGTTAGTTTGATTGATAGATTCTAATGGAGTGAATCGGTGGGGAGATAGGTTGACTTCTTGATCCTTAAACAGGTAATTAAGGTCACGAAGGTCATCGAAGTTTTTTTTTAATTTAAACTTCTTACTTCGGAGCTTCCCCGAGGGTCGCTTCGAGCCTGCTGGGGCCTGGTAGGCGGGGCTGGTACAGTTCGGCCTGGGCCATCGCCTCTGACCCCCGCTTGGTTTCCCGTATTCATATTACGATAGGGATTGTTTGGGCATTCCGCATGAAAATGCCACTGCTCCGTTGGGCAGTATCTGCAAAGGCGATACGGGACTCGGGAGTTCCTTACGTCTCCAGTACCCCTTCTCGGTATATCCCCTCTGGGCAGCGAGGAAATATTATTTGCAAAATGCACCCTTGTTGCTGGCGGATTATCTCTTCTTTGAGATCCATTGAATGGTGTCCTAGATGCACCAAAGGAACTGGAGGACGGCTTCGCTAATGCGGAGGGTTCCGTTCTCCAGTTACTGCTCGATTGCTGATTCCCTTGAGCTGAAGCGGTAGAGGTGGACGCTTCTTGGTCCTTGCTTTTTTTGACATTTTGCAGAGCCTCGAATTCTTTATTCTCATCCATGATTTTGGCCATTTGTTCGGTCATCGTCACTAGTGTATTTGTATCTAGTATGACGGCACTCTTTAGGAGCATTTTCATATCAGGTCTCAACTGATTGAAGATGGTAGCCGCCTTCATCGCCTCCGGCTTAAACGGATCGATCCTCTTGAAGAGGCATACCTTCCTGGAAATAAATACTGACGTATTTTCCTCGGCATCTTGTTTCTTGCCATATAAATTAGCTACTGCTTCGGTGAGTACTTCACCTGAATCGTAACGGCTTCTGAACCGCTCGAGGAATAGAGGATACGTGGTAATTAGGGTTCGGTATTGTTCGAACCATTTCCTAGCATCGTCTTTGAGCTGTTCTGATATTTTATACAGACGGTCGTTATCCTGCGTAATTCGTACTCGGACGAAAAATTCCTCCATATGATGAATGAAGGTTTCAGGGTCTTCGTGTTCGAAGCCATGAAATTCCGCATTTGGATGCTTCGACCGATACTTATGCTCGTGCGTGGCTTCGCTTAGAGCTTTGGCAAGACCTGCTGCCATTTGGGCGAACACTTGTTCTGAGGAGGGCTGTATGACTCCTTCAGTGGTACTCGGGCCTACCCCCGAACTACCCAGTACATCCTCCGCGCACGGCCTCTCTAACCCTCTAGAGACGTTGTCCATCACAGATGTCGGCTCGTCGTAAAACTGGAAAGGCGTTGATTCATCCATATCCTTTCCAGAAAGCCCTGCTGACTAACAACGCCCCACGTTGGGCGCCATGTAGAAGAACGCACTACCGGGCGTCAAAATGACGCGACACCAATTTATTTCTCAGGGGGCGCCAGTCGCGTATTACCCCGTTCTTCTACCTCCCAGGCGGGTTCGAGATAAGATGCACTTCGGTAACCGAGTAATGGGACCAAGGCGGCACTACCACAGATCGGAAACTACGCTCTCTCTGGATCTGAATTCCCTCGTTAGGGGTTTAGGCACCTCTTAATTTCCTGAATTTTTGCATAAAAAAATCCCAACCGAAGAATTTCTCTGCGGAGGGATTAGTTTTGGTACGCGAAAATCACGTTTTGGTCCATTAATAACGGAATATATTTCTCAAAAAACGCATAAAAAAATCCCTCTCAAACCTCCGTAAAGCAACCAGAAGGTCGAACGTTAATACGAATTAACTCGACACATCCGGTTTTCTATACGAAAGTTCCAGGGATTATAGACCGTCAACAGGCCTCAAGATCAATTAAGAAATATTAGTTCAAAGAATCCGTTTATTTAACAGAATTGGTTATACAAAATTCTCAAGATAAGAATCGTGCCTTCCCCAATCAAGGTAGTGACTTTCAGACCATACAAGCGAGAGCGCTCACGCTAACGATCGATTAGGTAGAAAAGATTCATACGTACCTTCTCAGAATCAAAATGTGAGCTTTTTGAATCATTTCAGACTCTGGGTAAATGAATAATTAAGGCTGACTGAAATTAACTTAAAAAAGTTTTACTAAATGAATTTAGTTTCGCTAGAGACTACTTAGCTTTAAAGTTCTTGTATCATGGAGATTCACGTACTCAAACACATTCAGAGGACTTATTACTGCATAAGTTGAGTGGCGTTCGATCAGTCCACGACTTACTAACCCTTATCACAGTCGATTAATAATATCGATTTGGCAGCGTCTCACCTTCGAGCGACTATTAGGCAAAATTGAATTTTTGGATTTTTATGCCCAAGGCGTTTTCCCCTATAACTTTGTCATTTGAAAAGCCCCGTTATTGGCTTTTCTACCATCGCTTTGTCTGGACTACTCAACGCGCTCGACCAAATTGCGAGCCGCTGAGTCAATCCAAACTCTTTCCATGCGAGAAACCGGCCTTGTACATGTGCATTGATTTTTATCAATTTTTGCTTATCGGCACTACGCCGGCTTTGACAAAATCTTCTATTTTGCCTTTTGGATGCAGTGCATCGTTAAAATTTTATGCTCATACTTTAGAATTGTGCTTTCAATGACCGTACCTCAAAGGTCAATGTCTTTGGTTGAGGAATAAAAAATAAAAAATAATTTAAAGTATATTTTCGTGGTACTTTTTAAACTGACTTCGTGGTACTTTTGAAAAATCCATTTTAAGACCAATTTTAGCGTACTTTTGAAAAATCGATTTTCGAGCCAAATTTCAAGGTACTTTTGAAAAACTAATCTGCGGGTGAAATTTTGGCGTACTTTTGAAAAATCGATTTTCAAGCCAAATTTCAAGGTACTTTTGAAAAGTTAATCTGCGGGTGAAATTTTGGCGTACTTTTGAAAAATCGATCTTCAAGCCAAATTTCAAGGTACTTTTGAAAAGTTAATCCGCGGGTGAAATTTTGGCGTACTTTTGAAAAATTGATTTTCAAGCCAAATTTCAAGGTACTTTTGAAAAGTTAATCTGCGGGTGAAATTTTGGCGTACTTTTGAAAAATCGATCTTCAAGCCAAATTTCAACGCAGTTTTGAAAAATTAGTCTGCAAGTGAAACTTTGGCGTACTTTCGATAAATCGATTCTTGGGCCAAATTTTGACGCCCTTCCAAAAATATTATTTTTTCAAAGTCCAATTTATGGTACCTTTGAAAAAGTATATTATTCATAAATCTTTGTCATTATATACTTCTACTCTGATATTCTGAACCAAAAACATTTTTCCTAAGTGAAAATTCGGTGTTTCTTCGAATTTTCGCCTGGTCATTTCCAACGCCTTATAGAACCCAAAACGGTCCTTGTGGACTGATCTGCGCCTCTGCAGACTCCCAAAAATGTCTTTAAATGAAATTTTTGCCTAAGTCGAATTTTGATTATGTCTTCAACTTAGGACGATTTTGGAGAGTTCTACAACAAGAACACCCTCATTATCAAGAAATGGGGATAATTTTCGAAGATATTTAGGTAGAAGTCGTTTTTGTTTAAGGAGAGAAATTTCACGATTAAATGTAACATACTGTACATATTTAGTTAAAAGTAAAAGAGCTTTATTCAAATCAAATACAGAGAGGGTGCCGGATTTTCGATCGGCTGAGTGTTTTGCATTGTGCACAAATCTTATAAGGTACGAGACAATGCGTAAAATTTTCGAAAGCGAGGAGAAACGATCCAAAAGAGTAGTGAGTGTATCTAGAGTGACAAAAGCGGATAATGTAAGTTTTCTTTGTTCCTCTACAGTTTCAGAAACAATAAATTTGTTGACAGGCCAAGAATCTTCCGAAAAACAAAGCCAAGGTGGCCCCACCCACCATATAGAATTGTTTAACAATTCAGATGGTAACAGACCTCTAGAGGCGCAATCAGCCGGGTTGTCTTGTGAACTCACATGATATCAATTTTCTGGAGATACTTTGTCCTGAATTTGGGTCACCCTGTTAGACACAAAAGTAGACCACTTGTGAGGGGATGATTTTATCCAAGATAATGTTACTGTAGAGTCTGACCAAGCGTATATTTTAGTAAATGTAATTATAGATGAGTAAATATTTTTAACAAAGAAAAGCAAATCAGAGAGAAGTAGTGCTGCGCACAGTTCAAGGCGCGGTATTGAGATTTTTTTCAAGGGTGCAACTCTAGATTTTGCACAGACAAAAAATGTATGAATAGTGTGATCGTTATTAATGACACGAAAAAATATAGCTGCGCCATAGGCCCGTTCGGAGATATCGCAAAATCCGTGAATTTCGAAGACATAAAATTATCAACAATTAAACGTCGGAGTAATTTGATAGAGGAAAGTAATGACATTTCAGATTTATACTGAGACCATTTTGAGATCACTTCAGGCGGTGGATTTTCATCCCACTGTATGCCTAAACTCCATAAATTTTGTATCAAAAGTTTCGCAAATAGTGTGACAGGTGTGAGAAATCCAAGAGGGTCAAAAATACGCGCTAATTCAGAAAGAATTGTACGCTTTGTACAGGGTTTCTCATGAAGAGTAACATTATACGAGAATATATCAAGAGAAGGTTGCCATTGTAGGCCTAATATTTTAATTGGGGTATCATTGTTAAAATCCAAGGAGAGAGAATGAGTTTGTAAAAGAGAGCTTGGTAAATGAGATAATAAAGTTTGGTTATTGCTCGCCCACTTGCGAAGTTCAAAACCGCCCTTTTGCAAAAGCTGAATTAATTGAGATTGTACACATAAGGCTTTATCAAGGGAATCACATCCCGAAACAACATCATCCACATAGGTATCAGTCGCTAGAACTTCTGAGGCAAAAGGAAAAGAATGTTTTTCTTCCTTAGCTAGCTGGAGAATAGTACGAATAGCTAGAAAAGGAGCACAAGATACTCCATATGTGACAGTTTTCAAGCGGTAATCTTGAATAGGGTCAGAATTAGAAAATCTCCAAATAATTCGTTGAAAATCTTGCTGTGACTTTGTGATTAAAATTTGACGATACATTTGTTTTATGTCTGCTGTGAAAACAACAGAGTGAACTCGAAATCTTAACAAAATAGAAACTATATCTTGTTGAAGTTTAGGCCCAGTTAAAAGAGTTTCATTAAGAGAAATATTATTTGAAGATTTGGCGGACGCATCAAACACTACTCTTAATTTTGTAGTACTACTTTCAGGCTTCAGTACGCAGTGATGGGGTATATAATAATGAGGGGTATCAAGGAGTATATTTTTTAGAGGTTCCATATGACCGGCAGAGAGATAATCCTTCATGAAATTGCAGTATTCTAAATAGAGCGAGGGTTCCTTAAGTAAGCGGCGTTCTAAAGCATAGAAACGTCGGAGTGCTACGTCGCGAGAATTTTCAAAAATTGGCATCGAAATACTGAAGGGAAGTGATACTATATAACGTCCTGAACTGTCCCTGGTGCATGTTTCCGAAAATATTTGCTCCGCAAGCTGATCGTCAGGGGACACAGAAACTTTGTGGGGGACCTGCCTCCCAAAATCGTTTGACAATATTGTCAAGTGAAAAATCGAGAACACTTAAACATGAGGTGACAGGAAGTGAATTTGAGCATTGTACTCTGCCCATAATAATCCAGCCGAAAACAGTGTTGAAAGCTACGGGTTCATTTATACTACTTAGTTTGGAATCACCCTTAAAAATAAAGGCAAATACGTCTGCGCCCAGTAACATATCTATAGGCCCAGAAATATTAAAATACGGATCTGCTAAATTTAACTTAGAAAATTGTTGAAAATTATGAGTAGAAATGTCTACACTAGGCATATTCGCACAAATTTGAGGTAAAATCGCAAAATCGAGAGTAAAAATAGGCTGAGGTTGATCTCGCGGCTTAAGGGTGCAAGTTACCCTTGTGTGGAAGCAGAAGACATCTGACCTAAACCTCGTACGGCTAGAGATAAGGGAGTGCGCCTAAGCCCAAGTCTATTGCAGCATTTACTAGTAATAAAATTAGCTTGGCTTGCACTGTCCAGTAAAACACGAACTTTCTGGAAATTCCCATGAATATCCCGGACATTTATTTGAGCAGTTGAAAGTAATACAGTCGTATTAACTGGTACAATATTCGTTAATGTATTTATTTGAGCAGAAGATGATGTACACGGATCAGAATTCGGTTGAGTTTGAGAATTATTTAAAATATGATCAACTGAAGGTAAATTAATGTATTGGTTCGAAACTTTGGCTTCGAAATGTAAAAGCGTGTGATGCTTGCGTAAACATTTTTTACATGTAGTGACAGAAGTACAAGTTGTCGAGTTATGTTTAAAACCAAGACAATTTGTGCACCATTTATTGATTTTTACAACATTAAATCTTTCGTGCGGGGTTTTAGAGAGAAATTGAGGACAATTATAAATTAAATGCTCTGACTTACACAGTGAACATGACATCTTATTTTTATTAACATTTGCATTTAGAAAAAATGAAGAGCTTGGTTTATTTTTTGAGACCGTCGGGAAAGGGGCATTATGGGTGCTTTTGCCCTTTTTGTTTTTTGCAAAAGCAACAGTATCAAAAGCCTGGCATTGTTTAGTTAAATATTCTACAAGAATATTATAATGTTGAGCATTATCTGCTTTTAATAATAAATTGCAATCAAGTTCAAAACGCGTAGCAGTTGTACAATCTAAGCGATCAAGTAGCATATTAAACAAAATAAAGTCCCACTGTTTAACAGGATACTTTAAGTTTTCCAATGCAGCTACATTTTCAACAAATGTGTTTAACAAATGACGTAATGATTGAGGATTATCACTGCTGTTAGATAAACTTTTAGTATTGTCTATTTCACGCCAATGAGAAGTTGCAATTAATCTTTTATCTTCATAGCGATGTTTCAAAGCATTATACGCAATACAATAATTATCCCCTGTCATTGGAGTGCATTTAACAAGAGTTAGAGGAGTGCCCTTTAAAGAATTAATCAAGTAATTAAATTTCTCAACATTTGACAACGCTTGGTTTTCATTAATCATAGAATCAAACATGTCAATAAAAGTTTTCCACATTTTAATATCACCATCAAATTTTGGAATTTCTAATTTAGGTAACTTTATGTGGTTAGGACGAGAAAAAGTGTCATCAAGAATTCTATCTGAGGTTTGATCAGCAAATAATTGCTCATGAATGGCCTGAATATGAAAATAATTATTATCAAAATCTGCTCTAATTTTATTTTGTTCATTTAAATCTACATTTTCTACAGTTGCTAAAATAGACAATAAAGTTGAATGTTGCTTTTCGAAATCATCGAAGATTAATTCAAGATGCTTATAGCGCATTTTAAAATGAGAATGCATTTCTTTTTCGAGTAAAGCTCTGTCCGCAATACTTTTTAATTCAGAAAGACGATGTATATCAGTTGTTCTTTGAGCAATTAGTTGTTTTATTTTGTTTGATTGACTCATTTTGAAAGAAATTAATCAAAATATTACTTAAAACAAATAATATTTACGAGTGAGAGAGTGTGAGAGAGAGGATGAGAGAGAGAGTACGAGAGACCGGCGCAAAATCCGTCAAAAATAAATTGATGTGCCTGTGTGAAAGTGATAATAATTGTAAATAACTACTGAATTTTATACAAAATTACTAACTACAATTCTTTAGTATTTAATACAATACAGATAGCTATATCTAAATATATATATTTATGATGCAAAATAAAAAAATAGATAAACTGAGATCTTTAATAATGGGTATAATTTTATATTTGATTAAAATGTGAAATTAGGACGAGAAACATTCAATTAAACTAACCTAAACGTTTGGTAAGGTACGAGGTACGATACATACGTGTGGGCGTGATAATGAGATGTGATGCGAGGGGTAGAGTAGGGCAAAATGCGCACACTAAGCTGAGCGTTCGGTACCTACAAATTTGACCTTTGCACCTGTTAACCGAAATAATTAAACTTTATATGAATGAGATACTTGTATGATTTTATTAGAATTAAAAATTTAATATTATACAAAATTATAAAATATTTAAATGGCCGAAAGCCGTGACCAAAATACAAAACATCCGGCTCGTAAGGTCCAAAAAATATGTACGAGAATGAGCGGACTGTAATCTTTTAACTTTATAATTTTTGAGAAGTTTAATTCTAATTCATTAACGAATAAACGTGACAGCCAGGAACAAATGGCTTACCTTAATTGTAGTTTCCGGCATTCAATGGTGGCTTCTCGGTTACAACCAGCACACAATAATGACACAACAATGTTCAATTTAAAATAAACAATTAAATGTAAATCACAAACGGCAAAATAAATATATATATGTGTATATCGAGACGAGCACTCAAGAAGAGGTTTTAAAAGTTGTCTGTTATCAATCTTCTCGCAAGCCACCCACACACTTGACTGTCACGTGGTCTCGCGGAAGAAAAAAGTGAGGCAAAAAATATATATAGAGAATTTACATTTTACATTCATAAAAATTGAAAGTAAATTTATTTTATTAATAATTAAAAATAGGGACGAAACATATTTGTTAAATAAGGAAGTTTCTTTAGCAAGATGATCAGCGTGCTCGTTATGTGGGACTCATATATGGGATTTAACTCAAACAAAATTGAAGAGTATTTTTATTTAACACACATTGAAGAAGATTTATATGAGAATATATGAATTTGTGAGGTGTAATTAAATATTCCACAAAAAGCTCAAACAGTCCACATAGATTATTGATTCCTTGACTTGATTACATTTAATGGTAGTCACAAACACAGAACTTCATTTTGAGTTCTTTATCTATGTATTTAAAACGTAAGGTTTCCATTATACAATCCAGGGACGGAAACCGAAATTTATTTCGATTCGGTTTCGGTTACGGTTAAGTGACGTACACCATTTTCGGTTTCGGTTACGGTTAGGAAAAATTCGTAATTACGGTGCGGTTTTCGGTTACGGTTTAGGTTTAAATTAAATTAATGCTTGCAGGGACCGAAAACGAAATTTTTTTCGGCTCAGTTACACGTACACCATTTTCGGTTTTCGGTTACGGTTTCGGTTTTATAGAATCTCTCATTTCGGTGTTCGGTTTCGGTTGGAAAAAATCGTAATTACGGTGCTGTTTTTGGTTACAGTTTCGGTTCGGTTACAGTCCCTGATACAATCCGCCATGAGCTCCCACTAGAGCAATTTTCATATATATTTTTTATAATTAAAACTACTGACCTAGAGATTTGCTTATTTTTCCTAATCCATTATTTCCATATTTCCATATTAGCTTGATCAAATGGTGTTCAAAAGTCTAATTTAGAAGTTACCGAAAAACTACCATTTGATCAGGCTAGCCTGATCAAAATGGTGTTCAAAAGTGCCTGTCTCGTAAAATGAGTCCGGTAGAAGGTTTCTCAGCGGAATTATATGTTTTTTGGGATGTTGAATACGAATCTGAAGTTTGCTGCCTCGTAGTAGTACCGGCTCAGGTCGAAATTTTCGGAGTTTTTCCGGTTTTCCGCTCATATCTTGCAAACGCCGCGTCGTATGGAAAATATTACTGTATTCAAAGTTGAAGGGCATTAAATTCTGCGTCGAATGGCCTTCCTAACTTCCAAATTAGACCACCGTCTAAAAGTGAGTATTGCAGTGTTGGTAAAAATTGCCTTTTTTCGACTGACGATGGCGACCTTATAAATCGGTCTAATTTGGAGAATTTAGTTCTCTTCAACTTTGAACAGAGTAATATTTTCCATACGACGCGTCGTTTGCAAGATATGAGTGGAAAACCGGAAAAACTCCGAAAATTTCGAGGTTTTTTGCGTTTATCGACCTGAGCCGGTACTGCTACGAGGCAGCAAACTTCAAACATATAATTCCGCTGAGAAACCTTCTACCGGACTCATGTTACCGAAAAACTACTATTTGATCAGGCTATATGTAAAAAAATCAAGATTGCTCTAATTTAAGTGCTTGCAGAGGCATATGCTTTAAATTGGTTGGTATCTGGTATGTAATGCTGTGTCCGGCTTTGCTATTACTAAGCCTTTCATTTCTCCCTTCAGGCCCGAGCTGTTCAGCCACATCGTAGACTCCTTTTTGTCTACTGCTGGATGATTGAGGTCGCGGAAGAATTGTCCATGCATCGGCTTTACACGAAACACTTATATTTTCCTCCTTTCGAGGCTGTCTTAAATTGTATTCATGGCGACCTCGTCAGTGGTTTCGGCTTCCAGGCATTTTTCCTGGATTTTACGCGCTTCCTTCTGGGAAAATCTTATCCCCATCATGCTACTTAACCAGATGGGTGAATTTGTCCTTCCCTGTCGGGTATACGCGCTCAGCCTTACGATAGAGGAGTCATAAGCAAATTCTAGCTCTATTAATTCAGGGCCGCCATACTTCTTCTTAACGTATAACCTGTGCACGTCTGCTTTCGGATGATGGATTTAGTCCATTGTTAGGATTTTTATTATCTTCCTTTTGTCCATTTTCGCGATGTCGCTTCGAAGCTAATTGGAATTCTAAAACAGTGTTTATTGCTGTCTCCTATTGTTATTGGCTTTTAACGCGGTCTTAAGAGTTTGCCTAATTCGACAGCAGTATTCCCTCTCAACCCCGCTTTTCCCCCAGATCGATACGTTGTCTTGCAGATTGATCAGTCAGCGCGATGTTCTGGCTATTCATTATCTTTATCATTATCAAAAGGCATTCGATCAAATTTATCATTACGTGCTTATCACCAGACTAGAGAGCATTGGCGTCTCTAACAGCTTTTTAACCCTATTAAAGTCCTATCTACTAGATAGAAGGCAATTTCTTGAATATGAAGGACTTCAATCACATTATATTACCCCCTCATCTGGGGTCCCTCAGGGGTCAAACTTAGGTCCGCTATTGTTTCTCATATTTATAGATAACTTAGCTCAGATAGTAAACATTCCAAAACTTTTCTATGTGGAAGATTTTTAATACAATATCCACGCATCAAGACTGCCTAGTTATACAAAATTGTATCAATAAGATATCCCAGTGGTGCAATAGAAATAACTTGCTCTTAAACATATCTAAATGCTTCATAACATCATTCGCTAAAAAAATCGAACATATTGATTATCAATACCAAATTAACGATATTGTCATCACCAGATCCCTTGAAATCAAAGATCTCGGCATATCCTTCGATCGAAAGTTCAATGTCATTATACATGTAAATAATATAGTGTCAACGGCTAATAGAATGTTAGGATTTGTTATAAGAAACTGCAGACATTTTCATAATTCTTTGTCATTAAAGCTAGTGTTTTTTGCCTATGTCAGGTCCAGATTAGAATATGGCGCACTGATATGGTATCCATTATAATAACAATGCCATGTCGATGCAATAGAATCAGTACAGAGAAAATTTTTAAAATATTTATCTTACAAGATCAGTGGTACTTATCCGGAAATGGGAATTGAATACTCATTACTACTTAAACCAGCATCAACTTATATCTCTAAAATCAATGAGAATCTTGATCTCTATATCATTCGTATATAATCTGTTGCATAATAATATTGATTGCATTAATCTACTAAACAGGGTCAATTTTTTTATACCTAGACTAGCGACTCGATATTTTTCAACTTTCTATAGCGATAATGCTAGGACAAACGTTTTATGTAGATCGCCACTATCTCTAATGTCCAATAATTTTAATGCTATTTCAGAGGTATGCGATATTAATACCAACTCCTTGACTTATATTCGACAGGTTCTTATCGACAACAATTCCTAAAAGAATGACATGTCTTTTGGTAAGTAATACTGGTCTTGTAAATTAGCCTCTCTTTTTTCTATTTTTGTTTCTTGTTATTCTCTCATACTGTGCTATCTTATGTTATTGGTTTATTTACGTCAGTCAGTTACTGTGCTACAGTTTTTCTTATACATTAATTTATCATATTTGATGTTACCATGTGTTTCCTGTAAATGGGTGTAACCTGTTGGAAATAAAGATCTAAATAAAAAATAAAAAATAAATCACTGGAAGACCACTGTAGCGCATTTATCTAGGTCAAATTCCTTCTTGATATCATCGCTGAATGATTTGACAATATTCAGATCTTGCTGTAGTTGAGCTTCATTTTCAGCAAATAACTTTAAGTCATCCATATAGAAGAGGTAGTTAGCTCTATTGGTACCACTGATTTCGAAACCAACTCTCTGTTTGTTTAGTTGGCTTGAGAGGAGGGCGAGTTCCAGGTAAAACAGTAAAGGCGAGAGAGTATCTGCCTGGAAATTTTCTCTTTTAATTTGCATGTTCCCTGTTAACCTTTCAAGTGGTAGAGCCACATTTCCGCTTTCCATCCGTTCATTATGGTTTTATTATTATTGTAGTATTTTCCGGTCCATTTTCATTTTGTTTTCAATACTATTCGTATATAAGACTAAAAAAATGGTTTCTTTCGAAAACGGCGCTTTTTATGACAGTTTAGCAAGATATGTCTAGATATATCTTGTATATTTAAATCGTCTTAGATACGTCTTTAACAGAATTTAAAAACGTCTAATTCTAATTTTTTTATCCTAAAAAGAACCATGTTACCCATTTAGCTATGTTACTATATAGTTGGTGGTACTATATTAATATGATTCTGGATGCCAACCATAATATGACAAGTTTCTGTATTAACGAAAAATTGTGCATAATTTTGGGAAAAGAATCCCGTACGGAGGTTTGTAACATACAGACTCTGTATGAAATTATAGTATCAAACTTTAATATAGACACTTTGCTAAATACGTACAGTCCTATCATTCTGCATTACATTTTGATTGCGAAAAATATTAAAAGTTAGTTAAGTCTTTTTTGTGAAAGAAACTAAATTGTTGGATCAAATAAAATCTCTATACATATGTAATTGTGCGAGATTAAACAAATTTTCGAGAATTTTTTTGCTCTAAACGATAATGGTGTCAGATAGCAATAACGATATATTACAATAATTGTTGCAGAATCTTTGGACAGTATAACTTTTAATGTAATACCTTCTCATTTTTACATATTTACGACTACTTTAATATGTGGAACAAAATTAATTGTGAGCAACTTACATAAAAATTATTCATATTTGGAATTCATAGAGAAGCTGTAGGTAGATATGTATCATTACCAGGTACCTAGGGATTTATGACCTTCTGATGGTCGGCGGTGGGATCGATCCTTGCCGTGTCCGACCTGATCTCACTTGTTGCCTTTGCTTTCGAAGAAGACAGTTTCCTATGCGTCTTGCATTTGCGATAACTATTAATGACAAACTCTAAACAAAGTAAACTAGAAGCATGTTGCCTCACCTAGTACTAGACTTCATTATGACAGTAACGGAATGGTACACATACGGATCGAGGCGTTATAAGATCTAGTACTAGACTTTATTATGATAGTAACGGAATGGTACACAGACGGATCGAGGCGTTATAAGGGCACCGGTGCTGGTGTACATGAATGCAAACTAAGAGTTCGTATATCGGCGTCACTTGGTAAGTGCGTCAATGTATTCCAGACTGAGATAGGTGCTGTGTGCAAGCGAAAACCTGAGAGGAGGTGTCGTAGATAGGCACATTTATATATGTAGCGACAGCCAGGCAGCCCCGAGTGCTCTTGCATCAAGCAAGGTGACCTGTGAGCTGGTGCTGATCTGTTAAAACATTCTGAGCTGTGCGAACACAACTCAGACAAACTCATGTGAGTGCCCGGACACAGTGCAGTGAAGGGCAATGAAGGAGCAGATCGTTGGGCGGGAGAAGGAGTAAAAAGTCCTTTCCCTGGCCCGCAGCCAGAGTTCGGCGTGCCAAAAGGCCTGATTCAATCTCAGCTGCGAGATATGGCACAGTTTAACAACTATTGGCCTTAGGCTCCCAGAAGGCAATCAAGGCTCCTTATAAAGTGACTGCTAGGGCTCGATAGGAAAAGACGAAGATGGATAGTAGGCCTGATAACAGGACACTGTCCTCTGAACAAACAATGAGGTTGTAAGATGATCCTACTTGTCGGATGTGAGGAGTGAAGGATGAAACCGTCACTCATATTCTATGCAATTGTGCACCACTGGGGGCGTCAAGTTATAGGCATCTCGGAGGGCAGTCCTACATCTAGAGAAACTACGGAATCTACCTTGGAAGGGACTGCTCCGCTTCGTGGAGACCACTAGTCTTTTCTAGGAAATCCTGAGTTTCGCGAAGGTAAAATGAGCCAATGGGTCTGAGTACTGCAGATCTTCGTATCTGCTTACAATAACAATAATGGTAGCAACGGCAAATATTATATTGTAATGTGTTACAACCCTTAGAATGAATGTAGTGTATTTGCACTTACTCGAGAAACCTACCAGAAGTTAGTTCTGGTGACATCTGGAATGATCTAGAGAATGGTGGCGTCATCACAGAACAATCGAGATTTGTCATTTTTGGGTATAAAAGACCGACCGCATTCTCGGCGAGTAGTTCAGAAAGTTCAGAAAGTATAGAAAGTGAGGTTAAGACTTCAAAGATAAACAAAGTGATAAACATTGGGATTTTAGTCAATAAAGTGTATTTAAATTAATAATAGTATTGTGAAGTATCCAGTAAATATTTAATAAAGTGTGTTAGTGGACATCTCTTAATTTTTGGAACCCACGGATTTTGCGAGGGTGGTTTCCTAAGGGTGGAAACACGTCACAAATTGGTGTCAGAAGGCGGAATTTTATGACAAGAGGAGCTCTGAAGTTGTGCTGGAGTGTTCAAGAAGTATTCTCGAGGGTTAGTGCTAACACGGAGGACTCATTTACTGGACATTTGTTCGAGGGTTATTTTCGAACAGGAAAATAGTGTTAAGTGCATTTTTGAGACATTGTAGAACATTTTATTAGGACATTAGTGTGATAATTAAATCCTTTGAACTGAGAAGTGATAGAGACACTGAAAAAGACTCATTTAGTGCGTTAAAATTTCTAGAACTTTTCTATTTGGACATTAGTGGAGATTATTAAATTCTCTGAACTGGATAGTGACAAAAGACTCTGGATAAGACTTTTTCGTGCTATTTCGAGATTTGTCTAGAAAGTTCCATTACCGATATTGACGTGACAGTTAAATTTATTTTATTTTAATTTCATCATATGCCCGTAACAACAAGAAGTATGGCATCCGATAAACAAATACAGGACTTATTCGAACAATTCCAAAAAATGATGGCGCAGCAACGGCAGGAAGACAAAGAAGAGCAGGAGAAAAAACGTCAGGAAGAAAAAGAACAGCAAGAAAGAAGACGCCAAGAGGAGGAAAAACGGCGTCAAGAAGAAAGGGACGAATTAAAGAAAATTATGGAAGATCAGGAAATAAGACGTCAGAAAGAAAAAGAGGATGAAGAAACAAGACGTCAGAAAGAAAAAGAGGATGAAGAAGGAAGACGTCAAGAGGAAGAAAGACGACGTCAAGAGGAGAAGGAAGAACAAGAAAAGCGACGTAGAGAGGAGAAGGAAGAACAAGAAAAGCGACGTCGAGAAGAAAAAGAAGAGCAAGAAAGAAGACGTCAAGAAGAGAGAGACGAATTAAAGAAAATGATGGAAAATCTGGAAATAAGACGCCAAGAAGAAAAAGAAGAACAAGAAAAACGCCAGGAAGAATTAAGGAAAATTCTGAGCGATCAAATAAAAACACAACAGGACGCAATCATTTCTGCCAATGAAGAACTAAAGAGTGAAATCAAGGAGGAAGTAAGCGAAGTCAAAGGGGAGGTAAATGAAGTTAAAGAAAAAGTAAACAAGTTCGAAGAAGAAGTCAAAGGAGAAATAGACCGGCTTAAACGGCAGTTGAGAGATAGAGGAAGCCAGCAGGTGGTATCATCAGGTCAGCGACTACAATCTCCTTCTTTTGACGGCCAAAGTTCCTGGACGACGTACAAGAGGCAGTTTGAGGCAGCAGCATGTGCGAACAACTGGGATAACGAGGAAAAGGCCATGGCATTAGTTCTGGCGTTAAGGGGCCAGGCCTCAGAGTTGCTTCAGACTACCCCAGTGGATAAACAAAGGGACTTCAAAGTCTTGGAAGCTGCATTGGACTTGAGATATGGCGACCAACATCTCGCCCAAGTATACCAAGCCCAGCTAAAATCACGAACACAAAAGGCTGGAGAGAGTTTACAGGAATTCGAAGCTGCGATAGAGAGACTGGCACACCTGGCGTATCCGAGTGCACCTAGAGAATTTCAGGAACAATTAGCCGTAGGAGCCTTTTTAGATGGCATAAGGGACGAAGAGGTCAGGCGAGTTCTGAGGCTGACAAGACATCAAAGTAGTAGCGAAGCTTTGGTGCGTGCACTTGAAGTAGAAGCCGCCTACAGAGATACTCCAAGGTCGAGAGTGCGAGCTGTGACTCTCGAAGAATCGCAACCAGAAATGAACCAGAACCCTATGTTGACAGAAATGCAGAAAATGTTTACCAAATTATTCAACAAAGTGGATGATCTTAGGGAGCAGAGAAAACAACAAAATAAAGGAAAGCCGAGTGGAGGTATTAAATGTTACAACTGCGGCAAGGTAGGACACATGAAGCGAGACTGTCGACAGCAGAATTCGGAGAGTCGAGTAAATGCTGTGAATCTTGAAGAGGAGCAGGAAAACAGTACCAAGGGGGTTGTTCTGGCTAGGGAATGCAGTGACCCCAGAGAAATAAAGATTTCCCAGCTTCGAGGAATTTCGAGTAGTCTATTGTTACAAGGCCATGTGAATGGAAGAAAATGTTTGTTTACCATCGACACAGGTACTACGTCATCAATAGTACGGCCAGGATTTATATCGGGCATAAAGATTATCAAGAGGCAAAATGAGGTGATCGTCCGGACAGCTACGGGGGACAGGGCTACGGTTCATGGAGAAGTAGACCTGGGTTTGCAGATTGGACAATTAAGGTTCGACCACAGGGTCATCGTGGCTGACATCACGGATGACTTCATTTTGGGACTGGACATTATGGAACAGTATGGATTTATTATTGACGTAGGAAAGCGAGTGTTAAGGATTGGGAACGAACAACTTAGTTTGTCAAAAGTGAACGACCAATGCGAGAAAACCAGGCTGTTGACAACGCAGGCAGTCAAAACTCCTGCATTATACAGAATAATAGACAAGGAAGATTGCAAGGTGAGAAAATTGCCGAACATGGTTGAAGTGAACACTGTCAAGGTCGATCTTCCAGACAGTTGGTCAAAGAAAATTCTGAGGCAAGAGCAATTGCGCGATGTAGAAATCGGACCATGTTGCGAGCAAAAGAAGAGGGAACGCGTCCAGCATGGAAGGATGTTTCCGACAAAGAAGTGGGACTGAAGGCTTTATGGTCACAATGGGATTCACTTACGGTCGTAGATGGGCTTTTAAGGAGAGCATGGGAAAGCCCAGATGGGAAGCAGGTTGCCATGCGTCTAGTGATTCCCAGGTGTCGTGTACCAGAAGTACTCCAGGAAGCACATAATGAAACATCCAGCAGACACTTCGGCCTAAACAAGACATTGAGTAGAGCACGGGAACAGTTCTATTGGGTTAATAGTCGCCAGGATGTGGAGGCCTGGTGTCACAAGTGTAAAAATTGTGCTGCCCGTGGAGAACCATTTTCGATGAGCAACTACAGAAATGGAAGTCGAGAACAGCCAAAGAATGATCGAGAGCAGATGAACAGAACTAGTAACCGCTTGAAGGCTCGTTATGATCAGAATGCCAGTACAGGGGGATTCAAGGTGGGGGATCTGGTTTGGCTGTACAACCCACAGCGGAAGGAATGGAGATTCCCGAAACTTCAACCTCCTTGGGATGAACCGTATACTGTTATTACCCGAATTAATGATGTCGTCTATCGTATTCAACGAGACAAAAAGTCCAAGATGAAGATCGTACACTTGGATAGACTGGCGAAGTATGTGAAAGAGGCTGAATTGCCTGACCGGGACGTTCAGGCTTAAGGAGGGGGCAGTGTAATGTGTTACAACCCTTAGAATGAATGTAGTGTATTTGCACCTACTCGAGAAACCTACCAGAAGTTAGTTCTGGTGACATCTGGAATGATCTAGAGAATGGTGGCGTCATCACAGAACAATCGAGATTTGTCATTTTTGGGTATAAAAGACCGACCGCATTCTCGGCGAGTAGTTCAGAAAGTTCAGAAAGTATAGAAAGTGAGGTTAAGACTTCAAAGATAAGCAAAGTGATAAACATTGTGATTTTAGTCAATAAAGTGTATTTAAATTAATAATAGTATTGTGAAGTATCCAGTAAATATTTAATAAAGTGTGTTAGTGGACATCTCTTGTTATAATTTTTGGAACCCACGGATTTTGCGAGGGTGGTTTCCTAAGGGTGGAAACACGTCACAATATATAAACATACTAGTAATGACCTTATTGCAAATAAAATTGATACCATGACATAGTCTCGCTCTAAGGTTAAAATTGGTAAATTCATAAGAACTTTCTTTCCTAGAAAAACACTTTATATAAATCGTATCGATTCTGCTGTTAAAAATGGCAAACCCTGTATTTTCAACTTATCTCAATTACGATTAAATTTGATGTAAAAAATAGCTTTTCTGTTCAAACCGCTCCTAAAAATACTTCATGCTGAACTTTCATAAAACAGATAATGAAAATAAATTTCGTCCAAAATAAATGACCTATACAGTTATCGCTTGTAAATGTAAAGCCGGTATAAAATTACAAATAAATCATTTTTAAAGCATAATTTCGTAAAATTTAAGGAGCAAAATTTGGGTATTATTATTCAATAAAGCTAAACTATATTCGTTAATGCTCATGAAAATTAAAATGAGGGAAAACTTTTAACGTTTTTACAGCCCCGCGCTGCAGGAAACTTATTTAATTTAGTTGGTTTCCATTTTGGGCCGTATACACAATTCACTTGAAGAACTTTTTAATATTTGGTTAAAGTTAAAAGTGGCCTAATTTAACCCAAATGAAAGTTACCTTTAACTCCTGAAGGGAAAAGCTCCTGAAAACTCTGAAAGGTTATTTATTTTTATATCTTATACAGATGTTTAGTAACTTAGTTATATAATATGTAAACTAAATATATAATGACACAATATAGTTCCAAATGCACATTAAGCTTACAGCATATTACATTGTTTCATATACAGGGTGTTTCATTCTCGTATTGTCCAAATAATAATAATAATAATATTTGTCTATTAATTTTTTTTATTTCTTTTAAAAATATACAAATTTTGACTGTATATAACATTTCTTGGTAAGCAGTTAAACGCCTAAGGTTCAAGACAATTAGAAGCATCTAAAGTCAGTTTTTGTCTAACGAATGGCACATGAAACTCATCAACATGTCTTTAATCTACTTTGCTTAAAGTAAACTTGCACTAGTTGATGCATTTCCAGTATCGTTCGAAAATTAACGAAAGTAAAGTCTAGTGAATTCATTTTGCAAATGAGTTTAAGACAATGTGGTTTCCAGCTGAGGAATTCATCCAAATAAATGCACACCACGATAACAAACGCTATCTTGTGTATTTGTAAGAGTTACATTGTAATCAATTATGTATCGTGAGTAATTGGGTTTTTTCGGTGTTAAAAAATAAATCGATGAATCGAACATTAAAGTAGTTTGATATACTGACAACAGCTTCTGTACTTTGTTTGAATCCTTTGATCAACTGAAAAGTCATTAGTATAAGCTGTATAATAGTTGCTTTTTACAACTGCGGATATATTATTTACACACAGAATGAATAAAATTGGGTCACTCATTGATCCCTGAGGGACCTCTATATTTACATCCAAGCAATCAGAATTTACACAGATTTCTCAGTTTCAACTTTTAAGGATACTTATTGTTCGCGATCTTGAAGGAACGTTGATATCCAGTTCAGTGCGGCCCACTTTATGCCATACGTTTCTAAAATGGACATTAAATTGGTTGATTGACGCAGTTAATATACTGGCTCCCCTATAGATGATATCGAAAATGTTCAAAAACGGAATAATAGTGGGCGCAAAGTTGTATATTTGAAAAGTATTTTGAAATATACATGCATACACATGGTATATTGATTCATATTTGGACTTTCCTTTTAAAGACGTTTCAAATGATATGCCATTTGATGAGTTTGCGATAGATTGGTACCATGAGTGAGATTGTACCAAAAATATGTCAAATTTGTGAGCTCTCTGTGACTTAACAGGAGAACATTTTGAGATACAGTTTGTGCAAAAAATTATCACAGAATCTTTCGTTTACGATACTGTTATTAGATCTGACAAAATCGACCATTTTATACCTAAATGTGAAATCTACTTTTTAAATTTTCTTCAAATGGATTACTGTGTATGCCATGGTACCATAGGAAAGAGTTTTACATTGGTGCAAGGCAGTCATGGGTGCCGAAGTATTAAATGATAATGTGGCAGAATTTGTGATTTATTAATCAGTAAAAAAAATTTTTTCTTCTTCTTTCAGTGAAAAAAATTCCAAAATAATGGTATAAAGAATGACACAAAAACCCCCTATTTTTCGTCCCTTTTGGGGACCTCATGAATTTTATTTAAAAGTGGTCTAAATGATAGTTGGTGGTGATACTTTAAAGAAGGCGAAATTTCAAGTTGAGCATAGTTCTTGTTTTGGAGATATAATGAGTTAAATTAGTTATTTTATTTGATTCATCCACGCCAAGACGAATCCGATGACATTCTTGGACCTTTTACGTTATCTTAATATTCCCAACAGATATAAGCAGTACCATTTTTAACGTAAAATATTCCGTTCTTTTCTAATCTTTGATTAGATTTTACGAGGAATATAGTACAAGAAAGTTACAAATTTTTTTTACATATTATTGAAATATATTTCAGTAATACAACCAAACCTAATCTTTTTTAGAAACGTACATTTACTTTTTAATTTAAAGGACGTCGGATACAAGGTTTAGAGTATCTGTCGAGATTTGCTAAATCTCTAGTATAAAAATACCGATTAATCGAATGTAATCAGCAAAAATCCTCATTTTTTCCTGTAAAATCGGCTATACCTTACTTGAATAACATTTTTGATAAAATACGATGATAGATTCGGAAATAACGGAATTTTTTACATAGAAAATGATACACTTTGCGCTTTTGGAAATATTAAACATAATAAACGAGAATGTTGGATTCATCTTGCGGTGAACAGGTCAACTCACAGGTTCGACTCGTCATATCTTCAAAACAAAAACTATGCCTACTTTAAAGTATCACTATAAGCTATTATTTAGACCACTTATGAATCGAATTTATGAGGTCTCCAAAAGGGGTGAAATTTTGAGTCACTGTGCACTGTGATGGTCATTCTCAACAGACAAAAAAATTAAGGAAAAGAGGAAACGAAAGCTTTATTTACAAAAAAACTGGGTAAAAGTATAGTAATTATACCTGAAAATTAATTTATTAAAAAAAAACTTTTAAGATTATTCTATAGAATGTAAACGATTATGTAAAAACTCCAATAAAGAAGAAGACCGAAGAACATAACGTTTATATCTAGTTTCCATTTATATTTTACCCACTGTGACGAAAATATTTTTAATTTTTTAAATAAAACAATTAAATACAAACCGTTAAACATACATTAAAAAATTAATTTAACAATATATTCATATTTGTTTTTCTTAAAAGCGTTACAATATTTAGTACAAATTTTAAACCAGTACGTCTAGTCATTTTGTGTACAGTCCTGTATAATGACGCTCTATGAGGGCTCTTTATAAGCATATTATTTTATTCTTATTTTTACCAAAAAAGTAATTATTAATGTTTTTTATCACAGCCCTAATTGTACTTAAAATGAGCCCTTTATTTTAATACATTTATTTTCTTTGTATGAAGAGAGCATTGTTGTGGAAAAAGATCGTGTTTTTTTTGTACCTACTCATAATTGGCTATTTCGTATGTTAAATATAAAAAGGTGTAAACCCAGACAAATTTTATAACAGCAATATATATTTTGTTCTTTTCAAGACACAGACAAAGACGGTTTCGTATATATACTTATTACTCTAATGTCACATTTCACGTAATAACTGCTTGCTTGCTGTGAACTTTACGTTCATACAGATTAGGTTATATAGTATAGTGTGAAGGCATATATTCATTAACTACTTCTCGCTGGCTAGATCCTCGCTTGTTTTAATCAAAGTGGAACAACATAGGATTGGCTGATACAAAGTTGCTTTGTTCTTGTAACTTCTAATCCGATAATGGGGTTTAGTTAATAATGTATAAAGATATGAGTTGAAATTTATACAGTTTATAATAACGCTACGTTAAGTTAATGATCATTTCGTTAAGTTAATGATCATTTTCAAAATTGTAATATACTAGTTTGAATAAAAAAATGCAACACCAGGCCAGTTTTAGGCCTATTTTATTTTTGGATTTAAATTTAAAAAAATATTTTTTTTATCATCTGTCATCAATATTTAATTGATTTCATCTCAAACTCAACCTTCCCCCACTCGCACATATCTCTATGTAAAAAAAGACTTTTGGAGGGTTCTAAACACTTTTTAAATGTAAAAAAAATGGCGACACCGTTCCTGGATTCTGGTTATCTAATACTTAAAAGGAGTAGAGGAGATATATGCGAGTGGGGGGGAGGTTCTGTTTGGGGTGAAATCAATTAAATATTGATGACAGATGATAAAAAAATGATTTTTTAAAATTTAAATCCAAAAATAAAATAGGCCTGCAACCGGCCATAGCTATCCTCCTCCTTTGTAAATACGTTTCATGACAATACCTGCATATTTTAATACAATTTTTCTATTCATGTTTTGTTGTTATCTTGTTACTATGCGGATTATTGATTCTGAAGTCTTATATTGCATTATTTACTGGAATTTATTTTGAAGGTGGCAAAAATGTTACAAAAAAATAATTGAAGACATTTTGTTCAGATTTTTATGTACTTTTCGAATGTAATAATTGAAATTTAAAAAAGCTTATAGAGAGTATTGTTTTTTGAAAAACAAAAAAAAAACATTTTTTTCTCAAGTTCGGACTAGGATTTTTTTGTGTGTGATACAAGTACTTATTCAGAATCACTAATGTATTACATGTGCCAAATATGAACTTATTATTTCATTCCTTTACAAAGTAACAACTCAAAGAAATTTTGGCAAAAATATGTAAAGCACCCTGTACTTCAGCAACGAGGCACAACTAACTTTTTCTATGGATGATTATGTGATTATGATTACCCTCGGTGTCTTCTATCTCCCATTAAAGCATGTCCGCTTCCTCGTGGAACACCCTGTATAAAGAGACTGGGCAGTCTTACCTTTTCTCCTGGTTCATGGATGCTGGAATTGGATCATATATTTTTCGATCTGGCCAAATAATAAACTGCTGGTCCCATATAATACAACACAAGACATCGAGAATTCAAAGGATAATAGCCAAAAAAACAAGCGTCGACAGTCTCGATACGAATACCGGGTGTAACAGAATCATGTTATACCCCCCTTTTCTCCTTTAGTTTTGAAGATGATTGAAATATGGGATATCCTATATACATAAAATTTGATTTTCGTGTAAATTACATCGAAACCGTAGGTTGACCATTTTGGTTCTCTACACCATATAATTGGAAATTTCATTCCATATCACTACAGTTAATTTGAAAAAAATCTATTCGCCCATTCAAAAGTTACAAGAGTGTCCCTATCGGCCGAGCCACCCGGTATGTCGTATTAAAATGTGCGATAAATACATTGCGTTTCTTACTCGTAGCTCCAGGTCTTCACGGATTGTAACGGCGGCGGCGGTTGCCTAGACAATATTTTTTAAATGACCCCAAACAAAGAAATCAAGGGGTGTTAAATCAGGTGATCTTAGAAGCCACCTCACAGGACCATTCGTCGAAATTAAGTTTTCTCCGAATCTCCGTTGAAGGTAATCAATTACTAACCTTGAATTATGGGGAGGACCGTCATCTTGTTGGAAATACATTCCCTGTCTTAAATCCAAAGGTAACTCATCTAAAATGTCCTCAATCTCTTTTTGCAGGAATCTCAAGTATATGATCCTGATACAACCGGTATATATCACGAATCAATTCCTGTTTCTTGAGCAGGATATAATAGCTTTTTAGCGCAATAACTAAAGAAAAAGAAATAAAACAAAATTTATAACAAAAAAAACTAAATTACTAAATTAAGGACGAAACGTAATTAACTGGGCGTGAAATTTTATTCCATAATCTTTATCATCCTTTTTTGAAGGCGGTTCCGATTTTTTTCAAAATTTTTAAAATGATTTTCAATGAACGCTTTTCGTACTTCCGAATCCCAACTAAAAGTTGTAAATTAATTTCATGCAGTGGTCAGCAAAATACCATGCGATGCATTTTTGGTATATTTACGTGTTGTCTGCAGTGCCAGCGCATAAATCAAATTGAATAATTATTTTATGATGAGATACTTTCATTGTTAAACATTGTATTTGCGTGTTTATGCGGACTATTAAAGAGATAATTATTATGTAACATGTACCCATCCAGATACGCACGGAAATTTTTAGAACAGCAAAATCCAATTTGGAGCGAATGATAACAACATCGCGTTAAAATAATTAATGACTAAACCATTCATAGACGGGCCTATTCAACCTGAACACTGTTAATTTCACCTCGAATCTAGTTTATTCATTAAATTTTCAACACACACTCCAACTACCGTAATCAGGAAATTTGTTTTATTTGAGAGAAACAATTTTCCTCGGGTATTAATTATGGTTTGATCCTTTTGTATTACAAAGGAAATGTTTACAGCAACACATTTGATCTAAAAACACTGGTAATAAACTGAACGACTTTTAATACAAAGAAGCATTCAATTGAATTAACTCGAATTAAATTAAATTAAGTGTATTTTCAAAAATTGCATGAAACATACATGGTGTTCCTTAATGACATGCTCATATTTCAGGGTGTGATTCCTTAGGTCATTTTATGAAGAAAAGTTCATATGAATGAACATATAACCCAGTCAATGAATACAATGATCTTGCAAAAGGTCGGGAAGTTTTGAAACTTGTTACATACTTAGATCTTGAGGTCCTCAATGAGCACCTGATTTTGCGAACACGGCGTGGCGCCGCTCGCGACGCCATCTTGAAAAAATGGCGCATGAAATTAGAAAATTAGCCATATCTTCCTTACCGTACGTTTTATTGGAAAAGTACCTCTATTTCCTATAAAATTGTAAGAGTTTTGCCTTAAAATATAAAGCAATTTGTTTCACCAACTATTGGCAACGGTTGCCCGACGTTAGGGAGACAATGTTTTATCACCTATAGCGACGCTATAGATGAAAAAAAATGTAAGTTGTGATATTTTTCTCGTTTCCACACCACCTATGAGGTAGAGCAATCGGCGCGTTTTTTTATATGGTATCCCCAGTAGGCTTAATCCACAGATCTGACTATCTAAATCAAAGACCCGACGGACCGGCGCAATCATCATCCGACATCTCCGCATCTTCTATGACATCCTCAGCAACACTATTTATATTCTGAAGCACGTCAAGTTCGTCGTCATGGTCATCATCCAGACATATGTCGGCTACATTGCTGCATGCATTTCCATTGCAAACAGCACACATTCTCGAGCATTTGCAAGTGGGTGAAGTGAAACACACGTATATAAAGTGCTCCGTGAAATATACTAAATTTAATAAACCAAAAGTGTTTAAAGTAGAATGCCAGTGGGCACACGAAATCGTAAAGGTTCAACGAAAACCACCGAGGAAGAAAATATGTCTCAAAATCAATTGGACATAGATAGCATCAAAGACATCATGCAGCAAATTGTTTACAATGAAACTGAAAAGCTTCTAAAGACCATCGGAGACCTCAAGCAAGAAGTGGTAATGTTAAGGGAATCCAACATAGAGTTGGTTAATTTATTGACAAACATTAACCCTAACATAATCAATATGAACACAAATAAACAAACACAAATGCAACAAACTCGTATCAACAACAGGCAGGAAGCAAATAAACCACAAAAACCTGTAAGTGAGCAAAAAAATAATCATGATAAATATCCGGAAAAAAACCAAAGTGGCAATACAGCCGACAAAACAAAAACTATTAATCTTTTAAAAAGAAGCGACACCATGAAAAATAATTTTAACCAAAGGAAAAAACGAGTTGAAGTGATCACCGGATCTTTAGCAAATACTGCAAACACCAAGCTCAGTGGCGTAGAGACAAAAGCTTGGCTACACATTAGCAAATTTAAACAAAATAACATAGAATCGCAAGACATTCTTGACCACATAAAAAATGACGTAGATATCGCTCGAAGTAGCTGCGAAAAACTCCAGACGTTCCATGGAAACCATACGTATTTCAAGTTGGGGATTCCATATGACTCCTTAGATAAAATATTCCAATCTAATTACTGGCCCCAGGGCGTGGAGTTGAAAGAATTTCTTTTTCGCCCAAAAATCAAACCATTTCAATCGGAAGCAGAGAAACAGTCATCCCACCCCACTTCAAAATGGTAGGGGAACAAACCTAAAAGTAATACATTTAAATATACAGTCTATCAGCTATAAGATAAGTGATATGGAAATTATGCTGGAAAAGGAAAAACCTCACTTTTTGTGTGTATGTGAACACTGGATGTCAACAACACAGGCAAATGTAACATCAATCCAGGGATATAAACTACTGACACATTTCTGTAGAACGGTTTACATACATGGAGGCGTCGCAATCTACGGAAAGAGCGACATAGAATATAAAACGATCAAGATACCCAATACCATGTTAGAAGAAAAGACCTGCGAATGCTGCGCTGTAAGTACCAACTTCAACAACGTAAAAACTGCCCTCCTTTGTGTTTACCGCTCACCCAACAGTGATTTTCATAAGTTTTTGTCGCTATTAAACTGTGTCCTGTGCATGATTGCGAGGGATTTCCAAAAGATTATTATGTGCGGGGATTTAAATATAAACTACATGGTAGAAAACACGCAAAAGTCTCTAGTCAATGATCTTTTTGAAAGCTTTAATCTAAGTTCATGCCTTCCATTAGAGCCCACTCGCTGTCACAATAACAGCGAGAGTGCAATTGACTACATTATATCTAATATAGAATCTATAACAAGCCTAAATGTTGACGTTCATTTCTCAGACCACAAAATGCAAATATGCATGTTCAGGTACAATTGTGAAACACCTCCACAAAAATCCCGCTCTTATTGGAAGAGAGACCTATCTCAAAATAATTTACGTAACTTATACCTTACGCTCCTAAATACAGATTTCAGTGAACTGTATGAAATAAGAGATCCTCAAGAAGCCTATACATACTTCTGGAATTTATTTTACTTTTGTTTCGATATTTCCTGCCCAAAAATCAAAGTTAAGTTTACATTAAATAATACAAAATGCTGGGTTAATAGAAATGTGCTTGAGGACAGTGAAAATTTAAAAAACTTATTTTGGCTATACAAAAATACAAATTCTCAGGACGTCCGAAACGTCTACTTTGAGGAAAAAAAGAAATTCAATTTAAAAATCAGAGATTCCAAAAAATCCTTTTACGACGATATAATAAAAAATTCATCCAATACCAGTAAAGCAAGCTGGCAAATCGTTAGAGATATTACGAACCGTAATAAATATAAGAATCTGGATAATCTTAGGATTCTACACGAACAAAAACTAGTAGATAACCCAAATGAAATAACTAATCTGTTTTGCGAATATTTCTCAACCGTTGCAGAAAATCTCATTAAAGCTCAGTTTCCCTCAACTCAAAACGACTGTACTATTTCGAAAACCTCACCTCAATCAATCTTTTTTAGAGACATTGAGCCGCAAGATATTTACGAGGCATTGGCTAATATAAAGAACCGAACTTCAACAGGGCCCGACGAATTGAATTTTACCATTATTAACTCGTGTATTCATACAATTGTTCAACCGCTATGCTACCTCTTTACGGTATCAATTACCTCAGGTACATTTCCCAATAACTTAAAAATTGGTTATGTTACACCATTGCACAAGAAAGGTAACGAAGAACTTATAGAAAATTACAGAGCGATAACGCAAAATTCATTCTTAGCGAAAATTTTCGAAAAAATAGTCCACGCACGAGTTTACGAATACCTAACATCATTCAAATTATTGAGTAATAATCAGCACGGTTTTAGGCCAAAACATTCGACCATGACGGCTGCATATGAATTTTTACAATTTATTTATGAATCTTTAGATGATAGCAAATATGTACTTAGTATGGTATTCGATCTCACTAGAGCATTCGATTCCGTTAATCATGACTTTCTCATAAAAAAGATGGATTCACTGGGAATTAGAGGGAATTTGAATAAGTGGGTAGCATCTTACATAAGGGAGAGAAAAATTGTGGTAAAAATAGACAACAATTTCTCCCTCCCATACAACACGAATATTGGCCTCCCTCAGGGCGCCATCCTCTCTCCATTATTGTTTATAATATTCATCAACGATTTAGAAACACACCTGAGCTCAAATATTAAATTGGTCTTATACGCAGATGATGTCTCAATCGGACTCGAAGCCGACTCACCTGAAGAATTGAATATAAAGGCAAATGAATTACTAGCCGAATTCACGACGTGGTGCGCGCGAAATCAATTATTATTGAACTTAAATAAGACATGTTACATACAGTTCTATAAAAGACGTAAGCCACCAGTCTTAAACATAACAAATAGCCAAGGAACGGTCACTCGTTCCACAACTATACAGTTTCTAGGCCTAACATTAGATGAAAATCTCACCTGGTGTAATCAAATAGAACATGTATGTAACAAACTAAATTCAGCATTTTTCGCAATTCGTAATTTAAAACCAATATTGTCAAAGGCGCAACTAATGAATGTATACTACAGCCTTGTTTACGCACATCTTAGATATCTAGTTATCCTCTGGGGTATAGGTACAAGTTCTGAGAGAGTTTTTATTTTACAAAAGAAAATCATCCGTCTCATGTTTTCACTCATGCCTCTAGATTCGTGTCGACCTATATTCATTGAGAACAACATCTTAACATTAGCCTCAATTTTTATCTTTGAAGCTGCTGTGTTTGTATTCCAAAATAGGAGTAAATTCTCCCTGAACTCAAGTAAACATACACATAATACCCGCACGGCAAATCAAATATCGATAGAAAATTACAATCTTTCTCTATTTAAAAAAAGTCCATATGTATGTTGCGCTAGCGTTTTTAACTCACTCCCCACTAATATAAAAACCCAACAAAATTTTTCTATATTTAAAAGTAACCTAAGGAAATATTTAATAAATAAATGTTATTACAACATACAAGAAGTTTTTCACAATGTGGAGCCGAACAATATTCCATGATATTTATAATGTCCCCTTAATATGTGTAGTATTTGTCATTAGTTAATTGCTGTGATACACGACTTTATTATTTAAATTGTTATATGTGTATTTTATTATCTAATTGTTCTGTATATTGTTTTTGTATCTAATTGTTTTAATGTTGGCAGCTCGTTATGTCATTTTATCTTATGTCATTTTATCTCATATCACTATGATTACCTACTTTAGCTTAAGCACTTTGAATACCTAACTCCTTTATATTACATGTGATTATATTATTATTAACTATCATCCTATCCCACTATTATTTTGACATGTCACATCTGTACTTATGTATAGCTAACGTGAATAAAGAATTATTATTATTATTATTATATTATTATTATTTCAAACCAAATATTTTAGTTAGAAAAGTTATTTTATACCTTCACCAGTGGCGTCCCTGAAAACATGCCCTCTTATATTTTTAACTAAAAAAGTGGTACGCTAAGTGGTGCCATTTTTCCATGTGGATATTTTTTCCGATCAGACTGGTCAATTCTACATAAAAACGGTATCTTGCGTTTTTCTCGTCAGGCGCACAGTTCTTGATTAAAACAATTAAAATCAATTTGTTTCATTTAGCAGAATTGACTAATAATTTCTGAACACATAAATCTAGTTATCCTGGAATAAATGACGTTTTTACAAACATCATTTTCAAAACAATATTTGTTGACATAAAATAAGTTGTTGGTGTTCAAAACCATCTCATCATATTATTTATTCGATTTTTAGTGTGTCATTGAATTTATTTTATTTTTTCGCTCTTTTTACTCAGTAAATATGCTGAATTATACGAATGCGGAAATGGCGACAATGCATTACGTATATGGTCTCTCCAAGCGCGGATTTATGGGGGGGGGCAACATGGTAATTACCCCTCCTCCCAAGATTCTGTAAACTGCCAACTTTCGTTTTAAAATTTCATAATTTTTATTATTTTATTTTATATTTTTCAATATATATTTTATTTAGTTGTTTTTATAATTTTCTTTTTGTGATTTTCTCTCCCCCGCTCATCAATCTTAATTTTTGAAGAAAAACATTTTTGTTATTTTCAGCACGTGGCTGTGTTATCCCCCTCCCCCCCCCAAGCTCAAGGTCCAGATCCGCCCTTGGGTCTCGCAAATGTTAATGCAACAAAAGCCAGAAGTATGTATCCTAATCGTGTCTTGCCAGATAGTCGATCCTTTTCGATTATTCATCATCGTCTTTGTAAACCTGGTAATTTCCAAAAGAGTACTTCGGAAGGTGGACCTCGAACTGTCAGAACACCCAAAATTGAGGAAACGGTGCTGCAGGAAATCGTCGAACATCCTGGATGAGTACGAGAAAGATTGCTAGAGCTCTGAATATTTGTCATCAAATTGCTTGGCTAATTTGGTTGATTTTTTCTTGTAACTTAAGCTAAGAGTACATGAATTACTTCCCAGGGATTTTCCACAGCGTGTGAACTTTTGTCAGTGGTTCCTTCAGAATATTACACTAAAACCGCAGTTTGAGTCACAAATTATGTTCATAAAGCAAATTTTTCTAGGAATGCTGTTCAAAATTTCCATAATAATCATGTGTGAACAGATGAAAACCCCCATGCCATGTGGTTTATCATAATTGTTCGTTGGTAGCAAAAGACCTGAGCAATGGCCAGCAAAATCCCCCGATCTCAATAATTTGGATTTATTTTTGTGGGTCAACTTAAAACCCTGGTGTTTAAACACTTTAGAAGATTTAAGAGAGCGAATAGTTGACATGTGTGAAACAATATGGATACGCCGGGAATATTTGAAAGAGTGCGCAATTCGATGCGAAAACGGGCGTGAAGGTGACCATTTCCAACAATTTTTATAAAACAAAATTTATCATTATTAGTCGGGGAGCCCTCCCTAGCTGTACGTGCACCCCCCGATCCTTGGGGACCAATGTTTTTCATAAAGATTAAAGCCTAAGGAACAATTTAAGACATGTCCTAAAAAAAATAACTGGCTGTACTTTCAAAATGGCTTCCAAATGTTAAAAAAGACTGTTGCCAATGTCGTATTTGTCATTTAACACAAAAACTAAAAAAGATAGACAAAAAAAAACATGCATAAAATTTTCTACAAGTTTGTTTCTATACAATATTTTGATAGAAATTACCATGTTCCAGATAAATGAGTCCAAACTTAAGAAAACATGGAAATTCATATGTCGGTAAATCACTTAGAGGAAATAACTGTGACAATTATTGTAAGGCGTATAATATAACTTTATATTATTAACATAACAAACTTTATATTATTAACATAACATGAAAAAAATTAATAGTAATAATGATATTATAATTTGCAGACATTTATCTCGAAAACGGTAACAATGGGTTATGAACAGATTAGGGTGTTGATAGTGTTGATCTTTTGGATTTTGCTGGCTCATTCCAATAAAATTAAATGTATATTACTCTTTGATACCGGATTTGGAAATAAAAGAAGGCTTATTAATATATCCGCATTAGCAGAAGAGTATGGACCTCAAACATGTTCGGAATTATTGGGCCTTCATTCATTTGCTAATCGCCATTAGACAGAAATGTGGTGACAAAGATTTGTCTTTATCAATTGACACTAAAGTTGATTTTTCTTCGATCCCACCACCAAGAGCTTTCTTTATCGAGCATATTACTTCCACATCCAGTGGTAGTAACGACAAAAGAATTTAAAAAAATTTTTATTGTTCAAATAGGCTTAAAATGTCATGAAACGTCGAGATTTTAAGTTTGAGCGGAAAAAAAATTCTGTCCGTCTCTCTGTCGGTCTGTCTGTGTCTGTCTGTCTGTAACTTTTTTGTGCGCACGTTTACTCTGGAACTGTTTAAAATATTGACTTAAAATTTAGTACAAATATGTACTGGAACTAGATTATATTTTCATATTGTTCCAACGAAGCGTTGGGGGGTAAATTGGGGTAAATTTGGGGTAAATGGGTAAATAAAGCAGGTAAGAGTCCATAAAATTGGTATTTAGTATATACAAGAGAAGCTAAGGTCTCAAAAAAATTTTTGACATTAGCCACCCCCATTACCATCCCCACCCCCTTATTAAAGGGGATGAAAATAAATTGTGATTTAGTGTATGTACAAGAACCAGAAACCTCAAAAATATTTTTTTTACTTCATGTTCAATGTTAATATGTTATAATGAATAGTTTTAATTTGAATGTAGCTGTTTTAATCAAGAACTGTGCGTCTGGCGAGAAAAATGCAAGAGAGCGTTTTCATCTAGAATTGACCAGGCTAATCAGAACAAATATCCACATGGAGAAATGTCAGTAACGTACCACTTTTTCGGTAAAAAATATCACAGGACATGTTTGCAGGGACGCCACTGGTGGAGCGATCAAATAATTTTTCTAACTGAAATATGTGGTTTCATATCCTATTAACACATGTCAAAATTGAAAAAAATATCTAAAGTACTGTTACATGCTTACAGCCTTTTTGTAAACACCCTGTATCGTGGGTTCGGAAATTATAACACCAGAGTAACACTAAACACTAATTTATTAACTTACTAATTACAACAAATTAATTACTTGACTAATATTCACTGTGTACTACAATTCACTACTTCAGTCCCTTGATCTGTTCTGCTCACTTTCTCAAACTTGACTGTCTGTACTAAACTCTCAATTGCTCATTCAACTGTCCATTAGAACTGTGCTAATTCAACTGTCTCACACACAGATTGACATTTCTTTATATACCCTAGGTTATGTGTTCTAGATCTTTCCACTACATTCCAACACATTCTACAATGTTTCACAGGATATCTGTAATGTTCTAGATTCTTCTATATGTCTCTGGAGGGTTGAAACACATAACACTGCCCCCTCTTTAAGCCTGAACGTCCCGGTCAGGCAATTCAGTCTCTTTCTCATACTTCGCCAGTCTATCCAAGTGTACGATTTTCATCTTTGACTTTTTACTTCTTTGTAGTCGATAGACGACGTCATTGATCCGGGTGATGACTGAATACGGTCCTTTCCAAGGTGGTTGAAACCTCGGGGATCTCTATTCCTTCCGCTGTGGGTTATTCAGCCAAACCAGATCTCCCACCTTGAATCCTCCTGTACTGGCATTCCGATCATAACGAGCCTTAATTCGGTCACTAGTTTTGGTAATCTGCTCTCGGTCACTCTTCGGCTGTTCTCGATTCTCATTCGCATAGTTCACGGAAAGTGGTTCTTCATTGGCAGCACAATTCTTACATTTGCGACACCAAGCCTCCACACCCTGGCGACTATTAACCCAATAGAACCGTTCCCGTACTTTACTCAATGTCTTGTTTGCGCCAAAGTGTTCGCCGGACGTTCCATTATGCGCTTCTCGGAGCACTTCTGGTACACGACACCTGGTAATCACTAGACGCATGGCAACCTGCTTCCCATCTGGGCTTTCCCATGCTCTCTTCAGCAGCCCATCTAAGACTCTAAGTGAATCCCATTGTGACCACAAAGCCTTCACTCTTCACACTTCTTTGTTTGAAACATCCTTCCATTCTGGTCGGGCTCCTTTTTCCTTTGCTCGCAATATAGGCCCAATTTCTGCGTCACCTAGTTACTCTTGCCTTAAAACTTCCTTTGTCCAATAATCTGGAATCTCTCTCATTTCGTTAACAGAGCCTTGTGATGGTAGACTACTTGGGATTCTTCGAAGCTGGCAAACCTTTATTTCTCTGGGAGCATCGCTTTCACTAGCCAGCACCGCCCCAGTGGCATGTACTTCCTCAGGGGTTCCACTGCTGACAATCTCGTCTTACATGGCCTAGTTTTCCGCAGCTATAACATCGAATACCCCCACTCGACTTCTCACTGCTTGGTTGCTTGCTTTGCTTCCCTGAAGAACTCCCCAGCAATTGCTTTACCATTTTGTGCAAATTTCTCAGTAAAGTCTCCAGATTCTTCTTGTCCCAATACGACTCTTCGACAACTGCGGCATTTACTTTCTCAGCATTTACTTTCTCAGGGATTTGCTGTCGACAATCTCACTTAATATATATAATATAATAACATGCTGCACTGATAACACTCTGTTTGGTTTTGCTCCACCTTGTTGTTTGTCCTGTCTCGTTTGAGAATCCGACTTGGCCAGTAATTGACTCATCATTTTCTGCATGTCCCTTAGTCTAGTGCCCATGTCTTGGCCCGAATGTGCCTTTTCAACTGTCACAGCACGTACTTCTGACCACGGGGTGACTTTAAAGGCAGCCTCTACTTCAAGGGCACGCACCAAAGCCTCGCTGATACTTTGATGTCGAGTTAACCTAAGAACTCTTCGTCCCTTATGCCATCTAAAAAGGCTCCCACAGCTAATTGTTCTTGGAATTCTCTGGGTGCACTCGGATATGTCAGGTGTGCCAGTCTCTATCGCAGCTTCGAATTCTTGTAAGCTTTCCCCAGCCTTTTGTGTTCGTGATTTCAGCTGAGTCTGGTATACCTGAGTGAGTTGTTGGTCGCCATATCTCAAATCTAATGCAGCTTCCAAGACTTTAAAGTCCCTTTGTTTCTCCACCGGGATGGTCTGAAGTAACTCTGAGGCTTGGCCCCTTAGAACTAATGCCATAGCCTTTTCCTCATTATCCCAGTTATTCGCACTTGCAGCCGCTTCAAATTGTCTCTTGTACGTTGTCCATGAACTTTGGCCATCAAATGAGGGCGGTTTTAAACGGGGACCTGATGACGCTACTAGCTGACCTCCTTTCTCTCTCAATTGTTGTTTAAGGCGCTTTACTTCTCCTTCGACCTCACTCATCTTTTCATTGATGTCGCTTACTTCCCTTTTGACTTGACTTATTGTGTCTTGACCACACCTACTTTTTCTTCGACCTTGTTTATAGCATCCTGTTGTATTTTCCCTTGTTCATCAAGAATTTTTCTTAGTTCCTCTTGACGTTTTATTTCCAAGTCCTCCATCATTTTTCTTAGTTTGGTTTTTTCTTCTTGGTGTTGTCTTTCTCGTTCTTCTTTCTCCTCCTGACGTCGTCTTTCTTGCTCCACTTTTTCTTCTTGATGTCGTCTTTCTTGTTCTTCTTTCTCCTCTTGCTGTCGTATTTTCAGGTCCTCCATCATTTTTTTCAGTTCGGCTTTTTCCTCTTGACGTCGTCTTTCTTGTTCCTCTTTTTCCTCTTGGCGTCGTCTTTCTTGGTCTTCCATAATTTTTCTCAATTCGCCTTTTTCTTGGCTCTGCTGGTCCATTATCTTCCTAAATTCTCCAAGTAGGTCCTGCATTTGTTTCTCCCCTGTCATGCTTCTTGTTGTTATGGGCATACGATGGCGTTAACCAGGTCTGTTTTTTCTTAAACTATCCCAAATAAGTCCTATTTAGTGTCTATATCACTAGTTGAAATAATTCACTTATCGAATATATATATATATATATATAGAATGTTCTAGAATTTTTTAAGAACTTACACAAATGAGTTCTTTTCAGTGTCTCTGTCACTTTCCAGTTGAAAGAATTCGATTATCTTCACTAGTTACCAAATAGAATGTTCTAGAAGTTTTCGCGAACTAACACAAATGAGTCTTTTTTAGTGTCTCTATCACTTTTCACACAGTTTTCGGTTAAAAAATAATCCTTACACCAGGTCCCGTAAGTCAATTCTTCGTGTCACACCTAATTCCCGTGAAGAACACTGTAGAAACCTTCTCGAACGATCCAGAAACCTTCTGTTATAATTCCGTTTCTGACACCAATTGTTACGTGCTTACACCCTTTTTGTAAACACCCTGTATCGTGGGTTCGGAAATTATACCAATTACAACAAACTAATTATTTGACTAATATTCACTGTGTACTACAATTCACTACTTTAGTCCCTTGATCTGTTCTGCTCACTTTCTCAAACTTGACTGTCTGTACTGAACTCTCAACTGCTCATTCAACTGACCATTAGAACTGTGCTAATTCCACTGTCTCACACACAGCTTGTCATTCCTTTATATACCTGTTATATACCTAGGTTATGTGTTCTTGATCTTTCCACTACATTCCAACCCATTCTGCAATGTTCCACAGGATGTCTGTAATGTTCTAGATTCTTCTATATGTCTCTGGAGGGTTGAAACACATAACAGTACTTTCTGAGAAATATTTTTTATTTTCAAGGTTCGCACTGAACAATCAAAATCAGATCTCTTATGGGATCTCGTTTGTCCTTTATGTTTATCACCAAAACTATTGTAGTTCAGGATTACCACTTTTTGGTTTATTGCAATTGGGACAAGCCCTCTTAACTAATAATATAAGAGCCTCGATTGTTTTTCTACAATTTGGAGGCAGTTCATCGTCCCTATCCTAATAACTGAATTTCTCGATAATCTTTTTGGGAAGCTCAGGTATATTAAATGTTTTCCATGTACCACAATATGCAAACAAACTACCTAAAGAAACAATAACTTCTCTTTGACAGGTAGAAACATTTTTATTTAAATTTTGGCGTTTGGCTGTGAACTAAACAAAATAATGTACTAACGCAATTTTAAACTTTCTATCTATCTATCCGATCATTGTTTCAGAACTGAGTATCCTTTAAGCAATTTTCACTGGGTAATACTATAGCTTTAGTAGGAGCCCAATGGATCTTTGAACTGACGTCATCATCCTATTTTGCCTGCACTAATTTATTAAATGATGACAATGATTTCATAACATAGGCGGAGCAATATAATAATAGTTAACAATATTATTAATATTGATTATTGATAATAAATTGAACTATACAAAATATAAAGAATCAGATTGGCATTGGCAGTAGACTCAATTAGAACTAAAAATTTGATTTCGCGAATTCAGGTATAATGAATTAATTGCGTTATGAAGAACAAACAATATTTGCGTAGACCAGATGTTTGCAGTTTGAATGCTGTACACTTGGACAGACAGGGCCGTTGAGAAAAAATATGAGCCCTACATTTTTTGATGAGCGGGGGGGGGGGAGAAATCCGAAAAAAAAACATTTTAAAACGTAATGCTGTACGTTTTGCTTTACATGCCATTAAAATTCCTGACAATACAGCGAAATTCCGTACGTATGGTCAGCCTATACTTGCGACACTTTCGGTTGAATCACGGGACTTATGCGTTTATATGTAGTCTAGACGTATACGTTACCACAGCTCTCAAATCTAACGCGCAGGAAGAGCGTGCGTAGGTTGTAGATTGTGTAAGATATACATCCTTATATTCATTCCACGAAGTTCGATTGTAAGGAATAAGACGCCGATAGTCAGTGATTGCTACCTGCTTTAGTGACGTCAATTCAAAGATCCATTGGTCCGACCATAGGAAAATATGTTTGCTCAGACCCGTAGCCGGGATTTTTTTCGGGGGGTACTTTGAAGATGTTAAAATATTCAAGGCCACACGTTCTAAAATGCGAAGTAAGAATTTCGGGGTATAAAAGATTTACCGTAAAAAATGCATATTCAAAAATGCATATTCAAAAATGCAAGATAATTACATTCGAAGAATTTTCCATGCTGTTGATATATAATACTCCTCCTGTAGTTTTAACAAGAAATATACGAATTCAAATAGATAGAGCAATGTTACGTAAAAGTTTTTTCATATATTACTTTCGACCAAGTTTCCAGTATAAATGTAACTAAATTGAAAAGAGATGTTTACAGAATCTCTACATATGTATAAAAGAAAGAGATTACATTGACATTGTTAAGAAGTGACAATATTGTATTGGAGAGACAGTCTGCATTTCTATTTAAAAGACCATCGGCAAGTATAATTTAAATAAAAATGTAGTATCAAGTCTAGTATCTACTAACAGAAATGTGAAATATGTAAATAGCTGAAATGAAAGAATTTTATCTCAATCTAAAAGCCGACTTGAGTTGTTATGTGGAATTTAATTTCTTTATATTCTTTTTGAAATTCACTTTGCAATGTTTCTTATAATATAATGGTTTTTTTAAACATGCTTTCGTGTAGGTAATCGTAAAAACTTGGATTTAGATTTGGCGCAAAAAGATATGAAACAAAAAAAGGAAACTTTTCAGCATATTAATGAGTTTCTATTACGACGACAAAATTCATGCAAATTATGCATAGTTTATCTTAATCTATTTCGTGTGGGAAATATTTTGTTTCTAAATGTTTTATATTATAAAAGAATATTTTGAAATCTCCTCATTCAATTGGTGAAACGAATCAAGTTTTGGTAATAGTCTGAATTTCTAAAATATTATAATACAGTGACTAGAGATTCTGATTTAGAAAAATTGTCATATCGATTAAATTTGTTTTCTTTTTATAATTTGATAGTAAATGTATCAAAGAAACATTTCTATATTATGTGGGACTTACCATTTTATAGGGGGTGGATGTCATCCCTTCACGGGGTGGCACCCAAAAAAATTACCAAAAAATAACTGAAAAAAAATCTGATTTTGAGAAAAGGGATGTATAAAATTTTTCATATGAATTGATAGTTTTTAAGTTATAACGACTTGTAAATTACTATATTAGCTTGAGAAAACATAAGATTTTCGTCGAATAACTGTAAAAGTGTGAGTTATCAAAAAAATACCAGAGACCGAAAATGTTGTAAAGTGAGGATGATTGTTTTTTAAACTTCTGTATGGTTAATGGTTTTAGAGATATGGAAGTTTAAAAATGGCATTCCTACGTTGAAAAGGCGAAGAATTTAGTTTGTAACATATCTGTTAGAATTTATGTCTTTAGACAAAAATCTTATTTAATTCTAAACATAATTTATGTGCTACCCTGTATACCTAGCAAATTATTTTGTTTCTTTAGTTTTGAGTTACATTTTTAAGACGTGAAATAGAACAGTCGATTTATTTTGTAATTATTACGTTCGGAGAAAATTGTTCGCCATATAATTCTGAAGTAACAGTGTACTACGAATCCATATTTCTTTATTGATTTCTTTAATAGACTGGCAAAGGTTCAGGTTTTAGCATATATTAGCAGTTTCTATTCCAATTATTAGTAAGTTTAACTAGCAGCACTTAGAGGGCGATGATATACACTTAAACTAAATTATCTAAACTTAGAAGTTTAAGTTGGTACTTTGGTTACCGATTAGTTTTCTTTATTTCGTTGAAATATAAAAAACCCATTTTGATTTCTGCACTGCCACAAAATCACAATTGAACTCAGTATGCGATATTAAGTAGACATTGTCTACCTATCCATGGGTATTTTGTACACATCAATATTAAAGGTAATTTGTTTTCATAATTACATTTACAATAACCAGATATATGCTTTGTACATAATGTATTTTTGCTATGACCACATGAATCTTTGAAAATACTAATATATGGTTTTCAGTTTGTTCTGGTAACGATATAGCATGGTTCTCAAGCATTTAACTATACTGCTAAATAAAGTGCTATGCAACCCTCATAGAGAAAGATTAACATATTTTGGGATAAACCCATATAAATTTGGAATTAGTTTTGCGGCAAATTTTACATTCCTTTAATCAAGTTCAGTTAGAGTCAAAATCATCAAAAATGTTAAGCCGAACTATAACGATTATCTTATGCAGGTTCGAGTACACTGTCCTCCATTCCTTGCTGTATGAATCAAGGCGATGCTTGTCCACGCAGGTCCAGCACATGGTTAAGGATTGAGGAACTGGAGTTCTGTGTTGCATAAGGTTAAAGTGCTTAATGAAACCCATAAGTGTTTAATATTTTTGATCCTGACATATCTGCACACATCGGAAAAGTCTAGGGATATTTGTATAAATAAACGTATTTTTTTTTTCTTAATTGATTTAGGGAAAACATAAATTATTGAATAATTAGAAAATGTTTAATATGTAATTAATTAATGTTTTGCATAAAAGGAACAGAATATTTCCGAAAAAATAAATAAAGTAAAAAATCATAGTTTTATGTGCTATAGAGAAAATTGTCGTATATGCAAAAAAAAATACTAATAGAGAGTATGATCTCCACGTTGGTTTAGCACAGCTCTACACCTATTTTTCATAGACAAAATGACATTATCAATGTCCACTTGAGGTAAACGTGCCCATTCTGTTCTCAGAAGCTCTCGGAATCGAAAACATTATGAATATTGCCCATAAGTGGAGTAATTCTACGTTGAAGCATGTCCCATACATGCTCAATCGGATTAAGGTCTGGGGACTGTGCGGGCCATGGCATCAATTAAATTTCCTCGTTGTCCAACCAGTTCGTCACAATACGTGCAGTATGGGGACGAGCATTATCATGCATTAGACGGAAATTTTCACCAACAGCACCAGCAAATAAACGCACAATGAGTTGAAGCATACTATCCAGATACTTCTGACCTGTTAGCAAACCACTTAGAAATACGAGATCGGTTCTGCCGCCTATAATTATTCCACCCCATACCACTATTGTAACGCCTCTGTATGCGTGAACTTCCTGAACGTGTCTTAAACGTTCTACATTTCCGAATCGTCTCCACACTTGTGTCCGACGAGAATCTGGATGAAATCCAAATCTGGATTCGTCAGAGAACAAAACTGTTACCCAAGCATTTGCATCCCAGTGTTGATATTCTTGGCACCAATCTAATCTGGCAGCGCGATTGCCTCTAGAAAGAGGTGGACATCTAAGTGGTCGTCGACTACGAAAATTGGCTTCGTGGAGACGATTTCACACAGTATCTCGACCAACGCTTATGTTATGCGCTGGCTGCAACTCCATAACCAATTCAGGTGCTGTAATGTCTTCTAGCATTTAGCAATAAAAATCTGTCCTGACGTGCCGTTGTACAGCGTCCACGCCCTGGATGTTGTTCGGCCGGACTTCCAGTTTCCCTAAAACGCCTCCATAACCGATTTATGACACTTTGGGAAACACCCATCCGCTCAGCTACTTCGACTTGTCTCAGGCCTGCTTGAAGAAGACCTACCGTTCGATTCATCTCGTACAAAGTTAAATGTTGTCTTTCTATTGTAAAACAATATTTTCAATGCAACTACTAAACAAGAACACCACAGATTGAATGAAATCGAAACTAGGGACTATAGCAGTTCTACTTTTTCCATTTATCGTGCTTATCAATTCTTTTTATTATCTTTTTTACGTGTTTTCCGAAGAAGACGTGTAGTTTAAGTGGGCAAATGAACTAATAAGTACGTTAGAAGTACGGTTTACAAGATACAAACATTTTTTTATGGCTTGTATGACTTTATACAAATATCCCTAGATTTTTCCGATGTATGTAGTTAAACATTATTTATGTCTACGACATATTTATTCGATAAGTATACCAAGTGTTCCATTTTTCACGTTACATTTTGTCAAATTCAAACCTCAAAACCTTTTTAAATTTAAATGGAACACCCTGTATTTCTTTACATCATGTTATGTTAAATTCTCTTCTCTCTAGTATAAGCATTGTAGGGATTAAAATTACAACTTTTTGAGATATTCGCCATTTTCTTAAATGTTTTAGAATTTTAAATAAAAATTGCCATCAACTTAGCCATGATTAGACACAATCAATAATGTCAGTCATTCTCTTATGTCAAAAAATGCCAACACTTTTAAATAACACCCACGAAAGCTTTTTATATTTGTTTATTATTAAGTTATGTAAAATTAAATTCTCTTTTCTCTAGTATAAGCACTTTTACAACTTTTATTCTTCATTTTAATCCCTACAGTGCTTATACTAGAGAAAAGAGAATTTAATTTTACATAACATGATGTAAAAAAATATAGGGTGTTTCATTTGACAAAATATAACGTGAAAATGGAACACTTTGTATACTATTATGGAATTTATTTTTAATATAGAATGTAGCTCGCCTTGTGTTCTTTCTACATGCCAAAAAGCAAACGAGGATTTACTGCACGAAGAAAGTTATAACGGTTCTTGCAAACCTTGCACTTGCCAAATTTTTTATAAAATGTCCAATATTTTGAAACTCTGGTGGTTTGGGACCTCCGACTCATTGAGGCATTTGATCAGGTGGGCCCAAAATATAGAACATATCAAAAATCCAGCCAATTTAATGGAAGTCACTTTTATATAAGGATTTGTTGTATCTTAATCAATTTGTTTTATATTTGATTTTCTAAACTTTACCTTTTTAATTTATCTGCAGAAGTTTGTTCTAGAAAAAGGAAGTAATTAAAGTGATTATATGTGCTACAGGTGGCGCCCGTTATTACAATTGTGGGATAGGTAACTCTAAAACAGTGCACTCCCTTTCCACTGAAGAGCCCCTGATGGAAGTAACTAGCCGTGAGTCGACGTCCGTGAGTTGTCCTTTAGAGGTGAATTCAAGGACGCCAAACTGTTTTCCACTCCATACAGCAACACCGGGTGGAATAGAGGATGTAACAAGTTTAAATATTAAATATAGCAGAAACAGTGCTTCTTATGACCAAAATAAAAGACTATCAATTAGATTTTCAAGGTTTTTTTTGTAGTTTGTATTATACGAAACAAAGAAGTTATTATCAATGTACATCTGCACATTTTTTAAATGTCGCTATTTTGTTACTGTAATTAAATAGAACGATAATTAAAAAAAAACACCAAATGCTGTTTGTCGTTAAGTATCACCTAGCTGCTCAATTTTTTGCCGATTAAAGCACTTATAGCAGCCATTTCGGTTTTATTGATTTTGTGATCCTAAAATCTATATACCTTGTTTAAAAAATTAAACCAGCAATACCTTTTCAAATATTAAAATTTTCGGTTTAGATTTACGAGTGGTTTTCTCCACTTGGACAAGTGACAAGGATATCGACATTCGCCTAACGGTTATTGAAAACACCTCATTAAATATTAAGAGAAAATTTATATTGCATTTTAATCTGCCTTAAAACATATGCATTTATAGAAGGCAAAATTGGTAAAACATATTTCTACTGAGTATCAATTTTTGAGTGGTTCGTAAGAAAAAAAATCGGCAGCTACTGGAAGCGGCTGGAACCTCTTCACATGGTGGATCCAAATCAGATGTACTTTGATATTACATCGGAATAAGAGCACTGAGCCAACAGATAAATTACACGTGACTTTGGAGCCATTTATTTCATGAACAAATATCGAACGAACTGAAGTGGACTACAAGCAATCTGTTAAAACATAACCTCTCATATTTGTTTATGTTGCATGTTAATCAATTGCCGGATATTATAAGGGTATTAACAGATAACGTTTCGAAGATTTTGTAGAACATTGAATAGCGAATAAAAATAGTAATACAGAATTTAGCCCAAATGACACTCTAACCTCAACAAGTCAATAACATTATGGACAGTTCAAGCATGCGTCAAATTAAAATCTTCCTGCACGATCAAAAAGATCTGAGCAAGTCGAGATTCGTCCGAGTCCTTTATGTTGTAATATTCGAACGTTTCAGATTTAGCTCGGTTAGCTCGATTTGCATTAAATAAACGATTTTGACGAGTCCCATCAATCAGGCGTAATATCCAAACACGGCTATAAATTATTATTAAATTAAAAAAAAAACAACTAAAATAGGTTAGCTTTTACCGTGTATCCGAGGCCGTGAATTCTAAATATTTCCCTCATTTAAATGATCTGTCGAGAAAACGACGTCAAAGATGGATAGCTGCGATTAAAAGCGATGATCTAACACCTTCCTTCGTTTTTACATCTCGATTTTCAAACATTAACTTTCCAAACATACTTAAAATAGCGAACACCATACCGATATATAAAAAAGAAAACCCACGTGATATTGAAAATTACAGACAAATCTTACTTCTAAGCGTTCCATCCAACTTGTCAGAAAAACTTTTTTCTAATGTTATTATAAATTATTTAAATAAGCAATGGTTCAATGGTTCGATTACAAATTGTAAGTAATCATAAAATAAACAACTTGATGTGCGAAAATGGCACTAAACGTAATCCGATTTCAACCAAAACATTTCCAGATCTTCTGGAGCACTAAAGAAACCCTCATGCAAGGTTTCATCCAAATCCGTTTAATAGCTTCGCCGCTATCGTGCTAACATACACACACACACGCACACACACACACACACACACACACACACACACACACACACACACACACACACACACACACACACACACACACACACACACACACACAAAGACATTTTTTAAAAACCACTTTTTTGGGTTCCTTGGACCTCAAAACGTAAAGATTTGATATTATCTCAATTTTCGATTTTGGACTAAATGTAGTAACCTCCCACAATTTTATTGTGGGGAAGTTAAAATAACATAACCGATAAAACATCTTGTATACTGATGATGAAAGTTGCTAAACCCATTCTGCGGGATGTTATTTGGAACCACCTATGTCCTACATCCACAGTTAATATATGTATATTGCCCATGAAACACAACGATGGCAGATATAATGTGAACATGAGATATCTCAAAAATTAGTGAGATTTCTGTTTAACGTAATAACGTGTAATAACAGAATAAACCGTGCAAAATTGATACAATTAAAATTTGGGCTATAAAAATTCCCCACCTCATTTTTTATGGGTCAAAGCAGACATTGGCATAAAAAATAATGAAATTGTCACTCTTTGGCCAAGGAAAGCATCCACTCGGGATTTCCATTAGATAAAAAAATCTGTCTGCCTGACTTCCTCAACATTTTAAAATTTAAGAATTGTGGCGGCAGTTCTGCTATTCCAATCCTACAAGATATTCACATATTCATCTTGACCTTCCATCTAAGTTTTGGCATGAAAATTATGCACTCCCAAGAAAATATATATAATACGCTTCAAATTTGGGCAAGCCTGTTATCCAGCACATTTGCATAAAATAAATCTTCTGCCTTCAGAGAATTGTGACATTTGCAATGTTAAAGGAGACTTAGATCATATCTTTTTACAAATACAGATCAGCAAGTGACAGATTATATTCAATCCAAATCTTTTAATGTTCTTTCTCTTCTCAGCCAACATAAACAAATTTCTGATTACATCATTGTTTTTTTTGGAAGAAACAAATATATTACGAATCTTGTATCAATAGGTTAGCTTCGATCCTCTGTTGTTTCCCCTTTGCTGCATGCTATACCCTATAGTGGTCTCCTAATTTTGTTTGTTACAAAAACAAACGTCCTGATAGACCCCAGGACGAGAAACGCGTGTCCTTATTTTTTACCCCTTTGTTGATCTCCAAAATTTATTTTTCCTTTGTCTAAATAGGCCAGTTGGAATAAATGATTTTTAGGGTAGCTGGATGGCTAATGGCCAAATGCCAATAAAAAAATTTTAGGTAACGATTAAATATAATACACTAATGTTAGATTCTTGTTTCAGAACACTGAAGAAAATGATAATGCCTACAAAGCATTGGCAAAACATGCTACAAAAGTTCTTTCATATCCACCAGAAGAATTAGGGAAAAATCACATTCCTTCTCGTAAAAAGGTAAGTTTTAATCAGATTTAATTTTCTGTAAGAAATGCAATGGAATTACACATCTAGCTAGTAAGATATTCTGCATGTTCTATACCAGCGGGAAATTTTATATTTACACTAAAAATATTTGTACGCTACCCTAGTCTCAAGTAATAAAAAAAAAACAATTAGTTATGTTGTTGCTGTAATTATCTTCCTAAACAATCGATAATGAGTCCTCACTTATCCCGTCTGTTAAGTCCATCAACCTGGAAAAATTGGAATCTAACATAAATTTGTTCGGCTTTCTAAATTATCTCGAAAAGAGTTAATTTCTCGTAAGCACGCATAGGGCTAAATTGGAAGAGTATAACATTTCATACACAACAGATAGTTTAGCTTTCCTTGATATTTTTACATTGTCAAGAAAAACATTTAATTTTCGAAAGAAAAATATACCCACCTGTTTTTCAAGATGACAGACTTAGCACAGGTCGAATCAGAGAGGACTTATTGTGAGCAATTTAGAAAGAGGATTCCATTATTCTCATGAAAAGAAAACGTCAATGATGTCGCCGACGAATACTAAGTTGCTAGTACTAGATGTCGTATAGTAGAATGTAAGCTTTCATGGCCATTGTCCAATGAGGTGGTTTCTTCCGGGTGTTGCCGTGGTTGTCGAATTTGACTAGACGTTTCGCTGATCATGCTGTCAGCTTCTTCGGAAGGATTCTAAAGGCTGAAGTTGTTGTATTCTGCTTCTCGTTATATATCTTGAAGCTGCTTCGCTTTGCTACTCATTCGTTGCGCTCCGTTGATCGTGACTGTTCACCAACATACCATTTCAGCGAACAGTTAATCTAATACGTCAGCAACTTGTATCTAATGGATTTGGGGAAGATATACCTGACTTGCCTATCAGCACACACTTTCTGTGGAATGAAGATTTCTACGAGCAATAGCACGGAGCAGCAATGGGATCACTACTTTCACCGATAATAGCCAACATATTGATGGAAGCTTGAAGAAAAAGCCATGTGGTGTAGTGTAGAGAAACCAAAAGTTGATTGTGTTATGTTGGCGATACGTTCATCATATGGCCGCATGGAGATCCTTCACTATCTGTTCTCTTCGACCATCTAAATAACCGACACCCAAATATCAAGTTTATGATGCAGATCGAGCAAGAGAGAGTTTTGCTTTTCTTAGACGGATTGGTGAAAGAATTAAGCAACGATAGGCTGTCCCGTGGAGTCTACAGAAAGCGAATACATACCTATCGTTACCTGCATGCTAAGACCCACATCCATCCACAACAGAAGATGTTGTTAATCAGAACATTATTCCACAGAGCCAATATAATGTGTGACGACGAAAGCAAACGAGAAGAACACAGGAACATCCAACAAGCCTTAGAGAAAAATCGGTATGAACAAAGGATACAAGGAGATGCAATATTTTTACAGAAGTACTGTATATTTAAGTTACACGGTTTATTTTACTTAAACTTTCTACAGTGTTTAAATGAATTCCTTGTGCCAATAAATGATTCCTATTAGTCAGGTCCGTACTCGATATAATTATGTTTAGGTGTTTTTTTATGTGGGAGGGGAAATTTTCATGAACACCCGTTGCTTAAAGTCTATCGCCGGACTCCAACCAGCTAAAACCCCTCCCTCTATTTAGTGTTTTCTGTTGGTCTGGGACTGCTTTCGCTTTTAATCTGACCCACAGGCCATTTAAGTTTGCCGGTGTTAATTGGCGTTTCTCCATGGGTTCAAACCCATTTCCTCCTCTTCCTTCTTTTTGACAATACGAGTTATTCCCTCCTCCTCCTTTCTCCACTTCTCCTCCGTTTCCAGCATCCTCTTTACCATATATTCCGGAGACAATAACGGTGCCTTGCGGTCTCGCCTCTCTACCCTCCATCTGTTGCAAGCGAACACGGTGTGCTCCACGTCATCAATCCCTCCATAGTATACACACTCTCTGCTGTCGGTCTTGCCAATATCATATAAATACTTCATGAAGCCCCCAAGCCCGCTCAGGGCTTGGGTGAGGTAATAGCCTACCTCACCACGCCTCCGCTTCATCCACGCTCAGATGTTCGGGATGAGGCGTCTTCTTGTCTATCTCCCCTTGTTTGCAGTGTCCCACCGCGTCTGCCATCTTTCAAACAGCCTGTCCCTTGCCTCTGACCTCCCGGCTCCTTCAATGATTTCCTGCCTTTCTTTTGGGCCATTAGGTCCACTGCCGCCTTTAGTGCGATACATCGCTGAATCCGAGCCACCCTTCCCCTCGTTCTATCCACCTCCATCCCACTTGCCCAGACCGGAGTTGCATATAAGAGGATAGAGTTTACGACGCTGCACAGCAGTCTCCTCTTGCTCGATCTCGGTCCCTGCGTATTGGCCATAAGCCTCCTATCGATACATTTACGTGGTGTATTACAACAACAAGGGAAGCACTACGAGTTTTCATCCAAAGTAATTACTATAATAATAGTTTTAAAGTACCTAAATTATTTTTTGTTTACTTATGGTAGCAGTAAAAAATATTTTTTATAGAAGTTCATAAACAGCAGATAATCAACATCAGCAAATTTATTATAAAATATCAAATATATAGCATATGAAGAACTGGTACGGAGCTGGCCAAGCATCCACGGTGCAGTAGCGCCGCGAGAATTGAAAGGCTGGAAGGATAGGTCTTCTCATAGTGCCGTCTCTTCATTAGAGGTTGGCAACAATCTCAGCGAATGTCTGGCGGTTCTGGGCCGCTCTGAAGAGTGAATGGGCATCAAAACCTGTTCAGTCGCTTATGTTCTTCAGTCATTAATTTCTAAATGCCGGTCTTCAATTTTGCCTTTGTCATAATAGTTTCAATAGTTTGTATTATATTTATATTAATTATATGCAGTATATTAATTTTGTAGAATTTTGTGTTCTTGTGAAATTTGTTGTTGCTGAAAAAAAAACAAATTTTGAAAACAAACAGTAATAAAAAAATTGAATCACGATAGAAATAATGATGGACTATAACAGTTGCCGAAAATACAACGCCTAGTCAGATAGATAGGGTGTTAGGTTTTTAATTCGAAATTGAGTATTATACTCTCTTATTTGCAAACAGCAGATAAAGTAATCTATTAATAATCAAAATTGAAAATTTATCTATGAATATATTAATTTCCGACCTTTGTTCTCTTCCGATAATATACATTCTGGTTCTATTAGAAATTAAAAAAACTCTAATTTAATTTATTTTTATAGATCTATTTTTTTTTTAATTTTTCATATATTACTTTTTTGCTGTCTGTCAAATCCTATAAAACATATTTTTTAACGACAGTTTCTGTTAAATGAAGTTTTCATTAAATTATAAACAATGAAATGTACCCTAAACACATTTTCACGTAACCTTAATAAAACTGTAGTTGGCACAACTGACGCCAAAATTAATATTCAACATGTGTACAAACATTTTCTTTTGTATTTATTTACGTGGTATATTACAGCAACAAGGGAAGAACTACGAGTTTTCATACAAAGTGGTGGATCATTTAACGGGCGATGACTTTTCTCACTCCCAGTCCCGAAATTCCAAGGCCACCAACGGGGAATATCGTGTCAAACTTCCAGACGGAAGAGTTCAGATAGTGTCATATACGGCGGATAAAAACGGGTATAAGGCTGACGTCAAATATACTGAAAATGAGGGAGTTGCAGTTCAACGTGGAACGCCGCATCAAGGTTGGTGAAAGCTTTCTGTCAGATAAATTCTTATACGGAAAAAATAAAATAAAATCAATTTATTTTACGACTAAACGTTAAAGTTCGGTTTATTCTACATTTAGTTATACATTTACTTTTTTTAAAAAATGACTGATAATACTTATAGGTCAGACATTGGTTAACTGGGAAAAAGTTGTAGTAGGGCATAGCCGACTGTGAATACCTACTTGGTAAGCATTTCGCTCAAATAGGCTTCAATTCACTTTTACGTGGTGTCACTGAGATTAAGTAAACAGTTTATAACTTTTAGAGTTCAAATAGGTATTAACAATCGGTTACTCCCGCAAGACTTTCCAGATAAAACTACATTTTTTCTTCTCACCCAACTAACACTAATTATTTTATAATAGCTATAAGAATATCTATATCGTTGATGTATAAGAATTAAAGCTGTATAATTAAGGTCTGAGAACGTTCTTTCAATATCTATACAACCACTATATACTCAGAATAGACTAGTTCACAAGTTCAAAGCCGTGTATATTCTTGATAAAGCTCATAAAAATATGATTCATTGGATTCGAAATGACGTCTAGAAAAATGTGCAAAAGTTTCAAACCCGCACATAAACAATTGCAAAAGTTATAAACAAACGAAGATCGAAAAAATAACGAGTTTCGTTTTTTGCAAATAACTCGAAAACTATTAATATTTAAGAAATTTTAAAGAAAAATTCTTAAAGAGAAAGAAATTTCCATTAAAAAAGTCCTGACTCCCGAAACTCTACCTCCATTATTAATAGTTTTAATTTAATGTTGAAAATAGAGCTCCGCGCGGCGGACACTAAGCCGTTACGATGCTCTGAAACCGGCCGCAATAAGTAAAATATTTTCTTTATGTTATTAAATATTAATTTAAAAATTAGAAAAAATTATGATATTATTTAGACACTTAAAGGAACAATATACCGTTGGAAAAAAATGTTTTTATCATTTTTTCATAAAATGAGCCTATTGTTAATTAACAAATTTTTTTAGAGTTTGCGTTTATATTTCTCAAGTCGGATAATTGTTAAACAAAAGCCACTAAAATTATTTCACTTCGTGGAGACTTATGTCAACTATGCTTTATGAGATTATGACATTGCGATGTTTTTAATTATTATAGTCTATTAGTTATTAATTATTTAACCTAAGAAAAAACTAAAAAATGAAAAAGAGAGGTTGAAAATTTTTTTTTATTAATTTTAATTATTATTACTGTTTTTATATTCAAAAATACTATAAGATTACATAAACTTAAAATTGTTATTGCTATTTGTTTAAACAAATTTTATAAACAAATAGATAAATTACGTACTTTTTAAATTTTTTTGCCGCTTTATTTGTTATAAAATATTATGACTAAGAAAAAATTTGTTTTCTTAAAAAAATTTTTAAATTGTTTATAATCACTTTTTTCCTTTTTTCATTATTTAAACAGATTATTAAGAAAAAAATTGTATCCTTAAAATTTATTATATGCAATTGTCTACATGGTAGAAAAGAGAATTTTTTTTATTGTTAATTAATTTGTTCATTTAATGAACAATTTGTTATTAACAATCGCCGAATGTGTTATTATTATTAGATAAGAATTTTTAATTTAATTTTTTTTTGACATGTTTATGTATACGGTTGTTTTTTCTATCTAAAAAAAATATAACACATTCGGCGGTTGTTAACAACGAATTATTTATTAAATAAACAAATAAATTAAAAACAACAAAAAATTTTCTTTTTTCCACCGTGTAGAGAATTGCAAATAGTAAATTTTAAGGATAACATTTTTTTTTAATAATTTGTTTAAATAATGAAAAAAGGAAAAGTGATTATCAACAATTAAAAAAAAATAATTGTTAATTAAAGATAGGCTCTCATATTGTTCCTTTAAGTGTTGTCTAATTAATACCATAATTTTTTAAAAATTTTAAATTAATATTTAATAACATAAAACATATTTTTGCTTATTACGGCCGGTTTCAGAGCATCGTAACGGCTTGGTGTTCGCCACGCGGAGCTCTATTTTTAAAATTAAAATTATTAATAAATGAGATAGAGTTTCGGGAGTCCGGATTTTTTTATTGAAAATTTCGCCCTCTTTAAGAATCATTCTTTAAAATTTCTTAAATATTAATAGTTTTCGAGTTATTTGCAAAAAATTAAACTCGTTATTTTTTCAATCTTCATTTGTTTATAACTTTTGCAATTGTTTATGTGCGGGTTTGAAACTTTTGCACGTTTTTCTAGGCGTCATTCCGAATCCAATGAGCCGTCACTCATATTTTTACGAGCTTTATCAGGAATTAACACGCTTTGAACTTGAAAACTAGTGTATTAAAGTCCGCAAAAACAATAATTATACAACTATTTAGCAGCCCTTAGCAGAGCTGCCAAACTACTTTTGAAAAAGTAGTTAACTACTAACTACAGAGTACTTATTAAAAATGCATTGTAGTTGAAAAGTACTCGAGTACTTTTATTTTGAAAGGGTAGTTTAACTACTCGTCTTCAATTACATTTACCACTACTTTTGTAGTTACACTTTAGACTTACACAGCGTGAAATTTTTTTCATGATGAAAGAAATTTGGTCACTAAACTGTATACTTAAGACACTGAAACCTTTCTTTGTCACATATGTCATAACCGGAAAGTCTAATATACTTGTATAATTTGTAAAATGATTGTGCCAATATGCGACAAAAAGTCACAAAATGCTTTTCTGCGTCTGTGTGCAAGCAAAGTGTACCTACGTAACGCCCCAACAACTTACCCTACAGTTTACTTACATGTTGTTCCATTGTTGCCATTTGCAATCTTTTTAATTTCTTTAATAAATATTTAATATTATTAAAGTTTATTATTGGGGATATATCTGAAACTGTTTTTTGTCGCTGAGCAACTGGGCTGGATAATTATTAAGCACATTTATGAGAAAAACATATAAAAACAAATTCTATGAAAACACATAAACAGTAGTTGCAACTACTTTAGTAATTAAAATTACATTAGTAGTTTTAATTACTTTTAAAAAGTAGTTTGAGTAGTGGATACTCAATACAGTAATAGTGTATTCACAACTACCTATAAGTACTCGTAATTAGTAGTTAAAATGTAGTTTAACTACAATTGTAGTTAACTACTAGGCAGCTCTGCCCCTTAGTAACATTCTCACAACATTTATAAACTATTTTAAAAAGGTTTTATAGATTTAAAAAAATTTCTGCTTACATTATTGTTAAAAAATATTATTTTGGGTATTCAGTAGATAACTTTCAAAGAAACCATTCGTTCCTTTCATATATCATTGATGTAAGTCATGGTAGCATATCAACAAGATAAATATTGTTGATGCGGGAGGGGCTACACATTTAGAGACACACCCAATATCCGAGAATAATGGAATTAATTTCTTTTTCTGAAAAAATCCCAGTGTCACGGACGGCAATCGAGCCCGGAATCCCTCAAGTAAGAGTCAAGTGTGCCTGCTTCTCAATAATATTAAAGGGCACCGAAAATTTAGTTATAAAAACAGATAAAAATTAAAGTATTTAATACATGACGTCAATATAAACAAAAAAGTATGTTTTTAACTAAAATATAAATTGTATTTAAGTATTTAATAATTAATATTAAAGGGCACAGATACTCATAGTGTCGAAAATGTAATGAATAATAAAAAAGATACAATAGGAACACAGGATAAAACTAAATGGATATAACTGTGCCTATCCTGACAAAAACTAAAATACAGATTCATATAGTACATATAGTCCAGTGTTTAACGGTAAAAATAGGTTATTACCTCTGAATTCTTTCGGACAACATCAAATTTGATGAAAATTTGTAATTAAGCTTATCTAACCCTCCTCTTCAAAAGTTATATGTTCCTGATGTGTGCTTTTTTTGGGGGGGTGAAAACTACCCCTTCTAGGAAAAAATTAAAAACATAAATTTAAACGTTACATAGAATGAAATCATGTAGAATAAACATTATTTCATGTCGTGGAGTATAATTTATGATGTGTTACCCTTTGAAACGAAATTTTTTAAGAAAATTAGTTTTCAACAGCTTGAAATGTTTTAATGGTGCATTTATAATGAATTAAAATCCCGTCACTGTTTATAATACAATTTATGATTTATTGCAACGTTTCATCCATTACAAGTGTGATAGTGATAATTACTTAAAATTAAAAACTGAAATTATTGAACGAGTTTAAAGGGGAAAATCTATGGATCATCAGAAGAATTATCATCACTATCGACCTACTCCTCTTGGTCTGTAATTGGAGGACAATTTTGACAGTTGTCACCGGAGCATGTTCCACATGTTGCGTTACTTAGCAGCTCCGTACAGTAAAATTGTGCAGTGCTTACCGGCTTCTAAAATTTTTTCCAGCTCTGAAGTACTATCATAAAATTTCTCCACCTGATTTCTTAAATCGGTTTTCTATAAGATCGAAAATTTTCTTTTGCCTTTATTGTAGAACGCGGACGTTGTATCACATCCAGTGAAGCAATGAGAAAAAATGATTAATTTCGCACTGTTTGGATGATCCACAATTTTCGAGTAATACACCATCCAATGAACATTTTCTTTTCCTAATTTCAGGAAATAAATTTATTCGTCGACCCTTGCTCTGGCAGTCAAAATTATTAAGATATCGACATCTTCCTCAACTATAGTCATCCTTAATGTCTAGTTCAACTATTAATTCGTCAGCTTCCCATTTTCCTTGATAACATTTGATAGATAGATTTTTTTTGTAATTCCTCAATAAGATAATAATCTGCTTTTATTTTTGTAGTTTGATAAAAATTTGTCTTGACTAACAATCACTGACGTTAAATGCTCCGAAAATTTCCCCGAAGAAGGGCGATTAGTTTTTCAAGGATAACTGCCTTCATTTTTAAGCTATTCAGTCGCTCCAAAAACCATTTTGCAGAGCATTTTAAAGGCTACAAGGCATGTACAGTTGAACTTCCTTGAACCCTTCGTATTTGAAAATTTTCAGTCAAAAGGCTCGGGGAAGGTGGTTCTCGCACTCAAATGCAAACTTATAATGGTGTTATCTCAATTAATTTTTATCCTAGAGAAATTAAAAAAAAAATTTCAGCAAAAGAAAAGCTTAATTTTTGTACTGTAGTATTTTTACGTATCTTCTTTAGTTTTTGAATTATTGTGAAAAAACGAAAATTTTTAAAGAAATTTTAAAAATCATTTCAAATTTAAATCAAACTTTTTTTCAAATCTAGGCATCCAAAACCTATCAAACTTCTAGAACATATTGTTAGTTCTTAAATAAAGTAAATTGTAAATGGATTACGTTTAATTTCAATTCTTGAGGTGAAGCCATTGGTTTTATTGCTGTTTTTTTCTACGAAAAAACGAGACGACCATTTTATTTTCATCATAACTCCGTAAGTTTTTATGCTAACGACTATTACCAAAGCTCATTTTAAGGGTTTCTTCACGTACTTTTTAAAATGTCTTATATATTTCCTTCAAAAAATTTTCCGTGTTTCCGTTGTTTGACGTTGAAAGGTTCGAATTCAGTTTTCGGCGAACAAAAAGTCACCTTCAACCAGCCATAACTCGGTTCGTATTACATCCACAGAAATTAAAAAAAAAAACAGTCGATTTGTTATTTTGTAAGCTTCATTTTGGCTTATAATATTTTGTTTTTGATAAAACGTAAGGTTTTCGAGTTATTCGCGAAGAATCGTTCTAAAACATGAATTATTTAGATGAAAATTCAACATTTTCAATCACGATTAACTCAAAAGGTATTGACTTATCGAAAAAACTTTATAGAACATTTTTTGCTTAGAACTTATTCCCCTAGCGATTTCTGTGGTTATTTCGAATGTAATAATTTCCACCCCCGAGAAAGGGTGGCATCCACCCCCAGGGCAAATGAACACATCGGCACTATATAACTTTTGTTCCATGTGCCATTCCCTAATTACTGTCCAAATTTCACGTCAAGCGGTTTTGAAAGAATTCTAAGCGAAAAACCGACAAACACTGGACTAATAAGGCAACACATAAACAGGCCGCATTACATTTGTTAGTTGTTAAATTTAAATAATGTATAGCGAGTATCTGATGGACTATAAGAATGCATATCGCGCCCACGTTACTTTCATAAATAACTTGCCCCTTTGACCCGTCTGTGTAATCGTGGTCTGCATCAAAATTTAGTTTCCCTTTCAACAGAGCCACAACAAGTTCACTTTAGATCATGAAAAGGTAACCGCGGTCCTGAAAACTTTTAACAGCAAATGGTTATATTATATATAAAGAAAATTTATAATATACGTTGTGTACCTGTCAGGTAACAGTGTCATCTGAATAAATTGAGGTGATATTAAAATCAATTTCTAATTGAATTGGAATTTGAGAATGGCGCAAACCTTATTTTCAGAACGCAAATTGATTACAAAGAATATTCAAATATTGTCTTCTCATACTATACGTGCGCTATGGAGTAGTCGGTTTTCAGTAACACATCAACAACAAAAATCGTCGACAAGTATTGATCACCTCAGGTCGGCTCCACACGTTGGGCCATACTGTGGCTGGAACAATTACCGATATAGTTGGGAATATGAGTTTCAATTTTCAGCTTAGTTTTTGAAACCTAACTACCTGTCAGAGATACATAGCTGAAGTATCGTACTCGATGTAAAACTTTCTGCCCAATCCGAATCCGTAGTGAGCTTAAACATCGGGGATTGCCTTCAACCTTTCATCCGCGAATTTACCGTTTTTTTCAGAAATTGTGAATAACTGAATTTTTAAAATAACTTGCGTTTTCTTTCAAAAAATATGAGCTCAAAATAATTTTTTTAATTGTAGCTCACACAGTGCATTGTTTTTTATCTATCTGCCATAATTTTAGAGAAAACCTCAAAACCCAACTAATTTGGTCTATCCTGTACAAAGGTATTAATAATTTAGACGAATAACGTAGAGGGTGCTGGTAACGTCTAATTTTTGTTTTATTTTGGTCTGTATATTGTTGAGGATGAACTTTTTAATATAATTTTTTTAATGCAGTATCCAACCAATTCTATGTAAAAAAGGCACACTTGTCTTATATCTGTGAAATGTACCATTTTCGAGAAACATGCATTTTAATCTCTTGTGGTACAATCTACCCAATTATATTAAATTTGGCAATAAAATAATTTAAAATGATAGTCAAAATCAAAAAAAAAAAAATTTTAAAAATTTTAAAAATTGCCTTTCTCATATAGTCCAATCAATGAATGACCAAAAGGGGATTGTAGAGAACATTTAGAAGGGGAGAATTTTCCTCTTCAAGGATATGTTGATGGTAGTTAGGAGATAATAATACTAAAAGTTCCCGCCCCTAGCCCCACCGCTTGGGGGGGGGGGGAGGGGGTGGAAAGGTTTTTTTCGATTCTTCGCTCATAATTCGGAAACGATGCGTCGTATGGAAAAAGGTATTCTATGCAAAATTAAACGTAATTAAATTTTCCACAAGGATGTTTATGTTCATTTTCTTCCTATGTGTTATAGTTTACGAGATACTTGCCAGCGAAATTTAATAAAAATAATCAATTATGTACCTTGAATTTCTATCAAAGCGGTTTACCGTGGTCTGCTAATAAATCACAGTCACAAAACAATCTTTATTTTACAACACTCGACGTATTTACCAACGTAATATTTTGTCGAAATCTATATATTTCCTTAAATATACAGTGTGACTCACTTAAAATGAAGATACCCTTATAACTTTTTTATTTTGTTTCCGATTTGAATCAAATTTTACTCAAGTATAGAACAAATTAGAATCTACTTATGACCAGAGGAACATTCGGCTGCTACAAAGGCAAAGCCACCTGCGGTACCAAAATAAGCTGAAAAAAATAAAACATTTTGAATGTTAGAAATTCTAAAAAAATGCGTCAAATCGGCACCATAAACGTACATACACCAAAATTCGATTTGGTTATTGATGGGGATTTCTCATACATAAGCTCATCGGGCAAAGGCGATTCTCAGTTTCCGCAATTTGTGGTAGCTACGTGAAATTCGTCAAGACCATCAATATGATTTTTAATCTTTTTCCTCATATTTAGATGCCGCAGGTGGTTTTACCTTTATAGCTGGTCATAAGTAGATCCTAATTTGTTCTATACTTGAGTAAAATTTGATTCAAATCGGAAACAAAATGAAAAAGTTATAATGGTATCTTCTTTTAAGTGAGTCACACTGTATATTTAAGGAAATGTATAGATTTCGAAAAAAATTAAGCTAGTAAATACGCCCAGTGTTGTAAAATAAAGATTGTTTTGTGACTGTGATTTATTAGCAGACCACGGTAAACCGCTTTGATAGAAATATTTAAGGTACGCAATTGATTTCTTTTATCAATTATCGATTTTCGCTGGCGAATATCTCGTAAACTATAACACCTAGGAAGAAAATGAATATAAACATTCTTGTGGGACATTTAATTACGTTTAATTTTGCATAGAATACCTTTTTCCGTACGACGCATCGTTTCCGAGTTATAAGCGAAGTATCGAAAAAAGGAACCTTTCGACCCCCCTCTCCCCCTGAAGCGGCGGGGCTAGGGGGGACTTTTAGTATGTTTACCTCCTAACTACCCCCAACGTATTCCTGAAGAGAAAAATTCTCCCTTCTTCAATGTTCTCTACAACTCTTTCATTGACTGGACTAATAACTTTTTAAGGAAACAACATGGTTCTAAGGTATGTTTAGCTAAAACGATTTATTTTTACTCAAGGAACCTACTGTTGAGTTACGACCAATTCTTTAATGGACACCATGGATTTTCGAAACTCTTAATCTTACAGAAATAAAAAAAAAAAATTAATTTCCAATTTATAAACTTTCTATTTGACCTTTACCATTTTTTCGCTAAAACTGATATTGATTGATATATTTATAAACAAAACAAAATTTTACTTTTTTTTTGAAAATAATTTAAATAATTTAAAGTACAATTTTTTTCTAAAGCAGAGATTTTAAACCGGCAAAATAACTTTGGCATGTACGTGGAGCCATGTATTAACGAAAACTGATTTGAATGAATTATTTCTTTTAATCAGTTACTAATTACAGTAACAAAATTGTGAAATATTTATTTATAAAATGTGAACACGCGTATTTCTTCGGTCACAACCTCTTTATTTTTTCTACTACAGGAACAAATAAAAATCATTTGAAGGCTTAACTAAGAACCTTTAATTTTGACATGTAAAATTTTTGAAGGGAAAGCCGCAGTTATTTAACCTTTAAACTAAATACTTCTCCCCACAAACGTTCGGACGCCAATGTTAAACTTATATATCTCTGAGACTAATAAATCATACGAAAATTTGTAAAAATGCAGATTCATTCCTAGTTTAGGCTTTTCTTTTAGGTTTAAAGCATTTTTTCGCTAAATGTGATATTTTTCGTATATTTGACATAAACCTCCGATTAAAGAACTTATATCTAGATACATAATGGCATTACTTTGTGTGATCCCGAAAGATTCACAATCTAAGGCACTTCTTCCCATAAGTTCTTGATTGGCTAGTCGATCTGTTCGCGACCGATTCGGGCACCATCGGTTCAGTTTGATTATCATAATCTGAGTTTGACACTTTTGACAGTATATCCGCCATTAATGTTAATAAGCGTTTTTCGTGTTTTTCGATCAAAATGTGGTGAAGAAGTCTTTTTATTTTAAGTTGTGATTTGCTCAATACCTAAATAATATTCTCTATTCATATTTACACAGTTTAGTGACAATATATTTAGTGCAAATAAATAGTGAATTGCTGTGCCGTTTGCAGAAAGCAGTTTAGAAAAGAAGAAAATCGATCGTTCCATAGTCGTAACATGATGAAGTTCAGTTTACAGTTATAAAGTAAATAGCAATTAAATTTTAATATCCTTTTAATACATATATATCTTACTGTAATATCGTATCACATCACGTTATCTACATCACGTTATATAAAGAGCCGGAATGCAGGAATTGCAATAATTCATTTTAATGAAAATATTTACCATTCTACACATTTTCTACACACACAACGCCACTGTTGCCTATGGGATGTGATGTTCATCTATTCTTTTTAATGGACATATAATGTGACTATGTTAGGAGCAAACAAGGTATATAGTGAAAAGATAGCCTGTTATGTATCTAGTTCTTTAATCGGAGACATAAACCGTTTAAAATATCTGTTTTCTGAGCTAAAGTCGCAATTTTAAAGTAATCATAACTTAAAAACCAACAATTTATATAAAAAATTGTGTAGAACCTTTTTTTTTGTTCTCAAAATTTTATTTTTTTCAGTTTCGATAATTACTTTTTTTTTAGTTTCATTAAAAAATTATTATTATTATATGTTTAAATAATTAATTATTAATAAGCGTAAAAGATAAACTGGTAAACTTTGCAATTTTTGGTATAAAAAAGACGTTGCAAAAAGTCTCAGATGATTTCATCCCTGTTGGCCGGGTTCCGACTAAAAATATTCAATTTGTTTCCAGATCAAAACGTCGAAATTCAGCGGATACCCGTTCGAGAACTTTATCCACGCCCACGCCCAGAGGAAAAATCACTGAACTATCACGGGGATGTACAGCAGCCGAACCATAACGTATTGGTGTTGCAGGCGTTAGTTCCTACTCAAATACCGGGTCATTTTAATGATAATGGCCGTGTAGTAGTATCTCCAGTTCCTGAATATTTGAATGCTGTCGACAATCGGGATTTGCAGGTTGGTGAATTATTTTAAATTCGTAATTATGTGTCAAAGGCACTACATGGAAACAGGAACAGATTTATCATTCGCATCAATAATAGCTGCGAAAGTTAGATGTAGAGCAGGAAATTCCACCATGACAGATAGTTAACGTTTAATTAATAATGTTTTGTGAAAAGCATGCATGTATGACATGAAACTTGATTAAATAATTATCACCATATTTTTCCGTGGAGTGTTAAATGACATGCAATATATCAATATTGTTCTATGACTTTACAGTATGCGAAAAGAAGCTAAATAACGACTGGACTAAAAATACTTAGGATTTTCTGTCTAAAAAAGCTTTACACATAGTAAATTATCTTTAAAATCGAATTATTATATTAAATTTAACATATGAAAAAAAACAGACCACATAGTGTGGTGGCTTAGCGAAAAGATCGTGACCTACTGGATTAAAGCTCCAAATCTTGCACACTTCTTATATACCCTCGATTTCAGTGTCCGCCATCGACGACGCCATCTTTGTTTTATTTGGACTGTACCTGTAAATTTTCGACTTTTATTTGGTTTTTACTAAATATCTCCCCAACTTCTAGGTTTGTAGCAAAAAGGATTGTTTTATTAATGTTTAAGAAGAATAAATAGGCTACCAATGTGAATAAAGAAAGATATCGATACAATCGCAATTTGCTGAGATAATGAATTTGACCATGTTACCAACGTTTCTATAAAAAAAAATTATAGAATAACTATTAAGAAAATAATCATAAAAACCGCTGCCCAAGGAATCACTACTTCCACATCCAGATTTTTTATCCAAGTCACCCACAACGAAAAAATTTTGTATGTGGAAATAATTGTTTATGGAACTTTAATAATATAATATTTGAAATCCTCTACCCCAAAAACCCATAAAACGATGCCCCACATCGGTAGCGGGGTGGGGGTGGTGATGGGGGGTGGTAGTGGGGGTGGATGAAGTAAAAAACATTTTGAGGTTTCTGGTTCTTGTACACACACTAAATCACAATTTTTTTTCATCCCCTTTAATAATGGGGTGGGGGTGGTAATGGGGGTGGCTAATGCCAAAATTTATTTTGAGACCTTAGCTTCTCTTGTATATACTAAATACCAATTTTATGGACACTACCTGCTTGATTTACCTATTTTCCCCAAATTTACCCCAATTTACCCCCAACCCTTCGACGGAACCAGATGAATATATAATCTAGTTCTAGATCCCGTTAAAGTACATATGTGTACCAAATTTCAAGTCAATATCTTAAACGGTTCCAGAGTAAACGTGCGCATAATAAAAAGTTACAGACAGACAGACAGACCGACAGACAGAATTTTTTTTTCGCTCAAACTTAAAATCTCGACGTTTCGTAACATTCTAAGCCTATTTGAACAATAAAAATTTTTAAAAATTTTTTTGTCGGTACTATACTTCCACTGGATGTGGAAGTAAAATTATATTTATAATGTTGTTATTTACTTTTCACAATGGCCTTTGCAATGACAAAGCAAAGCCTGCACAAGTGCAGCCTTGTTACAAAAGCAATTCTTAGAGCACTTACTTACATCCGCACTTGATTAATTCCCTACAGCTTTTGCTTGCTTCCGGTATAGACATCCAAATTGGTTGCCATGTCTCTTCGTTTCTTTTCCATCCAAAGTTAGCAGGAGTAGGTACATTTTGGAGTGATTTCAAACTGATTAACCAGATGCTAGATTGATAAATGTAGCGATTAGTGTGTTGAATAAGGGCATCCTGTTTGGGCGGTGGCATCATCTTTACTTTTATCCTTGTGTGAAGAGATCCTCTCTGAGCTTGTTGATGCTGTCAAGTTCTGTTGTACCATCGTACATGATGCATGTGAATCATTCTATAATTTCAAATGCCTTTGTGTTAGCATCTATTGGCTGAAATGGATGTTTTGCATAAAAGATAAATCCTTCAGTAACTGGAAGGTATGCTTCCCATGTCTTCCATGCTGACTTTTTCCCCTTACCAAAAAATTATGATGTAGTGTCTGAATCCGTGAAAGCATGGAAAAAGGGCAATGCTTGCGACATATTCTCTCCGAGCTCTTGGCAAATGGTGTTGATATGATAATATCGGATGTGTTTACCCTTACCAAATGCAATCCAAAGTAGGTTTGTAAGTTTGTAGCAAAAAGATGCCTACTAGTACCCCAATAACATCTGTGTGAACTGTACTTATGAGGATGTTGTAATGCATCCAATATCACATTCTGGTATCAGTTACTTCGTGGTCAATTTCGGACATCGATGCACTGCTGTTTTTTAAAATAACAGATTTACCATAGGTGATGTATATTTACCTTCTTGTACGTCATAGGCTGCGACTGCATCAATTAGTAGGGTAAACAATTCTGTCTTGTTCTCTGAATTTTTCAGGAATATAACAAAGTTTTTGAGGAGTGTGGTTTCCCTTGTGACTTTTCTCCTTTCTCCCTTCCCTCTCTTCACACGTGTATTTTCCTTCAGACTGTCTGGCTTGTATATGTCCCATACAACATCTATTCTTAGGCAATCCTAAAGTTGTCCCTTGATCACTGTATAGTCTAAAGTTGTAGCAAAGTCAGTCCAGATTAAAATTGATTCGAATAGTGTTGCGGTAAACCCAACTGATTTTCGTAATAACCTGAAAAAAGTCCAAAACTTTGAAAGATTGTATCTCGCAAAATATTAAAGTTACAAAAGCGGCTCTGGTCTCAAATTGTAGCAAATTTAGTTTCAATTAAATCCTTTTTGCTACAAACCCAGAAGTTGGGGAGATAATAGCATCATATTTCAAGATGGCGGACACTAAAATCGGGCACACCCCTGAATTGATAGTATTGAAGGTATATAAGAGCTCTGCAAAATTTGGCGCTTTAATCCAACAGGTCACGATTCTGCCTAGTAGTTGCTCTAAACCACCACATTAACAGGAATCATTCCTATATCATCATACTATATTTTCCAAAAATACATCTACGAATATTTTCGAGAGTTTCAAGTTAGTCGAATAGTTATTAAATCAAGTCAGAACACCAGCTACTTAAAATAAGTTATTTCATGGGTATCCGTCTCTTTTTGCTCACTTCTGGTTTAACCCGAAATGACATAGCGTATTTTCGGAGATAGGACAACTTTGTTATTTCGAATGGAACACCCTGTATATCTTTCCACAGTTGGAAAGCCCATTGTTTCCCCTTTTCCAAAGTGATGGTTTTATAAGCTTTTAAAGTGAATACTGCGTTTTATCAAAATGCTGCGAAAAAAATAATGATTCACAAAGTAGACTATGGGAACAAAAGACAACATCACTTGTAAACGCTAAATTAGTTTATTGACAACTTGGGTACTTGAGTTACTTTAAGAAAAATCTTTACTTTAAGTGAAAAAGGTAAGTGTGTAATTGTTTTAAATATCCTTTTACACTTTGTTATACCGAGTTCCACGTGTACATTTTCAGTATTAGCAATTGAAGTAACATGCAACTGTCAATAAATTAATTTGACGTTTACAAGTGATGTTGTCTTTTATTTCCAAAATCTACTTTGTGAATCATTATTTTGTCGTAGCATTTCGATAAAACGCAGTATTCACTTTAAAACCTTATAAAACCAACATCCTGTAGAATTTTCATGACAAAGCGGAAACAATGGGCTTTCTGACTGTGCAAAAATATAAGGGTGTCCCATTTGAAATAACAAAATTGCCTTATCCCCGAAAATATATGTCATTTCCGGTTAAACCGGAAGTGAGCAAAAAAGACGGATACTCAGGAAATAACTTATCAAAATTAGAAGACCGGAGCAAAAACCGCATTTCATTATCTCAACTAGTTCAAAAGTTATGTATTGGTTTAAGAAGGGTCAAAATATAATGGTGCACCCTGTATTAATATATTAATTTCTTTTTAAGTTACAAAATAACTGAAACGAACCAGTATTGTCAAAATACTTAAAACATTGTTCCTGGTCTATTGCACAACATTTTGGTATATAATACATCCCTGTACAACTCCTGTTCATTTCAGTGGCATGAAGAAAGGAATTAGGTTCGAGATAAACAGTTACCGCATTCCACGGAACAAAATTTATATCAGAACTGCACTCAAAACTGAATAAAGATTTCACTATGCAGCACAAAGAGCCAGTCATGTTTTCGTCAATTTCCATGTTTTTCTGTTAATTTCAAGTGCCCTTTGGGAGAAATCTACTGCAGATAGAATTTATACGAAGGATTGTGTACCTCGATTTACACCTTATGTTTAATTTTACCGTTAGCATTTTGTAGTAATTCTGGTAGAATTTGCTGCTACCTTTAATTGTATATACCTTTCAAGATAGTACCTATCTTTTTACGTTAGAATGATTGAAATTCGACTAGAGATAATATAAAAACTAAGATATATGGAGCAATCACAGGATGCTAGCTTAGGTATGAGCTGCTGTGGACTAAGTCAAGAAGAATTATAATCGACCTGGGTTAACTGTTTATGGCAGGAGAAAAACAAAGAAAAAGAGTAGGTGTAAGATAATAATGAGAACATGCAACAAGTTAAAGTACTTTTTGTTTGTACCACCTCCTTGAAAAAGTCATAATTGGCTTCTTTTAAAAAGTTTTCAAAAAACTTAAAACTTTGGACTTCTTTGACTTGTAACCATTGGTTCATCTCTTCAGAAAGGCAATAAGGTTGCTGTTTTTTGTTTCCCTATACTGCAGCTTACTATTACCCGATAATCTCATTACGTCATTAAACTACTTTATCCCACAATAGCAAGTGTATGATTGATGGATGCTTGTGCTATTTCTACTAGTGCGGTGTCGCAAATGGTCCCCGAAGTTTGGCCGTACTACCCAGGTTTAGGTTGCTAGCCGTCCTTGAATGGACCCCAGAACTTCCACTACGGTACTACTTGACGTCTTAATACCATATGGTATCGTTTGGTATTGGATGTCTTTCCTCCTGAAATATTTCCTCATCTGCCCTATTAGGTATGAATGCCATACGGTATGCCATTTCGGTACGGTATTTTTTTCTTGAAATTATCCCATATCTGTTTGTTTTCAACCTGTATGCCGGTAGCAGTGCCTCATTTTTCATTGTTAAATGCAATGTAGCAAGGCCAGAGTAGCACATCCATGGTTATGGTAGACGTTGTTGTCATTATTGCCGTTGTTTTTTATTAGTATGCTAGTCTTTGCAGCTTTCTTAGTTTGTTCATCGCCTCAAAAGCCAGAATTACATTTTGATGTTTTCAAATTATTGAGCGTTTTAAAGTATTTATCTAACTAGTATATTAGTGTGCCCAAATTGGGGCAAAAATATACAGAAAATAGGTATAATTTCATAATAAATATAAAAGTGAATTCAGCATCTTTGAAAAGGTTCTTGATTTGAGGACCCACAAAAATTCCCTCTTTAATTTTCGCATTACTAAGTCTGGGAAATTTTTGTTTTAAATAACTGAAAGCACGTCCTTCTTTGTCCATAGCTTTTACCAAGTTTCTCATAAGCCCCAGTTTTATGTGGAGTGGTGGCAGTATTACCTTTTGTGAATCAATTAATGGAATGTTAGCAACATTTTTTTCTCCTGGTTCAAAATCCAGTCTTGGCGGCCAATATTATATATATTTGATATACCCTTGCTGCATATGATAGTACGATAGCTATCACTTTTAAGTCTGCACAAATCTGCCACTTATACTTGTTATATTATAGTATATAGTTTGTAGCAATACATTCATGTTACTGTAATTTTCCTTCATGTGGACAGCATGGGCGATTGGAATTGATGGCAATTTATTTCCATTGTGTAGTAACACAGCATTAGACTAAGTTTCGAGGCGTCAATAAAAAGTCTCCAGTCACTAGGATCATGGGGAATGTGTAAAGCACTCATTAAACCGTCAATGTCCTTGCAGGCAACCAAGTCATTTTCCATTTTGAAAAAAGGTTTAAGATCTTTTTGACGACTTCGATACATGGAAACTTTAACATTTTCTTGTAGTAAATCCCATTGTTGTAATCGAGATGACAAAATCTCCGCTTTTGCCTTGGACAGATCAAGGTCTCTTATAAGATCACTTAATTCGCGTTGATTAATATTGTGTGGTTCACCACCGGACACTTCGGCGGAGAAATCGGAATCTTGTGATGTTGATGGCTGGACTAAGTCGTCATCTACATTATCATCCGATTCTTCGTCAGAATCAAGGCTGTATTCTTGAGGTGGATTAGGAATAGGTAGTTCATCACTATGGAAAACCGGGCCAATGGCAGATGGTAAATTGGGGTATTGTATTACCATCCTTTTTTTTTGTTAATACCCTGTCTAATAGGAGATATCACGCAAAAATAACAATCGGTAACATGATCTGTAGGTTCTCGCGGGTTCATGGGCACAGCAAAAGCCATTGAACGTCCTCTTCCACTTAGCCAACTGCAAAGATTGTTCGCACAATTGCTGCAACATATATGAGGTGCCCATTTTTTGTCTTCGTCTCCAATTGTACAACCAAAATACAACTGGTATGCCTTCTTAATTTTGGGAGTAAAATTACGTTTTTGATGCGCAAAAGTCACTTCACCACAAATATAACAAACGTTGTTAGGTGTACTTACACAAATCTCGTGACATATTTTCAAGATAGCACTATTTACTTTCGAAAATGAACGCTTGTCATGCACAAGGTACAAATACGACTACCTAAGAATGAATATTAGTTTTAGTGTCGAATAAAGAGGTAGATTTTTGTAGAATTCTAATTCTACCTGTTATTTGTGATAGATCGCCCATAAACTAGGGTTTATAAGGGGTCTACACACGATCCAACGGCAGGAAGCCAGCCCTGTCGGCATGCTTTGAACTCATTCGGAAAAGTGAACTCGTCTGCTGGAATTCCAATTATTTTCAAAGCGTACCGACAATGTCGGGTCCCAGCAGCTGGATCGTCTGTAGACCACTATACCTGCGTTACACTTTATTACCTGTATTGGGAAAACCAGAGCCAACGTGAACTTTTGCTTTTTATATCGTTATTTAGCATGACGAAGTTACTAAGAATTTGCTATTTTTACTTCCAATACATGTAGGCTGTAGAATAGTGATTATAATAGTGTGTATTTTCAAATCACAAAATTATTCATTACAGATTCAGCACCAACCAAAAGTAAAAATTTACACAACCAATGCCAGAGACTACAGCATAGGTAGTTTTGTTCCAAGTACAGTTATACCGTATCTTCCAAAGACCATCGAGAATTATTACCAAAGAAGTACTATCTCTCCACAAATCACCAATAATGGTCATCATGGATTGTTTGTTCCATCAACCCCATCATCTTTCATTGTAACTGATCAACATGGACAAGTACTTGACAATATTAAATTTGTTTCAACGACAGCTTCACCGCTACTTATAGGAGTTCCTTCGACAACTGCTACTCCGTTTGTGTTAAATAATGGACATTACCGGTAATTTAGTGCGTACATCCGCACCATATTTTTAAAGTTAATTTAATGTAATGTTTAAATTAGGCTTCTTTTATTAGTAAAAAAAATTACCACAGTTTTAAGCTAATTATATAATAGCTATTTATGTAACCAATTACGAAAGACGTTATTTTGTTAGTTACACAAGATTGTCTTTCGAAACGTGTTACATACATGATTTTTTTCTAATTTTAAAAGTCTAAAAACCCTTTAAACATAAACGAACTAGGTGTATTTAAAGATCTTAAAAATCAAGTAATCTTTTTCATAGTTATCTCTGCTGCTATCACATATTATAATTTTAATGTCAAAACGGACAGACGTTATTTAGCCAAGTTACAGTATTATTTGAAATCCTAATTTGATAACATAAGGTAAATCGTATTAATGAAAAAGTTTTGTTGGCATATTTTGAAGGAAAGAAGAATTTAGAAGCTTCCATTTTATGGACTCAGTATTCCATTTTGTGTTGAATAAACATGGTTTCTTTTTGAGAGTTGTTTATCTAATTGATGACATAACAAACTTTTCCTCACCAGTTACGTAAAATTTTACTTTTCATAACTGGTTATAGTACGGGAGGCAGCGCTGCATTTTTTCGAGGAATTTTATACCGAATAAATTTCATTTTATCAGTTGATTAATATTCAATAATCAGCAAATTGAGCGTCAGTCGCCGCACCCGCGGTGGAGCTAGAGGTGACAGCATGTTAAAGTTGAAAAAAAAAATTGTGCTACGAATTTTAGAATTTCGCCGTACAATTTACGATCAGGTTTATCTGGAAGACTTCCTCTTTACGTCGCGACATCGTACGGCCGTCTCAATGGTGTTTTTCGGAAAATATGAACGTGTCAAGATTGCATGTTTTTGCAATTTTTTCGACTCCGAAATGTAAGCTGTTTTTTGTTATTTTTCGCAGATATCTCCGAAACGGTAGGAGTTAGCTCGAAATAAAAAACAAGATCAAACGAGTATTTTCCATTTCGAATCTTTTGCTACTATCAGAATTTTGATTTTCTTTTTCGTTTAGGAGATAACTACTGAAATGTTGGCCATGTATGGCAAAAAATCGCAATAATTATCGTCTTTTTCGAAAAAATTGTGACAGCTTATGTAAAGAGAATTGATTAAGCTTTCCGACGTTTTTTCAATTTTTTCTCTAACATAAAAAACAAGACCTTTGACCGAATATGTGCTCCGGGCTATTGCAGTTCGCGGAGAAGTTTTGCATTTTGCGTCGCGTAATATTAATCTACAAAGCTGATTTTTTGTCTATAAGCAGTTTATTCACTATTTCGGTTAAAAATCGCATTCTACCTCCGCTTAAAGGTGGCTAAATCTTTGAAGACAACAAATATAAAAAGGTGAGCAAAAATTAAATTTTACAGTTAATTTTATTAATAAAAAAACTGAGTAATTTAAACAAAATTTTTTCAATTTAATATTTATTGTTATAATCGTAAATAAAGTATAGTATTCAACTTGCGGTAATGGTAATAACTCACTTGATGAATTACATGTAAACTTTCATCTGCGTGAGTTATTACCTATATTACCGCTCGTTGAATAATATACTATTATGGTACAGGTCATAGCGAACATTTTCTCTCTTTTTGTTTTCCATAGAACTTATAGATTTCGAGATATTCAAAGAAACCGATGAAAAACGATTTTTTACCAACTTTAACATGCTCTCACCATTAGCTCCACTTATTAGAGTAGCTGACGTTCAGATTGCTGATGTATTAGGGGAAAACTATTATTGTTATGATTTTCAGTCGGTATGAAATGACTTGTTCAAATCAGCGCTGCCTCCTGTACTATTACGTAAAGTAGGACGTTTTGACACTTACGTCAGTTTTAAAAAGTGTCACTTTATAATGATGTCAAAATTAGAAAAAGACATTTACTTACAAACAATTAAGTATACAAAGTTAGTGAAAAGTGTGGAAACAACTTTAAATAGTGTGTAATTCGTTTTATATCATAAAAGAACTGATAATACGGAGCGACCAGATAAACAAGAACATGGCGTCTAAAGCCTACAGTTTAGGAGAAAAAAAATTGTTTAAAAAAAATTGGTTGAGAATGTCTAGTCAGATAGTACCATAATATGGACTAGGTTAGTAACGACTATGGAACTAAACAGAGTTCAAAATTTTTTTGGTGTTAGAATCTGCATTAAATGGACAACTTTTTTTGATAGTTGGTCAACTTTCTGTAGTACATTTTTCTTTTACCAGCGTCACTTAAATATTAACAAATTTTTTTTGTGAACAAAAAGTGATCACAAAACCATTCGTTTATTTGACAGAAGATACCCGAGTTCATGAATATTCTCTTGTTGGAAAGATGCACCGCACCCACTTAGAACTCATAAAACAAAAACAACCAAACAACTGATATATACTTTTTATTAACTTAGTGGACGCAGTAGGCGATTTCAGAGAAAAACTGAAATAACTTTTGAACCATCAACAATTGGATAACCATATATACAGTGTGTCTCACTTTTCACGACTACACCCCAATATCTCGGCCATTTGTTGATTGATTTCGATCAAATTTGGTATACTTCTTTTGTTTCAGATTGTGATTAAAAAGTTATTTAAAATTTTCTTTTTTTGTCGAAATTAAATACGCCTACTATGATCAAATTTATATTAACGATTGAGATAGAGTTTTCGTTTTTACAAAATCTTGTTTGACATGATCTAAAACCCCTGTATACCAAATTTCGTTAAAAAAATATTCATTCCTTTACAAAAAAAAATCATATCTAAGGTTTCAATAATAATCACACTACTATTCGATTTATTTATTGTCGGATATTTACATAACTTGGTAATCGTGTAATAATGACGCTAATTAAGCATTAGGACACATTTTTTCTTTAAAGAAAATATCAAATAACTAAACTTTTATTTTTTTAAAGTCATTGTAACGTAAGCAACACTTAAAATTATTACTTAAACAAAAATATAATTTTAAAAAGTATATATTAAATATAATCTTTTTCCACTAGTCTTCCATCAATTCTGATACATTTTTCAATTCTCTTCTTATTATTTTTAACAACTTTTCTCAATTCTTCAACTGTTCAATACATGCTTCTCTAATTCCGTCACGTTTTATTTCGTGGCCTATTTTTATAGACTTATTTTTAATAGTGCCCCAAAAATAAAAATCCATAGGTGATCTAGGTGGCCACGCAATTAAAGGACTATTTCTTCCAATCCAACGCATAAGGAAGTTGTTATCCAGCATAAGGAAGTTGTTATCCAGCCAATTTTTAACTATTATGAATGGAAGCCCCATCTAGTTGGAAATACGGCTAAAGGTAAATTTTGAAAGGGATCTCGAAATTCGTGTGTTAAAAAATGTTGGGATCTCACACTATTTAAAGTGTAATCAAAGATAAATGGTCCAATCAAGGTCTCATTTTTGAATTCCACACCAGACATTTACTTTTTCGGATTATTGACGTTTACAATTTATAACCCAGTGTGGATTTACCGTTGACTAATACCTTGAGTTTTGCGATGAGACCACGCCATTTGTAGTAAAAGTAGCCCCATAACTGAAAATAATTTTTTTCACAAAATTTGTGTCATTTAAAAACATACTCTGTGCCCAGAAGCAATATTCCAATCTCCTCTCTACGTCTCCTTCTTCCATAGTGTGTAAAAACTTGTACCTATATGGTTTTAAATTATGGCGTTTAAGGCACCTCCTTTTATTTCTGTCTACATTCAAGTTTAGAGATAAATCTCTGATACTAACACGTGGTTCAGCATTAACAGCATCGGATATTATTTGATGGACGATCGGCAACGTTGTATTTTTTGGCTCTAAGTTTAGATACATCTCCAGTTCTATTAAAAGTTCTATTAATTGAACCAACCATGGTGTAGTGAATCTGTGGGCGTTCTGGATGTCTCAAATTAAAAACAATGGCTGCATCTCGATAAGAGTGCACACTACACCAACAATTTTTATTATTTCAATTTTATCAGCAATACTTAATTGTTGTGCAGCCATGTTTAAGTTTAATTTGACATTCGATGCAATTGTCAAATCCATCCAAAGCACTCCATGTTAACAAAGATATTGGTATGCCGAGTTCTAAGTATTTCAAAAAATATCTAACAATTTTCATATATTCATTTCATAATAGTGTTTGGATAAAAAATGTGTCCTGATGCTCAATTAGCGTCATTATTACATGACTACCAAGTTATGTAAATAGCCGACAATAAATAACTCGATTAGTAGGGTGATTATTATTGAAATCTTAGATATGATTTTTTTTGTAAAGAAATTAATATTTTTTTAAAGAAATTTGGTATACAGGGGTTTTAGGTCATGCCGAACAAGATTCTGCAAAAACAAAACACTATCTCAGTCGCTAATATAAATTCCTGATTTTTGCCAATTTCTTTAGATCATAGTAGGCGTACTTAATTTCGAAAAAAAAAAAAAAGAAAATTTTAAATAAACTCTTAATCACAATCTGAAACAAAAGAAGCATACCAAATTTGATCTAAATCGATCAACAAATGGCCGAGGTATTGGGGAGTAGTGGTGAAAAGTGAGACACACTATATAGTATATGTATTTTGATCGTAAATGACCTCTCCTCTCAACTCACTTCGTTTGATCGTCCACTTCTGGGACACAATGTGTTACTTCACAAGTAAAAGTCCTTGTCCATTGGCCCACAGAGAAGACACAGGTTCTCAAACTTTTCGTAAGTAAACGTTCAAAATTATGATCTTGGTCAGTTTTTCTGTGTCCCTGGAGGAAAATGTTTCTATTTGTCTGGCCTCTTCCAATTGCCAGTTTATTAAAATTAATTGAAACCAATACCATCCTGTAGATCCCTCAGTTTTTCTTTGATTATAATGATATTTTATAATTGGAGGTAGAAACATTCGGAGAATTCAAAAAACGTATCATTATGCTGCATGGTTTTTCTGTTTAGCGAGAAAATACATTTTTTTTTCATAAACCACTTTTTGACTGGAGTTAATAAAGAATGAAAAAATCTACATATCTCCGTCTATTTGATGATAGAAACTTTCAGGAAGTATAAAAATCCGCATGACTTCCGGTTTAGCCGTAATTGACATCGATTTTTAAAATTGTTTGATTCCCCGGAAAGTTTTGGATATAACAGACTCCAGTACAGTGCACAGATGGTAGCTTTGCATAAACAAAGTTCACAGTTGCTGTTAGAAAAATCTGATCGTTATCATGTTGTGTACAATCTGTGACAGAAGTACCTACTGTTCATAATTAAAACAAAACTGACATTTTCCCGTACTGAAATAGATTTGCTACCTCGTGTTCAATTAACAGCCTCAAAGCTACTTTCTGTGAACTATACAATGCTTCCAGTACATTCAAAAATGGTCGAAAATGTTGGCTAGGTCCGTTGTTTCGCATATCTTGAATTGAACGCTAATCTACCTTTAGGTAATTTTGATGAAATGATGATGAAATTTTTGAAATTATTTGATTATCGCCTTCTTTCTGAAAAACCTAGAAGAACTAGACTTGGGTGAAGGTGATGACACCCTACAGTTTGTAGTGGCTATCGCCCTCAGTAGTTAATTATCACAAAATATCAACAAAAGTTCTTAATGTCTCCTTATTTATTTATCACATATAACCCTGTCAGATTTCCTTATCTTTTTTTAAGATTGCATTTATCCCAAAATAGAAGTACAGATGCAGCTATAGTTGGAGCGGTTTTTAAATTATTCTCGCTCTCTGGAATTCGAAATGGACTAGCTCAAGAACAAAAGTTAAACTGTAGGTTCTATGCAGACAACAACAAAATGGTAAAAAAATGAACTTTGCAAAATAGAAAAAAATAACACAATACTGTAAAATAATACGGACATTATTGTAAGTCAAAAAACGTTGGAGATCTTAATATGAAATATAAGTATACTTATGACTTACAAAACAATATTATTCTGCACAGTCTATTATTAAAAAGACTGGACAAAGAAAAAAGGAATTGTGAAATACTTCAAAAACAAAAAGATGCAACCACCTACATCGTATTTTGAAATATGGCATACGATACACAAAATGAATAATAATAATGATGATTTATTGACCAGTAAATGTAACAATAATAATAATACAAAGAAAAAGAAATGGTAATCCCATTTATGTCCACATAATGGCCTGTCTATGAGCAATGGGGAAAATTAATTCCATCAGAACACTGTGGTCCTGCAATTTAATAAAATTACATACATAAATCAAAATAAGTGGAAAGATGGTCCTTAATACAAACAATTCTAAAATATATATTTTTTAAAAATATCACCTAATCAAAGACTAACAATTATAAATAAAATACACATAAGCATACAAACATACATAAACTGTAATTTTACTTTTGGAAAGACTAATATAATTTTTTTTATGGATCTATAATATTATGGACCGTATATCGGATGGATGTCTCAATTTTACCCAAGGATTAGATTTAGATTTCTTTTCCAGCCCTTTGCTTTCTATTTGTGAGGTTGGTACAATTTCCTTTTCCGCTCGCGAAATGTATAGATATTAAAATAATAACACGGGCACACAAAATAAACAAAGTGGTCTTTTTTTGGTACTCCATTGGGTAAACCATATGTATTTCGACGTGCTGAACATGAATCGGTGTCCGTTTAGCTCCATTGGCCATCGTCGTTTGAACAACGTTTTTAATAAAATACAATGATAGATTCAAAAAGAACGGAAGATTTTACATAGAAAATGATACACTTTGCGTATTTGAGAATCTTGAACATAATGAACAAGATTGCCAAGAATCTTGCCGTGAACAGGTCAACTAACAGGTTCGACTCGTCATATCCCCAAAACAAAAACTATGCTCAACTTGAAATTTCGCCATAAACTACTTTTAAATAATATTCATGAAGACCTTAAAAGGGGCGAAAAATAGTGTTTTTTTGGGTCACTCTTTGCAAATTGCAAAGATTAAGAATGATTGTCAAGTGATAATCACGCTTAAAAATTGAACCCCGTGGAACTAACATTAGTTTTTACAACATTGATTATTGATTTAATTACAATATAACAACTTTTTTATCAGACATATATTTTTATTGTTGTCTAATAGAACGAAACCTCTATCTAAAATAAACGTAAGTGTGTAATTAGCAGATATATTATTTATTAATTATATATAGTATGTAATTAAGAAAGTAAATAAATAATTCCTATTATGTATCTTATATTTTGTAACAATTTCACGATATAAATAATGTTCTTTTGTACAAATTAATGTATATTTTTCTATTTTTGTAATAAATAATTTAGAAAACGATATTGTCTTAATATTTGAATGTTAACTAATCAGAACATGTTAGTCTTACTATTCGAATCACAATAATTAGGCCTTTCACAAGTATCTACAGTAAATAACGGTAGATGGAGCTATCGACTTGATTTGCTGCAAGTTGCTGCCTCAGGACTAGCTTGGTGGTAAATGGAGGCCACATCAGCGACGTCAATCTGTTCCAAATACTCAGAGTAGCCAATCGACTGCCTACGCGCAGCCCTACGCCTCTTTTACACCAAATATCAGGTGCCCCCCTTCTGAACGATTTTATCTTCAAAAAATTGTTACCAAACCTGGCAAACACTCTGGTCAAGTCTAGCAATCCCACCCTCATCAACCCCCTTACCCTCAAATTCCTAACAGCACCTAAACATCCCTCCCTGAACTACATTTATACCCCCACTCCCGATTAGGACACTATTGTTATAGAACACCCAACAAAAATGTAAAAACTAACTTGATTTGAGAAAAAATATATAAAAATACAAAAATATAAAAAAAAAACAAAACAAAAAATAAAACCAAAAAGAAAAGAAAGCAAAAAAAAATACAATAAACAGCTTAAGAAAAATAAGTATCACAAAACATAACTGAAAAGAGCCATACCATAATCAACAACAAAAAAAAAACAACAAACAAAAATAAATAAACAAACATACAAAAGAGCCAAAAAAGAAAAAAAAAAAACAATAACAAACACACCACGGTGTGCATTACTATAACTAAAAAAAAATATATATATATAACCGAAAGATACAACAACTAACAATAAACTAACCCTAAAACATACACCAGATAAACTTTATCAGCTCAGCCCAGAGCACCGTTATCTATTATCACCATTTTCTTAACCCAAGGCAAGCATCAGAAGAAGATGGAAAGCCTTAGCCAAAAGAGGCATACACTACGAAGTCAATCTGTTCCTAGAAACGTTCCAATACCACAAAGGTAACATTTGTATCGATACCAGTATTTTCCCAGTATCATATCAGAAGAAAAGTAACGATACCAAGGTATCGATACTTTTAAGTTAAAATTAGGGGCTGAAATTAAACCGATTGCAAAAAAACTGTATTTAGTGAACATGTAATTACTAAGCATGAGTAAAAAAATTAATAAAACTTAGTCTTCATTACAGTGATCCGGGCACAAAATACATTAATAACAAAAAACATCATTTATTAAATATAAATATGATAAATAATAAACAAATAAAGTTCTCAAGTTTTCCCAGATTTCGAGATACTATTACGACTATTACTATTACTATTACGACATACTATTTCGAATTTCCCAGAAGCGGTTCAAAGATATGTTCAATATTTATAACAGATGACTGGATACCGATCAAGAAGTATTAACACCGGCTTTGTATCGAAAGAAAAGTATCGAGTACAAAAGTACTTTATTGGTGAAAAGTATCTATATCATATTTGAAGTATCGAAACGTTCTTATCTGTTCTACGATGACGAGAGCCAAAAAGTTGGAAATCAGTCCGCGGCTGAGCGACTATACCAGGAATATAAATATTGTTTAAGATAAGTTGCTCTTTGGCAGAAAAAAGTGTACAACTTGGAGATTTCAAATAAATAAATTGTGGAAAACTAACCCCAGTTAATATACCTATTGCTGAATAACAGATTCTTTAAATTAAATGTACTAAATGATTTTCAAAATTGATAAAGAAAATATACAATTATTGAGAATCGCAGCAGTGGTAATGTAGAGAAAGGAATATCAAGATAAACTACATTCTTTATTGTCTCCAGAGCATTATACAAAGCTGAAAAAGAATCCTACATCAAAAATTGAACGGCAAACGAGGACAGCCATTAAGAATTCAATATTTCCGTCTGCTACTACCGACTTAAACTTACCACCACGACTGTATGGACTGCCAAAGATTCATAAACCTGGAAATCCTTTGAGATTAATCGTCAGCACATGCGATCACCTACCTATGAATTGGCTAGATATGTCGCAGACACTGCAGATAGACATACTATAACCATATATGAGCAGGACCAGTAGCTATGTGAAGAACTCCTGATACTTCCGTAGAAATTCTAGGTTTACAAATAATGAGGGTTATTTGGGAAGGGAAGGTTTACAAATGACAAAACACGAACTTTATGGAATATTGTAAATAATAGATTAAACAGAAATAAAAATCGTCCGGAATTAAAAACTAAACCATAAAAATAACAATATTTCCAATATAATTGGAAATTATTTTGTCACAGTTGTAGATGATCAGCAAAAAATCATTTTGGAAAAAATATTTTGAACTCCTGTACAACTTTAGTAAATCCTGAAAACAAATGTTTATTAGTCCTTGAGCTTATAACGTACGAAGAAATTTATTAAACCTATTATCTCAGGTTTAAGAAACAAAAATCAACTGGCTAGGATGAAGTAGAGTTATCTTATTAAAAAAATGTTCCGCTGTATAAATCATTAGAATTAGGTGAATTTCCCAGTCGGCTAAAAATTTCAATAATCATACCTATATTTAAAACAGACGATCCATTTCAAATTCAAAATTATAGGCCGATTTCGCTTCTAAGCATCATATAAAAAATAATAGAGAAATCTGTAATAGAATAAAAGATTCCTGGCAGAAAGTAATACGGCTTCAGAGAGGGCCACTCTACGGAAACAGCAACTGTCACCTTTGTTCAGGACGTAAATAATAAAATGGGAAAAAAAGAATTCATAGTTGGATTATTTTTCGACTTGACCCGAGCTTTTGATAGCCTAAATTTTAATTTTGTATTAGAGAAGCGTTTAAAATTGGTATTCATGGACAACTTCAGCAATGGATCTACTCATTTTTTAAAAATCGCAAATTACTAGTGAGAGTAAATAAAAACATATCTAATGAATTCGATGTTATATCAGGTATCTCCCAAGGTAGCGTCCTGGGTCCTCTAGTTTTTTTTAATGTTTATAAATGATCTCCCCGACTATATACTCGACGGTGAAGTGTTATATTTGCAGATGACACCTCCATCATAATCTCAAGTCTCGATGTACATGAATTAAATCGAAAAATCAATCAAAAATCAAATCAATGTGCTCACCTACTTTGACAACTACTGCCATAAAAATAAGATCATCATAAATTATTCAAAGACAGTAGCAATTGAATTCCACAAATACTCGAGACCAAAACTAATTAACTATAATTTTCACATAGACAAAAATTATGTTGTTTTAAGCAGCCACTGCACTGTCTAGGTACGATCGTCGATGAACACCTAAATTGGAGGGAATATATCAACTCCATTTGCCCTAAACCTAATAAACAATACTGTGCACTCTTGAATTTAAAAACTGTTATAGATAAAAAAGGGCTTATATCCGCCTGTTATGCCCTAATCTACTCTGTGATTGGCTGCAATATAACTGTATATGGTCTGGCAGTAACGAGTAACAGAATATGCTTAGCCCAGAAAACAATAATTCGGCTCATATTTAATGTAGAATACAGAAATCATGTAGGCAGAAAATCTTAACTGGGATGTATCTATTTAAACTTTTGAATTACATATACTCCAATAAAGAACAATTAAAAAAAACTCGGATATACATAATTACCTCACCAGAAGAAATGAAGATATCAGAATAGGTGCATTTACTTACACTAGTTACAGAAAATCTCCCCAGTATGCGGGATGCTACTTTTTCAATATGTTACCTGCTCAGATAAAGAGCGCAACCAGCCTAAGTAGATTTAAAATATTACTAAAAGGATTCCTACATCAGAATACTTTTTACACAATAGAAGAATTTATCACTGTTGTACAAAATATCTAAGTTTTCTATATATTTATTATAACTACTTTCACCTTATTTATCTATATATTTTCTACACTTATATTTGTTAGTCTGAATATTTAAGCATGTCTACATATATCAAAATATATATGGTTTGTAATAGAACCACTTGACTTGTCTATCCAATGTTAATTGGTTAAAGGTCCATACATTTCGACGTGGAATTTTTGTTCACCAACATACCGATTGAGCAAATAGTTAAACTGATGCGCCAGCAACTTGTGCCCAAATAATTAAGAGATTGGTTCAATAGTTCTTCAGTATTAGCTAGAAGAGTAGTTGTTTTGATTGGTTCTCCAATAATGAGTGTTTTAAAGTATTTACCTAACTAGTATATTAGCGTGCTCAGATTAGGGCAACAATATACAGAAAGTAGGTATTTTCATAATAAATAAAAAAGTGTGTAAGTTGTGATTTGCATAATACCTAAATAATATTCTCTAACCATGATAAGAGCAAATAAATAAAAATAATTAATTGTAAAAAATAAATCAAGAATAGGCTTGTAAATAATAAATGAATGTTTCTGTACTCTACTGATGAGAACTAACGAGTTCGAAAAAACTTGTACAACTTTTCAAGAGTTGAAATAGAATGTAAGGTTCAATAATTTTTGTGAATGACTGAATTTCAATAAATAATTTAAGTATCTTCAATATATTTTTTTTGCCTTAAAATGCCAGGAATCCTATCATGTAATTCAATGCTTCGTCGGTATTAGCTAGAAGAGTAGTTGTTTTGATTGGTTTTCCAATAATGAGTGTTTTAAAGTGTTTTCCTAAGTAGTGTATTAGCGTGACCCGATTGAGGTACCAATATACAGAAAGTAGATAATTTCATATTAATTAAAAAAAGTGTGAATGACTAAATGTAATTGAATGATTTAAGTATTTTCAATATATTTTTTTTTTTTTAAATGCTAAGAATCCTATCATGTAATTCAATACTTCGTCAGTATCAGCTAGAAGAGTAGTTGTTTTGATTGGTTCTCCAATAATGGGTGTTTTAAACTATTTACCTAACTAGTATATTAGCGTGCCCAGATTAGGGCAACAATATATAGAAAGTAGGTATTTTCATAATAAATAAAAAAGTGTGTAAGTTGTGATTTGCATAATACCTAAATAATATTCTCTAATCATGATAAAAGTAAATAAATAAACATAATTAATTGTAAAAAATAAATCAAGAATAGGCTTGTAAATAACATAGCCCCACAAAAAAAAGTTCAGACCAGCGAACCAGACCCATGTATCCCTATGTATTTTCGGTCGCTGAATCCGAATCCGAGGTAAAAAAAATTCGTACACCCCCAAAATCTTTAGCTAGAGCCAAAAAACACCCCTGGACTGGGGTAAAAAGAATATTAAGCTACGAGAATAGTTGTTACATCCTAATCGATCGAATCATACAAATTAAGGTTAAGCAGCAGCGTACATACAATAAATATGAAACACATCCCCAGTGAGGGGCGAAAACTAGCCCCCATTTATAAAAAAATCGATCCAAAACAGTAATGACTGCTGAAAAAGCTCGAAATGTCTAAGTTTTGTTAAAGTTATAAGGAACTGCATCAGATCCGACATAATCTTCATAAATTGCCCCTATAGGGTTGAAACAACCACCCCCAAGTTTAAAGGACACAAAACAAGAGAAAACGTAAAATCCAACAGGATTTCTATTTTGCGTAGTACTCTAAAAATAGAACTAGAAACTTACATACCATCAACGTTCTACAGTGTTAACCCTCAGATGGTGTGAAAACTACCTCCCATGTAAGATTTATCTATAAAAAGTTACAGTGACTTCTATAAAAATTCGAAACACCTGCGTTGTGTGCAAGTGAGAAGAAACTAGACTATGTTCGATGCTGTGCTTGAAAACCACCCCCATGGGGTTGCGAGATGCTACCTCTATATCCATAGGACGCTGGAAGTGTGCATCACGATTTTTGCTAATCATGGCATCCATAAAAATGTAAATCCGATCAGTTTTTCTCTGTTTTTCCAGCATCCTACGGATATAGAGATGGCATTTCGCAACCCCGTGGGGGTGGTTTTCAAGCACAGCGTCGAACATAGTCTCACTTCCACACAACGCAGGTGTTTCGAATTTTTATAGAAGTCATTGTAACTTTTTATAGATAAATCTTACATGGGGGGTAGTTTTCACACCATATGAGGGTTAACACTGTAGGACGTTGATAGTATGTAAGTTTCTAGTTCTATTTTAGAGTACTACGCAAAATAAAAATCCTCTTGGATTTTACATTTTCTCTTGTTTTGTGTTCTTTAAACTTAAGGGTGGTTGTTCTCAACCCTATAGGGGCAGTTTATGAAGATCACGTCGGACGTGATGCAGTTTTTTATCACTTTAACAAAACTTAGACATTTTGAGCTTTTTCAGCAGGCATTACTGTTTTGGATCGATTTTTATAAATGGGGGCTAGTTTTCGTCCTTCACTGGGGGTGTGTTTCATATCTTATGTACGCTGCTGTTTAACCTTAATTTGTATCATTCGATTGATTAGGATGTAACAACTATTCTCGTAGCTTAATATTCTTTTTACCCCAGTCCAGGGGTGTTTTTCGGCTCGGATTCAGCGACCGAAAATATATAGGGATACATGGGTCTGGTTCGCTGGTCTGAACTTTATTTTTTTTTGTGGGGCTGTGTAATAAATGAATGTTTCTATACTCTACTGATGAGAACTAACGAGTTCGAAAAAACTTGTACAACTTTTCTAGAGTTGAAATAGAATGTAAGGTTCAATAATTTTTGTGAATGACTGAATTTCAATAAATAATTTACGTATCTTCAATATATTTTTTTTGCCTTAAAATGCCAGGAATCCCATCATGTAATTCAATACTTCGTCGGTATTAGCGTAAGCCAAGAAGTGTAGTCAGCGGAGGAATGCGAGTACGGGCTCCTAAAAGTGGAGCGGCACGTGTTTAGAATACGTATTATATGGCAGTGTGCCGCTCCACTTTTAGGAGCCCGTTATCGCATTCCTCCGCTGACTACACTTCTTGGCTTACTTTTATAGAAGAGTAGTTGCTTTGATTGATTTTCCAATAATGAGTGTTTTAAAGTGTTTTCCTGAGTAGTGTATTAGCGTGATCCGATTAAGGTAGCAATATACAGAAAGTAGATAATTTCATATTAAATAAAAAAAGTGTGAATGACTAAATGTAAATGAATGATTTAAGTATTTTGAATATATTTTTTTTTCTTTAAAATGCCAAGAATCCTATCATGTAATTCAATACTTCGTCAGTATTAGCTAGAAGAGTAGTTGTTTTGATTGGTTCTCCAATAATAAGTGTTTTAAAGTATTTACCTAACTAGTATATTAGCGTGCCCAGATTAGGGCAACAATATACAAAAAGTAGGTATTTTCATAATAAATAAAAAAGTGTGTAAGTTGTGATTTGCATAATACCTAAATAATATTCCCTAATCATAACTTATATATTTTAAAGCGATCGGAAGATATTGCGGAAAAACTGATATTTATAATCCCCCTTAAAAGGGGTATAATTTCCTTTTTATCCATTTAGAGTACCTTTATTTTTGGATGTACTATCAGCCACAAAAATATCCAGAGACAATTTTGGACCACCGTGTATACACGGTTATGTTACTCTATGTGTTAAGTTGAAAAGTAGAGTGTTCGCGAGGTCCGAAAGGATACCCTTGCACTTTAGTACGTAGTACGTCCGTAAAATTTCTGTGATTTTCTCAGGGAGGGGCGCCAAAAAGTGCTCCCGCCCGGATGGAAAATTTACCTTCAGCCGCCCCTGTATATAATTTCTTCTGCATTAGTCATTTTGATCGGCGATTTTTATCTTTAGGTACACGAATAAAAATTTTATTTGCTGATTTAATAGTTGTATTATTAGACAGTGACACTATATAGTGTTTATAATAAGCATTTTCTATTTCTCAACACAAAACAGAATGATAAACTAAACAAAATCTTTAAAATAGGTCGAATAGCACACGTGAATACACAAGACAACGTTTCCACACACGAAAGGAAGGTTAGGATGCCTGTGACAAAACTAAAACGCAAATTAGTCTCAAAGCCAACCGCCGCCCAGTCTGGGGATACCACGCGGGACTAGTTTTCACGCAGTGATGTCACAGTGCTTTTCGCGAGGATTTCAACTTTAATTATTTATTGCAAATTAAGTACTGCGATTTAAGAGCTGATATTCGGTGTGGTGTGTTTTTATACATAAACACACACTTTAATGAAATAAAAATAAAATGGGCAAGTTCCCCACTGGGATACAATGTTGCACACATTTTTCTCAGTGTAGTGAAATAACTATTCGCAGTCGACAATGCCCGACTTCAACTTATCTTCGTCATTTATAAATTTAAAGTTGTGTTGGGCAAATAAAAGATATATGAACATCTTTGTTAGGAGTTTTGGTGTGCTGTGCATTGCAGCAAAACTATAAATTCTTCAATGCGTTTTAATAAATCAACGTCCGGTACCTTGAAAGGCCGCTCATGCATGGAAATATATTTCAATAACAAAATAATGATGTTATTTGCTAGAAAAGCAATACAATATAAAGTTTATTGAATGGCTGTATTGAGATAGAATGCTGATCAGTGTTTTATAGTTCATGTATTACGAATACAATAGAAATAGAATTGGAATTGATCTTACATATATCTTGATAAAACTTTACGTCGTACAATGCTAAAAATCAATAATTCATTTCTTTTATAATATACTATCATGGTTGAGAATTCATGAGAATTTCGCTGACAATTCGAAAAGGGCATTACTTTATTTCTCCAAGATGAACATATACGGGAAGCATCTTTATCTTTCAAATTGAATCCTTGTTTCAATTAATATACCTATCTATTTTATTTAATAAAATGGGCTTCTTATAATTAGATAGAAATAATTAATAATAATTGAAAACAAGGGGATAGAGGTGGTGATATGTTAGAAACAATTAAATTTTGAGTATAACGATTTTAAAAAGCCGCTGCCCAAGGAATCACTACTTCCACATCCAGATTCTCTATCCAAGTCACTCACAACGAAAAAACTTTGTATGTGAAAATAATTGTTTATGGAACTTTAATAATATAATATTTGAAATCCTCTACCCCAAAAACCCACAAAACGATACCCCACATCGTAGTGGGGTGGAGGTGGTGATAGGGGGGTGGTAGTGGGGGGTGGATGAAGTAAAAAAATATTTTGAGGTCTCTGGTTCATGTACATACACTAAATCACAATTTTTTTTTGATCCCCTTTAATAAGGAGGTGGGGGTGGTAATGGGGGTGGCTAATGCCAAACATTTTTTTGAGACCCTAGCTTCTCTTGTATATACTATATACTAATTTCATGGACTCTTACCTGCTTAATTTACCCATTTACCCCAAATTTACCCCAATTTACCCCCCAACCCTTCGACGGAAAAAGATGAAAATATAATCTAGTTCTAGAACTCGTTAAAGTACATATGTGTACCAAATTTCAAGTCAATATCTTAAACGGTTCCAGAGTAAACGTGCGCACAAAAAAAAGTTACAGACAGACCGACAGACCGACAGACAGACAGACAGAAATTTTTTTGTCGCTCAAACTTAAAATCTCGACGTTTCATGACATTTTAAGCCTATTTGGACAATAAAAATTTTTAAAAATGTTTTTGTCGTTACTATACTTCCACTGGACGTGGAAGTAATTAATGTTACCGTACCTTTTTTATGCAGTAAAAACAAACATTTTTGGAACAGAATTATTTTTATCGAATCAAAATTATAAATATGTATTATTTTTCAAAGTATTTTTAAAATATGGAACATATATCTTTTGTCAATTAATGTCATACATAACTCTGTTTAAAACAAAGTCATACAGAGATTATATATTAATACTAAATATTTTAATTTTTAATTTCAAAATAGAAATTATAATATAGAAATATTTCATTTAATTTAATTTAGAAATACATATTGTCATGTGAATTAATTTTTTTTTATATACAGTGTGTTTCACTTCTCATGAAGACACCCCTGTATCTTTTTTATTTGTGGCCAAATCCATTTCAAATTTTTATCAGCCATACAACTTCATAAGACGACTTTATTCAATATCAAATGCCGCCTGGATCTAAAACGCCGGCCTACTGCGATAAAAAGAAAAAAGCAATTTTCGAGAAATCATAGTAGGCTTAGAGATAGACAAAAATTTTGTAAACAAAAGTTGTTCGGAATCACTTGATATGCCCTTCTATAAAATTTTGTGAAAATCGGAATATTTAAAAAAAAATTTTTGTTTCACTTCTCATGAAGACACCCCTGTATCTTTTTTATTTGTCACCAAATTCATTTCAAATTTTTATCAGCCATACAACTCCATAAGACGACTTTATTCAACATCAAATGCCGCCTGGATCTAAAACGCCGGCCTACTGCGATAAAAAGAAAAAAGCAATTTTCGAGAAATCATAGTAGGCTTAGAGATAGACAAAAATTTTGTAAATAAAAGTTGTTCGGAATCACTTGATATGCCCCCCTATAAAATTTTGTGAAAATCGGAATATTTAAAAAAAAAAATTTTGTTTCACTTCTCGTGAAGACACCCCTGTATCATTTTAATTTGTGACCGAATTCATTTCAAATTTTTATCAGCCATACAACTCCATAAGACGACTTTATTCAACACATAAATGCCGCCTAGATCTAAAACGCCGGCCCACTACGATAAAAAGAAAATAGCAATTTTCGAGAAATCCTAGTAGGCTTAGAGATAGACAAAAATTTTGTTAATAAAAGTTGTTCGGAATCACTTGATATGCCTCCCTGGAAAATTTTGTGAAAATCGGAATATTTTCAAAAAAAAAATTTTTTGTTTCACTTCTCGTGAGGACACCCCTGTATTTTCTTTATTTGTGATCGAATTCATTTCAAATTTTTATCGGCCATCATTTCAAGTTTTTATACAACTCCATAAGATCACTTTACTCAACACATAAATGGCATCTAGAACGCCGGCCTACTGCGATAAAAAGAAAATCGCTATTTTCGAGAAATCATAGTGGGCTTATAGAGAAAATTTTGTTACTGAAAGTTGTTTAGAACCACTAGATATGCCCCCCCTGTAAAATTTTGTGAAAATCGGAATATTTAAAAAAAATTTTTTTCTTTCACTTCCCGTGAAGACACCCTTGTATCTTTTTTATTTGTAGTCGAATTCATTTTTCAAATTAAAATTTTCATCAGTTATAGAACTTCATGAGACGATTCTATCTAACACATAAAGATAACTTTTTACAGCAACTGAAAGTCATACACTATTATTGAAATTATTTATTATTTAATTACACGTGTATGCAAAATTTCAGCTCGATTGGATAACGGGAGGTGGGTAAATTTGATTCATTCATACGTCATACATACAGATTTCCAAGTATTATAAAACCAGAAAACAATATTACATTTAAGTTGATGTGTAATAGTGTAATAATAAAAAGTGTCCCTTTTAGCGTTTTATTAAATGCCGATTTTTGTTCACAACTTTCATTTGTTGGAAAAAGTTCTCTTTAGGTGTTAGATAAAATCGCCCTATGGAGTTGTATGGCTGATGAAAATTTGATTGTCTATCTCTAAGCCTACTATGATTTCTCGAAAATAGCGATATTCTTCTTATCGCAGTAGGCCGGCGTTTTAGATCTAGGCGGCATTTGTGTGTTGAATAAAGTCGTCTTATGGAGTTGTATGGCTGATAAAAATTTGAAATGAATTCGGTCACAAATAAAAAAGCTACAGGGGTGTCTTCACGAGAAGTGAAACAAAAATTTTTTTTTTAAATATTCCGATTTTCACAAAATTTTACAGAGAGGTATATCGAGTGATTCCGAACAACTTTTATTAACAAAATTTTTGTCCATCACTAAGCCTACTATGATTTCTCGAAAATAGCGATATTATTTTTATCGCAGTAGGCCGGCGTTTTAGATCTAAGCGCAATTTGTGTGTTGAATAAAGTCGTCTTATGGAGTTGTAAAGCTGATAAAAATTTGAAATGAATTCGGTCACAAATAAAAAAGATACAGGGGTGTCTTCACAAGAAGTGAAACAAAAAAAAATTTTTTTTAATATTCCGATTTTCACAAAATTTTACAGAAGGGCATATCAAGTGATTCCGAACAAATTTTATTAACAAAATTTTTGTCTATCTCTAAGCCTACTATGATTTCTCGAAAATTGCTATTTTCTTTTTATCGCAGCAGGCCGGCGTTTTAGATCTAGGCGGCATTTGTATGTTGAATAAAGTCGTCTTATGGAGTTGTATGGCTGATAAAAGTTTGAAATGAATTCGGCCACAAATAAAAAAGATACAGGGGTGTCTTCATGAGAAGTGAAATACACTGTACATATAATTTAACAATGAAGGCGTCAAAAAACGTTTCCATATTATGGGAAGGCTTGCTAATTTATAGGGGATGGTGACAAAAAAAATATAGCTGAAAGAGAATAAAATTTTGAGAAAAAAAAACATAATTTTTCAAATAAACTGATAGTAAGTTATTGAAATTTTAGCCTGGGAAAACAGGTATCTCAAAATGGTCCTTGTAGAATAGCTTGAAAATTATTACCTACATTTGACGGAAAAATCCCAATAAGACAACTTGTAAATTGGGAGTGAATTTTTTCCCAACTTCTGTAGAATTAGTAGTTTCAGCGACACGAAAGTTTAAAGATATTTAGTTTAAGTGTTAAATAAATAAGAAACTATGGACACTTACATAAAAAAATGTTAACAACTAAAATAGAAGATTATTAATTAAGCTTTCAAATACAAATATAATACTACTAACTGTACGTGCACCCCCCCCCCTAATCCTTGGGGACAATATTTTTCATAAAGATTAAAGCTTAAGGAACAATTTTAGAGACATGTCCCCCAAAAAAAAACTGGATGTACTTTCAAAATGGCGTCCGGTTATAAAAAAAAAATTGCAAATATTGTTTTTGTCATTTAATACAAAAACTAAAAAAGATGGAGAAAAACTTTCTGCACAAAAAACAAAGTGAACAATATTTTTTGCAACTTTGTTCGTATACAATATTTGGATAGGAGTTAACATGTTCCAGATAAATGATTCAGCTTTTAAAAGAAAATATAAAATTAAATATAAAACGTAAGTAACACCTCATTCGCTTTCAGATTCACTATCGCTGTCTCCCGATATATCGAATATTTCTTCCAAGTCTTCTTTCTCTACTACTTCATTTATGATATCGTTATCATCCTCACATTCGTCTATAATGATTTGATTTGGAATAATCTCCTGAAGAATTTCAGTAAGCGATTGAGGCAGTATTTTATCTGACGAACACCAAAGAGGTTCTCCATTTTCTTGCCATCCATAATCATTCCAAGGCTTTGGAATACTGTGAATACCTTCATCGGCTAATCCCCAAATACGCGTTTGGTAAATACTCCTTTTAATATGCTCGATAAGGCAAGCTCTTGATGGTGGAATCGAAGAAAAATCAACTTTAGTGTCAATTGATAAAGACAACTCTTTGTCACCACATTTCTGTCTAATGGCAATTAGGCGAAGCTCATCCATGCTAGCGCATTTCTTTGATCCGTATATGGCACATGTAAATTCCTCTAATGATGCGACCAATTTATCGTCAATATTCCAATTGCTCCCGATCTTGAAATGGTCGGATATATTTGGTATATTTGGAAGAAAGTAACATTTTTAGGGGTTTTATCTTTCCTTTTCCCTTAAAGGCGCTCACTGAGTTGCATCCAGTAAATGAATGAAGGACCAGTAATGCCGAACATTTTTGTGGTCCGTACTCTTTTGCTAATGCGGATATGTTAATAAGCCTTCTTCTGTTGCCAAATCCGGTATCAACGAGTAATTTACATTTAATTTTATAGGAATGAGCCAGCAGAATCCAAAAAATGTCACTATCAACACTTTTAACCCTAAATTGTTCATAACCCATTGTTACCATGTTCGAGATGTATGTCTGCAAATTAATTATTATTATTATTTTTAATTTATTTCGGTTTATTTTATTTTTTGTTATGTTAATAATATAAAGTTATATTATACGCCTTATAATTGCCAAAGTTATTTCCTCTAAATGATTGACCGATATATGAATTTCCATGTTTTCTTAATTTTGGACTCATTTATCTGGAAAAATGGTAACTCCCATCAAAATATTGTATAGGAATAAAATTGTAGAAAATTTTGTGCACGTTGTTTTTTGTGAAAATAGTTTTTGTCCATCTTTTTTAGTTTTTGTGTTAAATGACAAAAACAATTTTTTTTTGCTGTATTACATTTTCGTGAGATTAGGCCAAGTTTTCCTAACTATCCACTGTGTTTTTGTGAGGTTAGAAAAGTCGGTAATCAAAATTATATTTCGTTCGCACTAACACTCTGTCAAGGTCTCTGTCATTAACAAAGATTTTATTAGAAAATTCGCATTAATCGTCACAGATTGCTAATAATTTATTTTTTTTATTGGTACCCTATTTTGCTTATTTAAAGTACGCCTCAGAGTGTTTAAATCCAAGTTTTAAAAACGCGCGTGTTTTAAAGTTACCATGGTAACATCAACGATCCAAGAAACGTGAAGTCAAAATGTCAACTTTTTAATTGTTGATATAACATACTGTAACTCAAATAAAATATTACTAACGAATGTTTCAAAAGCCTTCCGATTTTTGCGGTATTAACCGCGATTCTGCTTTTCTATTTAAGTAATCAATGTTACAACTCATTTTAAAGCAGTATACAATCAGTAACTGTATTGACAATAATTAATTATATGTGACAGATTGCAAATTAATTTTTGTTTTTCTCATTTTCATGACACTGACAGGTATCTTGATGTCAAATCACGAATTCAACCAATTTACATTCTTAATTCTTGTTTCCATTTTTTGTAGTAATAATAACAGTATTTATGATTTCAAAGTGTACCAATAAAAAAAAGCGTAAAGTATTCGTGGATAACTGGTCTTTAAAACACTTGCTCTATTTCGAGCACTCGGCTGCGCCGTCGTGCTCGAAAAATCGCGCGTGTTTTAAACACCCTATTATCCACTTATACTTTAATATACTATTTTAATCTCGTCCAATATTGTAAATTTATCAACACACTCACTGATAGAGGTAGGTACACTGCAAAAATTATCAAATTATATTTCTAGTTCTAGTTCTATCATTGGAGATAGAACTAGAACTAGAAATCGTTACTATTTAAATAAAAAATATTTGTTTCATTGTCTTACCCACGATCAAGGATTACCTTCTGTGGGTTTGCCATTTATTTGCCCAGATATTTATATAAAATTTGTATCTTTGCGTACTGCCGTAAAACCAATTAGTGACTTATTTGTATTGATTATTCTTGTTACTATTATTATTTATATTGTATTATACATTTTATAGTATGTATTGTTAATTAGTATATAAACTCTTGATTGTTATATTTTAGACACATAATATATAGATTTCTTTAATTTCATTAATGAAAAGGGTGTTTTATATGGAAGTATTCTGTAATCTATATATTTCTTTGGAAAATAAATCATTGTTATTGTTGTTATTGTTATTGTTATTTAGTTTAGCTACACGACGGCACTGTGGCCGCGCATAATTTACTTTAACACGGTTGTGGGCGTGGTCTGTACTGTATATTTTGCAAATAAGCCGCCGGGTATCAAAAGTTTTGTTTTTTAAGAGTACAAATGAACCATTTAGGCGACACCACCTTTTGCCGAATTTACCCCATTACATATTGTTTTATTAAGAACAACAGCGTTCTTTGAAAAGGAAAGATACAACGTTAAAATCAGGAACACGAGATAACAGGTACTACGGAGTAAGTGCTGTAGAAGAGCATATTGCACTAATAGAAAAGCCTAATTCAAAATCATGTCATGTTACTCCAGGATCTGGAAATTCAAACAGTTCAGCCAAAAGTACGGTGCAATCAAACACAGATTTGTCTCACCTGGTCATTTTAGACTAAGATGAAACTCTTATCGATACTGATACAAAAGAGGAAATTATAAGATAAGGTCAGTTGGATTTAAAAACAAATTTACATTGTATGGAATCGAACTTTCTCCTCAACACCTACTTAACCACTTAGGCGACAAAACGAGTAAACAAAAAAAATTTATTGGCTCCATTGGAATTTCGTTACAGACTACAATCATGTGAAACACATTCTGTAATGGCATTAAATAAAATAGAAACTGAAGTGTTGGGTCTCTTCTTTTCACATATCCCAGTACTTCATTGCCTAAGTTTCTATCCTTTTCAGTCATTTTCCCTCCCATTAATGTTGATGATTCCTGTTGTTCTATTGCTTTAGCGAGTAATTAGTCGGTGTCCCTTTCAGCTCCTCTCATGCTTCTTCTGTTGGCTTTTGTCATTACCGCATTTTTAACCCTGTATATAATCGTTAGCGGTATATCCTCGTTAGCTGTATATTCTCCTAACCCATTAAAACCCAGTGATACGCTCTCGATAAAAAACCAGGTTTTTTTTTTGTTGAAAAGTGTTTATTTAGAAATAAGTAAACATATTATGTTGATATATTTGCTAATTTATAAAGATAAGTATAAAAAAAATGTACGTTGCGTTAACGCAACGTTGGGGTTAAATGGTATACAGAAATATTCATTAATTTACATGATACGCGGAAAAACATCCACTGTGAAGAGGAACATTACATTTGATGCACATGTAAACTGTAGTGTTTTTGCAAACTTTGCAGCGTCTCCTCTAGTTTTCTTGGTTCTTTTCAATTAGATGTCCCACGTTGTCCTGGCGAATTTCAGGAAGGGGTGCAGCAGCTGAACCTCGACCAGTACGACTAAATACATTTACAGATTTGTTTTTATGAAATAAACTTCTTACTAGCTGCGATCAAGAATCAATTTGTGATATAGGTTTTTCGTTATACACAAGGCGATATAATTTCCAGGCATTTACAATCGAACTGTCTATCAAATTGATAAACAAAGGCCACCACCATTTTTTACCACGTATACTTATCCGGTAATTTGCAATGCCATTGTCGTGCAGGTCAACACCGCCCATGTACTTGTTATATTGATTTATCATATTGGGTTGCGGAACAGAAACTTCTTTCTTTTCTTTTTTGTTATAACGCTTCACTGAAACCGATGGTTCAACAGAGTCCCAATTTGTCATAACAGAAACAATAGCATTATCTTTCCATCTTACGATGCCAATTATTTCATTTTCATGATCATAACGACTGTCATATGTACCGCGTGGTTTCTTTTTCATTACCTTTGCAGTTTCCAGTGGACATTTAGAAATTCTGTTTTCCGTAACTGTTCCAGTGGCAAAATAACCCAATCCTTTCAAATGCACCATGAGTCCATAACTTGAAAAAAAATGTCAAAATGAACTTTATGCGCACTGTGATTCTCCAAGTGTTTTAAAAGATTGACAACAATATCACCACCTTTTCCTTTTCTGAACATTTTCGATGAATGCCTACCATAATATGGAACCATTTCTTCATCTATTGATAAGTGTTGCCTAAATATTCCAAACTGCAAGAACTTTTTATTCATCTTGTCAAATCTTAGAAAACTTGTCATCTTTGTTGTGATTCTCATTGTCTGAAAGGTGAATATTTTGCTTGATACTACAAAATCTATTCCTAGATATTGCATTTTTTACTAGTAGGACACCCTTGTCATCATCCGTTGACCAGTACATGCGTTGCTGTGGAAGAATATTGTAACCACTGAGGATCAAAATAGCAAGGAATTTCTCTAATCCTGTAATCCTAACTGAAAATCGTGTCTATTCTTACTTTGCGCAAATTTATGATACAATGCAAGACGTCATCATCGAAAAAAATTTGAAAAAAGTCAAGTGGACTTTTACCATGCATAGATTCTTTGATATGTTCAATGGCTGCGCCTTCATTAGAGATCGATACATTCTCTAATGAAAGCGCAGCACTATATGGTGTTCTACACCATATAGTATCGTCAAGTTTTCTCTTTACTTGAGCTGCGGTTTGAACATCATTGTAATCTGTGTCATCATTATCTGGTAACATGACTTCATAGGTGCCTGCTAAATCATTAAACAAACTGTTTATTTCACCGATTTCGTTGTCATCTATGTCCTCTTCATCACTCAATTTATCCACGTCTGGCGGAATATAAGCTATATCGACCTCATTTTCATTGGATATTTCCTCAACTATAGTTTCTAGCTCCCTCTGAGTCAGAGCCCGTCTGGAATTATCCAAATATTTACTCAAAAATTGAGAAAACTAGAGAACTAAAACAACAGTATCCTGATTATAATCTTACCATTATAGAATGTAATGTAAATAGTTATTCCTAATATTTGCGATACAATAGACACGTGGCGAGGCACTAAGACAACACAACTTTGTTTTGTCACTAGTAAATAGAACTAAAATGAATATTATAACTCACCACTGACAATACCGAATCCGTAGTGTATGCCTCTTTTGGCTAAGGCTTTCCATCTTCTTCTGATGCTTGCCTTGGGTTAAGAAAATGGTGATAATAGATAACGGTGCTCTGGGCTGAGCTGATAAGGTTTATCTGGTGTATGTTTTAGGGTTAGTTTATTGTTAGTTGTTGTATCTTTCGTTTTTTTTTAACGTTATAGTAATGCACACCGTGGTGTGTTTGTTATTGGTTTTATTTTTTTATGTTTTGTTTTTTTTTATATTTTTCTATTTTTATATATTTTTTTCTCAAATCAAGTTAGTTTTACATTTTTGTTGGGTGTTCTATTACAATAGTGTTCTAATCGGGAGTGGGGGTATAAATGTAGTTCAGGGAGGGATGTTTAGATGCTGTTAGGAATTTGGGTATAAGGGGGTTGGTGAGAGTGGGGTTGCTAGACTTGACCAGAGTGTTTGCCAGGTTTGGTAACAATTTTTTGAAAATAAAATCGTTCAGAAAGGGGGTACCTGATATTTGGTGTAAAAGAGACGTAGGGCTGCGTGTAGGCAGTCGATTGGCTACTCTGAGTATTTTGTTCTGTATTTTTTGAAGGGCTAGTTGTTGTGTTTTTGTAATGACGGGGTACCATATAGGTGAGGCATAAGTCAAAATCGGACGTAGATATGACTTATAAATGAGTGTTCCTATTTGAGGGGGTGATACTTTTAGAATAGGATAAAGAGTTGACATGCGTTTCCAGAATTTGTTTGTTATGTTTTTAACATGTTTCTTAAAGTTAAATTTAGTATCGAGGGTGACCCCCCGGTATTCGATGTTGTCCAGCCAATCGACGTCAGCTCCGCCGACGTTGAGGCGTGTGTTAGTCTGTTTAGTGACTTTTTTTGTAAAGCAAATGACCTGTGTCTTGTTTTGGTGTGTTTGCAAGCCCCAGTCGGAGTAGAAATTAACTACTAAGTCTGTCTGTTGTTGTAATAGTCTAGTCATGATGTCGGGGTTTTTGGAAGTTGTCAGTATAGCAGTGTCATCTGCATAGAGGCAGATGGTCGTTCGGTGGTCTGTAGAGGTTGGGATATCGTTGGTGTATAGGTTAAAAAGGATAGGACCAAGGGCGGACCCCTGGGGGATGCCAGACAGGATGGGTAGGGATATGGAGCACGCCTCATTGACTACTGCTCGAAATTGGCGGTTAAAAATATAAGACTGTATCAGTTTAATGATACGAGTCGAAAAACCCGCGATATGGAGCTTGTATAGTAGCCCGGGGTGCCAACCTTTCGAGGTCTAGGGCGACAAACCCTGTAAGTAGACCTCGATTGAAGTTGGTGGTGGCAATTTCACCAACTCGGAATAGTTGCTGCGTAGTGGAGTGACTGGCGCGGAAACCAAATTGGTGCCTATTCAAAATGTCATTTTTTCCCAGGTGCTCCTGGACTCGACTTAATATAAGTAGGTCCAGTATTTTTGCAAGACAGGATATTAGGCTTATCGGTCTGTAGTTTGCTGGATTATTTAGTTTTTTTCCAGGTTTCGGGATGTTGACTATCTTGGCTGTTTTCCACTGTTGTGGATAATAAGTAAGCCTGGTGCAAGCATTGAATAAACTTGTCAAATACAGGTAACTTTTAGCTGGAAGGTGTCGCAAAGCAAAAGTAGGTATATTGTCAAGTCCAGGAGCTTTCCTGGGGTACAATGACATTAATAAGGCTCTCACTTCTGACGGTGAGAAAAACATTGGTTCCACGTCAGTCTGGAGGATTTGGTTAAGGGATGCAATGTAGTTATCTACAAGGTTTTGGGTGGATGCACGGATAGGGTTAGGGGTAAAAACTGTGGAGAGATAGTTGGAAAAGGATGCAGATATTTCCTCGTCGGTGGTTGCCACACCAGCTTGGGTTTGAAGTGGGGGTATTTGCGTTTTTTTACGCGTAAAAAGACGTTGACAATACCGAACTAATCACAGGCAGGTTTTATATCGTCGGCCACGCCCAAGGTCTTACCCACCCCTCCACTTTCACCCAACGTTGCGCTAACGCAACGTTGTCACTTAGAGTCAGTCAGCTGATGTAACAAAAATACAAATATTTGTTTTTGCCTACAATACTACTACTTCACCTCTTCAATACAAATCTGGCCAGTTTTGATGACGAAATAATTACAAAAATTAGAGATATGTATGAAAAACTCAAACAGAAATATCAATAGGGAATTCGATAAAACTAAAGGGTTTCAAAATATTGTTTTAAGACTATATCAATGAAAAAATAAAAAGTATCATTTAGAAGCTTCCTTCAACTATACTTCAAAATCAGCATCCAGAAATGTTAATTACTTGTCAAAAAAATATCAAGTATCTCATGTTGCATTAACACAACATTGGGTGTTAATGGGTTAATCAGGCTTCATGGTGGTTTATACTTATATAAATAAAATATTAGTATGACTTGCGTGAAGGTATGATTAAATTCCCATATAACTTAAGGTTATACTTAGTTATTCTTTGTAGAGCTCTAGCTGAAGAACACTGTTTTCTCTATAAAGTTTATTGAGATGGTGTTACGTGATTGTAGGGTTTAAATGGGAAATTGTTCATTATTATCTTCGAGAACAAGTAGTATCATTCGAAAATTACGGTATCCAGATTGCGTTAATTATCGACGCTTATCAAAGCCTATCGGGTTTTGTGAATAAGCACCTATGTAATTAAGTATAAATACCTGTTAATGACATTAATATATACCTAACCCGATTGTTACTAAGCCATCTGAAAATTATGAGCGATTGGATTAATGCATTAAGTTTAATAACGCTTATAGTTTCTTTTTAACGAAATGATTATTATACTCTTCGCAAAAACGAAGAGTATATTGTATTTGATCAGTACATTTCTAAATCAGTAAATATCGCTCGTAGAGAAAAAATTTTCATATCATTATGTTAGTGAACGAATTCTGAACAACTTTCAAAATGTCCGTCTGTTCGTCTGTCCGTCTGTCCGTCTGTCCGTCTGTCCGTCTGTCCGTCTGTCCGTCTGTCCGTCTGTCCGTCTGTCCGTCTGTCCGTCCGTCCGTCCGTCCGTCACGTTTCTTGTAAGCACGATAACTTAAGAAAGAAAAGTCCGATTGTATTGAAATTTCGAAAGTAAGTTAGGGTTAGCTAGAGGAAGAACCCTATTATTTTTGAAAAAAATCAATCAGTAAATAAAAAAGTTATTAATCATTTAAATAAAAAAAAATTTTTTTCATAATTTCTGTCATTTGTATTTAAATAGAAATCTTGCGAAATGTTATTCAATATAATTTTTTTTTGTTTTTATATTTTACCAATATATATATTTCATAATAATGTATCTAATCCGTTGAAATATAATTCTTGAACGATATTCGTTCAAGTTTTGTGATAATATAGCCCAATGGCTAAAGCATTTGCCTTTCACCACCTTTTACTCCCAAACCCCTTCTCTGTTCTCTTAATAGAGAGAATAGAGAGAATAATAAGACTAATAAGTCTTATTTTCGTTCTTTTGTTTCTTTTTGTTCTTTTTAAAATCCCCTCTCGACCAATAACTTCTTACAAATCAAAACCTTTTAAATCATAACTTCCCCTTCACCCTACCTTTCCGAAGGCAGGTAGCCATCGGATGAAGGTTGTCATTTGTTCGAACGGGTTTTTTCATTGAGTTTTCCCGTACTAGTAACCCAACCTCTTAAAACAGTGCGCGTGTGCGCCAGTGCGCGTGTGCGCGCTTAAACAAAATTCGCCATTTTCTATTTATTTCTAATTAGTTCTAAGTATTTTAAAATCGTTCATGATTATTTTTCAATAAATTGTTAGGTTTAAGTTTTATTTCTTATTAAAACAGGAGCCCTAACCTCCACCCATTTTACTTACCGTTCTAGCCGAGGTTGGACCTGCCCCACCCGGCCACCCATCTACCACGGCGTCGAGCGCCGTGGTGGTGTGGCCGGCTCTGAACAGGGTTCCAACTCAGGCGCATTTTTTGTAACTGAAATGTTAATAAATCTTTTTGAATTGAATTGAATTGAATTGCCTTTCAATCCAAAGGTCTCGTGTTCGATCCCTCACATGACGATTTTTTTTTTCATATATTTTTTTTTCACAACAAAGTTGGTATCACAAAATTTAGAATGTCCAAAAACTAACATTATTTACAAGAAAAATGCGAAGAGTATCCTATAGAATGTGTAACAATTATATAAAAAGCTCAGTAAATCGGCGAAGAGTATAATGCTTCCACTAGTTTATAATGCTATAAGCTTACAAATACAATAAATATTAAGATAAATACTAGCTGTGTCCTTTGAAGTTCGATGGAATGAAGATGTTTAAAAATTTATCCTAGAAATTATTCTTTGGAGGCACACCAGCTTTGAACTTACTACCAGCACTCACATTTTCGAGAAATTCGCAACTCTGTTCCAACGGAATGATCTCACTTTTTCCTAGAGTAGTTCATAAAAACAAAAGAGTCTACTCTATACAGATCCTCCGTCAAATGTTGACGTGTTTAGTCCTGTTAATTATTATACTCTTCGCAAAAACGAAGAGTATATAGTATTTGATTGGCACATTTCTAAAATCGTAAATATCGCTCGTAGAGAAAAAATTTTTTATATGATTGTGTTAGTGAACGAATTCTGAACAACTTTCAAAATGTCCGTCCGTCCGTCCGTCACGTTTCTTGTAAGCACGATAACTTAAGAAAGAAAAGTCCGATTGTATTGAAATTTGGAAGGTAAGTTGGTGTTAGCTAGAGGAAGAACCCCATTGTTTTTGAAGAAAATCGATCAGTAAATAAAAAAGTTATTAATTATTTAATTTAAAAATAATATATTCTCTTAATTTTTGTCGCTTGTACTTAAATAGAAATCTTGCGAAATGTGGTGGTGCAGTGGCTAATGTTTTACCTTGCAATCCAAAGATCGTGTGTTCGAATCCCACACAGGTTGGACATTTTTTTTTCATTTTTTTTTTTCATATAATTTTTTTCACAATAAAGATGGTATCACAAAATTTAGGATGTCCAAAAACTAACATTATTTACAAGAAAACTGCGAAGAGTATCCTATAGAATGTGTAACAATTATATAAAAAGCTCAGTAAATTGGCGAAGAGTACGTTTTTAGCTTGTTTTATTTTTTACTGACTACCTCGTATATCTTTTTCACTAAAACTGAAATAGGTTTCTCCCTTAGCAATTGTGTTAACTACGTGTCAAATATTATTGTTTTCCGTAACATTTTTCTTAAATATTTTTTTGGGTTTTTCATATTTTGCGATCAAAATATACCAAATTTTTTCCAAGGCAATAAGCTTTATTTACCTGCCGAATATGTTATTTTTTCATAAAATTTTAAAATTTGCCTCTTCAACAAACTCTCTTTTAGAAATGATATTCATAACATTAATATTAAACGAAGAGATATTCTCACCATACCACAACACCGTAAGGAAATATTCAATAGGTCATTCTCTTATAACATTGCTGTTTGTATAAATAAGCTACCCTGTAGTGGACTCACCCTTGTGTGTGTAGGTTTTAAAAAGACATTTTTAAAGTATTTAATGCGAAGCCAGTAAAATAAAATCATACCTTTTCCTGTAACTTGTCTATCTTTTTTATTTTTGTTCCTTCCATTATTTTTTTCTTTATTCTCTCTTCTCATTTCCTGATCTCCTCTCTCCTTCAGCTCTAGTCTGCCTCTTTTTCGCTCTGTTTTGATGTATTTCTTTTTTTAATTGTCTTATGTATTATGTTTTGTCTAGAATTTAAAGCCACATTATATGTACTTACATTTTTCTACTTCTGACGTTATTAATAGGCGGTAGTGGAAGAACAGTTTATTGGCTTCGACAGTAAACTGAACTACTCGCCTTTTATTTACCTGTAGTGTAAATGTAACTTTTATATACTTTATTATTGATAACTTTGTGAATTTGGGTAAATAATAAATGCCTTATTATTATTATTATTATTATTATTATTATTATTATTATTATAATTATTATTATATTATTTTTCTCAGTCAAATATTTTTTTAGATATAGAGCCAAGAGACAAATCGACAAACAGACTGAATGACTGAATTGAAATACCTAAATTTTCATAAACTAAATTTGAAATGTGAAAATCCTAAGTAATTTGGAATAGTGACTTTTTCACGATTACAGTAATGGGGGTAGCTCATGTCAAAAAATTCTTTGAGACCTTAACTTCTTTTATATATACTAAATACGAATTTTACGGACTCTTATTGCTTGATTTACCTATTTACCCCCATATACCCAATTTATCCACTAACCCTTCAACGAAATAAGATCAAAATATAATCTAATTCCAGATCTCATTAAAATACATATGTGTACCAAATTTCAAATCAATATCTTAAACGGTTTCAGAGTAAGTGTGCGCACAAAAAAGTTACAGACAGACCGACCGACCGATCGACAGACAGAAATTTTTTTTGCTCAAACTTAAAATCTCGAAGTTTCATGACATTCTAAACCTATTTGAACAATAAAAATTTTCAAAATTGTTTTTTGCATTACTATAAATACGGATATGGATATGGATATGGAAGTAAAATGACGTGTTAGTCATAAAATTCTGAACAACTTTCAAAATGTCCGTCTCTCTGTCAGTCTGTCCATCTGCCCGTCTGCCTCTCCGCTCGTCATGTTTTTGTAAGTACGATAACTTAAAAGATATTCAAATCCGATTTGATTCAAATTTAGACAAAAAGTTACTGTAGCTAAAGGAAGATCGCTAGCGATTTTGAAAAAAATCGATTGATTATAGGTTTAATTTCTATATTTGAAATTTTAATCGTCTTCCGATGATACTATCTTGATTGTCGAAATATTTGTTATCATACTATGCAGTATCTTTGTGTTTATAGTGTCTTATTAAAGGTGATACAATATTCTTAAAAAGGCATATTTTTTTCTTAAAATGTTTTATAACCTCTTTATTTATTGATCACTTTTTTTCAAAAACACTACGGTCCTTCCACTAGCAAACATCAACTTACTGTCCAAATTTCAATAAAACCGTACTTAAAGATACATGAGGAACGAAGAGACAGACAGATAGATGACGAACATTTTGAACATTTCTCAGAATTACTTAACCAACACATTGATATGAGGTTGTTTTTTACGAACGATATATACAGTTATAGAAACGTGTCGTTAAAATGCAATTTTCGTATTTCAGAAGATTATAATAACAGATATGGAAACAAATTATATAGCATATTTTGTAGATAATTCTATTAGCTGTATTTTTTATATTAACATAATTCCGACATCGAATAGCGAGATATAAGCAAGAAAACCTAATCGGACCACAATTTTTCCAAGATGGAGGCTCGAGCGCAACAGATTGAGTTTAGGACTTTTAGTATGTTTAGCAGTAGACTCGAATGAACATCTTTATCAAGTTTCAAAACTTTATCAGTTATTTGCCTAAATTTTCCCTATTTGACTGGAGTATTAGGTGCAGTGATGATATGCTACTATATTATTGATTTAATTAAGTTTCGTCCTGATATGCGCCGTTATATGCATATTTTAGTTGATCTATAAATAAAACTTTCTACTTTGTCCATTTAAGTGATTGATTTGACATATAACGACAGTATAATGGAGTCTGAGGGTTAAGGAGATCATTCTTCTTAAAAGCAAACTTTAATACATCATCGTAAATCAAGCACATTTACCATAATTTTTATCCCATTCGAGACTTGTAATTCTTTGATATTGTCCACTAAATGATAAGCTCCAATTAACATCCACATAATCATTACAGCGATTGCTTTAATATAGTTTTTCCGCGCTCAGGTAATTTGACACCTTTACTGATTTTTCTCTATTTCTTATTGGGATGCTCTGCCACATGTATTTTCTTCTAAACAATGTCTGAAATCTACAACATAATACAATTAACCAGTGTTTCACTGGAAAATAACCTCTACGCCTTTGAATTTTACGTCAAAGGATCAGTTAGAGGGTGGTTTTTGACAAATAATGAATAAGAACAAAAATATAAAAATGATGTATTTTGCTGACGTTTCGGAAAATGAATATGTTTCCTTTCTCAAAGCGTGTTATAATGTTTGTGTGCTGTCATTTTTATATTTTTGTTTTTATTCATTATTTGTGAAAAACCACCCTCTAACTGATCCTTTGACGTAAAAGTCACAGGCGTAGAGGTTATTTTCCAGTAAAATACTGGTTAATTGTATTATTTTGTAGATTTCAGATATTGTTTAGAAGAAAATACATGTGGCAGAGCATCCCAATAAGAAATAGAGAAAAATTAAGAAAATGCCACAACCAACATTTAGACAATACCTTTACTGAATTGATTAAGATATTTGTAAGTGACAAATTAGCGATCGGTAAGTAATTACTTACCGATCAGGAGGCGGTAAGTAAACTAATCAATATGGAAATTTATAAATCAAGTTTCATTAAAGACACAATTAAAATTATAATTTTAACAATTATTAAAATTTATTGAAGCTATAGAATTCGGGTTTAAAACAACGTTCTCTTCTGAATCATAACTTACAAGAATGTTAAGCTGTGGCAAAAATCTTATCTTCAAGAAATTTCTAATGACAGCAGATCACTTGACAATAAATATTCGGTCTCATAGTAACCAAAGCGAAAATTTTTTCATGTACGACTTGTTTGTTTTATATATTTTTAAAATACTAAAATTTTTCATTTTAATTAATTCTATTTAATCTTTGAGCGTGCAAAAACCGTCGTAAGCACTGCGGTCATTAAGTGTTTTACTGGTTTCGGATGCTTTGGAGATCTCCAAACATATCCTTAACCAGTAAAGAACACTAACTGATCTTAATACACTATTTTGCACGATCGAGCTTTTTTGTCTATTTATAATATCTGTTATCAGGACAGTAGCTTATGTTTACTGATTGCTAGGCCAAACTCGTAGGTAAGTAATTTATAGTTGTCGAAATCGGAATAGTGATAGACGTACCGCCTATCTAGGCGGTGTTGTTGAGAGGCGAGGGGTATAGAACGCAGAGCCGGATTTAACTATATTGTTCGCTCATTTACTTTTTATAATATTATACTTAAAATATCCCCCAAAGCACTGCTATGAATTGGTAATAAAACTTACTAAAATTATTTTCAAAAACACGTTACCAAATAAAGAAATATAATTATCGAATTATATCTTCGTCCCGACAGTATAAGCTCGACTGCGTTGTCTCTAATTGCGGTCCTGGGTTAAACAATACACTCACAAGTTTACGCCCACACGCCACGTCAGATAGTTGACATGGAACCGCCGGTATCTTCTCTCCCACTTAATGTAAAAATGGAGTAAAGATGGGAGATCTATTTGCAGGCCTATTCATTCCTTTCGCCCCTCATAATGTCATAAACCCGCGCACTATTAAGACTGCTTCAACTATACTTACCGAAGTCTGAACTGAACTGGTTATTTCACAAAAATAAGGACAAAAATAAGAAAGTTTATATTTATTTAAAGAAGAATAACATTATTTTATGCAAGATAGTATTAAATTACATTTCAATTAAAATAATTTAATTTCTACTAAATAAACGAAATATCAAAATACAAATATCATATCTGACAAGTTGGACTTGCCGCGAAATATAAACGTCACTTTTGACTTTTCGTTTATTCAGTAGAAATTAAATTACTGGCCTCCGGCAAAATTGGAGGCTTCGCTATCGTTCAGTCTTCAAACATTGCTGTCGATTGGTAAACGTCTCCTACCGTTCTTGATGCTTAATATAATAGTAATACGAATTTAAATAAGTTTATTGTAAACTTTTTTCTACAGTTTAGCAGCAAACATGTTTCCCACAAAATTATAAAAAACTTTTTTGAACTATGAGCCAGTTATAATTTGCTTCCTAAGCAAACTTTTCAGTTGAAGGTGGACTTTCAGATTCAAATAACATGAAGTATTATCACACTTAGGAGATAGTCTGCTGACTATTTTGATATTTATTTTTATCGTTTTCTCTTAGACGTCGACAAATCTATTTATATTGTCAGGATATACGTAGTTGGTTGTTATTTTTGAGAATAACTAATAGCAAGGGTTTATATAATAGTTGAGGAGCATAATGCGCATTTACCTACGCCGTGGGATTTTTTGTGAAGGGAAGGTGCGATGATGTGGAATCTCTTTATTATATGCTAGATAATGGCGTACCGGGTGTTTACCTTAGAATTGCGCTTGGTTTTTATGGTGTTATACATCCAAGATGGCCGCCATGCGAGACATTTATTCTTTACATCAAGAATAACTCCTTCCAGAGTGCTCATACGCAAAATTTGCATATGACATTTTCTGTTCTAGATGAGCCAAAGAACAAATTTATCAATTTTTTCGTATCTTTTACCAATTAAGAGTTATGATTCATTTTACATGTCACTATCGGTTTAAAACATAATTTAGCCATCGGTTATTTATTAAGGGAAGAAAAATAATGATTCTGCTGCTATTTACTCACAAAAACTTTAATAATAACTAGCATTAATACATACAATTTGTAGTAGGACGTAGGAGTTGTATAATAACATTGGTTCTTAAAATAAATTATGTATTGACCGAAAACAATGTTTAATGATACTACTATATTACTATTCTCTTCTATATTATTATTCTCTTCAAAGCAGTCATTATCACCATCTAAGTCATCCGATGAATCTTCATGCCTTGTATGCTCATCACAGTTGTCACACATATCTTCGTCTCCTCCACACACACATAGCTCTGTGCACTTCAGATCATGGGAAATCTTTTTACATGGTGGAGTACATTTTCTCTTAACACAAGAGCACCGAATAAGTTGAAGAACTTTCTCTGGAGCACATCGTAGCATGCACATAATAGGAGCATAACGGTCGTTTTTCAGTTCCCAGCCGAAGTTTAATGGCGAAGGCAGATTAGGGTAGGGCTGGTCAGCACGGCACCATTCTATGGTTTGATAACGAACTCTATCAACATATGGCATCAGTGATGCTCTTGTTGGTGACAAGTTTTCTCCTTGAGTTTCTTTCTTTGTGAACATCCACCACCTCAGTTCTCCAATGTCTGATATATTTGTGCCAGGAACATAGACTTGACATCTGAACTTTACTATTAATAGTTTATCTGTTTCAAGAAAATTTTCCAAGCTTCCAAGTTTGCTTACAGCTTCGAGAATGTCATCATCTGCTTTACTGAAGACTTTCCAAAAGGAGGTTTTCGCTTTTTTTGCCAAAGTCCCTGTGGTGTCACTGCCGGATAATGCATGCAGACCTAATAATGCTGAAGTTTTCTTTGAGCCCAGGGAACCGGTTACTTTGCTGAGATTGATCATTCTTTGATTTTGGCCAACTCCAGTTACAAACATGTGTTCCGTGGAAGGAACTTATACCACATAAAGTAAGTATGAAGACATCTGTATCAGGTGAGTAAATATGAAGCTGTGTAGCACCGCGACGACAGGCGTACATGGAATGCAAAATTATTTTTGTATCTGCCTCCTCATGATTGCTTTTCAGTTCATTTGTTTCAATTCCCATCGAACACTTTGCTGTTTCCTTCCAAGATACATATAAACACTTGTTTCCTCCAGTTGCATATTGTATTGTTTTCTCGGACAAGTAAACTGTTAACTCATCTTTAGTTTTGACATGAGATAACAATGACTTCATAGATGTGTTCCCAATGTACGTTGTATCACTGATCTTGTAGTGGACTGGTTGTATGTTCCCAGTTCTTTTCTTACGCATAGAAGATTTTAGTGAATTTTCTCTGTATGTGTCGAAGACTAAGTGGGTTTCATCATAACATGATAGCGTATGTATGTCTCTTGCATGGGCATCTCCAGGATCTGTGCAGTCACTCAAGCGCATTTTCAATATTTCACTATTAGAGCCTTGGACAGCTAACTTAAGACGCTCGCCACTTTGGTCTGTTGCTATGCAATACAGTCTCTCTTTGCTTTTCTCTCCTTCATAAAAAAAACTGTTTTTTTTTGTTATATGCTGGTACTCGCTTCTAAATCATCCGTAGGCTCACATCGTTTTCCTTTTTTGAAAAGTTTTTTGCTTCTATCCATGTTTGTCGTATGAGTCAGTTTTTTGTAGCATTATTTATGCCATTTTGAATTGGAGCCTTGTAGCTGTTGTACACTTAAATTCCCGATTCTACTACAAATATGCATATACTCCAGACCCAACCATTCTTCTCTTTGTTTCAAACACTGTAGAAGTTTTTCAACCTTCAATGAATTAACAAGAGGTAATTTGCTTTTACCTTGACACAAAATTCACAGTTTATAATCTATTGAAAGTCAGATAATAAATTTGTGTTATGCGGTAAAACTCTTAGATGGTAAAAGATACGAAAAATTGATAAGAACTAAATTTGTTCTTTGGCTCATGTAGAATAGAAAATGTTTTATGCAGATTTTGCGTATGAGCACTCTAGAAGGAGTTATTCTTGATGTAAAGAATAAATGTCTCGCATGGCGGCCATCTTGGATGTATAACGCCATAAAAACCAAACAGCGCAATTCTAAGGTAAACATCCAGTACTACACCATTATCTAGCATATAATATAGAGATTCCACATAGTCACACCTTCCCTTCACAAAAAATCCCACGGAATACATTATGCCCCAAGACTATAAAAAACAACTTGACAATTAAAATTTTTCAAAATTGTCTTGACAATAATATGAGGTTTAACATTTCCAAGATTCTCTCACCTTTGCAACTTTAAAGAATAAAAATGTCAACCAAATATTAATTGCTTTAAGTATATTCAAAATGTTAACCCTACTATATGCCTAAACGATTCGACATTTTAACCAAACGTCCACTCCTGGTAGCTTTGCACTTCTCTTATTCTTCATATTCAGAAATATTCCTTTCTTGAAATAATTCAAGAACACACTGTATTAATATTGTAGTGTTAATTAACGATTTGTTCATTTTAAAACAAGCAAAACAATTTATTTCTTTAACATTTTTTGTAAAATTAAAACATTTTCTTGCTCTATTTACTGATTTTAAGAACTTACTGTATTGATATTGAAATTTTAATTTTAAAATTGTCTTTTTGAATCAAGCAAAACTTAATCTAGATACATATTGTATAAGTAGGTGTGTAATATTTTGCAGAATTTAACCCGAATGGAAGAATTGTCATTTAATGTTTCATATGGGTAATGTAGGTCGAAAACTCTTTGGGTAGTTTTGGTTCTTTAATAAAGTAGTTTATTATTCTACATATATTTTACTTCACGTTTTTTTTCTATATTAAGAACAAACGCGCCACTGCATTTAAAAAATATGAATATTGTAACATTGTAAGAACCGTAAACCACTAAGAGGGATCCATTTGGGGTATCCAATGTCGGGAGCTGAGTAAATTAAGTGCTGCGTCAGTATCATAGGAAGATATCAACTTTTTTTTTTTGTTAGTTACTTCTAATTGTGAAAACCACAAATTATTCTTATTTATTCATTTCACTTCACTAAAACTGCCTTATTTATAACCATTAATAATAACAATAAACATATCGTTTAATTAAGATTATAACTAACTGCATAATTCGCAGTCTTCCTGAAAAAGAAATTTTGTTCCGCAAATACCACTTTCACTCCGAATCTTTGATCAGAGAGAGGTTCCTACTTTAATTTTTACTTTTGTTTGCTTCCGCCGAGACTTTTTCAATAAAAGAAAATTAAGAAAATAAATATCAGAACTTCAAACAACAGTGAGCAGTAAGAGTGTCAATGGAAAAGCAGCAAAAAGAGAGAAAGCTGGGCTCAGACGTCGTCAGCTAATAAAACATCCCCTATCGAAATTCTTTGAAATCTAAACTGCTTTGTCAATAGCTATTTGATTTACACAAGGACAGTGGTGTAGGTGGGAGGTTAAAAGATATTGCTATATTCATATTCTATTTTTAGACCTTTACCAGGCTAATGATGTCTGTGAGGGTTATCTTTTCAGAATATATGCGTACTCACCGCGCCATGCATAGGTACAGATTTGCAATGTTTTATTCAAACTTTGGCATTTTAGGTATATCATAACCTACAGAAAGTGGTTACAGTTTTCCGAATTTGAAACAACAATACCATTGAGATTAATTAATAATATGTTGACTTTCTACACAATATGCGGGTTCGGACTATACAGGCTATTCTTATCGATTATAATAGAATCAAAAGTAATTTGGATGAACAGTGCCATCACAATATTTTCATATGTAATATCACTAGTGCTTAAAATTTTATCGAAAATTTTTTCGAAAGCGTGTTGCCTGGTAATATAAAGAGTGCAAATTGGCAGTTTATTATCTGATTAAATCCCGACCGCTTTAGCGGGAGGGATTTAATCTTTGATAATAAACTGCCAATTTGCACGAGTTATATTAACTAGGGGCGACTTAGCTTGAGAAAAAATTTTTAGACAAAATTTAAAGCACGAGTGGTATTTGTGGAGAATATTTCACGAATAAATAATTCATTAAGTACATCTTCAATATTACGTTTTCTCATTAACTGCCTTCAGACGTTTTCTTGTCACTTTTGGAGGTTACTGACCTTTATTTTCAATTTCATCGTTAATTTGATATACAGAAATATTTCCAAACCGACTCATATTGTCAAAACAGCAAATCTGAAACAAACGCAGTAGAAACAACGGAGATTCGCTATATTTTAAAATAATCTAGTGACGTTTCCATGGCAACTAGTAAATAAAACGAGTTGAAACCTTAGATATTATAATATATAGACTGGCTTAACACCTTTCAGGCGTTTCTGAGGTGCAATACGACAAGGAACGATCGAGAGAGCACTACTTTAGTACCGATGTCTCGCCCAAATAAAATATACACCCATGGTTCCAAGATTGGCATAGAGAGCGCCATCTAGCGCTACAAGTTATTATATTCCATAATAAATAAATGTTCATCGACTCATATTTACGTATTTAATCCTTACTTTTAACTTACGAAGTTTATGAATTAATTGTGTTGAGGTTTGCTTTGTTAAGCAAAGAGAATTTTAAATACAACAAATTATAATGTTTGATGCACAGCTTTGATTCAACGAGTTACTTTTTGGTAGATTATCATATATGTAAGTACTATACATTTTTAGTTTGTTCCAGAGCGAATGTGTACTTGACATTTATAATAAATGATTTGCTTACCTTTGTAACTACGTTATTGAGCTATTGAAAGCTGTGCTTGACTTGTTCCTGTATTATGAGCTATATTAAGTACAATCTTTGTGTGTAATTGTTACCTGATTGAACACTAGGAAAACTGACATAGTTACAGATAGGCAAAAGTTACAGCCTATATATTTCAGACAAGATTCGCTTTGGAATTGAGGTGTGTTTTTGTTTGCTACTACATAATACAATATTACAATTTACAAGGTAAGTACGTTAACAATTACTTAGTAATAAGCTAGAGAAGATATTTATAGATAAAACTTAAAAGCTCGACAAAAAACGTCAAAAAATTTTCGCATATTTGCCGCTGCAGCGACCTAAAAAATTAGAGCGATAAATTTTGCATGTTGGTCCTGTCAAAAGCCGATCTAGCTTGAATTACCACTAATAATGACGTTTGATTGGTGCAATGTTTTGAAAAAACGGGCTCTCATTGGCTATAGCGTTAATGAGTGAAATAATCGTATGTAATATCACTAGTGCTTAAAATTTTATCGAAAATTTTTTCGAAAGCGTGTTGCCTGGTAATATAAAGAGTGCAAATTGACAGTTTATTATCCGATTAAATCCCGACCGCTTTAGCGGGAGGGATTTAATCTTTGATAATAAACTACCAATTTGCACGAGTTATATTAACTAGGGGCAAATTAGCTTGAGAAAAAATTTGTAGATAAAATTTAAAGCACGAGTGGTATTTGTGGAGAATATTTCACGAATAAATAATTCATTAAGTATATCTTCAATATTATGTTCAGTAATTAATTGCCTTCAGACGTTTCCTTGTTGCTTTTTAGAGATTACTCACCTTTATCTTCAATTTCATCATTTACGTCACATAAAAATGCATTTCCAAAGCGACTCATCTAATAAAAAACAAAGTAGGTTTAAATTATGACAATCAAGAAAAACAATATACGTTAAACCATAGGTACTGTAACTAATAAGACTAGTCATCACAACAAAGCACGCTTCGACCAATCACATTACGGGTGAAATCACACAAATTGCATATTACCAATCTATCCCTTTTACGTTCTAAGGCTGCCGGCTCAGATGATATGGTACCGCCATCTAATAACGCTAGCTTAACTTAGTTACTAGCCTAAACAGTGAATTGAATTATTATATTAAAGTGTTTATTAATATATATTTATGTATTTAATCCTTGTTTCTAATTTGAGAAGTTTGATAGTTAAGTTAAGGTTTGTTTACTTGTTTAAGTAGAGAGACTTTAAGTACAACGGATTATAATGTATATAGTGATACTGCAGAGTTTTGATTTTCCAAATAAGTGTTAGCTGCTTTGTAATGATTGATGAATTACCATAAGTAAGTACCTACATTTGTGTATTTATCATGAAATAACTGATTTGTCTGCTTCGTAGATATTCATATTTAATTTTAGTTGGGAAAATTATTTTGTAATTACGTTAGGTATTAAGCCATTGAAAGCTGTGTACCTATAACTTGTCCCGAACCTATATAAGTTCCACACAGCATTGGCTTTTTAGGTTATTAATACAGTACTACAATTTACAATTTACGTTAACAATTAGTAATAAGCTAGAGAAGATATTTATAGATAACATTTAAAAGCACGATTTGTCCTATTTGCCGAAAACATGTCACGACACAAAACGTCAAAAAATTTTCGCAATATTTGCCGCTGCAGCGACCTAAAAAATTAGAGCGATAAATTTTGCATGTTGGTCCTGTCGAAAGCAGATCTAGCTTGAATTACCACTAATAATGACGTTAGATTGGTGCAATGTTGTGAAAAAACGGGCTCTCATTGGCTATAGCGTTAATGAGTGAAATAATCGGCGATAAATCTCACTTCTGTTCGGGTACACATGCTTGGAGTTCGAGAGTTTCTTGATACCTAGAGACAAATATAACTCTAATTCTAGAACTAATTGTGTATGGTAAGTTTTATATAGATCAGATATTGGAACTTGCTGACATACTTTACTCACAGTGTGGAAATCTTCTTCACGGTAATGTTAGGTTTCACGTTGATAATTTAACAAACAAATAAGTATTACTTTAAGTTTTTCCTTAACTACCAACCTCCCTCCTGTCATTCTTGAATAGATAATGGTCGTTTATCTTTGTCTTCAATTTGGAATAACTGCAGCATTAGGTCTAAAAAATAGCCTTAGATGAGTACCAGTAAATGGAAATAAAATCTCTCGTATAGGTAACGTCCCGAATATCAGAGCGTGGATGGAACGGAGGCATGGTGACCTCACCCAAGCCCTGAGCGGACATGGTGCTTCATGGAGTACTTATATGATATTGGCAAGACTGACAGCAGAGAGTGTGCATACTGTGGAGAGATCGATGACGTGGAGCACACCGTGTTCGCATGCAACAGATGGAGGTTGCAGAGACGAGACGGTGGGGCGTCGTTGTTGTCTCCGGAAAATATGGTAGAGAGGATGCTAGAAACGGAGGAGAACTGGAGAAGAGCGGAGGAGGGAATAACCCGCATTATCAAAAAGAAGGAAGAGGAGGGAAGAGAGATGGGTTTGAAGCCATGGAGAAACGCCAATTAACGACAAACTTACATGACCTGTGGGTCCGATGAAAAGCGAAAGCACTTCCAGGCCAACAGGAAGCAAACACTGAAGAGAGGGGGGGGGGGTTAGCTGGTTGGAGTCCAGAACTACCCGTCCGCTATAGACTCCAAGTGATGGGTGTCCGTGATGATTTCCTCTCCCACAGAAAAAAAAAAAAAGGTAACATGTAATAAGATAACCTGTGTGTTTATTCTCAAATCTCTATTAGCAAAAGTCGCATACTGCTTTGGGAAAATGTCTGTCGAAAGGACCCCGCACACAATACATGGGTTTTGCGGCTCCGCTCAAATTTCGTGAAACTCTGGGAAATAGTAGTTCTCAGTGAGTAGAAAAAAAGTCGAAATGGGCGCGAAGCTCCAAACCCCATTGGTTCCGTGAAAAGACCAGCTGAAGCTCTAGAAACCACCGCTACCAAACCACAAGCGGGCTAACCCACCTAACCCTGGGAACAGTGAGTTTAGTCGCTTATTTTTTTTTTGAAATTATTGAATTCCATACCATAAGCGACATAACCCACCTAACCACCAACTCCCTAACCCACCTAATTCCTAGAAACCACCCCTACCAAACCACAAGAAGGTTAACCCATCTGATCCTGGGAACAGCGAGTTTCATCGCTTATTTTTCTTGGAATAATTAAATTCCACATCACAAGCGGGCTAACACACTTAACCACCTACGCCCTAACCCACCTTACCCTAAATAACTGGGTAATACAGGTTGAAAAAGATGATGGCCATGAAGGGTAAAGTAATAAATGCAAAGTAGTATCTGTTAAGTTATAATAGCATGGCAGTAACGCCCGAGAGTCATGTGGATTAGCCTACTGTTGGTTTGGTAGGGATGGTTTCTAGGGGTTGGGTGGGTTAGAGAGTTTGCGGTTAGGTGGTTTTGCCCGCTTGTGGTGTTGAATTTAATTCGTTCAAGAAAAATAAGCGATTAAACACGCTGTTCCCAGGGTCGTGGTTTGGTAGGGGTGGTTTCTAGGGATTAGGTGGGTTAGGGGGCTACCTTATAGTGGTCTGGAATTCAATTATAAGCCTTCTTGTGGTTTAGAAGGGGTGGCTTCTAGGGACTAGGTTGATTAGGGGGTTGGTGGTTAGGTGGGTTATGCCGCCTGTGGTATTGAATTCACTAATTTCAAGAAAAATAAGCGACTAAACTCGCTGTTCCCAGGATGGATTAGCCCGCTTGCGGTTTGGTAGGGGTGGTTTCTAGAGCTTCAGCTGGTCTTATTTCGGAACCAATGGAGCTTCGCGTCCATTTATACTATTTTTCTACTCACTGAGAACTATTATTTCCCAGAGTTTCACGAAATTTGACCGGAGCCGCAAAACCCATGTATTGTGTGCGGGGTCCTTTGCATGACCCTAAAAATATGCATTCCCGAATGTCGCATTCTACGGTTTTCATTCAACAAGTGGGTAAAAACCAAGCTATTGACTTATTTCGCATCAGAAAGTTTGGTAAAATGTGTCATGGCGAGAACTAGATCACTAAAAGTCACTGCACATGTTGACCAATTCGTGTAATTACCAAACATTGGAAAAAGGAAATACCTGTAATACAATAATCATATCACCGTTTTCAGTATTTAATGTTAAACTTACTAAAGTAAGCTTAACATTAAAGTTTCAGTTTGGAAATTAGGCTTGTTGGTCACCACGTGCAGTGACTATTTACTACTTTTAGTGATACCAACCTAGTTTTTACTATGACACTTTTTACTAAACTTTTTAACGTGAAATAGGTCAATTAATGATAATACAAGTTTTATAAAACTGGCTAACTGGAATAAAGCAAATATGCCTGCTACAGTTGAAAATTTAGAATTTTGAGAAGGCATTATAGGCCAGTCGTCAGGTAGATTAAGATCATTTTAAATCGGTCAAAAGATTTTACTGTTTGAACCAGTTCATTATAGACCTCTTTTAGACATGCTAATTTTCCCCCCTCGCGCGCCCCCCGGTACACTCCCAATTTTGGGGCAATATCGCTTAAAATCATTTATTTGCCAATATCTCGGTTCTGAACGGTTCTACAAAAAAAAAGATGGTTATCAAATTTAAAGATATAGTCCAGATTCTGGAGACGTTTATCTTTCAGTCCGTATTACCTGCCAGACATACGGCTGAAAAGTATCGTACTCGATGTAAAATTGTCTGCTGAATCCGAATTCGGAGGTAGGGTGCATAAAAATCGGGGATTACCTTCAACCCTTAATCCGCGTGTTTACCCTTATTTCGGAAATTGTGAAAAATTGTATTTTTAATATATAACTTGCGTTTTCTCCCACAAAACATAAGCTAAAAATCTATTATTATTTTTTTAATTGTAGCTTACAATGCACTTAATGTAACAATGTAGTCAAAACACATCTAATATTATACAAATTTTAGAAAAGAATATCACGTCGGCGCATTGAAAAATGTAGCATGCGAGATTTTTTTTTAGTTTGAGAAATTGATAAAAACTAGATCGTACGAAATTACAAGAAAAGACCAAAATTATTTTTAGTGATTGATTCATACTGATATTTTGAGTGAAACGGAAGATATGATTTTTTTTTTAATTAGACCGTCCTGTGATCGAGCGCGCTACGAATTGAAACGACGCACGGATGCGGGCACTCATTTGCATTATATTTAGTTATTTGGTACTGTTTTAGTAGGTACAATATTCCTGTGTTGGTTTTACTGGCTTTTTGTTTAAAATATGTAGTTATTAATATAGTTGTTTAAAATGCCTTAGGTTTAATTTTCATCATAACTTTAGAAACATTTAAATTATTATGTATAAATGAAATTGTCTCTAAATATGATAGATACGAATGTATTTATATCAGCTTAGTAAAATACATAACAATTAATAATTAGAAATTACTATAATTATAATCAGCTTATATCTTGAAAATGCGAAGATTTATAATCGTGAGGAAGCAGATATAGATTCTCCATACTAATATTTTGTGTTTTGGAAGAGCAGCAATAATGGCAAGTAACAGATATTTTTTGTCATTATTTTTATACAGCAAAACGAAAGCAAAGTTGTAGCTTCAAACGTTCGATTCGTATTTGTTCTGCAATCGAAACAATTGAAGACGCAGCAACAGGCACTCATACCACCTCTCCTCCATACAGCGACCCTTTTTATAACTAGCTATGTACTTAGTGGGTGGAATAACACAAGCTGCACATTTGGGAAGGGAAAAGAGACGGCAATTTAAAATTGATAAACACTCAATCCTCTGGCAAAATATATAAAAGACGTGGACGATTGCAACGTCATGGAATTTATAAACACTGGCTCATATTCTTTAAATGCCTGTATGGTCACTCACATTTCCACGTAAGCCTTAAAGATCTAAGGGCATATTTATTTTTAAACTGCAATAGCGACATAGAGTTTTACCACCTACTGAAGACGCATTTTTTGAACATGTCAAGATATGTGCCTGTATACACTTCTTATTTGAAAAAACAGGTAACATGTCTCCAAAACTTCCAGATCTTATTCAGTATGATTAGACCTTGACAAAAGGTGTACTAATACTGATACCTACCATGTGTAAGAAATAATCGAAGCCAGTCACTTCTATGTAGTCGTTTGCGAGTGTAAGAATAATATTTGCAATAAGAAGTCTTTCTGCAAGAGAACTGGAGAACTGGCATTATTATTATGTTTCGGTAAATGTACTGATGAAAACTTATAATTATAATAATTTCTAATTACTAATTGTAATATATTTCGCTTAGCTGATATAAATACAAACCACTGCCTAATATAAGGAATCACTACTCCCACATCCAGATTTTCTATCCAAGACTGCACCAAATTTCAAGTCAATGTCATAAACCATTCCAGAGTAATCGTACGCCTAAAGAACGTTACAGACAAGACGGACTGACAGAATTTTTAAAATTTTGTTCCAACTTAAAATTTCGACGTTTCGTGACATCCTAATCCTATTTGAACAAAATAAATCCCATTTTTTATTGTTACTCTACTTCCATGAAGTAGAAATAATTAAACCTAAGGAATTTTAAACAACTGTATTAATAAATATCTTTTAAACAAAATTAAGCCGGTAAAATCTGACCCAGGAATATTGTACCTTTTAATACAGTACCAAGTAACTAAATATAATGCAAAATAGTGCCCCCATATGTCGGCTTCGACTTTTAGTGCGCTCGATCGCAGAACGGTCAAATTTAAAAAAATCATATCTTCCGTTTCATTCAAAATATCAGTATGAATCAATCATTTAAAATAATTTTGGTCTTATAATTTTGTACGATCTAGTTTTTGTCAATTTCCCAAAATAATACATTTTTCAATGCGCCGGCTACGTAGAGGTTCACGACATATTGTTTTCTAAAATTTCTATAAGCATTGGATGTGTTTTGTCTACATTGTTGCGTTAAATGCACTGTGAGCTACAATTTGAAGAAAATAATAGATTTTAAGCTTATTTTTTGTGGGAGAAAACGCAAACTTCAATTCAATTTTTCACAATTTCCGAAATGAGGGTAAATTCGCGGATTAAGGGTTGAAGACAAAAATCGGGGGATTTTTATGCGACCTCCGGATTCGGATTCAGCAGTCAATTTCACATCGAGTACGGCACTTTTCAGCCGTATGTCTGACAGGTACTTAGGCTTCAAAAGCTAAGCCTTAAATTGAAGCTGAGATTCCCGACTAATAAGTAAATTCTCTATCGAAATAGTTCAGACACAATTTTACGTAGTATTAATATTCTTGGAGTTATAGGCGGATGAAATCAAACATCGTACGGCATCAGCGATGTATATCGGTTGAAGCTATTATTGTATGTGAAATAGCAGTGCACTTCGTACTTTTTTGTCCCCGTGCTTGTTTTTACACATAATTGTTTGCATAAGAACATCAAGACTGTCCGGTGTGTCATCCTCAACGTCTCACACAGCACAGAAATATTCTAAGAATGTGCACAGAATGTTTTCTCGGAACGTTTCAATATTCTGAGAATGTTCTCACAACATGAATATCATTACCATAGAATGTGTCATGCACATTACAAACTGGAGTCTTTTAAATGTTCCTAGAACGTCTCAGGTATGTTTTCCCAGGTATCAAAGGCACGTGAAAATGACGTGAGTAGTTAGTAGTCTACTTGATAAAAATGAAGTAATTAATGCATAAATAAGTATTGTCCTATGAATTTGTTTTTAGCCATCCGTATATTTTATTTACATTAACATATCTAATATTGTTTACCATCACGCCAATTTTTTCTCACAATGGTTGCCTGCAAATTATACTGTTTATTAAGTTATTAAATTCATTTTTACTTACCTCTACCAATTGCGGTCGGTAGAGGTCGAACCTGCATGTCTCCGTTGTCCGTATTACAGTACTGACTCTTCTATCAACTGAGCTATCTTAGTGACCGTTATTTCGGATGCTAAAAGCAATATTTATGGTGATGTGTATAAAGTCTTTATTATGTGATATTGAATTTCTAGCCTTATTTAAAATATATGAAAATCTTTCAGGTTCTCTTTTTTTTTCTATTTTTTTTATGTGTTCCCAAACCTGAATTTTTCGAGTTAGTAGTAGTTTTATTTATTTATAATTATTAAGAAGAACTTATTTAATTTAATTAAACCGTCACCAGTGTCACCTGAGAATTAGGAGTAGTTGTTGAACAATGTAATTATTAAATTCATTCAGTGGCGGTTCGTTAAACAAAAAGTTTTCTCCAGGTCTCAAAATTGAAGAGCAGAGAGGGAGAAATCCGAAAAAAAATTTTGATGAGCGGTGGGAGTCAGGAGTCAACTATTTTAAGAATTAAAGTTTTAAGTTGAGGTACTTATACAAACCTGGGAAACGTGTTGGAGAAAAAACGGTAAAGGTATAATATCGTTATCTACAACATAAATAGAATATTTAATGGTCTAAAACAGACCTAAAATTGTACGTTCGTACATCGGTTTTATAAGCAATTATTACCTTAAAAAAAAACAACTAAAATTTTTTTCGCAATTATTTTAACAAAAAAAAAGAAAAAAACGGAATGAGCAGGGGTCGAACCGCCGACCTCATGACTTTCAAGACAACAACAACAACAACAAGCATTTATTAATATTCACATACAATAATGCGCCATTCCGGAGTCTGGCACGGAGCCAGCCAGACAACCACGGCGAACATCGCCGAGGTGGGTATGAGGTTGGGCGGGGAGAGTCCGGTTGGCGGTGACGAAAATTAATTGTGAGTTAAAACTCCTGCCTAATGGGGAAAGGCTTAAATTTAACAGTATCGTGCAACATAGTACAGGAGGGTACTTAAAAATAATTAAAATTAAAACTGTAAAACTTTTGATTTCGCGCACACGCGAACACTTAAAAATATTGATTGCTGACACGGGAAAACAAAACTCAACGAAAAACCCGTTTGAGACAATTCCACCCTGGTAGTCTTCCTGACGCCAGGAAAGTGTCGTGGAACGTTAAAAGTGTGTAATGTTATGTGAAATTGTTGTTTGTTAAGAATTTATTGGTCGAGACTGAATTTAGAGGCAAAAAATGGGCAAAGAACAAAAAGGTAAAAACAAATAGATTGAATAGAGAGAGGTTGGTTGTAGGTTTTGGTGAGGATTAAAGGTGGGGAAAGGAGAAGTTGTCGTAAAGGAAAGTGTGGTTAGAGAGGTTGCCGAAAGATAGGCAACGCCTGGTATGGTAGGGGGTGTCGGATATCGAAAAGGATCGCATTATGCTGTCTGATTCGTGTTATGTTGCGAATTAGCGGACTATCGCCCAGCTTGAATTGATAGAATTTTTGGGAGATATCTTGGACGTAGTCCGCTAGTGGCGTTATGTCGTGGCAACGATTATATAGATCTCTGAGGGAGGTGTATCTGCTCGAATCAGAGATGAGGCGCATAAATTTGTGTTCGAGAACTCGAAGTTTTCTCATTGTCGTGGTCGGTATGCTGCACCACACCGGCGCAAGACGACACCTTAACTCACTCGACCACTAACCTCTCTGAGATTTCTTATTTAAAGACTTTATAGTTGGAACACGCAACGGCTAGATTTTGCTTTTTAATACATTTTAATCTAATTTTATTATTAAGAGCTCGATACCTGCACAACTAAACTGTCGAATCTTTGCAAACTCTTTCGAATATAAATTATTTTGAATATAATTAGTAATGTATTAGTCATTATTCTTTTCGTAGTTGTTCATGATCCCCTTAGTCGTAAAAGTTTTTTATTACAAAAAAAAACATCTAAATTAAGATATCATTATTTTTGAGAAATAAATAGGTCTTAAATAAATATTTGTATTTAGTATACCAAAATAATTATAATAATAGTTAAAAATAATAACCACTGTTTTATAGGTATCGCATCAAAATTTTGCAGTTTAATATTTTTTTGTGGAACGTACCAAGAACGTTCTTTTAAAATATTACAGAAATATTTGATCAAAAATGTTTCATGAATATTCCAAACTGGATAAAAATATTTATGGAGGCTCTAGGAATATTTCAGGTAAATATTCTGTTTACAGAATATTGTCACTTAATGGGAATATTCTGAAAATATTCTGTGCTGTGTGGGGTTTTCTAAGAAAGCGTCTGATGCGGGGTAACTTTTATTTCATATACATCAAATCCAATATCTTCTAATATTATTGCTCTAGCCGCCTTTACAATTCGCAATAGTTCTCCTTCCACATTTTTTTCGCGATTCTCGTACCAATTCGCTGTTAAAATCTTAAAACCGTTATTCTGAAAACTAATGATAGGATCGTTACTATGTTTGTTAGAAATTATAATATCAGCCCCATATTTGCTTTCTAGTTTATTGCTGACAGTTCTGTGCGGAAGAATGTAACTATTATATTCGAGAAGTATGTCTTTCAAAGAAAACTATAAAACAGTCGATATTCAGCGCGGATGCGATACGATGCTTGCTTTCCCCCACCTATAACTCCAAGAATATTAATACTACGTAAAAATGCGTCTGAACCATTTCGATAGAGAATTTACTTATCTTTAAATTTGATAATCATCTTTTTTTTGGTAAAACTATTCAGAACCGAGATATTGGCAAAAAAATGATTTTTAAGCGATATTGCTTCAAAATTGCCAGTATTCCGGGAGGTGGGCGAGGGAAAAAATTAGTGTATCTAAAAGAGACCTATAATGAACTGGTTCCAACAATCAAATCTTTTGCCCGATTTAAAAAGGTATTTACGGATCCTGAATCCCCTGACGACTGGCCTATTACGAGAAATATAGACCGTTTGTTTAGAGTAAGTTAAGATTTAGTAATAAATGTGACAGAATTCCTTTCAGTGTATTTGAAATTAGCATCTTTATATGTAAACTTGAGAATTGACCAGAAAAAATGTTTGTCTTCTTGTCTTCTTTTTTAGCCACTACCAGAATATTTCCGCAGTATTTTTTTTTGTTTCCATTGAAATACTACTGTTAAAGCCACTTTAATATAAAAAAAATAACGATTGTGTCGATAAAGTAGAATGAGTGGTATTAGCTCGAGATTACTATTTTCAGCGTAGTCGACAATTTTAATAGAGAGTCAAGTCTAGACCCCTGGCATGTAAATTCAATATTAATATACGTAATGCCGTTATTTCTTATATATTCATGATATTTTTAATATTTCGGGAATATCGGAGACTTGCATTTTTCATCCCACGAAGTATATATTTGTTGGAGCTCAGTTTTTCAAATGCAGTGGATAGCGGTTATTCAGGATTTCTCGGGTCTATCAGCGTGTATCGTACGTATTAAGTATTACATATACTATAAAAAATTCAAGAAAAACAGTTTATCCTATGAATACAGTTCGGATGATTTTCCTAATTTAATATTGATGCGCTTGTGTTATATATAGAGACTTTTAACAGAAGAAAGGTACAAGAATTTATTTCAAATATCAAAATACCAAAATACAAATGTTTTCTAAATGGAATTCTTTATATTAGAGTAGCAGGAATACAATATATGAACAGAGCGATAGCAACATGCGCACATCAAGAGACCTGCTCTGAAAAATAACCAGGATATTAGACAAGGCGACAACCTAGCATTCGTATGAAAAAAATTTCCCATACGATTTTTTTGCATATTCACGTTCGGGGCATGCCCCTCAATAAGGATCAAGAGTTTGCCGGACGAAGATCTGGTCCCAATTTTTTTAAACTAACTTTTTTTATATAAATTGCAAAAATCCTTTTTTATGACTCGAATGAATGTTGCCTTGAATTTTGTAGCATTTTTCTAAATCATCAAATCCTCCCGATATAATTATTTGTTCATCATTTGTTAACCTAACGTAATTTAATATATTTGCGCATAAGAATTTAACAAATTTGAGCTTATTTTTCGCATTAGTCGTCAAAGTCATGTTGTTTGGAATTTTCGTTTCATCCAGTCGGCAGTAACGAGTGCGCGGCTGAGAAAGAGCGCGCGCCCGGCTAAAAACGTCTATTTAACAATTAAAAATTTTAGCTTTTGCATGAAATAATCTGCACTTACTCTTCCGGATTTTGTTAATAGATGTTCAAAGATTATATAAAAGTTTTTATGAACTCAAAAAATTTATTTTTTAATATTGTTTTTCAACCTTGAAATGACCGTTTTTGCGTTTTTTCAGACATTAAATTGTTTATAAGTCGGAAACGGTCAACTTTACGAAAAAATGACAAGAGACCTTTTTTATTTAGAATCACTAAAAAAAAAAAGCTAAAAAAAATCATTCGGGTCAAAAAAAGGAATTTTTGTAATTTATTATTCTTTTAAGGCGGCCATTGGAATATTTCCGACTTGTAGATGAGATAGACATTTGAGATTTGGTACCCTACCATAGTCGACCATTGCGAGTCCTAAAATAATAATTTCAAAATGGCGGCACTTCCGGAAATACCGGAAGTCGATATCAACTTGCTTATTTTAAATGGAACACCCTACATATTTTTGACTTTTCGAAATGACCATAAGATTCTGAGTCAAACTATGTAGCAGAACCTATACCTAAACCGAGCAGTTTCGGAGATATTTGACATTTTATAAAAAATTTGACAGGTGTAATGGTTTACAAGAACCCTTATAACTTTCTTCGTGTAGGAGATCCTTATTTGCTATTTGGTACGTAGAAAGAACACAAGATGAGCTACTCTCTACAAAAAAAATACATTCCAAAATAGTATAACAAGTGTTTTATTTTTCACGTTACATTTTGTCAAATTCAAACCTCAAAAACTTTGTTATTTCAAATGGAACACCCCGTATTTTTTTACATCAGATTATGTTAAATTAGATTCCCTTTTTTCTAGTATAAGCATTGTAGGGGTTAAAGTTACAACTTTTTGAAATATTGGCGATTTTCTTAAATGTCCAAAAATTTTTAATAAAAATTGCCATCAACTCACCCATGATTAGAAACAATCATTAATGTCAGTCATTCTTTTATGTTAAAAAACGCCAGTACGTTTAAATTACACCCACGAAGACTTTTAGGTTTGTTTATTATTTATGGAGAATGTGATAAAGTAATACCAAGAACATGTAACACATTTGCCACTCGAAACCCACAAGAACAGAAACCCATCCACCATACACTGTAAAACGCATATTGGATAATTTTAGAATATTTGGCTCTGTCAAATGGTACGTGCCAAATTTTATTATGGTAATCGATGTAGAATTGAGGTGGACTTATATCAGCATGTCCTATATCTAACACATGTACTTTTTGAATTATTCGCAAGCTTTTGTTGAAAATTATAATTTATCCAAAAAAACGTAATTTATCCAAAAAATAATTGAAACAATAAAATGGGTAGAGTAGCAAATGTGTTACATGTTCTTGGTATTATTACTTTATCACATTCTCCATAAATAATAAACAAATCTAAAAATCTTCGTGGGTGTAATTTAAACGTGCTGGCATTTTTTAATAAAAGAGAATGACTGACATTAATGATTGTTTCTAATCATGATGGCAATTTTTACTAAAAATTCTTGGACATTTAAGAAAATCGCCAATATTTCGAAAAGTTGTAACTTGAACTCCTACAATGCTTATACTAAAAAAAGAGAATTTAATTTAACATAATTTGATGTAAAAAATACGGGGTTTTCCATTTGAAATAAAAAAGTTTTTGAGGTTTGAATTTGTCAAAATGTAACGTGAAAAATAAAACACTTGGTATACTATTTTGGAATCTATTTTTTTTTTTGTAGAGAGTAGCTCATCTTGTGTTCTTTCGTACATACTAAAGAGCAAATAAGGATCTCCTACACGAAGAAAGTTATAACGGTTCTTGCAAACCGTTGCACCTGTCAAATTTTTTTTAAAATATCAAATATCTCCGAAACGGCTCGGTTTAGGTATAGGTTTTCTACATACTTTGACTCAGAATTTTATGATAATTTCGAAAAGTCGAAAATATATAGGGTGTTCTATTTAAAATAAGCAAGTTGGTATCGATTTCCGGTATTTCCGGAAGTGCCGCCATTTTGAAATTGTTATTTTCGGACTCGCAATGGTCGACTAGGGTAGAGCACCAAATCTCAAATGGCTATCTCATCTGCAAGTGGGAAATATTCTAATGGTCTCCTTAAAAGAATCACCCTGTATAAAAAAAATTGGGATCAGATTTTCATCCGGCAAATTCTTGATCCTTATTCAGGGGCATGTTCCGAATGTGAATATCCAAAAAAATCGTATGGGAAATTTTTTTCATACGAATGCGAAGTTTTCGCCTTGTCTATATAGTTTCTATGGCATTTTAGGATTGTAGACCGAGCCGTATCTTGCCACGTCGAAAGAATGAAATTATGTACTCTATTTATGACTTACCACGATCGGGCCAGTGGTGTCCCTACATATTAAAATGTATTGCTAGTATGTGCTCATTATGAGATCTTGTTTAACCCTCGCCTAACTGTCGTACGCTATGCACTTAACCATGTGATTCATGAGATAATTGCATGTTGTTTCCCTGCATTAAGACTCCGCTAACTGCATATAACTAGTGATTTGTTTTCTAATAAATTCTGAAAAAATATTTGAAGTAGGTACTATTTAAAAGCTGCAGTTTATTAGGAAATATGAACAAGGGATTTTGAAGATGTTTAATTGAACTTGACATGTTGAATTAGCCAATTTACATCATTAGAGAATACATGTGGACATGTGGGTGGTATATTTGTGTTTTCATTAAGATATTTAAAAATTTAATTTTCATGTAATATTCATGTAAAACAATTTAAATAAGACTCTTAAGCCACCATTTTCTCTTTTCATGCACTCGATTTTGGAATCAGATGTGAGAGAAGGAATACATCAGTTGAAAAATACATACAGAAAGTAACTTTATAATGCTAACTTTCCAAATTTGATTCGTAGAATCTCAGCTAGTATTTTATAAGTTATTTTTTGCCTGTCGGCTGCTCAGTAGTTTCCGGATGGGGTGGTGGATAAGGGCGATGTTGAATTTACAAATATCTGCAGATCCACAGTTGTGTGTATTTGTTAAATTAATTTAGATTTTAATGAGCTTGAAAAATTGGAATTAGTTAAGTTGACTTCAGCCTGTTTTCGACAAGATAAGATAAGATGGGCGCCAGCTGCTAATAAAAATTATTAACAACAAATTTTTTAGAGTGCTGAACTTAATGATTGACTGAATTGACCTTTTGAGTTTGAAGTTTCAAATTCTCCCAGAAAAATAAAACAAAAAAATTTACAAAATTATTTATTAACAAAAACATGAAAATATGAATAAAATGTGTACAAAAATTAGGTTAAAAAAAAATGAACTATACAAAATATGATATTTGACATGAACTTAAATAATGCAAATTATGTAATTAAAATTGACATATTAACTAAAGCTTGATAGTCTAATAAATGATTAAAATTTCAATTAGAGTAGAATGTAAAAATTGAATGCAAAAGAAAAATGAATGCAAAACTCGTTCGGCCGGCACACCGAATTTACATTTACAGAATAATTACTACTTAACTGGTATTCTCCATTTCAAAGACCTGGTAGGTTCAATTGTGTTTAAATCGACACAAAGACAGAATATGATACCTTTCTACTGTATTGTAGTCCTGGGGAGGATGTATTGATCGTCCAGGTGATCCTGATAATGATTGTTCGACGCAGGACTTGTTGATCCTGATAATGGTTGTTCGTTGTAGAACTTGTTGGTCTTGAGCTCAGGCTGACCTGGTTCCAAATTGACGAGAGATCCTCTGATTCCCAAGATGGCGGACTATCAATAACGGGCTGCTGGTGTCGATACTCTTAGTTTTGGCCTTGTCTTCCAGAACTGTCTTCGGGGTCTATCCCTTGATCATATAAACAACAAACATACCAGTCAAAACTAGATACAATATGTTAATAAATATAAAGATATGCAAAATCTGACGTTACTAGCCGAACGGTAAAATGAATGAGAAAAATTGAAGATAGAAAAATTATTATTGCCGCTAAAGGTGGTCTTGCCAAGAAATTATGAAAAAGGTACTTTACTTCAACAATTTATTAATGACTTGAAATAAAAAGTGGTAAATTTTAAAATACAATCTTCCCAAAATCGCGAAGGAATGCCCCAAACTAGTATAGTGACAATAAACAAAAAATATATATCGCGGAAATTACCCAAAAATCGTGAATAAAATAAATTTATCTCGCAAGCCCAGAATGGGTATGCTCCCAATACTTGTACAACTCAAAAAGGTTCCAATTAGAGAAAAATAATTCCGTATGAACTTAATCTAAATTAGACAGAAGATACCGGTACGGTAGCTCAATCGATTAAGGCGTATTGAGTGGCGAATACGCTGATCGACTCGCTACCGCGCTCTGGGTTCGACCCCCAGCCCCGGTATTGACAACACCGGTGGGTGTGGATGCATGTCTGCGTTTTTCCGAATGTGTAACCCCCTTCCGGACAGCCTTGGCTTTGGATTTGGGGGTTGTCTACTATCTGTGGTGTGTTATGTTTAATAAAAAAATTAAGTAAATGAATATCTTGATTTTTACTTCCCGCTACGCACAATAACGTAATTTTCTATATAAGAGGAAAGGAAAAAATGAGATCAAAAAATAATTAGATAGTTTTCATTCCTGGACTATCAATGCACAACAAAATGTTTAATCTATTTTACCCGAGACTATTTGAAATAAGGCACATAATATAGTAAGTAAATCGAATATTATCAAAGTTTTTGTAACCAACAGTGATTAGTGAAAATAAGGAATCTAACATAATAAATCGATTTTAATCAAAGTTTATGTAATTAGGTATTATACAAGGTAAGGAAGTTAATAATAAAAATCGAATAATATCGAAATGTGTGTAACGTCAACAGGTGATCTCTCCCAAAGACAGCAAATTTCTGCTAGATAATTGAAACAATGTTGGGGCATAAACCAGCATGGCTACAAAACCCTCTTTATTCCCACTTGAACCGGCATGTGGTTTGCAAATATGGCGAACGCCGAAATTACCAACACCAAGCCCAGTAAGCAAAAATGAATCTGAATTCATCCCAAAAGGAAATAAATCACTCAAATTGTAAATTAGGAAATTTTACTTGCCCTCAGCTTAGCTGATCCACCGACGTTATATTCCTTTAACACTAAAGATAATTAAAAGAATAGCTCACCTGAAAGTTACACACACTCGGGACGCGACCCCAAAGATGACAACCCAAGTGTCTCGATTCTCGGCCCGTCCCCCCACCATCCTCATCTTAACTTCCGTTTAGTGACTGTCAGAACTGGAGTGATTTAAGAGTTTCGATTCACATATTTATTGAATATAACGGTTGTGACATATAACGTTATAACTTAAATTGTGAATTTCTTTTAGGTTATTTTCGCGATTTACAAAAAAATAGTGGCGAATTGAACTAAACGGACACCTAATTCGTGTTTAGTACGTCGAAATACATACGGGTTACCCAGTGGAGTACCAGAAAAAGATCACTTTTTTATTTTGTGTGAGGATAATCATATTTCTTAGGATGCCCAGATCGGGTTTCGAAAAAATAAATCTACTGCTAAAGCTTTACTAGCAGTGGTTGAAAATGTAGTAGAGGGTTTGGACGGGGCACAAGCCCCATGATTAGAATGCGTGACCTCACCAAGGCTTTTGACTGCGTCAATGTAGAAATACCGTTCCTTAAATAGGAATACTCTGGCATAAGGCAAAATGTGCTTGAATTTCTTTTTCGCTATTTTTTCTCTGCTATTTATTCAGTAGACAGCTATGTAAGCCTTAACGATAATGAGTCGGGATTACTACTTATTAAAATCTGTGTTCTGCAGGGATCTGTTCTGGGTACATTTTATTCCTCATCCACATTATCAATCTGTCTATCACAGTTGGTCAGGATTCTAGTATACAATTTGCAGATGACATCACTATAATTAAAAATAGTGTAACTTCGGCAAGGCTGATTTCCTCCAACAAGCAAAAATTAAACAAATCGAAGGCCAACATTGACCACCTCAAGTGATCTATCTTTGATCGAAAATTACATCCCAAATTTTCTGCATGCGTTAGTTAAGACGCTCTTTACCCTGTAACGCCCTACGTATTGTACATTAGTCGCCTAACCACAAATATGGGTCGACCGACGAATATTAGTCAACCACCGTTCCTGCAGTTAGGGGCTCTCCACAAGGTGTAGTCTTACCGCCCTTGCTGTGATCAATGGTGGTCGATGATCTCCTACATAATCTGACTAATTATGGCTTCAAGAGGGCTATGCTGATGATCTAGTCATTAATGTGAGAAGCAGGCATGAAATTATGATCTCAAACCACGTACAAATTGTCTTAAATATAATAACTAAGTGGTGCTCGTCAGAGGGCCTTAGTGTCAATCCGAGCAAAACAGTTATTATTCCATTCACCAAAAGGAGAAAACTAAATTTGAGAGCTCCTATGTTAAATGGAACAGTACTGAATTTGTCCAGTGAAGTCAAGTATCTAGGAGTAATCATGGATCAAAAACTTACCTGAAGGTCGCATTTTGAAAGGACTCTTACAAAAGCAGGCTATCTGGAGGTACCTTAGGCTATTTGATGAGACTTGAGGTCTGAAGCCCAAAATGATACATTGGTCCTACCTTTCGGTTGTTAAAGATGACGCTGCAGAAACGCCTTGCCTGTCTAGGGACTACAGGAGCAATGTGCTTCTGTTCCACAGCATCTATGGAGGCAATGCTGGACTTACTTATTTTGCATCCGCATGTGAGGAAGGAGGCAGCACCTAGTGCCTTAAGACTGTATCAGGTACTTAAATTTAGACCAGGTGATCTGGTTGTCCATTTAAGGATTTTGGAGCTGACCAAACCCACCACCACTGACTCAATGCCAATCAAGTATGACTTTGACTGCCCGTTTGATGTGCTGATTGAGCGCCGTCAGGTGAGCGGAGTTGAAGTATTGCGGTTGGAGGAGTAATTCAATTGGTACACAGATGGATCTAAGATGGATGAAGGGGTTGGTGTGGGCGTAGCATTCTCCAGGCGGAACCCTATGCTATAGATCTGTGTGCCAAGAAATGCATTAACAGAGGCACTCGGAGGGCAGAGATCTGTATACTTTCAGATAGCCAGGCAGACAGCAAAGCTCTCAGGTCTTATATCTTCGAATCTAAAATTGCCTGGGAATGCAGACAATTCTTGAAAAAACTGACAAAAACAACAAGATTACCTTGATATTTGTGCCAGGGACACATAACGGAAGAGGTCAAAAAATGGGAAAAGGTACAAAAGAAGTTCTACTGGATAAATATTCGACAAAGAATGCCACAAGACTTCTCGAATTCGGAATGTCCGACCCAGGCCTTCTAACTGGTCAATGCCCCTTGAGATATCGTCTCGAAAACAGGAGCATGTCGGAAGATGACAAATGCAGGTATTGCGAAGCTGCAACTGAGACTGCGGAACATATACATTGTGAATGCAAAGTACTAATCCATATTAGGCTAAAGTACCTAGAACAGGCGGAATTAACACTTGAAGACATAGGGAAATTAGCTACCAAGATAATCACAAGCTTAGCAACTAGTTCTAGGGTAATTCACAAAAGATTTTTTATATCGAGGTGAAGAAAGGCCATCTTAGGGCCAAGCGACCCCTTGAACAATCTACAACATATGGTGTTATCCCATGGCGCAACTCCAGAAGATGTAGAAAATTGTTTGTTCTGCGAAAAGCAGGTGTCCCTGCTATTTAAGGTGCGGCCTAAGGTACTTCGTGTCAGTTATTTTTTAAGAAATATAGCTTTATGCTTTTGCCTTGTATTTATGTCCTTAAAACATTATTATAAATTCACAGGCAGTTAGATGAGGTTCCAGGATGTTCTGGTATGGGCTCTCATAATACTAGAAACGTAGATAATCTATTTCAACAGTATTCTAAGATATGCATCACTGGAAGTCATAATTTAAATGTTATATTATTAATTGTAAATTATTTTAAGGATAATAAAAATAGTAATAAATTTATTTACTTAAAAATATACAATACAATAAATACATAAATATTGCAAAAGTTACAAATAAAGTAAATAAGGAAATACACCGACAAAGCTAGTCTCTTGAATGTGGGGTGAACAATGGCAATAAATAAGTACTTCCAGTATAGTTTCATATGATTCTATAAAGCTATAGCCCGTACGGAAAATCAGAATCAACCATATATATAAGTTTCGTGTGTATTTTTTTCTTTTAATTAAAAGATTTTTTGATACACAAAGTTAAGGTATATTTTCATTGCTTCGTTCGTCTCTAAGAGTTTTGTTATATTATAGGTGTTTTTTTTTTGGTATACTATTATATGAATTTCCATTCTTGGAATTAGGTGCATCCATTTTTTCTTTTGTATATAAATGAAATGAGTTTACTCCCTTTATCTCCGGAGGCATCAGGTTGTATAGCTTTGGTCCTAGATATATAAAAGATCTTTGCGTTATCGTTTTTGACTGTTTTTTTTTGGTGGTGTAAGATTTGTTTCTTGTTTGGTAACTATGATCAATGTGTACTAGTTCTTGTATTGTCTCATAAGTATTATGTAAGCAAAGTTTATCTGAGATCGAAGACATTTAAACTATTATAGATTTCGTTAATGGAGAGAGTATACGGTTTTTGGTATATAATTTTTAGTATGCACTTCTGGACAATTTTTAGTTTATTCATATAGCAAATTGTGCCCCCCCCAAGCTATTATTCCATATAAAAGGTGTGTCTCAACTAGCACGTAATATAAAACTTTAAGTTGTTCAGCCTTTAATATTCGAGAGACATTTAAATTTATACAACAGGTATCTAATTTTACTTATTATATAGTCAATGTGAATATTCCAATTCAAGCGGGAGTATAAATAAATATTCAAGTATTTTATGTTGTTGGTGGAGGAGATAATAATTTCAGAGTTATTTAATTTAAAATTTAGCGTGTTAAAGTTAGGCAAGTTATTGTTGTAGAAGATGAAGGGCATGAAGAGTGTTTTATTGAAATTGATGGTTAAATCATTTTACTACTTCTACGAAATCTTTCTCCACTTTGGACATTAAACTACTCCAGCTGTCACTTACATAGAAAATAGCACCATCATCAGCAAAACTAATCATATCTCCAGTCAGATCTATTTTAAATATATCATTTAAATAAACACTGAAAAGTATTGGCTCCAGGATATTTCCTTGCGGCACTCCAAACTCCACCACCCGCGTACTACTTATATTATCATCAATATTGACACATATACTCTGAAAAGATATTCCAGAAAGCATTAGAAAACATTCAAGAGGGTATAAAAGTAAACGAAAGATTCGTGAACAATATACGGTATGCAGACGACACCATCATAATAGTTAATAGCCAAGAAGGGCTTCAAAACCTTATTAATTCAATAACAAAGAAAGGCGACGCATTTGGCTCAAGATAAACACCGAGAAAACAATAGTAATGGTTATTTATTTCCAAGAAGGAAAACGTGTACACCGACATAAATATATACAATAAACAAATAGAACAGGTACACAAGTTTAAATACCTAGGATGCTGGATAACAAGAGATCTAAATGCGGAAACAGAAATCCGCTGTCGTATAGAGAACGCAAGAAGCGCATTCCTTAAAATGAACTCTTAACAAATCCCACGCTGTCGCTAAACATAAGATACAGATTTGTGAAAGCCTATATATACTCAACCCTTCTATATGGTAGTGAAGCCTGGACGAGAAGCTTTTGAAATGTGGATAATGCGCAGAATGCTCAAAATATCATGGACAGAACATGTCTTCAATGAAACTATCTTAAGAAGGATGAATGCAGACAGAGAGATTCTTGGAATTGTCAAAAGACGAAAGACAAGCTATCTGGGACATATATACAGAAGCAGGAGATACGACTTTCTAAAATTAATAATGGAAGGCAAGATCGAGGGTAGAAGAGGCCCAGGCAGGAGACAAGGTTCGTGGTTGAAAAATGTTAGGGATTGGACTGGTCTAAATTCACAGTCGTTACTAAGAATAGCTCAAGACAGAGAGAGATTTGCCAAAATTGTAGCCAACCTTCGCCAGGAAGATGGCACCTTAAGAAGAAGAAGATTGACACATTGTTTTTTTATTAGCCAAGTAACAGTGCGTTACCTCATATAAGGTACCTTTAAAGCGAATGCCTTCCAATATTTCTAGTAGCTGGATGTGACTAACCATTTCGAAAGCCTTGGCAAGATCGACAAAAATGCAAAGCGAAGGTTCAGTATCGTTTAAGGCTAGAACTATTCGAGATGTCGAGATGTCAAGTACCTATTGCATCCTGCGTCGATCTACCTTCCAAACTGTTTTTCAGATATCACCTTGTTTTTTTCCAACATAACATCATAAATATCAGTTTTAACTCATTTTATAAATTAGTTAAAAAAAATTTAGTAGAGAAATGCTTTTATAGTGTAAACAATTGTCTAATTTTTATTGTGCGAATGGCCAAGCAGCCTTAGCCATCCTCTCGAATTTAATTTTTACTAACTCTAGATAATAGCACCCAATACTATTCCCATGTGTGACTTCCAATGTATTTTTATTGTATGTAAAGTGGTCAATAAATACACGGTAAAATGGTAATTATTTAATTATTTAATAATTGATGAGCAATTTTAATATTTTGTATCAACAAAAAATGTATAAAAATGATAGAAAAAATATTCAGTAGAGTTTAATGAGTGCAGCGGCCTTTATATTTTGTATATTTAGCTCTGTTTATTTTTTGTTTCTATAATGACCGCCAACAAAAAGGGGCATCTTAATTGATTTAAAATATTTTTCTACAGTAGAACGAGGTTCTAAATCGCCTCAAACGAACATTGCTTTATACCCAACGATATAACCATTAATTTTTCTCTAATAAAAAAGAAATGAGACTTTCTATATTTATCAGCAAGACTCGCTACGGCGTCGCTTTTACTTGATTTATGAAGCTGTTATGAAATATCGGGTCTAGGTATTTTCATAGTAACCATTTTATTCCTATATTTTATTTCAGTTTCACCTTAAATATTATTTATTAGTTGATTAATGATGTTACTAGTGCTGCTACACTTGTTACTAGAAAGAATATAATATTAATACTTAATTTATTGTTTCAATAAAAAAGGTGGAATTGAACTTTTCAGCATATTTCAATTAAATAAGATAAAATTAAAATGACACATTCTCAAAAAAGGAGAGACAAACTTCTCTTAATGCAATTAAAGTTCTATTCTAAAAAGTTATTGGAGTCGAGTTGAACATAATATGATGTTGAGAATGTTGAAAACATTTTTTAGTCGGGAGCTGATTCTGATGCTTATGCTGAGAGTCATGCTCAATGCTCATACCAATACTGACGCTATTGTTAATGCTAATGCAGATGTTAATGCTAATGCTGATGCCAATGCCAATGCCAATACCAATCCCAATGTCGATCCCAAAGCCTATTTTAATGCCAATCCCGATACCAATCACATTGCCAATCTCAATACTAATTTCAATGCCAATAATTGTCAATCACAATGCCAAACCAAATACCAATACCACTACCAATAATACTCTAATTAGGGAAAGTAAAGATCCAATAGATGAAACAATATTTCATTCAATACCAATACCAATACCAATATCAATATCGCTACTAATACTACTAATATTAATACTACTACTAAATGAGGTGCTATCAGAAATTGTTTTGAAGATATAAGGATACAGGAGAAAATACACTTCCTTGTCTTAAAAATATATAAAAAAAATTCTCTCTTCAATTTTAGAGAGAAATGAAATTTTTCATGTTCAGTTAATTTGGCATTGCGAAAATATGACACTGACGCTGACAAATAAATAAAGAATGATTTAATCAAGCGAAACATGGGTGTACGGGATTTCATTGCACAGAAGTGTACAACCCATCAGTCTTTCGTTTTTAGTCAATTTCTTGGGACTCACGTTCTTTGCAAATCAATAATACCAATGCATGTTTATGTCCTTGTTAGCATTTCTAGACGTCACAACACTTAAAACCCTTTGCAGTTACAGTTTTTAATATTCAACAGAACAGCGTCGTTTCTAACCAATTTCATCGGAAATTCACGTTATTTACAAATAAGCAAATGGACTGCTGCATTATCGATTTAATAATTATTAGCTTAATGTCCAGAACACAAAGCACAGATATGTAAACAATAATGACGTGACAACTGATAGTAGTGAAAGTCGGGCAAGATGCAGATTTGCGCAACCGTCGTATGATTCAAAAATGCAAGTAGCGCACGAGCGGCGTAATGGAAAACTAAACAACGTTTTGAAAAACAATGGGAGTGCGCACAGCCTGTCTTCACCCAGTATCTTGTAAGCGCCATACCCATCTTCATAGGAGAAGTTTTTGGAACACCCTATATATCACTTCGATGCTGAAACAATTAAGTCTTAATCCGCCAACGCAATATTTAAAACAACGAAAACAAATATATTCAGCACCATCAGAAGTAAATTAAAATGGCCTCCAGAAGGGTGTCACTGAATGATAAAATGCAATTACCTAAAATGTTAGAAAGTAATTTTTTAAGGTTTCCGGAATTTTCTATAGATATTTTTTGCTAAGCAAACTTTTCCATGCCACGGAAACATAAAAGCAGATGTTTATATCTTTATAAGAAACGTTTTATGATATTAAAGAAAAATACCAGAGCGGTGAGTTAAAAGGGACTCGGATTTATTTATTGGGATCCTTAAGAAGATAAATAAACTCTATATCATCAAAAGAAAATAATATACCGTATCATATATGTAAGTTTTTATTTATAAAATTATATTCCTTCCAAAGAAGTTTGTTCTTTGTTAGAAACTAAATAAACAGGGGATTTTTACAGCTATTCGTAAAATCAAAATAGATACTATTCTAATCTATGCATTACTCTGATTGGGAGTAGTAAGTCACGTACAGCTGATTATGGACACTTATTCGCCTTATTATACATGGTGTTTTGAAATACATCCCTATTCAGATCTATGAAGACTTACATCTTCCTTTGAGGTGAGTACTTTTTGAATATTGGATAATAACAAAGTTATCGCGGAAAAACCTGTTTTTGCGAACTTTAAATGCGAATTTCTCCCCCACCCCATGCGATTAAGCTGAACTAATTTGATAAGACAGCACGCGTGTAATCGAAATTTTTTTTAAGTTGGTTTCAAAACTCCTTTTTTTTGGAAGATCCACTTTACTATCTATTTGGTGCTCCTGTTGTAGAACACCCTAGAAGAGAAAAATTATTAAAAACACAATTAGAGTATAACCGAACAAAAACAAAAAGGGTACAACACGTGGCGCCCAAAAAAATTTTTCAGTCAGAAAAATATGTTCATGTTCAGCCCATGAGAGTGAAAGTATATTATGGCCATGGAAAAATGTACCGAAAATAAAGTATATTTTTCGTTCAGGAAAAAAATATATTATACTTTTTCAAAAGTGCGTCATATTCAACTTTGAAAATATTTTTCTAGACAAGGCAAAGAAGATATTATACTTTTTAAGAAGTAAGCTAAAATTGTACTTAAAAAATATTTTCGAATATTTTTAACTTTTTTATCGCTTCACGAAATATGATAGAAGTGAAGACACAGTCATTATGGAAAGAGTCTTAAAGAATGAACATAAAATTTGTACGAGGGGACGTACTGAAAAATGAAACCGAAAAATGTGGCAAAAGCGCGTAGCGTCTACATACAATTATTAGAGCCAAAATAAACAAGGCCGGTTTCTCGAATAAAACAAATTTGAATTCATCCAGCGACTCGTCAGTTGCAGTTGCAAATGCAGGCCTTTAAAGATGACAAGGAGGCAGGAAAGCAAATTAAACTCATATATCGTTGAACTACATTCTTGTGAATGATATAATCACTAAAGGAAACCTTAAAGCTAACCACAAGTGTCACAAAATTTTGAAAAAGTACAATATTTTTATGTTAGTCAGTCTCAATACCAAAGTGCCTACATAAACTACAGAAGAAGCTGTATGAATCTTTTTACCTAATTGATTGCTATTACATGCTCTCAATTAAATTGTAGTTTCAAAACCAAGGTCCTCACTCGTCCTTGCCCTATTTGGGGAGGCAATTCATTGAAATATATAGATTTTCTTAGATAGGCTATTGCATAACCACATTTGTATTTATTTTTGATTTTAATCAATAAATGGTATTATTCTGTTGCATTTTACTGATTGAATGATTATAATCTTTAAGTCCTATCCCTAAAGGGCTTTTGTGTGTTAGATTGGAGTTAACTGCCGAGTGTCTCCTGACTCCACAAGTCTGAAGCTCAATATCCCGATAGGCTCACGGAGGCTCGAGAGGGATTTTCTATGAAAAAAAAAAGAGTGACAATGACCGTTGATAAGTGAAAAAATTCTACATAGAGTGGAACATATAAGCATAAAACCCGTAATAATCAAATGTATTAATCTTAAAGTACGGTCATAATATTTTCTTAGGGTAAACTATCAAGTGAGTCAAAATTGCGCTCGTGGATAAGTGAAAAATATACATTAAATTCTACACTAAAAATAGGGAGACCAGGTTACACGTGGAAAATAACAACCGAGAGGATTATGAACAAACTGGGAAAAGACCAGACATACTAGAAAAGAAAAGCAAGGAGAAAAATGACTTCCACAAAGAAATCGCAGCGGTATATACTATACCAGAACCGGAAACCGAGGAATCAGAAGACTTAGAAGAAGAAGACTTGTAGAAACAGAAATACAAAAAGAGGAGCACAAACACTCCACATCATGGCACAATGCGGCCACTCATTTCACAATACCTACAGATATATACTCTACCAGAACCAGAAACGGAGGAATAGAAGACTCAGAAGGAGAAGAAGAAAATCTGTAGAAGGAGAAACACAAAAAAGAGGAGCATAAACATTAAATATCGCAAACACAATGCGGCAACGCATTTCACAAACAGCTACACTGGAAGTGGCAGCAATGCCTATCGCACGCTGGTAAATCGATCAATCAAGATTTATTAAAGTTGCTTATTTTAAGCAAAAGTATAATCAATAAAAAAATAATAGCACTAACATATGGGTAGAATCAAAAAAGCTAGGTATTAGAGAGAAAGATAAAAATTTTGAATTACCACAAGAGTTAAATGACCCTCAAGTAATAAGTGACTATTTCCAAAGCTGCATGTTAAAACCAGAAATTAACCAAGTAATATTTGATCATTATAGCGCTAAAGATGATATCCCTACTTTCAACTTTCACTATGTAGATCCTGAATGTATAAAAAAAGCACTTAACAGAATAAAGTCCAAATCTATTGGAATTGATGGTATATCTGTGTATATGCTACAACTTCTCCTACCACATTGTTTACTTCCCTTAACACATATTGTTAATGTATCTTTAGAATGGGGAATAATTCCGAATGAATGGAAAACGGCCATAATACAACCTATACCTAAATCAGACAACGTGAAAGAAGATAAAGATTTACGTCCAATAAACATTTTGCCCGCTGGATCGAAAATACTTCAGAGAATTGTATACGATCAACTATATGATCACTTAAGCATGCATAGTCTATTTCCTTTAAGACAGGCAGGATTTAGGAAAGGATATAGCACTGTCTCAACACTGGCTAGTGTTGTGGATGATATTATAACTGAGAAAGATAAAAGTATGGCTACTGTACTTGTTCTACTTGACATGTCAAAGGCTTTTGATTCAGTGAATTTGGAGCTATTGCAAGCAAAGCTACAGTCTTATGGAGTTAGAGAAAGTGCCTTATCTTGCTTTGCTAATTATCTCAGTGGTAGAACAGTTATTACTAGGATTAAGAAACAAAATGTGAATGTTTTCTCTCAGCCATGTGTAGTTCATTCAGGTGTGCCACAAGGATCAATACTTGGGCCATTATTGTTTAATGTGTTCACATTAGATGCACCAGAGGCTCTAAGAGGTTGTAGATTATATATGTATGCTGATGACTTCCAGGTACTTATCAGTTTTTCTTATAATGACACTAAAACTGCATTTGATGTACTAAATGAAGAAATTGATGATCTAGTGAATTATATAGCGAATAATGGTCTACAGGTGAATCCATCCAAATCGCAGTTAATTACATTTGGCCCAATAAACTTTCGAACAGAAATTAAATTGAACTATCAACTCAAAATCAAAGATGAACTTGTGGAGTATAGTGAAAGTGTAAAAAATCTTGGTTTGATAATGAGCGAAAATTTAAATTTTAAATTGCATGTAATAAACTTAGAGCGGCATTTCTCAGGATAGAAACGCTATATCAATATAAAAATATTCTGCCTAAGAATGTAAAACTTTTATTTGTTGATTCGCTGACTCTCTCGCTGTTCAATTACTGTGATTGTGTATACTATCCATGTTTAACAGCAAAGACAAAGAAGAGAATACAAAGAGTGCAAAATGCTGGAACCCGGTACTGCTTGCAATTGCCAAGACGAGAGCCTACTAGTCACCATATACAAGAGATAAACTGGCTACGAATGGATGAAAGACAAAGACTGCATTTAGTGTGTTTTGTTTTTAAAATTATTTTGGATGAAACTCCCGAATTCTTATATAACAAACTGAAACCCCGGTATGAAGTGCATGACCGTGTAACAAGAAACAGAACTAAATTTGACATTCCACGGCATCACACAACAATGTTTAAATCAAGTTTTTCTTATATTGCGACTAAAATAGCTAATGCTATACCTGAGGAATGTTATGATATGAACATTGCCACATTCAAAAAATATGCCAAGCAAGAAAAACTCTATCTATTGATATAAAACCTCAAGTGAGATTCAAACTTCTGTATAATTATTATTACTTTTAGCATATTTTTTGAATTGTGAAGCAAGGTGAAGTTGAAAAATGTCTTTTTGGACAATACATTCACCTTTTATGTGTTAAGTTTTATTGTTTGTCAAACATCTTACCATCTTTTTCTCATATGTTTTTATATATTTATATTATTGTAGTCTATTTTTTTTTTTAACACATAATAAACTAATTTATTATTATTATTATTACAAAACGAATGAAAGTTGCAATCGGGTGTTATTGACTGCGGATAACTATCTGTATGTATGTATAATTTCGTAATAGGTGTGACTTTACATGCCGGCTAGAACGCTGACATGGAAACCTGAAATCTTCCACAATTATAGTTTAGGTTTTTAGAATATAATGGAAGCGTATTCTCCACGGGCGAAGCAGAAAAATTGAGGTTTTTCGAAAAACCCGTGTTAACTTCCATCAGACACCTAATCTCTGGATATGAAAATGTAATATTAAATTTTGCATTAAGGCTCCTTTTAGTGTAACCTCGACGAGGTGTTAAATATTTCCACTTTTTTTATGAATAGATGTATTCCCTTAAGGACAGGATTTTGTAGAGTGAGAGGGAAATATTCGTTTATTTTCGGTTTATTATAAATGTTTAAAAAATCATAAATGGTACAATATGTAAAATAGTTTCAAGTACTTCCCATTGCTCTAAGGAATACAACCATATACAGTGTTTATCATAAATTTTGTATATAGCTAAATGCCATGTTCTAATAATGAAATTAAGAACTATTTTCATTGACAAACTACAATATTAGTCTACGCAAATTAGACGAAAAAATAGGGAATAGAAGAAAAAATCATATACAAATTATATTTGGGCCAACCATAGTTCATAGGAGTAGAAGTAAGGATCCGAAAAGTTCCCACCTTACCCGTTGATGGAAACACCCTTTTGGGGTAAAAAACCATCCCTATACAGGAGTTAGTTACGATTATTCTCATTTTCCTTCTAGGCCATCATTCCCACGAAAAACAGGTATAGGAACAAAAATATTCGTCATTAAATTCTACACAAAAAAAGTTCTATGGTCGATTTGCGTACTCCCCGCCGTTTTCTCCCTATCGGCGTTTGTAGTAGGGGGTAGTTTGGAGCGCTCGGCGAAAAATCGGTGGTACGCGATTTTTCACAGCAAATATCTCCGAACGGCTACTTTTACGTCAAAAATGGTTATAATAAAACTTGTAGAGCGGATTCTCCTCTACAAGATACATCTTGTACTTTTCTTTTTTTTTTATTATTTTTGTTGAATTTTCTCGCTTTTATCATAATTTTAATATTTATTATTTCTTTTCGCCCAAACTCTTTGAAAACGTCACGGCACTGTTATGTTTGACCTTCGGATTCTGTCGAAGCTGCTCGACAGATTCCGGTTTGGGGAATGTAAGGAGGGCAGGTATAAATTGTCCATTCTCGACGCTCAAATATTTAGTTGTGAAATACCGTTGTTAGACTCGGTGCGTATTTCGTGTTAATTCGGATGTCTTGAGAAACTGTAAGGAAACTGTACTGTTCGTACATGCATTTAGTGGTTGCTACACTACTTCTGCTTTGTTCGGTAAAGGCAAAGCACAAACTGTAACTATACTTAATAATAGAAGAGATTTGGATGACATTGTGCCTATATTTAACAACCCTCAATCAATAAAAGAAGAAGTCGCAACTGCTGGAGAGCGTTTCACGATGGCGTTATATAAAGCTCCAAAGAAAGAGAAATCTTTAAATAGACATAAATTTCTCGCATTCAATAAATTGGTTGGGAAATCAAGTGACGCTGTACTATTATCGAGACTACCGCCAACGTCTACCGCTTCTCATCAGCATGCTTATAAAGGTTTTTCATCAAATTCAGTTATGGAGAGGAATAAACCTTGATCGGACACAATGGGGTTGGAAGAAAACTGACACCGTTTTTTCACCCACTTTTACACCTGAGGCACCAGCTCCGTCTTGCGCTATACAACTTATATTTTGCAACTGCAGGATGGGCTGTGCGAAACGATGCGGGTGTGTAAAAATAGGATTGCGCTTCTCAACCATGCTCCAACTGTCACGGACAAGGCTGCTTAAATTCACCTACCGAAGATGAGTTGATTGAAGAAAACCCTATCGACGACTGAAACCGACAATGATGATAGTGGAATAGGCCTACAGGGGAAACCACTTACAAAAAAAACGCAAAGAGACCTCTACCTCATGGTTGGTGTGGAAACGAGGTCATATTGCAAAGTGCGTATCATCGAAAAAAGCTAGAAAATTCAACAAAAATAATAATAAAAAAGAAAAGTACAAGATGAATCTTGTAGAGGAGAATCCGCTCTACAAGTTTCGATATAACCATTTTTGACGTCAAAGTAGCCGTTTCGGAGATATTCGCTGTGAAAAATAGCGTACCACCGATTTTTCGCCGAGCGCTCCAAACTACCCCCTACTATGAACGTCGATAGCGAGAAAACGGTGGGGAGTACGCAAATCGACCATAGATCTTTTTTTGAATAGAATTTAATGAAGAATACTTTTGTTCCTATACCCGTTTTTCGTGGGAATGACGGATCCCGTCTGGGGGGTGGTTCTTCGCCCCAAAAAGGTGTTTCCATCAACGGATTAGGTGGGAACTCTTCGGATCCTTAATTCTACTCCTATGAACTATACATAGCCCAAATATAATTTGTATATGAATTTTTTCTCCTAAAAAGTCTAATTTGCGTGGACTATATTCCAGTACTTTACAATTAAAAATATATATAGTTGTATTCGTCAGGTTAGAACAATAGCAAGTATCTAAAATAGTTTCACAGATTATACTATGTTTAGTTTTTTAAATATTTATAATAAATCGAAAATAAACGCATATTTCCACTCTGCAAAATCCTATCCTAAAAATGAATTGCCTGAATGGGTTTGCGCTAAATCATTTTAATAATATTTTTCTATCACGTTTTTGTTTTGCCCGATCAAATTTTACAATCACACTAATACTGCAGTAATCTTCTACATACTCTATTAGGTGCATTTAATGATAACAAATAGCTTTAATATCTTTCTATTAGCTGAAATTGCGTGGTCATTGTACCAGTTTAATTAATTTTATTTGCAAACAACATGTGTTAATATTGGCAAATCGCCAAATGTAAATTAAATCATTTAGTCTCCCTTTGCTCTAAACCATTAATTTAACTCTAATTGAAATCACTATAAAGTTATGATGTCTCAGTTACAGTCTTTTGGATGCCTGCCAAAGAATATAACGTTTTTTGCTTTACCAAGAAGCTAATTCTCTTGCTGAGGGTTGGTTGCTCCGTTCATTTTAATAATAATTCTTGAAGAATTAACATACAAAAGGTTCTTTTCTCTCTTTATATTGAATGACTGGGGAAATATAAAAAATAACATTGTATTAAAATTTAATAACGTCCGCTGCTTATAGAACATTAAGGCGGAGTTGATGTGTATATTGAGAAAAACAGTTATTATGAAGCTAATCATATTTTTTTTAAGGAATGTTGTCGGGTTTAATTCATTATTAAATAACTTTGGATAATATTAATATTGACTGTGTACATTACTAATAATAATAGTTAATAATAATGATTGATTAATTTACCAGCGTGCGGTAGGCATTGCTGCCACTCCCAGGGGTTATGCAGCCGGGCCTGCTACGTCCACGCTGGGTTGCTTGTTTCCAGCAGCGAGAGCCACATGGCGCATGGTAAAGGAATATAGGATAGGAGGTGTAGGTATTTGTGAGATGCGTTACCGCATTGTATCGTGAGGGAGCGTTTAAGCCCCCTTTTTGTGTTTTGGTTCTGGGCATCTGCCTCTTCTGAATCTTCGTGTGAAATATGTGTTGTGTCTTGATATGGAGTGTTTATGCTCCCCTTTTTGTGTTTCTGCTTCTTCGAATCTTCTTTTTTCTGAGTCTTCTGATTCCTCGGTTTCCGATGTTGGGTTGGATTTGGGTCATGCTTGTTGTCAGCAGCGAGAGCCACATGACGCATCGTTTTTTTTTTGGAATTCGTTTTCCCCCTCGCTTTTCTTTCCCAGTTTGTTTATGATCCTCTCGATTGTTGTTTTTCACGCGTAACATGGTCTCCCTATTCTTAGTTTGCTGCTGTTCAGTGTTAGCGCTTTCTTCAGTAGGATTTCTGCTGTCCTTTTTGCTTTAACCATCTTGATCCTTTCCCTTATCTCTCTGCTTACGAGGATATGGTCTATTTGTGTGATTGAGCTTCCATTATGCAGGTTTAACTTTTGTCCATGTATTTCTTATTGTTAAGTCAAACATATGTGCTAGGTTTTTCAGCGTGTTTCCATTTTAATTAGGCCATGTGTGGAGTAAAGTTTTTCCTATGATGCTTTTCTCCTTCTCCGTCTGATCATCTTTTCCTATATGTGCATTGAAGTTTCCTAATAGTATAATGGACATTTTCCTTGGTTTTTCATAGCGTTGGTGTGTACCGAGGTTGTTATGTTTTCGCCTTAAAACTGATGGCTTAGTGCTTCATATAGACACTCTATACACACTATAGACCTCTCTTCGGTTATTACTGATTTCTTAATCCTTTTTGCCGCCTGGCACGATTTCACTGCACTATATATACTATTATTTACTGCGTTAGAGGGAAAGCACTGTGTAAAGTTTTGGTTTGTATACCTAATTAAACACTAGCTAATATTTGTTATCAATTACTGAAAATGTTCCAAGATATATATTATTTTACAAACACATCCACTTATACTTTAAATTAATTTTCTACACGTTGTCACTATTTAACTTTTATAAACTTTTATGGGTATCCATTGATGACAGAGCATTATAAGGCACGTCTGGTCGCCTCGACAGCAAGATGACAAGTCCAATGCGTTGCCGCATTGTGCTCGTTATTTAATGTTTATGCTCCTCTTTTTGTATTTCTGCTTCTACAGATTTTCTTCTTCTCCTTCTGGGTTTTCTGATTCCTCGGTTTCTTGTTCTGGTAGAGTACATTGCTGCGATCTCTTTGTAGGGTTAATTTGATTATTACGGGTTCAATTTATATTAAATTCACCTGAGTGTTTTTAATAATTATGAAGAAAGATTATTTGAAGGTTAACATAAGAAATGATATATACTTTACGAACACTACGTTATTGACTATTTCGGATACAATCCAAATCAAATTCATTTGAATCTTTTTATAATGGTTAAAAAATAATTTATTTGAGGGATATCATGGCATATATCAACAATTTATTGCCCCCATAAACTGGTCGACATTTAATGTCGACTCTTCAGATTTGATGGGCTTAAACACTTCAATGGTTATAAATATACTTAAAATTAGGAGTACTTATCTTTCTTTGCCTGTCTTGGGTTGTTTGTTTGTTTACGTTCTTTTCGTTTCTTTACACACAGCACTGGCCACTAAGTAACACTGTATTAGTTATTTTTAAATATTAATTCTAATTCAACTTTGTACTTTTGTTATGACGTATCAATTTGCGCGGAGTTTTTTGAGCTAAAATTCACCTAAAGTTTATCAAATTTGACGGAGTTTTTCCCGGTTTTATGCGTTTTGTTGGAAGCGTTTCCGGCAGACCTCCGTTCACTTCGACGGCACAAGCGATTTTTCCCAATAGTAGTTAATAATAATGATAAACATAAATATAAGCACACCACATGTAGTAGGCAACCTCCAGATCCAAAACCAAGGTTGTTCGGAAAGGGGTTATACATTTGGAAAAACACAGATACACATTCATACCCTCAAATATTGGTTGTTTTTTTGTGTCATATTAGGTTAGAGTACAACAATAAATCATTCGTGGCTCTATTAGCTTAGCTCAAAACCAACTAATTGAAAAAAAAAAAAAATCAACACCCACCGACATTGTCAGTGCCAGGGCTGAGACTCGAACCGAATACACGATAGACAGTGCGACCAGCATATTTGTCAAAAGGGCAACAAAATTTGGGTATCTAGATATCTATGACATATTAACGAAAATCTGTATTTGAGATAACTTTTTTAAATTATTAGCTAATTAGAGTAACAAAAAGGAGACCTTTTTATAAAAAAATAAATACGCACATTGTTTCCGTCATAACTTCTTTATTTCTTATGTTACAGGAACGAGTAAAAAATAATTTGAAAGTGTAATTAATTGTCTTTAATTTTGTCCCTTTACATGCTTGACGTAGGTATCACAATTTCTGAGACATTTAACATTTAAACTATATTTTTCGTCTTGTAAACGTCATTTGTAAACTTTAATCTCCGAAACTATTAAATCTATGTAAATAAATAAATAAGCGAAATTTATTATCAGCTTGTGAGCATTACTTTAGGCCTCTACCCAGTTTTAACTAAAAATTATTTTTATTGAGATATTTGAAAAAGAAAAAAAAACAACGTTTTATCGAAAATACTTTTAGTTTAAAGTATATTTCTTTCTAAAGCAAGTGCTGTATACAAACGAAAAAATTTGAGCATATACGTTCTAAACATTAATGAGAAACAGTGTTTGAAATTCCTTTTTTTTAGTTACTGGCTAATTGCAGTAAAAAAATGGTGATGTTGTTATTAAGAAATTGTGAAGACGCACATTGCTTCATTCATAACTTTTTTATGCTACAGAAACAAATAAAAAAATAGTTGAAAGCATAATTAATAACCTACTCTTTTACTTATTAGCATTTTTGACGTAGGTGTCATAGTTTCTGAGATATTTAACTCTCAAACTAAATACTTCGTCTTATGAACACTTGAATGTCAAATATAAATCTCCGAAATTATTAATCCTACATCAATAAACAAAAAAAGAATTAATTCCCTATAATTTCTGTAATTGGTCTCCAACATTATTTCGCTAAAGTAATAATTTTCGAGATATTTGACGAAATCCCTGTTGAAATACCTTTTTTAAAAGCTAAAATCGCAATTGAATGAAGTCATTATAACTTAAAAACTATCAATTAATGTAAAAATTGCATAGAACGTTTTCTTCTTAAAATTTGATTCTTTTTTACCTCCAATATTTTTATTTTAGAAGCCACCCTCTAAGAAGGGGTGGCATCTACCCCCTATAAATTAGCAACCCTCTGCACAATATAGAAACTTTTCTGTGAAGCATTTACAAAAATAAAGAATTATATTTCATATGACATTATTCCGAAGTTAATATCTCTAGTTATTGTACTATGTTACTTTACATGTGTTCCAAATTTTAAATCTAACAGAAGGTACTACATTTTATTCTTTTCATAATATTTTTATCTAAAATACCTTAATAACATTTTAAGGTAAATTTGATGTATCATCTAACCTACATAGAGTTCACTTGAAATTTGGAGATTACATATTGTATATCGTTGTATTTCTGTGTAGTTTATTAAGCACCTTGGTAACATTTTGATTCAAAATTATAATAAAACATAGTTAGAATTCCACTACAAACTGTAGGAGCCCGTTATCTTGACTCAGACAAAAGATCTCTTCGACTTGAGAGGATAACTAAGGTGACTTAGAAAGCGGTTAAGAAACATTTTCAAATATGTAAAACGTTACAGTTGATACGCCGCTTATGATCACCCAGCATGACTGACGCTGATCAATTTCAGGAAGGAGTATTCCACCACGCTATGTTACATTATGTTCCAACAGAATTTATCATATTTTATAAGTATTCGGTAACTGACTTTCATTAATTTCGAATATCTTTATTAAAAAATTGTTTGCACGCCTCTAGTAATCACCCTTCATGACGGTTATTGCCTCATTTCTATGTGGAGAATTTTACCATACTATGTACATATATGTACTCCCTTTGAGTGACACTTACAACACCTAAATTTTTAAATTCGAAGGGGCTAGTTGTGATTGTCCATTTGAAAACAATTTTAATTCTCTATTCAGTAATGTCAACTTTTTTTGATATTGTTCACTTGGTAACGAGAAAATTACATTTGAAAAATCACAACATGAATATTTGGATCCAGCAATATGGGGCTCTCACCGCATTTTACAATTGAAGTTACGGCTCGTTTAAATGCAATATTTGCTGGTAAGTGGACTACTTGTTCAGCTTCTTGTTTTTTCCTGTTTTCAAAACTTCAATTAACATACACTTTCGACTTCAAGTATCTCCATAAGAAGTAATCTAGAGCCGTCAAGTCAGGAGAGCTGGCCTGTCTATTGTGCCACCTTACCTAACAATTTGCCAGGAAACACTGCATTTAAATGAGCAGTAACTTCAGTTGCAAAATGCGGTGGAGCCCCATCTTGCTGTAACCAAATATTCATGTTGTGACATATCAAATATAATTTGAGGTATCACAAGTACCCCTTTTCAACTTGAAAATTTAGGGGTTATAAATGCAATAGGGGGTAAAAATTTGTTAATTTCAAATAAATGTTATTAATAACGCTGAAAATGAATTTATTCGGGACATATGGATCTATTTATTGTTGTGGTAATATTTGTTTAACACTATTAATATTGTCTCGTTTATATACTAGTACACCGAAATTAGCAAAAATGTAAGAAAAAAATTATAATAAGCTGATATTTTCTGAATCGACAGTTGATAAAGGTAGGAATACAGGATCAAAAAGTTCCCATCCCTAACTGGTGAGCTTCATCCCTTTTTCACTCTTATAATGACACCGTGCTGGTTTTTCAATAATATTTTGGAAATGTGATGTTCTACGACAAAACTAGATAAAATGAAAAATATTGAGAATTAAATTTTCTATAAAACATGTCTTATAGGTCGTTTGCAGATTATTAAGGGTGTTTACGTTAATCGACGACAAACTTTTGGATAGGTAACAAAAAAAATGTAGTATAGGTTTTGCATATTTCCAGTGGACCATCGAAACAACATCGAATGATGAAGACACTCAAGAATTCATCGAAAGTTTGAAAAATGAATTTAAAATTGTTGTTAAAAATGCAGACTATTTCTACTGCAAAGATAGTTATATCAAGCTTAGTCAACAAGGCTACACAACGAAAATTTTGGAATGTTTTCGCATGTCAGATTCTAACTCTGTTCCTACTCCTATTGTCAACAATGAATCAGGGGAAGCGTCTAGTTCGAAACAAGATCAAGAGTTTCCTTACCGATCTGTAGTAGGAGCTCTCATGTATTTAATGACTAGCACATGACCAGATATAGCGTATGCTGTTGGTTTTGTTTCAAGATCACTAGAGAAGCCAACACACGATGATTGGATGAAAGTGAAACTAATATTTTGCTATATCAAAGGTACTCAAAATTGTGGGTTGGTGTATAGGCGAAATAATGACAACAATTTGGAATGCTATAGCGATGCGGATTTTGGTGGTGATAAGGAAACGGGACGGTCCACAACAGGTGTAATTAGTATTTATGGAGGAACAGCTGTCTCGTGGATAAGTCAACGACAGGCATCTGTAATGCTTGCAACGGCTGGTTCAGAGGTAGTCGCAGCTAGCGAGGCTGCTCGTGAAATAGTTTGGTTAAAACGTCTTTTTGAAAGCATGGTACCAAAAATAACAAAACCTATTGTTCACGTAGACAACGAAGCGGCAATTAGATTGTCTCAAAACCCAGAATATTATCGTCGAACGAGGCATATAGACTTACGTCACTTTTTCATATGAGAATGTGTTAATGATGATATTTTGGATGTCATGAAGATTTCATCTGAGGATCAACTGGCAGACATGCTTACAAAGCCAATGCATGGTCCAAGATTGAAACAGTTGTGTTCAAAGCTAGGTATCAAGCATGATTGAAAAAGGGGAAGTGTTGAAGATAGAAGTTTCCTGCTGCTTGTTTGAATATACTATTGTTTTTCTTTAATAGAGGGCTATATAATATATGTGTAGTTTCTGACAGATTGACGGTTTAAGTTTATACGATTCTATGTTCCTTGTTTAAATATATCCTTTTTGTAATATATACTCTGCGAATATTTTAAATGAAACGTTAAAACTTAACACTAACATCAGGAATCCTTCTTTTAGAATACCTTTGCTTATAAATTCTAGTGGTAAGCAAACAATTTCTGTCCGACTCGCCCAAAACAAAAGTCATGTCTACAAGTTTCGCTGTATTAAAAATTCATTTAGTAAAACTCGAACTATTTTAATTTTAATACAAATGGTAACTGACGATCGATAAGTGCGATAAATGTTCATTTGTACAAGATAATTTAGATGAAGAGACTGAAGTTTCATTACTTGTCGAATAACGAAAACAGCAAAAAAACTTACAAAAAAACTATCACAGTACGGGACCAGTGAAATACCTATTTACCCATTTCAATGGATTGGACGAAATGGTCCCACTAAATGGCCTCATTTCAAAATTGCATAAAGACTTGTGTTAATCAAAATGGCCTCATTTCAAAATTGCATAAAGACTTGTGTTAATCAAAATGGGCTAGACGTGGAGCACTTATTATAATTTTTTCTAATGAATTATTTGAAGAAAACCTCTATTTTTAAAGTTTATTCTTGAATTTTGTACGTATTGCTTAATAAAACGAAAATGGTTGCAATTAGTCATAGGTAAGTACTTACAAAAAATGTTCGATTTTCATTTCTATATCACATCCTCGAAAAATATAGAGGGTGTTCCAGTTGAAAAAATTAAGATAATTCAATTTAAAAATTTCTTAATTTAAAAATAATTTTTTGCTACCCTGTACATTTTTAGGAAGTAAAAGTGATTTAAGAACATTAATTAGATGTCTCGTAACTAGTATTCACATAAGTTTTTCTTAAAACCCATAATTGTGACTTTGATGATTTTTTCAATATGCATCTGCAGATGGCGTTATTTCAACAAAAAAATTCATTACATCCAAGTGGTTGGGAGATAGTCAATAATAATAAAGGAATGAATAGAGTCTATAAAGAGCCTTCAAAAAATGTAATAATATGCATAGCATTCCATTTTAAAAAAAAAGGCAGTTGATCCTGTAATTTTCTCTTGGCTCGCCCTGTATATTCGAAAATAATTTCCGGTTATAGACTTTTTTTTATCTAGTTTACTTGTATTTTTTAAATTTCGCATTATGATAATAATAATAATTATTATTATTATTGAGTCCAGTTTCTAAATTTAAATACGACTTGATACTTTTTTTTCGCCTCGTTCTATGAAGTGCAAACAGCGTAACACTTCACACTAATAACATTTTAATTAATTTTACAAATCTCGAATTTATGTAAGAACCTCGCCTTTGAAGTTGGATTTATTATGCCTAATTAATGTAAATACGAGTAAAATAACTGTGTGAAGTGATTCTGACAGGGAAAGTTTCTCATCTTTGGAAGAGGAGATACGAATACAGAAATATCAGAAGATAATATTTAATTAGTCCGTGACTCCCGTGTCCTTCCGTATCTCCCCTAGGAAATAACACCAACTTTCAAAGTTGCCCCAACTAAAGTAGCTCCGGCAACCCGCCCGCCTCTTTAGAAAACTTAGTAGGCTGTTAAGACTTTATACTTTGTTAAATAAAACGCTTGGGAATCATTCCGGCACCAGAATCTAATTACTGAATGCCAATGTCGTTACGTAATTAGTTGCACCTTATGAAAATTTTATATTACGGGATTTGCTCGCTGCAGCTGGGATTTAAATAAATGATTAGAAGTTCACGCTTACTTTCCGCCAATGTCGCAAAGAAAAGATTTTGTACCAGTGCCAGTTGGTTATTTGGGTTATGTAATTAATTACTGTACTATTTTGTTTCTTTTTAAAATATAGGAGAAAATAGTTACTTTATAAAAAGTACCTAAAATCATGTTTTTTGGGACGAATCGTAGCTGTTTCCGGAATAGCCGATGAGTCCCAAAAAACTGATTTTAGGTAAAAACAACATTTGTTTCTTAAAGATTCCTAAAACACATTACTTAACATTTTTGATCAGGGCAAATATTTCTCGAAAACAGTGAGCTTCGGATTTTAATTATCATGCGACCATAGTAACCAGATTGTTTAATGTAAACAAAACAAAGATGACGCGTTCTTTTTATATATGAATAATTCACAAATTTATATCTGAAAAAGCGAAGGAAATTATGTCATATTTACAGTGAAATCTCGTCAAATTTATGAAAAGGAATATGAAGCATTCATTCGATGGAGAGAAATGAACAACATTGTAATTATAGACGAAGATGCAATGTTGAACTATTTACATGAAAAGGTAAGTACCGCTATTCTTTGCATTCAATATTAACATATGTAAATATATGTAAATTATTATTGTGACTATTTTCGTATTTTCGTATTTTAATATTACAGTCGCAAGAAGTAAAACCATCTACTCTCTGATCAAAATATTGGACGATAAAAGCTGTTTTGTCTGCCAAAGAAAATATAGAAATAAACAAATTCGTCAGAGTCATAGCTTTTTTGAAGCGAAATTCGATAGGCTACGAGCCCACAATGTCAAAAGTTTTGACGCGCCAAGAAATTGATATATTTTTGATAAACGCAGACGATGAGAAGTATTTATTAATCAAAGTAAGTTTAAAATCATACTTTAATGACATTGCATCATTTTCATCTTTAATTTGGCAGGTTCCTCTTCTCATTGGCGTGTGTGGTGTTGCAGGATCCCCTCGTACAAATAATCGTTAAATTGAATTTTTCACAAGAGTTATGACTTTTTGTTTAATTTAGGGAACCCTCACATGAGGACGGCAGCTTTTCGCCGGTAGAGCGTCGTAGGTGAGGAAGTATCCTATGCAATGCTTAGAAAAGGTAGAAGGTAGGGCGCCACACTGAGAAAATCCCTTCAACTAAAAATGTTAGTTGGGATTTTTTTAGTTACTATAAATAAATTTCCATGTAATTTGTGTTGCAGTAACACGGCCTTGCTATTTACGACTACTAAAAAATCTATTTTTCCACCTCTAGTAGCAGTAAATAAGAATATTGTAGCCACAATTAAGTAAGTGTGTTATTCTCTTTATTTAATAGCCCAAACTTGTTACTGTTAAAATATTTCTATTTGGAACAACTAACAGTAAATATTTAATTTACTTTGGTTTGTGACAACTAGTTGGACATTTGTGATAACTAAAAGACAACTGCATTTTTATTAGCTGTAACAAAATAAGTAATTGTAGTAATAATAAATGTTTGTAATTTTATATTCGGCTGCTTCCGATATTTTACGATCTCGATCTAGTTGGCCATTCCCCGCCATTCTGTCTTTGCTCGTCGAAGTATTAGGTCGTGTTTCTCTTGTGTTGTGTGCGAAGTTTTCTACTTTTCAGTGTCGAGTGGTGAAATTTAAGGTGTTCATATCTTGATAACAAAAAGTGAGACCCACACCATATTTCACTTGATGACTGGCCCATATAACAAAGATTTATAGCGAAAAATCTTTTATTGATATTTGCGAATAAATATAAGAATGGGGTCGCCTACCAAATCAATAGAAGGGTAAGTGAAATATTTGCAAAAAATTTTTTTTACAATAAAGAGACTGTTATAATGCAACACGTTTTTCTGTAATTATTTATTATACAACTTGATTTTTCTAAAAGTTACCTACATCAGGATGTTCAAATTTGTGAAATATAATGAGTTGGTTCCAAATTAAAATTCAAATGGCATAACTTTCAGAAAAGTATAAATTTTGTATACTTACAATAAATAAACATATGTTCTTGCTCTAGTCTCTTAATTATAAAAAATATTTTGCAAATATTTCATTGACCATAGCATAGTGGAGATAGGCATAGGTACCGGCGCGGCGGCCACATTTTTGTACCATTTTTTCGCAAATTCAATAAAAATAAAATCACTATAATGCTATGAGGCCCTAATAGTCATTACCTAAAATATAATAAGGGTCCCTTGTTTCGTAATCATATGAGAATCTCAAATTTCATCAGCCGCCGCTGCACTTTTATGCTTCTATTTTACTATTTCTTACTAATAGTGGCAAAGTGGCGGTTGGTGAAATTTCAATATTTTTTTTCTCGTCTGTGGCGCATGGTACCCACGAAATATGGGAAATAACATCTAGAGCAGCACTTCTCTAACGATCCCTAAAAAAAAATTGAAATAGCAGTTTGCGAAAAGAATTTTCAAAATTCGCCCCTGGTCTAGGGACTCATATTTAAAATATTTTTTTTGTCATTTTACTTTTCATAAAAATACTCGTAAAAATTCAACAATAAGTTTTGGAGTTTATGAAAATATTTTCATTATTAACTGAAATATAATGAACTGAAATTTTGTAATTTACAATTTAACAAATGACAAAATTTCAATTCGTCGTATCTCAGTTAGTAATGAAAATATTTGCATAAACTCCGAAACCTATTGTTGTATTTTTGTGAAAAGTAAAATGTATATGACAAAAAAAATATATTTTGAGCAGGAGTCCCTAGACCAGGGAGGGCAACCAAATTTAGAAAAAAATTTTCGCAAACTGCTATTTCAAAATTATTTAGGGGTCGTTAGAGATGGAAGTGCTTCTCTAGATGTTATTTCCCATATTTCGTATGGGCCCCACGCGCCACAGACGAGAAAAAAAATATTGAAATTTCACCAGCAGCCACTGGTGGCAACTAAGTGAATTAGTTACCACACCTACTATATTTTTTAGCCACAACTAAAAAATATAGTTGTGACAAGACTTTGTATTTCTTGTGACAACAAAACCATTTATTATTGTAACCAAAAGTATTTAATAAGCGTTTAGTCACAACTAAAAAATGTAGTTGTCATAACATTTTTCATTTGTTACAGTAACTAACAATATTTGATAAGTGCAACTAGTTGATTTTAACTAAAATTATTTAGTAATGGCTACTAAGAACTTCTAACAAATTGAATTTAATTACGACAACAAACCTACCGTCCTGTCCTCTATTTTATTAGGAAAATTTGCTGTGGTTATGAGTTTTTTAGTTGTGGTTACAAATATTTTTCCTCAGTGCACGTAACTTAAAAAAATATATATTATATTAGGCTTATGTCTCACGGAGTTACGGAATACAAAACATAGAAAAAAAATTGTGGAAGATAATCCAGATCACACAAAAATTAGACTGCGAGAAAATATGGATAAATGAGCATAAAGACACAACAAGTATATTAGACAATATAAATATTTATTGCTTAAGCAATTGATAATTACAAAAAAAATTGGTAGTTAAAATAAATATATAGTATATGCATATATATTTTATATACTGATTACTCTTAAAAATAATTAGCCTTAAGGATACTACTAAGGATAAAGCTGGCACAACGTATGGTAAGAAAATGATTAAAAAAAAATTGATATGATATTGCACTGCTTCACATTTGATATTTAAATAATGTCGTATAAGGTGTGAATAATAAGCGCACCGCCATAGTATACTACGCTGATGCTTTACATAGATGATGATGTAATTAATATTATGTAAATGTTTTACAGTGTGCGCAAAATATTAAAAAAATATGTTTAAATAATAAATGGTGATATAAATAGGAAAATAAATAATAAAAAAATCTGGCCTGTACGTTATGCAGATCCTAGAATCGGGATGTTAGATTCGGTGGTAATTACAGCTGTGGTGATGACAATGGTGCTCCAAATAGGGCAAAAGACACTAAACAAGATGGCGGCAATCTGATGACGTCACATGCAAAGGGTGCAAAATTTCGTTGTCCAGCGTAGGATGAAAACTAAATGGATACGGAGCTCTAAGCGTACTCCAAATTATTTTGGACACTCCAGCATCGTCAGGGTACCAAAACCATAAAAAAAAAATGGATAGAAAATCGTAAAACCTAGATTATTTCCCCAAAGATCTCAATATGTATAGACCTAACTTTATAGGTACACCTAAAAACCCTGGAATAAAACAAATACTAAATATCTAACAATACCTTAAGAAAAAAAATTAAAGTAATCTGACTCACCTTCCTTAGAAGGGTTTTCTACGAACGAGACGGCAAGGCAACTAAATCACGATTATATCAATCGTAACAGAACTGCAATTAAGGAATGAAAAAATATTGATTATTAGGAAACAGAGAGAAAAAGGTTTACTTACACGTGGTGCAACTTTGAGTGCACGTGGAGACACAAAACCAATAACTTTGACAAATCAGTTCATCTGGGAGAGCTCAACAAACTTGTGAGTCGGGTGTAGATAACTGGTGTATGAATTATTTTCAAATCCCAAAAAGGAAAACTGTGAACGAACACTATCATACGGGACCTTATCACCAACCGAGAATCAAGTCGTTAATGATCTAGAAGTTGAAAGAAGCCGGAAATCCTTGATGGGGATTTTTAGTTGGAGTTACTGAAAACCTGAACTGTCAAAAATATGTCAACAAGACGACACACCAGTACTATGGGAAAGAACAAAAACAATGGAAATACAAGAACTTTCGAAGATGTAATCACAAGTATAAGGACAGAAGAACAACAGATAATATGCAGAACAGGAAAATTCTTTATATAAGAGGTAAGCGTTTTGTTTCAATTAGTTTATAGCAACTAATCATCATGTCGTTTTGTTTTAATTGGTAGGTACTTCTCGGCTTACTAAGGGCATTACGAATAGAAACTGTGGCTAGATTAAATCATATACGGCGTACTAAATTGCGGTGAAGAGTATTTAGTGTTTTTCCAGAACCGGGACGTGCTAGATTGTATGGAATGTTAACAGCACCTGATAACATAAATATACTTAAATATTCTTTGACAACATATAGTATTCGGTGATATTCATACAGCACACTTTCTATAAGGTGATGTAACTTTTTATGCATGATGATTATGATTTGGCTATTATCTTTGGGTATAGGAATAGTAAAAAAAAATAAAGTTATACATCATAAACAAATCCCATCACGAGTTTTATTTCAGCAACCAGTAATACAATTTTATGTAATGTGTGCAGTTTCATGCCACTATTAGCTGCAACATATCAATGCCACTAAATTTACGTACTTATTCTTATGAATATGTGAGATTACACTGTTACCTTAAAAAAATAGCATATGGAAATGCTACAATGTGCATGCAGACACGAAGAGTTCCATTCACTAAAAATACAAGATATTGTCCAAAAAGATACACGATGTCTTCTTATAACAATTTCCGACACGAAGACCAACATTAAGAGTGTGTTTCCCGTGGTGGTTGAAGGTGAAGCTGTTAATGCCATGGAAGTGGAGCAGTAGTATATGTTCGACTACGACCAGAGAATGTTAAACATGATTATTTTTTTATTTCTTATCGTAAGGGAAAATGCTCTCTATCGATGCTGAATTTCTTAAACTACCGAACCCGACAGAGTATACAGGGCATTTCTTCCGGCGAAGTTCTGCGTCTCTTGCGGCAGATTCTGACGTCTATTTAATCTCGTTGAAACGGCTAGGAGGATGGAAGCAAGTTTCTTCACAATATTATTGTCTTTTTATTCTAAATAATAACTAATTCCAGGTCGTCTTCAGTGGCAGAGTCATATATAGAAGAATCAATTGAGAAGAAGAAAAAAGTGTGCAGAATATTAATGTGGGAGAAGAAAATCGAAATGTCGAGTAACATAATATCGGTTACTACCGAAGCTACTACCACCACACCAAAAGAAATTAACACGATAACCTCGAGTTCGGGTATTTCGTTTGGGGATAGTAGTTTTGAAGGTGACCAAAATTATTCATTTAATTTTAATTTAAGGCCATAGTCATTTAATTATTATTAATTTAATCTACAAACCTAATAATTAAATCATATTTTTGTATGTATGAGATTAAATAAAATTGTTTAATTGCTGTCTGAACCATTTTGTATTATTTACCTAAATGATCCTCAAAAGATGCCATGACAACTTTTTGGGATCGAGTCCGGAAAAGACTCATTTTACGGATTCAAATAAGTCCGTGAAATAGCTATTTTAGGGATCAAATACAAAAAAATATATAGGGGAAAGGAGGGTAAGCGTAGACTGGAGTAATTGGAGACACGTGAAATAACTTTTTAATAATAGAATTCAGGTAATTTATACTAGGTTTTGACTAGACATTAAAGAACTATTTAACACTTTACTTTCAGGATCTTATGGCTTTGTGACGCAATTTGGTGACCAGATGAAAAATTTGTAAAATATCATTTTAACGTCAGTTTCTGCACGTTTTTACTATTTATTTTTTTCTGACCCTTGTTTTGTTTAGCTAATAATTTTTTTTCCTGTTATAATATGTTATTTTACATGCTCTATCAGGGTGTTTTTTTTCATTTCTGACATTGCCTTAGTTAGAAAAAAATAGATTGTCTACACATACCCCAACGTCTATTGAATTTGGGGTATGTGTAGACTACTTATTGAGGTAATTGTACACTTACCGAACAAAAATAATAAAAATCAAAATAAAGAAGGGACAATTAAAAGAAAAGGGCTGAATACCAAAGCAATAAAACAAAAGGTTACAGAATTTTCATCAGACTCAGATACATAGTCACTTGTATGATGAAATAGACAAACTGCCTTCAAGCGACGATTGTAGTATAACTGGGGGTCTATATTCTCATGAAGATCTTCTACCGTCAACAAGCAATAAAGACAGAAATATTGTTACCCGCCATAACAATGAAGATAACCATAATGAAGCTGAATATTCTTATGAAGACCTACTTCCTTTGATAAACATTCCTAAAGCCAGTAATATTTTTGCCCGTAGTGATAATGAACAGATTCCTTGTGCTATTGATACATATGTTGTGTAGGTGAAAAAATTGGTCATATCATCGAAGATGGAGAAACTGAAGTTAAAATAAAATTCTTGGAACGTCTTCCCGAAAAAAAATTCAGATGGCCAAAGCGAGACGACATTGATTCCGTGTCTAAGACATTGTGCTTTGCCGGGCCAATTAAACTGGAAGGCATAAATATATTTTAAATATCACCCAATCCATTAGAATTAGATAAAACATGGGCCAAATTTAAAAAGTCAGTGTGGTGCTTAATTTAAAAAACCAATGTAGTGACTAAAAGTTCCTATGATTTACTTACCTGCTTGTATTTTGTTTCCTTTATAATTTTGTTGATAGTACCTAGGTGCTATACCTAGATGTTTATCATTTACAAGAATTTTATTTCTGTTTATTTTGTGGTGCCCAAGTAGAAACCTACTTAAATATGTTCAAAATATGTTTTTACTAGATACTTATGTTGTTCTTAAGTTTATTACAAGTTATGTTTCAGTTTTTAAAGATTTAGGTTGAAATAGCATGTTTTACTTCCACATCCAGTGGAAGTATAGTAACGACAAAAATTTTTTAAAAATTTTTATTGTTCAAATGGGCTTAGAATGTCACGAAACGTCGAGATTTCAAGTTTGAGAGAGAAAAAAATTTCTATCTGTCGGTCTGTCTGTCTGTAGGTCTGTCTGTCTGTCGGTCTGTCTGTAACTTTTTTGTGCGCACGTTTACTCTGGAACCGATTGAGATATTGACTTGAAATTTGGTACACATATGTACTTTAACGAGATCTAGAACTAGATTATATTTTCATCTTGTTCCGTCGAAGGGTTGGGGGGTAAATTGGGGTAAATTTGGGGAAAATAGGTAAATCAAGCAGGTAAGAGTCCATAAAATTGGTATTTAGTATATACAAGAGAAGCTAAAAATTAGGTACCCCCATTACCACCCCCACCCCATTATTAAAGGGGATGAAAAAAAATTGTGATTTAGTGTGCGTAAAAGAACCAGAAACCTCAAAATGTTTTTACTTCATCCACCCCCACTACCACCCCCTATCACCACCCCCACCCCGCTACCGATGTGGGGTATCTTATGGGTATTTTATGGGTTTTTGGGGTAGAGGATTTCAAATATTATATTATTAATGTTCCATATACAATTATTTCCACATACAAAATTTTTTCGTTGTGAGATACTTGGATGGAAAATCTGAATGTGGAAGTAGTGATTCCTTGGGCAGCGGTTTTCAATTTAAAATGACAATAAACGCTTTCGTTGCAATGTGTAGTTTATCTATATCCGAAAATTCCCAGGAGAGAAATTGTCTACTATTTTAAATACGTTTTCTTTTGTGTCTCCAATAGCCCCAACTGATTTAATATCGGAAGAAGTACGAAAATCCGACGTGTCTACATTTACTCCATATACCGGGGTAAGCGCAGGATTTTAAAAAAATATATGTAATTTTTTAAATTTTAAAGCTGGTCAAGAAATAACCATACTGAAGGATGGTACTGTTGTTGTTTCGATATATTGTACATCTTCATATTTTTGTGTGCGTAATTTGAAACCTTAATAACATTTCGCTCCAAAATTATAATAAAACATAAAATATAACAGTTTAAATACCTTTGATGAACACTCAAGTGTTATGTAACGGACTGCCATACAAAATTGTACGGTTGTATAACTATGTCACTAAATCAGATAGGTATAAAAATGAGTCTCGAACAAAAATTGAGTTTTGAGATATTTTGAAAACGACGATTTTAGATGTAAACATATTGCAATTCTTAATTATTTGTGGATACCATCAATTAACTGTAATTTATAGAATATACATGTGTAGTCCCAAAATAAAAAAATATTCATCTGTATTCCCAAAAACATAAAACGGCAATTTACCACGGTCGATGATGTCAGTGGCTGCTGGAAAAGTCAACTGATATTATAGAAGTCATATTTTATCATAATATCATAACAAGTTGTTAGATAAGACACAACTTGTATGTACAGGATGGTCGTGTGAACACTAAAACCTTTGTTATTTTTGGAGTTAAGCAAAAAGGTAAAAAAATAAAAGTTATAGAAAAATCACATTTATTTTCCAAAAATCATTTGAATTAATTGAAAATCGCACATCGGAAATATGAACTTTACTTTGGTTTTTCATAATAGAATAACTCGTGTATTTTTACACCATCCGAAGTTATAAAAAATGCTTTTTAGTGACATATAAATCATCGTATTTTTTTAAAACTATACTGGTGGATAATAAATTTATTTCGTTACCTTTAAGTCATCGTAGTCCGAAAAATATATACCAATCGTTGAAATTTTCCATTTTATTTAAAACAGAGTGAAACTAGTTACCAACAAATATCTTGACAGAACTAACGTATTGCTTACTTTAAATGACATACTTTTGTTTTCCACGGCTAATTCGATAAATTCTACATTAATAGAAAATTAGAAATACCATGTTTCATATATCATTAAAAAGTTGTTTTATGTTCTTTCAGACGGTGTAAAAATGATGTTCTATTGAAATGGAAAAGAAAGTAAAGTAAAATTCATATCTCCGAAATACGACTTTCAATTTTTTTCTTAAATGATTCTTGGAAATCAATAATTTTTTACTTCAGGGAAATTATATTTTTACCTAACTCCAATAATAACGAAGTTAAGTAGGGTTCTACTGTTCGCGCGACCACCCTGTACATCGACTCTATCAATATCGCGTTGAACTCTAATCCAATACTATCAAATTATGTACACTAATTAGACAAAACTACTTTCCTAGATTTTTTGCTCAAACTTTAACGCTGTCGAAAGCGCGGCCCCTAAGAAATATTCTAACAAATAAGAAATCGACAATTTTCTTAATTTATTTAATGTAAAAGGTTTTCACTGAATGTATAAGGAAATCATTTATGAAGTGAATGTATTCAAATGGATTTGGTTTTAAAATAAAATGAACTGTCTTTTATTATGTTTTGCGAAGGATGTAAATAGAGGAGCAGCGATAATGCATGTAAAAAACTCTTGTCACGTAGAGAATATCTGTGTCAGTGTCATAAAAAATATAAAAATATGTATTAAAAAATATATTTCTGTGTAAAAGATCGTTTCTTTGATGGAATTTGTGTGATACATAAAAATCTCACTACCATTTTAGCAAGCAATTGTTCCAATACTTTTATTCCATAGTATATTCTTCAACAATAAAAAGAAAATGTATATTTTGGAGCTAAGGCTTTCGCGAAGTTAATGATTGAGTATTTTTCCTCATAGACTTTGTTGAATGCTTGATGTATCGACCATCTTCTCGTTATCTTCTTCTGAAGCAAAGTGAGCTCTGCTCCAATTAATAAAGATGTCGGTCTCGGATATCTGGGGCCGGGCAGGACTATTGCCCTTTATCCCAGGACATCGCTGTAGACCAGGGACCAGCCTCGTACAGGGTGGGCGAGCTTACTTTACATCGGCTCCACTCACAAATGCGGTGCCTTTATCTTTTGGCGCTCTTCGGTCTTCGTGTTCTTTCTTCGCCAGCTTGTCATCGGTCTGTTGGGTGTTTTTGTGGCTTTTTGGCAGGGACTGACTGCCGATACACAAAATGCCAATTGACGTCCTGTCATCAGGATCGTCTGTAGGGTAAGGATGAGCTATGTAGCTCGAGGAAGGGCAGACCTAATTGCTTTGGCAGCATTTTTAGTTTGCTTGGAGCCAGGGTGACTACAGGTACTGGACGGTATTTATCCGGTACCCGCAGGGTCGTGGGTGGGTGGTTGGGTGGTTGGGTGATCATCATGTCTCTTCCGTGGGGTAGCTTCATCGGACGGTGGTATGGTTCTCATACTCACCCGTTATCCAGAATTTGCATCCTCGGCCGCTTGTGCCTCGGAGCGTCAGCTGGGTCGTACTCAGTAGTCTCCCTGACCAACGGGTTCCCATGCTCCTCGGCAAAGGCGTAGATCTTCTCTCGGATGATTTCAGTGACTCTAAGTCCCTGAAGATGTCTTCGTTGCGTACGAACCAGGGCGCGTTGACCGCCGTCCGGAGGGCGACGTTCTCCACTCTTTGGATCTGATGGAGGTAGGTGTTCGCTAGGTAGCCCCAGGCTACGGATGCGTACGTCAGTTGGGGCCGGATAAGTGACCTGATAAGCGTGAGCTTGTTCTTCAGGTTGAGTCTGCTCTGTCTGCCCGACATGGGGTAGATTAGAGCTCTCGTCCTCCTGGCCTTCTTGACGATGTGTTCAGTCTCCATGTTAGGCCATTATCCATGATCACGCCAAGGTAGTTGGCGGTATCGTGTCAATGGATGTATTCGGAAAACATGGAAACGTGACCTGTGACCTTCATTTTCTTACCTTCTTGCCTTGTTTTTCTCGGCGTTGATGGCTACCTTCCATCTGTTTCACCAGTCCTCTAGGAGGGAGGCTGCCTCCTGGAGGTTTCTGGTGGAGATCCTTGCGTTCCAGGATCTGGAAGTTAGAGCTGTGTCATCTGCATAGAGGGCCAGGGAGGTCCGCTCTGTCCATGGTATATCGGAGGTGTAGATGGAGAACAAGTGCGGGGAGAGCACTGAGCCCTGGGGGACTTCTGCCTCCATTGTTCTGTATGTAGACAGCTTGTCCACAATCTTCACCCTCATCTGTCTTCTGTGTAGGTATGATCTCATTAGCTTGACTCATCATTTTGGCTAAGAGACCATCGTGCCAGACCCTGTCGAAGGCTTTAGCGATGTTCAGAAACAGCGCTGCTGTCACTTGCTTTCGTGACTTTCTCGGTGAGACGAAGCACTTGGAGTTCCGTGGAGTGTCCTGTTCTGTAAGCAAACTGTTCGTCCGGGAGGATGTCCAGTTTTTCTGTCTTCTTGGCTATCCTCTTGAGTATGACTCGTTCGGCTACCTTGCTCATGGCCGGGAGTAGACTTATTGGCCTGTAAGAGGAGGGAAAGATTAGGTTCTTACCTGGCTTTGGGATGACTATGACGTCGGTCCATATCTGCTGGACTGAGCTTCTCTATTTATACAGGTTATTCCGGGGCGTGTTGCGGATCATTGCTCACGGGAAATATTGATTTCCTCGTTATTAGTAATTGTAGTTCTGTGTCACGATTATAGTTATTCAGGTGCTTACTTATTTTAATGGCTTCTCTGCACTTATACAGAAGTAGAGTAGAGTTTTAAGAGGTATATTTTTCACAATAACCATTTTGATATCTCTAAGCGTTTTTGAGTTACAGCCAAGAAACCGTTTTGGAGCACCTTTTCCATTTCCTTCATGGCAAGCACAGCCACCACGATCCGTAAAATCTAAGGCTTTATTCAGGATCTCAAACATCTCCCTAAATTTTCGAAACTTTCCGAATAATTTTCGCTAACTTTCCTTATATGAGTGAACTAATAAGCCCGTGCACTATATTGATAAAAACAACTGCTAATTGCGTTTTACTCGAAAACCATTGGATGTAACATTTTTTGTGTAAAATTGTCTCCCTTTTTATTTGTTGTTAACCGTTTTTACGAATTTATTGTGTTTTACCGACATTTTCATTTTCTTATGTAAAGAATCACACTGCGATTACTGCGTGGTTTCTTCACGAGAAGATCTACCTCAACCAATCTTCTTTGTATAACCCAGATATATATCCAGTGCTATTGATGCTAACTCTCGGTCGTAATTTACACAGATTTCACCATTTGACAGGCTTGATCACAGTATTTTATATTCAAAATTTCAAAAATTTGGTTTCTCAAGAAATTTGTTGCTATTTTTCAAATCATATCTTGAAAATAGACACCATCAAATTGAACACATTTGTATCAACTTCGGGTGTACTCCAGGGTTCTGTGTTAGGTGCACTCAATATTTTTTTTCATTAACGAATTAACAGTGAAACTGGGTGTCACTTTCCTCTTACATTCAGATGATATGAAGTTATACAATAAAGTAAATGACGTTAATATATAGGATGATTTACCACGGCATTCGGAAAACAAAATGGCGTTCTAGTCTTATATGTGGGAAAGTCCATGCAAAATTTTAGAGTGATCCTGGGTAATTTAGTAATTTTTATTACATTAAAACTTGCCAAGACACGCTATTGTTATTTTTCTGTGTTCAGTAATAGGGCAAGGAACTTAGTTGGGAAATAATATGTAGGAGATGTTTACATTTCCTTAATTGGCAAAAATAGTTAAGCTGACGCGTCCTCAAAGTGCCGCATTTTTCATTTTCGGTCGAACGCCGCGGCAGATACAAAGTACGGCCGAAATTTGGTGTTTTTTGTTCCCTTTCGTGCATAGCGTACACTGTAGTGGACACAAGATTCCAACGTTTTTTCTGGGTAAAAATTAATATATTTTTACGTTTGAATGCACGTCCACTGCAGTGAATGTTTAAATTATAATAACACTGGCCCCACTTATCAAATTTCACTAAAATTTGTAAATTCGGCATTTAAACACAATCTAGAAACGTATCAGCTGTGAAACATGAACGACGAAAATTATCCAACTTTGAAGACCCATTTCTTTTACGGTTTGCCGAAACAAAAGGTAAGACATTTTTATTTATAACCTTGATACTATTATGAAGTTATTTGTTTATATTACATTATCAAAAATTGTAGATTTTTTTGATATTATGGTAATTTCATAAACGTCCACTCTAGTGTACGGCATGCATCTACGACTTGAATATGGCAAGTATAGTTATTTGTGTTTTTTATCCCACAGGCTGTGCTATTTGAAGACCTTAGTGAATTGGCAATATCAGATGATGATGATGATGATTTCTGTGCACCTTCAACCTCTCGAGTAAAGGATGATGATCATAACGACTCATCGGAGGATGAACTTGACGATTTATTAGTAGAATTAGAGGATGAAAATGAAGTGGAAGAAAATCAGGATGAACTTGAATTTTCAGAAGATGATTCTGAAAATAGTGAAGATGAAATTAATTTGTTACAATTACGGGAAAGAATATTAAAAATTATGTGGATGGCTAAAGATAATGAAAGAAGTCCTGCAACCATTCCCCTATTTTTAGGCACTTCCAGCATAAATGCAAATGTGAACTCTATAATTGATATATTTTTTTCTTTGATATCTGATGATATGATTGATGACATTGTATATCAAACTAATTTATATAGTCAACGGAATGGAAAAGAAAACATCAACCTTACTAAAAAAGAATTATATGTCTTTATTGGTATAAACTTAGTAATGTCTTATATTTGTTATCCACGTGTTAGATTGTACTGGTCAAGTGAGGAAGGTTTACGGATGGATTAAATTGCTGATGCCATGTCTGTAAATAGGTATGAAGAAATTCTAAGAAACCTCCATTTCATTGAAAATCCGTTGGGTGAAAGGGCTAAAACTAATGAAAGAACAAAAAACAACGAGGACAAATAATGGAAACTCCGACCTTTTCCGGATATACTTCAAGATAATTTTAAGAGGGCAATGGAAGCCGAAGAATATCAGTCTGTGGATGAACAAGTTATTCCTATGAAAAGTAAAATAAGTATAAAACAATATTTGCTAAAAGAACCCAAGAAATGGGGAATAAAATGTTGGGTAAGAGCAGGCACAAGTGGTTACATGTACCGATTTGAAATTTATCAAGGAGAAAAAAACAGAATTGCAGTAAGCCCACTGGGAGCTTGTGCAGATGTCGTTCTACGATTATGTGACGATATTTTTCATAAAAACCATAAAGTTTTTTTTGATAATCTGTTTTGCTCAACTGGTCTTTTAGATGCTTTGAGGAATAAATTATATATGGTACAGGAACTTTACGATCTAACAGAATGCAAGGAGCGCAACAAATATTACCCACTGACAAGATAATCAAGAAACAACCAAGAGGTACTTGTTATGTCACAAGTAGAAATTGTACAACAATAACAAAGTGGTATGATAAAGCTCCAATGCTTGTGGCTGGGAAGGAGCCACAAGATAAAGCAAAAAATATTCTAAGAAACAAAACAAAAATATTGAAATCGATAGACCCTTTGCCATAAAATTCTACAATAAAAATATGGGTGGAGTTGATCTTCATGATCAATATTTAGCCATGTACCCAATGCAGCGAAAAAACAGAAGATGGTACATAAAAGTCTTTTTAGATGTGTCGGTAGTAAACGCTTATATTTTATATAAATGTAGTGGACATACGGATAAAGACTTCTTACAATTTAAAGGTTCTCTAGCGAAATCGTTTATAAACACGGGGAAAATAGACAAAACTCGTGTAGGGAGACCAAGATCAAGATCTGTGACCCCCCCCCTTCTATTCTGAAAAAGAGAATCAAATGCACTTCCATAGAAGTGAGATTTGGTGGCCTGGGTCACTGGCCAAAACTAACAGATATAAAAAATGCAAACCGTTGCAAATCTTCAATATGTAAGCGAAGAACAAAATATGTCTGCAAAAAGTGCAATGAATATCTGTGCCCGGATTGTTTCGAATACTTTCATACATGTGTGCAATAAATTTGTCAAAATAATACTATCCTTTAATGCATGACGTCTACTGAAGTGGACAAATATATTTTTACGTTTTTTCAAAAAGTAAAAAAAAAAAATTGTAACAAAATATGATCAGTATTGATTGATAATAAAGTTTTCAACACAATTTTGAATTTTATTTCCATATTTTATCATTTTCGTAAATTCATGCACGAAAGGGTTAAGTAAATATCCTACTTGTTTTTGTAGACTTCAATGGCATAGGGTCAATGTGTCGGAAAGATATTGACCTTAAAATTAAATTTTAAGTTGTGTTCGTAGATCGATGTTCAATACGCCATTCGGCGCTTAGAAAAGTGCATTTAATGTAACTTTTTCTTTGACTTTCCATTACATTTAAGTTTTTTGTTGTGCTGTATTCTACAAAAATCATTTTAATTTTTGCTACTTTGGTAGTGTGATTAAAACCAAAAAGTCACTTCTACCCACTCCAGCTTTGCTGTCAGTCCCAAGCCTGATAAAGGGGGAGGGGAAGTGATATAGTTGGACCCCGTTATGTCAGATTAGTTAAAGTTATAGGCGGCGCAGTCTTAAAAAAAATAAGGTAATTTTTTTAGTCACATTTTATTAATTTTCCATTCTTTTAACTTCCTTGGATGGGGACAACCTACTAATTAATTTTCCACATGTAGTGGTAAATCACCCTGTATATGGCATTTCAAACTGCCCTTGATAAAATCAATGAATGGTGTAATTTAAACAAATTACAGTTGAACATAAGGAAGTGCAATGTTCTTTCTAACTTTTATTAATAAACATCATCTTGTCGAATTTAATTATTCTTTAGAAGATTCATGGCTTACACGTTGTAGCGTGCTTGTCTACATATTTGAAAACTCTGTTGCTATAGTTTAAAATAATAACAAAAATAATAATAAAATAACAAATTATATTTATCATCAACTGTTAATTATTATCTTTTAAAAATATATTTTCTTTACAAGTTGAAACGTAAAATTTATTTTATGGAATAATTTCCATAAATTGATGACCCCGACGTGATTTGAACACGCAAACTTCTGATTTTTTAAAGCTAAACACGCTTTAGCAAATGCCACAATCTTGTCTCATCCTAGCTGCAACGAAGATGTAACCCTTACATTATCTGTGGATTGCTCAAATGTATCCATAGGTGCAGTTTTAGAACAAAGAATTGGAGACTTATCTACTCCTTTAGCATTTTTCTCTCGCAAATTAAATGATTCGCAAGAGTCATACTCAACTTTTGACAAAGAATTGCTATCTTTATATACTTCGATCAGACATTTTACACATATATTAGAAGGTCGTTGTTTTATCTGTTTCACAGATCACAAACCATTAACAAAAGCTCTTTTTACTAGTACTGAAAAAACTCCTCGTCAAATACGACACTTGGAATATATTGCACAATTTACTAATGACATACGTCATGTTCACGGTAGAGAAAATATCATTGCGGATACTTTGTCGCGTTTAAATGATCTATCATTACTCGAACAGCATGATTTTTTGTCACCTAATTCAATTTCTCAAATGAACTCAACCAATTTCAATCTACAATTTTTGAAAGATGTTCAATCCACCGATTATGAACTTTCCTCTTTATTAACTAATCAATCAAATGTCAATTCTAAAGTCAAATACTGTTTACAAAAAATCAATATTGCTAATTCAGATCATAAAATTTGGTGCGATGTTTCTTCTTCTAAATGTCGACCATATGTACCAAACTTTTTACGACGCGCAGTTTTTGATATTTTTCATAATTTAACGCATGCTGGTATTCATGCTACAAAAAACTTATCAATTCTAACTATTTCTGGCCAAGGATGAACACCAATTACACCTTGTGGACCAAAACTTGCTTAAATTGTCCAACTTCTAAAATAAATAAGCATACCAAAACTCAAATTGGTAATGTCGAAGTTCCCAAGGGTAGATTCAATCTCATCGATATTGATCTTGTTGGACCATTGCCACCTTCACATGGTTTTTCTTACATACTAACAGTTATTGACCATTTCACTCGTTGGCCAGAAGCTTATCCTTTATCAGACATTACTGCAGAAACTGTTGCTAAAACTTTATTTCGAAATTATATCTGTCTCTTTGGCATTCCGGTTCGTGTCACGACAGATCAAGGAGTTCAGTTCGAATCAAATCTTTTCCGTGAATTTTCAAAATTTTTAGGATTTCACCGAATTCACACAACTTCATTTCACCCGGAATCCAATGGCATGATTGAAAGATTTCACAGAACCTTTAAGACTGCATTAATCGCCAGAGCTAACTCAGTTCATTGGTCTGATGAATTACCAATTATTTTATTAGGTTTACGGGCAATTCCTAAAGATGATTTACTTTGTTCATCTGCAGAACTTGTCTATGGCCAAACTTTACGTCTTCCCGGTGAATATTTTATTAAATCACATTCTGATATTAAACTACCTTTATTTATTAGCAAATTACAAAAATATTTTAATAACTTACAATTCACAAATCCTAAACGGGATCATTTTCGAAATACATTTGTCAGTCCAGACATTAAAGATTGTAAGTTTATTTTTATTCGGAAAGTTAATCTTAAACCATCCTTATCCCCTTGGTATGAAGGACCTTTAAAAGTTCTTTCTAGAACAGACAAAATTATAACGGTCCTTAAACGTGGAAAGGATTATACTGTATCTTTAAACAGAGTTAAACCTGCATATTTGTTAAATGATGTTGTCAGTCAATCCGTCACTTCTGACTGTAAAAAAGTCCGTTTTAATATTGATACTTTGGTAGGTTGATTTATATTTTGCAGGGGGTGTAATATGTAGCGTACTTGCCTACATATTTGAAAACTCTGTTACTATAGTTTAAAATAATAATAAAAATAATAACAGAATAACAAATTATATTTATCATCAACTGTTAATTATTATTTTTTAAAAATATATTTTCTTTACAAGTTGAAACATAAAATTTATTTTATGGAATAATTTCCATACACGTCCATCAACATTCCGTGATCTCGATGTAACATTTGACAGTAAACTAATCTTTTATTGTCATATAAACACCATCACCACTGAAAGTTTTAGAACACTGGGATTTATCGACATTAACACACCGATTTTAACGACATTAACAAACCGAAAATACTCTAACTGTTTTTTTTTCGATCCAAATTGGTATATTCGTCAATTATCTGGTCTTCTCATTATAAGTAAATGAATAAACCTTTTTTTGACCACTGCTTCATTTTTACCAGTTATGGTACCCATGCATTTTTTTTACTTACTTACATATAACAGCACTGCTATAAGAAATTTACGCGGTTTGTAATTAATTTGAGGCTAAAATCTTTGAGCACCGAACTACAACTATTTCAATTTTTATTTTTATTTTATTGAAAATGACATGGCATTTGTTAAATTATCATCTGTTAAACCTAATAACACTATGATCGTTGCGAATGTGATATCATATTCCCTAGGCAGTCGTTGTCTGCAACGAGGCACCTAATTCACCCTTTAACGACGGAATAGCAACATCAGTATTAAAGGTAGTCAAATTTAAATTTGCAATTTAAATAATTAAACCGTAAGACGGTTCTAATTATGTGCATTTAAAATCCCTCTGTGAGTTTTTCTTTCTCTCTGCGTAAAATCCTCCACATTTCTATTAACATTTCCCTTCTTCTGTATGTACTAATACTGCAAATTCGTGTAAATTAAAACAACCAAAACAATTGGAACGGTTGAAAGAAATGATGCTTTTTATTTCCTGTAATATACTTAAATATTGTTGTTTTTCCCAAGGGAGGAATAGTAGAAGAGATGAATACTAAAAGATACGTTGAATGGGAAATTCATGAGGTAATTCTGTATACAGGATTTGCCTAATGTTGATCGTATTAAAGATAAAGTCTCGGGAAATAACGCAATGTTTGATTGGTCCCTTCGGATTTACATAATATCGCCTAATGAAAACAAAACAAACCATTGTTTTAAACAATGACGGATACTAGACTTGTCTGTTTAAAAAGCAGTTTCTATTTTACAGTGACTATAAACTTTCCCAATTTCTCACTACACATACTGTAAACAAATTTGTAACCTTTTATCTCTGCGCTGGGCATAGTGTAAATCCTCCGGGTTCTTTCCATATGATTTTTAGCATGCTTCTAATTAGCTTGACCTGTAAGCAAATCTTACAGCTCACTTCTCACCCACTTCTAATTTTCGTATCAATTTGAAACATTGCAAAGCTATGCAATTCTGGTGACAATGCAATAATACGGTACCATCTATAGGGACTCCTCAATGGTGTATCACCGGAGACTCCGTCATAAACTCAAATTTTCCGCGACACAGAGAGAGAAAATAAATTATAATTTAAAAAATTAAAAAACACGCTTTTATAAGTAGCACACTAAAAAATTAAAAATAAATTATAGTTTAAAAAACTAAAAAAACACTCTTTCATTAGTAGTGCACTAAGAAGTAAAAAATAATTATTAGGTAATTAAATTTAAATGCATGTGGTGTGTTTCTTGTGGAATCGATCTGTCGGTGTGATGGGCTATATAAGGAAATTCATAGCAAACAACTGCAGACTCATATACCGAAATCTTTAATATGCCGTCTATCTAATTCCCTAATAGTGAAGAAGAAGACTTACTGGTCTGAATTTGTAAACAGAAAATCGATTTCCTTCATTTTTTGGTATAGGTGAACACGGTAGGTAGTCCAGGAGGAATTGATTAGGAAATGCCAAATAGAAGATCTGGAAATTTTAATAGTAGAGGTTATGTTAATATTAACCAATTTTGTATGTGACCGGTTTCATCAACTTTGAAATTTTTTCACATCATTCAAAATATAAATTACATAAGTATTGGATAATAAATTGAATTGAAATTTTTTTATAAGAATTTAAGCCGCCAAGTGACGTATAGAAAAAATCCTAAGACTTTTCTGCCACTCGTTTACATGTTAGGCTTTGTCAACTCTGTGTAGTAAAATCAATAGGTAACTTTTTCCAAAAATAGAGTAAATCAATTTTGGAGGTCAAGTGTAAGTTGTATTTGCAACAAATCATTTCGCATTAAGTAAATAAAAAAAAAGTTGTACCTGTTGAAAGGATACCGAATCTCCATTGAAATTAGGCCATATTCATCATACAGGGGGGTCGTCAGGGGCGTGTAAACTGTTATCTTTTATATATACTATGCTTTATTATAATTGTAGTGCGAAATATTACTAAGGCTTTTGATTAGGTACATAAAAATACGAAGATATTCAAAATATCTAAACAGCAATATATAGTGAGTCTCTCAAGATCGCACCAACTTTATGTAGTTTAGATGATATATCAATTTTACTTCAAAATATCATTAAGGTATTTTTAATAAAACTATTATGAAACGAGTAAAAGTTGCAGCTGGGTGCTGCCGACAGCAAATATTTATTAAAGACGATAACTCCTATTAGATTTAAAATTTGGAACATTTATAAAATATTGGGGTAGAATACTGACTATTGAAATATGGTCATATCCGTCAGATAGGGTCATCGTCTGAGGCGTGTAAATTGTCACGTGTTATATACATGCACAAAGTATTATTATATTTCACAATTTTCTCCTTCAACAATTACATAACACAGGTAGTTTCCGTCTCTTGAGCGATTGAGTCACAACGTTTAAAGTAAGTTTTTTTCCTCCTATCCCCTCTCAGATCCTTACCAAACGAGCTGTATTAAAATGCAACACACATATGTTTTATTACTATTAGCCTAATCAGTCACATACGATACATTTGTTCATTCGTTTATTTGTTTATTTATTGTAAACATATCGACAGGAAATAAATTCTTAGTTACAGATATTTATGTAATGTCCACCTCAAAAAAAACTAGTGTACTAAAAATTTCCAAACCTTCAATACTGACAAACCTAAAATTCGACCGCTTCTGATACTCCTACTTTTCTGAAATAATCAAGAATCATCTGTGGTTAGTACTCTAAAATCTTACTTGGAAAATAAACGAGATTAATGTAAAAAGCCACACGGAGCAGGAACTGCTCAGACGAGAAGTAGACGGATCAAGCAATACATTTTATAATAAACCTGTGAATTCAGTAAGGAGCCTTATTGAAGGAATATTTATATAATGACATAAGTTTTGGAAAGGCCTATTGCTACTTTCGAATTTTACATTGTAGAAATTTATTTTGCATTACTAGTATTATTTATAATAAAAACCCATGTGTTGCCCATTAAAAGTACAAATTGTTTCGGAGTCTATTACAAAAGAACTCAAATGGCTGAAAATGTTTCACATTATTAATACACATGCTCTTAAAATAGATCATGTTTTTTAAACATCTACCTGTGTTATGTAATTGTTGAAGGAGAAAATTGTGAAATATAATTGAAAAATTAATCTACTTACCTGAAGATTAATCTAGATTATATGAACAACTTTCTCCGAAACAATTACACCCCACCGTTCCTTACAAATCCTTTTCCAAAGATCTATTTAAGGATCTAAGAGGAGATAGGAGGAAAAAACTTACTTTACACGTTGTGACTCAAGCGCTCAAGAGACGGAAACTACCTGTGTTATGTAAGTCAATTAATTTTTCAATTATAATTTTACAGCAAAATATCACAAAGGATTTAATTAAGAACCAAAAAAAACACAAAGATATAGAATGAGATATTTAAACTGCAATAAACAGAGCGTATTTAAGGTTCGAACAAACTTTACGTTGGTTAGATGGCATATCAATTTTACCATAATATGTTATTAAGGTCTTATTGATAAAACTATTACGAAACAGTTAAAAGTTACAGTAGGGCGTTGTCGAGTACCTATTAAATACTATGACTTCTGTTAGACAAAATAAAATAGCATGGGATAAAATCCTTATAGAAATTTATCCATATTCCTCATTTAATGGATTGTCAGAGGCATGTAAACTATCTTGTTACATATTAAACTATATTTTATTAGAAGTGTTACTAAAGTTTTTGATTCAGCACAGAAAATACGAAGGTATGTAAAATATCAGTACTCTAAAATAAACAGTGTGTCTTTCAGGTTTGAACAAACTTTACGTAGATTAAAAAAATATGTACTGGCTGTGTACTTAATCTCATTAGCACCCTTTAAAAGTGAATTATACTGTATTCGAGAAAAATTTTGATCAAACAAGAACTAGCAGGTGGTCACGTCCTACTATAACTTTACTCGTTTTATATTGACGAGAGTTTCATCATAAAATTTAAAAAGTTTAAAACTAACATTATTTACAAAAAAAACCCGAAGTGTGTTATGTAGAATGTGCAACAATTATATAAAGAATTCATTAAATTGGCGAAAACTGTTAAATAGTTATTTTCTAATATTGCTCAATTTTTTTAACAAATAGAAAAACCATGAAATGTTATTATTGAAGAAATTTTAAATGAGAACAGTATTCTACAATACTGACACAGAAATTTATGTTTTTGTGGTATAATAATAATAATAACATTTATTTTTCCAGTAGACCATGAAACATAGTAGAGGAAACGTCAAAACATTACACATAAAAAAATTACAAAATTGCAGAATTACATGTAAATACATATACCATAAAAGTATTAAAATTTAAAGGCATAAAAGTATAAAAATGTAGTCAGGGTATCTGTGAGATAAACATTAAAAACACGTATTGAAGAGAATATAATTGAAGGAAATATGAAACAAAAAGTACGAATATAAAATTAAAGTAAAATAACCGCTAAAAATACAAGACATTATTGTTTCAAGGAGAAATGATTTAAGTTTAATTTTGAATAGCTTGATGTTTTTTTATTTCTGACATTAATTCGTTAAATAATTTAATTCCTACATACATAGGACTTTTCTTATGTGCAGGAATTGAAAACATAGAACTTTGTCTCGTTTCATAACGGTAAAAATCGCCATTAGTTGTAAATGTCTCTACATTTGTTTTATTGTACACTAAAATTTCGTTAATATAAATGCACGGAAGTGTCAACAGTTGTAATTTTTTAAAATAATTCCTAAACGATACTGTTGCAGATTATCTACAATGTTTCTTATCCCCCTTTTTTAATTTTTAAACAATCTCTTAAAATGACATAATGATCCCCAAAATATTCTTCCATAAGGTAAGAGTGATGCAAATTGTTGCTGCAAATTATGCATGTTAAATGACGTTAAAGTGGCGTCATTACTAACATGTTTTAATCTGTACAAAACATAACAAAATAATGTAAGTTTATTCGAAAGATGTTCTATATGAACGTCCCAATTTAAAATATCACCCATAAATAAACCAAGAAACTTTGTGTTCTCTTCTTGAGCAATGGATTTTTCTTCAACTTTTAGCAAATAACTTGTCCATTGACAGGTTTCGGGATAAAAACTCATAAACATCGTTTTAGATTTATTTAGGCAAAACTTGTTCTTATCAAACCAGTGTTTAAATCTTTCAATTATATTCTGCATTTTTGGTTATATTTAAATCTGTACATTATGTATTATCATCTGCAAACATTGTTAATGAGTTAACTACATCGGGAAGATCATTGATATAAATTAAACACAACAAGGGTCCTAAAATGAACCCTTGTGGGACGCCTATGTTAATCTTTGTCTGATCTAAATATACACCATTAATATTTACAATTTGGTTTCTATCTTGAAGGTAAGAACTTAGCCAGCCTGAAATTTTTATATTTTTATATTTATATTTTCTTTCAAGAATTATTTGTTATGTCAAATCGCCGGGAAACTAATTGTTTAAAAACTTGGTACTTTCATAATTTGTCACATGTAGAAATATTATAGTTTTTATTATTTACATAAAATGTAATCGTTTTTAAGTTGGCCTAAAAAAAGGCAGTTACTAAGGAGAATAATAAAGTTGTTGTCAATATGTTATGTCAAAGATTATATATTTAGATTAGATTAGATTGAAGGGAGGAGCTGGCCGCTTAGCCTTGGCCACCGCGACCCCTTTGGATCTATTGTGGCGCTCCTAATCTAATTCATTTAGAGTTCCTCATCCAGCTTTGTCTTTTGTACCAGACTCCAAAGCCTTGATAGGGGCTCCTTAGTATAGCTATCCGCTCTTGGTTTTTCCTCACCAAGTATTTGGAATCTCAGTCTGGCTAGGCCTTCACAATGGCACAGCACATGTACTGAGGTTTCCTCTTCCTCTTGACAGAATCTGCATGTTGCATCATCTGCCAGGCCCATTAGACTCCTATGCCTATTGAGCCTACAATGTCCAGTTAGAACACCCACTATTATCCTAATGGCCTTTCTACTTTGGCCTAGTAGATCTTCCGTGAATTTGGCCGACCGTTCTTTAATGAACTCTTTGGCCTGTCTCTGTCGCGGGAAACTCTTCCACCATTCTAGAGATTTGTCCTGTACCCATTTATTAATGGATTCTCGTTTGCATGGCTTAGCCAAAAAACAAAAGCGAGGCCTACCAGGGCATTAGATGCGCCTTCCCGAGCCAGCTCATCAGCCTTTTCATTTCCCCTGTGTCCCTCATGTCCTGGTACCCATGCCACGGTCAGTTTGTTCTGACTTCCTAGGTCCATAAGGGCGTTAATACAATCCCATACTAGTCTTGAGTCGACCTGCATGGAATCGATTGCCTTTAGCGCCGCTTGGCTGTCGGAAAAAATGGCAATTGACTGGTTGACAGTTCCTTGCCTCATTATTTCCCTTGCACACCACTGTACAGCGGCCACCTCTGCCTGAAATACTGTGGCATGTATTCCTAGACTTATCGGGATTTCCGTTTTCGACCTTATCCCGTAAATCCCAGCTCCTGCTCCATGTTCTGTCTTGGAGCCGTCCGTGTACCAGACTATTTGTGCTGATATCGGAGGGCCATTCTTCCAGTCCCCTCTGTCTGGTATCTTGATTTGAAAGTTTTTATAGAAGTTATACTTTGGGACCATGCTGTCCGTGGGCATTCCCAGATGGGGTCTGCCTTCAGCTCTGAGTATAACTTTTGGTGCTCTGTACCGTGTTGCTGCCTTATGGGCGTTGTGTCTTGCATTAGCCTGTGCAACACCGAACGAGCTTCCCCCTGCATGAAAATGTGTAGTGGTGGCAAATCTAGAAGGACCTCCAAAGCCGCCGTGGGAGCAGATTTTATGGCCCCCGTGCGCCACTTAATAGCCTTATTGCTCCCAGCTGCAATGTCTTGGTCCACCATACCACCGATCCATAGGTTATCATGGGTCTAACGACCCTAGTATATAACCATAGGGACATCTTGGGGTTTAATCCCCAGTTTTTTCCACACATCTGCCTGCCCCTTCCCAGGGCAATCGTTGCTTTTTGTGTGACTTTTTGGATGTGGGTATTCCATGTCAGTTTTTGGTCAAAAATGACTCCTAGGTATTTAGCCTCACTGGCAAATGGAATTTCCACTCCATTGAGCCTTAGGGGTTTTAGACCTCCCAAGGATCTTTTTCGTGTGAAAGTGACCACTGTGGTTTTGTGAGGATTTATGGATAGTCCTTCCTCACTACACCACCTGTCAACAATATTTATGGCTCTTTGCGAACGCTCTGATATGGTGTTCGCAAATCGCCCCTTGACTACTATTGCTAGGTCGTCAGCGTATCCTAGGCAATAAAAGCCTCCTGCGGAAGTTCGTCAACGAGGGTTGCCCACAGCAGTGGAGATAGTACTCCTCCTTGAGGGCAGCCTGTACTCACCTTCGCCTCAATGGTAGCCTCGCCCAGATTGGATACTATTACCATCTTATCTAGGCTGGCCTTAATCCACTGGCAGAGTACTGTTGGGACTCCTCTATTTGACAACGAGTTCGTTAATGATTGCGTTGTCGCGTTGTTGAACGCTCCTTCTATATCAAGAAATGTTGCCACTGCTATTTCTTTGTCATCCAATGACTTTGCCAGTAGCCTGTTCAAATCATCCAGCGCGAGGTCTGTTGACTTTCCCGGCTGGTATGCATATTGACGTTCACTAAGGGGGTTTTCCCTTAGTACCTCGTCTAATGTACATGTCCGGTAGTCTTTCCAACGACCGGCTTATGGGTCTGTATGACTTGGGCAAGATTATATATAATAAATATGCTTCTATTGGAAGTTTATGAGTCTATATAAATATTTAAGAAATCATATTACAGTCCGCTGAAGAAGTTATATCACTAGTTGTGTAAAAGCAGGCCTCTAAATTTTATTCTATTTTATGCATAATTCCACCAGAGAAAACGCAACACAGTGTAATTAATTTACGAAGAAGGCGTAATAATAATTTCATATAGCCTTTATATTTCCCAAGACCATAAAGATTAATATATAGATTACTTCTGCTATTTTTCGTGCGCTATTGGAGATATTGCCGAGATCATATCTATTTGATGATTGCGGAGTTTTAATGAATCGTATGTATCTATTGTAAGGGTTGCATGTGTTTATGACAGTTCAAGATAAAGGGCTCTCTCGGGACAATTCGAACGGCTATTATCAAATCCTGGCTAACAACAACTGTTCTCGATAATAATTGACCTAGCTGTTTATTGACTATCATAGCTAAACCCCACTAATTCTAATAATCACACTATACATAATTACTTTACGCAGCTAGGGCTATAAATATCTCGATTGCGCAACGAAAATTTTGTAACTTTGCAATATACTGCGGCGTAAATCGGAATAGTAAATTGCATTTGTACACAAACATATATTTATGGACTAATTTATAATTTGAGATAAGTGTAATTATGCAATTGTTAACCGCTAGTATGCAGGGAAATAGTAGACATTTTAGCAAGTCTTCTGTGTTGTATTTGTAGTTGTCCGTATATTAAATAAATTTAAAACTGATTTTGAAAGAGCGGCTGCTGACGATGATCAATAAAAAATACAATCAATAGGACATGTGAATTATCGAAAGAATATATATATATGTGTTAGATTACTAATACCATAAATATAAAACATAAATACGCCACATCCTAAGCAGCAAGGTGTCGTCATTATGGCGTCGTTAGACGTCATTCGACCAGTTAATGACGTAATAATGACGTGACATTAGAGTCATCATATGGACGCCATAAAAATGCGTCATCTAGATGTCATTTTTAAGTGTAGCTGTGGTAGGGTAACATGTTGACGTCAATTACACGTCATTGTGAAGTGATGCAAGTCCACGTTACAAATTAATTAAAAAGTGAACATAAATATTACACCTTGGCATTGCAAACAAAGAATGTCGAATATAAGTAAGTTTTTTATATAATAGTAATAATAATATAAATTGTGTTTTACTATTTTCAACTATACAACTTTTAAGTAAATTGAAACATAACTGTTCAATGGTTCAGTGAGTTAAATGTTGCGTTGCGAGTCAAGTTAATGTGAGTCAAGAGGTCGGAGGTTCGATCCCTGCACATTCTGGATTTTTTATTTTTTCGTTAAAAACTTTATTAATAATTGGGGAAAAATATTATAGTGAAAGGTTTGCATCCCTTACCACAAAATTCACTGATTACCAATACGTCATATTGGCGTCACATGTATGACGTCAGTGTGACATTTTCCGTCAGTATTACGTCATTTTTACGTCACGTTCAAGGTGAAATTGACGAAATAGATGCCAAAAAAGCAACGTCAAAATGCTACCTGGAATGTAGTAGAAAACTAATGTTTGTCTAGACTAACAGATTCCCTCATATTCTGCTTTTAGGCGAGACGTAAGTGTGGCGATGAAAAGTTAAGCTATCCTTGTTCTTCAAACACGTAGTTGTGGTGCAGTTATCTCACTCTATAAGGACGGTCCGTTCTAGCCCGAAATATGGTCTGAAGTATACTATGATATGTGGTGTTACATTCTACAATTTAATCCTTTACCACCATGTAAAAAGTGACTCAAAATGCGAGGATAATTACCCCCTACCTCAAACGGCTCATTACGAACCCATTTCAGTTAAAAGTTCTTTGCTTAATTAACATTACACAAATTCTTACTAATAATTTGGATCCGAACCTGCCTTGTGGTGTGTTACACACCAGCTGCTTATTGGCTAATAAGATTATTAGTGGGGAAAATGTGTTGTTTAGGTAACCTCCAAACCTACAAATCTTGGTAGTGTAACAGTTTGTTGTCGGGTAGCTGATTAATCAGGCTCCAGATTAGTTAATAAGACAGCCCAATAAAAATATAAACAATTTATTTACTTCTTCAAACAGGCAGTGTTACATAACATACAGGTACAGGTTATATGTCCGTATCTTTTACGGATCTTAGGACAACATTTTCTATTATCTGAGAGAGAGAGAGTGTAACGATTGCGATGCGACGTTTGTTGTTGCTACTGGAGTGGCATCGGGCGTCGGGTGAATATCGTCGACTCAAGAAGTTTCCCAGTTCAACACGCTGTAGGAGATCTCCAGGTCAGGCTCATTCGCTCTGGTTTTGGTGGCGAAACCGCACCGGGGAATGACTAACGACTCGAGGGTCCCAGCTCAACACGCTGTAGGATTCCCAGAGTCAGATTACATTCGTTCCGTCGTGTTTGCGTCGGGAGATGTACAAACCTGTAATATGTCCAGCTCAGCACGCTGTAGACAGATTGTCAGAGTTGTTCACAATCTGGATTATGTTGATTTGTGGTCGGCTTTTATATCCGAGAATTCTCGCTTACTGGTGACGTAGAACTGCGTATAGTTTAGTGTCGTGTGCAAATCCATGCCTCTAGACGGGAGATGGGTAGGTTTGCGGGCCGTGTGCACATTGGTGTCCTGTGTAAATCCGGAATCTTAGTAATGGAGCAGGAATTTAAAGAATGCTTCTTTACAGTAGACAACCCCCAGATCCAAAGCCAGGACTGCCCGGAAGGGGATTATACATTTGGAAAAACGCAGACATATATCTATAATCACTGACGTTGTCAGTGCCTGGGCTGGGGCTCGAACCCAGTACACGAAAGACAGTGTGACCAGCACAATCTCCACACAATATGCCTTAGTCAACTAAGCTATCGTATTGCTATATACTGTGATTTCATTATGTTGGTTTGACCGTTCACTAATAATACAGTGCCTAGAGGTAAAAGATAAGCAAAACTTAAAAATATTGTCATGTGTAATGATAGTATTTCTTTATGGGTAATTTCTTTACTAAAAGGTATCATCTCCAGTTTCTATATGGTTCCAACACTTGTCTTTACCCCTTGATCAAAAAATATAATATTTTCAAAAGTGCTGTTCCAAAAAATTCAAAATGGTGATTTCAATATGTTAAGTCAAAACTATTCTCAAGCAAGTGTTTTGAACGGGTAAAAAATTTGAGCATCTAGGTAATGCTACATGTTAATGAAAAATTGACGTTCCTTTTATATTTACTGGTTAATTATAGTAACCAAACTTCGACGTTTTATCAAAAAAATGTGAGGAAGTACATTATTATACTCTTCGCAAAAACGAAGAGTATATTGTATTTGATCGGCACATTTCTAAATCAGTAAATATCGCTCGTAGAGAAAATTTTTTATATCGTTATGTTAGTGAACGAATTCTGAACAACTTTCAAAATGTCCGTCTGTCCGTCCGTCCATCTGTCCGTCCGTCCGTCACGTTTCTTGTAAGCACGATAACTCAAGAAAGAAAAATCCGATTGTATTGAAATTTGGAGAGTAACTTAGTGTTAGCTAGAGGAAGAACCCTATTGTTTTTTAACAAAATACATTGGTAAATAAAAAAGTTATTAGTAATTTAAAATTTAAAAAAACATTTTTTACATTTTTTTTATGGTTTGTAATAAATAGAAACCTTGCGAAATGTTATTTCCTATCACAATTTTTTTTTTTAATACATTTTACTAATGTGTGATTTTCTCTTCATATATTTTTTTTTTCACAACAAAGTTGGTATCACAAAATTTAGAATGTCCAAAAACTAACATTATTTACAAGAAAAATGTGAAGAGTATCCTATAGAATGTGTAACAATTATATAAAAAGCTCAGTAAATCGGCGAAGAGTATAATGCTTCCTCTAGATTTTATTCCAAAGAGACAAAAAAAAAACTTTAATTTTGATCTTTACTAATTCTGACGTAGACCGCAGAGATTTTTAACATTTAAACTAAATACTTCATCTAAACGTTCGGATACCATTTTTAAACTTCCATAATTTCGAAACTATCTATCCTACAGAAATATAAATTTTAGTTTAAAAACAACTAAAAAACACGCTTTTATGAGTAGCGCACTTAAAAATTAAAAATAATTATTAGGTAATTAAATTTAAAAGCGTAGGGCGCACTTATATAGCGGTTTAGGTATAATGAACAGAATATAATGTAGTTACCTCCCCACGCTTTTAAATTTAATTACCTAATAATTACACAGGTCAACATTTGATCTAAGAACAATCACCAGACTTTACCAAAGTATACATAAGTTTTTTGGGTCGTTGATTCCGAATCCGAGGTTGGTTAAGCTTCATCACGTCAGGTTCTTGGTCATTTGAAGGTCAAACTGAGGAAAAAATTTGAAAAATGTTATGTTTATGTTTCTGGTGTCACTGAATTCAAATCCGCTGTTATTTTTACCCTTCAAGAACATCTAGAGGTCATTTCAAGGCATTTTGAGATCATTTTGAGATCAAATTGAGAAAAAAGCGGCTAAAAAATCTGGAAAAATGCTTACGTGGGTTTTTTGGGTCGCTGACCTCGAATCGGTAGTTGGCTGGACTCTATCACATCGGATTCAAGGTCATTTGAAGGTCAAACTAAGAAAAAGTTTTTGTATGTTTTTGTTCAGTTCGAATCAGTCGTTATTTTGACATTAAAGGATACCCTAGAGGAACGACAGGCTTTAGACAGACAAAAAGGATAAATATGAATAGACAGATTTAAATACATGCAGTCAGAGATAGACAGACAGATGGACATACGGATAATGTGACAGTTGCTTGCAGTACAACGTCAGATAAACATATGAGGAAATTTACAGGTTTATACGAAGTATAACATAAAGGCAAAAGAAGAAGGAAAGTTGAACAAATAGCAGGTAGGACTGTACACAAGCAGATAGTTTAGGACGTAGAAAACCAGTTAAACTGGCAGAGAAACATGATAATAGGTAGACAATGAGGCAAAAAATTTGCAAATAACCGATGTACATATAGAAAGGCAGTGAACAGGCAAGACACCCGGATGAACAGTCAGATAGCAGACTGGCAGGTAAAAAGGCAGAATACCAGTTAGACCATCAGAAAACCAGATAACTAGACATGCAAATAGAAGAATGGTTGGATAGACAGATAGGAAAATCATACGAAAGACAGATGGGTTTGCTAACGGCTAGGAATATAGAGGCAGACAAGAAGCTAGATAGATTGAAAAGCTTACGCGAGTAGACAACATAACTGACAGAAATATCAATAGGTTGATGACAGATGGCTTAATATAGATTTATACTCAGTGATAAAATAAAATCAAAATCAAATAATACTATACCTATACCTAAAATTTTTCAGTTTCTTGGATTTCAACATTCTTGTTTTAATTTGGTCATGATATGGCCTTAAAGCAACTTTGAGATGAAATAACGGCAAAATTGAACTCGGTGATCCCATAAATATAAACATAATTTTCTTCAAATTTTTACACCACTATTTCCCAGTTTGACCTTCAAATGACCTTGAATCTGATCTGATAAAGTCCAGTTAACCACGGATTCGAGGTCAGCGACCTAAAAAACCCATGTAAGCATTTTTCCAGATGTTTTATTCGCTTTTTCTCAATTTGACCTCAAAATGCCTTGAAATGGCCTCTAGATGTTCTGATTCAGCGGCCTCAGAAACATAAACATAAATTTTTTTCAAATTTTTTACAACACTTTTTCTCAGTTTGATCTTCAAATGACCAAGAACCTGACGTGATGAAACTTAACCAACCTCGGATTCGGAGTCAGCGACCCAAAAAAACCTGTGTATACTCTGGTAAAGTCTGGTGATTGTTCTTAGATCAAATGTTGACCTGTGTTATTTTTCAATTTGAGTTTATGGCGGACTCGCCGGTGATATGCCCATAAGGAGTTCCCATGATACAAAGAATACAAGGTATGACATTGCGCATGTGGGCGGAGCCAAATCGACAGTTGCTTCGTCACGTGGTGATAATTTTCTACCCGCTTCCTTCGTAAAAGTGAGTTTGCCGACGCACAGTGGCGAGAAATGCCAGTGTTCCACCCAAATTACTCTAGAGGTCGTAAATTTTGAGTTATTGAGACATTCTTTTTTTTTAAATGTTCATCTTGAATTTACCTATCGATCCCTCTAGCCGGATTTTGAAATTTCATTTTTCATTTTTTTAAATTTTTAATAGAAAATCATATTTTTACAAAAATATACTGTTTTTTCTATTAAATTTATTCTAACGGGCCGTAAATTTGAGTTTTCGTAACAAATTTTTTTTTCAAATCTTCGTCTTTTAATCAGCTATTGATCTGTCTAGATGAATTTTTGATTTAGTTGTTGACAACTGTCAAAATTACTGTCAAATATAAAAAAATACGATTTTTAGATAAATAATTCATACAATAACAGGTTGGTGTTCAGAAAAATATATATAGTGTTTTCAATGTACCTGGTTCCGAAGTTGACAGGAAAATATGTATTTCTAAATTTGGCAGCTGCCATAATTGTTGTCAAATTTCCAAAGATAGATGGAAGAGCTTATTAATTTTAAAAATACCCTGTAAATGTATAGAAAAATAGATATATATTGTTTTTGATCCATTTGATTTAGTAATTGACAGGAAAATATGAGTTTTAAATTTGGCAGCTGTCATAATTGCTGTCAGTTTTCAAAATACAGTGCTTATTAATTTTAAAAATGCTCTATAAATGTATAGAAAAATAGATATATATTGTTTTTAAACTGCCAGATTTAGTCGCTGACAGGTAAATATGGTTTTTTAAATTTGGCAGCTGCCATAATTGCTGTCAAATTTCAAAAAATAGAAGTTAGAGCTTATTAACTTTAAAAATACCCTGTGAATATATAGTAAGACGGATACAGATTGTTTTTAATGTACCTGGTTCCGAAGTTAAGAGGAAAATGTGATTTCTAAATTTGGCAGCTGCCAAATTTAAAAATAATATTTTCCTGTCAGTTCATAAATCAGGAAGAGAAAAAATAATATATTTCTATTTGTCTATACATTCAAAGGGTATTTTTGAAATTAATAACTTCTAATCTGCACACCTTAAAACTTGACAGCAATTATGGCAGCTGCCAAATTTAAAAATTATATTTTCCTATTACTTACGAAATCAGATAGATCAAAAATAATATACATCAATTTTTCTATACATTTGTAAGGTATTTTTAAAGTTAATAAGCTGTTACCTCCATGTTTTGAAATTTGACAGCAATTACGTCAGCTGCCAAATTTAAAAATGATATTTTCCTATCAGTTACGAAATCAGATAGATCAATAATAACATATATATCTATTTTTCTATACATTTATAGGATGTTTTTAAAATTTATAAGCTCTTACCTCTATATTTTGAAATGAGACAGCAATTATGACAGTTGCCAAATTCAGAAATCATATTTTTCTGTCAATTTCGGAACCAGGTACATTAAAAACAATTTGTATCCGTTTTGCTACATATTCATAGAGTATTTTTAAAATTAATAAGCTCTAACTTCTATTTTTTGAAATTTGACAGAAATTATGGTAGCTGCCAAATTTAAAAACCTGTCAACTGTTAAATCTGGCAGTTTAAAAACAATATATATCTATTTTTCTATACATTTATAATGCATTTTTAAAATTAATAAGGTATTACCTCCATATTTTGAAAATTGACAGCAATTATGACAGCTGCCAAATTTAAAACTTATTTTCCTGTCAATTACTAAATCAAACGGATCAAAAACAATATATATCTATTTTTCTATACATTTACAGGGTATTTTTAAAATTAATAAGCTCTTCCATCCATCTTTGGAAATTTGACAACAATTATGGCAGCTGCCAAATTTAGAAATAAATATTTTCCTGTCAACTTCGGAACTAGGTACATTGAAAACACTATATATATTTTTCTGAACACCAACCTGTTATTGTATGAATTATTTATCTAAAAATCGTATTTTTTTATATTTAACAGTAATTTTGACAGTTGTCAACAACTGAATCAAAAATTCATCTAGACAGATCAATAGCTGATTAAAAGACGAAGATTTGAAAAAAAAATTGTTACGAAAACTCAAATTTACGGCCCGTTAGAATAAATTTAATAGAAAAAACAGTATATTTTTGTAAAAATATGATTTTCTATTAAAAATTAAAAAAAATGAAAAATGAAATTTCAAAATCCGGCTAGAGGAATCGATAGGTAAATTCAAGATGAACATTTTAAAAAAAAGAATGTCTCAATAACTCAAAACTTACGACCTCTAGAGTAATTTGGGTGGAACACTGGCATTTCTTGCCACTGTGCGACGTCTGTGGAAGTTGTTTTTTGGATTATTTTACTTATTTTAGTGTTCTTGCAATAACCTTCAGGTATAAAAATGCGTTATGCATTGGCATCATGTAAAAATGACAATATGTTTAAAACGTATTTATGCGGAGATAAAGCTCATTTATAAAGAACGATGCTTACTAAGAACACTAAGAATCCCTATTTATTCAAAATTCCAATGAGTTCAGACAAATCCATGATACAAATTCTTTGTATTATGAGGAAAATCCTATGTAATTTAAAATCCCGCTATCACCGCGTGACGTCTTGCACCAACCGGACCGAATTTGGCGCACTATCTAGCATACCTTCTATTATTTGTATCATGAGGAGTTCCTATCATTACCTCCCACCTTCGTCATCATACAAGGTCAATGGTACCATATTATTGTATTGTCACCAGAATTACGCAAGTGGGTGAAACTATTGTTAATATAACGAAAGTTGATGAAAAAGTGACAATTAATTGCCTAATTTATTTAGACGAAGAATACGAGCTTTATAATAATTAATAAAACTTAAGTAAATTGATGGCGATTGTGTTTCGTTCGTCTGTTTACATTGATCACATATGCAAAGCATACTCTAATATGTTGATGAATCGCTGTTTCCAGCCAAAATTCAACTTAATTATTCCTCTTATTTTGATATTTTCGAATGATTGTAGCTAAAATTATATGTGTAATTCAAGCGCAAAGGGTCATTGCCGCTCTCAGTCACTATCGAGAGATAATGAGTCCCTTTGCGCTCTTAATACACAAATGGCTATTGTTGACGTTTCGGAAAACCAATCAGTTTTCTTTATCAAACCTTTGTTATAAGATCTTTTATGTGTTGTACATGGTGGACCAAATTAGATGGGATTTGGGGTTTTCACTAAAACTATGGCAGAAAGACAAAAACCAAAATAGATTTCCTGAGCTCGATTTTCGAGAAACAAACAACGGCGCAAACTGCGATCGTCTATCTTTTCCCACTACCGAGCTACAGAGCGTTTTTGGAAAATCGGTATTTTTGGATGACGTCGATATCTGAATTACCAATTACCTCGAAAATCGAGTAACAAATTCTTAAAGTACTTTTTTGAGTAGAATCCGTTGCTGATAAGAATGAAATTATGCATGCCTCAGTTTTCAAGATAAAGACATAACTTTTATTTTTTTTTTTAACGGAACACCCTGTAAATTATTTCATTATTCGATCACAACTTAAATTAACTATTCAACAGCGTTGCCAATTGGTGTGTAATTACACAAAATGCGTGTAATTTACTGTGTGTAAAATGATGTGTCAAAGAAATTGGTGTATAATTTTATGTAATTTCAAGAAAAAATTGGAGTGGAGAGCTCCCAGGTCACTTACTAAAAATGGATCAATTATTTTAGTAGGAGTTAATATTCTGCTCCTTGTTTATTCGTGAATTATTTCTTCATCTTTTTCTTGAATGCCGCATTGATCAATTCAAGTGGCCGTTAGTACTCCTTAACACCAAGATTGGTAGAGTATGAGGTGGCCTAATATAACTCACGATCCCCACCAAAAAATGCCATTAGCCAATTAACGAGATCGGGGGTAATGTACACTTCAGATCATATTTCGGGCCAGTACGGACAGTTCTTCTAGAGTGAGATAACTGCGCCGCTGCTGCACATTCGAAGAAAAAGGATAGTCTGACGTTTCATCTCCACACTCATCGTCTCACCTAAAAACTGTATATTAAAGGAACCTCATACTCTACAAATCTTGCCTTAACACAATGCACACTAGTTCTTTTGACTTATGAGATCTGTAGGAAAAATCCCCCCTCCCGCTCATCAATTATTAAACGTGAAAATTTTGTTTCCATTATGTCCCCCATTAGCAACATTCAAATATGGATACTTTACTCTAAAAGCGAAAAAGTTTGAGAGTGGGTATGTGTAATTTCTAATGATTGTGTGTAATTTTAGTGAAGCAGATGTGTAATTTAGGATTTTGGTAATGGCAATACTCAGAGCTGTTGAAAGTACCCAATGAAAGTACTTGAAGTACCAAATACCAAGTACCTGACAAAGTACTTGCTGCTCCAATTCCCAAGTACTATGACCTGAAGCAAAGTAATTCAAATACCAAATACTTGTCGAAAGTACTTCAAGTAAATCGCAAGTACCGTATTTCAAATATTTCAGATTATTTGAAGTACTTCACTAGGTACTTCAAATCTAAAAGTAGTTCAATTACTCTAAAGTATTTCAAATACTCAAGTATTTCAAGTACTTCAACATATTTCAAATGCTCCACAGTTCTTCCAATACCCATAATAAATTTTATTTTTTAAGTTTTTCTCTTAATAATTTGTTATTATTATTATCATTTATTAACAGCTTTCTTTAACTCAGCATCATTCAAAAACAATAGAAAAAATAATTTATTATTATATAAATTTAAAAACCAATAAAAATAAATATTGCTGCGGTCGATTTCCCTTCAAATGTCAGGAAAGTAATAAAGAAAATCAACTTATACACTATCGGAAAATGTTCGCTTTGGTATGGGCAATAAGAGCAAGCGAGAGTAAAGCAACTATTCTATTCTTTTTTATCATATAACACATCCTACAATCGTGCCACCTGCTTTCCCCACCACATGTGCGTGGGCAGCCTGTCTGTGGAATTTCAATTTGTTTCCGCCTTGATGCTTGATGAATCGTGTCACTATTTGCTCCTATGCTAGAGCTCTGATAGACGCCTTTATTGTGGGCGGTCGGTTAAGTCGTTGAAACTATGCAACACCTAAGCCAGGACTTTCCGATACAGTATATAAAACATAGTAATAATTTTAGGTAAGTACAAGTACAAATAATAAAATTGAGATCTATCTATTTCCATTAGCTTTCAATAGCACCCAATTTTCGAAATTTCCATTAGTTAATGCATTTCTTCTAGGAGCATTTATAATTTCAGTAAATAAAAAGAGTCTTTCTACAGCTGATGATGCAAGGCATGTATTAAACCGATAAAAAACTGTTTTTACTGAGAAGCAAGTTGGGTGTCAGAGTCATTTAAGTATTGAAAAATTTTTAATTCAATTCTTTTTTTATCACTGGCTTTTATACAGTGTGTTTCACTTGAAATGGTAACAGCCCAATAACTTTTTATTTTTTTCCGATTTGAATCAAATTTTACTTAAGTATGGAACCAATTAGGATCTACTTATGACCAGAAAAGCATTCGCCTTCTACAAATGCAAAGCCACCTGCAGTACCAATATATGCGGGGAAAATAAAAAAATCATATTAGGCATATTTTTATCGGAAAATTTTGTTAATTAAACTTGTTCAGAATTGTCCAAAAACCGTAAGTCCAAAATGTAATCAAAATAAAAAAATGTATACATTTTGATTAATATAATGTCCAATATATATTTACACCATTTGAGAAGCCATAAAAAAAGCTTTTTAATTATATACATGGTATTTATCGTAAAAAAAAATTGTCTAATTTACTATAAATTTACAATTTATCAAATTATCCATGGAAAACAAAAGTATGTAAATTAAAATAAACAATATGTTAGTTCTGTCAAGATACATGTTAGTATCAAATTTTACTTTATTTTAAACAAAATGGAGAATTTCAATAATTGATATATATTTTTTCTACTCCCTTATGTAAATTTACTGTTTTCTGTACAGTCTGTAGAATGGATAAGTAGGCAATTCCAGGTAACTGAACGGATATATTTCATATCAGTTCTAAGATGGATATGAAATGAAACGGACCAATCACAGTTCGTGTATTAAGTACATATGCAACTATTCATTTTAAAATCAAATTAGTGCGTAAGCTGTCAAAGTAACTGTCAGTGTGTATTTGTGTAATATATTAATGTTTAATAAATACTGTAGTTTTTTAAGCTGGTCGTAGAAAAAGTATGCTGTACATACAACTCGAGTGGATTATCCATATCACACTCAAAAGATTTAAGCACTCCGCCTACGGCGTCGTGCTCAAACTTCTTTATCGTGCGATATGGATATCAAATCCACTCTTGTTGCACAAACTACTATTTCGGACTACCATGACTTAATGTAAGAAAATATAAAACTTATAATATCTACTATAGTTTTTAAGAAAAATTCCATACGTCATATATCATTGAAAAAGGTTTTTCTATGGCCTTTCTAATGGTGTAAAAATATTTGGGGTATTCCGTTTAAAAAAAACCAAAGTAAAGCTCGTATCTCAGAAATTTGACTTTTAATTGTTTTTCTGAAATGATTTTTGGAAAATAAACGTGATTTCTCATAACTTTTATTTTTAAACGTTTTTACGTAACTCCAAAAATAACGAAGTTAAATGAGGTTCTAACGTTCGCGTGACCACCCTGTACAGTTGACTATAATAAGGAACTTTAGTCTAGTTAAAATAAAAAACACATTCTTAAATAAATTAATGTTCTGATACTTAGTACATACTAATAATAATATTTTTTTGTTTTTATGTGCCTTTGCTATTTTTCAAAAAGTTTACCGTCCCTGGATTTTGCCGCCCTGGGCTATAGCCTCTATAGCCAACCCCCTAAATCTCCCACTGCCCACATAATGTTAACACTGATTACTGAATAAAAACAGCTATGCCGTAACAATTCTTTAGTGAAATTTGTTTTTTAAAATATCTAAAACATGGAACTACAAGGACTTCAAATACTTTTAACTAATTTAAATATCAAAAAACATATTTCAAATACTATAAATTGTTAAGTCTAGTACTTCAAATACCGGGACAGTACTTGAAATACCGGAGAGTATTTGAAATACCAAGCAAAGTAATTCAAATACCAGTATTTCTGAAAACCAAATCCCAAATCCAAATACTCGAAGCAAAGTATTTCAAATACCAAGTACCAAATACTAAGAATCGAAAGGATTTGAAGCAAAGTACTTCAAATACTGAAAGTATTTGAAATACTTTTTTCAATTACTTTTATTTGAAGTACTCCAGCTCTGGCAATACTGCTATTCAACGATATATCATGTGTCATATTTATCTCTAGAAAAAGTGGAAAAAATAAACTACAATAATTGTTCGAATTGTCTTTCATTAACATCTATGCCCATTTATCGCATTTTTAATATTTATGGGAAGACAGTGGTGAAAAAAAATAAAATCGAAATAATCGTAAATGTCAAAAACTCATTTGTGAGTTAATTGTGAGTGAACATTGTTGAAATGTTTTAATTTAGTAATTGTGAAAAATATGATATGATTAAGTGTTTTAAAGAATGCGGAGAAGATTCAAATTTAACATCCGAGCTTTATTTAATAGGTAATTATAGACAGAAAAACTTTGTGTCAAAAGTGCTGCCTAAGCAATATTTTTAGATATCCAGAAAAGAGACAGCCAGGCACAAAAATATTCAAAAGGCTACAACAAAATTTAAAAGAGTTTGGATCATTTATTTAAAAATAAATTCAAACACTACAAAATTAGGATTAGTCACAATCTGTACCCAAGCGACTTTCAAAGGAGTCTCGATTTTTGCCAGTGGGTTTTGCATCAGTGCAATGAAGTGCCAGAATTTGAAGGAACAATTATACGGACAGACGAGGTCCATATAAGCAGTGTCGGAATTTTCAATCGGCATAATAACCACAATTGGGCTCATGAAAATCCGCACGTAACCGCTACAGTTAATCGTCAAGGACAATTTGGATTTGGTGTATGGTGTGGTTTTATTGGATACCAAATAATAGGTGCTCATTTTTTTCATGATAATTTGAATACCAAAAATTTTATTAACATTCTACGACAAGAAATAGAGCCCCTTTTAGACAATATGCCTATAAGGCAACTTCAAATGTTACTTTAACAACACGATGGCGCCCCATGTCATACGTCAAATGAAACACAAAATTATTTAAATGCTCAATTTGGGGAGGATTGGACAGGTATCTATATATCACTGAGGACTAGCTTATCAATGTCTAGTTAGCTAAGGTAACTAAATTGATAACTAGCAATTAATAAATTATTAATTTTTTTATTTGTTTGAGATTATCGAATGAACTTTTATCTAATTTAGAGGGAACAAGTTTACTACACCAGTAGCTCAGAGACTCGGTAGATGAGTCGTGGGTAAGAAAACACTGTTCAAATGACTTAACGTGCTCTGTTAGATTGTTAATAAATGACAGTTGTTTTTAATGGTTTGACTTTGACTTAAACATTGTTAACAATTTTCCTAGAGAAAGGCGGGGCGCCAATCTTTCTATATTCGAAATTTACACTATGAGTAGAGGCTTTATTATAAGACAGATAAACTAATCAAATAATGGTGAACATAAAAATTGTTGACTAAAAAAAAGTGTAAATTAATTAACTAAATTTAGTGAAAAGTAGAATTAGATTAATATCTGCAAGTATTCCTAAACTGTATCATATTTTTTTAATAAATGATGAATTATTGTCGTTAAAATATTGTTTGTATAGATTGTATCATGTACAGATTGTATTGTTTGTATAGATTGTATCAAAATACCTGAAATAAGTGAACAAATTAAATATAAAATTGATCTTATTATAAACCAATAAAACTGGGTGTTGATTTTGTTATAAAAGAACTAAACTGATGCCATAAAAATAAATGAGTCTATTTACATAGGAGAAGACGAATGAACGATAATAGGTTGCTTAATAAATATTTAAAATATTGTCATAAACATGAAATTGATGGTATGGTGTTTTAAAAATAATAATTAATATTTAAAATGTAAACGTTTCGTAGAAATTGTGAGTACAATGTCTTTACAGTTAGTTTCATACATTCATATCAAATGTAACGCTATGCAAATAGTATATCCACAACTAATATTTGAAAGTTAAGAACTGTTTGTCAAAACATATTAAATGTTAATGTTAAAGGTTGAAATATTATCTGATAATTAAGAATAAAAAAAACATTACATTTTGATATAGATAAAGCGCAAAAATTAATGACTAAATATATGAGATTTATAAACAATAAGGTAAAAAAATTATATGTGACACATAGCTGAGTTTCTCAAGGGATTTATATGGCAACTCCAAGTGAGGGATGAAGATGGTGAAGTCCGACCCACTGTGATGCAACCGCCGGGTTCTATAAGTTATGTCTGTATCTCGAAAACTGAGGAATGCATAATTTTCTTCTTATCAGCAACGAATTCTATGTAAGAAAGTGCCTTAAGAATGTGTTACTCGATTTTCGATTCGACACTTGGTAATTGAGATATAGAGGTCTCCAAAAATCCTAATTTTCCAAGAGCGCTATGTAGCTTGGTAATTCAAAAAGATAGATGATCGGGGTTTGCGTCATTTTTTATTTCTCGAAAATCGAGCTCAGGACACCTATGGGTCGCGTGCGCCGACGTCACAGATTTTGAGACCTTAGGAAAAACAAACAGCTCTCATTGAGAAATCCGCCGATTAAACGTGTTTCTTTAAAGTGAATTTTCCAGTGTTTGTGCCATTTAAGAACTTGTTGTTAGATTATTTAACATCTACAACTATTCTTAATACTGTTATATAAACAATTTTGTTCGTTAGGATAACGGTTAGTTCGTATTTTGCAGAATTGTCTCCTGATGTAGAGGTTAGGTATACGGCTGCCATCGAATTAAATCCTTATATTTTGTGAAAAAAATACTTTAGTATAAATATTGATGTATTTCCAAATGTTACACAAGTTGCGAATTACTTGATTTTTGAAAGAATTACGTAGACAGAAGGACGAATTCAAGACATTGAAAAGTCGTGAAACTGTTTGTGGTTAGGTGAAATAAGTACTCTGCAAGAAATTTGCAGGATAAAAGCTTGTTACAACGGTAAGAATTAGTTATCAACCATTTTTTTCATATATGCTTGCCTAATTAAATGTTTTATAAATAATTACTAATGCAGAAATTAATTTTCCAGGATATGAACTCTTAGCATCATGAATAAAAGCCATTGACTCCTTGGACTATTGCAAATTCAGATGGTTCCTTAATGCTCACTGGGATTGTGTTACCAGTCTAGACAAAACATGTTCACCACTTAACAGGAAATCTTTCCTTTTAGTTTTTTAGCAATGAACATGGCTATGGTTGCAGATTAACCGCTGTAAATTTTGTGAAAAAGATACTTTATAAAATAAACAATGAAATACTGATGTATCTACTGTAAACTATTTGAAGTATGTAATAAGATGTACACAATTTCTCCCCTTGTCTATATCTTATATACCTATAGATTGGACTACACAAACCGTTGTAATTTTTGTAAATTTTTTATTATAATATATTATATAAAATGTCTAACATGTATTTTACTATTTTATTAGGTTAATTGTTAATTATGACTTGTATTCTCTTAAATATACTCTCCTTCCGTGCAGTTCATGCTTCGCTCAACTAAAATTTAAATAAGAAATTGTTATTAAAAATAGAGACAAACCAATATAAAACGTTAATTTTCTTTACCATGGATTGTTTATTGCTTGTTTGAGCAGCAGTTATTACTCTCACAATCATTCTTGCATTAACATGTAACAACTTAAAGCATTTCTTTTAATTGCCTGGAATTGTTTAACCTAACCTCTTCTCTTCTGGCTGTAAATCGACGTTATTTTATAAAAACTGATGTTGTCTCGGAGTGCCACACTTCCACAATTAATAATACAATAAAAACTAGTCATTTTGTATGATGTAATATCGATAAAAACTCTAGGATTACGAAAAATTTAATTCTGAGATTCAGTCAGTCGCCATTTGACAGCTAATGACAGCGGTTTGTTTTTCCTAAGGTCTGGGACCTGTGACGTCACGTGCACGCGACCCATATTAATTTTTGTCTATCTGTCACAGTTTTAGAGAAAACCTCAAATCCCATATATTTGGTCCACCCTGTATATATTAAATATACAGCTTTAAGAATATATTTATGTTACTTATATTTTATATTTAATATTCGATATCTATAGATACTACTACTTACACAGAACTGTTGATATAGCTGATAGTTTTATTTTAAACAATGTTAAATTTGTTATATTATTTTGACATTAGTAAGAACGTTGTACATGTAAAAATATCTACAGAATAATTGAGCAAGCATTTACTCTCATTCAAGAATATCATTTCTGATTCTTTTTTTTTTGTTATTCAACTCTTTTGTTAAATTCTTGCCGAGCCTTAGTTTATCCTATGTGCGTTATCTCAAGCGTGTTCGCAAATCCTAAAATTCTAAAGTTAAACAGAGTTACTCTTCGAGTGGTAATCAGTGTAAGTAGGGCATGTATAAAACTTTAAAACTTAGTAAAATTTTATTTGATATGGCGATCCTTTCTAGTGCTTTTTGAGGCAGCACAAATTTCATTATTTTTTCTATTACACTACTATGTACCTCATATATATAAACATCCACAGTAGATCAAAACACTTTTATTCATATTTACGTAAAATAGTAGTTTTAATACGGACTGCACTTAGTTAAATTCAATATTATCCACCCTCTAACACGCAACTGATTTATCGTTTTTATCTAAAGTTATCTTACCCAAACGAGGAGATTGAAAAAGTAATATTTTATATCATATGTCTTAGGTTATATTCTTATATTTATTTTCATATTATATTCAATAGGTTTTCTCGTACGAAGATAAATATCTGGTCTCCAAAAAAATGAAAGTGATTTATTAATTCTGTCTTGACCCAAATGAAATATATAAATTCATAATTTTTCATAAATCTTTTATTAAAATAAAACATAAATCCATCTCCAGCGAGAAATCAGAGCTCATTCAAAGTGCATTAGATAATTATACAATTAGTTTTGTTGTTTTTATTACTTAAGAATTATTATTGTTACTTGGTTCAGCTGAGTTTACCTGTAGTCTGTCAGCAAGGGCACATCCGTGGAATTTTTTATAAAACAGGAACGAGCCTGGTATCAATATCTTCGTCAAGAAAGGTAGATTGCGAATTGACATGGTGGTGATAAGCTGTAAATCGTGTGGGGAAAAGTTATGGGTTAAAAACAAAATGGCGTCAAGGTGTTAGCGCACAGAATACTGGATTTGTTTTTAAAGTAGTAATAATATGTTTGTTAGATACTAATGTAACTGACTACACTTCTAAAACCCTTAAGACTCCTTACTAGGAGCGTGGGGGGGCTGCAGGTCCTCAAAAAAAGATAGAAATCCCGTATACTTTAAAAGAAATTTGGGTTTCGGCGAAATGTTAAGGAATTTTGATATATTGTAGTGCTTATGTTTCTGATGAAATGTCTAAATGGGTAAGACCTCCGAAAATAGACATTTCTGGACATTCAGTTTGTCAAAACTAGATAATTTTCATCATTTTACATTCAAGAAGTTTTTACTCTTAAACTACTAACTTTAGAGGGAAACTGCAAGAGTCAATTTTTTTTTATTTGTCATTATATTTTTATTAATGTATACGTTAGTATGTCATACATATCTTTTACCGAAGCTGTTAAAAAAAATTATCTGACCTTAGGGCTTAAAAAACGTTTTTTGACCATTGTACTTTTTCCTAACGTTAATAGTTTTAGAGTAAAGACGTCCTGAATGCTTAAAATGACGCAACTTATCTAATGTTAACAAGTTGTATCTCAAACACTGTCCATTATTGGCGGTCTGTTATTACATCAAAACTTTTCCTAATTTTATTTATTTTTTGCCTGTCTTTAACTTATAATATTTAAACATCGAATCATTTTATCTAAATCTCTTCAACTAATAAATAAATACTCACCTATTTTTTACAAAAAGCATTTCCATTTGGGACTGCACTGGCAACCACATATTGACCATGATAGGTTATAGAGAATATTTATGTTACTTCGTTGAAAGCCCATTTAGGTTTTTGTTTATTAAGATAAATATTACAAAACGTTTAAACAGAACGGCTGGCCGAGAAATCTGTCGCATGTCGCTTCATTATTACTTACACGCTCCCCATATACGCGTTTCCAGAAGTATTTTCATTACTAAAATTGCAATGATCTTAAGTTATCATTGCGAATTTCAAAATTTTTTATGTTAAAAAAAATCGTCTAGATGTTATAGTTATTTTGAAAGCTTCTCTATTTTATCAAGTTTTACTGGTATGATCGGCCATCTTACGATATCAAGGAAGGTGACATGAGCATATGACTTCTGATGGATGTTGAAGAGGGAACATGTGGTGTAGAGCAAGAAGAGTAAAAGAAATCCGTTACTTCACAAAAGCATGATATAAATGAAGTCACCTAAACAGAAATCATCTGAAAAGATGCTCCACTTCTAAAGTTACATTCTCACTAAATCCCCAATTAAGATTCCCTAATTTGCTTTTGTTGAATCACCAGAATCACGGTGTTAAACGACTAAAAGTTTTGCTCTTCAAGAGCTAAGGAGTCATGGGTTTCTCGATTTCATGATTCCGAGAACACAATCTCATGAATTCTCCTGTTCAGATTCTTCACATTCTTCTATTAGGTATATTCCCAAAGTGATGCGGTTATGGGTTCACGGGGTTATTGAGTTATGTAGTAGAAGGATTTGTTGCTGGAATAGGCTAAATTGTTTCCAAGATTCTAGTCATAATGGCACGAATCACCCTACTTAGAATCTACATTTTTTCGGTTGCATCTTCAGAGTTGAGGGTATAGGATGCCGAGGTTTTCGACCATGAGGTTGAGGATGTATGATACTCAAGTACAAGGATCCGAGGTCATATTCTCATTAATTCCCCAATCAAGATTCCCCACTCTTTTCATCGGATTATAAGAGTTATGGAGTTAAGGAGTTATGGGATTTTGCAGTTTCCCTTGAGTTATGTGTTCAATTCTGAAGTACCACGATTTATTAGGTTAAAGTTTTAAAGTTGAATCACTTTTAAATGAGCTGTGTTTTAGTGTTAAAAAAACCTAACGTGCTGAGGAAAAACTAAGGTCAGATTCGTGTTCAGCGTGAAACATGCTACCCTGTTTAATAAATTATTAATTTTTTTTATATTGTTTGAGATTAAAGAATGAACTTTTTGTTTAATTTAGAGGGAACAAATTTCATCACCAGTAACTCAGAATCTCGGTAGATGAGTCATGGGTAAGAATACACTATTCAAACGACATAACGTGCTTTGTTTTTAATAATTTGACTTGAATGTTGTTAATGATTTCCTAGAGAAGAGTGGGGCGCCAATCTGTCTATGCTTGAAATTTACATTGTAAGTAGAGATTTGATTTTTAGAAAGATAAACTAACCAAATTATCTTAAGTTCCAAGTTGTTAATAAAAAAAAATTTAAATTAGTTGAGTAAACTTGGTGAAAATTATGAATGAATGAATGAATATATGCAAATATTTATAGTTTGCATGCATATATCATTGCATAAAATAAGTAAGTATCACTGCATAAAATATGTAAATATCGCAAAACCTGGAATAATAAGAATTATTTATACAATTGATTTTATTAGAAGTCAATGAAACTGATGTCTTAACGTTAATGGTACTATATACAAATGGACGACGATTGAGACGATAATAAAAACATTCAATAAGTATTAAAGAGACAGTCTTAAACAAGAATTTGACTGTACGGTATTAAAGAAAATTATTAATAATATATAATATGGATATGGACAACGTTTCTCGTAGAAATTGTGATCCCAATATCCGTACATATAGTTTCGTCTATATTTATTTAAAATTAAACGCTATGTAAATAATTCACCCATAAATAATATTTTAAAGGTTATGACTTGTTTGTTTAACCACCTTTAAAATATGCTAAAGGTTGAAATATTATTTAAGAATTAAGAATCGTTTAGAAAAAATACATATTGATGTAGATAAAGTGTGAAATTGATAAAACAAATATGTGAAATTTAAAAACAATAGGCAAATTTTTATATGTGACACTCAGCTGAATCCCTCAGGCGAATTTATGTTGCAAATAATAAGTGATGAAGATGGTGAAGTCCAATTCACTATGGTGTAAGCGCCAAGTTCTAGACGTATCCAATAGCAGGCTCAGGAATTCCTTGCACCGTATTGACTACCTCCAGACACTTCTATGATGAAAATCCACTTTTATGCTACCATATTATCGTTTGTAGTCTCCCAAAAAATATCCTAACATAGCTTCTATATACATCCCGTCTCTAAGTAAGCATTTAAATGAAAGTTAACTCCATATTGAACCGGAAATTAACATCCAAAACTAACAGTAGTATTAGGAGTAGCATTAACACCTTGATTTAACATCGCAAATTAACATGGAAATTTAACACCCTGAAAAGAAACGAGGAATCATGACTGCTACTAAAATGGCCGTTGCCAAATTTGAAATAAAAAATTATTTCTTTATTATTTACTTACGGCTAATATCCGGTGTTGAATAATTTATGGCCAGCTTCATAGAATATGAAGTGGGACCCACAATTCAGCAGAGATTGAAGTCGGTGACATAATATCGCTCTAATAAAATGAAAGACCCATCTTTTATGAAGTAATAAATTTTATTCTTACCGTATCTGATTAGTAGTTAACCATCACTAGTTACAAAACATTATATGAACAAGGTTTACTGCCTATTTGATGAATTTTACTATATTTAATGGAACATTGAAACTTGAAATAAATTTTACAACTGTAAATAAAAATACCTTGATGTCGCAACGGGAAGAGTAACTCTGACCTTACCTGTCGTATTCATTTCCGTTCCACATCATTTATCTCCTCTTTATAATGAGTTTTAAATAAGCAAATAATTACGCTATTAGATTTGGTATGCAACTATAGGTACATATATGTGTGATTCTGGTTGTATATGGTTGTAGAACATTTTAGTGAAATTTAAAGGAATAATATTTGAAATCGTAGCTATACCGCAACATGTAAGATAAAATATTATTAAATTTATAAAGTAGCAATATCCATGCTACAAGCGGCTCAAGATACAAGGGGTAGGTATGGTCAATACCTCAGCACAGATCACTTTTTTTGTGGGCCTGTGTTATTATTTCCTCTGTTCGAAATGAGAACCATGATCAACTTTTTATTTCAAACGTAGGCGTCCTTAGTCTTATTTCTGTTTGTAATAATATGACAGCTTGCTTCATTTTTGCTATCAGTTGACCACGCTGATGGATTTCCTCATTGTAGGCAAGTTCTTTCATCCTACCCTATAAAAACCGCTGCCCAAGGAATCACTACTTCCACATCCGGATTTTCTATCCAAGTCACACAACGAAAAAATTTTGTATCTCTAAATAATTGTTTATGGAACTTTAATAATATAATATTTGAAATCCTCTACCCCAAAAACCCATAAAACGATACCCCACATCGGTAGTGGGGTGGGGGTGGTGACAGGGGGTGGGAGTGGGGGGTAGATAAAGTAAAAAATATTTTGAGGTTTCTGGTTCTTGTACATACACTAAATCACATTTTTTTTTCATCCCCTTTAATAACGGGGTGGCAATGGGGGTGGCTAATACCAAATTTTTTTTTGAGACCTTAGCTTCTCTTGTCTATACTAAATATCAATTTTATGAACTCTTACCTGCTTGATTTACCTATTTACTCCAAATTTACCCCAATTTACCCCCCCCAACCCTTCGACGGAACAGAATGAAAATATAATCTAGTTCTAGATATCGTTAAAGTACATATGTGTACCAAATTTCAAGTCAATATCTCAAACAGTTCCGGAGTAAACGTGCGCACAAAAAAAAGTTACAGACCGACAGACAGACCGCCAGACAGACCGACAGACAGACCGACAGACAGACCGACAGACAGACCGATAGATAGACCGACAGACCGACAGACAGACAGAATTTTTGACATTCTAAGCCTATTTGAACAATAAAAATATTTAAAAATTTTTTTGTCGTTACTATACTTCCACTGGATGTGGAAGTAAAAATAAATAGCATTCAATTTGGGGATCGCGAAGGCCACAGAATAGGCCTACTACGCCTGGGTTACACATTAAAAAAAAATGCAAACAACATTAATTACCCACGGACATTGCCAGTGTCGGAACTGGGGATCGAACTCAATACTCTTTAGCTCGCTGAGCTGCCCTGCCGCTGTATAGTTCAGACGATCTAGTTTTGTGTCCATATAGAATTATCCTTCAGATATTGAACTCTAATATTAGGATACCCTGTATTACAGGAGTTGTGAAAAAAATTTCAGTTCAATTTGTTCAACAATGTAATTCATTCTAAGACAAAATACAACTAGTCTTAGAACGTCTATTGCCCCAAGCTTTCTTTCCAGTCCTTCATTGTTTCATAGTTTATTTAAATAGAACTAAAATATTTAAATATTGACGCCGAAAAATAAATGAGTTGTATTTACGTACTTTTCTTACTGTTAGAACCTGTAGCTAATTAAGAATTTATGACCTATTACATGCAATTTTAAAATATAGCACAGGAACATAAATTTATTTGTATAAATAACAAAATAAATTGTCAATTTCCCGCAATGTATTTATTATTCATGTAGTGTTTGGAACAGTGCCCACATGTATTTATTTACAGTGCTGGATTTGAACTGCCTTGTAACTTACTGAAAAATAGAACAGTAGCTTACGAATTTACAAAACTGGTACAACATGAACTCGCTCGCTTTCCTGCGGTGAAGCTGATTAACATATAGGTTGCATATATTTTGATGGAAGTTGTTTTCATATGGTTTGTCATTACTTAGTATATAAAATTATGCTACTATGAGAAAATAATCAAGAAAATGAACCTCACGCAATTTTATCGAAGGTGAAGCAAATGTAAAGGATGTATTTTAATATATTTAGAAAGGGTTAATTAATTTATAGGCAAAATGGGATAGGAAAAATGCTCTACCTATTATTATTAGTATATTTTTAAAGCAAAGGGCTAGAAATTCGATATATTTGCTATCAGGTATACCCCAGGGTTTAACTCTTGGACCATTATTTTTCGTTATTTCCATTTACTATATATATTTCTAGTGAGCTGAATATTAAATATCGTCTCTATGCCAATGATATTAAGATTTTTGTCAAATCAGTTCTCCTGTCGACTGTGTCATATTGCAAGATTTAATAAATAAGTGCACAGTGGTCATAAAAAATTAATATGTGATCAAAATATAAATTTTCAAAGTGCAAAAATGATGTCAAATTTCTACATGAATTCTAAGAAAAATGTCTAGATAGTCGGAGAGCAGCCAATCTGTAGGAAGCATTTTAAAAGTAGTCTATACAACTCGCGAACACCCACCTAAAAAACAGATGATATTATGTAAAATGACCTTCTAGATTTGATTTTTGAGTTCGCCCGTTAATTTGAGACTGCCAAATCGGTCAATTCGCAAATTTTTTGAAAAATTTTAAAATTATGTGTTAATTTTTGTTTTGCACATAACACATCATATCTGTTTTATTTTAATTTCGATTTAGACCAATATTTTACACATTATCCCTCCAATATTCTTGGACAGGCTGACGGCAACGAATATAGTGTAACTAATAATATAGTACCTAAAAAATATATAATTACCCTCTATTGTCGCGGTTTTTTAAAATTTGCATTGAAAAATACCTGATCGAGGTAACTTTTTTATTTTTAAAGAGAGAGTTATAGTATAAACGAAAAAATGGTCCATATACTTTAAACAAACTTTTTTATAAAGAGATTTTTTTGAAATTCGGCTCATGTAACGAGATGACGCTGTTGAATGCGGCCGCGCAACTCGTCCGCATTAATTTAAAGCATAACTTCTGTTAACGTCGCCCATCTGTGGTGTTGTTTAAGCGATCAAGTGAGTCTACGGATTATTTAGTTTCTATTTGCAATTAAATGTTATAAAATTATGTAGATAATCTCGAAACATACACATTAAAAAATATGTTTTCATTAATTATAACAGCAAGTGGGTACTAAAGATTACATTTTCCTTCGCATAAACAACTTATGTTACATTGCACGTTTGCTTTGCTACACTTGCAGCTTGTAGTACAGTTATATAATTTACATTTACAAAACGGAGTTAACTCAATGAAATTTTGGGCTTTTTGAAATCATCTTTGGAAATAAGATTTCCTCCTTTAGGTACCATCCAAAATCTAAAACATTTGGAATTCTGGGCTTAATTTGGTAGGCTGTCTTGTAAATAGCACATTGCAGAAATGCCCTTTTTACTTGTATTCTCTGTACTAGGATTTACAATTTCTGATTTTCTTTTATAAGCAGTTCGGGTATACGATCTTCTACACTGTGCATGGTAAACTGGATTTAGTGATAAAAATAAATTTTTCTGTTCTAAATATTGTTTTAGAGCCACAGAAATGTCATCGGATTTTACATTTGATCGGTACATTTCTAAAACCGTAAATATCGCTCGCAGACTAAAAAATACCATTGTGTTAGTGAACGAATTCTGAACAACTTTCAAAATGTCCGTCTGTCTGTCCGTCCGTCCGTCACGGTTTTTGTAAGCACGATAACTCAAGAAAGAAAATTCCGATTGTACTGAAATTTGGTCAGTAAATTAGTGTTATCTAGAGGAAGAACCCCATTTGAACAAAATCGATCGGTAAATAAAAATGTTATCAATGATTTAAATTTGAAATTTTTTTTCTTAATTTTTATGTTTTTGTAATTGAATAGAAATCTGGTGAAATGATATTTCATTTTAATATCTAAATATTTATATATTTTACAAATATACATTTCAGAATGTAATATACAACCGTGAAAATATGATTTTAGCTCGTGTCTTATAATGTAATTTACATTCTTTTACGTGTAAGGTGGTGGTGTAGTTCTTTTGACTCGGAATCCAATTCCATCCAAGGGTCCCGGGTTCGAAACCCAAATGGGGTTTGGTATAGTTTTTTTACCAAGTCTTTTACCAACTAAGATGGTACTATAAAATTAAAAATGTCTAAAAGTAACATTATTTACAAAAAACTGCGAAAAGTATCCTATTGAACGTATAACAATTATATAAAAATCCAGTGACCAGGCGAAGAGTACGTTTTTAGCTTGTCTCCTTTGATTTCCTATCCGAGTAATTATAATTTCTTATGCCAAACTTTGTGTTTATAACGAACTAAATATAAGGACTGAGACAAAAAGCACTTTCAACTTAACATAAATGGACACTGTAAAATAATAATCAGCCGGCACATGCCTGCGTTCAGCTCTAGATGCAATTGCGGCCGATTCATAGTAGCGCGCATTCGTTCGGACGCTGACACAATTAATGAATATTTCGATAAGGGAGCAAAATTTCAAAAAAAACTTTTTATAAAAGATTTTATTTAGTTCATTCGAAACATTTTCTTCGGTTATAGTAGGCACCTAACTTTAAAAATAAAAAAGATACCTCGATGGGACATGTTACTCTGCAAATTTTAAAGATTTTGCGTCAAAGAAAAGTTGTTATTTTTTTTGCCAACTAATTATTTTTAGGTAAAGTTTTTTACTTTCAACATATCAAAGAATAGTTAGAGAATATTATGTAAAAAAATTTAAAAATTTTGAAGTAAAATAAAAAATATATGACGTGTTATATGAAAAATAAAAAATAATACATAATTTTTATTTTTTTTTAGAAAATTGCCAGTTTGGTCATTTTGGCAATCTCAAATCAATGGGCGAATTCAAGAATCAAGTTTAGCAGGTTATTTTACATCAGATTACCTATTATTTTTTAGGTGGGTGTTCGCAAGTTGTATAGAGGGTGTCGAATTCAGAGGGTCTGGTCTTCCACTAAGAGATTAAGTTCCAAGAAGTTTCAATCCAGTTGTTAGGCTAGTATACCTGGGACAGAACCGAAAACAGTGGGCGTAACTATTGTGTGTAAAGCAATTACTTTATTCGCGCGGGTTAAGTTACGTAATTTGAAATCTGACGTAAAGTTTATCTTGACTTATAAAAAATTCGCCGTTTAGTTCTGAGCTAGTCTTTGTAAAATTATCTTCCATAACATTATTTCTATATTTTATTTTCAGTATAGGCAGATCTCGAAGTACCGATTAAAAATGCACCAAGACAAGGCTGCTAATCTAGAATAAGTGCAGGGCGTGTTAATTGTTAAATTCATCTTCGTCATTTTCTGCATATAAATTTAACTTTCTTTTATAATTATGCTCTCTTATATAATTATCTATTGCTTATTAGAATTAAAATAAAAACATTATTTTTGTAATCACAAATTTATTAACAAGGAGACATATTTTATAGGAAATGCCTGTGCGAAGACAATTGTACGCAATTTTACATTAAGAACGCGGCAGTCGTACAGTACAATTGAATCACTTACAGCAACATTTAATTTAGCTACTTTCAGTATAAGAAAAAGAAAGAAATCAAATAGAACTTAAGCAATATGTTAGGAAGTTTTGTTCCAAAATATTTGCGCGGTTGGATAAATGTTCGAGCAAAGAAGAACAGTTCCTAAATGCTGCTTTGCTTAACACAGAAATAGATTTATCCACTTTGCGCCCGGTACGAGATCCAGGGGAAGGCCCCAGTACATCTAGCAGAGCCGGTCGGCCTAGAAAGTTGTTTGAAGAAAGTAGTAGATATGCCCTCAAAACGGAGAAAACAAAAGCATTTAGTCTAACTAAAACATAAGATGAGTTGACTTATGCTAGTCAAATGAGTCTGAGGACCGAATGCAAGAAGGCAGCTTCCAGGCTTATACAAGAAGCGGTCTTTGCAACTCCGATTAGGGCTGAAAAAATTAAAAAATTCTGAGAGGCTTCGAAAAAACCAATAATTCCTTTTTCCGAAGATGAAGCAGTCTTCTTAATAGTTGAGGGGAAAATAATTAAGCATCAATATGTGTTTTTGAGATCGCAACTCAAAGACAGACATGCTGATATGCTACCATCATCATACCATAAAATCTTGGAAGCTAAGAGCAGGTGCTAACCAGAAAAGGACTCTATTGTAGTAACGGAACAAGCTGCTGAAATTAAATTACAATCACTTTTAGACCACACTACCTCCAGAGTTCTAGAATCAATAAAATCTGCATTAGTGGGTTTAAGCGATCACGAATTAAAGGCAATTAAATTGATGACAAAATGGGGATGTGATGGGGGTAGCGGGCAATCTGTATATAAACAGAAATTTTCTGGGGAGGGTTCAAAGGACAGTGATATATTTATTGCATCTCTTGTACCTGTTCAACTGTAGCTTGATGAAACTCGTGTGATCTGGAAAAATCCCAGACTTTCCTCTGGGAGATTTTATATACCAATTAAATTTGTATTTGTCAAAGAATCACCAGAGGTTATTAGAAGTGTCACTGAAAGTATCGAAAAACAAATCAAAGAGCTATTACCAACATCATATACTTTTGAAAATAGAAAAGTAGTAGTGGAGCATTCCTTGGTGTTGATCATGATCAACGGAAAGGTTTCCAATCTCTTGACGGAAACAGCGTCGGCACAAAGATGTTACGTTTGTCAAGCTACTCCAACAGAAATGATTGCAAACCTGAAAGAAGTAGACCCGAACACTTTTACATTCGGACTATCAACTCTCCACGCGTGTATAAGAGTATTTCAATGTCTTCTGCACATTTCGTAAAAACTACCAGTAAAAATGGCAAGTGCGAGGCAAAGACGATAAAGCCACAGTGAAAAATCGAAAAGCTAATATTTAAAAAGGATTTAGAGTGGATGTACTAAAGTCGGGTGAAAGTGACACGAGTAATGAAGACAATACTGCTCGAAGGTTTTTTAAAAGCCCAGATATTTCTGCTTCCATCAGAGGAATCTATAAAAATTTAATAAACAGATTTGTTATAATTATGCAGGCTTTACCTTCCGGACATGACATTAACGCAGAAGATTTTGATAAATACGCATTGAAAACAGACGCACTTTTTCTTAAATGATACCCATGGTATTACATACCGGTCACAGGGCACAAAATATTAGTGCATGGAACCACAATAATTAAGTCTGCAATGTTACCCATAGGACTACTATCAAAAGAAGCACAGGAAGCAAGAAAGAAAAAATTTCGAGATGTTTTACCAGAAAAACTTCAAGAATAAATTTAAATAAGGACTTGATGAATCGCTTGCTGCTCTCTTCAGATATCCTAATCTCATATTTTAGTAAAAGTAGACCAAAAAAATCTAAACCATTGACAGCCGTAAACTTTTAAACGTACCTTCAGCAATGGATGCAGAAGAAGTTATGATGTCAGATCCTGAAGACTTTCACTCAGAAGAGGAACAAACGCAAACGGAAATTTCCGATTCTGACATACTATGTGACGATGATTGAGATAATTAAATTAAAAATATATGATATTTCATTATCCCATCTCGTGAACTTCAAGATAATATTCCAAAGAGAACCGCACTGTGGGACATTAACCAGGTTGTTTAAATTCTGTTGAAGTGATATTAATCTGAAAAAAATTGATTGCACCATAAGTAACTTCCACAAAAACTACTCCCAACATAATGATTTATTTTTTGGACTTTTTTTTAAATCATACAGGCCACTTCTAAGCCGCTGAGAAAAAAAGCACATGAATTGGTTACCGTTCAAATCCACCCTAAATTTGTTTTATTTTTTTTTTAATATTTTTACTACAATGTGCATGAGATGTTAAAGCTTTTTCCGATATAATCATTTTTTTTCGGACCACTCTGAACTGGTGTAAAGTAAACCTTTCTCTAAATGCATTGTTATGTGTGCAAAATTTGCCAAACGGTTTATCTCTGTGATAGTGCACTGTTTGAAAAATGGTGGCAGATGGAAGGCTATGTATTTTTTAGTAACTGAAAGTTTTTAAAGAAAAATTAGTAGACATTTTCTTTGCATATCACTATAGTATACTTAATAAACTACCTAGTTTTATCTGTTTTTTTTTCAAATTGTTCACGAATGAATATAGCAATAGAAAAACCAACCATTTTCTTGAGAAAGAGTGAAAGGAAATTGCTGGGATAATTTCCTAGTTTTACTGTATGGATACCAAATTAGTCATTCTATATATGAGTCATAACTAATGAATAAATCAATCCTTAGTCAAGACTAAGGCTAATAATTAATCATCAATCGGAACGTCTACGACTAATGACTAATCAACCATCAGTAGGGATATACATGACTAATAACTGACCAAGTAGTCATTAGTCATGACTAATATATTGTCAAACCTAATTCCTGATTTAATTTATTAATATAGAAAATAGAAATAATTCATGATTAGCTTGTACAACAATATTTTAAATTATTGTTTTGGTTCAATACCATTTAAATACACGTACAAGCATACTGTTGAGTCAGCAAGGTCTTTTTTAGTAAAGTCAACATTGAACTGTGAATGCCATACATAAATCGGGGGTATTTAAACGAGAAAATATACCATGATGGAAAGCCTCTATGCGAGCACTAGTTGAGCACCCGGAGGTGTATAGGCATAGGCCGCTGCTCGTTGAATGCGTCCCATCCACGCTACGTTGTGGGTTAGTGAATTCCAGATTGAGATATTTGTGAGTTATTGTGTTGTTATTATTATGTTGTTTAATAAATGTTGTTGTGTTGAAGTCCAGTGGATTTAATTCACCGTTTTAGTCCAGGTATTACTAATTTATAGTTTGAGCAGGTTTCAGGCGTGACAATATGATTGATTAGTGATTACTCATGACTGATTAGTCGACTAAAAAATGCCCATGTCTGTCTACAAGTATGATACTGATTTAAGTTATGCTTGACATCGGCGCATTCGATATTTTAATTATTTGAAAGTCCACTCCAACTGTTAGTTGAATATTTTTGTTTAATAATATTACTTAATTGACAAAGTTAAGAGAAGAAACATTCAGCGTGTTCAGTGAAGCTAGCAGAACAGAAACATATATAAGGAAAGATTGTTTATCTTTTCCGTTAGGACACTAGGGACAATCCCTGGTGTATCTAGTAAAGTTACATTAATTCAATTTAATTATAAATGATTGATTCTAGGACAAACTTTTGGGTCGCATTCATAAATTTTGTCTGTTCAGAACAACCATAGAAAATAAACTAAAATTTATTTCAGGGTAAATAGGGATAGCCTTGAGAATGATATGAATTAATATTTTATAAACGATATTTTTAAAGAAGTCAAAAAGTATGAACAATATTTTTGCCGCAGTAATCATTAAATCCAATTTAAATCCAATATTCTCAAGTATGTTTGGGTCATTGAAATTCCTGTATTTTCATATTTTCAGTTTACATGAGTTCGTTTCTGTAATTTGGAGTCTTGGAAAACAGCATATTAAAATATATTTATTTTATTTTTTATTTTTTTAAATGTGCAAATTTTTTCTACTTTACCGCTTTTTTCATTTTACCGCCCTCTCAACAATACAACACAATGACCATTTCCTGCGACCAGTGGCGGACATATTTTGGTCGAATAATCAATCAAGACTGATGACTAATTATTCACATATTAGACATGACTAATGACTAATTTGGTTAGTCATAAGTCATAGATGCAAGGATCATGGATCACCAAGTACTTTTTAAAAATTTAAATAATTTAGTATCTATTGATTGAGGCTAGAATTTCATTGAGTTTATGGGTTATTTATAAAAAAAGATCAACAAAAACAACCTAGAAAGAAATTGAGAGTTTTACAGGCAAAGATTGTTTCTATTGCCAATGAAAGTTCAGATATGAAATTTGAACGTCGTATCTCAAAGTTGATATTTTTGCCAAAATTATGATTAAAATAATTAAATTGAACCAAAGTGTAACATGATAACAAAACATCAATAGAAATATTATATTTTTTTTATTCTTATTATATTTTTTTAATTCATATACTTAAATTATTTTAATCATAATTTTGGCAAAAATATCAACTTCGAAATACGACGTTCAAATTTCATATATAACCTTTTGTTGACATTAGAAACAACTTTTTCCTATAACAATCTCCACTCAAAATACTTCTTTATTTATGACACAAATTCACGTTTCCTTATCTGTTAACTATCATGTAGGATATTTAGAAATTCTGACTATAGCTAAGGACTTTTCAGAGTAAGCAAACATTTTATGAAGAGTGTCTTTTTCTCCAAAAATGCAAAATAAAAATGCAAACTAAGAAAGATTACAAGTATAGTTAGGTGTTAGGTCCGTCCGGGGACACACTGTAATACAATATACTATTCTGATTTTCACATTGGTGGAGAATTATTTTTTAAAGAAAGGGACAATTTATCACTATCACATCATTTTTATAGGGTGAGAGGGTACACCATTCTGTACTTCTGACTAGATCAGAATATAGATAATGATATGAAAATGGTAAAGGTAAGGTATAAAGGTGTAATTCAATACTTCGTCAGTATTAGCTGTTTGATTGGTTTTCCAATAAGAAATGTTTTAAAGTATTTACCTAACTAGCATATTAGCGTGACCAGATTGAGGCATCAATATACAGAAAGCAGGTTATTTCATATTAAATAAAAAAAAGTGCTAAGTTGTGATTTGCTTACTACCTGAATAATATTTTCTACGAAAGAAATTATATAAGCCCGTCCACTATTAATAGCCAAATATGTTTTAATATTATGCACTATATGATTTATATCATAGGTCATTTTTACATGACGCGAGATTCAGTATTCTTGTATAACTTGAGAAGAGAGAATCTTATAAACTGCCAACAATATAATAGAGAACTATTTTCTTGTTATTGGAAAGTTATCGCCGGCACCTCAGCTCTAAAAATGGCCACATGGCGAACCATAATGTGTTTCTGCTCCAACAAAACAGCTTGTGTACAATCGATAAAGCCGGATCTACTCAAAATGTACTTAGGAAGGTTTTTGGTTAGATCCGAGAATAATATCAACATGATGTGCTTTCGGTAGTATTGATAAACATTTTTACTGTTTTCAGATTCCCCTGGATTTACGAATTTAATTTCTCTATCTTTAAATACAATACCTTAAAGAGACATAAAAACGTAATTATTAATTTTATGAAGAGAATGTGGTGTAAAAAATTAATGTGTCTTCCATTCACAATAAGTTTATCGAACAATGTGTTAAAAAAGAATGTAAAATTGAATAAAACATTTAGATAACCTCACATAGTTATAAAAACTGACCACGAGTGCTATACTTATACTAGAAAAAATAATACCTATTTATTATAATAATTTTTTATTTAGTACATTAATTTTAAGTTCAACACTAAAAATAAGAGTAGCATCCCAATTAGATATATGTAAGATAATTGGGTAAGTGCGAAATGAAGCATAAGTATAGCATAATACCATCTGGTACCCCGTCGAGATTCGAAGAATTTGTTAGGGATGACAATTGTCTTTTTCCATGTACAAAATTATCTAAATTTAACAAAAAACATTTTTATATACGTATATTTAATATAATGAACAAACAAAAGGTTTTTTATCAAAGGGAAAAAATATAAATGAAACAAATTTAAATAAATAATTATTCTGTAAATAACAAAAATATCAACTTAAATAACAAAAATTATAAACATAAACTCAAATAGGGCATTTACTGAATACCTAATCTAAAAATATAAAATTTTTCAAAATTGCTCGTTAAAAGGGTTAGTTTTTCAAAGCTATATCTGTTAGTCGTTTGATATTTGTGCGTAGAATACCACCAGATGAAGATGCCCTTCCTCAATCGATATTGGTAGGTCAATAAGTTAATAAGAATTGGTAATAACATGCTTCTAAATGTATTCCACGAATATTTGCGGCAGTGAAATATTCAATTTCCTGTCGCAAGATGTTGTCAATGTCTCTCTTGTATTTCTTGGGGCTTGGTGTTTGGGTTTTACTTTTTATAATATTATTTATTTATTGTTAAAAGTGCTCAGTGTTGGGACAGTCACTCTGTATTTAGTGAATACTAGTCACTGACATAAATAGAAACGTTGAATGCGTGACATATCAAGTTCAGAATTTACTGAAATAACCGGTAATTATCGTCATGTGTTTTTTTGTCCTGATAACCGGCTAACCGGTATTGCAATCCCTAACTACCAGCACTCATATCTTCAAGTAACTCGCCGCCCTGTTTCTACCTAATGATCTCACCTTTTTCTGGAGAAGTTCATAAAACCAAAGGAGTACCATCATACCCTAATCACGTTTTCAAATATGTATCCTCTGTCGAATGTTGAACGGTTTAGCATGGTTAATTATTTTATTCTTTTAATGACCACCTTGTATATCTTTTTTACTAAAACTAAAACAGGTTTCTTCCTTGGCAATTGTGTTACAACTACAAATATTATTGTTTTTAGTAACAATTTTTCCTTCATTATTTTTTTGAGACGTTCATCCTCTACATTTATCGATCAAAATTTTTTCCATGGCGCTAAGCCTCAATTACCTGCCAAATATTATTTTTTTCAGTCAAATATTTTTTAGATATAGAGCCAAGAGACCAACAGACGGACTGAATGACTGAATTGAAAGACCCATATTTTCATAATCTAGGTAATCTGAAATTTGAAAATCCCAAGTAATTTGGAATAGAAATTTTCTTACGATTGTAATATTTCTTGTCTTCTCATCGGTAAGCGAGGTCCAATTCATTAATTATTTTATTCTTTTCAGTGACTACTTTTCATTTTTTTTACCATTACACAAGTCTACAAAAAAAAATTTTCTGCTTCAAGGACTAAACCTATCATGCCCTAAGTATTTTTGTGTGCTAAAACTGAATTTTCCATTTAAAAAACTTTCTACAGCGTAGATTTTGAGTAAAACCCGGTTTTTATTGTCAAAATACGTTTTATCTACTCTTATTATAAAATAATTAACTATGCTAAACCGGTCTTATTAGATTAATACTAATTAATGAACTGCTTTTGAAAAATTAATTGTATCCATAAACAAATAGCGTGAGTTATAATGCGTGAGTTATTATAAATCACTAGGTACAGTGCCAATCACCTTCATCTTCATGCCTAGTCTGTCCAATCGACGTAACGCGCGACACGAAGGTGTGGCTCTGTCCGAAAGAAATTCTTTCCGATACGGTGAAATAGAACGGTCCATTATTATCGAGGGGAGGAAGGTGATTTATCATGTTTGAATAGTTTCGACAAGTAATAATTGTGCCAAAAATGATGAATTCGGTTAGTGAAGATGAACTAATCAGTGTTGCCAATTGCCGGAGAATTCTCCGGAGAATTTGACTGCCAGCGGAGAATATGTCGGAGAATGTCTATTTGACGGAGAATTGGCGGAGAATATAGGATGACAAAATTTAAAATTATTTCTTTATTAAAACAAATAACAGAATAATGTAGTTTTCTGTTTTCTTGCAGTTTAGTAGTTTACGTAGAAACCATATTTGAATCTTGCTAATGCGGGACATTAAAGAAAAAAAACCCAGGTTTAATAATTGATAGAGGTGGGTGAGAAATCGGAAAAAAAAATTTGTTCTGGACTCAGAATTGATGAGCGGGGGAAGAAATCTGAAGAAATTATTTTTTTTTCAAATCTCATGTCTGATGAGCAAGGGAGGGGGGAGAGAAAATATGGAAAAAAAAATTTGGCAAGGCACCTCTTGCGAATTCAGTTACACTAATGGTCAACTGAGGCCGGTTGTCTACCAATGATCTTAAGCGTGCTCCAAACCTGGTTTTGATGATTCATCACAACCAGGTTTTATTAATTCATCACTGATGAATTAAAATATCGATTTGTGCAAATTAATAATGGATTACATATTGAGAAACAAATAAATGGTCAATATAATTTTTGTTGTATGAAAGATTTTGATATTTACTTTTGGCGGAGAATTTCTTCGATTTGCGGAGAATTTTAAGGCAGTGGATGGAGAATTTTAGAAAGCTCTGTTGGCCACACTGATGTTCTTCGTCAGAATGAGGACAAGTAGCTAATGATACAATACATAATTTATTACCCGAAAAATTGCAGAACAAATATAAAAGTGTGTACAAAGATTACATTTTACAGTTAATTTTATTAATAAACAAACTGAGTAATTTAAACAAAATTTTCTCAATTTAATATTTATTGTTATAATCGTAGATAAAGTATAGTACTCAATTTGCGGTAGTGGTAATAACTCACTTGATGAATTACAAACTTCATCTGCGTGAGTTATTACCTACATTACCACTCGTTGAATAATATACTATTATTGCCTTTTGACGTAAAATGTGTTTATAAGTATTTACATGGTTTTGGGGTAGGGACCCCAAAACATAGTAAAAATTACTATTTCCTATGTGTTTTTGGGCGATGATTACGAATCCGTCTGATCTCTAAAAGCAATAAAGGGCAGAAAGGGCAAAACTCAATTTTATTGAAAAAAGAAGTGCGTAGTGTGTTTTCTTATGTATTTTTTTTTATATTGAACACGAATCCGATATTAAACCTTCCAAAGGGTAATTAAAGGATAAAGGAGGGCAAGGAAGGACAAAAACACAATTTTATTGATAAAAAGAAGTGCGAGATGTATTTTCCTATGTATTTTTTAATGTTGAACACGAATCTTATGTTAAAAAAGGGCTCTCCAAAGGGCGATAAAGGTCTAAGAAGGGCCAAATATTAATCACTTATTGCTCGAAGGCGTAGCATTTTTTAAGACTAGCCTAACCTGACCTAACTAGTGTAAACCCCAAGCATGCGGCAAACCTTTGGAAGGGTTTAAGACCGTAAGGGTCCTATCAAGTTTTTAGCACTTGTGTGATCAGCCACAAACCTTGGTTGACATTAGTTAGGTCAGGTTAGGCTAGTCTTAAAAAACACTACACCTTCGAGCAATAAACGAATAATATTTGGCACTTTTTAGCACTTCTCTTTTCAATAAAATAGAGTTTTTGCACTTTTTGCCCTTTATTGCCCTTTAAAGGGCAGAGCGTCCTTTTTTGAGGACGAATTCGTAATCATCGCCCAAAAATACATAGGAAATAGTAATTTTTATTGTTTTGTAAATACTTATAAACACATTTTACGCCCAAATTTGGCAAAAGACCGTATTTTGACAATAAAAACCGGGATTTACTCGAAATCTACGTGGTAGAAAGTTTTTCAAATTGAAAATTCGGTATCAGCACGCAAAAAACTTAAGGCATGATAGGTTTAGTCCTTGGAGCAGAACATTCTTTTATTTTTGTAGACCCGTGTTTCATCCTTGTCAATCACATTCCAGATATTATTTTCCTGTCATTTTTATTTTGTATCTGTATGTTTCTCATTAAAAGTTGTCAGGCCTTTTTCTAGGCAATAGCGTGAACTATCTGTCAAATATTATATTTATCCATCACATAGGGTTTTTAATCTGATGTCAACAGACAGACACTCGACAGACGTAAACAGACTGACGCAATGGAAAATCTTAATTTTTGTAGTCTACATGATCTGAAACATGTTATTTCAGAGAGTGATTTTTCACTACTATAATTAGCTACAAATAATATTTTCCGAACCCTACTAACAACTTTCGTTGTTATCGTCTCCATACACTCTAAATAAATAATGAGGAAATAATTAACTAATGCGAATCAGTTCAACACGACCAACTTATTGACCATCTAACGATAACAAATTTTCATATTCAGCTACATTATTTATGGGCTGTCTCTAAGATGGGTCTCTAACACCAAAACCTTTACTATATTTTCATTCCTTTGAAATTTTTCGATGACACGAATGTTTGCCATTATTAAATAAACAATGAGAAAGAGCGCCAAATAAACAGTTGCAGAAACCTGAAATGGGAATAAAATGTCATTCCATGATGAAATGATCTATTCTTATTAGGTTATATACTAATTAATGAACTGCTTTTGATCAATTAATAGTATCCATAAACGTGAGTTATTATAACTCACTAGGTACAGAGCCAATCACCTTTATCTTCATGCCTAGCCTGTCCAATCGACGTAACGCGCAACAGACGAAGGTGGAGCCAGGGAGGTAGTGACAGATTATTCGCATTAATATGTATAAAGATTTTCTGAAATGTCACAAAATGCTACTTTTGATTCGTTCGTCCCGAGACGAATTTTCGAATTTCGCCGTGCAATTTACGATCAGGTTTATCTGGAAGACTTTCTCTTTACGTCGTGACATCGTACGGCCGTCACAATGGTGTTTCTCGAAAAATATGAACGTGTCAAGATTGCATGTTTTTGCAATTTTTTCGACTCCGAAATGTAAGCTGTTTTTTGTTATTTTTCGCAGATATCTCCGAAACGGTGGGAGTTAGCTCGAAATAAAAAACAAGGTCAAACACGATATTTTCCTTACGAATCTTTTGCTACTATCAGAATTTTGATTTTCTTTTTCGTTTCAGAGATAACTACTGAAATGTTGGCAATGTTCGTAAATTTTGAGCTTCTACAGTTGGCAACTTTTTAATCCTGGCTCCTACGCCAAAAGACTACTCTAGTTAACTTAGATAGGATTAAATTTGCTAAAACCGTTTTTTTTAATTTTTTGAATTCCGACAAAAATGAAGGAATTAGAGGGGGCGGGATTTGGGACTTTTTTTCTTTTCGGTAAAATTTCTCCATTTGGTCACCGTAATTAATTGATAATTGACTGAAATCGATCTCATATACGATGTGCACTTAATATCAAGTACTACTTTGACGCTCCGTTAATCTTGGCCCTTCGAAACAAAGGTTTCTGAGAAAAATTATTTTTTTAAGAATTACATACACTCTATAGGAAAACGTGTAATTTCTTAGACAGCTTTTGTAAAGAGAATTGATTGAGCTTTCCGACGCTTTTTAAATTTTTTCTCTAACATAAAAAACAAGACTTTTGACCGAATATGCGCTCCGGGCTATTGCAGTTCGCGGAGAAGTTTTGCATTTTTCGCCGCGTAATATTAATCTACAAAGCTGATTTTTTGTCTACAAGCAGTTTATGCACTATTTCGATTAAAAATCACATTCTACCTCTGTTTAAAGGTGGTTAAATCTTTGAAGACAACAAATATAAAAGGATGAACAAAAATTAAATTTTACAGTTAATTTTATTAATAAACAAACTGAGTAATTTAATCAAAATTTTCTCAATTTAATATTTATTGCTATAATCGTAGATAAAGTATAGTATTCAACTTGCGGTAATGGTAATAACTTACTTGATGAATTACAACACTCGCCTACGGCTCGTGTTGTAAACTGCGTGAGTTATTACCTACATTACCGCTCGTTGAATAATATACTGTTATCTATGGAATAGAATTCTTTGACAAAACCCTTAAAAGAGCTATATATCAGATTGATTTTTCAACTTTTACTGTTATTGTTCTAAAATTCCGTCAGAAGAAGGTAGTACAAATATGCAAATCTTCCAGAACATCGATTTTACAATTTCCATGTGCGTATTACTAGTTCCTAAACTCCTGTATAATAGTGTTCCATTCGTGTAATAATGTACTTTGCGAAATTCTTTTTTGTCAAAGGTATAAATAAGGTGCACAGTGTACAGCAGAGGTCCGAGTACAGAACCTCGCAGTATGCAATGTTTAATAATATAATAAATATAGTGTTAAAAACATTTTTTGCCATCGAATATAAATTCATGTTACAAAAATTTTAGTAAAACGTATTCTATATGATATATTCTATATGACTCTATCCGGGTAAAAAATTAGAAGATAAACAAAACTGTGTATTTAAAGATTATAAGCAATCCTTGACCAATTCCAGTAATGGCTTGTGATCGGTAATACGGTGAATATGTAATATCATCTGGGCAAATAGAAAATAGTTACATGGATTCTAGTTACAGACGTAATCCAGTATTCAATAACAAACTACTAATATTATTTGGCGCTCCAAGTTCGTGCTAAGTTTTGTTTACTTCGACAACAGCAACATGAATATGGGGTTCTCGTGTTATTCAGGAAAGTAGACAAACTTGGGAAAACTTTAGAGAACTTACGTATATTGTTTTGTTACTTTGTGAGGGACAATGGTGTTTCCAACGCCTACGTGTTTATAATTTGTATCGAAAACAATTACCTACAGATTTCTATACATTGTACTTTCATGCCCGGTTAATACCTATTTAATTTCTGTTTATGACAGAATATGGATTTTTAGATGGATTTTTCCATTCGCAGAAATCCAAGCCCTGTGCTACCGTCTCGTAAATACGTAAATAACGTCACTACACATTCATACACTAGCCAGGATTCGAACCCGGGACTCCTTGGTCGCAAGCCTAACATTTTCTTTTTCATTTAAATATCTTTATTTATATTATGCAAGAACTTACAATGGCATCTAATTTTAATCATTAGTACAGTTTACAACCATAAACAAGCTAAAAACGTACTCTTCGCCGGTTTACTGAACTTTTTATATAATTGTTACACATTCTATAGGATACTCTTCGCAGTATTTTGTAAATATTGTTAATTTTAGACATTTTTAAATTTATAGTACAACTTAGTTGGTGAAAGTGTAAAATAAAGTAAAAAGTAAAAATTAAAAAACTATAGAAATAGAAATAGAAATATCTTTATTGATCTTTGAGCTATAATACATCATTATAGATAAGACATGTCAGTAGCCATATCAATGGCTTAAAAATGAAAAACAAAAAATAAAAGTGTAAATACATTAATGTACAAAGTACCTCACTATTTATAAGGATACAATACAATACAATAAAAAACGTATATATGTAGCTAAAAGGTAAAATGGACATACAGCATTTAAATCGAATAAAAAAACACATAACATACATTTAAATTACGAGTCGAGTTTGGTCTGTAAAAAAAGTATGAACTCATTAATGGAATAAAATGAATTACTTGTCAGAAGTTTTTTTAAACCGTTCTTAAAACTGACTAAAGATATGCGATCTTTTATTTCATTCGGTAGAAGATTATAGACACGACAACCAGAGTGAATAGGTGACTTTTTATAAAATTCGTGTTTATGTTTACTTAAATAAATTACATTTCTTCCTCTAGTGAGATAATTGTGGAAATCACCATTATGCATAAATTTGTTTTTATTTGCATGAATATATGTCAATAGTTTTAACAGATATATAGATGTCACAGTAAGAATTTTGTTCTTTTTAAATACTTCACGGCATGATTGATTATACCCAACATTAAATATAAGCCTAAGTATCCTTTTCTGGAGTATAAATATTCTGGCAATATCACTTGATTGTCCCCACACTATAATGTTGTATGAAATAGGCGAGTAAACGAAAGCGTAGTATACGTTTAGCAAAGCATGATTATTTAAGGAATTTTTTAGAGAGCTTATTACATAAAAGCTTTTATTTAGTTTTGCAGACAGTATTTCGATATGGCGACTCCAATTTAAATTACTGTCTAGGGTTATACCCAGAAAAGAGGCTGAGTTTACAGTTTCGATAACGTGTTTATTAAATGAGAAGGTGTAATTGTTATCCGAAATCCTGTGCCGGTTTTTAAATTCTATGCAAATTGTTTTAGGATAGTTAATTATTAGACGGTTTTTATTACACCAATCGCGAAATTCATGCAAGAGTTCATTAATTTTATTCTTAAGAATTACAGGATTTGCATCAGACACTACAATCGTAGTGTCATCCGCATACATGAAAACTTTACCATGAGTTATATAATTAGGGAGATCGTTTACGAATAAAAGAAAAATTAGTGGTCCCAATACGCTCCCCTGGGGAGTTCCAATATTTATATCATACATATCAGACTCAATATCTTTAATCTTAACAATCATTTTTCTTTGCGATAAAAAATATTTTATCCAGTTATTTATAGGCCCACGTAAGCCCATGTCATACATTTTTTCGCATACAAAGGTTTTGTCAATGGTGTCAAACGTCCTTGTGAGATCAAACAGGACAGCTACTACGTTATGATTTTCATTCATTTTACTAATTACATGTTGAATTAAATCAACAGTGCCCGACTCAGTTGAAAACCCTGGTCTGAAGCCATGTTGGGAGCTTGTAAAAATATTGTTTTCATTTAGAAACATTAAAATTCTATTGTAGACAACTTTTTCAAAGATTTTGCAGAAAATACTCAACAACGATATAGGACGATAATTTTCGATATCAGTCCGGTCACCTTTTTTAAACAACGGAATAACCGCAGCTTTTTTTAATGAGTCAGGAAACTTTCCGGTTGAAATTGACAAATTAATTAAATCAGCTAGGACTTCTGCTATTTCGCTACTGCATTCTTTTATTAATTTTACTGGTATTTCATCCAGGCCTGTACTTTTTTTATTTGGTAATTTCTTGATAATGAGTTCAATTTCACTTTTAATAACTGGCGTGAAGAACATGGTTTTAGAAATGAATGTAGGTGATGTGCACACTGTTGAGACATTGTTACCAAAATGCTCTTCAAGTTTTTTGTGGACAACATTAGATAAGTATTCACCGAAAGTATTGGCTATTTTTTATGGTTCATTAATCACTGCATTGTCAAAGTTAATGGCTGTTATAGAATTATTATTATTATTAGATGATGTTTGTTTTAACTTATTAACAAGATTCCATACAGTTTTTGTCTTATTATGAGAATTCTCAATGATAGTATTATAATACGCCATCTTTTCATCGCGAATATCATTTTGTACTTGTTTTTTAAATGTTTTATGTTTATCCTTTAGATGTTCGTCTGCGATGTTTTTTTTGAGCCAGTTTAATTTTTTTAATTCCTCTACGTCGTTCATTAATTTTGAAAATTTTATTTTACCTGTTACTTGCTGTCTGTTAGAGCTGGTTTTATAACTACATAATGTATTGAAACACCAGATAAGATGGTCAAAAAAGTCGTCGAAGACATTGTCGATGTTCTTATTATTATTCTCCAAAGAGAAGTTTTTAAATAAGAATTTAAATTCGTTAATTGAATGACTGTTAATTTTTCTAAAATATTTGGTAGGTGCTTTAGTTGAGTTTTTGGGCAACTCCAGAGTTATTTCCGAAGGAGGATTACAATGTACCATCTGATCATGGTGATCAGACAGTCCGGGGTCAAAGTTTTCGCATTTTGTGAATTTTGGATTATTAGTAACAACATAATCAATGATGGTTTGCGTATAGCGTGCACTCGTTTTAGCTATTCGAGTAGGCTCAAAAATTAGTGATGTAAAATTAAGTGACATAAATATATCCGACAAAACCCTTGAGTTCAAGTTGTCGTTGTCATAATTTATATTCAGATCGCCGCACAAAATGACAAATTTAAATTCAGAAGATGGTTTGGATAATAGTTGTGATAACTGCATAATAAACATTTCAAAATCCCCTGATGGAGGTCTGTAAATATTTAGAATACAAAACTCATTGTTAAACATAACAGCAGAACATTCCATACATAATTCAATTGATAAATTATTAAGATTTTTAATAGGTTTACAGAGAGAAGCTATACCTTTCTTAGCAAATATAACTGCGCCACCATGTAGATATTCTTTGCGACAATAATCGCTAACTAAGGTGTAATCGTTAATGTAAGTAGTGTGTAGCTTTTCTCTGGATTGCCAATGTTCACTCAGGCATAAAATACTAGGGTTATGTTTGCTAAGAAACACCTCTAATAAGTTCACTTTATTTGAGACACACTGTATATTAATGTGGAAAACACTCCACATTTCGTCTTGAAGTACTTCATGTTTTGTTAGGATTAAGGAGTTTGCTGAGGCGTCAAGGCTGGTTGGTGAAAATTTTTTTCCCTGGGAAACTTGAACCTGGCGACTGCTGCACCACTTGGCCAAATATCTGGTGTGTAGACTTCCTTACAATGCTTTATAGGAAAAGATAATTTAAAAGAACATGTTGAATTGTCTTTTTTTTCCAGTTTTTCGCATGTGAAATTAATATCTGGGGCCGTTACCTTTAGGCAATTGATAAGTGCATCTTCTGTGGTTTCTGGACCTAATCTGTAGACATGCAAATAACCAAGTTTAGGTATAGTTGCTATTTGATTTAAATTATCATTCGTGCCTATAACTGGTTTAGATTTTTTTGGTCTGTTTACTAAATTTGCGGTCAATGAACTGCTATGAGTTTTTGTGACCGAATGTGCGTTTTTAATCGCCGCACTAACTTGGTCAGCTGTGATCTTATGTGTAGTTTTTTGGGTGCCGGTTTTTACTGCGGCTGAGTAACTTTTTTGATTATTATCAGTTGCTGGCTTATCGCTAGTCACTGTTTTATTCTTGATTTCCGTCATACTACGAATACTGCTTGTAGATGGCTCTGGGTTTGAGGTATATGAATAAATTTTATTGTTAATATTACTTGATTTGTTATTGTTTAACTTAAGTAATCGTATTATTTCCTCTTGGTCAACTATTCTCTATACCATACCCCTTTTGGGTTCCGAACCCGGTTTGAAATCCGAGTCAAAAGCGTAAGAACTACACCACCACCTACACGTAAAGAAATGTACATTTTTACATTATAAGAGACAGCTAAAATCATATTTCCACTGTTGTATATTACATTATGAAATGTATATTATAAATATTTAGATATTAAAATGAAATATCATTTCACCACATTTCTATTCAATTACAAAAACATAAAAATAAAAAAAAATTCTCAAATTTAAATCATTAATAACATTTTTATTTACTGATCGATTTTGTTATAAAACAACAGGGTTCTTCCTCTAGCTAATATTAACTTACTGTCCAAATTTCAGTAAAATCAGATTTTTCCTTCTTAAGTCATCGTGCTTACAAGAAACGTGACGAACGGACAGACGGACAGGCAGACGGACGGACATTTTGAAAGTTGTTCAGAATTCGTTCATTAACACAATGATATTAAAATTTTTTGTCGGCGAGCGATATTTCCGGTTTTAGAAATGTGCCGATCAAATGCAATATACTCTTCGTTTTCGTATTTGCGAAGAGTATAATAACTACGACACATCATAAGCGGGAACCTCGCGAAGCGCCGCAGTGGCCAGGTGTCTCGGCGAATGAGTTTCAAGACATAAGTATAGCGAATTTCTTAATAGCTCATTCGAATTTATTTTACGATATACCAAATGTTTTAATCTGAACTAAGTATCTGTTGTGTTTTTCCTAGATTTAAGTCATATACGAAGAATATACAGGGAAAGTTTCAAAAACCCTGTTTCACCCGGTGTTATTGCACAATTGTGCCTGACTTATATGGAATTTTCTTTTAACGAGGAGGGTTGACGGGACGATCAAGTCTTCAGAGGATGGGTCCGGAAATGTCAAAACATATTAAAATTGATAATGAAGAGTATCATGCATTTAGGTTCGCCTGCAAGTAGGAGATGAGACACTTTACAGCTTTTTTATTTGCAAATCACCAAGTTGTGATCGCGGAAGATGAGCGAGATTTGAGCTACATGATTAGGAACCTCAATGAAGAATGCGAACGCGCTGGTCTTACAATGAATCTAAATAAGTGTGAATACTTAGAGTCATCTTAAACAAACAGGGAACAAGTATTGACGAGATTCAGGAAAAAATAATAAAAAGATATTAAAAAAGAAACGAAAAAGCGAATTTACAAGACCACTGTCCAGAGAGTTACTACATATGATGTGGAAGTTTGGGACCTAAGTAAATCCAACAGGAGAAAACTTCTGGCTTCGAAAATGGATTATTTAAGATGGAGCTGCAGAACATCAAGACTAGAAAGGATCCGAAACGAGGTCCTTAGAGGAAATATGAACGTGAAGGGGGATATTGCAGACGAGATTGAACAGAAGTTTGGCCATACAAAAAGGATGCCTGAAAATAGATGGCTCAGAGAAATCGTAGAGTGGATGCTACCCGAGAGAAGGAAAAGAGGAAGGCCCAGAAGAAGCTGGAGGGACGACGCAGATGAAGATGAAGGACAAGAGATCTTGAGGAGGATACCTGTTATGACAGGAGAATTTGGAAACTGGGAACGGAGAAGCGGAGACAGCCGTATATGTATATGTAGGTTTTATTAGTTTTGTATTTGTTGGTCAAAGATTGGTAGGTGGAGTAAGTTTGTGCATGTGTACGTAATTGTCGTGTCTTCTAATATTAGTTAAATTTCGTGTTCCAAATTCATTGTTTTTTTGTGTTAAAAATCTTACTGCACTTCGCGCATCATTTGCACTCCCGTATATACAGCTCCCAGATGGTGATGTAGCGGGATGAATTAGTTCACAGACGCAGCAGCTTATTCTGTGTTCTTGTACTGTGTGTCCGGGATGAGATTCCAGATTGACATAAAGATAAATTTATAAAGATATATTTTTTATCTATAGTAAGCTTACTGCGTCTGTTAATAAGCGAATATAATTGGCTTAAAGCTGCATAGGCTTTATTTATAACTCGCGTTATATGGGGTGTCTCTCTCTCTAGAGAATAGTCTTGAATCTCAATAAATCGAATTAAATATAAACATTCAAGTATATAACGCATAAATACAGAGTTTACACTACTTTCCATTGAAAATCACCCCCATGAGTGGGTGAAAACTACCCCTCACACAGCAGGAAATTTAAAAAACTGCAGTGATTGCCCAGTTATTTTAGAAACAGTATGTAACTGCATTAGTCTCGATGCGATGCGAAAACTACCCCCATAGAGTGGCGGAAACCACCCCCAAATTTAAATTGCAGTTGCTTAGACGACTCCTAAAAAGAATTCTCTGAAAATACTATTACTTATTTATAAGGCCTCTAAAAAAATGTCTAAAAATTCAGAAAAAACATCTATATAATTTTTTGACCATTTAGTTTTTTGACATGTGTTGAATGCGGATTAAGTATACGTCGTTGGACTGTTTATTGGGGCGTTCATTGTTTCTGTTATTACCTTTTTTTCCCCGATTTTCATTGCAATTTTAATCTAGAGGTGGTTTCCGCCACTCTATGGGGGTACATTTTGAGCATCGCATCGGAACTAATGCAGTTACTCACTCTTTTCAAAAAAATTGGGCGTCGTAAGCTTTTTTTTACAATCACTGCATTTTTTTAAGTTTCCTGTTGTATGAGAGGTAGTTTTCACCCTCATGCGGGTGATTTTCAATGAAAAGTAGTGTTAACTCTGTGTTTATGCGTTAGATACTTGAATGTTTATATTTAATTCGATTTATTGAGATTTAAGACTATTCGTGGAGCGTTAAGTCATTTTTACCATGTTTAGGGAGTGTTTTTTAGCGCTAGGGGTTGATTTTGAGGGTGTACGATTTTTTTTGACCTCGGATTCGGATTCAGCGTCGAAAATTACATGGGGATACAGTTGTCTCGATAGCAGTTCCAATTTTTTTTTTTTTGTGAACTGAACTCCTTTAACATGTTAATGGAAGGACAGTGGCGTGCAGAAATTGAGGAAGCAATAATATTTTTTTTTAAATGGAACACCCTGTATATTGTTGAATTTTTGAATTATTCTTTTTTTTCTGACTTCAAAAACATGACATATGATAGTCCTATCTTTAAACGTTTTCGAGTTATTGAACATTGAAAATATTATTTAAGCTACCTATTTATTATACGAACGGAAATTACAATTATTAAATTAGTCTATGAAAATGACAAGTATTCTGTTATTAAATCTGTCAGCGTTTCATATAACAACAGAATACTTATCATTTTCATAGACTACTGTAATAATTGTAATTTCCCTTCGTATAATAATAGCTTAAATACGATTTTCAATGTTCAATAACTCGAAAACGGTTAAAAATAGGACTATCATATATCATATTTTTGAAATCAGAAAAAAAACAATAAGTCAAAAATTCAACAAAAAATATTATTGCTTCTTTTACCCCTCTGCACGCCACTGTGCTTCCATTAACTCATTAAATTAAAGGGTTCAGTTACAGTCTACAACTTTCGTTTGAAACTTTTTTTCTATCTCTAACAATAACGATAATAAAGGGTGGCCGAAATATAATGAATAACCCTGTACATATTGTAAGTATTTTTGTTTACAATAAATTATAATATAACGTATCAACTCAAAATTGTTTGGCAGTTGGATATTGCATTTTATGAAGTGTATATTCGTAAAATATACAAATAGTGATAAGAAATAGGATTGTAACGAAGCTATTTTCGCCACCTATGTTTAAGGCATTTAATTACTGACCAGCTTCGTTACTTGCCCGCACTTTCATACAAAATCTACTCACACAAAGGTAAAGGCACGCGACTTTAGCATTAAACATATCGGGCGCGCTACTTACACCTCACCGACTATATTTGCGTAGACAGTATCGTGTATGACAACTTAACAACTGTTTAATCGAGGAGAACCTAGTTCTACTCTCGTTGGTTAAAGTAACAACAGCGCTAATTTTTAAATCAATCCTTCTAGCTTCCAGGACCAAGAAGTAAGTTATAATCTCGACTATAGTTCGAGCGTGTATGTATATAGGCCTTACTAGGCAGATCGTTTAGTACAAGTGGGAAACCCAGTAATAAACGAGCCGCAACAGTAAGATTTGATTTACCGTGAGTATCTAGTTACTACAAGAGGGAAACCCAGGAGTAAATAGTACGTCTCTTAGTTTTGGACACAGCTCTCCGGAATATTTTACGTCTGCCGCGTTTTGCCCCAAGGGGGAAATTTCATAACTCCGTTATCAGACGAAGATATTCTCACTATAATTCAATTTGTTCATTTCGTTTTGTTTGGTTTGAGCTTAATCTCTAACCGCGACTTTTAACATTTTCTCAGCTTTTTGGTAGTTTTTAATATAAAATTTCACTTGCACGTTTTGTCTGCTTGCGCCTGCCTTACTTTGCATTTTTGCTAATTTTGCCTTTTGCTATTTTGCTTATTTATTGCTTGCCCATTTTGTACATAGTTTTATTACTATTTTGCTAAATAAATTTTATTTTCTATTGTTTTCGAAACTGGTTGTTTTATTTATGCACTGATCGTCTGGTCAAAACCTTCTTCACTGACAATTACCCTGGTGGCGTGTTTCAGCGCTTCTAATACTGAAACTGGCGCCCGAGTCCGTAACCTTCAGTTACTTTGGGGCGTCATAGTGACGACGACAGTCAAAAACGGCGTCACAGGATTTTACAAAATTACTGCTCAATTATAAAACAAAATAAAAATTAAGAAAACAATATTTCAAAATTTACTGTCCACAACACAGTCGAACTTTTCTTTCTTAAGTTATCGTACTTACAAGAGTCGTGATTTACGGACGAATAGACGGACAGACAGTGTACAGCATAAAAGACAATTTTTTGCATTTTTTAGGATAAATTTTCCAAAGAGTAGGTATAATCTTACATCGCTGGATTTGACATTAAAATGTATACCATTATATATCAAAATATATCAATATCATCATGGCTGACCAATATGGCGCAAGAAATAAAAAGTACTGTAGGAATTTGACAATTTTTATATACTAATTGACCTACTTTTACATTTTTTTTAACACTAAACATAAGAAAAAAAATTAATTTTTATTCATTACTTTTGGGATAGACTATAAAATTAATATACATGCAAACTGCAGCTGTCGGTGATAATATTATATGGCATCTTCCACACTTCTTCTTCTTTTTATATTTCTTACATCTCTGAAATCAACTGTACCCACCAGATCTACAGTTAATTTAAAATGCGCTATTTGTTTACGTTTTCAGTTATGATCAATTGAACATATGAAAGGTTTTAATTTCCTTGTTTGCAACTCAAACTTCACCAACAAAATAAATTATAGGATGTTTGTGCAATGCAAACAAATCATGACTTTATGAAGTTAAAAAATGGCAATATCCTGCAATCGCGTGCACATTTCACTGCCCCAATTAATTAAAAAAATGTGTGCACAGTCAGGGGCCGGCTTTGCTGAATTGGCCCAGGTGGCCCCGGTCGCAGATGCAAGCCAAAAATATATATTTTTTTAGATACATATCAAAATTTTAAAAGTCAGGAGGGAAGTTTTTCTTCAGAAGCAACATCATCAATTATACAGGTCTACAAAAAAAAAACATTCTGCTTCAAGGACTAAACCTATCAATGCCTCAATACTCCAGTCACATTAGGCGGGAAAAAGCAGCATCTGCCAAAAAAATCCAAGTGAGCTGAAATTTTGCATGCACCTTTATTTTAACCGTAGAAGCAACGTCTCAGAAGTCCCCATCGATATCGCGCTTGCATCTTTAGTTATTCAAGGTCAAAGGTCACAGAAATCAGTTTTTCTCAAATATCTCGCTTCCTATGGGTGATATGACTTTTTTGGCTATTTCAAAAAATGAAGACTGGGAAATTCTCTACAAAAAAGGTTACATGCGTACAACTAAAAATTAAGTAAATAACAAAAACACTTAAGTTTTGCAGCAAGGCACCCAACACTTCAATACCTGAACCATTATTTTCCAAGCAACAAGAAGCCATGACTAATAAAAAATGTAGTTATTTTAGAGAGGATATTCAATATTCTAGACACGGCGGTGCAAATGAGCGACGCGGAGAGGGGAGGCGTCTTCGATTCAAATGAATAATACCTCATAAAATAGATAATTTTGGGTTATGTTCTTTTGTTTACACTAATATTAAAGAAAAATATCAAGCTATTATGAAACTAGATTTTTCTGTCCAAAACTGTGTACATCCACTAAAATTACTAGTTGTATGTATGACATGGCGCCTTTATAATTAAAAAGTTTCTATAAAATATTACAAATTTAGAATTCACCGTTTATTGGGTGTTAAATCTATATCAGGGGTGTTCAAAAATTGCATAAAGTAATTTTTTTTTAAAATGCGACATAACACCTTTATCCACTTAGGTCTTCAATTGGTATATAACAAAATCAGAATGCTTAGATCTTAAGTGAATCTACTCTAGGAACCTCATATACCTCGACGAACTGCTTCAATTTCTGCATCGGTAGAAGTCCCTTTCGATGAAACAATGCAAGTGACTCTTAGCCAAGAAAATTTCTTATCCTAGTTCCTAGTTTTTCCCTCAAACTAGGTAGTGGAAAAATAAATTCTGCTAATATAGATAAGTTTTCTAATTGTAAAAACCATCTATTATTTCTACATGCCATCACTGGGTGCGACAAATCTGACTCGTTAGCAAAGGAAAAATAAAAGTTCGTAAAATGCTCGAAAAACATCCAGACTTGCAGCAGGCAGTTTGCAAAATGGAGTACGCATTCTTCTGGAAATGTATGGAACTCCTAAATCAGAAGTATCCATTAACAACTATCGATACATGACATTCGCGAAGTCAGCAAGACTTAACACCGCTTTGAAATTATCGTCACTTCCACCTACTGCCGTAGCCGCTCACCAACATCTGATAAGACTCGACTAATGTCGATAAGACTCAATAGAAAGTATTCAAGAAGAAAAATATAATTAGATTAATCCCGTTGATCTCAGAGAAAATTGTGATGTGGGAACTAACTTAAAGAAATTAAACACAGCTGTCTACTTGAAGGTACTTCATTTAATTATTTCACAAAAGTTTATGCAGTTCGTAGCCCGAAAAAATTGTACATTTTGCAATATTGCTAAATAATTAACCTAGATAAAAATGCATAACTTAAAACTAAAGGATGGGTTCTATGAACTATGAATATGGATACACGCGTGTGTAACTAAAATAATAATAATAATAATAGTAAATTATACCATTACAAAATATTACAGATTACAAAAGAAAATGATGGGGAAGAAAACGAAGAGAGAGAAGAGGATGAAGAGGAATATGTGGAGAGGAAGGGAGATGATGAGAACGAGGACGAGCTATAGAAGGTTATTAAAACAAGGAAAGCATGGATTATGCCTACTGGGAAAACCATATAAATAACGCAACTTGCAGCCTACCTTTGAGGTGGTATAGAAACGGATGCACCGCTGCTCATTATTTCTCTAACTTATAGCGTCTTAATTTTTTCCTAGTCTTCATTTTTTGTAATGGCCAAAAAAAGTCATACGACCCATAGGATGCAGGATATTTGCGAAAAAATAATTTCTTTGACCTTTGACCTTGAATAACTGAAGACGCAAGCACGATATCAATGGAGACTTTTGAGACATTATTTGTAAAGTCAAAATAAAGGTGTATGCAAAACTTCATCTCCGATTTTTTAAGCAGACAGATCCTAATGTGACTGGAGTATAAGTATTTTTGTGTGCTGAATTCGAATTTTCAATTTAAAACATTTTCTAACGCGTAGATTTTGCAAGCGCGGATCTAGAAATTTCAATAATTTTTTTCTCGTCTGTGGCGCATGGGACCCATACGAAATATGGGAAATAACATCTCGAGAAGCACTTCTCTAACGATCCCTAAAAAATTTTGAAAAAGCAGTTTGCGAAAAAATTTTTCAAAATTCGATTACCCCCCCCCCAGGTCTAGGAACTCCTGTTTAAAATTATTTTTTTGTCATATGCATTTTACTTTTCATAAAAATACAGCAACACGTTCTGAAGTTTATGAAAATATCTTCATTACTAACTGAGATACAACGAATTGAAATTTTGTGATTTGTAAAATTGTAAATCACAAAATTTCAATTCGTTGTATCTCAGTTAGTAATGAAAATATTTTCATAAACTTCAAAACGTGTTGCTGTATTTTTATGAAAAGTAAAATGCATATGACAAAAAAAATAATTTTAAACTGGAGTCTCTAGACCTGGAGGGTAATCGAATTTTGAAAACATTTTTCGCAAACTGCTTTTTCAAAATTTTTTAGGGGTCGTTAGAGAAGTGCTTCTCGAGATGTTATTTCCCATATTTCGTATGGGTTCCATGCGCCACAGACGAGAAAATAATTATTGAAATTTCTAGATCCGCGCTTGAGATTTCGAGTAAATCCCGGTTTTAATTGTCGCAATACGGTTTTTTTGGCAATTTTTGACATTTATTCGAAATCTACGTGGTAGAAAATTTTTTTAATTGAAAATTCGGATTCAGCACACAAAAATATTTAAGGCATGATAGGCTTAGTCCGTGGAGCAGATATTTTTTTTGTAGACCTGTGTTATCTTAAGTATTCAAAAAGGAAATCCCTCTCCACGTTTAACATTACAAAAGACTCTAATAACTCTTGCCCAAAAAAAATATCTTAATCTCTATTTTATTAACTTAAGTAGTGAAAATAGTCGCTCACACGAGACTTGTGTACAAAATAAAGTTAGCATAAAGGATAAATTTTCTTATATAAAATATAATATCCAACAAGAAAAAGAGAAACATGAATAATAACATGTCGCATATAGGATTATGTTGTTGTGGTCTATTAGCAGCATCCAAAATGTTTTCCAAAAGCGCCGTTCTTGGATATTTCATGTTGAGGATATGTCGAGCATATCCTAGAAACCATAAAACACTGACAATTATAATTATTGATATATCCCGAATGCTATGCGTTTAAGATAGTTAATGGAAAGTCTTGGAAAATCGGCTAAATGATTTTGGTTCAATTAATTCCATCTGCAATTTCGAATTCGAAGGTTTTCCACCTCTACTCTTGCCTGAATTACGTTAACCGTATTCATTTTTTCTTTCATTTCACTTGCCAACCCAACATTGGTTAAATAAATAACATTCAATAACGTTAAATAACATTTATGCAAGAAAATTGCAAGAATCCTTAAATTGTCACAAACATGTTTTATGAAAAAATCAACTTTAACTGTACCTCAAAAACTAGTCATAATAGGATTGAGTTGGAACCTTTACAGTTTTAATCAGGAGATCTCAATTTATAACCTACTAAAAATTCAGAAAATTTCACGGATAGCCATTCTCTGTAAGAAAATGTGGCGGGTCCTTTGTAAGCGATATACAAGGTGGTATACAAACCATACTGGATTGGTTTTTAACCGATTTCGAGATTTCTGTCATATAGAGAAAATTTATTTTGAACAGTAACATTAATGCGGAAATTCGTCAAACGAACGACAGTGCTTCATAGCGTATACAACAAAACAATTATTACTGAAGCAGAATGGTACAGTTTGGAGTCCTACATTGATCCTATAGAATACGGATAGTCAATACCGGATTTATGACGGAGCACTTGGGGCCTGGTCCCGGGGCCCCCACATTTTAAGAACAATAATAAATTCACGAGCTATTAACATTTTTAAAAAGTTGACAATACTTCGCTTTGAATATCCCTCTCTGGCGTAACGTTTTGATAGCCAATGAGAGCCCATCATTTTCACCGCGTATAAGGTTCGCTCTCAATACCTGGGCTTGGTGATTTTCGCACACAAGTGAAACGTAGAAGACACGCTCAGTTTGGGAGCAGCCGTTGACGAGACCAAACGTTCTTTTGTTTTACTTTGTTTTCTTCAACTCATGTCAACGATCTTTTATCAAAATGAAGCCAAATTGCAGTAACGTTCGCATTGATCATAAGGTGAAAAGAAAGTATGTAAAAGGCGCCTGAAAAGAGGAGAAATGCCAAAGAAAAGCAAAGTTAGACGCTATTCTTTCAAATACCAACAGATTAGATACTTTTTCACTCCATCCGCGCATTCCGATATTAAAAAAAAAGATAATTGAAATTCAAATATCTTGTTCTTTTCTTTCTTTTAATATTAAGTGGAAACCAAATTTTTCTCTATTTCACTGCCCTTGAATGGGTCCCGTCAACTCTAAATCCGGCCCTGCTGATAGTAACATATAGTTTCCCAGAGTAGGTGGTGGTGTAATGGACAAAAAAATTTCGAATTTTGAAATGGTATTTGGAGATTCAATCTTGCTTGGTGCATTACTACCGTATATCAAAAATGAGTTGAATCGGCGATATACAGGGTGTTTCATGTACTATGTGTAAAATTTATCACTAATAAACTATTATACCTTAAATATAGTAACGCAAAAAATGTTTTAAAAGTTTTTACTATTCAAATAGGCTTAGAATGTCATTAAACGTCGAGATTTTAAAAGCAAAAAAAAATTCAGTCTGTCGATCTGTCTATGTGTAGGTCTATCGGTCTGTAATTTTTTGTACCATTAATCTGGAATCGTTTAAGGCATTAACTTGATGCGGAACTAGACTATGTTTTGATCTTTTTCCGTTGAAGGGTTGGGGCAAATTGGAGTAAATGGGTAAGTCAAGCAAGTAAGAGTCCATAAAATTGGTATTTAGTATATACAGGAGAATCTAAGATCCCAAAAACATTTTTGGAATTGGGCACCACCATTACCTCCTCCACCTCATTATTAAATTGGAAGTAGTGATTCCTTCGGCAGCGGTTTTTCAAGATATGACAAAATTCCGCAGAGAAAAGTTGTTTAGAATTTAATTTTACGCCTTCTTGCTAAATTTTAGAAAATACATATATGTTGTTCGCGTTCCCACTCTAAATTATTCGTGTTTTCAGCACACTTCGTAAATATAGTTAATTATCATCATTATCATCATCATTATCATCTAAGGAAAAATTACTATAACAGAACAACGACGCTCGTCAGCATATCGCTCTGCATACATCGTGTTTCCAGACAAATATCGGCTACCAGTCTCACCTAAGGAAACTAGAGCAGGATTTGGTGGGAGCATCTGCAGAGGAAAGTAAGATAAAGGCTACAGCGCTTGTGGAGCTTTATACTTATATAGAGAACTGTGTGGAAGACACTACTTTAAATTTTCAAAGTTGCATGAACTGTATGAGCACTTCACTTTGTTTTTGCGCTTGTGGAAAGTAAGTTAGTTCAATCTGGTTCTGTTAATCTCCTTCTCAACGCCAAGGATTTTTAATCGGTTCTCATACAGTTCATGCAACTTTGATAATTTAAAGTAGAAGGTCCCATCTTCCACACAGTTCTCTATATAAGTATAAAGCTCCACAAGTGCTGTAGCCTTTATCTTTTCCTCTGCAGATACTCCCATCAAATCCTGCTCTAGTTTCATTAGGTGTGACCGGTAGCGATTTCTCAGTGCTGAATAACATTGCGGATGATATTTGGCGTCAAGGGCAATGAGATCACCACCTTCTAATGCTGCCAACAACTGGGTTTCTTACAGTTCTGTTGCCATTTTTCGCATGTTCGTATCAGCTGTTAATGTTTAAAATTCATGAAGGAGTTCATCGCTTCCACGACATAACAAACACGCCATTTTGTCACTCGATTCACGCTCGGATCATTTTTCCACAGGTTTGCTGCCTCTTGAAGTATTTCCCCGCTTTTTAGCTCTATTCAACTTCAAATTGCTGAACTTGACGTAACAAGATTTGTGCCATGCACCATGGTTTTACACCAGTTCATCCGAACTTCTGCTAGTTTCACTGGCAATGACTCCAAGCTTCTAAACTCATTGATATTGTTCAAGAAAGACTGGTATGGTGTTGTCTTGTCTTCGATTCCATGTGCATTGAGTGGACATTTTAGATTTTCTGAAGTTGTTTTTTGTTGTTCCAATCCATCTTGTATTACAATTCATTCTGAAACAAAATAAAAAACATATTAGAAAATGTGGACACACCGGACAAAACAGTTTATCGGTGAATAGTTTATAATTGGTACTTAGTTAATAAATATATAGTGTGATACATTTAAAAATTGTATAGTTGTATTCCCTGACCCTAAATATGTATACTTAAATAACAAGTTTGTGGTCCTAAGTGACTTAGAAGCCGAAATAGTATACCTATATTACAAAATGACCGCTACAAAATCCAAGATGGTCGACGGAGGAGTTGGTTCCTATCAAAAATTAAAAGCTGCGTACCTAACCAGTACCTGAAAAAAATTTGGTGGTTTTGCCCGATGTGTCATCATTTTCATGATAAGCTGCCCTACTATCTGCATATATCGTGTTTCCAAACAAATATCGGCTACCAAAAATTTTCTTTCCATCGCATGAACTTATGAAAATTAATTACAAGAAATTTTTATTTTTGGTCCCGGTGGCTTTCGTCACTTAGCCACCCTGCTTAGTCCGCCCCTGTAAACAGTAACTGAAATATACATTAATTAGCCGGGCTTCAATAAAACCTCTCCCTCATTTTCCTTTATACAAAGTCAATAAAGCTGTTCGTTACCAATGAAAAAAATCAGGAAGCTGGTTGTTTATATACAGAACTTTAGGAAGGACGTGGACCATACGTCTGGAATTTCAATAATCTCATCGTATAAGCTGCGTTTCATCTGACTAAACATATCCCTTACTAACGAATCTCCAGTCCGGGGCCAGACTTACCAAGGCCAAACTGTACTATAGCATCCTTTGATAAGATATTCTCTTTGATATCAGCATTATAAATAGATACTCAACACTTGAGAGGTGCATTATTTAGAGCAATGTTTGTTTTAATACAAGTTATTATGTTCAGCTTCGGAAAATATTTGAATATATTTTGAACTTTTTTCATATTCGACTTTTGATATGGTAATTTAACAGCTTCAGATATTCCTACAATTAATATTGAAAAACATACACTTTGAAATTTCTCTTGTATTTTTATCTTCTTCTTTATTATAATGCGTAGTTCCTATAATGTGCTCGCTCAGAATAAAATATATGAAATAAATATGTGAATTGGGGATTGCTTAAAAAATCCAAATATGTTTTTTGTTCTATCGGAATTAAATAAGGCATAACTAACTCATTCAGTTTTATGAACGGGCATTCAACTATATTATCTTCTATTTTCTTATCTTTTCACATTATATACAAAGCTTACTAAAGTCTGCTTGCTGATAGAATCCCGGTCTTATAGTGTAAGGAGTATCGTCCGGTGCTCTATCCTTCCTTGTCTTTATTGAAATATTGTTTGTAACCTAATCTGTAACGTAAGTTCTTTGTGGACAAGTTATGAGCGACGTGCGGCATTTCTATTGTTCGACAGCAAACCAATTTGCTTAATGCGTGCCGTCGTCGAATGCGGCTGGCGATTTCAGAGGCGGGTCGATTTTCTCGGAAGTCGGGTATTTCAACTAGTGCCTAAGAGATCAATTTTAGTCTTGTCCTATTGTTAAAATAGTAAACATATATCTTGGTGAATTTTTAAATCCGTAATCACAGCAGTTAGATTTGAATTTATTGGAATATTTTCAAAAGAAAAATGAAAATGGTCCACCTTTATTGTCAATAAAAGCTGTTCATAGGCGAGTGGGTGAGGCTTTAAAAACCGATGAAAAGACTGTAAGAAAAATAGCTAAAAACGACAAAGAAAATGTGGAACCTCAAGCTTCGTTTAAACGGAATCGTAAAAAGTCCAAAACAGAGTTACACGATGCTGTAAAATATGAAATAAAAAATGTTATTTACGATATGGTGTCTGATCATAAACATATTTCCTTGGCTATCCTTTTAGAAGAGCTAAAATCTAGAGCAATGGTTGATATTACAGATTCAAATAATACACAAAAGGCTATGTGGCAAATCATCAACAGCAGAAAAAAACAGCAAAAGGAGGTATCTGATATTTCAGCAGACGAATTTAATTTACATTTTGCAAATGTTGCTAAAAATGTAATAAAAAATTTACCTGTCACTAATAAAACCCACAAACATTTCTTAGACAAAAAATCACAATTTCTCCAATCTCAGTTTTGCTTCAGAGAGGTTTCTTATAACGAAGCAAATGATGTTATAACCAATTTAAAAAAGACTAAGTCTACTGATGCTTATTACTTAAACATAAAAACGTTATACGCAATTAGATACTTTATATTAATTCCACTAACTAACTTAATAAATAGTTGTATACGCACAGGTGTATATCACACTGATATTCTTACAATTTCAAAAGTCATTCCATTACATAAAAAGGACTCATTAAACGATATTGGAAACTTCAGACCCATTTCAATTTTACCTCTGTTCTCAAAAATTTTAGAAACTTTGTTAAAAATGCAATTAACTTGCTACTTTGAATCCAATAACCTGTTTAGTTCTAGTCAGTTTGGTTTTAGAGCTAAATCCTCTACAACATTAGCCATAAATAAGTTGACTGACATAATAAGTAAGGGTGAAGCTGGTGAACATGTGTATGCACAGTTTCTAGAGCTTTTGACTGTGTTTCACATCATATTTTAATTGATAAACTAGCATATTATAATTTTAATAGTAGTAGTATCAACTTAATTCAGTCATATCTGACGAATAGATCCCAGTTTGTCACATATCAAAATACAAATTCTGATTTACTACCTATGGAACATGGAGTGCCACAAGGTTCCGTTTTGGGACCGATACTATTCTTAATTTATATCAATGATTTGACAGACATAACTTCATCACAATTCGTCCTATTTGCAGATGATACCACCATAATTCACTCACATCAAAATATTGATACTTTATGTACAAATGTGAGGGAGACATTGTCACAAGCTCAGGAATGGTTTACAGCAAACCAACTTAGCTTAAATAAGTCTAAAACTGAGACCATGGTTTTTAGTTTGAGAAATGTAACTGGAGAAAACCACACAAACAGCGTTAAGTTTCTCGGGGTACACCTAGATAAGAAATTGTCGTGGGAACAACATGTACACTTTGTCTGTAATAAAATTTCAATTAACATTTACCTATTACGAAACCTTGTAAATGAAGTTTCTCAAGAAACATCGATTACTGCTTATCATAGTCTTATTTATTCTCAATTATCATATGCTACCCTAATTTGGGGACATTCTACTCATAGCGCCAAGGTTTTTGGCTTACAAAGAATAGCAGTACGGATTTTGTGCGGCCTAAAATACAGAGACGACTGTAGACAAGCTTTCAAAAACTTAAAAATATTAACGTTGCCTAGCGTGTACATGTTGCATTGTTTATTGTACATTAAGGTACACAAATCAAACTATACTTCTCATAACGAAGTGTACAGGTATTCCACGAGAAACAATAATAACCTATATTCTTACTTTTTAAGCCTTTTTAAATCTCGTAACGGAACAAATTATTATGCCATACTGTTTTTTAATCGTTTGCCCTCAAAGATCAAAGAACTTGAGTACAATTTATTTAAGAGTACTGTAAAAGCTTTTTTAATAACCAATGCTTTTTACAACTTTGAGGAGTATTTTTCTTCAAATTTTAATACTATGTATGAATGATCGCTTTTATCTATAAATTGTATTGTTGTATATAGTATCTGTTTCCTGTTTTTAATTTTATATACAAACACTATTGCGTTATGTAATATGTCCGTCTTTTTTTTTATAATTAAATATGCTTTATATTTCTGTATTAACTTATATGTATTGTTTTCTGACTTGTGTAAATACTTTTGTATACTAAAACCAATAAAATTATTATTATTATTATTATTATTATTGGCCGTACCAGTTTTTATAAAGTGATTAAAAAGTTAGGCTTTTCCTTTAAAAAAGATGACAGTAGAAAAGTACTGTATGAAAGAACACAAATTTATCTAAAACGGCTAGAGTTTTTACGAAAATACGTATTTAAGTGTATTTATTTTGTATATTTGCTCTCTCATATTTTTTACTTGAAATCAGAACAATTCATTATTATAATTTATTTATTTAACTTAAATTACTATAAATTTACAATACATGTATTACATATGCTTATAATTCAATGTCCTTTAAATAAATCTAACTAAATGCATCAAGTAAAATATAAAACAAAGCGACGCCACTGTGCATTCGAAAACACCAACGAGCTTACGGCATCTTAGTTCAGACGTTCGTGACGTCACACCGAGGCTCTATCAGCGAACAGACTTTATATGGTTACTTCTATCTGTTTTTTTAAATACAAATTAGCCATTTGCACAAATATGTAATTATTCTTGATCTGGCATTGAGGTCAAAAGGTCCATTCAGTTCAGACATCACATCAATTCTAAATATTACTCTGAAGTTATTACATGACTGTCACGTAATAAAAAGAAAAATGGACTTTTATTTCCTACCTATTTTTTGATCGCAAAGTCTATTATTGGGAATAAAGTCATATCATGGGATAGTGTTTAACGCATTGTGTGGTTAAACTTCACATCCTTACCGTAACTTGAAAGAAAAAGGAAATGTGATAACAGTTCTCAGGATTTTTTTAATAAATGTTTTATTGCATTATATTATTTTTCTCCGTAAACAAACTGACCTTTTTCTTTGAATTTTGTATAAAGCTTAAAAAAGCAAACATAGTTTGATGATTTTTAAAAAAGCAAGAATTAATTAAAAATTGTATAGTTGTATTCCCTGACCCTAAATATGTATATGCCATATTAAGAACCGCTGAAGTTAAATATTTCTGTGAAAATCTTAAATCGAGTTTACGTAGAATAGAAGAATTGTATTGCGTAACGGTGACAAAAATTCTACAATTTATGTTTCTTAAATATCCTACAAGAGTAAATTACAATGTAAATATAAAAATAAAGAATAAAACTAATGTAAGATACTTAAAATCTACTATTGAAAGAATCTTATTTAGAAGTTCTCTCATTCACTTCCTCAAAGATAGAGATTTTGCACTATTAAGAGTGGCGGTACCATGCTTAAGAAAATGATTTCGTAATGCGATAATTTCTCCTACATCCCTGAACCGATTAAAAAAATTTTTTGATAGGCTTTTAGAGACAACATTATAGAATGTCACTAGGCTATTGAAAAGTAAGATTTTTTAAAATTATTTTCGCAGTTTCCTTAGTTTTCAATAGCCTTGTACCATTCTATAAAGTTGTCTCTGAAAGTCTATCAAAAAATGTTTTCAATCGGTTCAGGGATAGAATAGAATATAATAGAATAGAATAGAATGAAGTTTATTTAGCACAAGCTATTTACAAAACAAAATAAATTTGTACATAGTCATTCATTATTTTGTGCTATAATGCCTATATATAATTTAGTAACATTTTCAGTAAACAGTTTTAAATTACTAGAAGATTTGATTTCTGTGGGCAAAGCATTGTACCCGCGTAGGCCATCGCTAAAAGTTGATTTTTTTAAGAATGATATTTTTGTGTGGTCTATGTTGTAGTTTTCAGCAGATATTACCGAATAATTGTGCAGACTTGATCTTATAACTAATAGACTGGCGGTACATGACCAGTCAGGTGCAACGTTTTTAAAATGCATGCCAATCATATTCAGTGTGTCCCAGGATAGATGTAACCAAAAATTTTGGAACTTTGAAATGGTATTTGGGGATTGAGTCCTGCTTGTTGTAAAACTAAAGTATACCAAAAATGACTTGATTTGGTGTTCTACAGGGTGTTTTATAAGCAAAGTTGTAAAAATCACCACTAATAAGGTACCTTTATTTTTCAAAATATGAAAAAATTCCACTAAGAAAAGTTATTTAGAATGCAATTTTACACCTCTATACCAAATTTCAGGAATATAAAATTATTTTTTTTGGAACTTACCATTTTTTCAATAAATTAGTATTTTATTTTGAATCATTCAATTAAAACTGCATAGAAATTATTTTTTGTGAATTAATATTTAAAGTTATGTAGAAGCTAAAAGTAGGCTATGAGAAAAGCAGTGGATACACATTTATCATTTATTATTGACATATCTGTCAAACGTAGTCAATATTATCCTTAATTTCTGTTTCAAATTAACGAACCGAACATAAAATGGTACTCACAGTGCGTGAAAAAAATTTATATTATGCAATGCTACGGAATTGGCGGTGAAAACTCGCTAAGAGAAGTGGTAAGCCAATTTAATTTGAAATTTCCAAACACTGCTTTGTCACGTACTGAGGCTATGAGAATAATTAAAAAGTTTCTGGCTACTGGTAGTGTTCTTAACATAAAAAGAAAAATAAAAGCATATGATGAGGACAATGTTTGGGTTATTATAGCTCATGCCTCTGTTATAGAAAATCCTAGGATGCCACTAAGAGAGAGATCAGCTCTTATTAATATTAGCAAGTCTGAACTCCGAAGAATTTACAAGGCAAAGAAAATTAGGGCATATAAAGCAAATTATAAACATACGCTTGAAGAGAGAGATGCCCTGCCGTAGGTTGGATTTTTGTTTGACCATTGGAGAAAAATTCATGAAAGAGAGATTTTTTCATCATTTCATAATTTTCTCAGATGATGGTTGCCCTGGCCACTCCACAGAAATGGTTAATCGGTGGTTGAATGTAAATTTTGGAGAAAATTAGATTGCCAGGAATGGACCGATCAAGTGGCCGGCGAGATCCCCAGACCTATCAATATTGGATTTCTTTTTATAGGGTCGCCTCAAGCAGTTGGTTTACGCTGAACCACTTCCTAACGATGTAGCAGTATTGAAGCAAAGAATTACAAATGCCGTAAACTCCATACCGTTAGATCATATTCTAAACAGTTTTAAGGACTTCAGGCGAAGAATCGAAATGTGCGTGGATGTGGGTGGTAGCTACGTCGAATAATAAAAAAAATATAAACATTGTTTTGTATTGGTCAATAATTAATTTGTTTGTGAATCTGTTATGTTTTTGACATTTATTAGTTGTTATAATTTTTAAACCTCATTACTCTTCTGTTAGTAATTGTTTCTTGTTTTACAATTAGTTCGATTAACATTACATTTTGAGGTTTTTGGTTCTTGTACCCAAACTAAATCACATTTTTTTCATCCCCTTCAATAATGGGGTGGGGATGGTAATGGGGGTGGCTAATGCCAAAATTTTTTTTTTAGACCTTAGATTTTCTTGTATATACTAAATACCAATTTTATGGACTCTTACCTGCTTGATTTACCCATTTTCCCCAGATTTACCCCAATTTACCCCCTTCGACGGAACAAGATGAAAAGTTCTAGATCTCGTTAAAGTACATATGTGTACCAAATTTTAAGTCAATCTCTCAAACGGTTCCAGAGTAAACGCGCGCACAAAAAAAGTTACAGACCGACAGACAGAATTTTTTTTTCGCTCAAACTTAAAATCTCGACGTTTCGTGACATTCTAAGCCTATTTGACCAATACAAATTTTAAAAAATTTTTTTGTCGTTACTACACTTCCACTGGATGTGGAAGTAATTTGCTCATTTTTTTTTAAACATTTATTTATCTTAATTTTTGTTACCATTTCAAATTATTTTTGTATCTCAATTGTTAATTTTTATTGTCTACATTTTATCCTTAATTAAGTGTTAATCATCTTGTAAAGAAATTGTAAATATCTCTAAAATTTGTTGTAATATATTGTTTAAAATTTTACCTAATGTGTTGTTATTCTTGCTCACCACATTATTCAGGAATATATTATCTCTCTTGATTTTTTGGTAACGATTATTTATTTAAAAATACGCTGGCGTCCTTCAGGCCCAGTACAACTTAGAAAAAGTTTTACTTCACAAAAAATAACCCACAGACCTGGACTGAGCTAGCAGGAGCTAGGTAACCACACCTCCTGTTTGGGAAAATGCAAATAAACCAACAGTGTCGTTATAATTGTAGTTCGACCAAATATGGACGTCGCTTTTACGCTTTTAACATATAATATATAATTTCTGTTGCACTCTGATATTGTTTGTTATTGCATTTCTGCTGTCTAGAGTTTATGTGCGTTGAACTTTACGATTTGGTCAACTGGATTACGACGCAAGGAGCAGATTTCGGATTGCACCGAAAATAGTTTGCAGCTATGTACCGCCACCGGCAGCAAGAATTGTGGTAAGTCACTTGCTCTCCTTCTCATTTTTATCCCGTGTGTATTACTACGGGAACTCCGAAAACATTACGTAATACAACCCATTTACTGCTCACTGGCTTTTTATTTATATTGTATTCAAACAGTATGAGAGTTACTTTGAAAACTGCTCTAAACAAATTTATCGTACGATAAAATAGCCCCGTAATAGCGCTAACATTACACCCTGTTAACGTAATAGATGGAAGGGATGATCTAATTACTGTAATGTTATGTAAATAGGACATTACGTAATCAAGAGCGACACTATATTTTGGCTCTTTACTTGTCCAGCGGGGCTACAAAGCGTCGTGCGTCACAGGTTAGTTTTCCCAGCCATTCAAAGCGAAAATTCATATTCCATTCATCCCAAGTGAGCTAACTAGAAGGCGGCTATATACAATGGGTACACTGGGATAACATATCTGCCTTGAATGATAATAGATCCCATTGACGAATGAAATTAGGGATCCAATACAGAGGAATTAAAAACATGATGAATTTAGGAATTAATAAAACTCGCTTTTTTCGTGACTTAGTAGTAGACAGTTTCGACAGAGTACTCAGAGAAAAGTTTATGTACATTTTTTTTCTAATTGCAAAAAAATACAATACAAATTGAACTAAGAAAATTATTTAAACATATAATTAGCGCTAAATTGACGGGACAACGTTGTAGCAACTTCGTACAACTGTTAGGTTAATTTCAGTCGTCAGTTAATTAGACGTAGGTTGATTACTAGTCATATTTGATATGTTAGAAAACGTTGATTCAATCTCGCTAATAAAACAAATATCGTTAGTCTCTTATTCCACAATTCGTCGAAGTTGAGTTGATGTTACTGATCACATGCAGTGGCGGCTGGTGAAATATCTATTTTTTTTTCTCGTCTGTGGCGCATACGAAATATGGGAAATAACATCTAGAGAAGCACTTCTCTATTGACCCCTAAAAAATTTTGAAAAAGCAGTTTGCGAAAAAATTTTTTAAAATTCAGTAGCCTCCCCTGGGTCTAGGGACTCCTGTTTTTTTTTTGTAACATACATTTGACTTTTCATAAAAATACAACAATAAGTTTTGGAGTTAATGAAAATATTTTTATTATTAACTGAAATACAATGAACTGAAATTTTCTAATTTACAATTTAACAAATTACAATATTTCAATTCGTTGTATCTCAGTTAGTAATGAAAATATTTTCATAAACTCCATAACATATTGTTGTATTTTTACGAAAAGTCAAATGTATGTGACAAAAAAGAAATAAATAAACAGGAGTCCCTAGACCCAGGGGAGGCTACCGAATCTTAAAAAACTTTTTCGCAAACTGCTTTCTCAAAATTTTTTAGGGATCATTAGAGAAGTGCTTCACTAGATGTTATTTCCCATATTTCGTATGGGTTCCATGCGTCACAGATGAGAAAAAAATATTGAAATTTCACCAGCCGCCACTTCACATGTCAGAATGTTTACATGTACATTGCACAGTTCCAACTGCACTTTTCTGGAAGTCCTCTAATTATTAGATGGTTTTAGTCAACTTATCCCTAAATCAACATTTGCATTGACTTCTAATGGTCAGCCATATTGATAGTTGATCGGAGTAATTACAAATTATTACCATTTGGGCAAAATTACCTAACAATATGTTTAAGGGAGTTTTTTCTACTATTGAGTTTCACAGTTTTTCAAAAATATCACAAAATTATACATTTTCCAAAATAAAGTTAATAATTTTTGTTTAAATATACATTATTATTGAGACGCTTTCGTCTTAACGTCACCACATTTATTAAAGAATTGACCTTTGTTTAGGACCTGAATTCACCGAATTGCTGAAACTTGCCTATAAAAATCTCATTAATGCCGTATATATAAGCTATTTATTATTACTATGTTATCCCATACGTGAGCAAAAAAGCAGTATACATCTCCATAAATAGTTGGAGTAAGGTTCCATAGTATAATAGTAGTGCTTCAGTCGAGACTAAATTGGATTGGATTTTAACGTCGAACCAACTTTAATTTAATTCTCCAAATTAGTACAGATATGTTTTTATCAACGTTGCAACTACGTCAAATACCGACGACAGGTTGTCAATGGCAACGTCTGTAAGACGTAGAATTGTGCCGATAATTTGTCATATTTGGTATGGCAAGAAAACGTTGGTTAAAACTCAATAATTAACCAAATATTGTGGTGCCCTTGGAATAATGAAAATAATGCCTGGGGCTGATATACCTCATACATAAGAAAGGAGATATTTTGGATTGTGCGAATTATCGAAGGGTAACAATCAGGAAAGTCATATGCAAAGTCCTCTGCAATATGTTGTTTAGCAGACTCCAACCTATAGTGCAGGGAATTACAGGAAACCACCAGTGTGGTTTCCGATAAGTAGGCCTCCCCGTATGGGGGGCCTATTGGGTATATAGGTATATAGTATAAAGTTACTATTCGTCCTGGATTATGAGACTGAGGTAAAAAAGAATCCAGACTTCTCTCCGTCCCCCGCTCATCAATTTTCATTTTCGAGGAAAAAAGGCGCTTCATAGATTTTGAGGAACTCGTCAAGCTCAGTAGTTACAGGGTCCGCCATTTGATGCGGGGGGCCTGCCGATCAGGCTATATATCTATCTAACCTGAGATAGACATTGGGGAAGGCAACTGAATATCACATCGATACTTACCATCTGTCCATTGACTTTAAGGCACCATACGATAGTATAAACCGCAGCAAATTATATGAAATAATGCAAAAACTCGGAATCCCTAATAAACTTATTAACCTTTCTAAAATGACCATAAACAAAGTAGAACTCTGTATCGAGGTTAATAACAATCTACACTCTAAATTCTCAACAATGAATGGACTAATCTAAGGGGATGCGCTGACGTGTCTACCATTCAACATTGCACTAGAGCAAGTAATCGGGAAAGCTGGAATAAATACAAACAGATCAATACTTAATAGACCAATGCAACTGCTAGGATATGAAGATGATCTAGACATCGCGTGATGTTAAAAACATGTTCCAAAGAATGGAGGAAGCTGCAGATACTGTCAGGTTAGTGTCAATGCAACCAAAATAAAATTAGTGGAAGTTAGATAGTGTGCCGAAAGAAATTGAAACATCGTAGTCGGTAACCACTTTTTTTTTTATTTTTAACAATTTAACGTTGGCCTATTTCCGCTACCAGGGCCTATCACCGACGCACAGTGGAAAAAAAGACCTTTTTTGGACAAAAATCTGCCTACAAGTCAAATCTTAATCAATTTTCATCTGCCTTGCTTAAAATGTAGGTTATTGGCTACACTTTCAGAATATACTGCCTAAATTACATACCCCGATTTCCTAACCTGAAAAAAATGTGTCAAATATGAGAGTAATCACTTTTTTCTATTTCTACAAGTCAAATCTTGTTCAATTTTGACAATCCTGGGCTTAAAATGCAGGTTATTAGCTACCCTTTCAGCGTATACTGCCTAAACTGTGAACCCCGATTTCCTAACCTCAAAAAATGTCTCAAATATGAGAGTAATCACGTTTTTCCATTTCTACAAGTCAAATCTTGATCAATTTTGACAATCCTGGGCTTAAAATGCAGGTTATTAGCTACCCTTTCAGCGTATACTGCCTAAATTGTGAACCCCGATTTCCTAACCTGAAAAAATTTAACGAAACATAACTTTTTCAATTATCTATCACTTCAGTTGAAATATTGGCTATACAGATTAATTCTGCAATAAAATAATCTCCAACTGAGAAGTATTATTTGGGCAGGTAAGTTTTCTATAACATCTAAAGTTCATTTTTTCATACATTATGTCTTCCTACTATACCGTTAGCATCAGCGTTACCCGATGTGTACCACGAGGAGGTTGCTAATCGGATTTCGCACATCATTTTTCTGATTTTTCGTGTATTTATTTCGCTCTATAACGTGTCTCCCTCTATAACGTGTCGCTCACAAATATTGATATAATGCTTATAATCACAGATATTGATATAATTAAATACATGCTCGTAAATCCAGATCCATTAGTAAGTAGATGTAGAATAAAGAAAAAAAAAAAAAAGGTGTGACACAATTGTCTGATGAAGCTCAAAGTATCCTTTTATAGAGCGAAATAAATACACGAAAAATCAACCCTTTTAAGGGCTACATGATGTGCGAAATTCGATTAGCCACCTCCTCGTGGTGCACATCGGGTAACACTGATGCTAACGGTATAGTAGGAAAACATAGTATACGTTGAAAGGATAGATAATAACCTGCATTTTTAACCCAGGATTGTCAAAATTGATCAAGATTTGACTTGTAGAAATAGGAAAAAGTGATTACTCTCATATTTGATATATTTTTTGAGATTAGGAAATATAGGTTCACAATTTAGGCAGTATACGCTAAAAGGGTAGCTAATAACCTGCATTTTAAGCCCAGGATTATAAAAATTGATCAAGATTTGACTTGTAGAAATAGAAAAAAGTGATTACTCTCATATTTGATACATTTTTTTGAGGTTAGGAAATCGGGGTTTGCAATTTAGGCAGTATACTCTGAAAGTGTAGCCAATAATCTACATTTTAAGCCAAGGTAGATCAAAATTGATTAATATTTGACTTATAGGCAGATTTTTGTCCAAAAAAGGCTTTTTTCCACTGTGCGACGCCAGGAGACCTGGAAATTTTGCCGGACCTCTTCCCTTAAGAAGAGTAGGGATCTTTTACTTGCCTAACATTTAATAGACAATGGACCGCCTGCTTTACATCCCCTCCGAAGGATGGTATATCCACTACGTAATCCTCGTCTGAAATTACGTAACTTCCGCATATACACTAATATACAAGCCGCTAGAAGGTGGGACGAGAACGCTGTATTTCCCAAGATGGGTCACCCATCCAAGTACTAACCGCGCTCGACGTTGCTTCCACGGAATATCGACTGATATTCACATTGAAGTCGCCTCTACGCTCGCCCCTCGGTAACCACTTCTTCGAGAAAGTAGAAGAACATAGATTATCTTGGCTCATTTGGTGGACATGAATTACACCACTAGCAAGAAAATCCAAAGAAGAATTTTTAAACCGAACCTTCAAGGGTATGAAGTCCAGGTTATTTACACATAAATCCAAGATAAGATAAGATAAATAGACCAGCACTTAGATATGGAAGCGAAATCTGGGCTCTTAATCTGGAGAATTAGAACATCCTAGGAATATTATAACGAAAAATCTACGGATCCATCCATAGACGCGGCATATGGAGAAGTTATAACAATGAATTATATCGATTGTACAGAGATCAGGACATTATTTTATTTATTAGAACCTGTCGGCTAAAGTGGGCAGGTCATGTTGCGCGCATGGAGGACTTAAACACAGCAAGGAAAATATTCAATGATATTCCTGAAGGACATCGGATAAGAGGAAGACCGAAGATAAGGTGGATGGACGGGGTTTCGGAGGACGCTGAAAGACTCGGTATAAGAAACTGGAAGATGGCATCGAGAGATGGAGATAGATGGAGGCAGAAGCTCGAGGAGGCCAAAACTCGTAGAGACGGGTTGTAGTGCCAGCGATGAGTGAAAAGTCTTTTCACCCAACGGTGCCAGTAAAGAAGAAGTGGGGCGCTTTTTCCTCAATTGGTCGACGTTGAGCTGACATCAGGTGTCAAATTAATGAGGCTGGATGTTTTAGCTTCAATTTTAACACTTATACTGTCTTAGGTGAGTGAAATATGGTTTGTCAAACCAGGTACAAAATGGAGGTTATGTTTTTTATAGGTACAAAAAAAAATTCGTTTATAGATAGGACAAAGTAAGTATGGAATCGTTGTGACTACGTCAAATATCGACATCGGGTTATCAATAACAACATTGGAAGGGGGTAGATAGATTTGTTGTTTGGGATGCTTAGTGATAAAATGTGCAGCTTGTATTTTTCCTAGAGTGAAATTACTTAAAGAAGGTAACATACGTGACAATGCAGAGGCGATATTGCTAGCGCGTGCTGATTGTCTAGGCAACGAACTTGTTTTTGCATTTGCAGTGATGTCGTATGGCTGCGTTAAATGGCTGTGCTGCACGTTGTTCCAGGAATATATTTTCTAATGTTTTTCGTGTTCGGTATTTATTATATATTTATGGTGAATATTCAACCATTTATACGAATAAAACAGATAAAATGAAATTTATTTTAATTGCAACTGTTCAATATTAATAAACGAAACTAGTAAACTTAGTAGTTTTATTTTATTTAAAAAATAATGAATTTACACGGCAATGGTATCGTGTCCACAAATATACTCGATGCGCGAAGACATGACATATGTTATCTTCTCTAAGTAATGTCACTCTACGTAAATAGTCATATTGATTTTTTGCTTTTAGCATATTTCGGTATTATTACTAAAAAATATTATTGTAATTTGAGAGATTATCTATTCCATCGAATTATTTCCAGCTTCCAAATTATGAAAACAAAATTTGTGGGTGTACCATAATATATGAGTAATTCTAGAACGTCTGATAGAACAAAGAAAGCATAAGAGATAATTTTATTGCGTCAATTTCCCAACATTTTTTAGAAAGCTACTTTAGTTTATTAAATTTTGGTAGCTGGCATTTGATACCGATCATTATCAGAGCGGGTGACATAACTGAAATTAATTCTGTCTTTCTTTCCTTGGTTTATGTAGGCCCTAAGAGGGAGGATATATGAACATTTTATGGTGAGATCTTATTCTTAATGTTGATATCTTTTTATTACATATGGGTTAAGCGTTATTAGATTCTGGAAATGAATGTGATATATCATATGTCATAACGCACTAACATCATCTTTATTTGGTTTTAAATAAAAGCTTTCTTTCACATTATGTTTGGCAGCTATATTATTTTCAACGAGAGGTGAAAGACAACCAAGTGGCCATGAAGGCTCATCTGTCTCTTTGTGTGTTAAATATATATGTGCTATATATTTGTCAACTATTAATCTAAATGAAAAACAAACAAAACAAAATAAAACAACAAACAGATAAGTTCGTTATGTAATAGCCGTGCTTGAAAATATATACAAGTATTTGCCATTTTTGGCTGATTTCACAACGAGGGGGGAATGTGATTGGGTGTAATGCTCGTTTGTTTGCGTGCTTGTATGTTTGTACGCCTGTAACTCTGTAATGGCTCTACCGACTATCACGATTCTAAGAATGGAATGGAATAGAATAGAATAGACTAAACCTTATTGGTGTAGATCTTGCAAAAAGAAAGACATTAGCATTTGTCAAAATAATCATATATTTAAAACTTAAAAATAAAATGTATTAAACATTAAAATTAGTGAAATACATAAAATAGGAGAGCAGCAAAAGGAAAAAAAAACATACAACAAAAATTTACCGAAAATGAAAAATGTAAAAGAGTAGACACGTTAAACTATTATCTATAATATACTTAACAAATAATACAATTTTTTTTATGTATTTAAAATATCGCTAAAAGAATAAAATGCATTTTCAAATAAATACGGTTCAAGTTGTTTTTTAAATAAATTGTATAATTCATGGACTTTAAATTTGTTTGGCAGGGCATTGTAAGCCTTAATAGCGTTATAATACGGACCTTTTTCATAAAAACTATGGTGATGAATTGGCATTCTGTGATGAGGCCCATGCCTTGTTGTCATTACTCGATATATTTCGTTATTTACCGGTGCGGTAGCTCAATCGGTTAAGGCGTATTGAGTGCCGAATATGCTGATCGACTGCCTACCGCGCTCTGGGTTCGGCCCCCAGCCCCGGTATTGACAACACCGGTGGGTGTGGATGTATGTCTGCGTTTTTTCAAATGTGTAACCCCCTTCCGCACAGCCTTGGCTATGGATTTGGGGGTTGTCTACTATCTGTGGTGTGTTTATGTTTAGGTGTGTTTATTTCTTCTAAACTCAGTTGGATTTTGTTTAACGAACAAGACTAATTTGTATATATATATATATATATGTTATATAATATTTGGTACACTGTATAAAAACTTGTACGTAACTTTTATTCCTTTTAAACTATCTCAGCATATCATATTTCAGCTACGTGTTGATAACGAATTCCCTCATATTATTTATCGCTGATATGTAATATCATATTTCCTTTGGCTTAGCTTGGGAAACAATACTAATGCTGACTAAGTACAGCCAACCGAGGATATAAATTAGTTAGATAATCTTTTGTATTCAGTTCATATACTCATGTCGTAATAAACACTTCACTATAATATTATAATTTCATTTCAAGAGTCAACGTTGACTCTTCTTAATTTTAATAAAAGTTTTTAAAAAAGTCTTTAATGTAAATCGTGATCTAACAATTGGCGCAGTCGGTAGGATTCCGTGAACACCATTAAGAACAAGAAGCCTAACTGATAGTGACCCACGAGAACAAGGACGACATCTCCACGAGGTGCCTAACTAGTGCAAGTTGTCTATCAGAACAAGGAGACCTTCCTCACTTGTGGTGGCGGATCCCAATCCCTTACTGGAAGAACCTACACTCAATGAAGAATCTATTACTGTAAGTACTTTAACGAATCATCTCGCAATTTTCCACTTATTGTTTCATTATTATATGTAGTGTATTATACCGCTAATACACAGAAAAACTATTTCTATTATCCAATTCCCATTTTTATTATTATTACAAATGAGCTAGAGCTTCGACGTTAAGCACGAACGCTTAACCTACAGCATTATACTGCTAATGCTCAACTAGAATTGTAAAAATTAATTTTAATTTAAAAATACTGTGCATTATACTGTTAATGCAACATTTGTATCACTAAAAACCCAATCGATCTACCAAAGGTACAACATTTTTTTTTTATTCTAATCAGTTCGTTTTACCTCTTTAATTTACTAAATATCGAGCAACATGCCCGACGAGGTAACACAAGGTACAGCACAAGGTGCAGCATCAGGTCCAGCACCAGCACCAGCACCGGTTCTTGAACCGTATAAATTAAGTGAAATTTTCTCAATTGTGCCCGAATATGATGGCAACCCTTTATTTTTACAAACTTTCTTATACGCTTGTAGTCAGGCCTATTGCATGGCCGTGGCAGACCAAAAAACATTGCTCTCGCTACACATAAAAAATAAATTAAAAGGCAAAGCGGCCGAAATAATAAATTCAAGAAACCCAACTTCATGGGGTGAAACTAAAAACTTATTAGAGTCTCATTTTGGAGACGCGCGCGATCTAACCTCGCTTATACAAGATCTGCAACGACTCCATCAACTAAGTAATGAATCACCATTAACTTTTATCTCTAGGCTACAAACCCATAAAGCGAAAATGCTTTCCGCTGTAAACAAACAAATCGCTATGACAAACGAACAGAAAGATGCGCAAACACGCTTAATTGATACTATGACCCTTAATACTTTGTTAACCGGACTTGAACCCAAATTAGGCCAGATAGTCCGAGCTGGAAACCCGGCTACTGTACTCGATGCAACTCTCCGAGTAAAAAGAGAATTACAATTGTTTTATTTTGAATCCCAGAAATTCAACAAATATAACCCAAATAAAAATCCCATTCAAACTCAAGCAAAACGCTCTCAAATTCCACAAAAATTCTGTTCTTTCTGCAAAAGAAACGGACATACAATTAATGAATGCCGCACAAAGCAAAATCAACAATTTTCATCTCCTAGTTTCATTCCAAACGCTTATCCCAGTCAAGCGCAAATTTCAAGACCAAATTTCCAGAATTTTTCCAGCCAAAATAATCAAAGGCAATTTTCTCCGCAAAATTCCCAACAAGCAAATAATCCACAACAAAATAGACCTTCGGTAATAAGACCGAACCCCAACTTCCAACAAAGATTCCCAAATCAACAACAAAATCCAAATTTCAATCGTCAAAACTCACAAAGAACGCATCACGTTAATTTTGACAATTACTGTGATCCTCTAAACTATGAACATATTAATTACTATAATGAACCTGATAATTTCGACCATCAGCAATACAACGATTTCCAAAACTACCAAACTGATTGCAACGATCAATATTTACCACAAGAGAATTATACTGGTAATTCTCAAAATTCACAAACAAACCATACCGATATTTGGAAAAATGAATACGAGAGTTATACTGCTAAACGCCTCAAGACGATTATAATACCAATTCTCAGGATTTTTGTTTAGGCCCGGAGTATCCCGCGGATACTCCAACACAGGAAACAGATCAATTCGATCAAATATCGAATCAAATTCAAGCTATGAATCTAAACGACAATTTCAACCCATTCCTGAACTTTCCGGAACAAGGGTTCATGTAGAAACGCTATCTCACTCACTGTTGACCGTAAATTCAAAAAATTTGTACTACATTAAAGACATCACAAATAAATTCAAAATTCTAATCGATACGGGCGCAGGTATCTCTATCTTTAAACCAAAAACTGCGGAAAACTACAAACGAAGATTTTCAGAAAATGTAATTATACAAGGTATAACCGATCAGAAAATTACTATTAATGAATCTGTTCTTATACCCTTCACGGACAACGACCCACATAAAGTTTACATCTATGATCTAGATATCAATTTTGATGGACTGATAGGAGCTGACTTCCTAGAGCACTATCATTGTATCGTCGACATAAGAAATAAACAATTAATAACCAATTTTAAAACGGTTCCACTTTTCAAAGTAACTGACGATTCGTCAAGACCCGAATGCGACAAAATTCAGTCAAACCACAACCCTAATCAAAATAAAATCCAAATTGACGGCCGTACTGAAAAAATTTATAAACTAAAATGTAATCTTAGAAATACTGACGCTATTTTGCAAGCGCAGGAAAACGAAAAAGTCCGTTTACCTAATGCTCTTGTTAGAGTAAACGAAAACGGAGAATTTTTAACGACAATAATCAACGCTAACGTCATCCCGAAGACTGTCGATTTTTCTAATTTAAATTTAGAACCTTTACAAAAATTTAAGTCAATTTTTAACTTAAATACGCAAAACTCCGACCAACACCCAATGACGGACAGATCCTTTGAAATTAAGAACGAATTGCGCTTGGACCATCTAAACGAAGAAGAGGCCGAAATAATAACGCAGCTTTGTTTAGATTTTCAAGATATATTCTATTTAGAAGGAGACAATTTGACCTTTACCAACGAAATCAAACACCCTATTGACACCGACAATTCCCGACCGATATTTACAAAATCATATCGCTATCCCCAGGTCCATAAAGAAGAAGTTAAGTCCCAAGTATCGAAAATGTTAAGTCAAGGCATCATTCAACCCTCAATTTCACCTTGGTCCTCCCCTGTTTGGGTAGTCCCAAAAAAACTGGACGCTTCTGGTAAACAGAAATGGCGCGTTGTAGTTGACTATCGTAAACTCAACGAGGTTACAATCGGTGACAAATATCCTCTGCCCAACATTTCCGATCTCTTAGACCAACTTGGCAAATGCCAATATTTCACAACCCTAGATTTGGCTTCTGGTTTTCACCAAATTGAAATTAACCCCGCAGACATTCAAAAGACTGCTTTCACTGTCGAAAACGGTCATTACGAATTCGTGCGAATGCCCTTTGGACTAAAAAATGCTCCATCGACGTTTCAGAGAGTGATGGACAATATTTTATTAGGCATCCAAAATGAACGGTGTCTCGTATATATGGACGACATCATTATTTACTCGCCTACCATTCACGAACATATTTCCCGTCTAACAGAAGTTTTTAAACGCCTTCGAAAAGCCAACCTTAAAATGCAACCAGACAAATGCGAATTCTTACGCAAAGAAGTCGCCTACCTAGGACACCTCATCACAAAGGACGGTGTGAAACCAAATCCTAGTAAAGTCGATGCCATTTTAAACTTTCCGCAACCTAAGAACCAAAAAGAAATCAAATCATTTTTAGGACTAGCAGGTTACTATAGAAGATTCATTCCAAACTTTTCCAAAATTTCTAAACCTTTGACAAAACCTCTGCAAAAAGATGTTCCTTTCGACTTTAATAACGACTGTCAAAATTCTTTCGCCGACCTAAAACAAACACTAACTACATCACCAATATTAATTTACCCAAATTTTGACGAACCTTTCATACTAACTACTGATGCGAGCGCATTTGCCGTCGGTTCTGTGCTCTCACAAGGACCAATTGGTAAAGATTTACCTATTGCTTACGCTTCCCGAGTTTTATGCAACGCCGAAACTAAATACTCCACGATAGAACGTGAACTTTTGGCTATAGTGTGGTCAGTAAAGCATTTTAGGCCATACCTATTCGGTAGAAAGTTTAAATTGATAACCGACCACAGACCACTTACATGGCTATTTTCTATAAAGGACCCAGGTAGTAGATTAGCTCGCTGGCGCCTTAAACTCGAAGAATACGACTACGAAGTCATATATAAACCCGGAAAATAAATAAAAACGCAGACGCCTTGTCCCGAATCAAAATTAACCACTTTAACGATTGTTCCAAATTTTATTCCAAAGTTCTAGCCGCGAACGGAGACGATGAATCAAATGACGAATCAGATGACGAAACCCAAGACGATAACGCTAGATTTACCAATGACCAAATTACCCAAGAATTCGAAACCTTTGTCAACTTGTACAAAACAACATCTTTAATAGATTATTCAAAAATCAAAGCCTCGAACAAACAACTATTGTATCGAGAACACAAAAATATTATAACTTTCTTTCAACAAAACAATTTACAAGACCTCCATCACAAAATTATCGAAGACATATTTGAAGAAAACCCAGAATTCCGCAATGACAAGATCAATATTGTATCGAGCAAGACGGTCAGACATAGGAGATACTTTATCATCCCGTTACCATTCGATATTGAATCCGTAATTGAACACTTATTTCTGGTGTTATTTAAAAACCAAGACGTCTTGGATCTCTCTAAGACTTACTTTGTCGAAAATAATTTAGACCTCCCTATACTTGAAATTCTGTCATTCATTTTTGCGGAAAAGGACCTAAAATTAATAATTTGTCAAGATATTGTCAAAACCCCTGATGAAGACCAAATTCCTATAATTCTAGATCAACATCACAGCGGTAAAAACAATCTACACCGCGGAATAAACGAAACTATTCGACGAATTAAAGAAAAATACACTTGGCAAGGTCTAACTAAAGACGTAGAAAATTTTGTAAAAAATTGTGAAACTTGTCAAAAAAGTAAAGTCTGTCGAAAAAATTTAAGCAGTCCGTTAGTAATAACCGAAACACCAAAGACACCATTTGAGAGAATTAACATTGACCTATTCGAGTTTCCCACACGCAACTATGCTTTAACGATACGCGAAGAATTAACCAAATTTACACAAGCTTACGCAGTCCCTGATAAATCCGCTAAATCTGTAGTAAATACCTTATTACTATATTTCCAACACTATGGTACTCCTCTAAGAATACATTGCGACTATGGAGGAGAATTCGACAACCGATTATTACGAGATTTATGTATTTTATACGATATAAAATTAACCTTTTCAAGCGTAGGACACCCGCAATCGAATGGCTCAATTGAACGATTCCACGCAACGTTAGCAGAAATGATAAGAGTTAACCAAACAGAAAACCCGAACGAACACCCATTTACTATTTTACCTTACGCTGTAATTTGCTACAATAACTCTGTTAACAAAACACACGGATTTACGCCATACGAACTAGTTTTTGGTCATACATCAGTTCGACCACCAGAAACCTTGTATAACCAAAAGGAATTAATAACGAAATACGTCAGAGATTTAAACAATCGTATCTCCCATTACTATAAAATTGCTAGAGACCGAACGGAACTTCAAAAACAAAAAGCCAAAATTAGATTCGATAAAAACGTCTCCGAAAACCGTACTAAATATAACGTCAGAGACAAAGTTTACGTAAAAGAATCACAGATTAAAAATAAATTGCAAAACAAATTTAACGGACCATTCGAAATTACCAAAATCTTTGAAAATTCAGCTATCTTACTCAACCCAGAAACTAAGCAAACTAGTAAAGTCAATTTTGACCGAATGAAACCTTATTTTGAAAGCTAACCTTGTTTTCAGGTTATTCCTGCTGTTCGGATCAGCAACACTAGTGGTCTCCCAATATAAAATCACGCCTATAAACAACACCATATGAATATACTACCACGAAAAAACTGACGTAATAGTAACCAACGACAAATGGACATTACTGGTTCACAAGAACATTTCCTCCCTAAAAACAACCTTTGACAGAAACGAAAAAATGTTAGAGCTTATCCTAAACACCCTGGACGCCGCCGATCAGAAAACGATCACTTTCAGGAGTGAAGTTAAAACAGATCTAAATCTGTTAACCCAAATATCTAAAACTATAAAATCAAAATTTGATGAAATCTTTTTGGATACAAAACGATATAAGCGCGGAATAATCAACGGTTTCGGCACAATTTTCAAATCAATAACCGGAAATTTAGATGCCGAGGACGGTCAATATTATTCTGATTGCATCAATAAGCTAAACAATGACGAACACCAATTGGAGAATCTAATTAAAAATCAAATTTCAGTTACTACATCCGTTATCAAAAATTTCAATTCAACTATTCAAAAACTTCAAATTGACGAAGAAACATTTAACAAAAATATCAAAGAAATCGACCGCACAATTCAATCTATGACAAGTCACATCGAAGCCATTGAAATCAAATTAATATTCTTACATTATTGCGAACAGTTAATGGCAAGTTATTTGTACATCGAAGATAATTTAAATGATGTTCTAAATGCAATAACATTTGCACGCTTGAAAATCATTCATACGTCAATCATCACTCCAACAGACTTAATTTCATCCTTACAGGAAATTTCACAGAATTTGCATAAAAATAACCTACCGCTTTCAATAAGGCTATCAAAAGTTGCTCAATATTTGGATATTATGGAACTCCAAGCCTTTCAGACCGATTCAAGTTTAATCTTTGTTTTAAAAGTACCTTTAGTAGACCCACAAACTTACACAGCCTATCAATTATATCCTATCCCCATTTTGGATAATAGAACTGGTTTACACCACTTATTATCGGTATCACAAAAATATATCGCGAGAGATGATGATTCCTTAATGTTCTTACCCATCCCGGATTTAGACGAGTGCAAACAACTTTACATGGGAACCAGATTATGCTCCAACCTGTTCGCCTACCCGATAGATAACAACGCCATATGTGAAGCAAGGCTCTTCAAAAACCTCATGACTCTACCCCAAAATTGCCAAACCTCATTCATAATCAGTCAAGGATACAATGTACAAAAACTCCAAGAAAACACCTGGCTAGTCATCAACGCAGAACCATTACATGTTACCGTTAATTGTCCGAAGAGAAATTCAAAAACAGAAGTCATCACGAAAAATTACATTATAAAATTACAATCCAGCTGTTATGCCTTTGTTGGTATTACCAAAATCCAGGCCAGTTCCAATGAAGTGTTAGATGTCAAAGATAACACTCACCCAATCGAAATTCCGTATGATTGCTGCAGTGACCTTCCAGACAAAACTCAACTACCAAATTTAAAACCATTGAAATTAAATAATTTGAATACAGAAGACCTCGAAATTGCGAAACACAAATTAGACCAGTATTCCAAGGATTTAGACGACCTCATTAACGAACCCTACGTGACAAAACACATCTCGTGGTTCACGTACTTCACTATAGTCCTAGTGATCTCCCTTATCCTCCTTTACCTATTCTGCAAATGCAGAAAAAGAAGCCGAAAGTTAGCCCTTGTTCATGCATCACACGGTTCACCTCCATCTCCACCATCTCCACCGATGCCAAGAAGAACATACAAAAGTTTCACCAGTATCTTACCTCCAAGGAGAAGACCCAGTATCCAAAGAGAAGAAGAAACCGAAGAAGTGGAACTAACCTAAAGACATCCTACATTGTTACCAATTTTATTTCATGATTAATATTAATTTATGTTATATGTACATCTTTAAATATTCTTATATACTATTTGCATTTTTATATTTTACAATTTTATTTTTTTCATTTTATTATTATTCTGCTTTTACATTTTACAAAAGTTGCTGTATAATCACCAACTTTTTTAATAAGGGGGAAGTTGTTATATAATATTTGGTACACTGTATAAAAACTTGTACGTAACTTTTATTCCTTTTAAACTATCTCAGCATATCATATTTCAGCTACGTGTTGATAACGAATTCCCTCATATTATTTATCGCTGATATGTAATATCATATTTCCTTTGGCTTAGCTTGGGAAACAATACTAATGCTGACTAAGTACAGCCAACCGAGGATATAAATTAGTTAGATAATCTTTTGTATTCAGTTCATATACTCATGTCGTAATAAACACTTCACTATAATATTATAATTTCATTTCAAGAGTCAACGTTGACTCTTCTTAATTTTAATAAAAGTTTTTAAAAAAGTCTTTAATGTAAATCGTGATCTAACATATATATATATATATATATATATATATATATATATATATATATATATATATATACATATATATATACAGGGAAGGCATGGTAAGTATTTTCAATTACTTAAATAAAGGTTTACAAGAATTTCTGTAAGAGGCATTCATCATGCACCTAATTATGCGTTTTTGGTTAATAAATACTTTCTACCAATATATGGAAGAACCCCAGAATATTACCGCATATTCTAAAATACTTTGCATACATGAAAAATAAAATATTTTAGGCTGTCTATTGAAAGCTGGTTTCTCATAAAACGTATTTGATAATGTCAATCGATCAAGGTTTCGCAAGTGACACTATGTACGGCTAAACAAAAACTAAAATTGCGAACATTAGACTGTATTGTGTATTTTAATGAAAATCGAATCTTCTGGAAACCTCTCGAGATTTTCATGTTAAGTTAAGTAAAATGAACATTACGAAAATATATATGGTTGATTGGGTTTAACTAAAACTAGAAATAAAAAATCTGTAAAAGTGTTTATGCAAAACTTCCCTCTCTCTATTTAGCACTTTCCATTTATTCATTATCCTTTCTGTAAGATGACTACCCTGAATACTTTTTCTAATTAAAAGTATATCAAGTTTTCTTCCTGGCAATAGTGATAACTACATTACAAAAATATTGTTTCCCTCAGTAATTTCTTAATTAGTTATTTTTTAGAGTAACCACCCTGTATACATTTCATTAAAAGTAACTCAGATTTCATCATCGGTAATTGTGTCAGCTACAGTTAAAATAATTATTTTTCATAGTGGCCACCTTGTATATTTTTTATATTTTTCCTTCTAGTTGTGTAAAGTATATGCGAAATATTATCCGTCACATTTTTTTTTAACTTCTTTTACCACCTATTTTTCTATATCTTTCTTTGACAGTTGTGTTAGCTACATGTGAAAAATTATTGCCGGTAGTCATATTTTTTCATAATTTTATTTATGGTGGCCACCGTCTATATTTTTCATACTTTTCTTCTTTTTTTTTCACGAGTACAAATCTTCCCTTTGGTACTCTATTTGGCTGGAGTATAGTTCGAAAGCGAAGCAAAGTTCTGTTATCTCTGTCAGGTTATTTCGTTATGCTAAGGAAGTAAAAATCCAAAAATTTATACCAAGAAGTTTAAAAAAAATTTAAATACCGAGGTAGTATAATTTGACTGAACTTAATTTCAAAAATATATGCGTATAATTATTAGAAATATAATAAAATATATAACAGAGGAGAAATTATAGAAATTACATCAAAAATAAAAAAAAATTAAAATAAAAAACGGACAGCTTCGCGAAAATTCTCTGATTTAGTTAACAACTGAGCTCATTATTTCTGAGCTATATAAATCTGGCCTTTTTTAGAATGAACAATGATAATTTTTGCATTATGTAATTGTAAGGTTCCAAGGGTATAATATCATTTTTTTTTCTATTAACTTAGTTAGAGAAAGGTCATATGTTTTATAATAAAGAATAGAATAAATATTTTTGAAATAAAATATCGGTACTTTACATAATTTTCACGAAAAAATTAGATTTTACCAAATAAATAAAAAAATGCGATTTTATATCTCATATTTCCCCTGGCCTAACAAACTTATATGGAGGCTCCTTTTTTTCATGGATATTTTTATTTTTTCTCTTAATTACCCTTTTACGGAAAAAATATGTAAAAGGTATTTTGGCCATTTTTTGCACTTTTTGATGTTGACCTTTACTTTGAACCGCAATGTCTCAAGTTGTATTAGTGGTACAAAGATTGAGTATTAATTTTTTTCGACATAAAACAGAAGAAAAAACGAATTGCAAACATTGAGAAATGACCTGTTTTGACATTTTTAATTGTTTTCCATCTCGAATTGGTTTCTGCAAACCTAGGTACACTTTATTTATGTAGAAAAACAAACATTTTCTGTTTAAATCCTTTCCGCATTGGTCTATTAATTATAGCTGATTTTTTAGGTATAATTGTAATTTTAATGCATTTAACGACACCCTACTGTTGTTTCCTGAGTTAGCCTGGCGCAATTTAGATCACTGGATTTTATCTCTTGCATAAACCGAGGATGTACTTCAGTTGGGAAGATATGGTCAAGGTTTATGGCGAATAATATGATTAAATTGTCAGAACCACTTTAGAGAAGCTTTAATCATAGCGTCTTATAGTGCTGTTACATTTTATATCATATAGAAATTTATAACAATAGTAACTATCTTCGCATTCATACTGCCATAATAGTCAGTAACATTTATTTTTGATAAGTTAGTAGGGATATAATATACTGTGCACTGCAGTGGCGGATCATGATCTCAATGGTAAACAGACTGAGTTATGAAGTACTGCATATGAGTTGTGTGCTTATAGGAATTCCTACTTTATAAAATGGGAAAAAGAATGATAATAATAATAAAAAAATATATAATACTGTTCCATATCGAACTTTTGTTGAATCGCCAAATATACATAATCACTAAATTAAAAACTTTTTTAATTTCTATGTACTATGGAAAGGAATAAACCGAATCTGCTGCTGTCCTGAAAAATAATTACCAAAAGTATATATTCATTTCATCTGGTGATTATTTACTCATCTTAATTGATATCCTTGTCTTGTATTTTTCGAATAGGCATTTTGGTATATACTCTTGTAAACCATAGTTGTTGTTCTGAGTTTTCTGGACCCCGACCATTGATACAATTATTGGTGAGTGGCTGGAAGTAGATTACATAATTCAGGTCCAGGATTTGTACAAGCCTATCCATATAGTACTGTGTCGATTGCCCATACTTTTAACTTATTTGATTTTCGGAAATGATGCAAAAGTGATAAAAAGAAACGTCGGTATCCAAAGATAAAATAACTGCTTGCACCTCCGTTGAATTTATTATGTGAAATATTTATCTTAGTGCAGTTGTTTGACAATCTTGGACACATGGTTCATGAGTATAAGTTCTTTTTACATGCATTGCATCCACGGATGGAGCCCGGATTAATTAATTTTTTATTTTAAGGAAAAAAGTAATTCTTGATGATAAAGTCTGCTCTTTTCGGTTATCGAATTCTTGCTACTTCTACAGGGTTAGCTAAAAATCTTGATTTGATTATAGATAATTTTCAAATATTTTAAGAATATTTTGAGAATGATTTTAAAACGTTTTATGCATTGTATTACGAAAAAAATAATTCTGGTCTGATATATTAATTTTAAAAATAAAGGGAATTTTAAATAAGAGTAGCTTTTATGAAAAATAATACATTTTGTTAAATATAAATAACAACTTATAAAAAGCTATTCGAAACTTCCGCACATAGTTCTTCTGGAGCTCTCAACTACCAGTAACTGTTTCGAATTTGGTTTAGTAGTAGGTACGTACATCCGCAATGGCCTCTCTTATTTTATCTTTTAAGAGATCGACACTATTATGAATTCAGTGTTTAAGGTACCCCCACAAATAAAAGTCCATAATCATGAGATCAAGGCTCCCAAGTGGCCAAGGTATCGATCCGTATCTTCTGATCCATTTATTCCCAGAAATTGATTAACTAGTCACTGACGAACAATGAGAGGGGAATAAAGTGGATATTCATCGTGTTGGAAATACTATTTTATTTGATATTTATTTATTTATTTAGTTATTTATTTATTTATTTATTTATTACAATATCCAACAGACACAAGACCCAATTAGAGGATAAAGAGAGAAAAACTACAACTACAAATGAATTAAGATACAAAAAATAAACAAAATTATACATACAGTAGTTATATAAACTTATTTTAGAATAATATGGTAAAAAAAACAAGAAAAAAAAAAGAAAAGTGAAACGTGGAAAATAAAACAAGTAAGAACATGACATGACAGTCATTAGGATGAACAATCGTTTCAATTATAAACATATTTCTTTATTTGCGATGGGTTAGTGCAAAATATTTCTAGACGACTTTCCAGGTGTGTGTAGTTAAGATACATTTGATATAGCGGTGAGGACATAAGAATATTTGTTTTGCCAGTGGGAAGATGAAAAAGGTTGCAATTTCTTGAGGAAATTCTAGGTACTTTGTACATGATTTGATTGGAGAGTCTGATGCAATCAAGGCGATTATTTACTATTTTATACAAACATATAGAGGCAGCTACTCTTTTTTTGTAGAATTCTCAAACATTAAACCGATTAAGCAGTATTTCGTGGGAAACCCGATTTGTGGATAATAACCGTAAATCATATACGTGGCCGTTTTGAGAAACCTACGTTGTATTTTTTCGAGTTGGAGAATATAAACGTTGTAGGTAGGTAGGGCTCCAAACCACTGAGGCATACTCGAGGCGGGATCTTACAAATGTAATATATAAAGTGCGCACAGTGTCAATGTTCACAAACCCCTTACAGTTCCGTGTGAGAAATCCTATAGTTTTAATAGCGCCAGCTACTATTGACTCAATATGTTTTATAAAATTAAGTTTAGAATCAAAGTGAACTCCTAAGTCTTTAAAAGAGTCCGGCCTGTGCAATATGGCACCCTGAAGATTATAATCATAGAGAAATAGGTTATACTTTCTGGTAAACGACAAGGTATTAGACTTCTGTGAATTAAGTGGCAGTTTATTGATAACGCACCAGTCATGCAGTTTATTTAGATTATTTTGCAATCTCTCACAGTCTTCGGGTTATTTCAAGAAATATTTTTAAGTCGTCTGCATAGAGCAACGTTTCGGCATCAAGATCAGTCGTAATATCGTCCACAGACAGGTTAAAGAGAAGCGGGCCCAGTACAGACCTTTGAGGAACACCGGAGTCCTGCAGGAATTCGACGGACCTGCAACCACTACAAAAGCTGGGGTAAGGTCAGGTCTCATCGTCATGTTAGCTTTTAGTTTTTTGGTAGCGTTTAAGACTTGCTTTTCAGTTATTTCTGTTAGGGTAAGCAATAAGTTGTTATTGTTGGATTGAAAATTCTGTTCTTGATTAGCGGATGGTGTGAATGACTTGGCAAAATAATCAGCGACGATATTAACAATTGTTTGTGGATCTTTTACTTCCTCATTTTGATAGTACAAGGTGAATGGTATAGAAGAGGTTTTATTTTTTGAGTTGAAAAAAGACCAAAAGTTCTTAGGATTAATTTGAATTTCTGTTTCAATAGTTTCAAGGTATAGTTTATATAAAATGTTAACCTCATGTTTAATTTGTGCTCGGAGTTGTTTAAATTTCTCGAATTCGTAAGCGGAACCTGTTTTTTTTATATTTATTGAAATGTTTATTTTTCAATTTTATTTTGTAGAGAATTTTTCCGTTAAACCATGGTGAGTATGATTTATTAGTAACCTTGATCCTAGGAGTATGTTTTTCGAAAATTTCATCCAATTTAGTATAGAATAAGTCAAGTGATTCATCTACAGTAGTATATTGTTCAAAAATAGACCAGTCAGTATGGAAAATTGCCGAATACAAAGTATAAATGTTAGCTCTTTTACAACTGTATTCTGTGATCGTTTGACAAGGAAAGTTGTACATGATTTGGGAATATCAACCTCAACGAGTAGTGCAGGGTGATAGTGATCTTCAGGGAGAATAACTTCGCTGGCTCTATTAACAGAACAGTTATTATTTCTTATTACTAAGTCTAGTATTCGTTCTAGGTTATTAGTTGTATAATTATATTGTTTTAAGTCATAGAAGTTGAAAAAGTTTAATAAGGAATTAAAGTTGCTAGTAGAAGCATTATTATTCATAGGACAGTTTAGGTATTCAGTAGGGTGTCCCTTATTTTTGAAGTTTTAATTCCTGGGGACAGCCGGGAAGAATTTTGTTCCATTATGTTTAAACAAACTCCCCACCAATTTTCAACTTAATGGAATATAAGTAACACGTCGCCGCGCTCGTGGCCTAAATTTTCAAAAATAAAAAATTAATTTTTTATCGAGTTTATTTTATTTTTAGCCGTACGTCGTCTTTTAAAATTGGTTTATTTTTTGAAAATCATAAATATATGTTAAGTTATTAATTTATTTATTGTTTGATTTGAGAATACAAAGTTTTAAAACTAGTCCATAATCTAAAGTTCTACGTTTCGAAAGTTTTCTGCAATACTTTTTGGTTGCCTGAGAATATTTACGGCGGTAATCTTGAACAGTCTAAAAAGAAAACCAAAGGGACAAATATATTAAGAAAACAAATCTTGTAAAGAGTTTGAAAATATCAATGAAAAAATGACCCACCTGCAATAAAAATTGTTTTTGATTCTCGGATTTTGCAACTTTTTCGTTAAAATCTTGAATTAATTTTATTCCCCGTTCGCCGGAGTCATTTACTAATTTTAATTTTCCAATGACTAGCTGTCCTTGTTTATACTCATTAGAATTTTTCCATTCGAATGGATGCGTAAAAAAATGTCTATTTTAAATCTGTGAAATGAATCTATTGACTTATTACTATAAGTAATTTTATTAAAACTTCATCAGACAGCTTTGAAAATTAGGAAATGTCTTCTTTCCTCATTGGCAATTTCTCAAGATTATTTTCTGTTTCATTTTCACTTTCATTTTCATCTTCTACATTTACTGTTTCTTCTAAAAATCTTTAATTTTGTATTTTCAGTAATCGAGTCATCAAATAGTGCGAAGGTGACACATTCATCAGACAAATAATACAAATGGTTCACAAATTTCCCAGTAGCTACTTCGGCGATATTTTTATCAATTTCTTTATACTGATCTAATTCTTGCAAGAATTTGATATCCATTAGTGGAGCAGACATTGCTTCTGACTCATAAATCCAGCATTTTACGTAGCATTTTACAATGAAGCCTGTTGTTTAGCGAAGTAATTTTTCCTCGTCTTTCGTTAAATCGAATTTTGTTCGAAATAAAATGATTTTTAAAGAATATATGGCTTTTGCCATATGGTAAGCAACCGGCTATCTAAATTTTACTCCACCGGGAGGAACGCCTCCTAGGAATATTATTACGAGATTCAATAGTTCATAGTCTTCTTGGACATTTTATAGAAATTGCGTCATTTATACTTTCTGGAATAGTTTTAGTATGATCGCTAAAAACTTACTTGATTTCAGGGTTTACCACAGCTGGAACTAAACTTTGAATGTTGATTCTAGACCAATAATTTTTAAACCTTTTAAATAATAGAATATCTGGTCCTGAAATAGTGAATTTGCTTTTTCAAAAACTGCTGCCAAAATAATTTCGAAAACATGGTGACGGCAACCAAAAAACAATATATTTATTTCAAGTTTTTGTTCTAACATCGTTCAAGCGCCTTTACTTCTACCCTTATTTGAAGCAGTGGTGTCAAAAGTAAATGCTTGTACCTTTTCTGTTACATCCCAATTTCCTCAACGTTTCATAAACTGCTGAAGCCGTTTCAGCACCGGTAGCATCTGGAATATTTGGAACATTTATATTCTGCAGAATAAGTAGATCGAAGAGATCTAGGAGACATAAAAAATTTGACAAAAAAGGGCGTCTCTTTTAGTGACGACAACACTAGCCGGAAAGTAAACAAATGCGCATTGAGGGTAAGTGGGGCAAATATTTCTTTAAATTATTTTTCACAGTGATTATTATTTGTCTGAATCTTACTGAATATAAGTGGGAATAATTATATTAATAGATAGTCACAGGAATAGGTAGTCACATGAATGCATACATAATCGATGCCATTTATTAATTACTTGTTTAATTGCAACTAAGAAAATTCTGTAATCGTTTTCTCCAGTCACTCTAGCTACTCGGGTTATGTCATTTGTCGGCTCTCGTTGATAATTTTTTACGTCTCTTTTATTCCTTCGATACACTACAAGATCACAGAAGGTTCTGTGGATTCTGCAATACAAAAACGTTGGAAATGCACTTGCGGATAGATTCTTATTACGTTAGATGCCAAGCGCGACGGGTTAACAGTGTTCGATCGAGCTAAAATTTGGTAGGACTTATCTTTACATCCATTGAAATAAAATTATGCCCAGCACTCCCCAAAATGTGAGAAAAAATTTCTGGTCATATAATTATAAGGGGCACTCTAGCTATTCAGGTATATTAAAGTCCCCTAAGATTAGAATGTCTGATCCATACATTATATTTCATTTTACAGCTAGAATATCTGTGTGTTTTATATGACTAAAGCCACCCGAGATAGAAAAAATATTGACTTTAACCGCATTAAATTTCTTATTGAGCTAAGAATACACCGTCCCCTCTTTTAGAATTTGTAGAAGATACGCTAGGTTGTTCAAATAATTAAGAAAAACGTATTGAATATGTGAAGATAGATATTGATTTAGATTTTGGTAAAAAAAGTTGGTCCAATGATTCCAGAGTACGCGATTGTACATCAAACGTTGAATTTTTTCGAATATTGCCTTCTACGGAAATTTGGTATCGCTGCTCCAATATCTAAATTTTTGTGTACCAAGTGTCCCATTAGTACAAAAAGTTGCCTCATGGGACAAACTATGTTTTCAACAAAACGTCTATCTCCAAGAATATTTTTTTCGATCTACAAACAAAAGTCCAAACGTTTTGAATCATCGTTAACTTCAATATCGGTTTAAATGTGCGAATCTCATTTTGCTTGTTTCAAAAATGATGATCACTAATTAAATGGCAGTTATAATAATTTGGTATGTAAATAATGTCAGATTTTCTTCCTTATCAATGACTGCTAACTTGATCGAAAATCATAAAAACTGATAACCAATAATTGTTTTTTTACACGTTAGTTGTGTGTCGTTCATTTCTACTAGGCTATACACCAATAAACGGTTAGTAAAATACCCCCAACTTAACGTAAAATAGCTGTGGCAATTATGTGATATTTACTTATGTATTTATTATATTTATACTTTGCTTTATAATAATATTATTATTATAATTTATTATTGTTGTTATTAATTTTATATTGACTAGAATAGTTTCTGTTTCTGACTTGCTACAAATATACTCTGCTGTATGTAAGGTGGTTAAATAAACATCTATATATCTACCGAAGTGAAGTGTAACGTTTTCTTAGTCGAAAAACAACTTCATTTTTCTAGTTCTATTAACTCGGAACTAGGATTTGTAATTACAGGAAGCCCTGTAACATATTATTTTTTCTTTAATTGCAATATAATAAACTTAATCCTAATGAATGTTTAAATTCCGTAGTAATACGTTAGCGCTGTTAAAATAAGCAGCTTCCGTATACAATATTTGAAGATTTATTAGTAAATCCCCAATAAGACGTTGCTCTGGTAATGGGAATTAAAAACAATTCCTTACTGCTGCCAATAAATTACACTTATAAGCCGACGACGACAATGAGCTTAAGAATCACTCGAGCACTTCGAAGTAATCCTTCAAGTGTTATCAGATCGTACGGAATCCTGCATTATCGACCACAACTGGCCACAAATTAGCACTCCAAAATAAAGCCATCAGCTCTGCCCCACTGTTTGATATAGCTGTTCCATGGAGGATCAATTAGTCGGTTTAGTAGTGGAGAGGGAGCTCTTGTATGAATTGCGATTGCCCTTTAGGGTCTCCTACCATCGTGTTTGCCTTACGCACACATGACTATAAGCCGGATATTAAGGCATAAGGTAAAGATACATGGGATTAAGCTTGCTTTATTTGAATAAGGGAACTTCCACAGTTGCTGTTACACTCAGGATTTAGTATTTATCATCGGCCTAACGCCACACATAATTTATATATTTAGGCTGGTGTGGCAGTGTACACGCTATTTCAAAATGTTAATCGCTAGGCGTTAAAAATGGGTAATTAAAAGGTGCGAGGAGCCCCTGGGGTAAAATTACAGCTTTAGCCATTAACTGCGGAAATGTTAATTTGTTTTTAAATGATAATAAAAACATGATTTTTATAAACAAAATTGATACATCAGAAAAATATCATTAATAGTAGGAGCGCGAGAGGGGAAATAATTGAGGAAAGTTGCCACCTACGCTAAATCGAAAAATTGTGTCAACTTGAAAAGTCATGGTGTCACGTTTCTATTAGTGTCTATCATCCTTCAACCATCTACAAAAGGTACAGTTTTTAACTAGCTATATTTTCGTAATTATTTAAGATAATTTTACAATTTTCTTAAAATATTTTAATTCCGTACACTGTTCTTCGCTATTAAGGGTGTAACATGAACATTAGGGTGCATCGATTTTCTTTTTTTTTACCTAATCCAAAATGGCGGGCGCCCAAAAGCTGTGTGATAGGGTTGTAAATAATACGTTAAAATTTCAAATTAAAATATTCAAGGTAGCGGGTTGGGGTTAAAGGTAAACATTTTTGATATTCTATATATTCAAAATGGCGGGTGTGAAAAAGTTGTGCTTTACAGTTACATACAAGAGGTAAAAACTTAAGACAAAAATATTAAGATTTCGGGGTAGCGGGATAGGGTTAAAAGTCAACTTGATATTTTCTTTGTTCTGCATCGGATCCATTTCTATTCCCTACAAGCTCAAAGGTCCCATTTTTTTTTAAGGGAAATTATTTGTTTTATCATCATAGTGTGAAACAATAAACTTTATTTTTACTTTAATTTCTTTATTGGAAGTTTGATAACAAAGGTACTTATGTGAAAATAAACTTGATTTTATTCAAGAATAAAAAGTAAAAATAAAAATACTATAAACATTATGGTAAAACTTGTAGTAATCTTTCTATGCGTTGAAATTGGGAATTTTGTCACAGGATCTAATCATTGTTCTAATTAATCCATCCAGCGCTGAAGCTTCAGTTACAAGCTTTACTGCCTTTTTCACAGCTTGTGTGTGATTAGGAAATTTCTTTATTTCAATTATCAGACAATTCAGGATTATTTATAATTTGATTAAGGACCTCTTCGGATAAATCAACTGTTAATGGTGGCTCATTATATTCACATTCTTGCCAATCCATCTCATACTAATTTGTAGCATTTAGTTTCAACGGAGCAAGTGTAAACTTTCTTAAGTCGGTATTGTTGCCTTTTCTAGCTTTTAATATTCTGCGAACGGCCAACTCCCTAATACACCGGTTCTCATCGCCCAGCATTCTCAGTAGTATGTTCTCAGGGTGTGCAAAATATCCATTTCGTATTACGACGGGATCAACTTTCTACTCCTTTCAACTGATAAATATAAATATCTAAATAATAATATAAATATAAATATCTGGATAATTGTATGGTCTTCCATACATTTGAAGCACCTTGCAGACATGATGGATGTGCTTCTATTTTGAACCACATTGGCGCATACACTTTGACAACATACGTTGCTGATATAACCAAATCTGCAGAGCAACATATAAGCGAAGTATTCTATTTGCTGTCGTCGGCCATCGCGAGTGGACTATTTTGCCAGGTTCTCGTTTTGAAAGATTAATAGAAACATATCCCGTTATTACTGCTTGGCATATTTCATAAAAATATAACTTTTTTATTTTTTTTATTTTTTTTATTTTTTTAGCTGTTTAACGTCGGCATATTTCCGCTACCAGGGCCTATCACCGACGCCAGGAGACGAGCTACCCCCAACCTGGAAATTTTGCCGAACCTCTTCCCTTAAGAAGAGTAGGGATCTTTTACTTGCCTAACATTTAATAGACAAGGGACCGCCTGCTTTACATCCCCTCCGAAGGATGGTATATCCACTACGTAATCCTCGTCTGAAATTACGTAACTTCCGAGTATACACTGATATACAAGCCTCTAGAAGGTGGGACGAGAACGCTGTATTTCCCAAGATGGGAGCCCATCCAAGTACTAACCGCGCTCGACGTTGCTTCAACGGAATATCGACTGATATTCACATTGAAGTCGCCTCTACGCTCGCCCCAAAAATATAACTAATATGTGTTAAGATCCTTCACCTTAACCATAGGAATTTCGGATTTAATAATCTTAAATGCAGCTACTGGCATCTGCTCTCATTTGACTAACGACTTTCCTATTATACCTGAAAATCCTGAAATACAGTTCCGTTAATATGTTCGATCAAGTGCCTTTTAGTGGAAGTTCATTTGCATGCAGTTGGCAAATGAACCACTGAAGTGGTCTCTTAAAATGTTTTTCAAGTAGAGCTATAACACCACCTTTAGGACCAGTATTTGTATCCGTTCCATCACATCCGAACACTTTTAAGGTGTTAGTTGGGATTCGAGAGTTTTCAAAATAATTGATAATGGTGTTAATGATGTTTACAGCTGAACCTGTAGAAGGTGTGACATGTCCCAAATATGATGATCCGGGCTCTCCAATTAAAACTATATGTTCTGCGGCTGTTATCTTTCGACGGTTATCTATTAGTTTCATGGCCATGTCTTTACGCCCATCGAAATAAAGTCCACATAATGATATTGGCGAACCACATGATGATAATTCACCTCTCTTCTTGCTTATAGCTCTTCTAATTTTGTTTTTATCAATTAAACATTTCCACGCCCGCCATTTTAGATATGCACAAAATAAAAAAAATGGACTTTTAACCCTCACCCGCTACCCCTAAACCTAAATATTTTTCACTGAAATTTCTACCTGTTGCTTATAACCCTAAAATACAACTTTTGCGCACCCGCTATTTTGAATATATAGAATATCAAAAATGTTTACTTTTGACCCCAACCCGCTACCTCTAAGGGTTAATATTTTAATTTGAAATTTTAACACATTATTTACAACTCTATCACACAACTTTTGGGCGCCCGCCATTTTGGATTAGGTAAAAAAAAAGAAAATCGATGCACCCTAATGAACATGGTATACGCCAATTTTGTATTTATTTTTGCAGATAAATTATTGATATTTGGTACCAACTTTTTGTTTTCTATGGAATATCCTGCATATTATTTATTACATTTTTGGTTTCTACATGTTTTTCTAAATATAATGATACCGCATAAGGCATTTAAGTGTCAAACTTAATTTTAATTCAATTTTAATTTTTTATTTTAAATGTGCAATGGCTATTTCGATTCATTCAAATCAACTCATGTAATTCTAGAAAAATGGAAATCATATCGAAAATACTAGTACTAAATTATATGATTTATAAGTAAACAAAAATCTTCAAAATGGTTTTTGGATGAAACTCAATATTTTCAAATGAGGCCATATTGATACCCTTCAACACTACCATTACTTAGGAATATTTGAGATACCCACTTTGCATCTGAAATAAGTGCAACTGAAATTACAGACCATCAAGAATTGAAAAATTTTATTTTCTCCTATTTAAATGGTGAGTTTGATTACAATGAAATATTTAGCTTATCAAACTTTGATGTTGGCTTATCAGTGTATTCATTGTAATTTTAAAATTGCTTATAATTATTGTTAACTTGATTCAAAATGGGCAAATTTATATGATATAAGCGAGTGGGGACATGCTAATTATTTACGGGGAATGTAAAAAAATGCAGTTGCTACCAGCCATACGCAGAACATTATCCTGGCCGACACTGTCCTGCTACAAATTATTTTCATCGTCTTGAAAATCAGTTTTGCAGAGAGCCTAATAATGATCCCGAAGATTTTCTTATTATTAGAGAAGAAATGGAAATTAATGTTTTGACTCGAGTGGAAATTGTCAAATATATTTGAGAAAACTTACATTAAACATAACATCGGCACACACAAAAAAAGTCGTGAACCTGAAACAAGACCTGTTAAAATGTATGTACTAGTCAACCATCCTAGGATGACAAGTAGCTGCGCAGAGAGAAAAGAAATATAGTCACTGTTGGACAGAGACCAATAAGCTTCTTAAGCTTCTTAAGCCAGCTAGCTAGCTAGCAGATTTGGATTCAATTCGTGACGATATTTCTTCTTTCTCTGCGTAACTACTTCCCATCCTAGGATGGCTACTAGTATTTTTGTGCGCTGAATCCGAATCTGCTAGCAGATTTGGGCTGTCAGAAATTTTTTTCTACAGACGATGAAAGTCGAACGTTTTTCTTGAAAACTGGGGACGTTTGAATTTCATCGAATATAGACAAAAATTCCAATGACATAGGTTAAATCTGATGGCAGATTCGGATACAGCGCACAAAAATACATGCATTTTGAGGAGTTTTGTTTTAGTTTCACGACTCTTTTTTGCATCGGCACACACAAAAGAAAAAGTTGTGAACCTGGAACAAAACCTATCAAATATATGTACTTTTGTGCGGTGAATCCGAATCTGCCATCAGATTTGGCCTGTCATCGGAATTTGTTTCTACATTCGATGAAAGTCAAACGTCCTCAGTTTTCAAAAGAAATTTTGATTTTCATCGAATGTAGAAAAAATTTTGATGACATAGGCCAAATCTGATGGCAGATTGGTATTCAGCACACAAAAATATATAATTTTTGAGGTTCACGACATTTTTTTTGTGTGCCGGTGTAATTATAAATCATTTAAATATCAATTACACCATCACTTCTACGAAAATTATCACGGCGGAGAACTAAATATTGCAATTGGATTTTACAAAATAAGGTACAAACAAATCATGAGTTTTTTGGAAAATGTTTTAGAGCGTTTTGGATTCAATGTTTGATATTCAGTATCAGAATAATCGAACCGATAATATTTGAAGAATCCTTGAATGGTTCAGGCTTTCTACAAAATGGGGTTGTGGGCTTTTTGGAAGAATTACATTTGAATTTAGAACCGGAAATATATTATCAGTAAGATGGTGTTCTTCCCCATAACTCTGGTGTAGTGACTAATTACCTTCAACTTTATAGCAACTAATGGTCCTTTAATATGGCTTACAAGATCACCTGGATTTTTTCCTTTGATCTCATTTAAAAATACTGTTCATGAAACTCTCATTACAAGCCACGAAAACCTAGAGCTACGAGTAACACGTGCAGTAAATAGTATAACAGCCCAGAAATTAGGCTCAGTTATCCGAATGCGAGTGCAGAAATGTATTGACATCAATAGACAACATTTTGAACCACTATTCTATTTCAATTTTGTAATTTACAACCACCTTAATGTCTAATTATAATTACATTGGAATGTAGTGGATTTTTTTATTGCCTCTTAATTATCATTTTGATTGTATTAGTGGCGCATTTCAATATATTAATGGCAGTATTGAATAGTACCTTGGTACCAATATGGTTCCATTTGAAAAAAATTGAGTTTGATCCAAAAAATCATTTTGAGAATATGAATTTATAATTTATACAGGGTGTCCCAGAGACAGTGGCCAAAACAAGACCTGGTGACAGGAAACTGCTAACCCCATGGGCATGACATATAGTATATGGGCCAGCCAAGATATTGGTATAATTTGGGGGGTAGTAATTTTCCTTCATACCGCAGTTGGATGGGTGTACAGAGATAGCAAAAAACTATGATTGCCATCTGAAAGTGGTAGCTAATAAAAATGGTGGCCAATCCAAGATGGCTGATGTAGACGTTTAAAAAAACGACCGTATCTCTATAAGTTATTGTCCGATTTTAGTGTTCTTTTTTTTAAATGATAACTTAAAGTGTGAACTTTTTGTAAGTTTCCATTAATTTTTTCATATAAGCAGCCACTAATTAGTCAATCGCTGATTAGTGAAAAATACATTAGTTTTTACAGATAATTTGTTTGTTTTTCATAAATTTTCTTAAAACGTAGACGTTTTAGAAAAAAATGTTTCCAGCAAATATTGTAGCACAAATGATTATCCTTAATTTGGTGTATTACACTTGTGTGTTTGGACAATGTGCACAGGAACAATGCTGTGTGTATAACGTTAGTTATTTTCTAGAGAGCAAATTATAAATCTTTAAAAAAAATGTCAAATAGCAAAGCCCGGCTATCTTTAAAAAACTATATTTTTATGGCTGCTGAAATAAAACATATCTAATTAACAATAACAAATTTATTATGAAGCAAAAAGACATGGTAGAGCAATTGACAAATCAGGGGTGAGCAAATAAAATTTGTGCTTGGAGTATGATCACAAAAATCAAACAGAGCAAAAAATTGTACAGAGAGACAGACATTTATAAGATAGGTACTCACAATAAATCACAGATACGGTACCATAAAAAGAAACTCTTTTGTCGGCAAAAGGCCACAATACACAAAATAATATTGCAAAATATATAGATAACTAAATTATTAATATATATGCATAGTTGGCCAACGATTTGTCCTTAAGTAGAAAGGTAAAATGACATCATACTAATAAACAAATTGTAATTTTTATAGGAATCAAAACAAATCTCTATATGTAACTAAAGTTAAATAACATAACAAATGAAATGTAGCATTTCATGCTACAAGGCACATATAAAAACAAAAGGTACGAAACATAGAAAATGTTTTATAACTATTAAATGAGAAATTTCATTATCAGTCTTTTTAAACGGGACTAGGCACTTGCGATCTCGAAATGCCGCACTTAGCACTTAAGAGTTAGTTTTTGCGATGATTGCCTTTGAAATATAGAATAGTTTGATTACTTACATTGAAGTTGACTGTCAAATGGAATACACTTTCTTCTAAATACAGCACACCTCCAGAATTGAGCACTACAGTGTAAGTAGACTCAGAACAGCATTAAAACACTATTTTTACGTACAATTGTACACACAAAAGAATATTTTTAGATTACACTCTTAAAAAAAACAAACATAACCATTTAATAAACTCCCATTGACGAGAAATGGTTAATTGTACTAAACAAATCATAAATATAGGTAATAAAATCAAGGTTTATAAAGACTCAACCCTCTAACACTAGGACGATTATTCATCTTACGAATTTCACGTCCAAAAACAATATGTCTCCCGCTTGGTTCGGTATTTATCTCTTCCCCCACTAGTAGTCAAAATACCTCTAGTCCTTAAACCCGCGAATTTAAACTATGGTTTCTCATTGGAGGAAAGGCATTATTTTCAAATATTTACCAGTAGAGCCGAGAACTAGGCGACGGTTACGTTACCTTCTAGAATCTTACAGTAGCGGCGATAATTTATTTTTTAAGAGGTAACAAAATAGGTAATTTATGTACGGAAAATACGAAATAATGTAATTTAAGGGCTTTTATGCCTATGAATAAAAATGACCGTTACACTCTCCCTCTCCTTACTAGCGGGATCCTTCCCAAAAGGATGGAGACCGGAATAACTGAGGTATAGGAAAATAATAGGGAATATCTCTTTAGCATTTTCAAACATACTTCATTCGTGTCACATACATCAAAACATACTTAGCTAAAGAGAGGGATTAACTCAATCAATACCGAACGTTCGGATTTCACACATACTTCAAACAAAAGGAATAAGGAAATAGTTAGGGAAGTATAGTAAAAGGTAAAGTAATAAGAAGGAGAATGCAATTAACGTTATTCAAAAATAAAGCTGAACAAAAGTGAACCAAACCAAAATGGAAACGAACCAATGGACACAGTTGAACCCACGAGTAAATATAAAATTTTTGACTTTAAAATTTATAGATAAGGTCTACTAAATAACTGAGAAGGGTTAAAATTTATAATACTCTAAACAAATTCCTCAGCTTGCCAAGCTCCAAATGTTCATAATATATAGAAGATAAGTCTGTCTATATAAACCATGTCTTATTAACTAATACCTAAACTAATATACAGATATTCAAAGGAAAAGGGAAGATAGAAAAGGGAAGGGAAAAGAAACAAAATGAAGGGAAGGGATTTTTATATAAGGCCCCCAACGAACCCAATGTCCAGAATATACGGACCCTGTTACTAAGGAATGGAGGTACGCACACTACGCCGGGGTCAAGGGTGGTATGTAGGAAAGAGAAAAGACAGAGACTGCCCACCTTTCAAACTTCCCTTGGCACCGCCGTCAGAATGGACCAACCACCAGTGCATCGCGTATAAATTTTTTTTTCTGGACATTATGTCACGTAGTAAAAATCAAAAATGTATGTGTTAGCTATTCGCTAACACATACTAGTCTGGGCCTAGTTGAAACTAGTCCAGACTACACAAAAAACTAAACTTGAAACATATAAAAATATTAGCCTTGGCTAATTAACAAAGTATCCTCAACTAGATATTCCTAGTCAAGTTGACGCAAAATATTAGCATTAAGCTAATAACCTAAACAAAAAATATCCCACTAGACTTAGCTAGACGGGAAAAACGAAAAGAAACCTTACTAATACGTCTATTAGCAAGGAAAACGAAACATAAACTAGTATGAAACTAGCTATACCTAGCTTGCAACTAACTCTTTAGGTCAGCCAAGACTTACATGGTACTCTGCACTCAACTCTTTGAGCCAGGAAAAGGTAAAAGTAAAACAAACATTCCTAGGCTATTTATTATCTCAGCCAGGAAAAGATAAAGGTAAACGTAAATATGATGCACGAAAAGAAATCGTATGACAATGGTAATTGTCCACAACAAATGCACAACAAGGTAACCCGCACTAAGCAAAACTTAGACGGCAAAAGGTAAGGTAATGAAACATATCACCATAAAATTCGTACAAAAGGTAATTCTGGACTAATATCTTAATTACGCAAAAAATGTAATGTAGAATAGTAGAACTCCGTACTGGCACATAGCGAATCGGAAAGGTAAAGTAACAAACATGTTTAAAGACTTAAGGAAAGAGAACATTTAAATAATACTAAGACAATGAACTCATAAAATCAATTTTAATTTTGAAGGGCGCCAGGTATTTTGAGGAGAAATACCAACCAGAAGGGAACGAAACAGACTCAAGACATAATTTCTTTAAAATGGGACTACTAAAAAGAGAAAGTGAATTTCACTTAGAAAATGAATAAAGAAAGGGACTAATTAAGACAAAAATTTAAGAGGATTCCTCTTCGAAATCACATTGATTTGGTTTCAAGTCTTTAATATGCCAACGACCAAGGGGTTTACCATACATATCTACCAATTCGTAGACCAAGGGGGAAATAACTTGAGTAACCATACAAGGGACATATTTAGGTGCCAATTTCTTAGTGAAATTTTTAGAGGCATCAGATAAATAATGTGTACGTTTCCAAACTGTATCACCTAATTCAAAACGTAAATGACGTTTACGCAAATTGTAATATTTGGCATTTTTTTCATATGCCTTATGCAAACGTTCTTTAACCTCCGTATACAGTTCAGGCAACATAGACATTTCTTTTGCCCAAAATAAATTGTTTTGAACTTCAAAATCATTTGAAGTCGCGGAAGACGAGTAGAAATCACCGGAAACTGGGACATGTCTGCCAAAGACAAGATAGGCAGGGGAGATGTCGGTAGTGTCATGTTTGGCCAAACGCAATGCTTGTGCTATTTCAGGAAGTTTTTCGTCCCAAACATTTTGATTGTCGGTAATGTAAGAAGAAATTGCCGTTTTTAAGACTCTATTGACTCGTTCTGTTGGGTTTACTTGGGGATGGTACCTAGCATTAAACCAAATTTTAGGGATAGAAAAAGACTTCAAAAATTTCTCAAATTCTTTAGAGGTAAATTGTGATCCATTATCAAAAATAACAATTTCAGGAACACCAAATATAAGAAAAACTTGTTCTCGAAGGAATTTGATTATGGGGGCCGTAGTGGCTTTACGCAGAGGTTGAACTAGGACAAATTTGGTAAAATAGTCGGTAACGACAAAGACATACTGGTTTCCTTTTTTACTTTTTGGAAACGGGCCCATTAAATCCATAGAGATAGCCTGGAAAGGAAAACTAATATTCTTTTCAGAACCCATTAAACCAGGACGAGCAACATTTTCACTTTTTTGTGACGCGCAAATTTGACAGTTTTTAACATATCTACTTACGGATTGTCTTAGCCTCGGCCAGTAGTAAAATTCTACTATTCTGGACATAGTTTTGGATATACCTAAATGGGCAGCAGTAGGAGAATCGTGCATTTGCTGTAAAATTTGTAGGCGATTATCGGTAGGGACAACTAATTTCCAATCAGGCACATTAGAATTGTTAGGTAAAATCGAAGGTAAGTGTTTATACAGGCAGTTATTAACAACCTTAAAATCGGGATATTTATCAGGAAAATTATTAACCTTAGCGATCATAGTTAAATACCAAGCATCAGGTTTTAAAGAAGTCATATCAAGGGAACTCACATTGCGGGACAAAGCATCAGGAATTACATTTTGAGTACCTGGCCTATGTTGGACATCAAAATCGAATTGAGATAGACGTAAACACCAACGAGATAATCGTCCAGTTGGCTCTCTGAGGCGATGTAGCCAAGTCAAGGCAGAACAATCTGTAATTACAGTAAACTTAGTACCTTCGACAAATCCACGAAATTTCTCAATAACATGTATGATTCCAATTAATTCACGCTCGGTGGCTGAATATTTACGTTCGGCAGATGTTAAGGCTCGACTAGCAAAAGCTATAGGATGCTCTGCACCATTAATTTTCTGAAAAATTACCGAGCCTACACCCACATCGGATGCATCTGTCTGAATGAAGAAAGGTTGAGTGAAATCTGGAGACGCAAGAACGGGAGCCGTAGTCATCCTATGTTTAATTTCAGTGAAGGCGACTTCTGCCTCATCAGTCCAAACAATAGCCTGACCTTTCTTTCGTCCTTTCAAAAGAGAAGTAATTGGCGCAGCCACTGTCGAAAAATCTTTAATAAATCTTCGGTAATATGAAACTAAACCAATCAAACGTTTTATTTCCGTTGTATTAGTAGGAGTCTTAAAATTCAGGATGGCGGAAACCTTATCCGGATCAGTTCGAAGTCCATTTTCATCAATTATGAAACCAAGGAAAGAGAGAGACGATCTACAAAACTCACATTTATCTAGATTGATGCGGAAGCCAGCCGCAGCAAGGCGTTCACTAAGAAGTTTTAACGAAGCGATATGACTCTCAAAAGTCGAAGAAGCAATTATTACATCGTCTAGATAAACGAAGGCAGAACCATTTAATAAATCAGGACCTAAAACCCGTTCCATAGTTCGTTGCAACATTTGTGGACTATTAGAAAGGCCAAAAGGCATGACCACAAATTCAAACAGACCCATACCAGGTACGCAAAACGCTGTCTTTTCACGAGACGATTTCTCTAAGGGAATTTGCCAAAATGCTTTACGCAGATCTATGGAAGTTAAGTAACGAGAATCACGCAAACGATTTAAAATAGAATCTATTTGCGGAAGCGGATACGCATCCTTAACGGTAACAGAATTTAATTTACGACCATCAAAACAGGCACGTAATTCACCATTTTTCTTTTTAACCAATAAAATGGGAGACGACCAAGGAGAATTTGAAGGTTGTATTACACCTAAACGTAACATATCATTTACTTCTTTATGTAAATGCTTTTGCATTGCCGGAGATAACATATACTGTCTTTGCTTAAATGGTCGAGCATCACTAGTATCAATAAAATGCTCCACTAATGTAGTCCTACCTAGAGTATCAGAAGACAAATTTTTAAATTGTTGAATGGTTTCATTCAGCATACTCTGTTGCTCAGGAGACAAAGATTCACGAGGTTGAATAGCATTTATTGAATGAATATTACCTTCTGGAACAAAAGACCATGTATTTTGTGAAAAATTTAAACAAATATTGAAAGCAGCTCCGAAATCAACTCCCAAAGTAAATGCATTCTTAATGGCAGGAACAACCAAACATTTAATAGCTTTAGTCACATTTCCCAAACTAAACGACAAAGTGGTTTCACCCAATACATCTTGGATGACTCCATCGGCAGTAGTAACAGCAAAGGGTAAATTATTGATTTTATAAGGAATTTTATTTTTATCTAAAAATTCAAGCCCATCCCAACCAATGACTGTGTCAGAAGCACCACTATCCAATAAGCAAGTAGCCGGAACTGAATTTATATAGACCTCGAGATAAGGACGGGAATCACCGGGCATAGTATTACAAATCGGAGATAATACAGACTTTAAATAAAAATTACGTACTGTAGTCAACCAATCATTCCATTCCTCAGCAGTAGGCATATATGAATCATTTAATTTTGGGCGATCTTTTATCGAGGAAGAAGAAGAAGTAGATATATTACTTAAAACTTGCTTTTTAAAATGACACACTACTAAGGTAATATCCAAATCAGAAAAACACAAAAATAATAAAGATTTAACGTAAGACCAAGACAAACCATCCAACCCACAACCTAAAGCTGGAATGGCTAAAAATTTTACATCATTATTTATAATGTGCTCCTTAAGCTGACAAAACGATAAATATAAAGTCTCATAAATAGGCTTATCAAAAAATTTATCTTTAGTAACCAGATAATAAATAAAACGATTAGCGTCAACTAAGTATGCCAAACCACCAGGGCCTTGTTGTTGTGCTAAAAGTAAATCTCTAGACTGAAACGTATCACGAAATCGTACTGCTATACCTTGACCCATATCAGCATCAATTTCAGCAAACTGCAAAGGAGAACCTTCTGGTAATGACGGATAGAAAATAAAGGGAAAAAGAGAACCTTCTTGATCAGGAATAATAATTTTACACTCATTAAATTTTACTTTTTGTTGCCTGATGGGCTTGACACGTTGGGAATATTTTCTTTTGGCTTGTAAGGTACTAACTTGGCTGTATTTGGAGATGAAATTGGTCGAAGTACAGCACTGTTTGCTGCCTGATTCTGTTTCAGATTTGGTTTCATCCGATTTTGGCTTGATGTGGCGGGTATCGTGCCCAATGGACATGACGTTACAGAATTTTCTAGTAAATTTGGAGGATTTGGCAAGATACCCACATACTCGTTTTTTGGACCGCAATTGACACAAGAAGTACTATAGTTATCCTTAGCACCACACCTAAAGCAGAAAAGAACTCTAGGTTCCAAACATTCACGATGCGCATGACCAGACTTTTGACAATTCCAACAGATTACTTGGGAAATAGTACTAATAGGTTTAGTTGCAACCACTGGCCTAACCACAGGCTTAGAAGTTGAAGGAAAACCAGGAAGAGATAGGCAAGCCAAATCTGGTTCTAAAAGACCTTGCTGTTTAGATGGAGGGGGACGATAACGCTCATTTCGAAGCTTAAGTTCTTGTATAGTTCGACACTTGTCCTTAAGATCACTTAATGAATTAATTTCTGTAAGAATTAATTTGTCCGAAAAAAATGGATTTAAATTTCTACGTATTTGTTTAATAATCTCTTGTTCTGTACGAGGTATAGTAAGCCGATTAAATAAAGCTTCCATGGCAATTATAAAAAAGATAACATTTTCAGAAGGACCCTGAGTTCTAGCCCTTATTTCGCATAATAAATCTTCCTCATAATCTACCGGTAAAAAATCACGTTTTAGACAGGTTACTAACTCAGCCCACGTATGAACATCTTTCTTTATATTCCTATACCAAATTAAAGCCGAACCTGTAAATAAGTCAATCGCCGAAGTAAACAAAGCCTCTTCACTAACATGTCTAGCTTCACAAAGCCCTTGTACTTTCTCTAAAAATGACATAACACTTTCTTTGGATGAAAGTCCAGAAAATTTAACTCCCCATTTATTAATAGCTATAGGTTTAGCAACTACAGTATAGGTAGATGTGTCTAAGACATTTGACGCTCCCATTGTGGAGGACGCCACTGGAGTAGGTAAACTATTTTCTTTTAATTCTAGAAAAAGGCCTATTATTATTAATAACGAATCCTCAATTTTATTTAATTCACTTTTCTCAGCCTCACTAATTGGATGTAAAAATGTGCAACGCCTCTGCACCTGAGCTAATCGTGAATCAATCCGGCGAATTTCTAAGTCGGACAATATTTGATCTTTACGCGTTACCAAAGTGGTTAATTTTGTCAACGTATCATTTATTTCCAAAATTTCATTATCAAATTCGAAATTATTTATTACAGGATACTTAAAACCCTCTTGTTCTTTTGCTAGCGCACCCCTTAATTGTGCCCTACGTAAAATCTGTGTTTCCTCAGGTTTAATACCACGAGAAAGTAACTCAAAATTTATTTCTGGAGTTAGCAAATCATTAGGCTCCATTTTTGTATTTTCTATATTTTACTATAAACAATATTTATCTATACCGAAATTTAAAACCGAATACTCCAGCCCAAAAGACAAAATTTTTCACGACACGATTATGTTTGCTTTTTTAACTTTGAGCAATACAATTCCTTTACACAAAAACAGAACATAACCTTTAAATACATATACACAAAAATCACAAATAGGTAACCTAAATAAAAAATTATTTTTCGAAAGCACAAATTTTATTCTCCAATTAAAATTTTTAATTAGAACGTAGCCCCACGTTGGCAAAGCCAGTTTATAACGTTAGTTATTTTCTAGAGAGCAAATTATAAATCTTTAAAAAAAATGTCAAATAGCAAAGCCCGGCTATCTTTAAAAAACTATATTTTTATGGCTGCTGAAATAAAACATATCTAATTAACAATAACAAATTTATTATGAAGCAAAAAGACATGGTAGAGCAATTGACAAATCAGGGGTGAGCAAATAAAATTTGTGCTTGGAGTATGATCACAAAAATCAAACAGAGCAAAAAATTGTACAGAGAGACAGACATTTATAAGATAGGTACTCACAATAAATCACAGATACGGTACCATAAAAAGAAACTCTTTTGTCGGCAAAAGGCCACAATACACAAAATAATATTGCAAAATATATAGATAACTAAATTATTAATATATATGCATAGTTGGCCAACGATTTGTCCTTAAGTAGAAAGGTAAAATGACATCATACTAATAAACAAATTGTAATTTTTATAGGAATCAAAACAAATCTCTATATGTAACTAAAGTTAAATAACATAACAAATGAAATGTAGCATTTCATGCTACAAGGCACATATAAAAACAAAAGGTACGAAACATAGAAAATGTTTTATAACTATTAAATGAGAAATTTCATTATCAGTCTTTTTAAACGGGACTAGGCACTCGCGATCTCGAAATGCCGCACTTAGCACTTAAGAGTTAGTTTTTGCGATGATTGCCTTTGAAATATAGAATAGTTTGATTACTTACATTGAAGTTGACTGTCAAATGGAATACACTTTCTTCTAAATACAGCACACCTCCAGAATTGAGCACTACAGTGTAAGTAGACTCAGAACAGCATTAAAACACTATTTTTACGTACAATTGTACACACAAAAGAATATTTTTAGATTACACTCTTAAAAAAAAACAAACATAACCATTTAATAAACTCCCATTGACGAGAAATGGTTAATTGTACTAAACAAATCATAAATATAGGTAATAAAATCAAGGTTTAGAAAGACTCAACCCTCTAACACTAGGACGATTATTCATCTTACGAATTTCACGTCCAAAAACAATATGTCTCCCGCTTGGTTCGGTATTTATCTCTTCCCCCACTAGTAGTCAAAATACCTCTAGTCCTTAAACCCGCGAATTTAAACTATGGTTTCTCATTGGAGGAAAGGCATTATTTTCAAATATTTACCAGTAGAGCCGAGAACTAGGCGACGGTTACGTTACCTTCTAGAATCTTACAGTAGCGGCGATAATTTATTTTTTAAGAGGTAACAAAATAGGTAATTTATGTACGGAAAATACGAAATAATGTAATTTAAGGGCTTTTATGCCTATGAATAAAAATGACCGTTACATGTGATAGGAATAACAGTATGGGCCAATTTCATAATGGAATTTAAAGTGAGCTTTAAATAAAATTACATTTCGTCGGTTAAGAGTGTTACCTGCTAACTCTATAAAAGCAAATTTTACAGGAGGCTAGAAAAGCATTATAGTTTTACCATGAAATGATTTTGGCCGAAAATTTAAATTACACTTTTTTTATCTATATATTTTACGTATTTTTTAATGAAATACAGTATGCATCGGTTTATTTTTTACAGAGATAGCAATGTTTCGGTGATACAAACCAAGTTCGGGAGATAGCAGGTATACATATCACATAAATATGGCTATTTTGAATCCAATTCAGAGTAAGCGGCTTTGCACAGAGGTGTAACAAGACCGCTATTTTGAAATACCATCAATAGTCTTATTTGAGCATAAAGTGGCGTTAGCAAGTTAACACTCTTAACAGACGATTTGACTGTGATAGTAAGTGAGGGATTTGTCACAGTCAAATGTGGCCTTAATTAAAGTCAATTTTAAATTCGATTATGAAATTGACCTTTTGTCACGGAAAATATATGACCGACAAGTTTTGTAATTTTTAATAATGAAATTTTTTATTCATGCAGATTATACAGATTTTATAAACAATTGTTTATTATTCCTTTTGAAATATTTCTTAATCATATCGTTTCAACTAAACTTTCACAACTGGTCTTCGCTGTCACTACATTCATATGATTCATCAAAAAATACATATTTTGCAGTTTTCTCGGGGTCATGCATATTTTCACATTTAGTCAGCTTACACGCACTGGTACATTTCAACGGATTCATCATACAAGTGCATGATGGTAGTTGGCATGACCTTGCACAAGAAGAACTCAAAAGTTCCAAAACTGCTTCAGGTGCGGGTGCTCCCGTCATCCAGTATTCCATCATTGATCTTCTTCTTCTGGAACTTGAGGATAATTTTCCACACATCGCTTCCAAATTGCAGGTTGATAGTTTGCGCACATAGAATGTAGGCAAAGACGGTCTCATGGAGGAAGTTGTGTTGATTCAACATCACCTTGCCTACTTCGGAAAATTTGGTCAGGTATACTCTCTGTTTTGGTATTTCTTGAATACAACTTTTGGATCAAATAGTGGTCATTGTTAGATAATGCGAACGGGCTTCCCAGCAATGAAAACAATGAAATAAATTAGGAGGAACCAAAGTCTTTGTTTAAGTTATAACGGATTTTTTTTGTGGATTCTTTTATTTCATTAACATTATCTTTCAACTACTGGATTAATTTTGATAGTAAGTACTTTTGCGATTCAACTCGTGGGTTCAAAAATATATCTTCCCGAATAAAACCATATAACTATTTATATGCCATTTTTTCCGCTTCACCATATTCATCTCTATTTTTAGGTTTATCTGGTCTCAGTCTGGTATAGGCAAGGTAACAAAATTTATGATAGCATGCTTCTGCAGCAACGATATCCCTTGATGTGATTGCAATTATGTTTGTATCGACCCTCTCAATTGCAATCTCCCGCAGTTTCTTATCAATTCTCAGTTCAACAACTTGAGTAAGTGTTTCGCTTGTCCCACTCTCTTTATTATATTTGCTTTCTTTGTCACAGAAAACACAAGTCTTCACGTTTAGAGCTTCTTTATCAGGAACTGTCCGTTTTAAACACTTCTCAGCCTGCCTTAAGGAACTAGGACTTTCAGATGACGCATGGGAAGATGAAGTTTCTCTTCTAATTTTCTTAAAGTTTTGATGTTTGTAAAATTGGCTCGACAATGGCGATGAAATTTTACAGTTGCTAACAATTCATCAGATATATCAACAGTTTTTTGATTGGTTCAAAATTTCTTACTACTGCAGCATTTTACAAACGGTCTAAGAGTGTCTGTGTTTTGATGGATGTACTTCATTAGGTGATGCTAATTCCACACATATAATGCACGTCTCTGATCTCTATTCCGTGTTTACTACAAATTTTTCTTTCTTTCACACACTCATCACACTCAAATGTAATTTTATCCAAAGCTCACTTTAAATTCGATTATGAAATTGGCCCATACTGTTATTCTTATCACACGGCATTGTTCCAGGGCACATTGTCCAAACACACAAGTGTAATACACCAAATTAAACCTAATCGTTTATGCTACAATATTTGTTGGAAACATTTTTTCTGAAACGCCTATGTTGTAAGAAAACTTACGATAAACAAGCAAATTATCTGTAAAAACTAATATATTCACTAATTCGCGATTTACTAATTAACGGTTGCTTATATCGAAAAAATTAATGGGAACTTACAAAATTTTCATAATTTAAGCTGTCATTTAAAAAGAACAATGAAATCGGACAATACCTTACAAAGATACTATTGTTTTTTTAAACGTTTACGACTCAGTCTGCAATACTTTGTCTTCTTAACAAACTCTATGACAATTTAGATAAAAATAAAAAATGTTTTGGAGTTTTTATGGATCTGAGTAAAGCATTTGATTTGGTGAATCATGCTTTACTCTTACGAAAATTAAATAAATATGGATTTCGAGCCCAACTTGGTGAGTGGCTAGAGTCCTACCTCTCTAATCGTTCTCAGTTAACAGAAATTGGAAACTCCGGAAGATTACCTGTATCCCGCGGCGTCCCTCAAGGCTCGATCCTAGACCCTTACTTTTTATACTTTTTATAAATGACGTGCCGGATGTAATAAACTCATGTCTCCTAGTAATGTATACAGATGACAGCTCATTTTTAAATGTAAATGAAAATATAAATAATCTCACAATTGACACACAGAATAAAATTAACCTATTTGTTTCTAAACTTGAAAATGAAAAATTAATTCTAAATAGCGATAAAACGGTGTTCATTCATTTTACTCCTAGACTAATTAGTTCAATGAGAGTTATCTATTAAAAATCCATGGAAAATCATTAGAACAAGTTTCATCTACAAAATTCTTAGGTGTACACATAGACAATGCTCTAAATTGGGAAACTCATATAAATATATTGTGTAAAAAATTGTCTCCAGTCTGTTTTGCCGTGTACAGGTTGAGAAATATTACAAATAGGACTGTTATGTATCCTACTACTATGCGCAATTTTACTCAAGAATTTCGTATGGCATTGTATTTTGGGGCTTCCTCTCACCACTTTGAGAGAGTTTTAAATTACAAAAGAAGGCAATAAGAAATATAATGGGAATCGGTATGCGCACTTATTGTAAAACTTATTTTAAGGAACTTAACTTACTACCGCTAGCTTGCATTTATATCTTAGAAATAGTTGTGTTTGTAAGGACCAATTTAAAAACATTTTTAAGAAACAATCACGGCCATTAATATTATACTAGAAGACAGAATAATCTATTGACTCCTAGTCACTACCTATCATTGTACGAGAGAAGTCCCACATACAGTGGAGTAAAATTATACAATAAGCTTCCAGGATGTATTAAATAAGTTAGTAGTATAAAAATATTTCGCAGACAAGTAAAAAAATTGTTGCTGAAATATGTATTTTATGCAGTCAATGATTTTTTGCAACACTCGTTTGAATAATAATTCTCACATATTTGTACATTATATTAATATAAGTATGTAAACATCTTTTTGTAAATTCTATTTTATCTGAGCTCGACATGCTACCTATTATAATTAATTTTGAATGTTAATTTATTACTCTACTGAGTTGTAAATATTCTAAATGTATATGTTAGTATTTGTTTCTGTTTGCCTTCGTTTTTTATATTTACTGATGTGTTTATAGTTTCTTTTATTACTTATTGTACTTTGACGACTCCAGTACCTTATTGTATTTTGGTCTGATGGATAATAAATCATTTTTTTTTTCCGGTTTCCCGTTGCCGGACAGGGCTTCCGTGGCCTCCGACATCACACGGTAGCCGCGGCGGCTAATTCATTACTAGTGACTGTAAACACCTGAATCGTGTGCCCTAAGCAGACGAAGAGACCCCAAGATAACCGCCTTCTGCATCTGGCCTGCCAATCATTCTGCCGAATTCTGACAGGCCGGTATGATCTTTAATTCTGAGAGCAGCGAAGGCTTCATCCCTCCGAGTACGCCGATTATTAGGACGACCATCTTGACCGAGTAGTCTGGGTACAGCACTTGGAGCTCATACCGGAGATCACGATATTTGGTCCGTTTTTCCCCCCTCCTTCAAAGCGATGTTTGTCTCAGCAGGTGCTGAGAATTCGATGACAAACATCACTTTGTTCTGATGGTCGAGGAGGACTATGTCAGGCTTGTTGGCTTGAATTAGCCTGACGGTCGGGAACGAGTAGTTCCAATAAATTCGGCACCTCTCTTATTATTATTATTATTATATTCGCCATCTTGAATTGGCCCCATTTTTGTTAGCTGCCACTTTCAGATGGCAATCATAGTTTCTTGCTATCTCTGTACGCCCATATAGCAGTGGCTTAAAGGAAAATTAGTACCGCCAAATTATACCGAATACTTTAATTTGGCTAGTTGGCCCATATACTAATAGGGTTATCCGAAAGTCAATGGTTTAAAGTTGTTCAGAAGTAAGAGCGCTACCTCGTCTTTCATTTTTCTCACTGGCTTAACCACTTAACATTTGAAGAACACCGATACACAGTCTTGCGATTTCTTAATTCTGCTGTTGTATGGTGTTGTATATTTTTTATTTCTGTTTAATATCACTAATTGCTCCATCTGTGGCACAGGATTTGCTACTGGTCAAAATAAATTTGTTTCAAAAATTTCTTCAGAGTTTTGAGCATTTTATTTATTTTAATTACATCCAAGATGAAGAAAAAGTTCTGATTCAGAACGAGTACTAAGGTTTCAGTAAATATGACTATTTCCTATAACTTATTCATAATATAGCAGAGAATTTTCTGGAGAAGTATCAAGTAGAGCATTATGTTCACTTTTATTCATATGGCTATAATATCGCACTTGTCAGCTTTTATGTGGATAAAAGTCTGTTTGACTTGAATGGTCCCGTAGTACTACCTGAGACGAACATAGACAGTTCCTGTGAAGTGTGCAGAAATTTTTTTTGTTATTTCAAAATTATTCTTATTTTAGTACACTATAAGTGTTAAGTTTTTGGATATTAATAAATATGTAAAAGAAACATGTCAGAAATTAGAAATTGTTTTAAGAGCAGTTTATTTTACTATTCAATGTTTTACCGTTAACTTTTTCTTTTTTGAAGCATCTGAACATCTTTTATGCCTTGTTATTCTGGAGCTATCTTTGCCTCGCGGCTAGTAGATTTGGGTTGGCTCATCGTAAATGAATATTTTTCTTCGAATACAAATAATTTTTTTGCATGTTGTAATTTTTATTACACGTCCTCTACTTTCAAGCAACTAGCGGCTCCTTCCACTTAGGCAATAAATACGATACGCTATTTTTGATGTGTTAATTTTCATAATAACAAAAACACTGAATATAAAGAAAGAATGGATGACACCAGACTTATTATTGCAGTACGTCTGAGAATCGAAGAATTTTATGCCACGACATATCTGATTCAAACGTAAGTACGTACTTCACTTGATACTACAAAAATATGTGGTCCATGCTGTTAAATTTTGAAATTGAAGTCTGAAATACACATAAAATATTTTACGATCGATTTTAGATTTCTGACCAACTTTTATGCTCAATAATGCCTCTAATACCTATTCAATCCTAATTCAATATGTGACATGATACATACTAGATACAAACTTCATACATAACACATATACAGACTAAAAGGCTGAAAAGCTGTCAAGCTGATGTTATCTATAACGTATGACATGTAATTTAAATTTATATACAGATGCATGCTCATCTAGTCGTATTCGAAGGTTTCATGTGGTATCGAAGATAAATTATTGTACTTCATAGTTGTGTTAGTTCAGTGGGTGTATTATCATTCCTGAAAGTACTGAAAGTGTAAAGTTAGACTATCCGAAGGAAAGTGGCAAATTAAATCCATCAGTTATACCAACAACGATATTTATTCAACAATAAAACATTAAAAGCAACAGAAATAAAATATCTTAGAATATAAAATCCCATAGCGCTTCAGAAGAATACCATGATAAAATGGTCGAATGGTCAAGCATTCAAAATAATTAATACGGAAGAAAGTCCGAAAACCAGCCTACAAATCATCATCAGTTCGATGAAAACTAAGAACTATGCTGTTTTTTCGTGAAAGGAGGGAAGGTACCGATTTCATGTTTTTTTTTTGTTTCCACATTGATCGTTTAGAAAATTTACCATAATGATTAGAATTTTATTCGTCTTTGATCATAAAATAGTGCATAAGTGTACACACGGTTGGTGGACTATAAAGGAACCTTTATATTATAATATACTTAGTTTTCACTGTTTTTCGTAATTATTGATTGTCAACCACTCATTAGGGGTGGTTTTCTATTGCGCATAGTGCAGTGAGGTTCTTCTTCGTTATTCTAGCATTATTTTGTTGCAATTATTAATAAAATCAGTTATAATAATTGTTTTATTTTTTTTAAATATTTACTATACATACAGGGTGTTCCTTAATGACATGCTAATGTTTCAGGGTGTGATTTCTTAGGTCATTTTATAATAATAATAATAACTTTATTGAAAGTAGGCAAGCCTAATGTACACATAACAATATATATTAAAAAGATCTTCATAACATATTAACAGATTTGGTATGTCATATCACTATAATAATAAACTATAATAAACCAATAGTAAACTAAACTAATAAAATATAATAATAAAATACTAAAAAAAGTTGGTAACAGGAAACATTGATATTTTTATTCTAACCTAATTTGTACTTAATAATAAAAAGATCTTTATAACATATTAACAGATTTGGTATGTCATATCACTATAATAATAAACTATACTAATAAAATATAATAATAAAACATTAAAAAAAGTTGAATAATAATTAACTATATCCTTCACTTTGCACGTCTGATTTTAAAATAAGTACACTAGAACTTAGAATTAATAACAGAAAAAGATATGAAGTAGAATTTAAACTTATTAAAATTTATTCCCCCAAAATGTTTAGAATCTCATTTTTAAAACTAGACAAGCTATTTGTTGATTTTACATTATCGGGCAACTTATTATAACTGTCCAAACTTTTAAAAAATAGAGAGTTCATACAGAACCTGGAATTTGTTCTTTCAATATGAAAGTTATGGTTGGATCTCGTACCATAATTATGTATTTGATTATTGGGTATAAGGAAATTTCTGAAGTAATCCGCTTTGTCATTTTATAAATAAAAACCATCGTAAGATAAAATAGCCTTTTATTAACTGACAACCACTGTAATGGATTGAGCATGTATTCTATGGGTGTGCACCGGCTGCATTTCAGAATTATTCTCATACCTCTATCCTGTAGTTGAGATATTTTATTTTGATTGAACAAAAACATAACGGAGGCACAATAGTCAAAATGTGGCTGTATAATACAATTAAAACATGTAAGTCGCGCAAACAATGATAGATCATTAAAAATTCCTGAAAGGAAATAGAGTTTTTTTGAAATTTTTTTAATGACATAGTTGTTAAGTGGCAATTTGTTATCGATAATGAAGCCAAGGTATTTTATTTCATTTACAAGTTCAATCTCAACATCGTCAATTCTTAGTTTAAGAGTATCAAGGTCAAGACGTTTATATTTATAGGAAGTTGTGATGATCATTGCTTTAGTCTTACTTGAGTTGAGTTTTAATTTGTTGTTTCTAAGATAATTTTCAGTATTTCTTAGAGAGATATTTGTTGACTGAACAACCTGGGCCAAGTTCTCACCAGTTACATATAGTGACGTATCATCGGAAAACAAATTTAGTTCATGAATTCCAGGAATGTAATAATTTATATCATTAAGATAAATAATAAACAAGAGCGGACCTGAGACGTTTCCCTGTGGTACCGAGTCGTTATTGATTTCATCAGCTATAGTTATATTAATTAATAATACCATAGTATATGAGCTTATTAATCAAAATGTTTCTATCCATTGTTTCAAAAGCTCGCTTGAAATCTAAAAATACAGACACAATAAATTCATTTTCATCTAAGACTTTTTTCCAATGAGACAATGTGAGTTGAATTTCCGTTTCACACGAGTGTTTTTTACGAAAACCCGATTGGCATCCTAGAAAAAGATTATGTGAGTCAAAGTATTCCAAAAGTTGCTCACGAACTGCCAATTCAAGAACTTCCTCTAAAGTTGGTAACGTGTTAATCGGTCTAAAATTACATACTTCTATGGTATTACTGATTTTTGGAATAGGTATTACTGTACTCGTTTTGAATAAATTAGGAAATTCCCCTTTAGATAGAGACGTGTTCACAAAATTAAGAATAACATGCCAGAATATATCAAAAGTCTCTTTAAGGAATTTGCTGTTTTTAACCTCTAATTTATTAATTTTATTGTCAGGTGAAAAAACAATGTTCCGAAGTTGTTCCATGGTTAACATTTTAAAATTAGAAAAATTAGAATCAATGATTTCATAATCATTTTGAGGAAACCAATGATATTCAACATCTATACTATTTGAAATATCACAAATACTCCACAAAATATTCATTAAAGTTAGCGGCAATCAGAGCTGGGAGTAATTAATTACTAAAGTAATTAAATTACTAATTTAAATACTTTTTTTAAAAAAGTAATTGTAATTGAATTACATTTTTCAAAGCAGTAATTGTACTTAAAAATTATTAATTCCTCAAGCGATACTTTGAAAATACCTTTTCAGAGTAATTAATTACTGATAGAAATTACTTCATGTAATTTAAATTACTTCAAGTCATTTAAATTACTTCAAATAATTTAAATTATTTCAAGTAATTTAAATTACTTCAAGTAATTTGAATTACTTCAAGTAATTTAAATTACTTCTCAATAATTTCAAATCTCTAAAATAATTTGAATACCGTAGAGTTGAATTGTTTTACCGTAATTAAATTAAAATTAAATAGGGTGTTTAAATTACTTTAGATTAAAAGGAAACATTAACATATAATATTATTCATATTTCATAGTTTGAGTCATTTTACTTCCACATCCAGTGGAAGTAAGTATAGTAACGCAAAAAAAAAATTATAATTTTTTATTGTTCAAATAGGCTTAGAATGTCATGAAACGTCGAGATTTTAAGTTTGAGCAAAAAAAATGTCTGTCTGTAGGTCTGTCTGTCTGTCTATCTCTAACTTTTTTTGTGCGCATATTTACTCTGCAACTATTGAAGATACTGACTTGAAATTTGGTAAACGCATGTACTTTAAGATGGGCGGGTGCGGTGAACATAATTCGACAATTTTTTCTACATCCCTGAACCGGTTAACAAAACTTTTGTTGGGCTTTTAGGGACAACTTTATAGAATGGTACTAGACTATTGAAAACTAAAGGAATTTTTTTTTCTCGTGCGAAAATCAAAAATTTTTTTTATTGATTTCAATGGTCTGGTATCATTCTATCATGTTTTCTCTAAAGGCTTATCAAATCGTTCAGGAATATACAGTGTGTGCTATTTAAGAACGCAACACCCCGTTATTTTGGAACGCGTTGACCGATTTAAATTTTTTGGGATATAGTGCTCGAAGAGCTTTATCTGACTGTTTTGAAAAATTTGTAATTTTCATATTTTCAAGGCCTACTAAGCTCCTCTAAATGGGTCGAAATTTCGAAATCGACTATTAGGCAATCTTTTATCGGCAAATTGGATAGCGTATTCGATTCGCAGTTGTCTCAAATACGTCTATACAAAATTTTAACTCGATACCTCATATAGGGTGTTTGTTATTCAATAGCCAAATTTAAAATTTCGACTGGCCCTGTATAAAAGTCAGTTAGGTTTACTAAAGAGGTAAAGGAGTCATTCGAATTAAGGCGCTAAATGAGGAAGAAAAAAAGAAAAAAACCGCTGCCCAAGGAATCACTACTTCTACATCTAGATTCTCTATCCAAGTCACTCACAACGAAAAAACTTTGTATGTGAAAATAATTGTTTATGGAACTTTAATAATATAATATTTGAAATCCTCTACCCCAAAAACCCATAAAACGATGCCCCACATCGGTAGTGGGGTGGGCGTGGTGATAGGGGGGTGGTAGTGGGGGGGTGGATGAAGTAAAAAAATATTTTGAGGTTTCTGGTTCCTGTACATGCACTAAATCACATTTTTTTTCATCCCCTTTAATAAGTAGGTGGGGGTGGTAATGGGGGTGGCTAATGCCAAAAATTTTTTTGAGACCTCAGCTTCTCTTGTATATACTAAATACCAATTTCATGGACTGTCACCTGCTTGATTTATCCATTTACCCCAAATTTACCCCAATTTACCCCCCAACTCTTCGACGGAACAAGATGAAAATATAATCTAGTTCTAGATCTCGTTAAAGTACATATGTGTATCAAATTTCAAGTCAATATCTTAAACGGTTCCAGAGTAAACGTGCGCACAAAAAAAGTTACAGACAGGCCGACAGACAGACAAACCGACAGACAGACAGACAGAAATTTTTTTTCGCTCAAACTTAAAATCTCGACGTTTCATGACATTTTAAGCCTATTTGGACAATAAAAATTTTTAAAATTTTTATATGAGGTATCGAGCTAAAATTTTGTATAGAGGTATTTGAGATAACTGCGAATCGAATACGCTATCCAATTTGCCGACAAAAAATTGTCTAATAGTCGATCTCGAAATTTCGACCCATTTAGAGGAGCTCTTAGTAGGCCTTGAAAATGTGAAAATTACAAATTTTTCAAAATAGTCAAATAAAGCTCATCCCAAAAAAAAAAAATTTAAAATCGGTCAACGCGTTCCAAAATGAGGGGTGTTGCGGTCTTAAATAGCACACACTGTAGAAGAAATTGTTGAACTATAAAATCGTTTTCTTAAGCACGGGACCGCCACCCTTAATGAGATCTGGAATTATATTATATTTTGATCTTATTCCGTTGAAGCGTTGGGGGATAAATTGGGGTAAATAGGTAAATCAAGCAAGTGAGAGTCCATAAAATTGGTATTTAGAATATATAAGAGAAGCTAAGGCCTCAAAAAATGTTTTGGCATTAGCCACCCCCATTACCACGTCCACCCCATTATTAAAGAGGGTGAAAAAATAAAATTGTGATTTAGTTATTATTATTTCCACATACAAATTTTTTTTCGTTGTGAGAGAATTAGATAGAAAATTTTATACCAAACATTATTAGCCAATCGGACAATTTATTTTGTCATTGTTGCTATGACAACCATCAAATTTTTTGGAAATCTTACTTTCCCATGAGCACCTACCATGTGATTAATAAGTGGAAATTTCCCTGGTTTGACAGCAATGATTAGATAATGGTGTTTATATTATGAAAAATATTTTTATATTTATTTTAAATTAAATTAGTACAATTTTAGTTTACTATGTTTCCTTACATCATTAACTAATTCCAAATGCTTTAAAAATTCCACTTGTATATCTTCCTCAGAAAATAAAGCACAGAGCCGTTTTATGACATATTTCAAGACACTTGTGATTCCATGGCTAACTATTAGCGATTTTTTTAGGGGATATTATTTGTCACCACTTTAAATCACAGCAAATATCATTTCATCTTGGTTTCCCTTTACTGCAGTATAAAGATTGCATACGAAATAAATTATTATGATTAATATTAATTCGTTATATTATTTTTATGCGACTAGAGCGTAGGAAATATAAGAAATAAGTATACTAAACTTGTTTTAATTTTACTTCACTCTCATTATTCCATATTTTATCTACTATTAAATATTTCATTTTACTAAGATATGAGGAAACCACATAAAAAAATAAAAACCAAAAAATTAATCTAACACCAGCACCAGTCTACAAGATTTTGCAAACATTTCTGAAGTTTTTTTTTGTCAAGTAATTTTGGTCTAAAATTTTCTTACCGAATATCCCTCGCTCTTGAATTAAAAATCTGGAAATTTTTTCTCGCTCACGGATTTTTTAAAGAAAATTTTCAAGATTTTCAAAAAATTCGGACCTCAAAAAAATTTCCGGAAATAATTCAAGCACTAGGGAGATTGCAAGTGAAAATCAGTATCTGGAAGTAGTGATTTCTTGGGCAGCGGTTTTTATATTTGTTTTTAGTTCATTCCTTTGTGATTACTGTCTTTACTGATTACTAAAAAATTTAGATATATCTTCCTTTTGTATTATTCAGTATTTGTATATGTTTATAATTATTGTACACTAACAAATGATCCTAAATTTACTAAACATCTCCCATTTCCATTATAGCAAATTTAGAAGGTGTAGAGTAATTATAAAAGTAATTTATTTATTCAATTACCATTACCAAATAATTAGTAATTTAATTACATTTTTTTAACAGTAATTTAATTACATGGTAATCAAATTACTTTTTAACATTAGTAATTTGTAATTTGTAATTAATTACTTTTTCAAAGTAATTTGCCCAGGTCTGGCGGCAATATCAAGTTCACCCATGCACACCTTGAACTGGTCATTGCTATTGAATAGAATTTGGTTAAAACTATAGCATTCAACCGGTTTAATGATCGTTTTTAAATTTTTCCACATTTTTTTACTATCGTGTTTATATATATATTAATCTGTTGCTCATAATACGTTTTTTTCTTATTTTTTAACATATCTACATATTGATTTCGTTCCGTCTTATAAATCTGCCAATTTAGCTCTTAATCCAAGTCATAACTTCTTTTAAAATGCTTATATGCAATATCCCTTTGCCTAGCTTTGATTCTTAATTCGTTGTCATAAAATGGAATCTGATTACTTTTTATTTCTAAACTATATTGAGGAGCTATCCTATCAGCGATTTCTTTAATATTAACAATAATGTTATCCACTGAATCTAACAGCCACTCACAGGATAATATTTCCATATTAAATTGAGTTCTCGTCTGAATACATTCTACAGGATTATTAATTGACTTACGTAATATATTTACAGATATAACTGAATGATCAGTTATTCTAGGACAATCATGAACAAGGGATTTGATATTATCACAGTTTGTTACAACGTAATCAATTAGAGTATTACTAATATTTGTAGATCGTGTGTAATTCTGTACAATTTGATCGAGACCCATATACGTCAAATAAATTCTTTAGTTTTTTTTCTATAGAAGTCATCGCTATTCATAAAGTCAATATTGAAATCACCCAACAGAATAATGTTTTTATTGCAATAGTGATTTTCCAGTATCTCTTCAAGTTTATCCAAAAAAAGGACTGGACCCGCTGAAGGCGAACGATACACTCCTCCTACTACCAAGTAACGATTACACAGTCTAACTTCTACAAACTGAAACCAATAGTTATTGTCCATTGAAAAATATTTTTTACATTTGAATTCAATATGTTCCTTGATAAAAATTAACACTCCACCAGTATGTCTACTGTTACTGTCACATCTTATCATATTATAATTAGCTATATAAAACTCAGCATTCTCAATATCTTTGGTTTGTCTTGATTCACTCAAAATTAGTATAGTTGGGGAGTAACAAATTATATCAGCTAATACTTGTGTTTTATGAACTAAGAAACTTTGTACATTTACATATATAATATCATCATTTAGCTTGAGACAATTTCTAATATCTCCATGGCTTTGCACATTAGGCTCTTTTAGTTTTTTGCATATCTGTCTACAGGCACTATTGTAGGTACAGAGTTTATGTATTTTATAGACTTTGTATTATCACCCCCCGCTATTAATGCATTTAGTGCAGCTTTCACGGCTTTATAATATTCCCTTTTATTTGCTGGACAGTCTGATCCCCAAAGATTTGTAAATTAGGAATGTTAATTTTTTTACGGTTTATAAAAATCTCTTTAGCATCAGCAGTTCTATTAAAATAGACTTTTAACGGCCTATTTTTTTCTGAGTTATATTTTCCCAATCGGAAAACCTTAAAATTATTGTCAGATAGCTTGATGCTTTCCAGTACTTTCTTTATTGTTTGAGCAATTCTTTCATTCCGATCAGCTTTCGATGATTCCTTTACGTTTAACACAATGATATTTTTTTAACCTATTTTACGTTGTTCCATCTCTGCAATACAGTTTTCAAATTGGACCGGCGCATTTTGCAGTTTAGTGGAAATTTGAGTTTCTTTTTTACCACAAATTTCGTTGATTTTATGCTCAAGTGTCTCAACCTTTTTAAGAAGAATAGGTACCAATTTGAACCTTGTTCACATTCTTCACAATAAGCCTTCTAAAGAAGAAATATGAGCATATATCCCCAACAGCCCAAACTTGTTCTTCTTTTAATATCCCAGAAAGTAATTTAGATATTATTAGTTCTTGATTAAAACAATTGAATTCAAATTGAAATTGATTATTATTAACATTGATAATGATGAATTTTGTTTTATAAAAATTGTTGGAAATGGCCAACTTTACTTAATGGGCATGCTGCCGCCCGTATTCTCATCGAATTGCGCACTCGTTCAAATATTCCAGGCGTATTCCGTATTGTTTCACCCGAGGCAACTATTCGCTCTCTTAAATCTTTTAGTGTAAATGGGAACTTCATACACCAGGGTTTTAGAATAACCCCACAAAAAGAAATCCAAAGTATTAAGATCGGGAGATCTTGCTGTCCATTGCTGAATTCCTCCGCGACCTTCTAGCGATTAGGATAAACCACATGTAAATGGTCGCGAACAATTACAATGAAATGAACCGGAGCTCCATCTGTATATGTGTTATGTATGAAGATGATTTCTTAACGCAATTGGTAGGATTGTCCAATAAGGCGTCTTGGCAGAAAAAAAAGACCTATAAGATTATTACCAATAATTCTTACCCATACATTAACCGAAAATTGCTCTTTGAAATGGATTTTTCTTTTGTTATTTTCCTGTGTGATAGCGTGAACATCCATGCCCCTTTAACTTCTGCTCTCCTAATTATTTAAAGCAAATTGCACTATAAAATAAATGCATTTAAGATATAGGAAAATTGCTATACAAATAAAAAGCAGGAAATTGTCTGAAGTCTCTTGGCCTATCATCGGCCACCAAAGCGCATCATAGTGGAAGTAAGGAGTCCGCCCTTGGGGGTGAGACCTACCTTGTCAGGGGGTGTAAAATTGCTTTTTTTTTTGCTAAAGACGTTTACTCCCCGTTTTCGAGGACGTTGAACAAGAAAAAAATGGTTATACGCTGGTTCGACCCTTCCGTGTATCCTCGAGGTATCCGTAGTCAGAGGATGAAGACGATGAACCAAGCATAGAAACAGACGAATCCGATAATAGTTATGATAGTGCTGTAAACTTCCTAAATTTTATACCCAAAATGTATATTTCCGATTATGAGCTATGAAATAGATTTATAACTTTGCACAATTTTGCATACTTTCCGACTCCTTCCACTATCACGCTTATAGTCCAATAATTATAAAAGTTTCCATCACCAAAAATTTTATCTGAGATTTTCCTTCAGTAACTGTTAGTGTTATACATCACAAAACCACAAAAATCCGTTCTGGCAACCCCCAAAAACCACCCGGTGAAAAAAGCCTTATTTTACTGATAACTCGTTAACTGTTGAAGATATAAAAAAATTGCTGATCATAAAAAAGAAAGCTTGACCAATTTCCTAAAGAAAAAGTACTATTGTAATTTTGTTATATATGAAATGGTTTTCAAGAAAATCGATATTGAAAAAAATTCCAAAATTTGTATTTTTAATGCGCGCGAATTTTCGTTTATTTGAAATTTTTTGCTCGCGGCCTTTAGAAAAAATTGAATTGCTCGAAAACCATACAAGCTAGGAAGAAAAATCAAAATGGGTTTTAAAGGGGATATAAAATAATCTCCTGTGTTGCCATTTTTGATGGCTATTTATATTTATTAGTATATAAAAATAACAATATAATATAGTTATCTCTTAATTTTTTGCAACTCTAACTATTCGCAGGCCCATAAAAAATAACTGACTTTAATATAAGTTATAAATGCATTATCTTTTAGTTCAAGGTAGTACTTCAATGCTGAAAAAGCTAGGAATAAAAATATTCACATTCACAAATTTACCAGCATGTTGAAGTTAGCCAAATTTTGGCCAATTTTTTATTGCTTCCTAAAAATAAAAAAAAAAAGACACAAACATCTTGAAAATTTAGCTCAAAAAATTATTCAATAAAATGGAGGAAATTGAAAAGAGAGGAAAAACGGCCAAACTTTGGATTACCTATATGGAAATGATTATATTGGCAAAATCAAAATAAAAAATTGGCCAAAATTTGGCTAATTTCAACATGGTGGTAAATTTGTAAATGTGAATATTTTTATTCCTAACTTTTTCTGCATTGAAGTACTACCTTGAACTAAAAGATAATGCATTTATAACTTATATTAAAGTCAGTTATTTTTTATGGGCCTGCGAATAGTTAGAGTTGCAAAAAATTAAGAGATAACTATATTATATTGTTATTTTTATATACTAATAAATATAAATAGCCATCAAAAATGGCAACACAGGAGATTATTTTATATCCCCTTTAAAACCCATTTTGATTTTTCTTCCTAAAACATAATGCATTTATAACTTATATTAAAATCGGTTATTTTTTATGGGTCTGTAAATAGTTAGAGACGCAAAAAATTAAGAGATAACTATATTATATTGTTATTTTTATATAATAATAAATATCAATAGCCATGAAAAATGGCAACATAGTAGTAGTATTTTATATCCCCTTTAAAACCCATTTTGAATTTTCTTCCTAGCTTGTATAGTTTTCGAGCAATTCAATTTTTTCTATAGGCCGCGCGCAATAAATTTCAAATAAACGAAAATTCGCGTGCATTAAAAATACAAATTTTGGAATTTTTTTCAATATCGATTTTCTGGAAAACCATGGCATATACAATGAACAATCACTTAAATTTGTTTAAATAAAACACACCCTTTACTGTTGTACTTCACTCTGCTATCATATATAGACTGACTGCCTGGTCCTAATCCTCGTCCTGAGTCAGCAGTTATATCATAACAGCTCGAATGTTTTTATAATAAGAAATCACATACACCAATGAGTAGTAGTACACTACATCCAACAAAAATACAATAGGACTTTTTTTATGATATTAGCCAAGCTTTCTTTTTATGATGAGTAATTTTTTTTATATCGTCAACGGTTAACGAGTTATCAGTAAAATAAGACTTTTTTCACCGAATGGGTGGTTTTTTGGGGTTGCGCGGCACTCTCAGAACGGATTTTTGTGGTTTTGAGATGTATAACCACCCCTCCACTAACAGTTACTGAAGGAAAATCTCTGCTGTATTTTTAACTTTATCGACTGTACTATTATTCGCGTTGTTACATTGTTGTACATTTATATTTTACACTAAATGAGATATGACTTAAAATCCCCTTTGAAGTTGTATATACAGATAATATAAATAGATTTAAATGATAATGATCCTCCACTGTTTATGGAGGAACAGATAGATATTGACCGGTCTACCTTATTCCAAGACCCCCAATTTTCAAGTAACAGGTTAGTTATTTGTGTATTTTTATCGTTTTATAAGAAATTATAGTTTGGAAATTTTTCAATAAAGGCGGAGAGCGAATAGGAAATCTTGTTATGCATTATTCCCACGTTTCCTTAAAAATATTATAAGCCAACCGTGGCTTTTATTTGCTTACATTTATGCAAAGTAAATTTGAGTTTGTGTGGAATTTTACGACGCGTGAAATAACTTGGACATTCAGAATCGCAACAAGCTATTTCGAACGGAGTTTTGTTATTTCAGGGAGCACAACCGACCTTATTTTTAAAATATTCAAAGCTGGCGAATGTGCATTTGCCTAGGAAAAATTCCTAAAAATACCCTGACTTTGCCTTTTTAAATGGTTGATTACCTTACAGGATCGGCGTTAGAATGAAATAGCTTTAGTAAAAAATGGGAAATAATAATGAATTTGCATTGCTGAAATTACTAACATTTGCAGCAAATTGGAAGATAAGCCAGGAATTAAAAAAATATACTGCCAAGAATTTCTTTTTTTTGTACATACTTTTTGAACTATATTACAGAAACAGCAAAAAAACTAATTTATTAAAATAATCGAGTAGAAGTTATAATTTATGAAAAAAATTACACAGGCACATAAAATAAAAAATTGGTCTTTTTCTGGTACTCCATTGGATAACCTATATGTATTTCGACGTGCTGAATACGAATCAGATGTCCGTTTAGCTCCATTGGCCACCATTTTTTTGTATATCGAAAATTAACAAAAAAAACCTCATAATTTAGGTTATTTTCGCGATTTACTAAAAAACCGCTGCCCAGGGAATCACTACTTCCACATCTAGATTTTCTGTCCAAGTCACTCACAACGAAAAAATTTTGTATGTGGAAATAATTGTTTACGGAACTTTAATAATATAATATTTCCCCAAAAACCCATAAAACGATACCCCACATCGGTAGTGGGGTGGGGGTGGTGATAGGGAGTGGCAGTGGGGGTGGATGAAGTAAAAAAAATATTTTGAGGTTTCTGGTTCTTGTATACACACTAAATCACAAATTTTTTTCATCCCCTTTAATAATGGTAGGGGTGGTAATGGGGGTGGCTAATGCCAACATTTTTTTTGAGACCTTAGCTTCTCTTGTATATACTAAATATAATATTTTATGGACTCTTACCTGCTTGATTTACCTATTTACCCCAAATTTACCCCAATTTACCCCCCAACCCTTCGACGGAACAAGATGAAAATATAATATAGTTCTAGATCTCGTTGAAGTACATATGTGTACCAAATTTCAAGTCAATATCTCAAACGGTTCCAGAGTAAACGTGCGCACAAAAAAAAGTTACAGACCGACAGACCGACAGACCGACAGACCGACAGACAGACAGAAATTTTTTTTCGCTCAAACTTAAAATCTCGACGTTTTATGACATTCTAAGCCTATTTGAACAATAAAAATTTTTTGTCGTTACTATACTTCCACCGGATGTGGAAGTAAAATAATAGCTAAACGAATACCTTACTCGTATTCAGCATGTCGAAATGCATAGGAGTTGTCCAATGAAGCTCCAGAAACAGACCCTTTTTTGTGTGTGTGTGAGTCTGTGTATGACTATCACCGGATCCTCAGCCATTTTCTAGAAAATCGCGTACACAACAAAAAAGTTAAAAGTGATCTGTTTCTGGGACTCCATTGGCTAACCTCTATATATTTAGACCTGCTGAATACGAATCAGGTATCCGTTTATTATGTTTATTATGATTCTTTTTAAGGTTATTTTCGCGTTTACAAAAAATGGTGGCCAATGGAGCTAAACCGACACCTGATTCGTGTTCAGCACGTCGAAATACATATGGGTTGCTCAATGGAGTACCAGAAAAAGATCACTTTTTTTAATTTTGCGTACCTGTGTTATTAATTTGAATAGTTGTCTTGAAAATTTTTATATTTTAAGCCAATCAAGTTTTTTTGGAGTTGATAGTGAGATCTTCTATATTTACAATTATCTGTAACTACATTAGCTTCGTCAGATGCGATTGCAAGACTACTTACAATTAAAACTAGTGGACTTAAATACCTGAAAGTTTATGACCTGAGAAATAATTTATTCTATAGCCTAACCTAAATTAATAATCTATTACTGAAAATAAATTAAAATAAATTTAGAAGAGATGCATTATTTACGTCTGTTTGATCATTAAGTAAAATATTGAATTTTATGTATCTATTAATTTCTAACTTCTCAAGCAACGTGAATTTGGATGCTTTACTAGTTGTGTGAAGGATATCAAAACTATCGTAGAATGAGTGATTTTCTAATAGTAAATGGTTAGCAAATGTCGATGTATTCTTATTTTTCAAAAAACTACTTTTATGTTCTTCTATACGTATTTTAAGTTTTCTACCTGTTTGTCTAACATATATCTTAAGGCAAATTCCGCAAGTAAGCTTACATACTCCCGACATATCTTCTTTTTTGTTTCTGTCTTTATTGTTTTTGATATATGAACTTAAAGTATTATTATTCTTATAAGCTATATTCAGACCTTGCCTCTTTAAAAACAACGTAATTTTGTCAGTTGGCTCTCCAATATAAGTTAAACCAATAAATTTTGAATTGTTATCATCCAGCACAAGAAATATAGTTTTAATAAATAACACAGGTCAACATTTAGTTTAAAAAAATATACCGGACCCTACCTAGGTACCCAGGGGTTTTTGGGGTCGCTGATTTCGATGCCGAGGTCGGTTAAGCTCTATCACGTCAGGTTCAGGGTCATTTGAAGGTCAAACTATGAAGAGGTGGTTGAAAAAACTGAAAAAATTCACACTTGGGTTTTTGGGGTGGAATCCGGTGTTCGCTTACCCTTAAAAGGCATCTGGAGGTCATTTCAAGGTTAATTTGAGAAAAACAGAGGGAAAGCTGTCAAAAAATCAGAAAAAATTTATATATATGTTTTTTGGGTCACTGTGTCTGTATTCGATGCCGGTTGACCTCTACCACGTCAGTCTTAAGGTCATTTGAAGGTTAAACTAAGAAAAGGTGGTTAAAAAAATCTGAACAAATTCACACATAGGATTTTTGGGTCGCTGAGTTCGAATCCCTTAAAAGGCATTCGGAGGTCATTTCAAGGTTAATTTGAGAAAAACAGAGGGAAGCTGTCAGAAAATCTGAAAAAATTTAAGTACAGGTTTTTGGGTCGTTGAGTCTGCATCCGATACCGGTTGACTTCTACCACGTCAGTTTCAAGGTCATTCGAAGGTCAAACTAAGAAACGGTGGTTGAAAAATCTGAAAAAATTCACATATAGGTTTTTGGGGTCGCTGAGTCCGAATCCGGTTAAAAGGCATCCATGGGTCATTTAAAGGTCATTCTGAGGTCATTTCAAGCCGGCATTCGTCCGCCAGCTTTAGCTGCACATGAAGATTCTTCGACTATCTCAGTGCAAATATATTTAACTCAATGAATCACCTACTTATTTTTTTCCGTGAAAGTTGACGAGCTTATATTCACCACATAAATCCTGTGAAACGCAAAGACTGGCCTTTAGGTATAGTTGCAGAAGCAGAGCGAACATGATAGTAGAGAGTACCTTGAGTATTCGATAGATGGCGCTTGCCCACCGCAAGTGAACTGGGGCAAAAGGGGATATAAGTTCGGCGCGAATCACGGGCGTTGGCTCCACTCACTTGGAACTCAATCATGTCAGGATCAAAGTAATTTAATGGTTTTTTGAGGACTGTCAGATAGAAACATTTAGTCAGACAGGAAGATAGACAGAATTACCGACAGGAAGGCAGGATGTCAGATAGATGGACAGAGAGAAAATGCAGGCGGATGATAAATACAGACTAACAAGCAAACAAACGGGTGTGCAGGTATAAAGGCAGACAGATAAACAGACAATAAGTAGGTAGGTGAGCATTCGTATAAATTTTTTCCAATTCTTTCACCTGCTATTCTGACTTTAACCTTCAAACGACCTTCAACATGGGGTGATGGAGGTCAACCGACATCGGATTCGGACTCAGCGACCCCAAAAATCTATGTGTGAATTTTTTCAGATTTTTCCAACCACCTTTTCTTAGTTTGACCTTCAAATGACCTTGAACCCGACGTGATAGAGCTTAACCGACCTCGGTATCGGAATCAGCGACCCCAAAAACCCCTGGGTACCTAAGTAGAGTCCGGTGTATTTTTTCAAACTAAATATTGACCTGTGTAATTTCTGCACGTTATTATCTTTATGGATTTGTTCCTCCAAATTGTCTATAAAAATCTCTTCTAAAAAAAGGGCTTAAAAAGTTGTCCATAATTAAACCTTTTGTCCAGGTATAAATATTATTATTAAATTGAAAGTAATTTTGATTTAAGCATTCCGTTAGTAAATTTAATACATCCTGTTTTTCAGTTATGTTAACTTTATTTTTATGTAATAATTTTTCCACTAATTTGATGTCCTCCTAAATAATAAATAAATTAATTCAATAATTCAGGGATATATTAGATTATTCGATTAACCCACCACCCCTTTCAGCACATAATTTAATTCTATGTCGTAGTTCCTTAGGACCGTTCGATTTTTTTAAATATTTCCACATTATTAAGTTTTTTTGTTTAAACGCCGCCACTAACAAAAATGTAAAATTATCAAGTCGGGGATCTTTGGTGGTCATAAAACTAGATCATTTCTACCAGTTCGATTATCTCCAAATTTATTTACCCAGTTAACAACAATGTTAGAACAATGAGCTGGACTATGTTGAAAATACATGATTGCCAGTAATCAGTAGGTAACCCAATTAAACCATCGAGGAGAAACTATCTCGACATACAAAAGTTGTGTGCTGATTAGTTACTATTAAAAAATACTACTACTGTTATTCCATGATAAGTACACACTACACGTTTACCTTAATAAAATATTGACGACGATTCTAAATTCTAAAATGAAAAGGTTAGTTCATTGGAAAATAATATGTATGCTGATGAAAATTTCTGTTTCTCATTATTTCATTGTAACGGTTCACTTTTTAACCATTAATAAATTTCTGTTAAAATCTGCTATTTTATATTTTTATCAGTAAAAATTACTAACGATGCTTTCAAGGTATCCAGAATATGGTGCGTAAACAAACGCTTTGAAGGTCTAAATGTTAGAAATTCCTCCAATATGAGAGCATAAACATGACATAATGAATTGTGAGGGGATTGTACCAACGCGCACTTTGGTACCTACAAAATGACGAATTAATACGCTGGATTCACCTTTTCGATAGGCTTGATGTGATGGTATTTAATATACCTAAAATTGTGGTATAGTTTTGCATTTTGGCATATCTGCTGTTGATACCAATCTATAATTTATGTATTCGCCAGAATGCACAAATTATGGACGTTATTGTTCCAGAAGTTATTGTAAGTACAGAAATACTTATATTTCTCCAGTGTCTCAGCATTTGTATCGTATGTTTTGTGCGTTTTCGTTAATTGTGTAACTTTCGTGTCCATCCCGTGGTCTGACAACCAAACAAACTGTGTTCGCGAGTGCTTTGTCTTTGTTATTAAACAAAACATGTTTATTATTTGTAAACTTTTGTTGATGTTCTCTTCAAGTAATATGCTATGATGCATATTGTTTAATTTCTTTGTCTACATTTAGAGATTTGTATACCGATTTAATTATCAAACCATGTTGTTCGTTAGTACTATTTTGTGTAATGTTTTCGTAGAGTAATATTACGTTGACCAACTAATTATCTTTTGTTGTTAAAGTATACCTTTTAGTTTTGATGTAATGTTGCCATTTGCCGAGCATTATTGTTTTACATTTTTAAAGTACCATATACCATTACCTTTTTCATGTCAGTATGTCTCTCTGTATACCATTCATTTATAAAACTAAATATAAATTATTTGTAGAATATTATTATCGTCAACATATTTTTTTTGCCCTCATTCTCTATATATCTTTGCTCTACCAATCTTATATATATTTTTAATGTTGGGTTTTATTTCAAAACTATGCTACCATTGAAGGTTTTAACTTGGGAGTTATCCAGGTAAATAAAAAAGTAAAGTGTTTCTTTAATCTATGTAGTATCAGATTAATTAGTTTCTTCTTAATTTGTGATAAAGCAATAACATTTCCTTTATAAATATAAATGGGATTTAACCAGTTTTACCATAAACAAGAAAGAGATGTTCACTATCATCTTCTGTCTCCAAAGCATGATTAAAAATGAATTTACAGGCATACATTTTATGTTCCCTCAAAATTTGTGAGGTGTGATTTGCTGATATCTCAAGCGACCGTTTCCACAGGAAAGTTTTGAATTATCTTCTTCTGAATTTAAAACTAACAGAGAAGCAACATATCTTTCATCATTTTTATACTTTCTTTTTTTTTTAAATTGATTACGAAATTAGTTTTTAAAAATTTCTTGGCCACCTTACTATATATTCATATATTTTACGAGAAAACTAAGTAATACACAAAACAGCTTAAACGCTGTAATACATTTTGGCATTCATATTTAGCTTTGTGTGGCGACCACTTCAATCCACTGTAATAGTATGACACCTAGTTTCTGGTAACTTTAGGATTTTTCTCCAGTCCCTAATATAAAAAAAAAAAATAAAAAAGAGAAAAAAAAAAAACAAATCCCAGAGTCAACGCTATAATAAAATGCATCAGTATTTATTAACACTTTCAATGGTCGTCCCTAAAGTCCCCATCAACTATACTAGTAAAGTGCATTAATACGCTTATTGTGACTTCCGTGGGGGTTTCGTTGTTACAAGCTGAATTTGATATAAAATTAATGACGATGTACTGATGTTCCAAAATCTTAAAGACGTCAAAAAATGTCCTACTCAAAAGGTCATTATAATCAAAAAACGAGTTATTTCTTAGTGAATTAGGCGTCAAGATCATTCCTCTAGATTCTACCGTTTTTGAGGAAAAAAAATATATATAGGCAGATACAGGCAGTCCCTTTGAGGGGGGCAGGGGGAGCAGGCATGATTTTTCGAGGTGGGTCTGTTCGAAAATCTATTTATTTTGACTAGTTCTATTCGTGGTTAAAATGATTTGCTATTACTCAAAAGTAGAAATATCAAAACACCTAATTCACTAACAACTCGTTTTTTGATTATAATGACCTATTGATTAGGACATTTTTTGACGGCTTTGAGATTTTGAAACATCAGTATATCATCATTAATTTTATATCAAATTCAGCTTGTAACAACGAAACCTCCATAGAACTTATTTTTATGCGTATATCTGGGCACCGAGCACTAACAGGTATGGCAGTTGATTCCCGACAATTAAATAGTAAACTTTTATGGTTTTTCCGAAGAATACCATTATACACTATTTTTGAGGTATAGGCTTCTATTAAGCCAATTTGGTTTTTGGTAATATTTTTTAACTTTAAAGAGATTGTCGGCATTTTACCTCAGTTATTGAATAAACAGCACCGCACCCTTGTTTATTTATAATTAAATGTAAAGTGAAATGATGAACCCTTATTCGTAATTTTCACATGACATATCACAGTATACACCAATAGCGAAACTTTTTGAAGGTGTCTTTGATCTTTATGAGGCACCGATTCGTGACCTTCAAATAAAGTCTCCCTATCATGAGAACGTGGGTGGACCGATGAGTGGGAGAAAATTCACGCATCGGCAAACTGCACTGACAAAGATCGTATTAAGAAAGTCCCAAATGATATACATTTAGAAAGATGTCATGTTGCGAGAAAATGTATTGTTGTATGGAGGAATTCTTTGCCAGTTACAAGAAACAAAACTAATCAATTTTAGAACATATATTGAACGTAAAGTTTATACTGGTTGTAAAGTAAGTAGGTAATGTAAAGTAATCGATTCGTGAGGTGTCCTCGGAAATTTCATCTTTCTGCAACAACAAAATATATATGTACAGTGTGTCCCGCTTTTCATAAATCCACCTTAATATCGCAGTTATTAAAAATGCGATTTTCTTCAAATTAGGGTGGTAATTATATGTTGGAAAAATGAATTATTTGACATTTTCATTTTTCATTGGCGTGCGGTTTTAGAGGGTAAAAAGGGGTCGATTTTTCGGCAAAAGGATATTAGGGCTTATTTTAGACAAATTTTTCTATCATATTTAGATTTAGCATGTCCAAAAACCCCTTAATCCATATTCTCCATGATCTCAAAAACGGATTATGGCAGAAACGAAAAATTTATTAATTTCTTAATATATCAGTTATTAATAATGCGATGTTCTTCAAATTTGGGTGGTAATTATATGTTGGAAAAATGAAATATTTGGCATAGTAAAAATTTTCATTATTCATTGGCGTGCGGTTTTAGGAGGTAAAATAGGGTAGGTTTTTTTGCAAAAGGATATTAGGGCTTATTTTAGACAAATTTTTCTATCATATTTGAATTCAGCATGTCCAAAAACCCCTTAATCCATATTCTTCATGATCCCAAAAACGAATTATGGCAGAAACGAAATATTAATTAAATTCTTAAAAAACACTTTTTAATTTTGTGCTATAACAAACCTAAAAACAATTTTTTTTTTTTTATAAATTCTAGTCTCTTCAACATAACCACCTTCCAATGATACCACACCGTTTATCGTAAATGTTGCCTCGTCACTAAACATTATGTTCTTTAAAAAAATCTGTCGTTAAAATAGTTACCTTGTAACCATAGGCATTAATCAAAAGTGCTTTGAAAAACAAGTTTTTACTTGATATTTGATTCATAAGAATTGTCAAAAGTTAAATAGTGTTATTTAATTTATCAATCTTACTGATAATGGCAGAAAATCGGAGAGTAGTTCTTACAATTGAAGAAAAAGTTGAAATTATCCGCTTAATTGGTGATAATGAAAGATCTACGCATCAGGTTGCTCGAATATTTAATCAACGTTATCGTGACTGAGCACCAATTTGGCACAAAACCGTTGGTGATATCAACAAACTGTTTGGAAGAACCGGAGCCATTTTCAAGACAAGACGAAGAAGGTACAATTTAAATTTACGACAATATCAGACGACGAACGCATTTTAACAGAATTTCGGAACAATTCAAATGGTAGTATAAGGACAGTTGCGAGAACACTAAATTTAACCAAAAATAAAATATGGAGGTGTTTGAAACGCAGTAGGATTAGGGCTTTTAAACTAAAATTTTTGCATACTCTCTTAGAAGGTGATTTTGAACGGCGGTTTCAACTTTGCCCATAGTTGCAAGGTAACTAGAGATTTTTTTAAAGAACATACTGTTTAGTAACGAGGCAACATTTACGACGGTGTGGTTCAAAATTGTAGATATTGAGCAGCCGAAAATCTCAACTTTGTAATTAACTGCAAAAACCAATACAGTGAAAAAGTTAACGTGTGGTGTGGCATATTAAACGAACAAATTGTTAACCCCTGTTTTCTGGATAACCTCAACGCAGAAAATTTTCTAAATTTTTTACAAAATGATTTAGATGATTTTTTTTATGGAAATGCCTTTAGCATAGAGAGAAAATGTATACTTTCAGTTAGATGGTGCCCCGGCGCACAATTCTTTGATAGTTAGAAATTTTTTAAATGCAAATTTCCCTATGAAGTGGATAGGTAGAAATAGCCCTTCAGAACCGTGCCCCCCTAGATCGCCCTTGTGACTTTTTTCTATGGGGGTGCTTTAAGGTGCCCCTTATGATTATATGACCAGAAATTTTTTCTCACATTTTGGGGAGTGCCGGGCATAGTTTTATTTCAATGGATATAAAGATAGGTCCTACCAAATTGTAGCTCGATCGAACACTGTTAACCCGTCGCGCTTGGCGTCTAACGTAATGAGAATCTATGCGCAAGTGTATTCGCAATGCTTTTCTATCGCAGAATCCTCAGAACCTTCTAATTAGATGTGATCTTGTAGTATATCGAAGGAATACAAGAGACATAAAAAAATACCAATGAAAGACGGCAAATCACATAACCCGGATAGCTAGGAGTGACTGGAGAAAACGATTACAGAATTTTCTTAATTGACATTAAACAAGTAATTAATAAATGGCATCGATTATGTATGCATTCATCTGACCACGTATTTATTAAAATAATTATTACCACTTATATTCAGTAAGGTTTAGACAAATAATAATCACTGTAAAAATAATTTAAAGAAATATTTGCCCCACTTACACTCAATGCGCATTTGTTTACTGTCCGGCTACTGTTGTCGGTACTAAAAGGTACAGATTTTTTATGTCTTCTAGATCCCTTCGATCTACTTATCCTGCAGTATATAGTTGTGCCAGATATTATTCCAGATGCCACCGATGCTGAAATGGCTTCAGCGGTTTATGAAACGTTGGGAAATTGGAATTTAACAGAAAAGGTACAAGCATTTACTTTTGACATCACTGCTTCAAATAAGGGTAGAATTAAAGGCGCTTGAATGCTGTTAGAACAAAAACTTGAAAGAAATATATTGTTTTTAGTTGCCGTCACCTTGTTTTCGAAATTATTTTGGCAGCAGTTTTTGAAAAAAGCAAATTCACTATTTAAGGACCAGATATTCCATTATTTAAAAGGTTTAACAATAATTATTGGTCTAGAATCAACGTTCAAAATTTCGTTCCACCTGAAATCAAATCAATTTTTAGCTATCATACTGAAACTATTCTAGAAAGTATAAATGATGCAATTTCTAAAAAGTTTCCACGAAAAGACTATCATGAACTATTGAATCTCGTAATAATATTCCTAGGAGGCGTTCCTCCCGGTGAAATAAAATTTAGAAAGCCGGGTGGTTACCATATGGCCAGGTGGATAGCAAAAGCCATATATTCCTTAAAAATAATTTTATTTTGAACAGAATTCGATTTAATGAAAGGCGAGGAAAAATCACTTCGCCAAACAACAGGCTTCATTGTAAAATGCTGGATTTATGAGTCAGAAGCAATGTCTGCTCCACTAATTCTTGCGAGAATTAGATCAGTATAAAGAAATTGATAAAAATATCGCCGAAGTAGCTATTGGGAAAGTGAACCATTTGTATTATTGACTGATGAATGTGTCGCCTTCGCATTATTTGATGCCCCGAAAATACAAAATTAAAAATTGCACAAAAAATTTTAGAAAAAACAGTAAATGTAGAAGATGAAAATGAAATAGAAAATAATCTTAATAAATTGCCAATAAGGAAAGAAGACATTTCCAAATTTTTAAAGTTGTCTGATGAAGTTTTAATAAAATTACTTGGTAATAAGTCAATAGATTTATTCCACAGATTTAAAATAGACAATTTTTTACACTTGCATCCATCCGAATGGAAAAATTCTAATGAGTATAAATAAGGACAGCTAGTCATTGGAGAATTAAAATCAGTTCGCCGAACGGGGAATAAAGTTAATTCAAGATTTTAACGAAAAAGATACAAAATCCAAGGATCAAAAACAATTTTTATTGCAGGTGGCTCATTTTTTCATTGATATTTCCAAACTCTCTACAAGATTAATTTTCTAAATATATTTGTTCCTTTAGGTTTCATTTTAGACTGTCCTAATATTGGACAGGCAACCAAAGAAGTATTGCATAAAACTTTCGAAATGTAGAACTTTATAGATTATGGACTAGTTTTAAAAATTTGTATTCTCAAATCAAACAATAAATAAATTAATACCTGAACATGTATTTATGATTTCCAAAAAATAAACCAATTTTAAAAGATGATGTAGGGCTAAAAATAAAATAAAAGCAATAAAAAATTAATTTTTGATTTTTGAAAATTTTACTTATATTGCATTGAGCTAAAAATTGGTGGAGATTTTTTTTAAACATAATGGAACAAAATTGCGCCCGGCACTCCCCAAAAATTAAAACTTCAAAAATAAGGGGCACCCTAGGGTACTTGAAAAATAAAGTGTATGTTACTCGGCCGCGTAAGAGACAAGAGCTTTGCCGCAGGATTAGGCAAGCGTGTCAAGAAATTACTCCCCAAACTTTAAGAAAAGTGAATGAACGGTTAAGAAGGGTTATTGAAAAGTGTATTTTATTGGAAGGTGGTTATGTTGAAGAGACCAGATCTACCCTCACAGAATTATTATATTTTGTAAGCTAGTGCTTAAAGATTTATATACAGGGTGCACCAAATTAGATGGGATTTGAGGTTTTCTCTAAAACTATGACAGATAGTCAAAAACCAATATGGGTGTCGTGGGCTCGATTTTCGAGAAATAAACAATGGCGCAAAAAGCGATCGTCTATCTGATTTTATTGGAAATCAATACCATACCATACCAAATAATAGGTCCTCATTTTTTTCTTGGTAATTTGAATACCGAAAATTTTATTAACATTCTACGACAAAAAATAGAGCCCTCTGTAAACAATATCAAAAATTAATTTACCAACATGATGGCACCCTAGGTCATACGTCAAATGAAACACAAAATTATTTAAATGCTCAATTTGGAGAGGATCACTCAGGATTAATTTATCAATGTCTAGTTAGCTAAGTTAACTAAATTGATAATTAACCATTAATTTAGCTAACTGGACATTAATAAACAACAAAGTAATTTAGATATTGTGTAATTTTTAGGAAATAATGGTCCTATTTTGTGGCCAGCTAGATGTCACGATATAATCCTTGTCGACTTTTGGTTTGGAATTATTTAAAAAATATTATGTATTGAGAGCATTCTAATACGTTCATATAAAAGAATTGGAAAACAAAACTTTAGCTCAGTTTCGGACAATAACTGCTGTCATGATTGGAAATGCAACAGATGCCTTAAGGAGACGTTATCAAAAATGCATAGATGTCAATGGAAGGCAATTCGAACATTTATTGTAGTTTAGTTTTCCTATTTTTGCAAAATTATTTTGTTGTTAATAGTTTTCCATGGCCTCCTCACAAATATATTAAAGGGTCTCGCCGGTTAAGTATATGGAATTGGGCCCAACGGCTTATTGGGCCATTCATTCACACGAATGTTGCTTATGACCAGGAATGCTCAATAAAATATATAATAAACCTCTATCTCCTATATTAGCAGAGTTATGGGGGTAACAACCCTAACTTTAAAATTAAATTTTTTCAAAACTATTGAAATTAATTAATTGACATTAATAGGAGAGGAGAGAAAATAGCTTTATATTTTACATTTTTTTTTACATTCCTATTACGTCAGTATATAACTGTCAGTATATTATTTAACACTAACATAATTATCGTGTGTGAAAATTACTTCAAGGTCAAATTGCTTAAAAATATAAATCTAGGTAATGAACACAGGCACACAAAAAAAAATTAAATGCGAAGCCACTTAATTCCTAGTTATTTGGAAGCCAATAATCAAAAAAATATACTACTACTTTTAGCTTGGCTCTCAATTATTTTTTTTGCTTCAGAAGTATTGATTTTATTATAAACGACAATATGGTTAGGTCATTTTAATTAATCCATAGAAATATCTCCTCAGAAAAGGGGATTAGCGAAAAATGTTTCAGACAAAAGTTGTTCCATTCAGAGAGGGACATCTTTTGGGCAGAACAATTTTCCACCCCCCACCCGTGATAACGCAAGTAGCAAAATAAATTTTATAAAGGTTGTTAGAACTGCTATACAACATATTTTATAGAAACATGTAAATTATATAAGGCAGTTAAATACCATTGTACAATGTCTATACAACCAAAAAGGGCCCACTTTTATACAACCTTTTGGTACTATAAGAGTTCTATTAGAAAACCATACAATCACTATAAAACTATTTTACGCGATGATTATAAAACTGTCCTATAAGTATATCCTTAGGATTACTTATACAACATATTTACATATGCACTTGGCAACTGCTATAAAATTATTGTATAGTAATTGTATAAGTGAGTTATAATGTAGACGGTATCCCACTACCAAAAATGTATACAATCAGTTTGTTTTCTAGTGATGAAATTCAGAACAAAATTATTGCAAGAATGGTTATATAACGCAAATGTATAGTTATTATTTCGAATAACAACCTCAATAATGGCGCTCAAAATCCATTAAACATGGTAAAATCCCGTTAAACAATGTAATTAACACGCTAGTAGCAAGAAAATTCTCTTGTGCGGCGAAATTTTCTGACAAAATATGTATATATTTTTAGCAAAAAACTGAAGGGCCTCAGTTTAGCATACACGTTTGGTTTATTAAAAATTAAAAAAATATATTTTATTAAATTTAAAATGGTTGAATTTTCAGTTTAAACAAAATATTGATTAAATTGATAAGAAAATAATCTTTGCCATTCTGAAAAATTAATTATTAAGAGGCATTTTTACATTTCTATGAGAATTCTGCATAATGGCAGCAATTGATGAACCGCTAAATCCTTAAGTAAATATGGCGTAATATAATACGATAATTTTGTCCCATATGAAACGTTATACAACGCTTTTGTGTTATTCGAAACTCTATATGATATTAAAATCCTATAATGTTGTTTCTATAGGCGCTATACAAATATTCTTGAAATAAACCAACAAGTTGAACTTTAAAGGTTGCCATTTTTCAAAATATATTAAACTATTCTCTCACACATTTTTAATAGATTACGACAATTTAAGTAATTGCAGAGATATACTCAAATTTATTTTCCTCTAATTTCGAGTTTATAGTATACGAATTAGCCAACATTTTATGAAAATGGAGATTGCTACCAATTAAAAAAATCATAGTCAATATTTTTTTATAGTGAGATTTTAGCATATTAACAGCTGATTGAAATGCTTTTGATTGATCCAATATATTGTTATGCAGTTGAGGGTTATTTCCACCAATTAGATTTAAATTCTATTTAGCAGTCTGTAAAATTTCTATTTCTCCGGCAATAGTATAAGAGATATAAAGTGTGGGTGATAAATCCACTACAAACGATAAATAAATCAATCTACAAACTAGTAAAGAATAGTGATTTAAAACATGTAAAATATTGAGTGGCACCCTTAGCATGACGATTCGTGTGTCGGCCTACTAAAGTTCTCGGATTCAATACCATGCAGAAGAAGAAAATATAATTTATTGGCCAAACATAGTTTTCCCTAATTCTATCCAATTTTTGCATAACGTGGCAACCCCGTGTGTTAACTTTCGATGTTATCCTGTAATTCGTCCGCAAACTACGTTACAAAACAAATGTATCACGTAACGATTGTATATATTGCACTAAACAATTATTCTGTTCCGTTCTGTTGCAATCAACTCCAGTATAAAGTATGTAGACATTAGTAACCTAACTTACAAAATTGAACACATTTAGTTGGTATGTTTTGTTGTCAGTTGTTAATTCAGCATTTTTTTTAAATTTGGAAACTTTTGTGCCCTTGGAGAACTTGGTATCTACCAACTTCTAGCCTTCCACCCAATTTTTTAGCTATTTGTGGTAGACAATTTCCATTATGGAAATTATTTATAAGTAAATTTTTAATATAAAAAAATTCTGTTTTCAAAAGGATATGCGCATTAAATGTTGATAGCACTCCAATTTTTTTTACTTCGTGAATTAAGTGTGAGAGATTGTGTAGGTGTATATTATTTGTTATATCTTCACCATAAAAATCTCTGTACATCTCAATATCGTTTTCAAATATCGATGCGGCTAAAAGCAAAAACAAATGTATACATTTTTGAGGAGCATATTGTAATTGCACAAAATTCCACTGAGATACTGCTCGACATATTTTTTAAAACTGACTAGTAAAATTAGTCTAATTTTTATGACAAAATGGGGTTATGTGTAAACAGATTTTATAACGCAGAATTTCCGATAAATTTATCTTTGAGGACTACATTTTTGTACTATATGGTATTTATAATAGAGTAAACTGATGTACTTATAGGGTAATTATAAAATGATTTTATGCTTATTGTACACTGGTACTGTAAGAACAGTTTCATAAATTAGCTTAAAGAACTTTAATACAGCTTTTTATACAACTTCCATACAACTATTTTTTAATACAGAAATTAAAAGTTGTTAGAATAGGTATACAATTGTAATATAATTTTTATACGATTCTTTTAAAATATTTTTATAGATGGTTGTATAAAATGTTATACAAATGTTATAAAATTTGTGAGTAGTACAATAAGATTTTGTCCTATAATATGAGCTATAAGAACATTTACACAACAATATTATAGAAACGTTCTCTTATACGATAAAATTGTATTAATTTGATACTCTAAGAAATAAAACTGTTCATCAAACGGCGCTAGACGATAACTATAAAATAATTCAGTTCCTTTAGGATTCCATTTTGCTACTTGGGAAGTGGGGGGTGGAGGTAACTTTTGAATTTTTAATGGCACTCTCAATTTTTGGTCGCGTATTCTGATTCTACGAAAAAAATTGCATAACTTTTGTACCAATTATTTTTTTCTTCCCCCCCCCACTCTTATCAGCGGCGATGACGGTGTAACTTTCGATTTTTCAAAAAACTGCAGGCGAACATCTCTGAACTAGGGTATTTTTAGGAAAAATATTTCAAACAAAAGATACCCCTCTCTGAACTGAACAACTTTTGTTTGAAACATTTTACCTAAAAATGCCCTAGCTCAGAGATGTTCCTCTGCAGGTTTTTGAAAATTCGAAAGTTACACCTCCGTCCCCGCTCATCAGGATGGGGGGGAGAAAAACATGTTTGGTACAAAAGTTATGTATTTTTTTTTTCGTAGAATCAAAATACGCGATCAAAAGTGGAGAGTGCCATTAAAAATTCAATAGTTACCCCTACCCCAAGCTCATCGGGAGTGGGAGGTGGAAAATTATTCTACCAAAAAGATGCCCCCCTCTGAACGGAACAACTTTTGTCTGTAACATTTTTCGCTAGTGTCCCTTCCTGAAGAGATATTACTGTGGATTAATTAAAATGGCCTAACCATATTATCTAATAAAATCAATACTTCTGAAGCAAAAAAAAATAATTGAAAGCCAAGCTAAAAGTAGTAGCATATTTTTTTGATTATTAGCTTCCAAATGGGTAGGAATTAAGTGGTCTAGGCCTTCGCACTTAATTTTTTTTTTGTGTGCCTGTGTTCATTATCTAGATTTATATTTTTAAGCATCTTCTCCCAATTTGACCTTGTAGTAATTTTTACACACGATAATTATGTTAGTGTTAAATAATATAGATTTTTTTGGTAGGTGTCACTCAAGGGGTTGATATAAAAACAGAACCCTCAAAAATTAAATTATTTTTTATATATACTAAATGACGTAATAGTAAATGTAATGTAAAAAAAATGTAAAATATAAAGCTATTTTATATCAACGTCTTCTATTAATTTCAATTAATTATCTTCAATAGTTTTGAAAAAAAATAATTTTAAATTGGAGGGTGCTTACCCCCATAACTCTGCTAATATAGGGGATAGAGATTTATTATATATTTTATTGAGCAACATGCATGTGAATGAATAGCCCAATAAGCCGCTGGGCCCAATTCCATATACTTATCCGAAAATTAACCACTTTTTCTAGAAATAAATATGACATATGATATATCGTTGGATAGCTAATTTAAGTTGTGATCGAATAATGAAATAATTTATAGGATGTTCCATTCAAAAAAAAAAACATAAGTTATGTCTATATCTCGAAAACACGGGCATGCATAATTTTCTTCTTATTAGCAACGGATTCTACTCAAAAAGTGCCTTAAGAATGTGTTGTTCGATTTGCGATTTGACACTTGATAATTGAGATATAGAGGTCATCCAGAAATGCTGATTTTCCAAAAACGCTCTCTCTATCTCGTTAGTCGAAAAAGATAGACGATCGCGGTTTGAGCCTATTGGTTTTTGTCTATCTGCCATAGTTTTAGAGAAAATCCCAAATCCCATCTAATTTGGTAAACCCTGTACATATGAAAAAAAACAAGAACAAAGAAATATGGGGGCAAAATGAAAAATCGATAAAATATATATTTTTTGAGAATGATCTACCAATTTCATCGATTCCAAAAAACTATATGTTGTCAAATAGTATGTAAAAACTAAAAACTACTAATAAAATACAGTGGGTGTGAGAAAACATGACTAAAAAAAATTTAGATTAAATATTTTTCTAAATTTTTTAACAAATGTGTCCTAATTATATCTATAACATATATTTTTTTTAATTTAAATTGGCGCAGCTGTTCAAATGATATATATTATTTTCCATATTTTTGGGAAGATAAATAGTAGAGTACCTAGAGGTAAAAAACATGGAAAACTTCGGAATAATATCATATTGAACGAATTTCGTTCAGTTTTGGCTATATAATAGTAAATACTTCACAGAAAAGTTTTTATATTGTGCGGGGGCTTGCTAATTTATAGGGGGTGGATGCCACTCCCTCTCAGGGGGTGGCACTTAAAAAATATATATTTATTGGAGCTGAAGTAGAATCAAATTTTAAGAAGAAAAGGTTCATGGCAATTTTTCACATGAATTGATAGTTTTTAAGTTATAACGACTTCAAAATTGCGATTTTAGCTTTAAAAAAAGGTATTTCCAAACGGCTTTCGTCAAGTATCTCGAAAAGTATTATTTTATCGGAAAAATGTTACAGACCAATTACAAAAAGTAGAAACTGGGAATTAATTATATGTTCTGTTTATTGATGTAGGATTAATAATTTCGGAGATATTTAAGTTTACATTTGGCATCCAAGTGTTCATAAGGTAATTATTTAGAGTGAGAGTTAAATATCTCAGAAACTGTGACACCTACGTCAAGGATGCTAATAGGTAGAATAATAGGTTATTAATTAAGCTTTCAAGTGTTTTTTATTTGTTTCTGTAGCATAAAAAACGAAGAAGGTATGACCGAAGCAACGTGCGTCTACACATTTTTTTAATAACAACGTTGCCATTTTGTTACTGTAATTAGCCAGTCATTAAAAAAAAGGAATTTCAAACACTGTTTCTCTTTAATAGATGCTCAATTTTTTTGGTTTGTATGCAGCACTTGCTTTAGAAAAAAAATACAGTTTATTTTCGATAAAACGTAATTTTTTTTCCTTTTCCTTTTCCAAATATCTCAATAAATACTAGTTTTATTAAAAAATGAGTAGTAGAGACCAAAAATAAAGCTCATAAATTGATAATAATTTCGCTTGTTTATTTATTTACATAGATTCAATGGTTTCGGAGATATGAAAGTTTACAAATGACGTCCGAACGTTTATAAGACGAAAAATGCAGTTTAAATGTTAAATATCTCAGCAATTTTGACACCTACGTCACGCTTGCTAAGAAATGAAATTGAAGACAATTGATTGCGCTTTCAAATTATTTTTTACTCGTTCCTGTACCATAAGAGATAAAGAAGATATGACGGAAAAATATGCGTATTTATATTTTTTTATATAAAAAGGTCGCCATTTTGTTGCTCTAATTAGCCAGTAATTTAAAAAAATTATCTCAAATACAGTTTTTCGTTAAGATGCAGCATTACCTAGATGCTCAAATTTTTTTGCTCATTTAAAGCACTTGCTTTTAAAAAAATGCATTTTAAACTTTAAAGGTAATTTCGAAACACTTGGATATACCAAATATAAATTTAAATATTTCCGAAATTATTAATCCTACATCCATAAACAAAAAATATAATTAATTCCCAGTTTCTACTTTCTGTAATTGGTCTATAACATTTTTTCGATAAGGTAATAGTTTTCGAGATACTTGACGAAAGTCGTTTGGATATACTTTTTTTTTAAGCTAAAATCGCAATTTTGAAGTCGTTATAACTTAAAAACTATCAATTTATATGAAAAATTGCATAGAATCTTTTTTCCTTAAGATTTGATTCTATTTCAGCTCCAATAAATATATATATATATATATATATATATATATATATATATATATATATATATATATATATATATATATATATATATATATATATATATTTTAAGTGCCACCCCCTATAAATTAGAAAGCCCTCGCACAATATTGAAAATTTTTGTGAAGCATTTACTATAATACTGCCAAAAATGAACGAAATCCGTTCAATATGACATTATTCCGAAGTTAAAAATAGAAAGCGTCACTGATATCAATATGAAACGAATTAACTAATTACAACAAATAATTGCTTCATTGAAACTATCTGGCAATTTGAACTGTACTAAACTGTCTTCGCGGCCACTCTCTCTCTCTCTACTTTTAAAGGCTTGGATTACTGATTTTGGAAAATTCTAGCAGTTCTCTAAACGTTTCTAGATGTCGCACCATCTCTCGGACAATTGCCGAACTAGCCAATAACTAACTTAACTGTTTACTTATCCATATTACTTGTAGGAAACTCACATAAATGTCTCTGTAACAATATTGTACACTAACGAAAAAAACATTTCAAGTGTTTTTTATAACCTTTAGGAATATCCGAAATTTTGATCCATATTAGCCCACTTTTAACATAGAAAACAACGAATTATAATTACTGGAGACTCATCGATTTGTGAAGTCTAAGTGCTCCAGGCATATCTCAAATCATTTACGAATGTTGTTCCATATTTGTCGAATATTTAATATACTATAAAAAAAATCTTTCAGCTACTCGCAAGCATTTTTCACATCTTATAGTCCTACAAATCACAGGTATTACATTTGTTCACACTGTACAGATTTTGCGGATCGAAGTTGCTATATTTTAGTTGTAAATTGTTACTGGGCTAGCGGGATATGCGTCACAACGTACCAATGATGCATGTACACAGATATCGGTCAGATTTATACTTGCATATGTAGTGTATATTACATCGGGGATGCAACGGCTCGGTTCATCCATATTCCTTGCGAAATCGTCTGGAATTATTTTATAAACGGGTATTATAAAATATGCTAAGGTAAACGTAGATATAACTTGAATATTTGATATAAATAATAAGAGCAAAGCTTATGGAAAGAAGATAAATATTGAAATATTATTTTATTTCAAAAATACATCATCCAATAGTACAACTACCAATTACAGGATGGGAAATAATATAAAAAATATACTATATACAGGGTGTCCCGAAACTCCCGCCTTCCCCTTTAGGTGCTAATTCTCCATGCAAAAATAGTAAGAAAAGTTCCTATAAACATGTGTCCGGAAATGCTTCCTAAGGGAGCTACGGCCCTCTAAGAATGGCGCAAAAATACTTTTACTAATTATCTCGGAAATTATTTGGGACAACTTTATGAAACTTAGTTAACTTTTTTCGATTAATAAAGGTTATTGTTTTACGCCTACTTTGAAAGATAAATAATGCGCATTTAGCAAACGAATACGCAATATTTCGGTTAGACCGCTTTTACTCGAAAACGTTAATTGTAAAGAGGCCCTTTTTTATGCAGAATTAACCAGGGAATCATAATCAGGGATTAAATTACTAAAAATGTCAAATGGCAAAATTAATATGTATAAACAAAGAACACCGACCCCTCGTTTCTCCGCCCCTGGATAAAATTAATTTTGGCTAATACTATAAAACAATAACCTTTAATAATCGAAAAAAGTTAACCAAGTTTCATAAAGTTGTCCCAAGTCATTTCCGAGATAATTAGTAAAAACACCTATTTTTGCGCCATTCTTAGAGAGCCGTAGCTCCCTTAGGAAGCATTTTCGGACACATGTTTATAGGAACTTTTCTTACTAATTTTGCATGGAGAATTGGCACCTAAAGGGGAAGGCGGGAGTTTCGGGACACCCTGTATAACAAAAATACATTACCAGTTGTATACAACAGTAAATCCAACGTAAGGTAACCTTACATCAGGTACATAAAAAACTGGTATAGGTACCAAACCTGTCGTGCAGGTGTCTAAATACAAAGAAGGGGAGAAAACTTTAGAAGGTATGTCCGAGGCTTGCCAGGATAGAAGATGTTGGAATGCCCAGAATTAAAACGTGGCAAAGAATCCAAAAGCGGCGCATAGTGGGGCAACAAAGTTAAAAACGTGGCCAAAAATCAAAATATGTAATAGAGTTAGCACGATCGCTCTTTTGAGCTATGTGTAGCCAACACCTTTTGCTATAGAGGCTTCAAGTTCAGTTCAGCTGTGTATTATATTTTCTAGTACTTATAATTTTGTGATAAGCAGTAATATTTTTGTTAATGCCAATTTAAAGTCGTCAATGTAAAATGTTAATTGTTCTTAGTAATAATGAAACATTTAGTTTGGTTCCAAGTGCGACTAAGACATTTTTTTTAAATGGGTGTATTCTTTATTTATTAAATAAATATATTTCATTTGAAGTTTATGCCCATATTTTGCCTTTCACCTTTAAATTGAAATTATTTCTAGCCTGAAAACGCCTTTTAATATAAGTATATAACAATTATATTCGAATGTTTTTTCGATACTTATAAAACCTTTATAAGTTAGATTTTGTAAAATATTTTCCCCGTCTCTAGCATTACAGAATACATAAAAATACAAAATTTCGTAATTTTCTGTTGATATAATTTTTCCATCCTCTATAACTCTTTTTGAGAAACGATTTTATTAAATAATTTTTCTATAAACCTGAATCTATTTTTGGATCATTAGCTAAGTTTCAGATTTTTGGCCAGATTTTCGGGTCTCCTGCCCCACTGTGCGGCGGTTGAATTTACCTATTATTATTATGTCTATCCCACTTCAAGATTTTCTATACCGAATCTAGTAAGAAGTCTTTGCTGTGGAAACCCGTCAAACTTCATCAATTATATACGATAGAAATTTTAGAAAACGCTTTAGAATATGTGAGTCTATATTGATTATATCCTTGGAATTCCTAATTAGCGATGCATATTGCAATTTAGATCTTACGAATGTGTAAAAAAAAATAACAAAAATATGTTAAAATCAGTAAAACCTTTAGAGTTTTTACAAACAAAACTTAAGTATTTATAGGAAGACTGTACGATTTGCTTAATATGCTTGTTAAATGTTAGTTTATTATCGAGAGTAACACCGAAATCTTTGACAAATTTGGGATGGTTCAGCGTAATATTGCTTCTCTAAATTATACTCGGGTATGAGATCTTTTTTTTCAATGGTTTTCTTATATTCCGAAACCTGCGTGTATACCTATATGGGTCAAATTTAGTGATTGACCCACTTTCCGTTATCCAATCGAGCTGAAGTTTTGCACACAGCTTTGGTTCTGTGGACAATACAATATAGTATATCTAATGTCGTTCTAAATCCAATATAGCTGACGTCCGAAGATGGCGGCTTACCTTTTTCTTCACAAGCCCTCGACATGGGATTCAAATGAGAGGGTTTGATGGGTAGAATATGATAAGCTACGTAACATTATTCTAAACCTAATAGGTGGACGCTCTAAGATGGCGGATGGCAGTTGGCAGTTACGTGACGTCATTCTAAACCCAAGATGGCGGCTTACCTTTTTTCTTCAAACCCCCTTTACATGGGTATCGAATGAAAGGGTTTGACAAGTAGAATACGATAAGCTACGTGACGAAGACTAATAAGTTAAAAATAAATAAATTTAAAAACAATGGTTTTCTTTTAATTTTCAACTTTGTAAATAGAAAACCATTGGACGCTCTGATTAGATGAAATAATATTTCATGAGCGCCCAATGGTTTATTACTTACAAAGTTGAAAATTATTCTGATCAGTTCATAATCACTGAAAAGAAAATGTTCTCTACTTTTTAATGCAATTTGGTTTTAAAAGAAGACCATCATTTTTTAAAAGTTTTATTTATTTTTCTATTTTATGACATCACATTACATCCCAGACAGCACAAGTATATCCTATGTACGTCCTATGGATACCCGCATTGGATATGAAGGACTTAAAGCGGATACCCTTGAGGATCACATATGGACTACATAGGATATCCTATGGGTATCCTTTTGTCACAACTTTGGACGTCCATAAGATATCCATCGTAAATCCCTTGGGATATCCACTGGACATACATAGGACGTATTTGTTATACAGTAAATGGACATAAAGCGGATATCCTTATGGATCACATATGGACCACATGGGATATCCACTGGATATTCTTTTGTCACAACTTTGGACGTCCATAAGATATCCATCGTAAATCCTTAGGGATATCCACTGGACATACATAGGACGTATTTATTATACAGTAAATGGACATAAAGCGGATATCCTTATGGATCACATATGGACCACATGGGATATCCAGTGGATATTCTTTTGTCACAACTTTGGACATCCATAAAATATCCATCGTAAATCCTTAGGGATATCCACTGTATGTCCATAGACCATGCGTTTGTCACAAATTGGGACGTCCATAGGTAACACATTTTGTGTCCGCTTGTGGACATCCACTGGCCATCCCGTGGACGTCCATTAACTGCATGTCACTCAAAATAGTTTTGTTGATCAGAATTTCCTTATTTAGTCAACATCAGCCTTAACAATTAATTTATAGGTTTAGGATTGACTATACAATTTTTGCCTTTTGCACCAAGTATATAGTCAATTATTCTTTGCTAAATAAATTAATCTTTAAATCCAATTCTGACTAAATAAACAGGATACTCATCAGCAAATCCCTTTTGGTTGACCTCTACATTTATTGGATATGTCTCACAATATGTGCACTAATTTCAATATTTAAATATCAAATAGCAAAAGCAATATTTCGTATATGGTGCTAAAGGAGAACTTACTATATGCATCATACCTATGCCAACGTTGTCTATAACTTATTTCAAATTGGCTTTAAATCCGTTAAAACTACTACTTTCAAATCAAATAAAAATAAATAGGTGGATAAATAGATTTAATAAATTTTATGTATTTATAAAAACAATCAAAATAACATCAATTCAAATAACTGCAACGCTTTTGACTGTTGATTAGATGTTGTTGTTATATATTGATATATGTATGTTAAAATGTAAAAAAAAACGTTTTATTCTAAAATTAAATTATTTATACATCAGTTCCATTATGTTATCATATATATTTTATCCTATTCTATCTTTCCTCATGTTTTGTCTCTCCTTGGCTCAACTTAATCAATTTTTTATTGCATCCACAGTGCCAGCGTTACGATGTATTTCTGCCGCACCTAAAAATTGTAAATTATGTAGGAAAATCTGCTTAATTTCTGCATGATTATACTCATAGACAAAACCAGATATGTTCTTCAAATAATATCAATTTTCTATTTTTAACTTAAATTTATATTTGTTTACATATACAGGGTGAACCAAATTAGAAGGGATTTGGGGTTTTCTCTAAAACTATGGCAGATAGACAAAAACCAATATAGGTGTCCTGAGCTTGATTTTCGAGAAACAAACAATGGCGTAAACCGCGATCGTCTATCTTTTCCGACTATCAAGCCACAGAGTATTTTTGGAAAATTGGCATTTCTGAATGACCTTTATCTCAATTACCAAGTGTCGAATCGAAAATCGAGTAATGGAACAAAATTATTAAAAAAACACAAATTATGTCTATACCTCGAAAACCGAGGCAAGCATAACTTTCTTCTTTTCAGCAACGGATTCTACTCAAAAAAATCGATTTTTGATTCGACACTTGGTAATTGAGATATAGAAATCATCCAAAAATGACAATTTTTCAAAAACGCTCTGTAGCTCGGTAGTCGAAAAAGATAGACGATCGCGGTTTGTGTCATTGTTTGTTTCTCGAAAATCAAGACACCCATCTATCTATCTGCCATATAGTTTTAGAGAAAACCCCAAATCTCATCTAATTTGGACCACCCTGTACAGGAATGTAAAAGTTATCAATAAGCTACTCCTCTAAATCCCTAAAAAAATCATAGCAATTCAAGAGCACTCATTCCAAATGTATCACCAGATTCAATCATGGTAGGGCAACTCATTACCTGCCGAAGTGCCGAAACGTGCGGGGATGGCAGTTTCAAAATTATATAAACAAGTACGATTTCTAAAATCTATTTATTTTCTGCAACAAACATTAAGTGTGTCATACGAACTTTTTTGGAGATTTTTATTCTGCTTAATTTTTATTTAAGACATTTTTTGAGGGGGTTCATCTAATTGACAGTGATTTTTCAGGGGTTCATATAGTTCATACTCATAACTGAAAGAAATAATTCATGAAAGATGACTCCTAATACTTAGATAATAAAATTGAATTTGAATTATTGTTTGCTGCAAGCATCGATGTATCGAATCGTATGTTGTTCTTCCGCCCGGTTGTATTAAGTCCTTAATCTAAAAAAATTTAAAAACAATAAAAAAAAATAGAGTAAACAAATTAAACTGGCAACTAATTACTTTTTGGAAGAAAGCGAGCCAATTCGCATTATTAGTTAACTGTATGTACCTATTTGCCATTAAAGAGTCTGATAAAGTTTATGTATATCGGATTTTTCAAATTTTCTAAAAAGTATAAATATAAATAGTATAAATATGATACTTAGAGTACATTTATGAAAAAAAATTTTATGCAATTAAGCGAAAAAAAATGAGAAAGTTACGGGACCGGGGAGCGAAAAGGGGTGCTGGGTGGAGTAACAGTAACCTTTCCAACGGTGCATAAATGTGATTTTGCTTAAAAAGTGGGGTTAGCTGGTAAACATTTTAAGCCGGCGATATATGTGAAATATAATTTTATATAAACAGGTTGGAAGGTTACATAGGTAAATATAAACACATTTTCATAGATAAATGGAGATAAATTCAACTTACCACCAGTAGATTCAGGTTTTAAACTAGATAAATTGAAATCAGAGCTACTTCTATTCGTTGAAGTCACATTTTCTCTCTGCAGATGGAATCTTGGTATTTCACCATCAGCAGTTTGCACTTTTAATGTAGAGATAAAAACCCTGTACGTGTTCCTTGTACATCACTATTATTATTGTCGTTTAAGCCACCAGATATTCCTATATTATGTAGAATAGAGCTAAACAAACACTTAGAACTGGATGCATTGACATACAATAGGTCGATGACTGGAAGCCATTTGTAAACGTGACTAACGGGAGAGAAGTCGCTGGTCGCTGTTCATTGGTTCAGTTGACCAACTTGAGCCAATCAAATTATAATTTCCGATTACAAAGCGCGTGGTTTTTAAACATACGTGAGTTATACAAATACATAAATATGGTAAGAAGCTAATGGCTTTGATTGAAATATTCCAATCAACGGTAAACAGTTCGGCCATTTTGGCCCGTGAATAGTTAGCAGTAGTTAGCATATAGCATAGTTAGCATGTGGTAATACTTAAATTCATACCAATTCTTGCAATCCAGATAGACAATGGAACAAATTAATAAAATTGAAATTTTACTATATCTTAAAAAAATTAATAAAACATAATGTTTCTTCAAATATAAGGTCCAAGTTGCTATATAACTTGTTTAAGTAGGTATGGCTTTTTGGTGGATATCCACTGTATGTCCAGTGGATGTCCAAAGAAAAATATCAAAGTTAATCCACAAGCGGACATCCAGTGGATATCCGTTTGTGGTACACGGACTTTCAGGACTTCATATGGACTTAATATGGACATCCAGTGGGTGTTATGTGCTGTTTGGAATCGACAATTTACGGATATATGTTAATGGATAAAAACGGATATCCAGTGGATATCTCTCGATGGACAAAGTACGAATATTTGTTGATGGATCACAAACGAGCATCCAATGTATATCCCTTAATGGACAATGTACGGATATTCGTTGATGGATAAAAACGGATATCCAGTGGATATCTTTCGATGGACAATGTACAGATATTTGTAGATGGATCAGAAACGAGCATTCGATGTGTATCCCTTAATGGACAATGCATGGATATTTGTTGATGGATAAGAACGGATATCCACTGGATGTCTCCCCATGGACAATATACAGATAGTAGTAAAAGGATCAGAAACGGGCATCCAATATATATCCCTTAATGGACGATGAATAGGAATATTAGTAAATGGATAATAAATGGACATCTAGTGGATATCCCCCCATGGATAATGTATGGATATCCATGTACGGACATAAAACAGACGTCCAAAGGATATCCATACTATGTCCTTGGACATGCGGACATGATATGGACAAGAAATGGATGCCGTATGGATATTCTGTGCTGTCTGGGATTTGTCTACATTGAGAGAGAAGCCATTTGAATCACACCACTTTTTAATTGCCAGTATATTATCGAAGCAAAAATTTTGGCAACATCAGCTGATACTAAGATGTCGACATCATGCAGTGGTGGCTACAATCAATAAAAGCTATTACTTACTATATGGCAGTACATTTCTAATAGTTTATACAATTATATATTCAATGGTTGAATAGAGGAAATGTTTAGAGGAGTGAAACAAACAGGAAAATTTTAACGACAGGGATGATATGTAATATAGTAATATACCTTTTTGGAAAGCTAAAAAAAAATACAAAAAGTAGTACTTGAAACATTTCTTTTATTTTTTGCTTTGTTGTCAAAATGATCAAAAAATTATTAAAAAAAAAACTAATATTAACTTCGGGTAAAGATATCTCGTTTAGTTTTTGAGATATTACAAAAACTGTTATAAGGTGTTTAATTCTCTGTAATATTCTCTATGTAACGGTAAAAGAATTTTGATCCTAGGTCATTTCGTTCCTGAGATATAGATGATCAAAATTTTAACCACTTAAGGGAGGGTGGGGGGAGAACAACGCGGGGATGGGGGTGGCAAGATGGATTTTTGTGAACAGGAAGTCACCCTTATTAACACCATATGCGCTGCCAACCATTGGCATTTTGGTATAAGCAAAATGCGCGAAATGCCTTAGGGCCTCCTACTAAATTCTATAGCAAGTAGTATTATACAAGATAGAAACAATGAAATGTAAATTAAATTACCTCTTTCCGATCTTATAATGTTTTAATAATATACTCAATATACACATATATATTTTGTATGCGGTCACTTTTAGGTTAATTATTGAGACTCTCTGATAATAAAGGTCTCGGAACCGAAACATACAAATATGAATAAAAATTGTGAAATAAGTGTTCTTAATATTTATTCTGCTTAATACGTTTCATCAAAAACCTATCGCAGACTCCGTTCAGTTAAAGAAAATATAAGATATCTTACCATACGCTCGCCGTGGAGGAAGCTTGGACATGCTTATTTGTTATCGTTTAATGTTATTAAATAGTATTTCTAATTGTCATAACTTTACATTCTTAGTTATTGGGAATTGTTTATGTACTGATTGTTTTATGGGCTAATAAAATTATTGAAGTTGGATTTGATGTAATTAAGTTTGGAAATGATTTACCGATTGAGCTTTTCCATTAATGTTTATCTTTATAGACCGTTTGCTAATACATCATTTTATAAATTTTAAAAATTATTAATATTACTATTATTATGGATTGATTATGAAATGTTTTGATTACATTGTTTTCTAAATTAAAAAAATTCTATTTATTGTATAAATTTATAATACATAATAAACAGTTTCATTTTATAAATATTTTTCCGAAGAATGAACTTTTCTTAGCAATTCTTCGTTTTGTAAGTCTTCTTTATGAAAAGCATTACATGATAAATCTATATTGTAACTATCAGCATCGCTTTTAATTTTTCCATAGTTAGTTGAAATTTTTCCGTACTCCAAAGAACCTCGCACGGAATGATAGGAAAATGGCCCTCGGTTAAATTTCACTAAAGTTTAGTATGATATAAGTCTTGGCCTCCTGAACAATAGTTTTCATGGGCACAATGCTCAAAAGTCAATATAGCGCAAGCCACTACTTGTTGAAGATAGAACCATTAAGCGCGGAATCAAAGAACTAGTATACTGTTCCTACCCTCCACTAATTAACGTATGTTCATATTTATGTATTCCATTAGTGCTGTATACTCATGTATATGCGAATATATGTGTGGCATTAAGCAGGTATATCTAAAGAAATAATACTGATAACAGCACTGAAGTATTCCAAAAAGCCCCAATTCTAAAACCATTGATGAAAACTAAGAACGAGTAGTGATGGGATCGCTCGAATGAAAAATAACCTATTATCCATCCGGTTATTGAAATGACCTGCATCACTCGGTTATCGCCAATGAATATTCGAGTGAAAGAAAACCTAATGTTAAACAGTCATTGAATTATAACCATTACTTACTGGAATTGCATAAGATTTTGTATTTCGTTGTGTTGCGTGCGCCGCCGTGTAGAGTTATACTGCATGGATTTCAAAAATATAAATAAAAAATATGTAGGTATTTTTTTAAAATAAATACTTAATAAAAATCAACGTATTTTCTTTGGTGCAATGTATACATTAAATAATAGTGTCATTCCGTACGAAGTTCTTTTATTAACTGAAGTTAAAACACGTATTTGTGCCAGGTAAGCACAAGGCCAATTCAACAATTTTCTTTAGGTTCTGGAATACTAATTTATGAACTCTGTATATTAAATATTTTCAAAATGACGGTAAGGTGGCGCGGTGCTCGTGTTTTTGACTCAGAAATAAGCTAATAAACCAATGCTGGACGTTCACTTTACAGGACAGCTCCTCTAATAACGGGGCTGTCCTGCGTAATACGGGACGAATGGTCACTTTACTATATGACAATATGAATAATATTACTATCCATATGGCCAATAAATTTAAATTGGCTAGAAACCACACTATACGTGTACCAGATGACTGAATTTTAAATAATCTGTCAGGCTATTCACCTAAACAGTAGTAGTTAAGTAAGGTGCATGTTTGTTTGTAATATTGTCAGAAAATAACTCGACGAACATAAATTCTTCTTTAAAGTAATTAAAAAATATTAAGTAAATTATTCCGGACCCAGCCCAATATCATATATCTGTTAAAATCTACTATCATTATAGTTTAATTATTAATGGCTCGATATTCACAGTCTGAAAGCGAGTACCTTTATAAATATGAAGTTTTTGACATGTTTGCCATGCAGATTTATTTATACCCTCCTATTTTACATTAATATTCTGTGAGAAACACACTATATTGTTTCAATTTTTATATCTAGATCTACCCAGCAGAAAATGATATATGAACACCTTGATAATTCCACAGTGTCACGTACAAACAGCCTATTTATTGTAGAGGATACTGCCATATAAATCCTTTCAGGACATCGGAGAGAGTTCGGAATCCCTCACAACTGAAATGTCATATTTCAAAGTAATTTGACACTTTGACGACTCGCTTACCCCATAACTTCATATAGGATTTAAAGTCTGTTTACATCCTCTGATTATGTTGTTTACCCATGTCCATCTATTATACAAGGATGCATCACGGGCAAACATGGTAATTCCAGGATTTATGGGCTTTTACCATATTACCGAGATAATGAAGGAGAGATAAAAGTTGATTGCTCCTCCTAGAAACATAAATTGTGGTGATTTAGAGGGAACCAAAGTATTCATAGACCTTTTAATTACATTAAATTGATGAGAGTTTGAAGCAAATATTATGTTGCAGTGAGTTTATTACAAGTACTGTTCTTATTGCTATAAAACGATCTCAGAAAAGTTGACCCATAATACAGTGAGTTAATAGTATATTATTTAACGACCATTTAATGATGGATGTTAAGAAACAAGTATGAGAATTATGACATGAGCAGTAGGCGAGTATCATAATGAATGTGAGTGTCTTAATAGCCATCAAATGTGAGTTATATACAATATTTTTTCTACGACCAGTCATAAAAAAATAGAAACTTTATTTCTGAGATTTATTAATTTTAGATTACAATTTAGGAAATATTATGAAAACTACACTCCCTCTTTCACACATATCCACTGATTTTAATTGCAAGAAGCACAAAGTTTGAAGAAACCAACTTACCAAGGTATCAATATTAAAAATCTAATTTAAAATAAAAGTTAGATTTGATGGATAAATGACATTAGTAAAAAAGAAAAGTCAGATTGAATGATAGATGACAAAACAACGTAACATAAGAAAATTTATTTTTGTAATAACATTTAGGGATTGCATTACCGGTTAACCGGTTATCAGGACAAAAAACACATGACGATAATTATCGGTTATTTCGGTAAACTCTGAACTGATATGTCACGTATTCAACGTTTCTATTTATGTCACTGACTAGTATTCACTAAATACAGAGTGACTGCCCCAACACCGAGCACTTTTAACAATAAATAAATAATATAAAAAGTAAACTCCAAACACCAAGCCCTAAGAAATATAAGAGAGACATTGACAATATCTTACGATAGGAAATTGAATATTTCACTGCCTCAAATATCTGTGGAATACATTTAGAAGTATGTTATCACTAATTCTTATCAACTTATCGACCCGCCAATATCGATTGAGGAAGGGCATCTTCAGCTGGTGGTATTCTATGCATAAATATCAGACGACTAACAGATATAGCTTTGAAAAACTAACACCTTTAACAGGCTATTTTTAAAAAATATTGTATTTTTAGATTAGGTATTCAGTAAATGCCCTATTTGAGTTTATGTTTATAATTTTTGTTATTTAAGTGGATATGTTTGTTATTTACAGAATAATTATTTATTTAAATTTTCATTTATATTTTTTCCTTTTGATAAATTATCTCCTATATAAAAAAGTCTATTTGACAGTCACATTTTTGTCACTTTGACAACGATAAAAAAAAGGTGCATCGTTTTTTATCACCGATAAAAATGCCTGTTCCTCAAAAGCAGAGTACATCAAGTAGTCGCACGTCACTTTAAAATCTGTACTATCAGCTATAATTTTTAAGTATTGTGGAGATTGTGTACAATATGAGTCGTTCTGGGAAAATTATAATTATTTTTAATAAATTATTGTTGTTGTTCGTTCACATATTCTGTCGTTAATTTATCTTGCTAAAAAACACTCGAGCTTTTCTTTTATGGATAAATTTATTTTTAACTCAAAATTTTTCCAATTAGTAATTTTGCTCGAAAAACTGACATTTGACAAAATCGCTCAACCTCCGATCTCGCGATTTTTTCATGTCAGTTTTTCTTATAAAATCACTGATTGGCTAAATTATTTCGTTACAAAGAGAAATTTATCCGATAAAAAAAAAGCTCTTGTGATTTTACTGTTGATAAAAAATCTTTTGTTTGTTCATTATATTAAATATACGTATATAAAAATGTTTTTTGTTAAATTTAGATAATTTTGTACATGGAAAAAGACAATTGCCGTTTTCACCACCCTAATCATTCATTCTAAAAATTACCAGTAAATACCGATTAACCGGTTATTTACATTTTTATTTACCGATTTACCGGTTATTAAAACTTCCGGTAAATTGCAATCCCTAATAACATTATCCTTAATGTGAGTATGTTATATGTCATTGATGAATTGAAATAAAATAGCGTGTATATGACTGATGCTAAGTGAATAAAAGTTCGCAATCATAATTGGATTGAGCTTCTTTAATAGGCTATTGATAAAAATAGCAAGCATGTGCTAAGTGAATATGAGTCGCAATCATAATTGGATTGAGCTTCTCTAATAGGTAATTGATAAAAATAGCAAGCATGTGCTAAGTGAATATGAGTTCTCAATCATAATTGGATTGAGCTTCTCTAATAGGTAATTGATAAAAATAGCAAGCATGTGCTAAGTGAATATGAGTTCGCAATCATAATTGGATAGAACTTCTCTAAAGCTAATTGATAAAAATAGCATGCGTGTGCTAAGTGAATTAAAGTTTGCAATCATAATTGGATTGAGCATCTTTCAAAGATGTCGCACCAGCTATAGCAGCTTTGGCTAAAGAAAAACTGGCGAGACAATTAAAATAGTGAATAATTGATATATTGATACACTTGATAAGCTGGTTTAAAAAAAATGTAGGGAGCAATATAGAGTACCTACCGTCACATGTACATAATAAAATAAGTAATAACAAGTCTTCTGAAGGTCTAGTTTGATTCGTTTCTCGGTACTATCTTCATGGAGAGAGTGAGGGATCCGTGTCTAGCGAAGATATCTATGGAACGGTCGACCTTTAGCTGGATGTCTTCGTTATGGACGTCGTCCGTCATCAGCGGTTAGCAGCACGAGCAGTTTGGTTCGGCCCCATATTCTTGTCGCGACTGTAACAGCTGTATAGAATGTCCATGGCATAATTTATTTAAAAAGACTGTCAAGAGATATTAAACTTCAGTCTTCACTATTAATTCTTGATAATTGTCTTCAACTCTCAGGAGGCATACAATGCGTGAAGACGTTCGGGGTCACCAACATAGCCAAGTAAGGCTATTAAATAAGTTAATAATTAAACTTGGTAAAGAAGTTTTTAATTTGATTTCAAAATAGAGTTTTTATAATCATAATTATTGTTTTTTGTTATTATTTCCATAGTGATATTCCTATACCAATATGTATGTAGGCTAGTACCCTACATATAACTAAATTTTAGATCTGTCAGATGTTCAAGTCAATAGTTGATATTGACAGAATATTGCTGGGTGCCGCGTTTCTATTGGTTATATACTTGTATCTTAATGGACAATTTGTATCTTAATGAATCTCATTAAAGTACAGGTAGGGAATGTCTAATAAACTAATTAAAGTATGGGAGTAGAAAAAGTATTTTATGAATTATAAAAATTTAACAGTTATAACAACTACTTGTAAAAATGAAAAATAATGTCAACACATGCCTCAATAGTTTCAGTAGGTCATCATGTGTTATAAAGTGATCGGATATTTATTAAAGGTAATTTTATCATTAATAGAGCAAGTCCTCCCACAAACAACAGTGTAAAAACCTTTCGAGAAAATTGATAACAATATAATAAAAATTATTTGATGGACTGATGGTACAGAATATAATAAACTGGATTAAAAATAAGGAAAATTAGAGGATATAACTGAGAAGTTTTCAAATTTGACAGATATGTTCATTCAGGGATAGGACTTATCAATGTGAGAGGGAAATACGCGTTTATTTTCGATTTATTATAAATATTTAAAAAAACAAACATAGTATACTTGATCTTTAAAACTGTTTTAGATACTTGCTATTATTCTAACGAATACAAGTATATACAGGGTGTTTCATGAGGAACTGTACATACTTCCAGGGGCGATAGAGGGCCACTTGGGTATTCAGGAACGGCCATTGAAATTTTCTTGCCGCTCTTAATTTCTGAGACACAGGGTGATAAAATGATTTTGGTCTAAATTTATTTTGGCTAGAACGTCCTTACTATTGATCGGATTTTGTTTAAATTTTAGATACTTCAGTATATTCAGTAGATCAGTCGATAGATTGCTATTATAATTTTTTTTTAAATTCCCGGGGCCGAACTTTTTTAATTTGATTTTTCCGATTCCTGTAAAAAAGATTACCCTGTATATATGTTTTCAACATTCAGTTGCCAATTGAAGGGTCCAGGGGAATAACGATGAATGCCACAAAAATTTAAAATATAGATATTTGTAGTTCTATTTTGAAAACGGTTTTATTTTTAATACAAAAATAATATGCTTACACATTTTGGTTCATAAAAGTAACACAGGATAATCTACTGATTAGCAAAACAAAATGGTGCTTCTTAAAAATTTACGTTAAGAAAATCTAAAAATCTTTGAAACTACAAAAAAAAACTAGAAAAAAATAATGAATGTCCATTAAATAACATTATAAGGACAAGTATCATTCAGAATGTTCGTCGTTATTATCGTTATTCTCTGTAAAAGAAAGTGGTTCATAAAATATTAGTGCTTCTGGATTTTCACAAAACCTTTTTAGCTCCTGTAACTTTCGATATTTTAACAGTGGCACTGGCAAACGATTTTGATACAATCTAGCTGGACTGGAAATAAATTTAGACCAAAATCATTTTATCACCCTGTATCACAGAAATTAACAGCGACAGGAAAATTTCAATGGCCGTTCCTGAATACCTAAGTGGCCCTCTACCGTCCCTGGAAGTATGTACAGTTCCTCATGAAACACCCTGTATATTTTTTTATTGTAAATTTATGTTGCACTTGAATATTGCAGCTTGTCAATAAAAATATTTCCTAATTTCATTATTAGAGCATGGCATTTAAATATATACAAAATTTATGATAAAAACTATACATGGGTGTATTCCTTAGAGCAATGAGAAGTATCTGACACTATTTTAGTGATTATACCATTTATAATTTTTTAAATATTAATAATAAACCGAAAATAAACACATATTTCTCTTTCACTCTGCAAAACCCTATTCTTAAGGTAAAAATATATAAAAAGTCCTGCCAATCTGTTGCGCTGGAGCTGCCATTTTGGAACACTGGTCGTATGACTAGCTAACCATTAGCGATATCGGAATTATACTCATGTAAAAAATGCAGCTTATAAAATTCTCTACACAATATATTATGCACATTTTTTCCGCATCTATTATTATACTCTTCGCATTTAGGGAAAATAAAAGTATCTTACATTGATCAACACATTTCTAAATCTGTAAATATGACTCGTGTACAAAAAAATGTATGTCTAGTGCAATTTTTTCTCGAAATGTTTCATTATTTTTATAATTACTGATCGAGCTTCCAGCTAACACTGTCCACTTATTGTCCAAATTTCAGGCAAATCGGACTTATCTCTTAAGTTATCGTGCTTACAAAAACATGACGAATGGAGAGGCAAGCGGATATATGGACAGACTGACAGACAGACGGATAGACGACGTACATTTCGAAAGTTGTTCAGAATGCTATGACTAACACAATGATAACAACATTTTTTTCTCTACGAGCGATATTTATAGTTTTAGAAATGTTATCTCGATAATAATAGGTACGAAAAAAATAATGTAATATATTTTGTATTGAATTTTACAAGGTACATATTTTACATAAACATAATTCCGATATCGCTAATAGTTAGAAAACTTAACCGGACCACCATTTTTCCAAGATGGCGGCCCGAACGCAACGGATTATTTTCAAAACTTTTGGTATGTTTGATAATACACCTTAATGAACACCATTGCGATGTATCAAAACTTTATCAGTTGTTTCCTCTAATTTTTCCTATTTGACTAGAGTATAAATGCAATTACTATAATTCACTTTACAATAACATTAGGCAGAAAACGCCTCAATCACTTTTTCAAAATTTACTGAGACGTGCCGATTCACATGACCTAAATCTGAGAGATAACCAAAATTTTCATATTCCACGTCACTCAACAGCTGTTTAAAAAAAATCGTGTTCATATTTGGCTGTGATAATATATAGCCCATATCATTAAAGATCCTGTTCAATTACTTAAATCAGTGATTCCTATACTTTTCTAAAGCGGGACTCCTTTTTGACAAGAATATTGTTGACTACCCCCTCTCCGTCCTAAATAGAGATACATTTTTGCTGTGATTTTAAAAGTAGTTAAATATTTGCCAGAATATTTGGTTGTTTGGTTACTTTAACTATTCTCGTGACCCCCCCCCCCCTAGCTCGTTACGGCGACCCCCCCGTCTATACCCCGCAAAAATTTCTTTTATTTATTTTATTTAATTTATTTATTTATACATACATTTTATACATGGAAATAACATAACATTTAAACCGTCAGTATAATTTTTCTTTTCTAAAATGTTTTGTGCACCTAGGTGACTTAACACCTGCAAGTTAGGGAGAGAAATGACAATTGGGGAAGATAAGTTTGTAAGCGAATATACACAGAAATTGATGTTGTTGCAGCTGAAGCATTCAACCAAAAACTCGGAAGAAAAAAAAAATGATATGCAGACAGCATTCGAAAACGTTTGTTTAGATATTGAAAAAGATTTTGAAAACTGCCCTTTTCTATTAAGGAAATCTACGAACAGTTAATTAATTCCTTACCTCCAGAAGTAGAACCTTGATCTGATAAATATTTAAAGAACAAATTAGTTGAACAATATGGAAGTAATGTAATCATTTCAGAATTACCTGATAAACACAGCGCATTTTGTTTTCGTGACAACTGCGAAAAATGGATTAATGATGAATAGTACAAACAAAAAAAAGCCTCACCCCAAGAAGAACGGGTAAGAATTTTAAAAACTGCAGTACAAATTTTGAGACAAGAAAATTATACAATGCCAAAAATACTTCAAGTTTGAACGAACTTCATGTATCATAGAATCACTTCCAAGGCAGGTACTATCAGGTCAATTTAATTTAGACATTTCGTTCATTTTAAATCTCTATTTTTAAGGTTCAAGAATGGCTGGGTAATTACTTGGATCCTACGGCATGGGCCTGGATAAAAAGTGACAATGGTGACCATCGAGATAAAACAAGAAATAGCACCCTCCCAATTTTTTTATAAATGTAAAGAAAGTGCGTATGGACGAAATTGTTCTTGTAAAAAGTTGGGCATTAGGTGATCTCCAAAGGGCAGTGACATAGAATTACCTGTACTAATGTGTTTGAAGTACAAGATGAAGAAGAAATAACTGTCTTTTTATAAGTTTGTGGCCGAATTGTAATTAATATGTTAAATTTGTTTTTAAAAATCAAAATATGCTAGTTAATTCACTTTCAATTCAAAACTTTACTTTTTTTTAAAATACAATTAATTAAAAAATCTGTAACTTTTTTATTTTTAAAGCTAGAAACAAGTTTTTTTACCAAAAGATGCGTCTCGTTAAGCTCTAAAAACTTAATGTCTACAAATTTTTTGTTAAATTCATAAATAAAAAAGCTATTCTCAAAAAAAAGAAAAATCCAATCAAAATTTCCATATTGCCTGTACTATATTCGGTGGATAATTTTATGCAGGATAATATATGAAACTATCAAAGTACATATAGTGGAATCGTATCAATTCTTGTATAAGTAAGGGAATATATACATACATTTCACTAAATCAATGTAAAATCTTATAAATCTACAGTTATATCACATTTTGTAAAGTGTGTGTTCACTCAATAATTAAATCATTTATTGTATATGGCCCTGTACCACTCGTCCCACATATTTCCCCACATGTAATCATGTTCTTAAAATAAATGTGTTATATTCTATTCTATTCCATTCCATTCCACTCCATTCCATTCCATTCCATTTCATTTCATTCCGTTCCATTCCATTACATTCCGTTCCGTTCCAGTCCGTTCCGTTCCGTTCCGTTCCGTTCCGTTCCATTCCATTCTATTATATTCTATTCTATTCCAGTCTATTCTATTCTATTCTATCTATTTGAAAAACAGTAAGTTATCTTCCCCCAGCATGCATAAAATTAAATTTGACATCATGTCTTCTTCCTCATTTTTCTCTTCCTTTCTTACTCTCCTCTTCACTTTTCTTCATCTCACTTTATCGCGACGTAGATGTAAGCACATATTGAAGCCTGTATGGAAGACCAGTCTCTGCGCATGGAGATCACTGAATACTGGTCTTTTGTCCCTCAATCACCACACAATGTTCATATCATTTTTATTATTATTATTATTATTATTATTAAAATATAGGAATAGATAAATAACTTCTAAACCAACAAAATTCGCGTAACATATATGGGAGCCAAATAGATGCGTCTTGATGTCCTGAATCACTCTGCACTGGCCGGCTCGTCTAATGAGACACCCTGTATAATGAGTTCAATAAAGAGTATAAATGGTTATTCTAGCTTCCCATTCATGTTTATTTTTCCAAATTAAATGAGCCTGTGCAGTGTTTACCAAAATTGTGCTTTCTTGTTAAGAAGAAGCCATTTAACGATTGTGTAGAATTGAATAAGATTTCGATTTGATAAATATAAGAGAATATTTAAGTTAATTGAATTCGGCCCGCTAAGTTCTAAAGGAGGCCTTGACTAAAGCAATTAAAACAATGTAAAGTAATTGTGGTAAAACCCTTTCATGGCATCCTAATTTACCATCTCACAATCCCAGAAACGAGATGACGTTACGACCGACAATATTCAACAATTAAATGTGTAATGGTAAAATATTAAACCAGCGAGGAGGGCAGAAAATCGAAGAAGAATTTTAATGGCAGACTAAACGACGCGACTACTTGTTAGTATCAAATAAAACTGTTTCTATATTTATAAGGATAATTTATTTAAAATAAAAAATAATTTCTGGAGTTTTAGAGTCGTTAAAATTGAGAGAAACTTTGTAAAATATATATTTCTGTCTATTTTGTTTTTGTAACTTTAGCTTAAGTCTCGTTGTTTTCCATTAATATATTTGTTTGTTAAGCATCGAGTTTTATTAAAAACTTAATTGTTTGTAAAAGTTGCCAGAATACGCAAAAAAAATGGAATAAATATCTAGATGTTCGTCCCGATATTTGGATTATTAACCGAAATCTCGTTAGAGAGATCTATGAATTCCAGATCAAATGAAGAAGGTGATCATTGTGAAGTCGTCTTGTTCAGATAGGGAGCAATATTCTAGTATACCGGGTGCACTGTAAAAAATGGATGTAAAAATACTTTGAAAGCTAAGTTAAAATCAGTTCAATTTTCTATGAAATTATACATAATCATTTATTTTTACCAGAAACAATTTAAAAAAACTTTCAGGGTAAAGTTAAACATATTTATGGTTTATTACATAAAGTAAATTACAACTACACACATTCGTGTATGTTTATTTTAATGAATTTTTCTTATAATTATGTATAAATTACAAAATAAAATGTATAAATACATAGTTAATCTGGTGAAGTACGACGGAACCTGCCTATCAGTATATTACACATTTATATGCAGTGGCGCAGCCAGAAAATTCATCTGGGGGGGGGGGGGGGGTCAATAGAACCGGCCTCCCCAGAGGATGAGGAAAATTTTTCAGAAAATGGTTGAAAACGGATGTCTATTAGATAATATTGGCATTATATAATTACAAAATATTTATTTCAAGGGATAATTTAGATACTGCTTTGTACTGCTTTTTTATTTTTTGGCTCATGAAGACGGCTTGGGGGGGCCCGGGCCCCATGGCTCCCCCCCTGGCTGCGCCCATGTTTATATGGAATTTTACAGGAAAGGTGGTAATGGTACACAAATGTATGAAATGCATTTTCATACATTTGTGTACCATTACCAGAATAATCGCTGGCAATAAATGGACCATCGATTATCCATGTAATCGGCCTTCTCATCTTTTACAGTGTGTAGCACGAACATTGTTTACCCCCAATTTTTAGAAAAAAAATCGTGAAAGAACCATTTTGAAGATTCTTGTTTACCCATAAATCACATAATTTATTATTTTTGGCTTGATTTCGATTTTTCTAGCATTCCATGGATTGATAAAAACTAAAAAAAATAGAAATTGAGTTAAAAAAAATTGACATTTGAAATGTCACTTATGTGGTGGAATTGTTGTATTCATAAAATCGTGTAGGATAAAAATGTAATAATATACCTAAGCACAGAGTGTTCCATTTTAAAATCAATAGTTTGTACCACTTTTGCTAAAATCGGAAGTAGAATAAAAACTTATTTGTAAAAAACTGAGCACCCAATAATAATTTGTATATTGTAATTTTCAGTCAAATAAACAATAAATAGGAAGTGTTTTCGAGAAAAATATTGTACCTAACCACAGATTATTTTTTCAATATCTGGAATGAAAAGCATGCACAATAATGGTTAAAAGAAAGCAACTCTTGGGCATTTTTTGTCCAAATTTAAATAACTGATAATTCATGGAGACACGGACCAAGAAGTAAACTCAAGGTAATTCTGTTGGTTTCATTTAAGACTTAATAAATTACATACCTAGAATGAGTATTTTTCAAAATATTTACAAAAAATTTGAATTTTGCAAAATCACCGAAACTTTTCCAAAAAAGTGATTTTCAAACACTTGTAAAAGAAGCTAAATGGTGAAAAAGAAAATTCCTCTGTGATCGTTTAGTTCTAATAGTACTAAAGAAACTTAAAGAAAGGTACTTAAAGAAACTATGTTCATTTTTTTTCTGCGTCTTAATTTTTTTTTTTTTTTTTGACAATAAATTATAGAATTTTGTTTTTTTCTATAATTTTAAACACATTCAGTTGACGATAAAAGACGTTGTAATTAAAATAATTGAAAGTAATTTTTTTCCATTTGAAAGTTAATTGAATAAAATTAATTTGATGGTAGAAATTCATAATGTTTTGTATGTTTAAAAATGTTTGTTTATAACAAAGTCGGATAAAACACGTTGTTTAAAAAAATTGATTATTTAGATTATAAATTATTTTTAAGGAAAATAATATATGCGATTTATTATTTGAGAAGCTACAAAAAAGTTTAAATGGTCTTTTTTGTCAACACCCAATTTAAAGGAACAAATTTTTAATTTAGATTTTCAAGAAAACATACTATTTAACAACAAATAGCTATAACTTGGGTAATTCTTATCGTAGAGAGTTGGTTAACTAAAAACCAAAATGTAAGAAATTAAATTGTCTTATAATGGACATTTTTTGTAAATCTTCAGTTTTTGACTTGGAAACAAAAAACTCGAGCTGATATCTGACTTTTGAGAAAGGGATGAAAGAAACACTAAACTTTAAAAAATCATATCTCTGTCACCTTTTGACTAAATTGGACGAGACTGGTTTAAAATTTAAGCTAATTTAATAACCTTCAAATTGTATGTTCACCATTTTTTGATAACATTTGTAAATGTAAAGATATCTCCAAATAAACGTTTTTCAACTTATTCCTGCCTTGCCAAAAGTTTATTCGGTAGCCGATTTTGGTCACCTTTTCTCTGCAAATTTATGAAACCCTAAACATAGTTTTCTGCAATAAAATTTCAGGTCGCGTCCATTTCTTTTAAATTCTATTCTATTTCTTAGTTAAAATCTAAGTGCACCCTACTATAACTATAAACCTATAAACATCTCGTTATAGGTCGAATAAATTAAGGACTATGACCAGTAATCCCTTCGGGACGTTTTTTACTTGTTTTTAATAATAATCGTTTTGGAAAAGAAAATAGGCTTTGAATAGACAATGTTTTGGGAGAAAAATATAGTGTTTGGTTTTAGAGACGTTTACGGCTTCAGAGAGTGAAATGTTGGTGAATAGTGACAAATTTTAAAAGTAACTAGTATGTCATTGTAAATGGCATAGTTTTGCAGACCAATGCAATGGGTGAAATTTTTGACATAGGATGACGCTTGTCTAGCGAAGGTTGAAGGGAGCTGACTAGGCGTCCAACTAATTTCTAGATTGAGGATCGTTGCTTTCGTGGATTTTGGGAAGATCATATATCTCAGGAGTTCTGGATCAGTTTTCAAGGGAAATGAGCTTTTTCCCTGTATTTAGATAGTGGTCAGAGCTGTCGATGATGGTTTTTGCCTTCTTTTCTCGGTATGTGGTAGGATGGCGCTAAATGCGTTTGTACTCAGAAGAACTAAATAAATCATTCATTTCTCTTAGTGAATCCGAGCAATTAAAACCCATTAACCCCCATGGTTGTGTTAACGCAACGTCGTCAAAAATATTTCTTTTCACATTAAAAAAACACTCCTTTATGCACTGTATTGTATGTATGTATGTATTGCATTTACAAATATTTGAACAGGCTGCTGAAAGAAATTCTGGAAGTGTATTCATAGTTTCAATTTAAATAAAGACAGAAGAAATTATATGAACATTTCAAGAAAAAAACTTCCGTAATGTAAATAGTCATTGCACGAAATATGATTCATATATTTCATTATGCGCAAAAAGTTTTATATAAAACATACTTCTCCATTACAACATTCTTGAAAAAAAGAAAATATTCTTTTTCAGGAAATATTTTTCAAATTGTTTTGAAATATAACGACGCGAAAACGCAACATTGGGACAATCAGTGAAATAGTAATAGTGAATAAAATATTCCTGTGTGAACTTGTCATTTAAGGAAGGAAAACGAATTTGTGAAAGTACGATCCATGATTGATGATTGAACAACAATTTCTTGAAGTTTGGTGTTTCTAGTCATCATTTGTCAATATAAATGAAAAAATGATGCCTTACTTTGACCATCATTGGGCGAAAATGTTTTTGAAAAAAAAATTTAGTACGTTTTGGGTTCAAAATGTGGTGACTTACATCTAGCTATGGATATTTATATCAATGTATACCTTATTTGGTGGAAAAATTCCCAAGGTTTTCAACTCTTTTAACTTTTTTACAAGTACGGTCTGCTGGATCTTTTAAAAAATGAACATTATTTTGTCACTGAAACTGCGTGAGAACAGATTGCTGAAATTCCATTACCGACTATTAAGTTTATGAAACAACAATCGCCTGGTACAATGGATTCCCGTTATGATCATATGAATGAAATAAGTGTGGTACTTTGGAATGACAATTCAGTTGTTACAGTGGCAACTCTACTGTGTCTGGGAAATGATACAATCACAAATAAAAAAAAAAGACATATCTGTACAGCCAGGCATGATTACTACATATAACAAATACATGGGAGCTGTTGATTTACTTGACAACGCAGTTGCAAATTATAGAATAAATATATGCGGAAAAAATGGCGGTGGCCATTATTCATAAATATGTTAGACTGCGCTCCATAGACTTGTAAATAAAGAGAACCCCATTTCATAGCTGGACTTTAGGTCTGAACTTGTACGGAGTCTCTTTAGTACCAACAAATGTAAAAAACAATCTATTCGAGGACGTGGTACCACTGCGTCTTTATCATCTTCTGCACGTTTCGATAATGTGGGTCACATAATTGAGATAAATCATGAAAACTGGAGGAGACATCACAGAATATGCAAAAGTATAACCGTATTCATGTGTAATAAATGTTGAATCCCATTACATCCACATTGCTTCAAGGACTACTCTTGAAACTACCACAATTAATATTTTTTTATTTGTGCATATTTATGCATACATATTACTTCCCGATGTTGCGTTAACGCTACGTAAAAAAAAATTAGAATGAATATATGTACATTTTTTTTAACCTTCAAGGATGTTTATAAATGACGAAATAAATATTTTTCAATAAAAAAATCTGCATATCCTGATATTTCTAGTGACGGTCCTTAATGGGTGCATGACGGTAGCGTTGTCTTTGTCCGCTGGAAGATACTTTAGAAGAAGGATGTTTAAGGAGTATTCTAAAGTTGTTTTGTATAGTGTTCACAGCTTGATTATTATACTCTTCGCAAATACGAAAACGAAGAGTATATTGCATTTGATCGGCATGTTTCTAAAACCGTAAATATCGCTCGCAGACAAAAAATTTTCATATTATTATGTTAGTGAACGAATTCTGAACAGCTTTCAAAATGTCCGTCCATCCGTCCGTCCGTCACGTTTCTTGTAAGCACGATAACTCGAGAAAGAAAAATCCGATTGTACTGAAATTTGTATAGTAAGTTAATGTTAGGTAGGGGAAGAACCCTATTGTTTTTGATCAGTAAATAAAAATGATTTAAATTTGAGAATTCTTTTTTAATTTCTATGTTTTTGTAAAAATTTACATTTTTTACGTGTTAGGTGATGGTGTAGTTCTTACTCTTTTGACTCGGAATCCAAGGGTCCCAGGTTCGAAACCCACATGGAGTATGGTATAGTTTTTTTTTTACTTTATTTCACCAACTAACCCATATAGCATTTTTACATTCAGAGCATGTGCTCGGAACGTACTTTATGTACCCATGGAACTAAGAATGAATATTCATTTTGTATTCCGTGTAGAAAATCTGAATGTCAGAGAGACGTACAGATGACCGCCTCTCGATATACGAGTAAGATTCCTACAACGTACCCATAGACCAAAACGGAACTTGATATGAACCAGAAACGTATATTGACATACTGATAGATACATGAGGTATATAGGAGGAAGGTCCATCCTACATTCACAATGTACACTGCATGTTCATGGTATATGAGTACTACCCTCGCAGGAATTAAGCCGTAGGTGCCTGGTATGTTACACATGGATCATAAATCTATGATGCATGTATATTGTAGGAATGAACATTAAGTATCAGTGGCAGCTATAAGTACTTCACTCATGTCATGTATTTTCTTCAAAGTTTAATTATTATAAAAATTTATTACTTATTGTAATCATTGATGAGTCGCTGCTTCATTCTGAATATGTTCAGTATGACGCAGCGACTCATTATAGCAAATAATAAATTATTATAATAATTAAACTCAAGAGAATACATGATATGAGTGAAGTACTTGCATATAATAAATCCAATATCTAATTTTAAAGTTTAATTGTTACAGTCAATTATTAGGTACTTACTCTAATTTTCCACATTTCATATTCCTTGTGAAGAATATTATGTAAGTAAATGTGGAATATATGCACAGAAAATTTGTTTTTACTATCAGTTTTCCACTAAAGTCAAATGTTTTATTCATCAAATTTTATTGAATGGAGCACACAAATGCTAAATAAACTTAAATAAAACTGTATTTGCTATAACAATACTTTACAAAGGTCCACGAATATATGTAAAAAAAATAGTTTTACGTTAATAAGATCTGTTAAAAACCAATTTAAAATGGATCAAACATTTATCACTCTAAAACTTCAGCTTAAAAATCATATTTAACGTGTTATTTATGAAAAAATCTAATGATCATATTACACTACCTTAAAGTTTTATCTATTTCAAATCGTGTTTTAAATTGCCAAGAACAAAACATGATTTTATTTTATTAATTACTTTACATTGTTGTAACAATTAAGTATGCATCTTAAATTATAAAATAGCAAGAGGTATAAATAAAACAGTTGTGTTACTTTAAATATATTTTTATTTTTTGTTACCAAAGTGAATTGTAATAATAAAAAACAATTGTGACAAAAATTTCAATTCAGATTTTTTTTAACAAAAAAATTTTCTTTGCAATTTATGAACTGTCATATTTTACTATAACGAATTTTTTGTCAGTAAGTAAAAAATAGTAAAAATTGGAGGGCTTACATTTTCAAAACCAAGTGTCCAGGTGTTGCCGATGGTGATACTTGTAATTGCGAAAGTCCACTTTTCATTCTCAACACATCATCTGTGACTGATCCTATTGGCTGAATACTTTCTTTTGGCTTTTAGATGAAAAAGAAAAGTTAATAAAAACCACATATCGATTTAGGCATAAACACTTCATTGCCACATTTGCTGACAATAAATATCTACAATACTTAAGTTTTTACACCTAAATCGAAGTGTGGCTTTTATTAATTTTTCTTTTTCATATGAAATCCGTTCAAGTGAACGTTCGAAATTTCAGGTACTTGATTTTAAATGCCTACCAGAGTTATTAAAAGAACAACATACCTATCTTTTTTCAACTTCTAGTAAAGACAAAATTTCTTGGGAAGTCGACGGCTTCCAATATGTTCTTCGATATCATCTGACGTGCTTTTTGTACATAGTCCTTTGATTTGTTTTTATTCACTCTGTACATCAGATCTCTGCCCTTTTCAATTAATTGCAGCTCTTCTATAATCCTCTGAAATAGGTATAAAGCAAATTACTACAAATAGGTAAATACCTATCACAACTCGTATGTTGTAATCAAATCCAATGGTTGTGATTTAAATAAACAAAAGCTCCTTAATATTGAAATAGATCGAACCTACCTTCTTGAAAATAAGATTTAAACACCCCGTAAAGTGTTCACATTTCATCTGCATTTTCACCTGTTTTTCAATGATCAGTCAATTGTTTGAATGGTGACCACCAAGCTTCCTTTTCGTGGACCGAGACCATTACAAAGACACCTCAGTTTCTTTTCTAAAAATCGATACCTACAAACGCCGTAATTATTATAACTAATATAGGTGGTATGCTTAGTATAATATGTACAAAGGGATACACATTAAACTTTAGTGTCTAAATATAAAATATCTGCAAATGACAACAAAACTATGTGGTCGTTATATTGTATACAATAATTGTAAAATACTTGCTGCAATGCAATTAATGTATACTTGGACTAATTAATAAATCACGGGAAAACAAAAAACAAAACACAAATTGAAGAAATCGACATTTGCATTTGACAGCAGAATCGTGACTGACCGTGGAGCATGCGCACTAACCTAAGGACCGTGGCGCGCATTTAAAAAATTCTACAAGGGGATTGTAATGACATGGAAAACGGAAATCTAAATATAAAAGATAAAAAGTAATTAAATACCCATTCTAAGTCTGAACTATCTGCTTAAGAAATGCCGATAGTTACTAATTAATTGAACACAGTACATAAATTAAAAAAGAGTTATTATTCATTATTATTTAATATTTCATTCATTATTATTTAATATTTCATATTCATTATCATTCAATATTCGATCACAAATCTAAAGTCTGGATTCAAAATTTAAAACATATTTCATATATACAATAATATTGACGAACGATTTAAAATTTATAAAACGTCATACACCGCACAGGGGATGATTATAAATGTACTTAAATCAAATCTATATAGATAGAGAAATATCATTATTATTCTTGTAGGTAGGTAGGTAGATAGGTACTATAAAACTAGCATTGCTGTCTCATCAGTTGTGATGCAGGTTTATTTTTATTAGTTCAAAAATCGAACCAATCAGCGTTCGCGTTAAAAGTGCTGAACTTTTGATGATATTACTGTCGGCGCGGCGCTCGGGCGATGCAAATATTTCTACAAAAAATATACCTGTATTATACAGATAAAATCATTGACGAATGTTTATACGATGTACATGAACACATATACGAAGAACGTTCCCTGATACGTGTACACAGTATATGCGACTGCGAATATAAACTTTTCTGTATATTTCATTTATATCGTATATATAATCATATTGTATATGTGAAAATATTATTTATATGGGAATGTTGAGGGAACATACATGGCAAGTACAGAATGCAATTAGAACATTGGGAATGCAAAATGTACATTCGTGGAATAATAAATGCTATCTGGGAAGTTCCTACTATAAAATTAAAAATATCTAAAACTAACATTATTTACAAAAACTGCGAAGAGTATCCTATAGAATGTGTAACAATTATATAAAAAGTTTAGTAAACTGGCGAAGAGTACGTTTTTAGGTTGTTTAAATGCATATAGTCTTCGACTTGGGAAATTGTTAGAATAGTTTTAGGACCTGGTAGAGTCAGAAAAGTTGTGGGCTATTTTATTAGGATCTAATATAGAAAGGAGTTTGGTTTTTGTTTGGCAATGCGTTATGAAGTTTGTTTTTCTGCGTGATGGTCTTTTATTCTGCGACTGTCATTAGATAATAGGTCAAAGGTGTCCAAGCGGTTTCGTATATTATACATGTATTGGTAGTGTTGCGATTCCGTCTTATGTTGTGTATGGGGTTTCTAAGTGGGACAAAACGTGCTCTCTTTACAATTTTTCAGATCGAGGGAAATTTGGGTGATGTTTCAATTGTAGAGATTTTGGGATGACTTAATGATTGCGACAGACTTTTAGAAATGTAAAGCCACAAAGGAATTTGTTTTCTCGGAGAAAGGGTGTACAGAGGGATTTAGTCACATAATGAATTTCCTACTCGTAGAGGCGTATAAAATATATTAAGAGATTTCCGCGGCTGTCACTATGAAAATCGAGTCGAGTCGAACATTTCAATTCAGTTCAATTCAATTCAATTTATTCACCTTTAAATGCCACAATGGTACAATTACAATTGTTGTACAATGGATAAGGTATGTCAATTTGAACAAAAATTCATAATAAACATACAAAAACTATATAAATGTAAAAAAATAATATATAAATAATTATATAACAGTTTTACATACTAATAGGTATATTTCGTTGTAAATAAATGTAGATAAACATAAAAGGTAAGTAGCAAATGAGAAATGTGATCTACAAATAAGTTCCTATTCAGACATTACAATGGGCTAATAGACAATAACGAAAATGACAAAAATAATAATATAGCATTATAGTGTCACTCTCCAATATGTTATAAATGTAATTTTGAGGTAATTTTACCGAATATTATTGATTTAATTATAAAATGAATATGCTTAAAATCAGAGTGGATTTAAAATAAGGCAGTTTGCCGCTTATCTTGTGACATTATAGCGTAACATGCACGCGCATCCAATAAAAAGCCAGAAGCCGGATTCGAAACTGCAACTAAAGAAAACTTGCCGGTTCTCGATTCGACTATGATATTTGCTTTCAATAAATCAAATTCAGACTTTTACAGTGCAGAGGTTGAAAACGTCAATACAAGCAGATAAGATATTAGTTTATTAGCTGTTTTCTCTGTTATATTCATTTCAATTTTTACTCTCAAGAAATAACTTACTTCTATGTGAGTTTAAACAGTACATTTTTCTCGTTTTTGCACAGTGTTTTTGCAGACTCGAAGAAATCTGTATGAACCTCATTGAGTTAGAATGAACCTTCTCAAACAATGTTAATAAATATTATTTATTGGAAACCATTATAAATAGTTTCTAATTGTTATTTTCAGTATTATTTTGGGAAGAAAAAAACACATTTTTAGAGGCATTGCAGACATCACAATATAATAAACAACAGTCCAAATTTTGAAACGGGCACTTTACATTTGACAGTAATCAGCGACGTTGCCATATTTCTAAAAAAAAAAAATAAGCATGTATGAAATAATTTTTAATATTAATTTTTAATACTGTTTCAAATACCGAGCAAGTAAATATTCTATATATTTTTAAGGCTAATTGACAACTTACTTGCTAATACAGAATTGTAATATTACAGAGGATTCCGTATAGTAGTACAGAATATTTTACATTATTTATCGAAACATGGCAACGAGCACCCGTTTCTCTGTTCAAGCACACATTAGAATCTGATTACACTATTACGTCATAGCTAATAGAATAGCCCGAAAATTGGCGGCAACCGTTTAAACACAGTTTAATCTTCATGATTTTTTTTTACTATATAGTCCACGGAAATTAGCATTTCACCTGAACAAAATTAGTAAAAATCTGAATTTGTCCACAGACGTTCTTTGAGGTGTCCCAAACCTAAATTCACAAAAATCCCAACATGGCTACCCAAGATAATGAAGGTCAAAATTTTTCACAAATATCTCGCACCCTATGCATCGGATGTTCATGGGTCAATGTAAAAGTTGTAGAGGATTAAATTATCTTCAAGTTGCCTTTATTATTTTTTACCAAATGGCGCCCTCCCCTTTTCGAGATATTCAAGGTCAAAATTTCAAACACATGGAATATCTCGCCAAAAAACTCGGGCAGCAGTAAAGTTAACACAAAAGTTGTAGATAATTCAATTATCTAGAAGACTGGTATTTTACATTTTTCCCAGAACCTCCCTCTTTTCGAGATATTCAAGGTCAAAATTAAAAAAAAAACTGTTTTTTGCATGTAGACTTCGTCGCTGTCTAATGCATAGGAAGCGAGATATTCGCTACTGAGACGGCTTTGGCAGCGAAATCGTGATGTCGACGCTAGGGCCGAGATGGGCAGACTGCAACGGCGTATCAGGACCGCCATCAACACCGCCAAAAACCGGAAATGGCGGGATAAGCTGGAAGCGCTCAATCCTCAAGACAACTCGCTATGGAAGCTGTCGAGAGCCATGAGAAATACGTGGGAGGCCATACCCGCGCTGACTAACGCCAACGGACGGACGGCTATGACAGACGCCCAGAAAACGGAAGACTTAGCGAACCATTTTGCGGACATACATAACGCGCGAATACCGAACAATCCGGGACACGACCGCATCGAAAACGACGTTAACGAACTAATTGGTCATGACATCCAATTGACGAGACGAGAGTTTTCAAAAGTCATGACCAAGCCCTCGGAAGTTGAGGGCATTGTCCGGACTTTACCCAATGACAAGGCCCCGGGGGCAGACTGTATCGAATACAGGCTGCTCAAATATCTTCCGCGGAAAGACATTGTACAACTGACGTACATTGTCAACGCGATCCTGCGGCTACAACACTAGCCCAGCCAGTGGAAACGCGCCGTGGTCGTGCCGATCCTGAAACCGAACAAGGACGCCAAACTCGCCGGCAGCTATCGACCGATCTCGTTGCTGTCGGCGATCTTCAAGTTGGTGGAGAAGGTCATCCTGGTCAGACTAGACGCTGCTCAGGATGAACTCCACATCGACGATGAATGTCAGTTTGGTTTCAGGAAAGGCAGGGGCACTGTGCACCAGGTCGTCAGGATCGTGAATGACGTCAAAGTGCAGTGCAACCGCGGAAAAAGCACCGTCATGGTGTTGCTCGATATTGAGAAAGCTTTCGATACAGTATGGATCCCGGGCTTACTCCACAAACTCAACTCATTGAACTTCCCTACGCATATCACAAAACTAATTTACTCTTTCCTGACAGACACTGCAGGTCAGGGTGAATAACAAACTTTCAACTCGGCGAGATATTCGCGCGGGTGTCCCCCAGGGCTCGTGCCTGTCACCCAAGTTATACAACTTATACGTCTCCGATTTTCCGAAGTTTCCGAATACGAACCTTGCCAAGCACGCCGACGACACGGCCATGTACGCGCATTCGCACAATGCACAAGCGGCGAACATGCTACTAAAGGCGCACATGGCTCATGCCACGGCGTATTACGATAAGTGGAAGATTCGGATCAACGCCGAAAAGTCGGAGGCCATACTCTTCACGCGCCGGTTCACAGAGAACCGCATTTTAACACCAATTTCGATCGGGGGTTGCCAAATTCCAATCAAAAGGTGCGTGAAAATTTGAGGGTGAACTTGGACAGAAGACTGACATTCAACACTCACATTAACGAGACTATACGAAAGGTCTACTCCATGTCCAGGAGGCTGTATCCGCTCCTGGCGCGGGGTAGCGGACTAAACAGGACTAATAAAAAATTGTTGTATACGATGGTGATCAGGCCGGCCATCACATACGCGGCGCCGGTGTGGTGCAGCATCCCGGTCACGACAGTGCGGAAACTTAGAGTTTCAGAACATAAATTTATGTGCCTCATTTCAGACTCCGGTAGGTACACCTCCCTCAAAGATCTCTACGCACGTTGCCAGCGGATTTCGTCCAGAATATATCGCAAAAATTCTATCAATTCAAACTGGGCGATAGTCCGCTAACCCGCGACATTACACGAATCAGACAGCATAATGCCATACTTTTCAACTTGAAACACCAATTACCATACCAGGCGTTGCCTATCTTTCGGCAACTTCCTTAGCCCCACTTTCCTAAACCACAATTTCCCTTTCACCACCTTTTACCTTCAAACCCCTTTCTATTCTCTCTATTCGTCTCATTTTTGTTAATTATGTTAATTTTTGTTCCTTTGTCCTTTTTGTCTCTTTTCTAAATCCCCTCTCGACCAATAACTTCTTGCAAACCAAAACCGTTTAAATCATAACTTCCCTTCCACCCTACCTTTCCGAAGGCAGACAGACCATCGGATGAATGTCGTCATTGGTTCGAACGGGTTTTTTCGTTGAGTTTTCCCCGTACCAGCAACCCGATATTTTTAAAAAAACAGTGCGCGTGTGCGCACCCTAATAAGAACTCAGTTTTAACTTTAAGTAGTCTTAAGTATTTTAAAACTTTTTCATGGTTACATTTACAAATTGTTAGGTTTAAGTTTTTATATTTTAAACAGGAGCCCTAACTTCCATTTGATCCGTTGTCATAGCCGAGACCAGACCCGCTTCATCCGACTGCATATTAACCACGACGCTACGCTACGTGGTTGTGCGGTCGGCTCTGAACCGAGATCTGACCCAGGCGCATTATTGTAATCCCTAATACTAATAAATTTGGTTTGATTGATTGATTGACTGGAAGCGAGATATTCGCGGAAAAACGTGTTTTTTAAACTTCGACCTTCAATAGCTCGAAAAGCGCGAGGTTTTGGAAAAAAATGCAAAATACCAATCTTGTAGATAATTGAATTCTCTACAACTTTTGTGTTAACTTTATTGCTGCCCGATTTTTTGACGCGAGATATTCGCGAAAAAACATGTTTTTGAAACTTTGACCTTGAATATCTCGAAAAGGGGGGTTTGGTAAAAAATAAAAAAGACAACTCATAGATAATTCAATTCTCTACAACTTCCACATTGACCTCATGGGCATCCGATGCATAGGACGCGAGATATTTACGAAAAACTTTGACCTTCAATATCTTGGGTAGCCATCTTGGGATTTTTTTGATTTTTGTGGATTTAGGTTTGGGACACCTTAAAGCACGTTTGTGCAAATATTCAGATTTTTACTAATTTTCTCCAGGTTACCTTATTTTTTTGTCTAATTTCACTGCAGTATATGTAAAAATTATTATTATTTCTTGAGCTGTATTTGTGAATGTCAGTGCATATTTGAAATTTACCTTTGTTGCTATGAATGTGCTGTAATAATTTTAATAAATATATTGAAACTACGGTTAATATTTTTTCCGTTTAAAAATGTCTCTACAGAAGTCCATACGCTTTAAACCAAATATAAGGCGTATTATTCTCTTTTGTAGAATAAATACCCTTACATTAGAGTTGCTTGTCCCCAGCCAATAATATTATAGCAGATCGCTGAGTATGCTAATGCTTAATACACGTTAATTTGAGACTTTTCACCAAGTGTACTTTTTAGGAAGAATATGGCATAGTAGGCCTTGTTGAGTTTACCACAGATATGTTCAATTTGCTCATTCCACGATGGCTTGGAATCGATGTATGATTCCAGGAATTTTACTATACTTTGATTCTCTACCGCCCGATTCTCTATTTTCAAATTAAAACAAGATGGCGTCTTATTTTTATTCAAAAATTCTATAGCCACAGTTTTTCCTGCATTGACAACAAGATGGTTGTTTTCACACCACTTAAAAAATTCTTTTATGGCAGGTTGGTATTTTTTTATCGCTGCATCGCCATTAGCATTTGAGACCACCACCATTGTATCATCTGCATATATAAATACTCTCCCATCGGCGATGTAATTCGGCAAGTCATTAATATACAAAAGAAACAGCAATGGTCCCAGAATTCCCCCTTGGGGAGTTCCAAGCTCAACATCATAAATGTCAGAGGTACTGTTCCATTTTAACTGTTATTTTTCTACCGGTCATGTATGAAATGATCCAATTATTAATGGAGCCTCTTATACCTAGTGCATTTAATTTATGGGCTAAATATGTAGGGTCAAGAGTATCAAAGTCTCATGATAAGTCGAAAAATATGCCTATTATGCATTCTTTTATGTTTAATTTGTCATGAGCATACTGCACTAATTCGACTGCAGCAGTTTCAGTTGAAAGCCCTGTTCGAAATCCGTGTTGACTGTAGGTAAGTAATTTATGTTTATTAATAAAGTTAACTAAACGTTCATAACTTTTCTAATATTTTGGATATATGGCCCTGCAACCCCGTGGTTCCGACGCCTATGTCCTTTATATCCCTAAACAAAGTTTCTAACTGTGTCTGGACTTGCCATTCGGTGCTAACAACATAGGTAAACTGAAGACAATGGATAATTTAATATGTAAGAACACTTAATTGGGAGCATTCTTTGGAGTCTTGTAATTATAACAAGTCGGGCAAATTACATTATATATGCAAAACACCTACGATGTAAACGGACACTGCCGCGGACAAGGGCATTCAACGACTTCTAAAATTTAATTAATCTGATATCCTTACACCATTATTACAACTACCCTTTTCATTTTATGGAAGAGTGCTAATTTAAAAGGGGATATATTGTAATATTAATTAAATGGAATAATACATGTAGCGTCGAAAATGGAAAATGTTTTAATTAATTTGATGCTTCAATTACGTGTGCCTAAAATGTGGTGATTTTATTATGTTAATTGTGTTTCGAGGGTTGCAATGTATTAATCTCCATATGGCGAGTACTCAAGTAGGGTAGAATGAGAAATTGTTTTATAATAGACTCCAAATAAAAGCAAACTTTCAAATTTGACATTTTTCCACGTTTGCTGCAATGGATACAAACTTTAAAACAAATCAAGCCTGTAAAAAAAATCTGTATGTTTTATGGTATGTTCTTTTCGTACAAACGTGACTTCTAAAGTGTTACCAGTGTTATTATTATATTTATTTAGAGACACGGTTTAAGTGCAAATTATAACAATAAGAAAATTATGACTTTTGACAGAGAAAACAAAAACTATGGAAACATTTTAAGTGTAGGTGAGTGTGAGGTAGTAAATGAAATAGTGTGCTTTACAGTCCTTGTTCACAATATCGACAATAACTGTGAATATGTCTCTATGTGATACAGTGTGTGAGGGTGATTCTCCCCAAAACGCATATCTAATGAAATGTTAATATTTTTAATTTTTTTTCTCAATTTCCAACATTTTGTAATTTCTAAACCAGAATTAGTCTGGTGATTATTGGATAAATCGTGGTTATAGATAGGCATTCTTATTTTTTAAATAACAAAACTTTTTGAAAAAAAAAATCACGGAAGTGGGAGGTGTGACACGGAGGTGAGAAATATTAAAATCAATGGACAATAAAAAGAAATTAATTTCACGTAAGTTGTAATTACAACATAAACAGATGTTAAACAGCAAAAACACATTTGTTTAAAAGTAAAAAACCTTAGGTAAGAAGAATAAGCAGAAAAATCTATATTTTATTAGCAATAAAAAGATGTAAGTTAGATATATTTGGAAATCTAAAAAAACGTTGGCAACGTTAAATTTTAGGTTTATCTAAAACAGCAACTACATCATCATATCGAGGAGCAATCCTTAATAGTAGGAAAAACAAAAGAATTTCCTATTACTGATCTTCGCAAATATTTTACAACATATTCCTTGTCATGTTCGACTGAAGCAATAATTGCCACAAAATGTTTTATTTGTTTTTTGCCCATTACTAAGATATAGTCATTTACTTTTAGTGAAACAATAATAGTAAGCCTTGCGAGCGGTAAGTCATCATTGAAGCTAAAATCTTCCAAATTATTTAGTTTAGGAAGTAAGCTCTCCGACAACAACCTAAGCGGTAGGTTGTCTAACTATCCGTATCGGAACCGTAAACATCTTTGTATTGAAGTTTTTTGTGATGACATAAATATTTAGTTAAGCTAATAAGAGCATTTATTATTTGTTTTAACCTACATTCGGAAACAGATGCTTGCATGGTACCTTTTCCCAGGAAATGGCTACAGATTTAATTAATTTCAAAAGTGGTTGCAAAAAAGAAATCATTTCAAGAAATATATTTTAAGAGAATAAATTGTCTAAAAAGGATACTGCTTTTATTATAATTTTTGGTATCTTTATCATTATCAATTTGGTAAATAATTATTATACCCTAAATTGTAGTGGTAGCAGAGGTTTTCTGCGTCGCAGATACTGCAGGTTAGCCTTCTAAAAAACATAATGTTTCTTGGTCTAGTTTTTTAAGTAGCATCCTCCGATTAAAGAACTTATATCTAGATACATAATGGCATGAATTTTATGATCCCGAAAGACTCCCATTCTAAGGCACTTCTTCCCATAAGTTGCTGATTGGCCAATCGGCGTATTCGCGGCCGCTCGTACACGATCGACTTCAGTTCGATTATCATAATCTCAATTTAACAGTTCGGCCATTAATGTCAATAAATGTTTTTCGTGTTCTCCGACCAAAAACTGGTGAAAAAGTAATTTTATTTTAAGTTGTGATTTGCTTAATACCTAAATAATATTCTCTATTCATATTTACACAGTTTAGTGACAATATGTTTTGTGCAAATAAATAGTGAAGTGCTGTGCCGTTTGCAGAAAGCAGTTTAGAAAAGAAGAAAATCGATAGTTCCATAGTCGTAACATGATGAAGTTCAGTTTACAGTTATAAAGTAAATAGCAATTAAATTTTAATATCCTTTCAATACATATTTATCTTACTGTTTTATCTTACTGTAATATCGTATGCCTACATCACGTTATATAAAGAGCCGGTAATGCAGGAATTGCAATAATTCATTTTAATGAAAATATTTACCATTCTACACATTTTCTACACACACAACGCCACTGTTGCCTATGGGATGTGATGTTCATCTATCCATTTTAATGGACATATAATGTGACTATGTTAGGTGCAAACAAGGTATATAGTGAAAAGATAGCCAGTTATGTATCTAGATATAAGTTCTTTAATCGGAGGTAGCATCTCATAATAAGGAACGTTTTCTCCTTTGGCGACAATACTGTCTGCAGTTTTCTTAACGCACCCCCCAATTCCATCGGGTGCCCCCTTGCCATGGTAGCTCTCAAAATAGTGCAGACTGGCAAGTACTGTTACAAGATAAAACATTTTTTTGTTTTTGTTCTGAGTATTTGGGCCTCCGCTTAAAATATGTACTTTGTTGAGAGGTGAGATTTTACTTTTTATGTCTTGTATTGGATATAAATGAGCGCAGATTGCTGCTGAATCATGTCTTAATGACTTGGAAAGAGAGCAATAGGAACTGATTACTGGTTGATCTTGCTCTGAGTACCCTCGGTAAGTAACAACAGTATGCAATGTTACTTGTGGCGTTGACCCTCCAAAATGCGCTGATTGAACTTCTTCTGAGTACTTACAGGAATAGTTTTCCGAAAAGCCAATATGTATTTACATGTCGTTATTTATACGATTTTTTTTATAATTTTGATTTGTTGGTATTGGTGTATCATATTAAAGTTGTGGCTTAAAAATTTTGATAAACATGTTTGAAAATCTAAAACTAGTTGTTGTTTTGTACAGCATAATTGTTCTTTAACTTTTTTCTTACAAATTTTTTCCCTCCCTCTTACAACTATCTTTTCTTTTTTGGTAACCCATTTGTCACATTTGGCCCGCTCGTCAGCATAATATTCTATTATTGCAACTTCTTTTTCTACACATGAAGAACATTCCCTCTTCAAACAGATTTCTTTAATTTTTGAGTCAGATGGGCAGGTAAGGCTTTTAACTATTTCTTCACTACTATTCTCTTTAATTATATTATGCGACTTCAATTTGGCAACGATAAACTGAACATTTTTATGAATTTCACACAAACGGGTTTCTTTATTTCTAGCATTTAATGGTACTACCCAAGAAATGCAAAACTAATTTTCGTGTCCGGATTCGATTTTTTAAATTTTGTATACAAATCTTTTAAAGAATAATTTATACATCTCTTTTGCTTTGTTAACTTTCTAAATGTAATAGTCTCTTTCTTCCCAGGACACATCGTGCTGGATTCATCTTTCTTAGAAAAAAAAATCAATCATTGAGTTAGTCATCTAATTCTAAACAATTTTCAATATGTCCGTCGTCTATCCGTCTGTCTGTCAGTCCGTCTGCCTCTCCGTTCGTCATCTTTTTGTAAGAACGATGACTTGAAATTGGGACATGCGTATGCCAAAAATCAAATAAACCACAGCTATTTCACTAAGTGATACCTATTTCGTTATGACTAGTTTAGAACGCTTTATGGTTCAAAGAAAACTAGATGGTAAATTGTGAAGAGAAAGCCTTCCAAACCTTTGAACTGATATCATTAATGAGCCGATAGGAAACACTTTTGGTGTAGCTGTGCATCTAATAGGCAAAGGACATGACCTAATCACCAAACAGAGCTGTTGAAAGTACCCAATGAAAGTACTTGAAGTACCAAATACCAAGTACCAGACAAAGTACTTGCTGCTCCAATTCCCAAGTACTATGACCTGAAGCAAAGTAATTCAAATACCAAATACTTGTCGAAAGTACTTCAAGTAAATCGCAAGTACCGTATTTCAAATATTTCAGATTATTTGAAGTACTTCACTAGGTACTTCAAATCTCAAAGTAGTTCAATTACTCTAAAGTATTTCAAATACTCAAGTATTTCAAGTACTTTAACATATTTCAAATGCTCCACAGTTCTTCCAATACCCATAAAAAATTTTATTTATTAAGTTTTTCTCTTAATAATTTGTTATTATTATTATTATTTATTAACAGCTTTCTTTAATTCAGCATCATTCAAAAACAATAGAAAAAATAATTTATTATTATACAAATATAAAAACCAACAAAAAAAAATATTGCTGCGGTCGATTTCCCTTCAAATGTCAGGAAAGTAATAAAGAAAATCAACTTATACACTATCGGAAAATGTTCGCTTTGGTATGGGCAATAAGAGCAAGCGAGAGTAAAGCAACTATTCTATTCTTTTTTATCATATAACACATCCTACAATCGGGCCACCTGCTTTCCCCACCACATGTGCGTGGGCAGCCAGTCTGTGGAATTTCAATTTGTTTCCGCCTCGATACTTGATGATTCGTGTCACTATTTGCCCCTCTGCTAGAGCTCTCTCTTTATTGTGGGCGGTCGGTTAAGTCGTTGAAACTATGCACACCTAAGCCAGGACTTTCCGATACTGTATATAAAACATAGTAATAATTTTAGGTAAGTACAAGTACAAATAATAAAATTGAGAACTATCTATTTCCATTAGCTTTCAATAGCACCAAATCTTCGAAATTTCCATTAGTTAATGCATTTCTTCTAGGAGCATTTATAATTTCAGTAAATGAAAAGAGTCTTTCTACAGCTGATGATGCAAGGCATGTATTAAACCGATAAAAAACTGTTTTTACTGAGAAGCAAGTTGGGTGTCAGAGTCATTTAAGTATTGAAAATTTTTTAATTCAATTCTTTTTTATCACTGGCTTTTATACAGTGTGTTTCACTTGAAATGATAACAGCCCAATAACTTTTCATTTTTTTCCGATTTGAATCAAATTTTACTTAAGTATGGAACCAATTAGGATCTACTTATGACCAGAAAAGCATTCGCCTCCTACAAATGCAAAGCCACCATGCAGTACCAATATATGCGGGGAAAATAAAAAAATCATATTAGGCATATTTTTATCGGAAAATTTTGTTAATGAAACTTGTTCAGAATTGTCCAAAAACCGTAAGTCCAAAATGTAATCAAAATAAAAAAATGTATACATTTTGATTAAAATAATGTCCAATATATATTTACACCATTTGAGAAGCCATAAAAAAAAGCTTTTTAATTATATACATGGTATTTATCTTAAAAAAAATTTGTCTAATTCACTATAAATTTACAATTTATCAAATTATCCATGGAAAACAAAAGTATGTAAATTAAAATAAACAATATGTTAGTTCTGTCAAGATACATGTTAGTATCTAATTTCAGTTTATTTTAAATAAAATGGAGAATTTCAATAATTGATATATATTTTTTCTACTCCCTAATGTAAATTTACTGTTTTCTGTACAGTCTGTAGAATGGATAAGTAGGCAATTCCAGGTAACTGAACGGATATACTTCATATCAGTTCTAGGATGGATATGAAATGAAACGGACCAATCACAGTTCGTGTATTAAGTACATATGAAACTATTCGTTTTAAAATCAAATTAGTGCGTAAGCTGTCAAAGTAACTGTCAGTGTGTATTTGTGTAATATATTAATGTTTAATAAATATTGTAGTTTTTTAAGCTGGTCGTAGAAAAAGTATGCTGTACATACAACTCGAGTGGATTATCCATATCGCACTCAAAAGATTTGAGCACTCCGCCTACGGCGTCGTGCTCAAACTTCTTTATCGTGCGATATGGATATCAAATCCACTCTTGTTGCACAAACTACTATTTGGGACTACCATGACTTAATGTAAGAAAATATAAAACTTATAATATCTACTATAGTTTTTAAGAAAAATTCCATACGTCATACATCATTGAAAAAGGGTTTTTAAAGCTCGTATCTCAGAAATTTGACTTTTAATTGTTTTTCTGAAATGATTTTTGGAAAATAAACGTGATTTCTCATAACTTTTATTTTTAAACGTGTTTACGTAACTCAAAAAATAACGAAGTTAAATGAGGTTCTAACGTTCGCGTGACCACCCTGTACAGTTGACTATAATAAGGAACTTTAGTCTTTTTTTTTGCGGGGGGGGAGAAGGGGAAATCCATCATGGACACCCAGCGCCTTGGATCTATCACGCTGGGTAGTGCTGGACTCTAACCAGCTAAAACCTCTCCGGAGCCCCCTCCCTGTCTTCAGTGTTTCCTCATATCCTGGAACCGCTCTCGCTTTCCGTCAGAATATCAGGTCAATCTTAGTGTTAGGTGTTCGAAATAATCTGCCTCCGCAGAGATGTCCTCTTATTACTACTTTCTTGAAACGATTAGAGGTTCAAGTTTCTTTCGTCTACTTCCTTGATTTTCATAACTGATGTTATCATGTCCTCCAAGAGTTGCCAGTTTTCCTCTGATTCTAGCATCCTCAACACCATGTCATCGGCTGTAACTGGGCCGCCTAGCCTGTTTATGACTCGTAGCCTTTCTTCTCTCCACCTGCTACACCAGAACACAGTATGCTCCGCGTCGTCTATCTCCCCGCAGTACATGCATTCTCGGTCTTCAATCTTCCCGATGTCGTAGACGTACTCTGCAAAACATCCGTGTCCTGTTAGGGCCTGAGTAAGGTAGAACCCAACCTCCCCGTGTCCTCTCTCCACCCATCTTTTAATATCTGGAATGAGTCTCCTCGTCCATCTTCCCTTACTCGAGATATTCCATCTCTCCTGCCACCTCTGATAGAGTCTATCATTGGCCTCCTTCCTGCCACTTTCCTCGTATATCTCCCACCTTTCTTTTGCCAGAAGGTCAATGGGAGGAATCTCTGCCACTATCAGCACTGCCTCGTAGGAGACCGTTCTGTAGGCACTGCAGACTCTCAATGCTGCACATCGCTGTACCCTGTCTAGTTAAAATAAAAAACACATTCTTAAATAAATTAATGTTCTGATACTTTGTACATACTAATAATAATATTTTTTTGTTTTTATGTGCCTTTGCTATTTTTCAAAAAGTTTGCCGTTCCTGGATTTTGCCGCCCTGGGCTATAGCCTCTATAGCCAACCCCCTAAATCCCCCACCGCCCACATAATGTTAACACTGATTACTGAATAAAAACAGCTATGCAGTAACAATTTTTTAGTGAAATATGTTTTTTAAAATATCTAAAACATGGAACTACAAGGACTTCAAATACTTTTAACTAATTTAAATATCAAAAAACTTATTTCAAATACTATAAATTGTTAAGTCTAGTACTTCAAATACCGGAACAGTACTTGAAATACCGGAGAGTATTTGAAATACCAAGCAAAGTAATTCAAATACCAATATTTCTGAAAACCAAATCCCAAATCCAAATACTCGAAGCAAAGTATTTCAAATACCAAGTACCAAATACTAGGAATCAAAAGGATTTGAAGCAAAGTACTTCAAATACTGAAAGTATTTGAAATACTTTTTTCAATTACTTTTATTTGAAGTACTCCAGCTCTGTCACCAAATGAATGTGTGAATGGCCCTGTCAATAAGTAAAAGAAGGACAAGCAAAAAAGAAATTATCAAATATATTTACCGGTATACTTTTGGGTGAATTAGGTTAGTGAAATTTGTTAAGAACGTAAAATATAAACAAGAGTACTAATTGTATACGTTTGAAAGAGAAACTTCGGTCAAATTTAACATCGCACGTATATAATATGGAATGAACATACGCCTTCTGAAATACTATAATACCCATTCGTAAAATTCAAAGGGCTGTCAAAATATCAAATAGAACAATATATTGAACAAAGTTGTGACACTGATTCGACAAGATCGGTGCAAGAAGCTTGAATTTTCTATTTAAAATAAATACCAGAGAGGACGCGACTTTAAAAATCTGCTGACAATAGAGCATCATCTACTTACAAATAAATGTCACGTATTCTTTGAGGGCGTTAGTAAACTTGAACTGTATTACTTTTTAGGCAGAAAGCGTTCTATTTTCAACCAGGGAATTAATTTGTCAAGAAATTATGTTTTATCAGCTCAGTTTCTTTATCTGAAAGATTTTAATGAAATTTGTATTACTTGTAGTGCCGATTCTAAGGATTGCTTACGGAGGGGCGAAATGTTTTGATGGCGCCCCTGCCCTAAAAAACCGGTCAGTCAGTTTTTTTTTTCGTTAAATAAATAAGCACAAGTGGCAGGTGGACGACAGCATTTTTAACGAAGTAAATAAGAATAATAAATGTAATTACTTTTTTCACTTTTTTTCCCAGTATATTTCCAGTTTTGGGCACCTTTGGTGCCCCTTACTTGATGGCTTCCGGGCTATCACTCTGCCCTAAAACCGGTACTGATTACTTGATTCCTTTTAAAATCGTTCATGCAACTGAGAGGCTGCTAACGCTAACGCTGATATGGTTTGGTGATACGCACCAAAAAAACGTCAGATATTATAAAAAATTTAGGCGGTTGCACCAACTCCACCTTTAAGCTACGTCTCCTTCCCCTGGCGGGAAATTCAAAGCTCTGGTTAGTTCAGGTAGATCATTTCATAGGTCTGTGTTAATCCGGTACATACTTATACAACTCTGGAACATGCTGGGACACACCGAACACACACTCGTAGAGATATTTTATCTGTTAAAGCATAAGCTTGTAAAAATTGTACCTGTATACTACAGACCTGTAAAAAGCTGTATCCGCAATAGTACAGACCTGTAAAATTTCTCACCAAGGAGGGGGGTGACTCAAATATAAAGTGGTAGGACTGATCTACACCGGTACCATTCTTACGAATGTAAAATGGGTGTCGAGTGAAAACAAGGCAAGATTTAGAGTGTGGCTAATTTTAAAGAAGACTACTTCACCATTTGAATTGTTGGATAAATAAAAAAAATAGAAATTTGATAATAACTTCATATCTACTTAAGAACGTAAACTGACAAAGAACTATTACAAAGAAACATTAACGTCTGAGAAATATATCAATAAATGGTTTTCTGGTTGAAACCAAGGATTGTCCTAGGCGAGTTCAATTATACAGCATATTTTATAGTCCAATCAATGAATGCCCAAAAGGGGATTGTAGAGGACATTTTGGAGGGCAGAATTTTAATCTTCAGGAATGTGTTGGGGGTAGTTAGGAGGTAAACATACTAAAAGTCCCCACCCCTAGCCCCGCCGCTACAGGGGGGAGGGGGGTTGAAAGGTTCCCTTTTTCGATTCTTCGCTTATAACTCGTAAACGATGCGTCGTACGGAAAAAGGTAATCTATACAAAAGTAAACATAATTAAATTTCCTACAAGAATGTTTATATTATTTTTTTTCCTGTGTTGTAGTTTACGAGATATTCACCAGCGAAAATCGATAATTAATAAAAAAAATCAATTATGTATCTTAAATTATTCTGTCAAAACGGCTTACCGTGGTCTGCTAATAAATCACAGTCACAAAATAATCTTTATTTTACAATACTCGATGTATTTACTAACCTAATATTTTGTCAAAATCTATACATTTCCTTAAATATACAGTGTGATTTACTTAAAATGAAGACACCCTTATAACTTTTTTATTATGTTTCCGATTTGAATCAAATTTTACTCAAGTATAGAACAAATTAGGATCTACTTATGACGAGAAGAACATCCACCTGCTACAAATGCAAAGCCACCTGCGCTACCAATATATGTTGAAAAAAATGAAAAATCATATTATGCATTTTTTTATCGCAAAATTTTGTTAACGAAAATTGTTCAGAATTGTTCAAAAACCTTAAGTCCAAAATTTAACCAAAATAAAAAAAATTCAAAAATAAAAATTTTTAAAATCTTTAAAATATTTATTTTAAAAAAAAATTGCAAATTGCTTTTTTTTAACTATCTGGCAGCTTGGGTTTCAATCCAATAAATGAATGCCCTAAAGGAGATATTAGAGGACATGGGGGGGAGGGAATTTCTTTCTTCAGGAATGTGTTCGCGGTATTTAATATGTAATAATGAAAAATAAAATTACATCTTATAATCTCATAAATTTTGTTGGCCTGGCTCTCTTGGGACGAGAGGGTCCGGCTTCTTGTTCCGACTCCAAAACTTCGACATCCCCGTCGTCGTCTTCATCTGTTCCTTGATTATTGGATTCAGTGTCTACATGGAATGTGGGGAGTTCTAGGTCATCTTCTTCATCATCCTCGTTCATTAAAATTGACACTCCGTTTAAACAGTTCCCCTGGCAGTTCTGGCATAAAGGGGAGCAATTCATGGATACTTTCTTGCAGCCACATCTGGCGCTGCTGCAATCTTTAGTGCACTTGCAAAAAATCAAGTCTAAAATTATTTTTGGTGCCGCTGGGTCTTTGGTCAGCACCGGAGCTAGATACTTTGCATTGTGCTCCTAACCCCACAGCTCTGGGGGTAGCTGATTTCCCAACCAGAGTTGCACCTGGTGAAATGTGTGAAATTAATGCTCTTTTGTTGCCCCCTCGCTTGATGGAAGTGATGAGAGATCTGGTTTGATATTTGCTACGGATTTCAAAAATGAATGGTATCGGTAGATGTTGAGGGAGCTCTCCTTTGCTGAGGCGCCATACCATTTTAGCATACATAATCGTCCAGCTTCTTCAACATCAACATGAGAGGAGGATGGGTTGTGAAACACTTCGGCTGCTCTTCGAACATCAGGATGTTTTTGGTAAAGTTTTATAAAACCAAGTTTAATCTTCCGGAATGTTGCAGACGTTGAATCGCAGCCAGTAACAGCATGCAGGAACAGAATTTATTTCAGTCCCAGTTGCTGCATTTGGTGGGTGGAGTAAATATTGGTTTGAACTTTTCCTCTGCCAGGTTTTATGAATAAAATATTGCGGTCTGGTGGAGTCTTTGCAGTAAGCATCACTGCGAGGTCTTCATCTTCTCCAATGACAGCCACATTGGATATTTCTCTTATAGATTGTGCAATAGCTGTACTTACAATCAGCACGTCAGCATCGTCTGATGCTTGCTGTGTTGTGATGCCGTTTTCGTGCAGTTTAGACATCATCAGTAGGCTGATCAGTCTATCTTTATTGTGCTGATTGGAGAGGAATAAATCTTGATTCACTGTTATTTCGGTGTCCACATTGAAATGGATATCTACCGGCTTTTTCATTCGGTAGCGTCTTCCCTGCTCTGCTGCATTAGTGCTATTTGGTGAGTTGTTGTATCCATCAAAAACAACTGTGCATCTCCTCCCTGGGTCTTGACGAATTTCACGTATCCACCGCAAATTGCGGAAACTGAGGATCCCCTTTACCAGATGACCTTATGTATGAGAAATCCCCCATCAATAACCAAATCAAATTTTGGTATGTGTACGCTCTCGTTGGTAGGTTCAAACAGCTTGAACAGGACATACTGGTTTTTTTCTCATACCACCGTCATTGAATAAGGTTAAGGGAAATGGGGCCAATTCGTATCGTAAATAATCCTTCAAGTCTTCATCACTTTTTTTGCAAATGGAAATCCTTTGGAAGAGGAGGAAAGGGTCTACTGGAACTTTTTCATCTTGGATGAACCAATAGAGGAAATAGGGAGTGCCCTGTTTTTGCGTGACAACTTGTAATCTGAAAATGGCAATGTTACCATTTTATTCATTGCTTGTTTTCCACATGTAACAGCGTCATAGCAGTTGATTGTATCGTCTCCCACCACCCCAGTGGCTATCGACATGGTGTCAATTGTTTCAGGAAAAGGAGGATGATTTTCTAGCTACATTGTGAATTTAGCAATGTCAGCCATATCTTTTGTTATGCGTGCTTCCCCGAAATCCCTATGCTGCTCACTCGAATTGAAGAAAACTCCACAGAACTCTTCCAATGAAGTGCAGACGTCATGAGTTGCACTCATCCCCACAACCCACTTGCTGATTACACTATCTGTGACACCACGCCCTCTCTTTATGCCGCCTTGGGCACTGAAGCTTCGCATCAGATTGGTCTCAATTGTCATATCCGACCAAACGCATTTGGGCATTCATTTATTGGATTAAAACCCAAGCTGCCAGATAGTTATAAAGCAATTTGCAATTCTTTTAAAATAAATATTTTAAATATTTTTAAAATTTTAATTTTTGAATTTTTTTTATTTTGGTTAAATTTTGGACTTAAGGTTTTTGGACAATTCTGAACAATTTTCGTTAACAAAATTTTGCGATAAAAAAATGCATAATATGATTTTTCATTTTTTTCAACATATATTGGTAGCGCAGGTGGCTTTGCATTTGTAGCAGGTGGATGTTCTTCTGGTCATAAGTAGATACTAATTTGTTCTATACTTGAGTAAAATTTGATTCAAATCGGAAACATAATAAAAAAGTTATAAGGGTGTTATAGCGTTATCGCTATAAATAAAATTAAAATCGAAGTTAATATACGTATATTTGTTTTTAACACATGTTCATATTTCATATGATTTTGGTATTTTTAAGTATATTGATATTATATTTTTATATCGAATGTTTTTTATTTTTCTTAGCGACTCCATGGAAACTTCTCCATTATGGATCGAGTTTTCCTTTTTGTTTCTTAGCGACTCCATGGAAACTTCTCGCTTTTGGAAGTGAATGAGTCGCTATAGTCGCTATATACACCCCCTCGTTAAAAAAGAAAATAGTCAATCAATCAACGTGTCGATTGCAAAACGTACTTTTTTAATCGGGGTAGGCAAAGTGTCACATCTGTCAACTAATACAAAAGCCGGTTTAACCCTATCAATATTGACAGTTATGACTTTGTCTCCTTTCTTAAAGGTAAATAACTTATCTGAACGAGATAAAACTTTAAACGGTCCTTCATATAAAGGAGTAAATGAACGTTTTAAACGTTCAGTGCGAACGAAAATAAAATCGCAAGAGGCAAGATCTGAACTAACAAAAGTTTTGTAATTACCATGCGAAGTTGGAGGAACAAATTTTAAATTATTAAAATAAATGCGTAATTTGTCAATGAAATAAGGAATATCTGGGGAATTATACGATTCAACGAAAAATTCGCCAGGTAAACGAAGGGTTTGACCATATATGAGTTCAGCAGGTGAACATTGCAGATCTTCCTTGGGAGTTGTCCTAAATGCTAATAAAATGATGGGTAATTCATCTGTCCAATGTGATGTATTGGCTCTAGCTAATAAGGAAGTTTTAAGTGAGCGATGAAATCTTTCAATTAAAGAGCTGCTCTGGGGGTGATATGCAGTTGTACGTGTTCTATGAAAACCTAAAAACTTTGCAAATTCATTAAATAATATTGACTCGAATTGTACTCCTTGATCAGTCGTTACTGACAAGGGAACACCGAATCGACAAACAAAGTTTTGAAATAAAGTACGCGCAACTGTTTCTGCTGTGATGTCGCGAAGAGGGTACGCTTCCGGCCACCTAGTGAATCGTTCAATCACCGTAAGAATGTAAGAGTTACCTTTGGATGGAGGTAATGGTCCTACCAAATCTATGTGGATGTGGTCGAATCTGATTTTCGGGATGGTGAAGTTCCCGAGAGCACTTCGCGTATGTCGACTGACTTTGACAGCTTGACAGTTAATGCACGATTTTGACCATAAATTGCAATCTGTGTTCATTTTCGGCCAAAAATAGTTATTTGAAATCAACAGTCTAGTGGCTTTAATACCAGGATGAGATAAGTTGTGAAAAATATCGAATATCGTTCGTCTGTAAACAAGTGGGACAAAAGGTCTGACTTTTGCACGAGAAACATCACACCAAATAAAATCATTTGAATCTGGAATTTGTATCTTTTTTAAAATGAAATTGGTTTTAGTTAGTGATGATTTATCTGACAATAAATAGTTGAGATTTGAATCTTTCTCCTGAGCTTCACTAAGCAACTTTAGGTCAAAGATAACATTAAGGAAGGGAGAATTTTTAAGTTGAAGTGGTAAAATATCTTGTTTTAAGGAAGAAGTGTCGTAAATACGTGACAAGCTGTCAGCTATTACATTATGTTTTCCTTTAACATGTATTTTACAAGAAAATTGAGCTATGTATTCTAAATGACGTATTTGACGAGGAGATCTTTCTGCTTTTGTGAATAAAGCGTTGATTAAAGGTTTGTGATCTGTAAAACAATTAAACTTGCGACCTTCAAGTATAAACTTAAAATGTTTAATTGCAGTATATAATGCTAAAAGTTCTTTGTCAAAAACCGAATAATTGGTTTGTGCTGTGGTTAATTTACGGGAAAAGAATGCTAAAGGAGCAAGAAATCCCTTATTATCTTTTTGCTCTAAAACTGCACCCATGGCAAGGTTAGAACACTCGACTGAGAGAGATAAGATAGTATCGTCATTATTGCAAGGATGAGCTAAAACTACTGCATTACTTATTGCGTCTTTGGCTTTCGAAAATCCGTCTAAAAATTGATCAGGCCAACTATTTATCTTTGTAATTTTATCATGAGATAAACTGTTACAAAGAGAATATAGAGGAAGTAATATTTCACCAAAATGAGGTATGAAACGATGATAAAAATTCACCATACCTATGAAACGTTGTAGTTGTTTGAGAGTTGTTGGTAAAGGGAAATTATTAATGACTTCGACTCTCTCAGTTGATGGTAAAATGCCTGATGAAGAGATGTGATGACCTAAAAGGTTAAATTGTCAACTCCTAAGATACATTTAGATGGTTTAATGTTAATTCCGTATATGTCTAATCTCTTGAAAACCTTTTCCAAATGTTCCAAATGTTGTACATCTGATTGACTTGCGATTAATATATCATCCAAATAGACGAAAACGAAAGGTAAATTGACAAGTACTTCATTCATAAAACGTTGGAAAGTTTGACCGGCATTGCGTAGACCAAAAGGCATGCGGGAAAATTCAAACAGTCCGAATGGAGTTGTTATAGCTGTCTTATAAACGTCATTTTCAGCGACAGGTATCTGATGGTACGCTCGCACTAAATCAATCTTGGAGAAAATAGTGCAGCCGTGCAACTGAGAGCTAAAGTCGTGGATATGAGGTAATGGATATCTGTCTGGAATGGTAATCGTATTTAGTTGTCGATAATCTCCACAAGGTCTCCAGTCATTCTCTTTTTTCGCCACTAGATGGAGTTGAGAGGAAACTTGAGAAGATGATGGTTTGCAGATACCTAATTCTACCATGTTATTAAATTCTGTTTGAGCTATTTTAAATTTAAGATTGTCTAATCTACGAGGTCGTGAAAAAGGTAAATGACCTTCAGTAACTATATGATGTACAATAGAATGTTTAATAGGTAAATTGTAATCTGGGGAACTAATTAAATTAGGAAATTGTAAAAGTAATTTGTTATATTTATCTGTCAAAGGAAATAATTTAAGTGAATCTAATCTACAATTGTCTAAAGGACTATTTTTAATAAAACAATTAACTGACAAATTAGTCTTGTTATCAATTATTCGAGCTCCTTTAAGATCGACAACTAAACCAAAATGAGACAAGAAATCTGCTCCGACTATCGGTATGTCAACGTCTGCTATATTGAAAACGAAAGGAAATAATCTACGTAAGTTTAGATTGACTTTTAACAATTTCTTACCGTACGTAAAAATGGTTGAACCGTTAGCCGCGGTTAATATCGTATCGAAATTCTTTTTTAAATCTGTGAAAGCATTGCGTGGCACCACAGATAAATCGGCACCAGTGTCAATTAGGAAGTTCAGGTTGTTAGATCTATCGTAAATAAAAAGTCGACGACGTTTGCTGTTAGAAATGTCAAAATCAGACGTCATAGAATTATCAAACTTCAGTCATCTTTGAGAATTATCAGATTTTTTACAATTCTTACTGAATTTGCACCATTCACCTCCACAACGATAGGCATTGGCACCATAAAGTTGATGGTAGTAACAAATAGTATTGTCTGTACGATCAAATTTATTGGAAACATTATTACGGCTGGGTGAACGATTGCGATTAGTGGTACGAGTTTGTGAATTGCTTCTACTTTTGCAATTGTTGCAGCATGAAGTAGAAGGTTGAGGCTCGAAGGATTGATTGGAAAGTCTGGATTCTAAAGAGTTTAATCGAGAATTAAAAATTTCTTGTTTTTGTAATACTTGATTAATTGAATCATGGAAAGTGATTGAAAAATTTTTGATAGTGGTAGTTAAATCTAATAACGGGGTTGACTCAGAGTCAAGAGGATTTTTGGAGTACGATGCAACCATTGAATTTTGACAGGACTCCCAGATCTGATCCGCAATATCCAGAAACTCTTTTGTGTCTGTTTTCCCCGAAGCTGTAATGGCAATATATACTGTTTGAGGCAAACGTCTTTTCCATAGCTTTATCAATAAATCTTGACTAACCATGCTGAATCCTCCAACCATATTCAGCATGGATCTATAGAAATCTGAAGGTTTCAGATCGCCCATTTGGGAACCTGATAACAGATCATTCAGACGATTTTCCTCACTCGATGATAAACGTGAAATTAAAACTTTCTTTAAATTTATATAGAGATCCGTTTCCGGGGGATTAGATATTATATCGTCTATATTATCTATCACATCTAATGGCAAATTAGCTATAACCTGATCAAACTTTTTCTTGTCATTGACAATTTTTGCAATAGAAAACTATGATTCGATCTGGGTAAACCAAATTTCTGGTTTTGATTTCCAGAATGGGGGTAATTTGACAGAGGTGACATAATGGGTTTGAGGAAAATCCTCGTCTGAAGGTTGTCTTTGCATAACTAATCGATTGTGATTGATTGATTGATTGATTGATTACTCTCTTAGATAAAAAGGGAATGTACTTTAACTCACTCACCGATAGATGACAGTACTTGTAATGTACAACTTCAGTTGATTGAATTAGGAAATTACCATAAATTATAGGAACATCTATTCAAATTTGGAACCTCTATTCAAAACTCATCGGAAAATTCTTCTCTTCATAAAATGGTCAATTTATAACGGTAGTTGGTATATTGAATCTCTTCTTGTATATATTTATCACGTTGGACATAAAATTTTCACTTCTGGCATATATTTATCACGTTGGACATAAAATATCACGTCGGGGTCACCAAATTTATAGCGTTATCGCTATAAATAAAATTAAAATCGAAGTTAATATACGTATATTTGTTTTTAATACATGTTCATATTTTATATGATTTTGGTATTTTTAAGTATATTGATATTATATTTTTATATCGAATGTTTTTTATTTTTCTTAGCGACTCCATGGAAATTTCTCCATTATGGATCGAGTTTTCCTTTTTGTTTCTTAGCGACTCCATGGAAACTTCTCGCTTTTGGAAGTGAGTGAGTCGCTATAGTCGCTATAGGTGTCTTCATTTTAAGTGAATCACACTGTATATTTAAGGAAATGTATAGATTTTGACAAAATATTAGGTTAGTAAATACATCGAGAGTTGTAAAATAAAGATTATTTTGTGACTGTGATTTATTAGCAGACCACGGTAAGCCGTTTTGACAGAATAATTTAAGATACATAATTGATTTTTTTTATTAATTATCGATTTTCGCTGGTGAATATCTCGTAAACTACAACACATAGGAAAAAAAATAATATAGACATTCTTGTAGGAAATTTAATTATGTTTACTTTTGTATAGATTACCTTTTTCCGTACGACGCATCGTTTCCGAGTTATAATCGAAGAATCGAAAAAAGAAACCTTTCAACCCCCCTCCCCCCTGTAGCGGCGGGGCTAGGGGCGGGGACTTTTAGTAAGTTTACCTTCTAACTACCCCTAATATATTCCTGAAGATTAAAATTCTCCCCTCCAAAATGTCCTCTACAACTCTTTCGTTGACTGGACTATTATATTTGCAACGAAAGCAAAAAAACACAATTGGCTGCCATACAAATTACATTTTTTGTATTTAACCTAAACTTTAGAATTTGTCGACTATCGCTTTTCAGTCCTTTCATTTCTGGTTTTTCGGTTCGAAACTATTTGGTTCTGTTTCTTGGATGATCTTGCATCCTTAACATTCGCCTAGGTTTTTCTATATGTGGAATGTTGGCAATTGTATGTCAACATTTTGTTCTTTTCTAATTCTCAGAATTTTGACAAAAATATGGAATTCTTGTATTTGTCCTCATCCATAGGAATTAGGTTGGAGTCACTCAGATCCAAAAGAACCGCACTCGTTCAAAAGTAAACTTATACATTGCTCGATAGGAAGTAGGGGATATTCCAACGTTGACTCGGTGTACGAAATTCTGTAATTATTTTGAACTCTCTCATTTTTAAAATCCGGAAGGGAATTTCTTCGTATATCTTGCGGGAAAGGAGAAAAAGTTGGTTAAAATAAGTTTGATTTACTGAAAAATCCTGAAAAGGCAAAGGTTTTACTTTATAAGCCGTAATGGCTTGTTCCCAATAACTAGGAGATTTCGTTCTTGTTTTGGTGTTAAAGCACACGTTCTTGTCGCATTTTAAGCAGGGACCGAAACCGAAATCCGAACTGTAATTACGAATTTAAAGTTAAAAAAATATGGTTGAAATCAAAGATTCAAATCTTTAAACCATGATGTAGAAATATCAAATTGTATGGTGAAAACCATATCTAAGTCGATTCGTCCATTATAGAGATTATGTAAGATAAAAGGCAAGTAAAAAGGCAGAAACCGAAATCGAAACCGAAATCGAAACCGAAAACCGCACCGTAATTTCTAATTTTTCTAACAGAAACCGAATTGCTGCAGATCTGTAACCCGAAACCATAACCAAGAACCGAATTGTCGCTGCCTTGACAACCGAAACCGTAAATGAAAACCAAATTGTCGCCGTTATGAAAACTGAAAATGGTATACGTTATTTAACCCTAACCGAAATTAACTGAAATTAATTTCGGTATCGGTCCCTGATTTTAAGTAAACATTTTCCAAAAACTGGGTACGTAATTTGAACAGTAATAATAATAATAATAATAATAATAATAATAATAATAATAAAACGTCTTTATTAAGGCGAAGTTTAGCCATCGGCTACTCTTACACTTAACCTTATATCTACAATTCTACATATTATAAAACATTAAAATAAAATAGTAACTAAATATTTACCAGTGCAAAGATAAAATATATATATATATATATATATATATATATATTATATATATATATATATATATATATATATATATATATATATATATATATATATATATATATATATATATATATATATATATATATATAAATATATATATATATATATATATATATATATATATTGATATGATATCTTGACTCATAAGAGAGACAATAAGTTTCATTATCAAAATAAATAATCTACGCCACTGTTTACAGTTCTGCATCAAAGAATTCAAAGATTACAAAGTAAAAACTTTAAAACTAACATGAATTATCGATAGTAAACATACTATCAGTAAACAAATGTAAATTGAAAGACAGAGATTAAATAGTAACAATAAATATTGTAAAATGCTTAAATTTTAAAATAAGTAGGTTTAAAAATTTGTAAAATCTCACTTTATCTTCAGAAGCTAGACTTCTTAAATACAAAACCAAAGGTGGAAAAATCATATCAGGAATCCATCGTTAGAGTGTTTCTGGCTAATAGACAATCATAGGTTGATCCGGAGCTCATCAAACTGGAAAAACTTCCACAAAATAGGAAATGTAAATTTCCACATCTGAAAATTTAAAACTTGAAATTAAAGCAAGAAAATAATTTAAAACTAAAATATTAAACAATATAGGTGACAAAAAACATAAAAGGAAGTGAAAATTCACAAACAAACTGAATAAACATTCTATAGTGTACATAAAGACTCTTTAAAAAGAAAAGGAGCACAAATAAAACTTAAATCTAAGATTTCTCGAAAATTAGTGCTCGGGTTTAAATTAGAAACATTTAAAATCAAATACTATTACCTTAGATTAAACCTGAGACATACATCCCTGAATTCCATATGTTAATTGTAGTTGAAAGTTTCAGTGTTGACCATCAGTAACCATAATTTGTGTGCTGTCACTGGTTATTTAAATATTAGATTGTTAAAAACATTGTTTTCCTATTTATTATGAAGGCAGTTGAAAGAAAACACTGCAAAGAACATTTCAAAATGATTTTCAGTTCGGTAGGTAAAAGGACACTACTTCAAGGACTGAAGAAACATTGACTACGAGTTCTGAAAAATAAAAGTTATAAAGTTAGCATTTATTCATACTGAAAAGTAAATTTGTTAATTAGAATTAAGAGAGCTAGTTAGTAAGAAGATTAAGAAAGGTAAATCATGCATCAAATCTAGTGTAAATTGTTTAAAATAGAAATTATGTGAAAATCATGCAACGTTTTGGAACTACTTAAATATAAAGCCTAGAGAAATAAAAGGGATACTGAAAGAATCAGAATTAAATAAGGAATCTGTTTCAAACAGTAAAACAGACAGAAAAGGTCTAAAAGAAAAATTTAAATTCATAACCAAATAAAATTTATGAAATTTTGACAGGTCTAGTTATCTAATTTCAGAAAAAAGTCATTAATTAACAAAGTTTTCAAGAAACAAGGAACATTTCCATGAAAAGTTTGTTATAAGTTGTTGATTTTGTAATAAAAGAAGAGAGTTATTTTCAAAATTGAGTCCAGAAATTATTACAAATAGTAAAGAAAATTTAAATTCAGATGAAGAAAAGTATGTAAATCAAACATTGATAAGTTGAGAAGTAAGAGGAACCAATGTTGCAAGGTTTAAAAAACAAAATAATTATCATCGAAATATAACCTTAATGTCAGCTGTTTGTCAAATTTGACTTACCGGATTTTCAAGTAAGCCATACGGTATTAATCCAATATTTTAGCATCAAAGTCGTCCAAGGCACATCAAATTGAACAAATTTCACAAGGAACAAAATTACCACAAAGGCACGGCACGAGAAATCGAGGGAATTTGCAGGTAACCAGGATCACAACAGTGTAGTGCAACAAATCAGTGATTCGTATCGGGACGTCACGTCGCATACAGGTACCTGTTTTATCGATATTAAATAAAGCAAAGATTTCTTTCATTTTCTTAGAATAAGTATTTGTAATTAAAATAAAAGGGCAGAATTTTGTTTCCTAAATATAAGAAACCCAAGGCCAAGTTTCAACTAAATTAAAATTTTGTAAATTAATCTGATCTACTTTTCTTAAATAAAATTGTTATTATTTGATCTATGATTTTAATTTGCCTTTTATTAATTTGAGCTAAAGAAACTGCACTGAGATAGAGTGACACCTATTGGTAACTCATGCTAATAAATGTGTGTTTGCTGGGAAACTAGGAAGCAGTGGCGCCGAATATAATAATTTCTGCTTTCTAGATTAATATTTAATTAAAAATTAAATTAACAAATTTCTTTCTCTTTCTTTAGTACCCAGAAAACATATCAATATATATGTATATGTAGGTACTTATATAAATCAAAACTTAATGAGGAAACGAACAATATTCTGAAAATCCATAATCTTGAACATGACAGAAATTTAAATATAGAACACGACACGCATTGAAAATCAGCTAGCGATATTTATTAAAAGCCACTTATGAATTCAGTAATTTATTCTTTATGTATTTACGAAATTTGACAATGGAAAACGTTTTTGTAGTTTTATCAACACTATTATAGTATTTTACAGCATTGTATGTGAAAGATTTTTGAAAAAGAGCAGATGTGTGCAAAGGCATTGTATAATTTTCTATATTTCTTATATTGACAGCACGAACTTGATTTCGTGGTATAAGTTTATTCTTAAGGTACTCAGGTTCGGAAGTAAGTGTTAAGCGATGTACAAGCATTAAAAGGTTGAATTTCCAGGTATCATCTATTTTTAACCATTTCAAGTCTTTAATTTTTGAACTTATATGATCGTATTTACGCAAATTAAAAATAAAACAACAACAAGTATTTTGAACCTTTTGTAACCTATTTTTGTTAACAGTATTTAGAAAAGGATAATACATAGTAAGACAAAAGTAAAAAATAGGCAAAACAATTGTTTCACAAAGCTTTTTCTTAATATTATAATTTAAAATATACTTATTAGAATATAATAATTTTAAACGTAAATAAGATTTTTTAATTAGGCTATTTACATGCTGTTCAAATCCCAATTTATGATCAAAAATAACTCCCAAGTTTTTAACTTCTTCTTTGTAAGGTATATTCTCATTATTGAGCATTATTGTCATATTGTTGGTTAACTGTGCATAATGGTTTTTGGAGCAGAATAATATTATGGCAGATTTAGATGGATTTAAAATAAGATTATGACTCACGCTATAAGTATAAATTGACATGAGATCCGCATTAATATGTCTAGCTGCAAGATTATAATTGTCTGGATGAAAGCTATGAAGCAGTTGTGTATCGTCAGCATAAGTTTGCATATTGCAGTGTTCAATTTGAAGATAAATATCAGACGTGTAAATTAGAAACAAGAGTGGTCCCAATATTGAACCCTGAGGTACCCCAGATTTTACCAACTTAGCCTCAGATTGACCAAATTTAGTTCGCACTATTTGGTATCTATTATACAGATATGACGTAAAAAATGATACTGCATTTTCGTTGAAACCATAGTATTTTAATTTTGCACACATTAATGCGTGATTAACACAGTCGAATGCTTTCGAGAAGTCTAATAATATGAGTGCGCTTGCCTGATTTTTATCTAATTGTTTCACTAGGTCATCAGATATATTTACTAGCGCAGTAGTACAACTGTGCCCTGTTCTAAAACCCGACTGATTTACTGGGAAAAGTTCATTTGAGGAGAAATATTTTTCAACTTGAAGATACACTACTTTTTCTAAAATTTTACTAAGGACAGGTAGTAAACTGATAGGTCGTAAATGATTGTACTCGGTAGGATTATTTACTTTCGGTATCGGAGAAATAACTGCAGTTTTCCAATTGGCGGGAAAAATACCTAACTCTAAACAACAATTTATTATATGAGTAACGTATAGAGATATTGCAGGTAAGGATAGCTTAAGCATTTGTAGCGAAATTTCATCAAATCCACAAGAATTGGATTTGAGATCATTTATAACTTTTAGAACTAGAGTAGGTTCAACGGTATCTAATTTAAAGTTTAAATTGTTATTCAAAATTTCATTATTATAATAATCTATAGTATCTTGGTTTACAGTATTATTGTTAAAAGCAGAGAGGAAATGATCATTAACCCTATTGAAATCCAATAGATTATCAGGTAGTTCAACATTTTTTTTGGTTTTAATATTCATTTTTTCTAAACTTTTCCAAAAATTGCTAGAATCATTTTTATCAATATAATTTAGATAAGCTGCCTTTTCTCGACGAATTGATGCCAGGTGAAAATGACGTAATACTTTATAGTCGTGCCAATTCTGATCTGTTTTATTTTGTTTAAACTTAACATACGCCTTATGTCTTAGGGATTTCAATAATCTTAAACCATCATTAAGCCAGGGCGCGAAAGGTTTATTCATTCTTGCCGTTCGGATTGGAGCATGTATATCAAAAAGAGAAATTATATTATTAGTTAAAAAATCTACTTTACTATCTATATCATTAATATATAATATATTATGCCACGGAACTTTAAATAAATCTGCATCGAATAAATCTTGATTAAAGTTTTTGAAATCTCTATAAGTGTGAAGCTTTTGTTTGACCTTTGTCATATCATACTTAATATTACAGAACACCAAAAAGTGATCACTAATGTTACCTACATCGATTACACCGCTATTACATATTAAATTCTGACTAGATACAAAAATAGGGTCAATAAGAGTTGAAGAGAATTGAGTTACACGAGTTGGTTCATTATTAATAGCCTGCGTAAAACCATAAGCATCAAAGCAGGGTGTCAAAGGGTTATTTAAATTTAACAAATTTATATTAACATCTCCAGTAACAATTATAGAATCGTATGAGGGCACTAGATGTGACAAAACATTATCAATTGCCTCAGTGAACTGAGGTATGTTTGTTTGAGGAGGCCTGTATATTACCCCTATAGCAACATTAGAGTTACCTAATTTAAGTTTTATCCATAAATTTTCAAAAACTGAACTTCCCGGAACATTTACTGAAATATTTTCACAATGAAAAGTATTTTTTACAAAAATTACGACACCTCCACCTCTACCGAGCCTATCCCTCCGGAACAACTTATACCCCGGTATTTGAACTGTCTGATTAGGAATTTCTTCCGACAACCAAGATTCACATATTGTGAACACATCGAAAGTATGTTGTAAAATTATATTTGACAAATCCACAAAACAATTCATTAGCGATCTAGCGTTTATATGACCTATACTAAATGTATTTTGATTTTTATTTTTCATAATTTGTTTTAGATATTAGTGACTCAATTTGATTTCTATATACAAAACATGACTTAAAATCGTTAGCTGAATGATCAATGTGAATATTGTCATTAGAAATTTTCAATTTACTAACATAATGGAAACAATTATTACATTTTTTTACATCTGGTTTACAATCTTTACTTTCATGTTGACCTGTACATTCGGAACAAACGGGAAACGAGCTTTTACAATCTTTTTTCAAATGTCCATATCGTTGACATCGATGACAACGAATTACTCTTAGGTGGTCCTCTACGTAACATTTCTGCCAAGCAATAAATAAGTGTCCCTTATTCATTATTAAACTTCTAATGGTAGGCGTAACTTCAATTACAACATTTCTTCCATATTTCGTTTCAATATTTGTGACGAACCTGATATTAACTGCATCAATACCATGCAATACTTCGTTACGTAAGATATCATTTATTATATCTGTATTATTAACATTTTATCTACGCCCTTTATTAGCAAACGGGGGTTGAATTTTTTGACCACACTTATGTTAAATTTATCCCCAAATTTTTCTTCTGCAGCATTTTTAAGTTTGTTTAAAGAATTAAGGTCATCACAGTTAATTAGCATTCCATCTTTAACAGGTTTGGCTTTATTTACAAAAATATTTAAATCTGTGGGATTGACATTATTTTTTATTTCGCTTAATACACTCACGTTAGGTTCCTGGGTCTTAATCAACAAAACAGCTGCATTTTTTTGTTCTTCTTTTTGGTGAACTTTTTTTACTGCTTCACTATAGTTCAGTATCTCGGGCTTATCTCTATTACTACTTACAGTTTTTGTGGCGGATTCCAGCAGATCTTTTTGTAGACAATTTGTATATTCTAAATTAATTAACATTTTATTAATTAAACTATTTTCACGTTTAAGAAACTCATTCTCTCTATGGAGCATTACTGCATTAGACTTATCATCGGATTGGTTGCATACATCACTCTCCGGGTTTTCACCATCAACGCACTTTTTACATCGCCAATTTGTTTTGTTTATATTAATGCCGAAAAACAATTTAGAAGCACTTTCAAAACATCTACAATGAACAGTCTTAAGCTATTTAATAACGTTCACCATATTAGTGAGGGAAATGCACCAAAGCATAGTTTTTATTTTGTTCACCTGCCACGTCGCAGAAGAAGTGCATATCATGCAATTTTTGAACTTCCTAAGGTAAATAATTCACAGAAAATTCTAAGAGAAAGGAGCACACCCTGTCGGCACCCACATTTGAGATATATTGAGAATTTGAATAAAGTAACTGAATATTAAAGTTTGGCTTTGGAAGCTGATGCTTGTAGTATATGTCGTTGGTTATTATATTTGAAAGAGAGATATTCTTTTGATATTGTGCATCCAAATTAGTTTTATTATTGGATTCCTTTCCGTACAATTCATTTGCGATCGTAAAAATCTTCATCTTTTCGTAAATGAAGCCGTTTTTCGACTTTCAATCTTGCAACATTTGCAATATTGTTTTTACCACCTTTTCAGCAGTTTATTAGTACTGTGAACTTGCTGCATGTATCGGTTTTAGGATATCCAGATTCAATATTATATTTTTTAAAACTTCCCTACATGAATGACAGAATAATTTTTGAATATGAATAATACCTTTACTCATTCTGTACATCTTCATTACGTTAAGATCTTCGGACAAATATGATATTTTTGTATTACCTTTTAGGCTTTAGTGACTTTGTCTTACTTTAAATAACGCAATATGCATTTTAATATATCGTACAAAATCAGCTGAACCTGTTCTAACTTTCCCCACCTTGCTTATCTTTCGGTGTCACTCCAAGCTATTTTAAAGAATGTTGTAGGTGCTGGAATTTATATTTGGATATACGCATGTAAAACTAAGAAAAACCTGAATTCCTTCAAAATTATTTCTTTTTTATTCTTATCCAGTATATGCAGCTACTGTCGTGATAATTTATAAACATTCTGGAGCTGTCGATTTCCGTCTTTATATAGTTGTTACTGATATCAAGTATCACAAATATGAATTCTGCTTGTTGTTTGATTCCAAGGAGTTAAAGCAACTCCAGATATTTTCTGTTATTTTGTGTTATTTTTTCTGTATGCTTAAGTCTTTTACAGTCACAAAATGCAGCAAACTCATGCAATTGCAAACGCAAATTTTTCATAACTTCGCATATCCTCCTTTTTTTTATCATTAATGTCGTCGTCGTGTCAGACGTTTTGTGATTCATGAATTTTATTCTATATGACCTGCATCTGCTTTATAGTATAGACGGCATTACGCCATCTGCTGTGGCTGTCTGGACACAGAACTTCACTAAAGCTCTTTCCCTTCAGCTTCAGTCCAATGCTTTGGAGGATGTTCTCTTCGCCTTTTGCCATCTAGCTATCAACTCAAGTGGCGAAAAAATGGCCACTTTGATGGCAAATTGCTCATAAACCGAGATAGAAATGTCTGCCACTACAGTACAGTACTGTACACGCAAAAACAAAAATTTTTTTCAATTTCCGGTTACCGCGCGCGCTGACCGGAAGTTTCGTCTGCCAGCATAATTGGGTTATGTGAAGTACCTACATATACTAACTACCTATGCACATGGATACCGAAAATCATTCGATTAAAAAGAAATATTCCCCCTCTCCTTATTTCCACATCATACCAAAAATTTCCAGAGACAAAAAACTTTAGGTCTTAGATGGTCTCTTCGGTTACGGATTGACGGTAACCTTTCATCGTCGAATTTGCGTGCTATTTCCTAAAAAACTAGTTTAAATTGATAAAATTCTTCTGATATGGTTTTGTGGTAGTCCGCTAGTGGCACAATGTCATTACAAGGGGCGTAGAGGACACTGTGCGAGGTGTATCTGCTTGAATTTGATATGAGGCGAAGAAATTTTCGTTCTAAAACGGAGTTTTTTAATTGTCGTGGCCGAAGTGCCGCACCGCGCTGGCGCTGCGTATGTAAGGGCTGGCATCACGACGGTCGTGTATATCAATTTTTTAACCCCCGACCTCAAAAGACGCGTATGTTTGTATGTCTGTCTGTCTGTCTGTCTGTGGCTTCATATCTCTTCAACGGGTGATCCGATTTTGATGCACTTTTTTTTATTTGAAAGAGTATTTTGTCGAGAAGGTTTTTGCCATATTAGATTTTGACGTTTGGTCGTCATCTTGATTACAAGCTTTTATTTAACTTGCCTTGTTCTTGTGGGTCAAATTTTGCAACTGAATTTTAAAATAGTTATCCCCAACCGATTGAGCTGAAATTTTGCATGCACGTTTAGTTTGGATGACAATGCATGGTTAGCTAAGCGACGTCATTCCAAATACAATATGGCGGACTCCCAAAGATGGCGGACCAGTTATTTTTTATGCACCCCCATGATATGGGTATCAAATGAAAGGATTTGGTGAGAAGAATATGAAAATAAAATGACGTCACACTAAATTCAATATGGCGGACGCAAATGAATTTTAAAGCAGTTATCCCCAACCGATTGAGTTGAAATTTTGCATACATGTTTAGTTTGGATGAGAATGCATGGTTAGCTAAGTGACGTCATTCCAAATCCAATATGGTGGACCAGTTATTTTTTATGCACCCCCATGATTTGGGTAACAAATGAAAGGGTTTGCTGAGAAGAATACGAAAATAAAATGACGTTACACTACATTCAATATGGCGGACGCCCCAAGATGGCGGACAAAATTTTTTAGTTATAACACTATAATTTGATCGTATAGTGTATTCGCTCATACGTTGCATTCTAAGAAATGGTGAAGGATTCGGTTTAAACTATAAGTTTTATATCGGATAGGGACGACGCAATGAATATACACTTCTCCAAGAAATTAACGCACCACCAAAAAATAACCAAAAGTTTGAAGTTAGTTAATTTTTAACCCCCGACCCAAAAAGAGAGGTGTTATAAGTTTGACGCGTATGTTTGTATGTTTGTCTGTCTGTCTGTCTGTGGCTTCATATCCCTTCAACGGGTGATCCGATTTTGATGCACTTTTTTTATTTGAAAGAGTATTTTGTCGAAAAGGTTTTAGACCATATCAGATTTTGATGATTTGTCGCCATCTTGAATTTGCCATGTTGAACTTCTCTAGAAATTGTCCGATTGAAGTAAAATTGAAAATGTGCAGACAATTATGGTAGCCGAATATGATTTCGGCCTCATTTTGATTCGGTCATATGAAACTGGTACGATTAGATACATTGATCGGGGTTTTTTTAAAAATTTCAATTTTTTAACCCCTGACCCAAAAAGAGGGGAGTTATAAGTTTGACTCGTATGTCTATCTGTCCGTCCGTCCATCCGTCCGTCCGTCTGTCTGTCTGTCTGTCTGTCTGTCTGTGGCTTTATATCTCTTCAACGGAAGAGCCGATTTTGATGCAGTTTTTATTAAAATAAATATAACACATAAATATACTTATAATAGAACCGGTCTTGTAGACCGTGTGCGACTAGTAGAATACAAAATTAGACCGCGTCGCCTTAAAGGTTAAAAAGTTCTGTGTGGGACTCGTGATATAATAATACGCTATGTTGTATGTATATGTTTAGTTTCAAAAGTATAAAATAAAATTAAATTACAAATTTAAAAAAATCCCCGACACAAAAATATCGACTAAATAACTAATTTAAAAAAAATAAATTAACACAACTTTAAAAATTATGAAATAATTTTGATTCCATACACGGACTCATGATTTATTTAAATCCAGCTTACATTTTCTTTATGTCCTCGAGATTTGCTTTCTTATACGCATGAATTCGGGGGCTGCTGTAAAGACGAACTACTAAATAGTGATATTTAAAACAGCAGCTCCCGATATATTCAAGCGTATAAGAAAGCAAATCTCGAGGACATAAAGAAAATGGTAGCTGTATTTAAATAAATCATAAGAGTTCGTATATGGAATCAAAATTATTTCATAATTTTTAAAGTTGTGTTAATTTATTTTTTTTATATTAGTTATTTAGTCGATATTTTTGTGTCGGGAGTTTTTTAAATTTGTAATTTAATTTCATTGTTATTTTTGTTTAATTTACTATTCCCTGCCATCAGAATTTTTTATTACCGTTGCAAAGCATATTCAAATAGCTACAGTTTAAGAAAGAAAAAGTCTTAGTGAGACCAAGTGGCAATGCTTTATAAAGTTTCAAAAAATTTTCAGAAATATCGTTGTTCACGGAAAATAATAAATATTCTTATTTTTAATTTTCCTTAATAGTTTACACCTGCAAGACCTATCATTTCACCAAGTTTCATTAAAAAAGATTAATTATTTTTTTTAGTAATTTATTCGGTTTACGTAAAATTAGAAATTGTTTTAGTTTTTATTTTTTCAAAAAAACAGAATGACAGATAAGATTTGAATCTCTATGCAGTTTTATTCATAGATTATTTACAAATCTTTCATTTTTTTGTTTGACCTGATCCGATTGTTCATCGGATCAGGTCAAACAGGTCAAACTATCGAACCCGAGATATTAAAATCTAATGGGACAAAAACACATTACCCAAAATTAAAACGTAATATCCGGTCACCTTTACTGTAACTTCCTTATAATATACAGAAAAATTGCACCACCTCCCTCCTCCCCACAAATTATAGTTGAAATCGTATTTTAAAATTTAGTTTTGTTCGACTATATGTTGTTTTTTTTACTAGTCGTATCGAATCTATTATATACTAAGTCGCCTTAGTGATAAAAATCTACCGTATCTCAATATTTATGTTGTTCATTGTGTCTACGCTCAACGCTTTTTACAATTTGTAACCACCAGAAATAAGTTAGACGTAATATTTAGGCATATCAATTAATAACTGTCTGTGAAATAACAGCTTTTGAAATTTATAATAAGATGCGGTATCCAAAGACATTAAACCTGGTAAACTTATGTTTTATTGCCATCAGATAAATATAAGCAGGATCGTATAATCAGTCAATAGGAATTTATTTCGGAATAACATCCCTGGAGACAAAGCTAAATTAATGTAATTCAGAAACGAAATGTTACCTAATAAGCGAGCTACAGGATAAACAACAAAGAGGTAACAGTAACGTAGGTATACACATACCCAGCGGCTAAACAGGACGAGCAGATATTTGCCGCTGCTTAGAGGAGTTCAGTTTAAGGATATTTAACTTTAATCTTTAAAGTTTGTTAGAGCAAATAATAAGACAAAGACAATACTAATTACGCTTCCCTGCCTCTAGTGAGAATTTATGGATTGCATAAATTATTCAGACAATTTGTATTATATTCCAACTCTCTAATGTCATTTAGACCAGAAAAGGCTAAAAAGTGGTTATTTTGTCATTTTGTAGAGAAATACAGGGTGCGGAAGTTTGTGCTGGGCAAACTTTGTGATTTAAAAAATTTGAATGTGTGACTTTTTACTTTTTTATATATAAATGAGATATACTGCAGAACAGATGGGAAATGAGAAACAGATGACGCAGAAAAAGGACTAAGAACACTTAATATGTATTGCACAAAGGAAATGGGAGTATTAATTAGAGAAATAATGAGAAACTATTTGGCCAGCAAACGAAAGGTCTATCCTCCGGTGCTCGCAGCAGAAGAGTAGACAGACGAAATGATAAGGGAACTGACCAACTAGAAAGATGATGAGTTGTGAAAATATAGCAGAGAAGCAGAAGCTTCCTTCCCACTAATTTTTTAAAGTGGATGAATTGGAAGAGAAGTTGTCTTGGCGCGGGTATCGCTAGATATGGGAGAAATAGAAGATTAGTACCAGAAGGGGAGACCATTCTCTTGGAAGAAAAAGAAGCTAATGTAGTTCATATCAATGGGCTCATTTAGCTTTTTTTAAAATTCATATTTCGAAAGTACACCTTGTAGTTCGTAAATGTGCAAAATATTAGATTTGTTTTTCAACTCCTTTTCCCTCAAAATAAATAATGAAACTAAAGCACGTGAAAATGCAGTGTGACGTCACACCACTCGGCGGTCGACCGCTCACCAGTTGTTCCCATATAGTTTCATACGGCAAGTACGATGGACGTACCAGTTTCGTTCATAACTTTTAAGTGTTCTGTAATTTGTCATTAACATGGATAAGAAAAAGGGAGTTATATAAATATTGTACAGTTCCAGACTGCAAAAGTACATCAGTGTCTACCCCCTATAAAATATTTATTTCATTATCAAGTGATAAAAGTATTAGGAATTTGTGGTGGAACGTTATGCACAGAGAAATTTGTTAATAATAAAGAAACGAAGTATTGTTGTGAGGATCATTTTAACGTAAGTCTAGTGTAATAAGTTATTATTAAAAATTGAACAATAACAAGCTTGAAGAGGATATGGAAAATTATATGTATTATAAAATAAGTTTTATTTGCACATAACCATCAGCATTATCGCCGTAATTTTGCTTGGCTGACCTAAACGTCAGATAAATTCGGTAGACTTTATTAAAGTAGATATGTATCTAGTTAACTTACCTCTGTAATTTGACATCTCTTATTTCAGTACTTATGTAATCTTTATTATTATTAAAATATTCCATGACCATAGAAATGTCTACACACGGCAAAATGTTGAAATTAGCCTTGACGTATCCATTTCTATAGAACACATATCTTTATGTATAAGAAATAACAGAATAAAATTAGTTAAATAACGTAAAATAACATTACACCCGCACAGTGTACAACGAACGCTTTTAAACTGAATATAACCGGATAAATCATAGAACCAGTGAAATGGCATGACATCATCTGCGCCGTCGGCCGTTTCAAATATGTTACGAATTGGAAATCAAATATGAAAGTTACAATTCATGTTAGCAGCCTAATTTTTTCACTGTATACTTAAAAGGTTAAATACTTACGGGAAATGCAAAAATCAATTATAAAATAAATATCACTAAATGAGCATATTCAATAAGATTTAAATTCGGGTGTAGGGTTGTAGACGTAAAACAGTATGTCTACGGCTTTGCAATATGTTATAAAATTTTTAGGTAATGTATCATTTTTTATAATATTTGATAATTTCCTAAAGTTGCAGCTTTAAGATGCTCAGTTCAAAATTAATGTTCCTGTTAAGTAACCATTTTATCAGGCCTGCGTTCTTTGAATTTCATGGCGGTGCTGGATTTGTGAGTGCATTATGGTAGTAGAGTGCATTGTTAACGAGGATTACAATTTTTTTCCGCAAATTAATGATTAATATTTGCTCCAACCTCCTTCCATAGTTTTCAGAATTCCCTTCTGTATGATAATCTTTTCTTTGAGATCCCAATTTAAAAATTAACAAGTATCGAGGCAAGAATCCCATTTTCTCAGCATGCACAATAATTTTACCTTTGGATATATTTGCGAGTCATCCGTCCAATTCTTCAAAGACGCGTGTCTAGTGTGCAAAGAGGTTTCGTTCATTCAATTAGAACTTTCAGATTATTTTGTGTTCTTTTTCACCTGAATTTGATGTTATGTAGTAAAACCCTCAGTGTTTCATTAGTATCATTAAATTCCAAATTAGTCCAATGTTTTCTGGTTCAGTTTTGCCAGTGTAACAAGATGTCCCTCCGTTTAATGAAATTATTGAACAATATGACGTATGTAAGCTATCTTGTGTTCTGGTAGATCAGTTAAATAAACACATCCTTAGATGCTTCTTTCCTGGAATTTATACGCCATTAGCTTCTAAGGCACTAGTGTTACCTTCCATCACTATCCTTTCGGTACTTCTAACAAACACCTTTGCAGAATCTGCTATTTTATTTTTCACATATTTTAAAGTAACTTGCTAGAATTAGAATAACACACCGTATACATATCTATATATATTTCAGACTATCACCTTCACTTTCAAGAAAAAAATTCCATATTCATCATTTTTTGAACCTGAACAAAACAACGTATCTTCTTTACTAAACACAGAATTGGAATCTCTAGTTGACATATCAACAGCTCATAATTTAAAGCTTAATGCAAGTAAATCGTCTGTGATATTTTTTGGTCCAAAAAGCAAGAGAGTACCTGCGTTGGCCAGCATTAAAATACATATTGGTGGAGAATTTTTGCCAGTCAAAACTGAGGTTAAGAACTTAGGTTTGTGGATGGACTCAGATTTAAGATTCACTAAGCACGTTAATCAACTATGTCAATCTTCTTATAATACCCTTAGATAACTTTTTCCCCACAGAGATGTCATGAGTTCAAAGTTAAAATTAGAATTGTGCGAATCCCTAATTATTTCCAAGCTGTCTTATTGTGCCTGTGTCTACGGACCTGCGCTGTTAGCTAATAACAGCAACAGATTGCAGATTATTCAAAATTCGTGTTTCAGATTTGCCTTTGGTATCCGTAAGTACGAACGTATAAGCTATAAAATTCATGAAATGGATAAATTAAAACTAGAAGACTTACGTAAACTCCATCTCATAAATTTAACTCATAAAACTTTGGTAAAAAAAGAACCTCAATACCTATATAACAAATTATTAAAATTCGAATCTGTACACAACTTCTCCACCCGGAATTCCAAACTCCTAGTAAACTAAACATAAATCTGTGGCATTTAAACGTTCATTTACTTACAATTCCTGTAAATTATATAATGCTCTCTCTCCAGCATTCTATAACTATTCGCTGCAAAATTTTAAGAAAAAATTGAAAGCTCATTTGTTATTACAAACACACTTATAATAATATTCAGATCTGGCAATGCATATAGGGACGTTGATTAAGTATTATTTGTTTGTTTATTATTCGTTTAAGTATGTATATGCGTGTATATATGTATACTTGTATATCCTCATTATATATTTATTTTGATTTGTAGTTAAATGTAAATTGTATTTCGAATCATATTGTAGTTTTATAACTGTCTCATTTTGTTATATTTACATTGTAGTGAATTTTGCTTATTGTCTTTGTTTGTTATTTAGTTCTCTCATTTTGGGTGAGACTTCGCCAATTCATTCGATTATATAAAAATGTAATTAATTTTTTATATTTTCTTTGGAATGAATAAAGTCGTTTTATTATTTTTTTTTTTTTTTTTTTTTTTTTTTTTTTGTAAAAGCCAGTCACCCTTTAAACTCTGTGGCTCCGACACTCACAGAGGGGAGCTGGTAGTACCGGTAGCCACTCCCCACGCCCGTGGGGTGAGTGACTACTGGGTCCGCGAATCGTGTGCCCTGAGCAGACGTAATGAACCGAGGATGACGGCCTTCTGCATTCTGCCGGCTAAGACCTCTGCCGAATTTCGGCATGCCGGTATGATCTTAAGTTCTGAAAGCAGTGTGTGTCTCGTTCCACCGAGGGCTCCTATAATCAGTACCACTATCTTAACAGTATGGTCTGGATAGAGTCTGCGGAGTTCGAAGAGCAAATCTCGATATTTTGTCCGTTTTTCCTCCTCCTTCAAGACAATGTTGTTCTCCGCGGGAGCCGAGAACTCCACGACAAACATTGTCTTGAGTTGGTGGTCGAGGAGGACTATGTCAGGCTTGTTGGCTTGTATTTGCCTGACTGTGGGAAAAGAGTAGTTCCAATAAATTAGACACTTCTCATTTCCCACAACGGACTCAATATCCCCCGGAGCATAAGGCAGCACTGGTGTCTCGTCTATTTCATACGAGTGCCTTAAGTGATAATAAAGCACTCGTAATGCTCCGTCGTGCCTCTGGATATAGGCCGAGACTGCATATGTCGGACAGGCCGACAACAAGTGCATTAGAGTCTCTGGCGCCCTGCGGCAGGCCCTGCAGCTGACATCAGGGACCTCTATACCCATGACACGACTTCGATAAACGAGAGTGTTAAATACACCATCCTGGCAAGCCATTATGAATCCCTCGGTCTCAGACTTCAGCCCGGCTGACCTTAAGAAGGCAAAGGTCAGCGTTTCGGATAAGCCAAGATCTTCTATATTTTTATAGAAGACTCCATGCATTGGCTTATCCGTATGAAGCTGCAGAAAGATGTTGTGTTCTGCAGCTTTAATTTGGGCTTTTCGCCGAGCAGGTTCCAACTCGGTGACAGAGTCGCGATTTACCCGCTCGACGTCGAAGGAGAGACCAAGTTCATCGGCTGCTCTCTGTGCTGCCTTAAACAAAAACGCTCCTACCCCTGCATTTTCATGGTCTCGGACCATGCAGAGGAGGGGATCCGAACTCCTGATAATCTTACAGGCTCCATCCAGAACCATCCTGTTATGGAGACTCTCCAAACTCAAGAGTCCACGGCCTCCCCGATGTCGTGGGAGGTATAACCGTGGAACGGACGATTTAGGATGCAAACTCCTATTGAGATGCATCTTCTTGCGGGTTCCTACATCGAGTTGACGCAACTCCTCTCGGTTCCATTTCACCACTCCAAAGGAGTGGAGAAGGATCGGAACGGCAAGCATGTTGGTAGCAGCCACCTTGTTCTTCCCCGACAGTTCTGAAGACCAAATCTGTCGGAGTCGGTGCTGATACTTGCCGCGGAGAGCGTTTTTCACTACACTCACTTCTTGGGTGGAGCGTTGCTCGACACCCAAGTAAGTGTACGACTCTCCGGCATCTAGATGATGTAAGATGCTTCCGTCTACGAGCTGCGCGTCCTCTCCGTAGTCCCCGCATCGTCCTCTCTTGAGATGGACCAGTGCACATTTGTCCAACCCGAACTCCATACCGACAGCCTGCGTGTACTCCTGTACCACCCTAAGGGACTGGTGTAGGTCCCTTTCTCCGGAGGCATAAAGTTTAAGGTCATCCATATAAAACAAATGGGTGACCTTATGCCTCCTATCGCCGGGGGTACCGCAGTTGTATCCACGGGTTTTCCGGAGCGAAACGGATAATGGCAGTAGTGAGATGCAAAACAGAAGGGGGCTGAGGGAGTCTCCCTGAAATACTCCCCTTCTGAACGATACCGGCTCCGTCTGGACTCTATCGTTACCGGATGTTATAGTAAAGCGAGTCCTCCAGAGCGGCATCAGTTCTTCAATACATCTCACTACGGGACCGGGTACCGCAAGACATTGGAGCAAGTGTAAAATAAGCTCATGAGATGTCATGTCAAATGCCTTGCGGTAGTCGATCCAGGCCATGGAGAGGTTCCGCTTATACTGCACGGAGTCCTGCGTGACACATCTGTCAATCAGCAGGTTCTCCTTGCAGCCAGCGACACCTCTCTTCGACCCTCGTTGCTCATGTATCCGTTCGTAAACCGGTTCAACTGCGTGGAGCACCCGCATGTACAAAATGCGTGTAAACACTTTGTAACATGCGTTTAAACAGGTTATCGGGCGGTAGTTCTTTGGATTAGACAAATCTCCGTTCTTGGGGATCAGCACTGTCCGCCCCTCAACAACCCAAGAAGGAATTTGCTGCTCCCCATTTAGCCAGGCATTAAAAATTCTGGCCAAATGGTGGTGGGTACTCGATAACTTTTTCCACCAAAAGTTATTTATCCCGTCGGGACCTGGAGCAGCAAAGTTCTTAGAGCCCTCAAGAGCTCTTCGAACCTCTTCTGGGGTTATTGGTTGGCACACCTCGTGTGGTCGGCGAAACCTTTGGCTAAAGGTTTCAAAGTGTGCCAGGGCTGGAGAGTCTCTGTTGAGTGGAAGCTTCTGTTCGTACAACGTTTTCCAGAAGTTTTCCACCTGATCTGCAGTCGGCGGATTTTCAGCAACACGCTGAGGCGGTTCGAAAAGGCGCGAGGGCTTTTTGCGGAAAAGTTGATTTTCCGCTAGCCCCCTCGCCCGCCTCACTAGTGACTTCTTACAAGACACTAGCATCCGTATCCTGTCGAGGCAGTGCTGTTTGGTGGTTTGCAGCACTGCCCCATTAAGTGTGTGATGGACGCGTCTTAAGTTGGCAGCTACTCGCCGCACTTTAGGCGTGAAAGGCCTATTGGCTGCCATATAGTCCATCACACATTGGATACGGGATGCGTGTTGCCTCGCCGACCGGATCTTGGCTTCCATCTTCTGTATGCGCCGTCCCGCTCTTTCTTGTGGAGAGGTAGTATTTCGCCTCTCCACTTGAGACAAGCGTTGAGCGGCAGCATACACGGCACAATTTATGTGCCAGATGTCAGCATCGTTTTATTATTATTATTATTATTATTATTATTATTATTATTATTATTATTATTTTTTTTTTTTTTTTTGTTAAAAACCAGTCACCCTTCTCTGTGGCTCCGACCCTCACAGAGGGGAGCTGGTAGTACCGGCAGCCACTCCCCACACCCGTGGGGTAAGTGACTACTGGGTCCGGGAATCGTGTGCCCTGAGCAGACGTAATGAACCGAGGATGACGGCCTTCTGCATTCTGCCGGCTAAGACCTCTGCCGAATTTCGGCATGCCGGTATGATCTTAAGTTCTGAAAGCAGTGTGTGTCTCGTTCCACCGAGGGCTCCTATAATCAGTACCACTATCTTAACAGTATGGTCTGGATACAGTCTGCGGAGTTCGAAGAGCAGATCTCGATATTTTGTCCGTTTTTCCTCCTCCTTCAAGACAATGTTGTTCTCCGCGGGAGCCGAGAACTCCACGACAAACATTGTCTTGAGTTGATGGTCGAGGAGTACTACGTCAGGCTTGTTGGCTTGTATTTGCCTGACGGTGGGAAAAGAGTAGTTCCAATAAATTAGACACTTCTCATTTCCCACAACGAACTCAATATCCCCCGGAGCGTAAGGCAGCACTGGTGTCTCGTCTATCCCATACGAGTGCCTTAGGTGATAATAAAGCACTCGTAATGCTCCGTCGTGCCTCTGGATATAGGCCGAGACTGCATATGTCGGACAAGCCGACAACAGGTGCATTAAAGTCTCTGGCGCCCTGCGGCAGGCCCTGCAGCTGACATCAGGGACCTCTATACCCATGACACGACTACGACTATTATTATTATTATTATTATTATTATTATTATTATTATTATTATTTTTTTTTTTTTTTTTTTTTTTTTTTTTTTTTTTTTTTTTTTGTTAAAAACCAGTCACCCTTCTCTGTGGCTCCGACCCTCACAGAGGGGAGCTGGTAGTACCGGCAGCCACTCCCCACACCTGTGGGGTAAGTGACTACTGGGTCCGGGAATCGTGTGCCCTGAGCAGACGTAATGAACCGAGGATGACGGCCTTCTGCATTCTGCCGGCTAAGACCTCTGCCGAATTTCGGCATGCCGGTATGATCTTAAGTTCTGAAAGCAGTGTGTGCCTCGTTCCACCGAGGGCTCCTATAATCAATACCACTATCTTAACAGTATGGTCTGGATACAGTCTGCGGAGTTCGAAGAGCAGATCTCGATATTTTGTCCGTTTTTCCTCCTCCTTCAAGACAATGTTGTTCTCCGCGGGAGCCGAGAACTCCACGACAAACATTGTCTTGAGTTGATGGTCGAGGAGTACTACGTCAGGCTTGTTGGCTTGTATTTGCCTGACGGTGGGAAAAGAGTAGTTCCAATAAATTAGACACTTCTCATTTCCCACAACGGACTCAATATCCCCCGGAGCGTAAGGCAGCACTGGTGTCTCGTCTATCCCATACGAGTGCCTTAGGTGATAATAAAGCACTCGTAATGCTCCGTCGTGCCTCTGGATATAGGCCGAGACTGCATATGTCGGACAAGCCGACAACAGGTGCATTAAAGTCTCTGGCGCCCTGCGGCAGGCCCTGCAGCTGACATCAGGGACCTCTATACCCATGACACGACTACGATAGACGAGGGTATTAAATACACCATCCTGGCAAGCCATTATGAATCCCTCGGTCTCAGACTTCAGCCCGGCTGACCTTAAGAAGGCAAAGGTCAGTCTTTCGGATAAGCCAAGGTTCTCTATATTTTTATAGAAAACTCCATGCATTGGCTTATCCGTGTGAAGCTGCAGAAAGATGTTGTGTTCTGCAGCTTTAATTTGGGCTTTTCGTCGAGCAGGTTCCAACTCGGTGACAGAGTCGGGATTTACCCGCTCGACGTCGAAGGAGAGACCAAGTTCATCGGCTGCTCTTTGTGCTGCCTTAAACAAAAAGGCTCCTATTCCTGCACTTTCATGGTCTCGGACCATGCAGAGGAGGGGATCCGAACTCCTGATGACCTTACAGGCTCCATCCAGAACCATCCTATTATGGAGACTCTCCAAACTCAAGAGTCCACGGCCTCCCCGATGTCGTGGGAGGTATAGCCGTGGAACGGACGATTTAGGATGCAAACTTCTATTGAGATGCATCTTCTTGCGGGTTCCTACGTCGAGTTGACGCAACTCCTCTCGAGTCCATTTCACTACTCCAAAGGAGTAGAGTAGGATCGGAACGGCAAGCATGTTGGTAGCAGACACCTTGTTCTTCCCCGACAGTTCTGAGGACCAGATCTGTCGGAGTCGGTGCTGATACTTGCCGCGGAGAGCGTTTTTCACTACACCCACTTCTTGGGTGGAGCGTTGCTCGACACCCAAGTAAGTGTACGACTCTCCGGCATCTAGATGATGTAAGATGCTTCCGTCAACGAGTTGCGCGTCCTCTTCGTAGTTCCCGCATCGTCCTCTCTTGAGATGGACCAGTGCACATTTGTCCAACCCGAACTCCATACCGACAGCCTGCGTGTACTCCTGTACCACCCTGAGGGACTGGTGTAGGTCCCTCTCTCCGGAGGCATAAAGTTTAAGGTCATCCATGTAAAACAGATGGGTGACCTTATGCCTCCTATCGCCGGGGGTACCGCAGTTGTATCCACGGGTTTTCCGGAGCGAAACGGATAATGGCAGTAGCGAGATGCAAAACAGAAGGGGGCTGAGGGAGTCTCCCTGAAATACTCCCCTTCTGAATGTTACCGACTCCGTCTGGACTCTATCGTTACCCGATGTAATGGTAAAGCGAGTCCTCCAGAGCGGCATCAGTTCTTCGATGCATCTCACTACGGGACCGGGTACCGCAAGACATCGGAGCAAGTGAACAATAAGCTCATGTGATGTCATATCAAATGCCTTGCGGTAGTCGATCCAGGCCATGGAGAGGTTCCGCTTATACTGCACGGAGTCCTGCGTGACACATCTGTCAATCAACAGGTTCTCCTTGCAGCCAGCGACACCTCTCTTCGACCCTCGTTGCTCATATATCCGTTCGAAAACCGGTTCAACTGCGTGGAGCACTCGCATGTACAAGATGCGCGTAAACACCTTGTAACATGCGTTTAAACAGGTTATCGGTCGGTAGTTCCTTGGGTTGGACAAATCTCCGTTCTTGGGGATCAGCACTGTCCGCCCTTCAACCACCCAAGAAGGAATTTGCTGCTCCCCATTTAGCCAGGCATTAAAATTTCTGGCCAAATGGTGGTGGGTGCTCGGTACCTTTTTCCACCAAAAGTTATTTATCCCATCGGGACCTGGAGCAGCAAAGTTCTTAGAGCCCTCGAGAGCTCTTCGAACCTCTTCTGGGGTTATTGGTTGGCACACTTCCTGTGGTTGTTGAAACCTTTGACAAAAGGTTTCAAAGTGTGCAAGGGCCGGAGAGTCTCGGTTGAGTGGAAGCTTCTCCTCGTAAAGCGTTTTCCAGAAATTTTCCACCTGATCTACAGTCGGCGGATTCTCTGCAACACGCGGAGGCGGTTCGAATAGGCGCGAGGGCTTTTGGCGGAAGAGTTTATTTTCCGCCAGCCCCCTCGCCCGCCTCACTAGTGATTTTTTACAAACCACTAGCATCCGTATCCTGTCGAGACAGTGCTGTTTGGTGGTTCGCAGCACTGCCTCATTGAGTGTGTGATGGACGCGTCTTAAGTTGGCGGCTATTCGACGCACTTTAGGCGTGAACGGTCTATTGGCCGCCATATAGTCCATCACACATTGGATACGGGATGCGTGTTGCCTCGCCGACCGGATCTTGGCTTCCATCTTTTGTATGCGCCGCCTCGCTCTCTCCTGTGGGGAGGCAGTATTACGCCTCTCCACCTGAGAAAAGCGTTGAGCAGCAGCATACACGGCACAGTTTATGTGCCAGATGTCAGCCCGTTCTGGAAGCGCTTCACTAAGTTCTTCATCCACTCTGGCCAGGTCTTGTGGCCCGGGGGCTTTTATGTAGTGTAACCCCCGTCTGGTACTGAGGCCCTCTGGTATTGGTGGAACGTCAGGGACTACATCCTCAGCCGGTTCATTTGGTGGACCTTCGGCCACCTCATTCACCGGATGAGGAGCAGCTCTCACGTAGCCCCTGCGACGAAGGTGGGATACATAATCACGCAGGTTTTGTGGCGTGAAGGCGTTGTGCTCTGGGTGCCTTGCACACCACAGAACATGCATTCGCCCCATGTATCCCCTTCGTGCGGGCTCACTGCTTTCGTAGCAATGCAGAAGGTCGTCCCTTAGCTCATCTGTCCACTCAAAGCGTCCTAGTTCATGGCGTTCGTCGTCAACGGGCGCCCGATCCGGTTGGGCCCCACCACCTTGCCCTTGACCCCTATCCGGATGGGGTCGATTGTGGGGGCCCTGTCTTCTGCCTGCGGGAACCAGAAGTTAGGGCTTGTGGGTGGTTAGCCCAGCAAGCCCACGACCGACACCAGAGGGGAAGGAGCTTTCCCCTCCCGGGTGCACTAGGGCTGCCGGTTCGATTTTACACCCCCAGCTGGAGTAAGTGGTGGCGCTACTCACCAAAGGCTTGATTGATGAAAGTCAGCCCCTCCTGCTTATTATTATTATTATTATTATTATTATTATTATTATCATTATTATTATTATACTATTATTATTATTATACTATTTACCCTCCTTGGTGGTATAAACCACTTTTCCGTCAACTGTATGTATAGTTTTATCATCTATAATAGGCACAATAAATATAAGGTTTAAAGGGTGTTTTTGGAGTATTTCTCTACTTATTATATAGATATAGTACGGTATCGCTCCCGAACGTCTTTAGTATAAAGCTGTAACGTTAAAGTGGATAGAGAAGGTAACTTGTTTGTGTATCGTTGGTTAAATAAAAATACTCTGGAAACCTTCTTGTTACCTATGGGTTTTATTTCATAGAATCATTATAATTTAGGGTCATGGATTTGTCATGTCTGGAGGGTTATAATAGTTTTTATTTTATGTATTTTTCCTTTGGTTGCTGGCAGGATATATTTTGGCTGCCTAACCTAAAACGATAAACAAAACACAAGTTAGTAATAGCTACCAGGGAGAGTTTATATTGTATGACTTACAGTTGGATTGAGTTAATCCTATTATTTTTCCTTGCTATTTTCTCTGGAATTCGGTTCCAACAAAGTGTGCAAACATCTTTGGGAATGTCTGTACGTGTAGGCAAATATACACATTTCAGGGCGTATAGGCTGGAAAAAGGATTTAGTTACACTTCTCTTAGTTACAACAAAACCACACTCTCTTACCTCTAGTTAACAAGTTCTTATTTATTTATTTAAATAAATAAGCCTGGTACACCTTTTTATTATTCCTTTTTGTCAGCTGTCATATTTCAGTTTGAGAAAAAGTGTTACCAACATTGGTTATGGAGAAAAATTTATGGTATTTAAATTATTAATCCTAGTCCTAGTCCTAGTCCAAGTCTTTATAGCAACCGAATGTTTTTCTGGTCATACGTAAATCCTAATTTGTTCTATACTTGAGTAAAATTTGATTCAAATCGGAAACAAAATGAAAAAGTTATAAGTGAGTTTCATTTTAAGTGAGTCATACTGTAAATTTAAGGAAATGTATAGATTTCGACAAAATATTACATCAGTAAATACGTCGAGTGTTGTAAAATAAAGATTGTTTTGTAACTGTGATTTATTAGCAGATCACGGTGAACCGCTTTAATAGAAATATTCAAGGTACATAATTGATTTTTTTTTATTAATTATCGATTTTGACTGGCGAATATCTTGTAAATTGTAACACATAGGAGGAAATATAAACATTCTTGTGGGAAATTTAATTACGTTTAATTTCGCATAGATTACCTACCTTTTTCCGTACGACGCATCGTTTCCAAGTTATAAGCGAATAATCGAAAAAAGGAATATTTCCACCCCCTCTCCCCGTGAAGCAGCGGGGCTAGGGGCGGGAACTTTTATTATGTTTACCTCCTAACTACCCCCAACACATTCCTGACGAGAAAAATACTCCTCTCCTCAATGTTCTCTACAACTCTTTGATTGACTGGACTACTTAAGATATTCGAGAATAACTGTAACGTAACTATAGGGAAAATGTTATTTTTAATCCTATGCATTCATTTTATTATGCAGCTACTGTGTCAATTTTAGTTCCATTTGTAAGGGTTTAAATGACAATGGTATTAAAATTCTGAACACCTGAAAATCACCACTTTGTATTCATGCGAGGATTGCAATAGACCGTGGCTCAAATTGTATCTATTGTTTCAAATTGATCGAGCTGTTCTACGAGAACTTACACCCTATTGCGTTCCCATTTTCAACTACATAACGCGCTAATATCAGTCGCTTTGTGGGTTTTAAACATGGTATAGTTAGCTCTGCCGTAGTAACTTATTTCTCGTAAATTTAGTAAATTATACGTGGGTTGGTTTCGTTCCCGATATATATTTTATTAAGAGAAATGAACGGTTAGTAAAACATGTTGCTAAGCGGACGAGCAGACTTTTCTATTTTCCATTAGTAACACCTACACATAAAAATTCACCAGTATTTTTATTAATTTTTGTGAATAAGACTGGGGAATTTCCTAAATGAGTTCTATATCAAAAATATTTGAAAATGCACTGAAATCTAGATGGATACTTTCAACATTTTATCACATAGAGTTTGGTTTGATGGTACATTTTCTACTAACGATGCCATTGCATACTTCACCAAAAACGAGGCAAAAGATAAAAGCGAACCAGCACTATGTGTTTTCATTGATTTGGCAAAGCCATTAGATAGATAGATAGATCTATATTAACCGTTCAGAGATACATTGAATATACATTATGGCAAGTCAAAGAAATATAGATAATAATAATTAATAAAGAGAAGCATAAAAAATATATTTTTATAGTCAAATACAAGTTAAAAAAATATGATAACGAAATATGTATGTGCTCACACATACATATACAATATATATATACAGTGTGTCCCCGGATGGAGTTGACAAGAGGAAAAACATCTCTATTATTGATTTTAAGACGAAAAGTCATTCTTTATAAAAAATTTTCCTTGCCGAAAAAATGAATTTACCATATAGAAATCTTAGATCAGATGTACCGGGTGTTAATAAATTAAGAAAACATCAAAATGCCTCAAGAGAGAAGTACCTTTATTTATTATTTTGGACAAAATATTTATAAAACAAAGTTGTTTAGAATCCAAAATAAATCCTAAATACAAAGTCTAAATTTTGACTTTTATGTTTATCTTTATACATTGAATTTATTAATATGAATAAGAATACAAATTAAGAAACAGAGTGTGCTGTCGATAATATTGAACTGACAAACGTCATTGTGACATTGTGTAGAATATTACTATCTTACATCTGCATTTATTAGTGTTCTATTGATTATTTAAAAAATGTTTACCAAACAAGAAAGAATTTATTTGTTCAAATGTGATGGGATTGGAGACGTCTCTTATCGATATGCAATTAACCTTTTTCACCAAAAGTTCCCTAACACAGCGGTATCGCGCCAATCATTGCGTAAACTTGTAAAAACATTCAATGAAACTGGATCTGTATTGGATGTCAAAAAGCCCAAGAAAAAGTACAATGAAGACGATGGGGCAACACTTCTGGCAATAAATTCAGTAATAGAAAACCCGAAATTATCTTTACGGAAACGCTCACAAAGACTGGAAGTAAGTAAAAGTCATTTGCAGAGAATTTATATGGAAAACAAAGTTCGACCGTTTAAGCCAAGGTTCAGACATACACTTGAAAATGGAGAAGAAGAGAAGCGATTGGATTTTTGTTTATAGGTCGGTGAGAATTACCTCGTAGATAGAAGTTTTCACAGAATGTTCTTTTTTGCTGACGAAGCAACATTTTGTACCAATGGCTACGTTCCATCACAAACAGTCATTTTCGGGCTTTTGAAAATCCAAACAATATCATTCACAAACGAAGTCAACGTTATAAAAAAGTGAATGTATGGTGTGGGATTCTTTATGATCTAATCGTTGGTCCATATTTCTTAGAAGAAAATTTAAATCAGATGCTTATTTAGACCTTTTGGAAAACTTCGTATCACCATTTATAAACACTCTGCAACCGGAAGTAAGCCGCAATATTTTTTGGCAACAAGACGGTTGCCCAGCTCATTCCTCAGTTTTGGTACGGCAGTGGTTGACAGATCATTTCGGAGCCAGATGGATGGGAAGATATGCTCCAATTAATTTTTATGCAAGATCACCAGACCTTACACCATTGGATTTTTTCTGTGGGGTGTTTTAAAACAAAAAGTTTATGCAGATGACCTGCCGCACGATCGAGAAACACTAAAAGCATGAACATAAGATGCGGTGAATGAAGTGAATGTACCCTCAACCATTCGTAAGGTCTATGGTGAATTTATTAAAAGGATAGAGAAGTGTGTTGAAGTTGGAGGAGGCTATGCAGAATAAATTGTTTTTCCACAATCGTTGGTTATGTTAATGTTAAAGTTGACATAAATGTAAAAGTCAAAATTTAGACTTCATAATTTGTATTTACGCTTTATTTTGGATTATAAACGACTTTGTTTTATAAACATTTTGTCCAAAATAATAAATAAAGGCATTGAGGCATTTTGATGTTTTCTTAATTTATTAACACCCAGTACATCTGATCTAAGATTTTTATATGGTAAATTCATTTTTTCGACAAGCAGAATTTTTTATAAAGAATGACTGTTCGTTGTAAAATCAATAATAGAGATATTTTTCCTCTTGTCAACTCCATCCGGGGACACACTGTATATAAGCACACACATATATTTTAAAAAACATATATGCAGTATTATTCATTTTGAAAAATTACTTACACTGTAAAAAGTAGATTGGACTAGACATTTCCTTACTTCTATTTTAAAAATTTTTTCTGTGTTAATTTCTTTTAAGGAACTAGACACTTTATTGTTCATGACTGAAGTTGTAGTGTGGTGAACTATTAAGAAATGTATTTTTATGACTAGGAATTTTTAACATATCTCCATGTTGTGTTGAATACTCACTTTTCGTTTAACCTTAAAAAAAACTGGATATATTACTCTTTACATAAGTAACGCATTTAAAAATAGAAATACTAGGCACAGTTAACAAATTCTTGGTTTTAAAAATATCCATGCATTGCCCAGGGTTCAAGATTAAATATTAAGCGTATTATTCTTTTTTGACAGACAAACACTCTACCTAGAACAGCTGCAACTCCCCAGTATACTATATTATTTGCAATATGGCCAAATGCCAATAAATGAATAATAAACATTTAATAGACCGTCCTAATCCAAAGATGATTTTAGTTGTAAAATGGCAAAAAATGCGCTATTTAATATAGAGCAAACATAATCAATATGTTTATTCCAAGACAATCTTGCATCAAGCCAAAGAGTTCTGAGAGAATTGAATATTATCAATGTTGCTAACTGTCCCACGTTTGTGGAAGTGTAAGTAATCTGTTTTGGTGTTATTCAAGATCAGCCGATTTCACTGGCACCAGATATTGAATTCCTCAGAAACAACTCTGATATTTTCTAAGAGTATCTCAGAACTACTTATACCAGTAGTATCATCAGCAAACATAACACTACCTCTACTGATGAATTCCGGCAAATCGTTAACATAAAGCATAAATAAGAGTGGACCCAACACTGAACCCCGAGGAACAACAAGTGTTACGTCTTTTGGCTATGTACGGTGACTTTCCATCAGTTTCACCCTGATTTCTATTAATCATGTATGATTCAATCCAATTCAACAAATTACTACGTATACCAATATTGTACAATTTTTGTATCAGTAAATTTACATCTATAGTATCAAATGCAATTTGGTACCATTAGCCACAAAAGTGTTCTTGATAAACTCGAAAATTTTAGGATCAGTCTTTTGCATATTTGGAAAACATGTCGCAGGTAGGCAAAATTGAAAATGTACTAATTAAACAAAAAACTGTCGTTTACGGTCTCCCACAAGGAACAGTCTTAGCTCATATAATGTTTATAACGTACCTTAATGATATGCTTACTTCAAACTCGAACGGCCCAATCATATCTTTTGCAGACGACACATCTGTTATTCACAAAAAACTCCTGGAAACGAATGCACTGGACACTCTAAAAAGAGAGAACCAAAAATCTTTAAAGACTGGTTCGTTGCAAACTTACGAGGTGTTAATATATCAAAAACTAACTGCTTACCTTTTTGCTCATATAATAGTATATTATTCAACGAGCGGTAATGTAGGTAATAACTCACGCAGATGAAGTTTACAGCACGAACCGCAGGCGAGTGCTGTAATTCATCAAGTGAGTTATTACCATTGCCGCAAGTTGAATACTATACTTTATCTAGGATTATAACAATAAATATTCAATTCAGAAAATTTTGTTTAAATTACTCAGTTTGTTTATTAATAAACTTAACTGTAAAAATTAATTTTTGTACACACTTATATTTATTCTGCGATTTTTTTGGTAATAAATTATGTATTGTAGCTACTTGTCTTCATTCTGGTCATGTACCTACATATTAGTTCATCTTCACTAACCGAATTCATCATTTTTGGCACAATTATTACTTACCTTGATTTGAAAACGTTGAAACTATTCAAAGATGAAAAATCCCCTTCCTCCCCTCAATAATAATTGACCGTTCTCTTTCACCGTATCGGAAAAGAATTTCTCTCGGACAGAGCCTCCTTCTTCGTGTCGCGCGTTACGTCGATTAGACAGGCTAGGCATGAAGATAAAGGTGATTGGTTTTGTACCTAGTGATTTATAATAACTACTTATTATAACTCGCGCAATTTGTTTATGGATGCTATTAGTTGTTCAAAAGCAGTTCAATAATCAGTATACCGTGCGTGTAATTTCCCATTAGGCATGTACATCCACGTAGCGCGATAGATATGACAACATAGTTGCCGTAAATTCCTCCGTCGAGCGGAGCATTCCAGCCTGTTATTTCATTTTAGCCGATGCCTAGCGTTCGGCTACACACACGGTATAACCTAATAAGAGTAGATAAAAATATTTTACCAACTTTTAGAATAATAAATATCGAAAATACAAACCTTAATATAAAAGTATGTACAGCAGCAAACTATCTTGGCATTATCATCGATTCACACTTAAAATGGCATTACCAAATAGACAGAACAGCTAAGGAACTAAGGTCCTTTCTACACTGGATTAAACATTACGAAATTAATAGAAAATATGTGGAAATTATTGTTTATGAAATTTTAATAACATAATAATTAAAATCGTCTACCCCAAAAACTTATAAAACGATGTGTCACATCGGTAGAGGGGGTGGATGATGTAAAAAAAAATTGAGGCCTTTGACTCTTGTATACACGCTAAATTACAATTTTATTTTTTTCACTCCCTTTAAAAAAAATGTTTGAGACTTCGTTTATAACAATATACACTAAATACCAATTTTACGGACTATTATTGCTTGGTTTTCCTAGTTACCCCCATTTACCCCAATTTATCGCTCAACCCTTCAACGCAATAAGATCTTAATATAATCTAGCTTTAGATCTCGTTAAAATGCATACATATACCAATTTTCAAGTCAATATCTTAAACGGTTCTAGAGTAAACGTGCACACAAAAAAAGTTAGACAGACAGACAGACCGAAAGACAGAATTATTTTTTGCTCAAAATTAAAATCTCGACGTTTCATGACATTCTAAGCCTATTTTCACAATGAAAATTTTCAAAAATTTTTTTTGCGTCTCAATTTCCATTGTATGTGGAAGTAAAAACAGGTTAAAATCATATAAGTGGGTATCATAGAATCAATTCGCAAATACGGAATTATAGTATGGGGAGTTGCAGGTTCAGAAACATACATTGGGAACTGCATCGATCGATATAGGGAAAAGTAAGAACCAGAAAATGTTGAAAATTTGGGGAATCACTAATGTCAGTATGGCCACTTCAAAGAAAATAATTACAAGTATTTAGCACTTCCGCTTATACCGGAAGTCGAAACCAACTTGCTTATTTTAAGTGGAACACCTAATTTCGAAGTTTTCGAAGAGTGAACAATTTTGTGTCTTTGAAATGTAACAAATGTTTGATTATAATGGAGTATCTTCTAGGTAGGGCTAGAGATACCAGGAAGAATTAATTGTAAGGGAGGCTTCTTATAATATATTAGCATGGTCAGACTTAGATCATCAGTATATAGAAATAATGGTTATTTTCTCGTATTTCATACTGAATCTTAGATATAGTAAGTGTATGAAAGAAGTTGACAAGTCGATTCGTAAGGGAACTTCTTGTTGATATTCTAACTTAGTCAGATTTAGATCAATGAAAGGAACGAATGGTTTTTTTGAAAGTTATCTAATACCCAAAATAGTATTTTTTTAACAATAATGTAAGCAGAAATACAAGATATTTATTATTTTTAAATATGTATACTTTATTTACGTTAAAAGTCACCTGAAAATGCAGAATAACCCCATTTACAAATCATTTCCTATTTCATTTCCAGGACTGGTCTATAATGCCAAAATGTTAGCTATATTTCGATTTAGTAAAATTAACACTTCATATTCCATACTTTACAACTCATATTCTCTCATAGTCCGCTCATTTTGTTATGAATGTATAATTTTGCATTAGCTCTACCCTTTTATTTTGGGAAATAACATACCTGGACAAAATTACAAATGTAGCGACTTGCATGTGCATTGTAATTTCAACAATTTAAATTGGCATTTCAGGAGAGAGCGGCATGGCAGCCTTACGTTGATGTATGCATGTTCAACAGAATATAATTGCCTGGTTTAAATGAAACTTTAAATAAACCAGAAAGCTTTCGTTCATTTGCGCAAATTTAAATCAAGTCTAATTATTTTTTCATGGAGTAAATTGTACTTTAATTTTATTATAATAATTTAATTTCATGTCTATGAACTGGATTTTAAAATATGTTATATGTTAAGTTACTACAGCAAATTGATTATTAGATTAAGGTTCTATTTTAATTTCACCAGTGTGATGCATTAAATTCACTCTTAATATGATTAGGTAAGTTTGACAGAAAAAATTAGCTAGTGGGATAATATCAAATATTTCTTTCTACAATAATTTTGATATTAAAATAGTTTCTACAATGCTTTATATACATACAGTAGTAGCTAGTAGTGTAGTAATTAGAAATTTTATCTTCGGAATAATGTCATATGAATTAGATTTCGTTTATTTCTAGCAGTTTAATAGTAAATGCATGACAGAAAACTTTGTATATTGTGTGGAGGCTTGCTAATTTATAGGTGGTGGATGCCACCCCATTTCAGAGAGTGGCATCTAAAAAAAAAATTGGAGCTGAAGAAGAATCGAGTTTTGATAAGAAAAGGTTCTCTGCAACTTTTTATATAAATTGAAAGGTTTTGAACTATATCGACTTGAAAATTGCCATATTTGATTGAGAAAAGAGGTATTTCAAAACAGTTCTCGTCAAATAACTCGAAAAGTATTACATTTAGCGAAAAAATGCCAGAGACAAATAAGAAAGCTGCTAAACTGAGGATGAATTTCGTTTTATTCCTAATTTCTGTAGAATTAATGATCTTGGAAATCTGGAAGTATAAGGATGGCGACCGAACATTTATAAGACGAAGTGTTTAGTTTAAATGTTAAATTTTTCGTCAAATATAAAATGAGTAAGCTTTTAAATGTTTTTTTTACTGTTTCTATAGCATCAAAAGCAAATATGTTATGACAGAAAGAAAGTCTTCTTCACATCGTTCTAATAAAATCGTCTATATCTTGGTACTGCAAGTAGTCAGTAATTAACAAAACATATTTCTCAAATATTGTTTCTCATTAATATACAGTATAGCAGAAAAAAAATGCATTTCAAACTATAAATGGATTTTCGGAAAAACTTACAATTTTTGTTTCCTTGCAAATATCTCAATAAGCGATAGTTTTAGCAAAAAAGTGATGAAGATAAAAAATATATTTAGCCAACTAAGTGGCGCAATGCCTACCGTGTTAAGCTTGCGACCACGGGATTTCGGGTCCAAATCCTGCGTAGGGTATGACTATTTAGTGGCGCTTTTCACATGTTATCGATACGATAGTAGTGGATGAGACCGCGGTTGTGTGAGAGAAAATGTTATAGAACCTCTCAGAATCGACCTAAGTCGAAACCAAAGTGAAGTTTCGACTTAGGCAAAAATTTCATTTAAGGATATTTTCCAGAGTCTGAGGGACTTTAGAGCCACAGACTAGTCCAAAAGGACCGTTATGAGTTCGATAAGACATTAGGCACAACCGGGTAAAAATTTGAAGAAACACCGAATTTTTACATAGGAAAATATATTTTGGTCCAGGATATGAGAGTGAAAGTATATGGTGGTCATGGAAAAATGAATCGCATACTTTTTTAAAAGTACGCCAAAAAAGTACTTTGAAAATATTCAAAATATTTTCAATTTTAATTCCTCCGCCGAAAACATTGACCATGGAGGTACAGTCATAATATACCTTATTTTAAAAGAATGGCAATAAAATTTTAGCAAGGCAATGTATCAAGAAGACCAAGTCGACAAATTTGGCCAAAGCAGCTTAGCGCCTATTAAATGTACATCCGTGGGATCTTTGATGATGCAAGTGTGGTAGTGGTCCCAATCTCTTTGTTTGACCTTGGAGAAACATACTTTCGATGTTGACACTGTCAAAAATGGTGCGTTTGAGTGCTGCGCGCGAAAAACAAAATAATGGCCGCCGTCGCAAACACTTGTTCCCATTTATCTAAGTAACCATTGGAATTACGAAAAAAAGTTTTATATAAAAAATATTGCTAAATTAATTATACAGAGAAAAGGTTATTACAATTTTTTGACACTATTTCTCGGGCCACTGAAAACAATAATTATAACCAAAACATTACAAACATAAATAAATTAACAAATAACCCCATCTTCCCTATTAGTACGTCGGATGGCTGGCTCTATCGTTCACTAACCCAATACCGAGGTATAACCAAATAAAACCTATTTCATTTTATTCAGCAGGTTTTTTAACATAGGAAATCACTTTTGACGACACTCTCCATTGGTCGAGACTGAAGTTACAAGAAAAAAACAAAAAAAAATGAAAATAACAAAATTCAAATTCAACCACGAATAACTTTCAAACGAAAAAAGATAAAATTATATTTTTTTTTTAGTTCTATAGTACAAACGATTCTCTTTAATTTGATGTATAATTTATTACAAAAATAATAACTTTAACATTAAAAAATTGACGTTGATTTAGATGGTACACAAATTGTCAATTTTTTTGAAAGGTCTAACTCATTGTAACTCGCTTATGTATTGAGCTATTCGAATGTTTTATTTACCAAAAACTGCCAAATTTCATAGACTTCATTTTGTCTCAATTAATGCTGGGTCTAGCTCTGTAAATAAAAGCGGTACAGCCTTTTAAACTCAACGAAGCGCGCTACGGCGGGGAGTCGCGAGGCTTCCCACTCGTTCCCGGTACATCCCGCGTTCACCATAAATCGCGCAAGGCTACAATCAGCGGCCGTAACAAAAGCTTTAGAATTATCTTCCTTTATTGTAAGATGATAAAATTAACAAATCAAATTGAATAATATGATATTAGTTGTAATAATCTGCTATATATGGTGTCGTACTACGCGGGTGGTGCATTAATAAAGTGAAAATAATAGGTAGGTATCAGACAGATATAACTGATTTTCAGATATATCATTGTAAAAACCGCTGCCCAAGGAATCAGTACTTCCATGTCCGGATTTACTATCCAAGTCACACAACGAAAAAATTTTGTATCTGGAAACAATTGTTTATGGAACTTTAATAATATAATATTTGAAATCCTCTACCCCAAAAACCCATAAAACGATACCCCACATCGGTAGTGGGGTGGGGGTGGTGACAGGGGGTGGGAGTGGGGGGTGGATAAAGTAAAAAAATATTTTGAGGTTTCTGGTTCTTGTACACACACTAAATCACATTTTTTTTCATCCCCTTTAATAATGGGGTGGGGGTGATAATGGGGGTGGCTAATGCCAAAATTTTTTTTGAGATCTTAGCTTCTCTTGTCTATACTAAATATCAATTTTATGAACTCTTATCTGCTTGATTTACCTATTTACTGCAAATTTACCCCAATTTACCCCCCAACCCTTCGACGGAACAAGATGAAAATACAATATAGTTCTAGATCTTGTTAAAATACACATGTGTACCAAATTTCAAGTCAATATCTCAAACGGTTCCAGAGTAAACGTGCGCACAAAAAAAGTTACAGACCGACACACAGACAGAAATTTTTTTTTCGCTCAAACTTGAAATCTCGACGTTTCATGACATTCTAAGCCTATTTGAACAATAAAAATTTTTAAAAATTTTTTTGTCGTTACTATACTTCCACTGGATGTGGAAGTAAAATCATGCCAGCTAGTAAAGTTTTTACTTTGCTTCGTATATTTTAATATTTTCCATAAAATGTCAGAGGTAACCACATAATCAAAACAATTATTTCCCATGCTTTCACAACTCGTAGAGGCTCTGAACGATTAGTTGGATTTTTGTACATAACTATATTTTTGTTTTCATGTAAACTGGAAGGGTTAAAATCGGTTAAAATTGGATAGACGACCTAAATATGCTTGTGTAAATAGGCTGTTCTTTTTTTTAAATAATACTATTCCTAGTGGGATTTTTACCATCTAGCCTGTCTTCGTTTTGATCAAAATTATCACTGCGATAAATGTAATTGTTTTCTTCAGAACTTACTGGAGGAACTCCAGGTGGTATAAAAATGTCGTCACCAGTTTTTACTAATACGTGACTAGCTAAAGACGTTAAAAATGTACGTATTTCATCGTAGGAATAACCATAGCCAAAAGAATAAAGCATATCATTAAGTTCTTTTTCTTCTGACGGCACGAAACACATGTAGTGAAGTGATATGTAAAGGATTAAAAAAATGGCCTAAGCTGATTGTTTTTTTTCCATAAGTATTAATATAAATTCCATTACTATAGAAATAACGTTTAAATCAAATTTGTCTGTCCTGACATATTTAGTATCCACGACATAAATGTTTATAACAAATCTGAAACTTCTTGTTTACATTTATGTTCATTCAGATTAGTAGTCGTGTTTTTTTTTATAGTTTTAAAACATCCAGCTATAGCTTCTCTTAAGATACCGGCAGCTTTATCAGGAATTGTCAATCCATTCTCATGAACCAAGTTTTCTTCGCCTGATTCACTTGTGACTGACAACAAAAATCCTTTTAGCTTTATTATCACTTGAATGAACTGTTGTTGTATTTTCTTTGTGTTCACAAAACACTTTGTTTGCTTAAATGCTTTTCTAATCTCTTTCTTATATTTCCACTGCTATAATAATCTAATTTTTCTTCCGTCATTTCTTCAAATATATCATTAAGGCGTGTTTTTAGAAATATTAGAGTTAAGAATTCTTTTTTGCAAAACAGCAAGATAAACCTCCTTAAATAAAATATTTAACGCTACTTTAAATTCATTTTTTTCTTTCAGTTGTTTAGTTTGTACACATTTAATTTTTTTTTGCTAATATATTTTGCATAATAAATTTTATGATAATTTCCATTAGCCCAAATAAATCTGAATAAATGTGTAACCTGCCTTGTATTTCTGTATCACAATGCGACACTGCAGCTTTAATATATATTTTTTTCTAGTTTCCGCACCCGTTCCTGTACAAACTGGTACTTAAAGATGTTCTTAATTTATTCTTAATTTTTCTGGATTTTCCACAAATCAGACAATGCCATTTTATTTTAAACTGATTTTTTTCTTTATTATAACTACATGAAGGCTCACTTGCATTTTTCTATCGCGTTACTAATATCAGAGACAATACGTATTATCTTTGCTAATGTTATTTATTACAAAAAGATGCCAGACAAGAATAATGAAGTCGGTATCGAAGGGTGTGCAAATAAGTGCAACCACTTTGTTTTATAAAAATTTTAATGAAATTGCATATTTTCTTTCATTTGCACAATTAATAATAGACCTAATGCCAGTAACAGTTGGTTTTTTACCATTAAATTTTCACTGCTTTCAGCAGTTTCGTAAAACAAACATTGATAAATTGAATCTACAATATACATAAACTGTAATAGCCTACATGTAAGTAAAATAGTATATACTTATTAATATTTATCCGGACAATAATGAGGCCAGCAGCCGATACGTTTCTTGACGGGCCGAGAAAGTAGCGGGGGCGGGAAAGGAAGCCTCGCGTCTTCGTCGCCGTACTGTGCTTCGTTGTGTTTCAAGGGCTGTAGCGCTTTTAGTTAAGAAATTAGATCCAGCATTAATCGAGACAAAATGAAGCCTATTAAATTTGTCAGTTTTTGGTGAAAGAAAAAATTAAATACCTCGTTATATAAGCGAGTTATGGCGAGTTAAGAATTAGAAAAATGTTGGTGATTTGTGTATTTGTGTATATTTTTGAATTTTGCTAGTTTTTTTATGTTAATTTTTTAATTATTGCAATAAATTATACTTCAAATTAAAGAGCAGTGTTTATTTGTCAAAACCAAAAAAAAAATGTATTTTTATCTGTTTTAGTTCTAAAGTTATATTTGATTAAATTTTAAATTTCTAAATTTCTTTTTTTTTATTTTTTTTCTTATATCTTCGGTCTCGACCAATGGAGAGTGTCGTCAATTTTGATTTCCTATGTAAAATAACATGCTTTAATAAGTAGTGAAGGTCCCATCTGGTTATACTTCAGTATTGGGTAGGTCAAGAAAGAGAAGGCTTTTCGCGCTCTGCCCGACGGGCTATATGTTTTACAGTATAGGTAGGCATAGGAAATTGAAAGAAAACGTACCTATATAATTTTAACGTGTTCCTTTTTACTTCCTTCTCTTTCCCCCATCTGTGTAGCTGGCCGATGGAACTCATCCAAGGCCAGAAAAGGAACAAAAAAATTAACGTTTAATGAAGAAACTTATAGAAATACAGTAGTTACAGATTTATATAGACAAAGTACAGACAAGCAACACTTTTCACTTCTACAATGACATTTTTAATTAAAATAATCGTCACTTTCAATGCAAATCTCACTTAGCCCATATTATCACATCGGTCGAGATTACCTTCGCACTTACACATTTCAGTACACCGAAGTCCATTCGACTGACACGTACATGGATGAGAGCAACGCCTTTGGGAGCATGAGCAGCGACAAAGCTTCAAGATAAGCTCTGGAGCGTAAGGTTTGGTACAAGCAACTGACTCGTATGTGCTCCCTACTTTCTTCTATCCAAAATCTGAGGGTGGTGGGTTATTGGGATGCTGAATGAGGTCCTGATTCCATTCAAAACACTGAAGGTGAGCTCTTAGCAAAACCTGATCTAGTGCAGATCTTGTTGGAGGAAGGTTCTCATCTTGACATTGTTTCTGGGTGAACAACAACCATCTCACAGCTCCTGTGAGATGTCAGTCAGTGCTCTTTTGGGGATATAAAGTTGAAAAATGAATGCTTCCAAGTTAGCTCTGACATCTTCTGTGAGAGATAGTGTAGTCCCCAATGTAGGCAAAACTTCTAGCAGCTTATCACTTGCAGAATTAAAAGTTTTCCACCACTTTATTTTACCTTTCCCAGCAAATGATCCTGTTACAATCTGCTCCCGAAAGTGCGTGTAATCCAGTGCAGTGGCTTTCAGAGGTCCAAGTGCTCTGTAAATTGAACCTAGCGAACAAACCTATTCATGCCATGGCCAAGAAAAAATGCAAACTCTTTCGAAAGTTGGGGATATCGTCTTAGTGCCAAAATTAGGACATCAGTATCGGAGGAGAATACAAGTAGTTTTAATCCCTTTCTGTGCTAAATATACTGCATGCAATATGATCTTTGTGTCTGCCTCCTCCTGCGTACTTGAAAGACTGGATACATCATTGCCATGCGATGAAGCTGCTTTGTCCTTCCAACTGTTATTGATCACGCGAAATTGAAGAATCTGACCGGAAAGGAACTCTGTCAGTTCATCCTTCGTCTTATCGTGGGACAAGAATTTATTCATTGCTATACTCCCAATTTTCGTTCCTGGTCCGATTTTGTACTGGCTTGGATCTGAGCCTTTTTGCCGAATCACTCTCATGGCTTTCTTCAACGAGTTTTCTTTGTAAGAGTCGAAAACAACATGGACCTCACTGTAATTGCTGAATTTTTGCTCGATCCATTTGCTGAAGCTTAAACCGAGGTCACGGCATGTCTTCACTGTGCTAGGTTTGTGGTGGGTGTGAAGAAGCGCCATGCCATCTATTTTCGCAGCTTTAGCTGTAGCTCCTCATTTTCTTCTAAAACTGCAGGTGTGGGGGAAGCATGATCATCATCGTTTTCTTCGCCAGGTATACTTGCATTGATTCAAGAGCATCCATAAGTTTGTACTTAGCTAGACAATGGTGCATACTCCCGTCAACTGCAAATAATGACTTCGGTAGTGCTGAGAACTCGTAGTTGCTCAAATAGTATCTCAAATCTACGTCAGGTCTACTTCTGGATGCTATCAATAATCTTGAAATAAGAGATAAATCTGTATTTATGGCTCTCGAATTTGTCTTTGTGGGTTATTTTAACTTTCTTCGCTTCCGTTTTACACGTTTTAATAAAATTCTTCGGATCCCAGAACTGAATGTTGTAAGTATGAACTCTTTGCTCTAAGAAGGAATTATACAGATCTTGGCCAGCTTCCGACACACTGTCTAGAGATATCTTTATTTCCTGTGCAGTGAAAGGGATTTGTTGTGTTTTGAAACGCTTCCTTTAGTTTAAGTACGTTATCATCCTGTCGCTGCTGAAGTTTAACGGACACTTCATGGTGTTTGCTTCGTTCTGTATTTTGAAAACATATCATTTTTTCAGTTTCACATGCAATTCTAGTTAGTTCCGAATTGGCAAGAAAGAAACGATTTCGAGCATTTTTTTAAAAATAATTTTAAAAGTTAAGTTTCTGGGAAAATGGTTAGTCCTGCATAAAAACTTAATAATAACCTTTTTTGTGTAAAATTGATTTAGCAATATTTTTCGTATAAAACTTTTTCTGGTAATCCCAGATAAATTGGAAAAAGTGTTTGCGATGGCGGTCATTTTGTTTTTCGCGCGCAGTACTCATGCGCATCATTTTTGAGAGTGCCAACATCGAAATTATGTTTCTTCATGGTCTAATAAAGCGATTCAAACTTCTACCACACTTGCATCATCAAGGAGCCCACGGGAGCTCATTTTTGTACACTTGGCAGGGGACTATATAAGCGAAAATTGGCAAAAAATAAATGAAAATGCACAAGGCCGGTTTCTCGCATAAAACAAGTTTGGCCTCACCTAGCGACTCGTAATTTAGTCGAGTGCATTGGGTGGTCAATACAAAGCAATGATAGGAAAGCCAGTAGCAGGGCTTTCCAAATAATAAAGTTATAGAGAAAACCGCTTTGTGCACAAAGAACTCAAAAGTCCATTTTGCCTAAAAGTCGTTCGGAGGCGAGTCAGTGAATAATTGAAATCACGTCTTGAGAGAGCGTGGTTAATGATCTGAGGTAGTGCAGCCTTGATCCATTACTCGTCTATCGAAATGCATCTTATCTCGAACCCGACCGGGAGTGGAAACACGTGGCAGAACGCGGCTGGCGCAACTTAATAAATAAATTGGTGTCGCGTCAATTTGACGCCCGGTAGTGTGCTCTTCTACAATAACACGGCTTGTCGCTCTCCTCTCCTGAGTTCGACTCTCAGCTGTGGCAGATGGCAAAATCGCATCGCAGATAGTGGTTGTTGTAATGTAACGGATTGCGAAACTGCGATCTTGGATGGTCTACTATTTCCCTTTATTAAATATTGACGTAAATGCGCAGAATTGCCATAGTGTAGGTATAGTAAAAAGGATTTTCTCGCAGCAATGTTTCACAATTTCAGCGGCGTCACCTAATTAAAGGAGATAATAAAAGCGAATTAATAAAAAACATAACAGTCCCGCCGTACACTGGAATCTAATGTTGACACTCGGTCAGGGTCGAATGCCTTCAACACTGCAATTGTAAAAGAATCAGCTACGCCTTTAGGTAATTGTCAGTACGTTTCACGAAAGAGTAGATTTCGGATAAAAGTAGGGTGTTAGCATTTTAAAATGAAATAAAATTCACTTCATCACGTTGTGTAGGTACATTTGTGATGCACACGGTACATGGCAGTTCTACACCATTAATCCTTAACTTTGTTTGTATTGTATGATTTAATATTATATAAGAATGGTTTATTTTATTGAGAAAAATATATATAATTATTATCAAAATAAACATAATAAACACGCTACGCATATTAAAGAGAACAGGAAAGTATGTGTTTGATTCAAAATTGTTTTTTTTTTGCTAGATATGTAATACATATTTTTGTAAGAACCATTACCGCTTTTAGTTTAAATTTATTACCTAAAATGCATTGTAATTGGCAATGATGAATATTTCACCATTTCGTCATTTTTCTGAATGTTTCGGTAGGTCTTTGCAATGTAATATTCTGTCTATATGAGAGCCGTGTCTGGCACCGAGATAAACTTTCCGATCCCTAGTAATATAGTAATATGACGAAAACCTTTATTTCCTAACGAACATGAAGAGTTTGATATAGGGGGCGTCATAGGTACGGAACGCGTAGTGCGACACAGTTATTGATTTGTTAATTAAAATATGTGTTTTATTTTTACATAATAACTAAAAAAAATTATGACAGGTCTGTGAATAGAGAGTTTTAATTTAAAAAGAGAATAATCAATATCAGTTCAATGGGAGTTCGGAGAAATACTATATAGAGTATTATTTCAGTTCAAACTAAAGTAGGATTGTTGAACTAACTTTAATTTTATTGACCAAATTAGTGCCCATGTGGATTGGAATATCATTGGTAAGACGTAAAATTGTTACCTGGGATAGAATTGATAAACGAACACAGCCACTGTCTGACGTCTTGGGTAACTTTATATTCATCGCAATTGCTGTTGACGACTATCACCAAGGCTTTCTTCATATAATAAATATGAGTTGTTTAGTTATTTGAAATACATATAAAAAATTTCAGGATGATGGTGCTTGAGAGTGTCGTGGAACAACATGCAATTTAGTAAACAAATATGAGTACCGATGTCTAATAGTTCGTGCATCTGAATGCCGAAAATATCTACTTAAGGTCGATTATCCTCCTGACAAGACGAGAAGATGTAACTTAGGACCGGAAGAAGTTCTTTTACATTATTTTCCGAGACCGTGTCGTTTATTGACTCGGTCTTATATTTTCCAGAACGAGTTGGACATACTCGAATAGTAACATCAGGTTTACCACAACGAAAACAGTGCAACCTTAGAGGCATTCGTTTTGGCGATGATCTATTTGACTACAACTTCAACATTTTGAAACCCCAACATTGGTGACAGCACTAGGTTCGACGTACGTAACAATTGGTTCAATGGAATATCAACATTGTGATCATCCACAGTACCGCTAGATAGAAGAGACAAATTTTGAGGCTCAGAACCAATGATGTTGTTAGAGGTAGAAGGCATAACATGGTGAATATCACTACTTAAATAATTCTAGTGAACTGAGATTTCCGAAACATGTGACTGATTAGGGCGTCGAAATGCTATCGGTTCGACCGTATATTTACAATTTGGTGGTGGTGGCAGGTATTTGCTCGCCGAAATATGGGCTTCTTCCGGTGACTGACAAATATTAGTTATCGCGAACCATAGTGATTGGTGTGCTAACGCCTACCAGTCTCAAAATTAAAGCCGTCTGTAAATAAGTTAAAACAGTTTTTCTCAAAAAATTTACTCTCTCTACTCCGCTAGGTTTTACGTTCAATTTATTAAAATAATTTTGCATCGTCGCGATATAAAATGCAATTTTCCCGTCCGGATGTTGAGTTCGTTTCTCAAGTGTTTCCACAACTCTCGGCCGTAGTCGCTAGGTTGGAACGTTCGTTTCATTTTTACTACTAGGTCGTCCCAGTTATGCACATATTCCTGAATGGAACGATACCAATTCAAAACTTCGTGTTTGAAAATCTCTGGAATAGACTTTAACGGTTGGTCTTTGGAAATATTACGCGATTTACGCATCTCCTAAATTTGTTCAAGAAAGCAAGATAAGCTCATATAGTAAACTTTATTAACCCTAATTTTACTGAATTATTATAAACTAACTCTAATATTTTTTTAGGATTACGTAACTATACTTTATGTAACACGCGAAGAAATTGGAGCAACTGGAATCGATTTATCTTGCAACAAAGTATGTCTATGGTTAATACTCTCTCGATATATCCGATATAAATCTACTGGAAACATAATATACATTTTACATTTTTTATGATTACAAATAAATTAACCTTTCAGTGGATTTGTGGTATATTTTGAGGGTAAATCTTGTTACGGTTTATTTTCCTTGTTATAAATAGCTTTACTTTTTAACTTAATCTGCCATTTGGTGCTTATACACTTATACAATTTGGTGTGGCTTATTCGACTCGCATTTTCCGCGAGTTTTTCGACACATACAAGAATCTGCACTTTACATGGATATCCATCAATGATAAGCGGCCATTATGTCGGGTGGATGTTACATCTGTAGGCGTATCCATTACCTTTACTTCTTTATATGGGAAAAGTATAAAGAAAAGAATTATAAAAATATGTTATTTTTATTAAGAGACTGAACAACTCTTTAGGTACTTTTCTACATGTTTTACATATTTCTATTGGCGTAATTAAAATGTGTTTTAACTGAAGTCTAAACATTCTCAAATATTCAATAAATGAACGTTTGCTTACGATTACTGCAGGCAAAGATTTTCTTTCTTTCAGTCATTATGAATTTTTATAATGCATTAAAAATATAAAATATATCTTTCTTTTAAATAATTTAAAAAAATCTGGGTGCCACAGAAAAAAAAAAAACTTATCCGTGTACAAATAAAGCAAATCTAATTTTAATCTAATTTAATTTTAACAAACATAAATATTAATAATTTATTAAGATAATTCGCATTTAAAAAATGTTTAGACAGAAAGCAGATACATATCTACTTTTAAAATGTTTGTCAAAATAATAGAGATAGAAATAGAAATAGAAATAGGAATAGGAATAGGAATAGGAATAGGAATAGGAATAGGAATAGGAATAGGAATAGGAATAGGAATAGGAATAGGAATAGGAATAGGAAGAATAGGAATAGGAATAGGAAGAATAGGAATAGGAATAGGAATAGGAATAGGAATAGGAATAGGAATAGGAATAGGAATAGGAATAGGAATAGGAATAGGAATAGGAATAGGAATGGGAATGGGAATGGGAATAGGAATAGGAATAGGAGTAGGAATAGGAGTAGGAATAGGAGTAGTAATAGAAATAGAAACAGAAACAGAAACAGAAACAGAAACAGAAACAGAAACAGAAACAGAAACAGAAACAGAAACAGAAACAGAAACAGAAACAGAAACAGAAACAGAAACAGAAATAGAAGCCGACGTCGACGTCGAGGTGGAGGAGAAGGTGCAGGTTGAAGTGGAAGTGGAAGTGGAAGTGGAAGTAGAAGTAGACGTAGAAGTAAACGTAGAAGTAGAAATGGAAATGGAAATGGAAATGGAAATGGAAATGGAAATGGAAATGGAAATGGAAATAGAAATGGAAATGGAAATGGAAATGGAAATGGAAATGGAAATGGAAATGGAAATGGAAATGGAAATGGAAATGGAAATGGAAATGGAAATGGAAATGGAAATGGAAAAGGAAACCGAAACGGAAAAGGAAACGGAAACGGAAACGGAAACGGAAATAGATTTTAGGAATAGAAATTTATTTCACAAGTTATACATTACAATATTTTTGGCAAGTCAAGGGAAAAAATATCTCTATTAGAGTCCTCGAATGCATACAGAGAGGCATACAGTCGCATACACATTAAAAATTAAAAAAAATTTAAAATGTACAGACCTACTAACAACTTATTTGTAGAAAAATATGATAAAAAACTTGCAATTACGTAATTATTTTATGGAATGGTGATGACGGTAAGCGTTTCATTAGGTAATACATTATATGTATTACGGTAAATTACATGTCAAAGGTGGTTTGCATATATTCTTCAACTGAATAAAAACAGTGTGTAAGGAAATGCTTTTTCATTTTCACTTTAAATTTATTCGGATTATTCAATTTTTTAAAGTTATTATGTAGGCAATTAAAAAATTTAATATACAAAGAATTTTTAGTTGAGTTCGAAAGTCGATAGCGTGGTGTTTGGAAATCACCTCCAGATCTAGTGTGATAGTTGTGAACTTCAGAATTTCTTGTAAACTAATTTTTATTTTTATAAATTTCTAATAACGAGCGCGGCGGTATTTAAAAAAGGTAGTTTCTCACCTTTCAACCTATTCCAAATGGTAGAAACTTGATTTTTTTGCCGTGACTTCATGTCATAGCACCAGCCTCTAAAAGTAAAAATTACTAAAATATATAGAGGCAAAACCACAGAGGTTGAAAGGGGGTCGGGTCGTTATTCAAGCATTTTAAATTGGTTTATATGGTCTTTATCAGCTTAATGGTTCCTTAACATTTAAAATCAAATACAGAGAAAATCAAGACGAAAATTCTTCGCTGTTTGAAATAATATTAAAAAATGGAGACTTCAATGCAACTCCTTAACATATTTTTTTTTTGTTAAATTCATGAAACATTGTCTCTGACCTTTCAGATGTGTGTTCCTACGCCTTCAATTTTTTTTTATAAGATGAGCAGATGAAAATGGAAGTAGTAGTTGGTTTAACCAAAAACATTGTTATTGTGCAACGTTGGTCAGGACATTAACACTAGGAAAGAATAAGTACTTCGACAACTTCAGCCGTTCAGGAAATATCAATGTCCTGGCATACAAGATACATGTAAATAACTTCTGCTGGAATTTGTGGCAAGTGATAGATATTATTACCTTTCCATAGTGTATTACTTAGATCTCAATATTATCAGGTTACTTGTGTCATATACTTTTTGTAAATAATTATTTTTATATTTTAGGATGAAATAACACTTAGTATAGCTGCATATGTAGAAAAATTATCCTCCGTGGCGGAATTTATGAAGGGGAGGTAGGGGGTCTCTTTTTTAATAAAGAACTATCCATACACGAATAATTTCAATGGTGTCGCTTCGTGGTGTGTGGCATATACTCCCATGTAGCATCAATGGCTTCAACAAACCATTTAGATTTATAAAATCGACATTATCTCAGTTATTTATTACCAATTTTCTTTTGTGATACCTCATATTAAAGATAATTAAAATGTCTATATAAAAGGTAATTTCAGTATTTTGTCTTAAGTGAACAGTATTTACAATAGTTAGGTAGATATAGTTCTGAGACGCAATAACTGTACATTTTTTCATGTTATTAGGAAATATAACCAATAAATATTGCTAAAATCATGGTTCATGAATCCTGACAGCAATAATGTTACATTTCGACGTTTTACTTGTGAAAGTACATCTTCGGTGATTTTTACTTCAAGAGCTTTGTACACTTAATAAATGCAATTTTACACGGTGTAAATATATTAAAAAAATATTACATTGCCTACAAAAAAAATAATTTTATTTTGTTTAAAGGTTAAATGATATTACAAATCTAAATAATTAGAAAATGCCAGTAGTGTCGTTAAATAGGCATCTATTTAAATGATGTGATTGGTGAAATCGTTTGTTATAAATTACCATTCTTATTTGACTCTTCTGGTGCAATATGTGAATGGTTGTCACACTGTTCGTCTGTGACTCCACACTCACACATATCAATAGACAGTAGACTGCTTGCAGAGCATTTACATGGCTGATTACATTTATTTTTTATGCAGGGGCATCTGATCAACTTGAGAATGAAGTCTGGAGCGCACGGCATTTCGTAGAGAAGAGAAGTCATCTGTCCATTTTTCATAGTCCGTCCATGTTCAATAGGGTATGGAATTATTGGTCGAATTACAGTCTTGTTTTCAGGTTATTACTTGGTAACAGATATAAAAGCACTTCTTGTTGGTGGCAACCTTTCCCAGCTTGTCTGTTTCTCAAAAAACATGGACCAACCTAACTTTTGAAGTTTCGTTATGTTTGATTCAGACTGGTAGATTTGGCATATGAATGTTTATAGTATTGTCATTACTTGATCAGAAATTGTGTTTCCGGTTCTTATTTTTCTCTTTATAATTTTGTTTTAAGTTTACTATGACTGTACTATATTTGCTTTTTACAACGTATTTTTTGGCTATTTTACTATGTGTAAATTTATATTTATATTTATATATAACACCTTTTATATATATTTTTTTTACTTTCTTTTGACTGTATACATATCTTTGTAATTTTGACTTGTGTAAAACAATTTCTGTTATATACACCAATAAATATTATTATTATTATTATTATTGAAGAAAAAGCGTATCTTTTGTAACTGCACTAAATGCTTTCTAATATGAAAGTTTACCTTTGCCTAGTAATGTACCTGTGCAATCGGATCCAGATTATAAAGCATGAAAAGCTGGCAGTGAAGAAGCCTTTAATGTATCTAATGAAGCGTACAAATCTGCAACTGGTATAACTACTATGGAATTGGCTACAAAGTACGATACGGTGGGAAGTTTCGGTTATCTTTTTATGCTAAGAACCATAATATATGTGTCTTGTGCAAATATATATACCGGGTGACACAGGAGATATGTAACACCCCGTAGCATGTTTATTTAAAAAGATACTATTTTTAAATTTGGTAGACTTATATAATGTGTGATTATCCTTTTTTTAGTACAAACAAGAAACTTTTTCTACTTCCGGTTTCACCGGAAGTGACATCTACTTTGTTATTTTAAATGGCACCCTGTATATATTTTTTTCCTATCTAGTTCTCCTTAAATTCCTCTTTTCAACTATGTATAGCAAGGTGACATTCATTTTTAAAATGGCTACTGAAAACCATTTTATTGCCCAAGGTGTCCGGATTTTACGCCACTCGATTTTTTCATATGGGGCCATCTCAAGGAAATGGTTTATAAAACTCCACTGCAAAATAGGGAAGACTTAAAAATGAGAGTTAGGTTAGCAATAAATTAATTTATTAAATTGCAGTTAGAAAATGTGCTTAGAGGTACTGGTTACAAGAATTCGACGCTGCAGGGAAAATAATGGCCAGTATTTTGAGATTCTTCGAAAACAATTTTATTTAAAAGCAAGCAAAATCAGACATAACAATGAATTGTATTGGGTAAAAGTGAAAGATGAATAAATATTTTACAAATGGGTCAAATTTAAAATTAGTGTTTCTATCTTAGTTTTTATGATTTCGGGGATTTAGTCTTGATATTTTTCTTTAATATAAAAATTCTAGAAAGTCTCTTCGGCTACTGATTAGAACAAAACAAATATGAAACACAAAATTGTGTACCAGGGTTCTTTTGATATCGCAGCACATTAAGCATTAATTACCGCCACATTTCATTCCATAGCCAACTTGACTTAGTGCAACAAAATGGTTTTCAGCAGCCATTTTAAAAACGAATGTCATTTTGGTATACATAGTTGAAAAGAGAAATTTAAGTAGAATCAGACAGGAAAAAAATATATACAGGGTGCCATTTAAAATAACGTAGTAGATGTCACTTCCGGTGAAACGGGAAGTGGATAAAATTTCTTGTTTGGACCAAAAAAAGGAAAATCACGCATTATATAAGTCTACCAAATTTCAAAATAATATCTTTTTAAATAAACATACTACGGGGTGTTACATATCTCCTGTGGCACCCGGTATATAGTTTGGTTGTTCCTCTATCTTTTCTTGGATGCTTTGAAGATTATCGAAAGACCCATATGATGATTCAATTTCCGAACGTCATGTGACTACAAAGTCTTTCTTCGTTAATTGAGCATCATGTAGAACTTTTTCTGCAAGGTATACAATTATAGGGCGAACGTAGAGGGACTTCAATGTGAATATCAGTCGATATTCCGTTGAAGCAACGTCGAGCGCGGTTAGTACTTGGATGGGTGACCCATCTTGGGAAATACAGCGTTCTCGTCCCACCTTCTAGCGGCTTGTATGTCAGTGTATACGTGGAAGCTACGTAATTTCAGACGAGGATTACGTAGTGAATATAGCATCCTTCGGAGGGGATGTAAAGCAGGCGGTCCCTTGTCTATTAAATGTTAGGCAAGTAAAAGAGATCCCTACTCTTCTTAAGGGAAGAGGTTCGGCAAAATTTCCAGGTTGGGAATAGCTCGTCTCCTGGCATCGCCGGTGATAGGCGCTGGTAGCGGAAATAGACCGACGTTAAATAAATAGATTAAAAAAAATAGTATACAATTATTTTATCCTTGGTACACATGCGATAGCAGTTTTTACATTGTTACGTTGACTATGTTTGTGCTCTCCGTAATTTTATATCGAGTAGGAATAATTTTTGCTCTGTTTTGCCTTGTCGTTTACTTTATGGAGCCTTCTTTGTATGTGTCGAATACAAAGTGAACTACACTGTAGTTCCAGTACTTCTTTTCTACTTTCTTTGTAAATGCTTCTGCTAAATCTTTGAAAGTATTAATGTCTTTACATTTGCCTGGTTCTTTTTTTTAGATAGTTTTAAGAACCGAGGAAATATCTGCCGACACTCAACAGGTCACTAATCATGTTCTAGATAAGTTATACTAAAGTTTATCATCACCCTTACCTTTTAAAAGGTCTCTTAACACCCTTTCAAAGTATTTAACGACTTTCTTCACAAATTCACAAAGTTGCAGCAATTCTTCCAAAATCTTTCTCAAATACTTGGTATGAAAAATTATGCAATGCTCAATATTCTAAAATTCTTAACTTCGGCAACTTCCGTAATGTTCTTAAAAGCCACAGCAGCCAAAATAGAGTTCCATTTTTCTATTAGATTCTTCATTTCTTATATACCTAGCCTTTCTAATGCCTTCTATTTGTAGTAGCGTCGCACAAATATACGATACATTCTCTAATTAACATTAACTGTATTATTTTATTCAAATTTAGAAGTAAATTGTCAATTAAAGAATGATGAAAATAATTAAATATTAATAATTTAATTGAAAAGTTTAATAATGATATCCAAAGTACCTATTATTAAAAAAGGACCGTTACTGTACTTTAAGTAAATACATTAAGAACACATTTTATAGACATTTTCATTACATATATTTAAAATGAGCCCATGCAAAAGAAAATCGGACAATAAATAACTGAGATAATGTCATTTTTTAAAATTTCATTGACCGCCATCTTGATGACGTCATAAATGCCACACACCCCAAAGTGACACCATGAAAATAACTTACCAAGAGGTAGTTTTTGATTGATATATCATCCCTACATCCTCCCTTCACTAACTTCGCTACGGAACTACATATCCTCCTCAGCTAACTATAAATAATTATTTTTGGACTTATCATAACTTGCTTTATTAGCAACTGTAAAAATGATAATAAATTCCTACTTTGACACTGTGCATAACAACACTACTAATCGCAAGAAAGACATTTGTACAATTGCTCTTGACTAAGTCGTACATAAATGACTCATTGATGAATACACATAAGGTCAGTAAGTCAGTAATGAAATAGCAAGATCATGTTTGTATACATTTTTTGCAAATATTAATAATGGCCATTTCCCGTGTAATTTGTATTATTTATTTAATTAATCGGTAATATTATGCAATTAGTGCTAGTTATCCTGTTAAGAATTTGACGCCAACAAATCTGTATTCTCCAATCTGGAAAGTCGGAACTGGAAATTTACTGCCGATTAAGAAATATACTGCTTTTCGCGTACTAAAACTTCTCAAAGGTAATAAGGAATAGGTAACGGGGGTTAGGAAACGATTTTCAAACTTAACTCGCATACTTTACTCTTAATTTTATCTCCATTTGTTTAGATTGTTCTTTATACCTGTGCATTTATATTAAAAAAAAGTTTATTTTAAACCCTTTGCCTTTGTAAGCGATATTAGATAGGTGACTACTTTGCCTCACAAATAAAAACGAAATTCTGTTGCTTGTAATGATACCGTTCGTAAATATGAAAACGAAAAGTATATTACATTCGGTCGACAATTTCTAAAGCCGTAAATATTACTCGTTCTGTTAGTCTACGAAATGTCCGTGCGCCCGTCACGTTTCTTGTAAACACGTTAACTTAAGAAAGAAAAATATGGTTGTATTGAAATTTGGAGAGTAAGTTAGTGTTAGCAGAACCTTATTATGTTTTAACAAATTTGATCAGTAAATAAAAAAGTTATTAATCATTCAAATTAAAATAATTTTTTTCTTAAATGTATGTCTTGTAATAAAATATGTATTTTTATAAGATGTGTAATTTTCTATCAGTTATTTGTATATTATGCAAATACCCATTTCATGATAATATAATATTCAATCGTCAAAGTATGATTTTCAAATGGACACCTTATAATATAGACACTAAATATTTGTAATTAATTTGGAATGGTTCATTTTTTTTAACTTTATTTTATACTGACGAACGTTTTATCAACTAAGGGCATTAGAAAATTAAAAATGTCTTAAACTAACATTATTTACAATAAATCTGGTGTTTTAAAAATTCTCTAATTATCAACATGAAAAAAACGGTATTTTTGTATTTTACAAATCTCATATCTAATAATAGTCCTAAAACAGAATATGTTGAGACCAGCACGAAAACTACATTCTTAGGCTCAGTGATAGATGCAACATTAAATTTTAGCTCTCAAGTTAGCAAAAACAACATTTGCAGTTTTAAATTTAAAAAAAGTAGTGAATAATAATGCATTAATGACATGTTACTACTCTTCAGCATATTCAGCCATTAGTTACAATATTAGTATACGGGGTCAATCAGCTGAGGCGAATAGAGTTTTTGTAATGCAGAAGAGAATTATTCGTATTCTGTTTGCTTTGAACTACAGAGAATCATGCAGAGATACATTTAAAACAAAAAAAATTATGACTGTTACATGCATTTACATATATTTAAAATTTCCTGTTTCATGCACAAAAATTTAAACAAATTTAAAACAAATAGTGACATACACACACACAGCTACCCCACCAGAAGTGCGGGAAAAATACACATCAATATTTTCAACCTTAGCAAATATAAAAAATCACCCCATTGTGCTGGTAGTTATATATACAGGGTGTCCCGAAACTCCCGCCTTCCCCATTAGGTGCTAATTCTCCATGCAAAAATAGTAAGAAAAGTTCCTATAAACATGTGTCGGGAAATGCTTCCTAAGGGGGGCCCTCTAAGGATGGCGCAAAAATAGGTGTTTTTCTGAAATCGATCGGCAATGTCTACATTTTCGGCGCGATTTCAGAACGAAAAATGCACAATTTCAGTATTTTAGTCCGTTGCTAAGAAACTATCGCAATACAGACTGGAAAAGATCCGTTGCCAAGCAACAATCAACAAAACCGTACGGGAATGTTACTTTCCCGGCCTAGGCCGGGAAAGTAACATTCCCGTACGGTTTTTTATGTATATTTTAGACACTAAATAAATACACGCAGACAAACCAACTCACATTAAAATTGCATTTGTTATAAGCAGTTAGATTGTAATGAAGAAATATTATGCATTAATACAAATTCCTTAATTTATAATAATATTGATTGAGATTTCAGAAAAAATAGTATGTGTACTTCGGTGTGAAAGCACATTCCCGGACTTCGATGCTTGTTGGCCTCGGCTAGCGCCTCGGCCAACAATTTGCATCGTCGTCCGGGAATGTATTGCTTTCGCACCTAAATACACAATATACTATTTTACTAATTATCTCGGAAATGATTTGGGACAACTTTATGAAACTTGGTTAACTTTTTTCGATTATTAAAGTTTATTGTTTTACAGTATTAGTCAAAATTAATTTCATCCAGGGGCGGAGAAACGAGGGGTCGTTGTTCTTTGTTTCTACATATTAATTTTTCCATTTGATATTTTATGATGATTCCCTGGTTAATTCTGCATAAAAAAGGGCCTCTTTACAATTAGCTATATGGCAAGCCGTTTTCGAGTAAAAGCGGTTTAAACGAAATATTGCGTATTCGTTTGCTAAATGCGCATTATTCATTTTTCAAAGTAGGCGTAAAACCATAACCTTTATTAATCGAAAAAAGTTAACCAAGTTTCATAAAGTTGTCCCAAATCCTTTCCGAGACAATTAGTAAAAACACTTATTTTTGCGCCATTCTTAGAGGGCCGTAGCTCCCTTAGGAAGCATTTTCGGACACATGTTTATATGAACTTTTCTTACTATTTTTGCATGGAGAATTAGCGCCTAAAGGGAAAGGCGAGAGTTTCGGGACACCCTGTATAATAAACTTCCTATAGAAATAAGGTCACAAAATTCTTTTAGACTGTTCAGAAGCAAACTGAAAATGTTTTTGAATGAACATTGTTTTTATAACTACCGAGTTTTTTGATCGGTAATGGGAAGTAGCTGCATATGTACATATATTTGTTAGTTTGTTTTTTATGTTTTCTTTTTTATTATGTATTTTTGTAGTCTTGTTTGTTTTATACAATTTTTGTAACATATGACATATATATTATATTAATTGGTTTTTATATTATATGTGAATTTTCATGACAAAACCGATATTGTTTATGTAACAAGATTTATGGTGAATAAATTTATTCTATTCTATTCTAAACTGCGGAAAATGTAGAACAATTATATAAAAATTCAATAAATCGGCGAAAGATATAATGCTTATTTTAGTTGTATATACCAGGTGTCCCAGAATTGCGTTAACAATCGATGTTTCCTTTTTAAAAAGATAAAAATATAAATTAAAAAAAACCTATAAAAAACAAGAAAGATTCCATTCGGTAACTCCCCTGAAACTGAGTTGCCTCTTGCAATCCCTAAGTAATCACCCACAACTTTTTTTTTTCAAATGACACACTGTCTATCTACACAGGGTGAAAAAAGTATGAAATCGGAGTGTCAAATCATTTCTCCACTTCATTCTGAATACAGTGATGTACAATACTTGGTATGTTGCAGTTTATTTATAGTTACAAATATGCAACGTTGCAAAATTATGACAAAAAATGAATATGCACCATATTAATAAATTAAGAGATTATGCAAATGTTCACTGGGTGTTCATCTGGGCACCTTCGGCCTCCACGCAAGCTTCCAAGCGTCGCAGCAATTCTCGTGTGCAAGTTGGTCTGAACAGAGCTGGTGTTATTCTAAGGCAAGCCTCACTAATCCGATCTATGAGATCCTCCAAACACACCAAGTATGGTATATCCATTGAACTAGACAAACAACTGGAACGGCTCGTCCTACTTGTAAACGTGCCCTTTAGTAAAACAGGTGCGAGTAAGCAAGAGGGACCGACATTAAAGTATCTTTATCACTATTCAGTGCTTTGCTGTTAATGGATGACATTTGATTTTTAGTGTTTGTGTTAATTGCGTGCATACTTGGAGCGAAATAAGCATAAATCGCTTTCTAAAAGTATTTTGTTTTTTCAATGTGAAATATGGTTGTTCACTGTTTTGATTACAATTGCAAAAACTTGCAGGATCCTAGGAAGAGCATATCATTCCACACGTAAGTATGAAAATGTTAGCTAAAAAAATGTGGTTATGAATTATTTAGATTTAATACTAAGTAGACTTTGGGATATAAATTTACAAAATACTTTGTACTTTGTTAAAGCTTTCCTTTTAAACAGAAATGTTTTTTTTTGCTCAAACTTAAAATCTCTACGTTTCATGACATTTTAAACCTATTTGAACAACGAAAATTTTCAGTTTTTTTGCGTGACAAAATTAAAATAAATGGATTTTATTTGGTGAGATCTGAGTTTTACCCATTTCTTTCAATGGGATAAAAAGAGACAGAGATTCCACAGTACGGCGGATTGCATGACTATGAAATTGGCCTCACTTATTTTTTATTTCGCGTCCCTTCCAGTTGTTTGTCTAGTTCAATGGGTATGCTATTGTGCTCAGAATGACATGATGTAGATGCGATTTCAGGCTCTAGCTATACAGGGTGCCATTTGAAAGAAAAAAATGGGGGTGGTTTCTTTGAGGCTGCAAATGGCAACATGGTTCTCGAGGCGTTATCATACGGAATGTTTCATGTCCTTTCCAGGTTTTTTTTATTTATTTGTATCCTTTCAAATAACAGTAATTATGGGACACTCGGTATATTTCTTTAGTTAATTATTTAACTAATATCAAGTCCGACAAATAAAAGTTAAGTAAATTACTACGTTTGCTATGAATTTCTAACGTTTTTGAATTATTAGTATGTCCTTCGAAAAAGACCAATAACCAGACTAAAAACGCCTGATTTCCAGGTCCAAGGTACTTTTATCTAAAAAAACTTCGTTTCGCAAAGATGCAATCGAAGGAGACATTGAAAATAATAAAGTTAGATTTTTAGCAGTTACCAGGCAACATATAGCTTTAGTAACCTGGTCTACGTCTACAATTATCCATTACACAGTGGCCCCAAACTGACTTTTTTTCCAAATCAGTATGCAGGTCTTAACTCGTAACGTGCCAAATGTCAAATAGCATCTCACGTTATATTTCAAATAAAATTTATCAGAAAGTTTATTAACTATCAATATTTTATTCTAAACAAGCTCCCGTAATAATATCTCAAAGTTTTGGTAGCTAAGAATTAAAGTGTTGAAGTACGCTTTCGCCTTTAGATAATAGATGGCGCACGCTATTTTATAAATTATTGTTAAAAAGGAGTAAACCAGGCTTAAATTGAAATCTATTCAGCCAGCCTTAAATAAATGTAGAATTACCTAAACAATATATAGATCCTTTGCTTTAATTGCTTTAATTGCTTTAATTTAATATTCTTGTAAAATGCTGGAACTATTTTTTCGTGCAAGGTATACGACGCTCAGTTATTAAATCAGCGGTTTCACGTGATATCAAACGAGACGCTGAAAAATACTTTCTTTTACGCCTGAATCGTCCAACATCACGGACGTAAATATGTCTGAAATTTTGTAAAATCTATAACTAGTACACGGAAATTAGCAAAAATAGAAGAAAAAAATTATAATAAGCTGATATTTTCTGAATCGACGGTTGATAACGATTGGATCAAAAAGTTCCCATCCCTAACTGGTGAGCTGCATCCCTTTTTTACCTTTATAATGACACCGTGCTGGTTTTTCTTGGAAATGTGATGTTCTATGACAAAACTACAGGTATTGAAAAATATTGAGAATTACATTTTCTATAAAACGTGTCTTATAGGTCGTTTGCAGATTATTAAGGGTGTTTAAGTTAATCGACGGCAAACTTGGGGGTAGGTAACAAAAACGCTTTTGGATGGAAACGCAATATTTATCCAGCCTTGTAATATTCTGTTTTGTAGCATTCGGTTTCAACAACTTTTTATAAATTATATAGAATTGAATTAAACTAAATCCACTAAGGGCCAGTTGTATAGGTTTAGTTTGAACTACAAACTACAGTTAAACTTAGGTTAAGCCTCTAATGTCCATTGTGTAAGTGACTGTAACGGCCACCTACAGTTTAACTAATCAACTGGTGGATGGAGTACCGGTTAAACACCAAACTGTGGTTAAATACATGCGCAAACTGACAAATATGTGTGGTGTGATGTTTTTTTAAACTCAATACTGTGCAGTCCTTCTCCCTGTATTCATTTTTAAATTATTAAAACCCACAGAAAACATATATTATTATTATACATATTTTTTCTATGTTCTAACCAACAAATTATTACAGCATGCTACAAAATGCATGTCGTAATATAACCTAATTAGCATACAATTTGGTTGTCAACTGTAAGTAATAATAAAATTAAGTATTGATATTTTAACGAAGTTTGCGTAAAAACGGAATTATTCATCTTTTAATAAAGTTTGTTTAAATTAACTATAAGATATACAAGGAGCATACTGCAACTAATCTAGTTTAAACTTTCGATTAAACTTTAGTTTAAACTTGGGTTTAAACTAAAGTTTAAACATATCCTATACAACTGGCCCTAAAGGCTTTAAAATTCTTGCTCAAATTCAATTTCGTCGGTCCGTTCCGCAGTAAAGCATGCTTGTCCGTGACAGTTCATACACATAGCCGAACATTTTAAACCAACCTTTAAACATTCGCATTGCTTTCCGCAGGCACACGAAATTAACTTTAAAATTGATAAGGGAGCTGCTGCTTCAGTAATTAAGGTATTAAAATATCACCTCATTTCTTCCATCCCCATTCTTCTGGCTCTCAAACATTTCCATGCCAAGCCTGAATTTGGTGGTAAGTAAACCCGCAACGAATGTTGTTGCAAAGCTGCGAACGTCGGGGGTAGCCTTGCCAAAGTAACCGTTCGACTAGAATTGCCAACCGAGGTGTTAAACAGAACATACCTGTGATGATTTATTGACGTTTTATTTTTTTGTGCTTTATATAGTGCAAGAGCAAATATTTCCCCAGCCTCAGTAATATCCTGTTTGTAGCATTTGGTTTGTTAAAGGTTTTAACAACTTCTTGTAAATTTGTTTTCGAGTTTAATAAATTTATAGTTTGGAGTTTGCCTTTTCCAAAAAAAGCAGACGTTGTGTCATTACCACTAAACGCATGAGCAAAAAGAACTGTTTTTGTTGAGTTCTTAAGAACATTTGACAACTGTAAATCTTTAGAGCTATAAACTCTTGCTTTTATATTACCTTGGGCTTCCCTTAGTAGTCTAATATCCTTTTCAGTTGGCGTTAGGGCAATAATTAAGGTAAGAAGATCGACATCTTGTACTACAATTACGACTGGTTCGAATTTAAAACTTTTTTGAATAGCAGTTTGAACTATAACTGTATCAGCATCATCATCCGCAGTTACAGTTTGTATCTCTTCATTTTGAAAGGTCTGAACTAGTTGAGAAATTAATCGTTCTTTATTGGCAAGGTTGCTTAATAATTTTTCTTTAGGGTCTGTAATTGGTGTATTTTGATCAAAAATAACTGTGGGAGATGTTCTTCTTAAAATTCTCTGTTGGCGTTCAATACTTTTGTGCTGGTAGGATTATTATTGTAACCATCGAATGAATAAGGCGGTTAGGATTGTGTTGGATCATTTGAAATATTATCAGGCCGCGTTATGATCGATTAAGTACCGTATTCAATACAATCATTTTTGTTTAACCCTACAGTTTACGATTTAATAACATAAAAAGTAATAGAAATATCGATACATAACAGTAGTGTAGAGAATTTTGTGACAAACCTGTTCCTATACTTATGTTTTTTCCCCAAGATAAAGCGTTTAAAAGATATAGTAAAAAAAACAGTGCAGTGTCCCTAAAGGGAGTGAGATAGGGATGAAGATTACCCCTTAGGGATGGGAACTTTTTTGATATGCATTCTTACACACATAAGCTAACTATTATAGACATTTCAGCTTATTATAATTTTTTTCTTCTATTCCACATGAATTTGCCTAATGTTCGTGTACTAAACGGGGGTTAAAGCAGAAAGCTCTGTGGATGCACAGGGCTTTTATTTACTACTAAATATAAATTTTTCGATACAATGTCTGTATGATTTATCAATTACCAACGAAACGATGACATGAGAGTTTTGTTACCATAAATATAAGTTAAACTTTTATCATCGTTACTTAATACAAATTTTCTGATACTATGTCTGTACTAATCAGCGAGACAATGGCATGAGGTTTATGTTACAATAAATGAAAGTTAAACTATTATTATTATTTAACACAAATGTTCTGATACGATGTCTGTATAATGTGTCATTTACACAGTTTCTATAAATTGTTAGTCACAATTTACCACAAAAAGGAAATTAAATTATGAACTTTTGTATACCTACAAATGAAAGCATGATTTGGTTAAAATTTTAACAATGGGTCTGACGTGTTAAATAAATTGTATCAGAGGCTATGGTGTGTAGCAAAATTATGGTTGATTATAAAATGGAGCTCATCCATCTTAGAACAGCCTCATATTATTTTAATCTTTCATCATCGTGAAACGTGAGCATGTTTAATAGGAATTTTCAACTGCAACTGCTACATTTCCACTTTTTCAAGACAACAGAACCTATATGGTTCCAGATTTCCTCCACCAGGATAATATAAAAGCTAAGTGATTATTTACTTATATGTGAGAGATTATTTTGGAACATTTGTAGCATGTAAAATGCCACGTTTATTTTCATGTATATTTGATAATAAATGTATCCATATTCCTTGGTAAACTTAAATATTTTTTTATGATACAGCATTAAAAAATAATGAAATTTTTATTAAAGAGATTTATCATTTCAATTTTCTTTAGACCTCAGAATATCTCACATACAAGCTCACATGTATAGTTGGTCATCTACCCAATGAGTCTACATATTAAAATAATCATTCAATCAAAGATGTAGTTAACCATAGATAAATAAATTAAAAATACAGGTCGTTTCGTTGTTCTATTGACTATTTCTACGAAATAATTTTCCTTTATACTTCCGTACCTCATTTGTTGTTTGAGTTTAAACCAAGCCGGTTATGCGTTGACCCAGGTTATACTCCAGTACTCTTTATTTTATCAATAATATCAGTACTTTGTTTTATTTATTTGCCGCGAGGAAGCTCCATGCAGTTCAATACATTTCGATATATTTATGGTCGAGCCTAAGAAATTTTGTTGTTTGATTACCAGCCTCATGGCTAACAATTTCAAGATGGCCGGAATTACTTCCATAAATAAATTGAAAATTATTTCTTTTTTGTTTCAAAGTTTCATTCGTAAAATATAGTGTTTTTTTTCGACTTGTACTCTTAGTTGGAGTTTTATGCTTAACTTGGATATTTCCTAAGCCTTTATTGGATTTTGTTTGATTATTGTGTCTACCCTATGATGATCCAATAATTTAGCTTCAACCCTGGAAGAAAATTTTAAACATAATTAATATAACCACAAGTGATGTTTCGCTTTTATTCAAATGGAGATATTCGATCGCCATTTTGTTCAGCAACGGTTTTTCTGAGGATCAATGCTTCTGGAATGCAACTTTTTATCCCTGTAATGGTTTCATGTTTGGTGAAGAGTTAAGCTGTATTTTTTTGTCGCCGATTGTACGTAGTTCAAGGAAAACGACAAATTATGGTATTTTTCAAGATAAGTGTATAATTTAATTTAAGTTATGTTTTAACAATTTATTGAATTTCTAAACCTATTCATTTCATTATTTTTTTGTTGGAAAATTTGGTAACATATTTATAGGCCATTTGGCAAAGTTTGTTTGCAAATTATGCAATCAATCTATTTTTTATTTTTAGGATATTATATTTATGACAGTAGGATGAGATAAGTTCACTTCTGCCAATGTTGTAAGAAAATCTTAAACAACTGCTATGTAGGTAAAATTTGTATTTTGTTTTGATTTTTTTTTTAATTTAGTAATTATAATAGACACTACTGCAATAAACAACGTTACTTAATATTATAGCATTTACTAAATTTCATTTGACATCAGCTGGCAAAATGTATTTAAATTTCTATAAACATCTAAAGGACCCCGCTCCGATCTAGGAAGTGACCACCGGTGAATTGGTTGGATTTTTAATATGTTGTAGATTTCGACTTTCTGATTAAAAGCTCTTATGAGCCCAACTCGAAGTACAGCTATAAATTCTTCTAAAATTCTGTATCTTGTTGAACTTTTAATTTATTGATGGGATATTAGAGTTCAAAGGAGCAATTTCCGATAGTTTTTTGATCGGGAAGCCGCATACTTTATGTAAAAAAACAAAACAAAAATATTTTTAGTGCAAAATATTAGAAAGTATTAGAACGTATCACAATATAAAATGTATGAAAAAAATGAATTCGAAATTATTTTTTTTTGTACAAGAGGTCATTCATAAGATCTGAGCGGGGTCCTTTAGCATGTTGACCTGATTTTCAACATTTAAACGTTCATGAAATTTTATACCTACATTTTTAACTTAATTATTAAATGTAATTTCAGTGCCATTATTTCTAATTTTACTGTTTTGCCTTTTCACACTGTACACTAGCGCATACAAAAAACTGATGATATTTAGGTAATGATGGTAGGGCCACTATTTGTATAGACTACTGCAAAATCACTAAAAGATCGCTGTTGAGTTTTTCAATAGCTTCATTGAATTGTTGGGGATTACAGAAAAGAGTATGAGCGGGTAGCAATGGCTTCCATAAGATGTCTCGTATGCTGACTGTCTTGTGTACAAAGTTTTAAGCTCGTGGACTTTGCATGGAGTGGAAAAAAAAAATAATTTACCCCCAAATGTTTTATTTTTTTTCTCACCTCCTATTTGACGTATCGCTTTGTAATTTGGCACAAATAATATTAGTGTTAGGATAGTTTATTTTAAAAAATATTACTCTTCTACGATGATTTTATGCATTAAAAAAAAATTAATATATTCTTTCAATGGTGACTACCCTGTTTGACACTATTACCATATTTTGATATAATATGTATTTAAACTATAACTATGACATATAACAGTTATAGTTTTATTAATGCGGTGGAACAGGATAAAAATAAATAAAAATTATCTGAACTTGCAATATTACGAGTATATTATTTAATATTTTGATAGATAATTATATAATTCATCCAGACAAGAGTAACTGAGTGATGCAAAAATTGGACTCATATCGTAAGCAAAGGAAAAAGGAATCCGAGAATGGAAGGATGTCTCAACAAAGGAGTAGGATTGAAGGCTTTGTGGTCACAATGTGATTCACTTAGAGCATTAGACGGGATGTTATTATTATTGCATACGAACATCTATAAGACCTATTTTATTAACCATTAGGAACAATATAACACATAAAAAACAAAATTATTTATCCAAGTCACTTTCCTCGTCTAACTGTGGCAGTAAAGAAAGTTTTATTGGTTGATTCGATTATAGTACCTCCATTTCTTTTTACATATTACTGTTTTTGCATTTTAAACTTAGTGAGCTGATTTTGCTCTCAGAACTATTGCTATCAGTTTTAGAACTTTCCATTTCGTGCATAACACTAACTACTATCTAAGTTTTTTAAAAATGGAAAAATGAAGTATTAGATACAATACAAATAACATAAGAAAATCACGAGTACCTACGATACACACACTTAAATAAGATACTATATATGAGAACGTAACAGTATGAGATGGAGCTACAGAGATTTGTAAGACAGATGCGGCTGCGGCATAGCGGGGGCGTAAGTAGCCAGCGATCCGGCAGCCAATTGAAAAATGATTTATTTTGTATTTATAGTGCCTCTTCAACTATCACAGCAGGCACTTCTGACCAAGAGGTGTCTTTAAAGGCAGCTTCTACTTCGAGGGCACGCACTAAAGCCTCGCTAATACTTTGATGCCGCGATATTCTAAGAATTCGCCTGACCTCTTCGGTCCTGATGCCATCTAAAAAGGCTCCCACCGCTTCCTGAAATTCTCTTGGTGCACTCGGATATGCCAGGTGTGCCAGTCTCTCTATCGCAGCTTCGAATTCTTTTAAGCTTTCCCCAAACTTTTGCGTTCCTGATTTTAGCTGAGCCTGGTATACTTGGGCAAGGTGTTGGTCGCCATATCTCAAGTCTAATGCAGCTTCCAAGACTTTGAAGTCCCTTTGTTTCTCCACCGGGATGGTCTGAAGTAACTCTGAGGCTTGGCCCCTTAGCGCCAGAACTAATGCCATAGTTTTTTCCTCGTTATCCCAGTTATTCGCAGTCAAAAATTTTCTCTTGTACGTTGTCCATGGGCTTTGGCCGTCAAATGGGGGAGGTTTTAAACGAGGACCTGATGATGCTACCAGCTGGCCTCTTTTCTCTCTCAATTGTCGTTTAAGGCGCTCCACTTCTCCTTCGACCGCACTCGTCTTTTCTTTGATGTCGCTTACTTCCCTTTTGACTTGACTGATTTCTGTCTTGACCACACCTACTTTATCTTCGACCTTTTTTTATCTCTTCTTTGATTTCGTTAGTGATTGAATTCATAGCGCCTTGTTGGATTTTCATTTGATCGCTCAGGATTTTCCTCAGTTCTTCCTGGCGTCTTTCTTGTTCCTCTTTTTCTTCTTGGCGTTGTCCTTCTTGTTCTTCTTTCTCCTCTTGACCCCTCATTTCCAGGTCTTCCATTATTTCCTTCAATTCGTGTCTTTCTTCTTGACGCCGCCTTTCTTCCTCTTGACGTCTTCTTTTTTGCTCTTCTTTTTCTTCTTGACGTCGCTTTTCTTGTTCTTCTTTTTCTTTGCGATGTCTTCTCTGAAGTGAAATAACTAAACATGAATGAATTATATGATTACCTATCTAAATATTAAATAATATACTCGTAATATTGCAAGTTCAGATTATTTTTATTTATTTTTATCCTGTTCCACCGCATTAATAAAACTGTAACTGTTATATGATATAGTTATAGTTTAAATACATATTATATCAAAATATGGTAATAGTGTCAAACAGGGTAGTCACTCTTCCGGCCATTGAAAAAATATATTATTTTTTTTTAATGCATAAAATCATCGTAGAAGGGTAATATTTTTTAAAATAAACTATCCTAACATTAATATTATTTGTGCCAAATTACAAAGCAATCCGTCAAATAGGAGGTGAGAAAAAAAATAAAATATTTAGGGGTAAATTATTTTTTTTCCCACCCCATGCAGAATCCACGAGCTTAAAACTTTGTACACAAGACAGTCAGCATACGAGACATCTTATGGAAGCCATTTTAGTTCGGTAGATGCGGGGGAACTTTTTACATTGCTACTCGCTCATACTCTTTCAAGTTCGGTGTCAGCATAAAAATTAATTTTACAATATAATATTTTTCCAGGAAACTCGGGAGTAAATATTGCATTTTAGTTGCAGTCTGGCGTGGCCGAGTACTAGATAAAGAAGATATAAACGGCTGTGTGCCTAATCTCAGTGGCAACGCGTAAAGGTTAATTATACCGTATTCGAACAAAATGTTAAATGTCAATTAGATATTCGCAGTTGGTCACGCCCAACTGGAACATCTGCTCGTTTACATTAAGTTGCACTTCAATTTCATTAACATTAGCTAACAAATTTGCTTCTAATGTTTGTATAAGCTCTCTCGACATTTAGTACCAGGCCAGGATTTCCACAATATTGGTTTGTTACTTATCTCTCACTTTCAAACTCATTATATCATGAATCGATTTACTGCACCCAAATATAATGGTTTTAGAGTTTCTTCAGTAAACTGTTTGTAAAGAGATCTTAAAAACAAGTTTGAAGGTTCACTGTTCGTTTGTAGTAAATATTGCCGGAAAGATATCTAATAAATTTACTTCTCTGCAAATCCCCAATAAATCTTATTCGAATTAAATTGGCGCAATCTCAAATTTAATCTGGAATAGCAACTTTTGTCGGCTGTCACCCAGTCCAATATAATCTAACATAGTTTTCCTATATACTCTAATTTGGTTGAAACAAATAATAGTCCGTAAATAGAACATCTTAGAAACTCACTAAAAAGATTTATTCGTAATAAGCTTCTGTTTTATCTCCCTATAATTCATTGGGCAGTGAAGCTGAGAAGAGCCAGAACAATTTAAGTAATCATACAAAAAGTATCTTAGGTCGTAAAAACACATAGTAACGGCAAAGTAAAGTGATTGAGATATGTTGGAGCTAAAATTGCAGGGAAGTGGCTGAATGCCGTCAGAGTGGGAGCTCTCTCGATCTAACCTTTTTTATTCCCTCGGTTTGATTTCTATTTATTGAGATTGATTAATTGTCCAGAATGGTACAACATAATTAATGAACACTAATTTTGCATTATAAAAAGAATTTAAGCTGAAAAGGGAGCGCTCGTGGTCGTTAAATTTAAACATTAATTCTCTTGGGTCACAAAGTATCCAGGGAAATTTTATAGGTATCATTTGCGTAAGTAGTGTAAAAGTAAAACGTATTTCATTGAACACATGGGATATTTAATATTTTCATTAAAATAAATTAGATAGAAGTTATTACGAATATGACAGAAAAAAATTGTCAAGTACAAATATCTCGCAATTTTATTACCAATGATTTGGGACCTTAATATTCAACACTCTCTGTAATTTTATATAGTTTTGTAATAGTCTAAGCTCCTATGGCACACAAAGGTGCCCCATCGAGCACCTCTAATTTAAAAGATGAAAATGATTGGAACACATGTAATAACCATGTTATGCCCGCCAGATTTTTTTTGCAATGCGGGGAAACCCACGCCGGCTGCCTATCCCAACTAGGAATAGGTCTGAGTGTCAGACTCCAACTGACTAAAACCCCACCTCTTGGGGCTCGTCTGTATAGAATAATCCGAGGGCACTGTAGCCTCCTGGGCTTATTGTGCACACCCATTTTTTAATTTTATAATTTACACTGTCCATTTTAATAATCCTGTGTCGCTGACAAGGTGATACAGGTCTGAAAATGAACGAGTCTTGATGGTTTCCGGGTCTGCTTGTGTTTGCCCGTAGATATTATACCTTCTGCAGACCAATGCCTCGCAGTCATGTATAATATATTCTACAGTTTCTGGTACCTTACCGCACAGTCTGCAGTTAAGGTCGCCAGCAAACTTTCCAATTAGATGCAGGTACTTCTTAATGGGAAAGTGTCCCGTCAGAAGACCAGTTATGTTTCTCAACTGAGTCCTGTTCCTTGTGAGCAGTTCTTCAGTTTGTTCAAAACAAACTGAAGAACTGGTCCATTGATAAGTGTTTTCCCATGTCGATTTCCTGGAATAATTCTCCAGTGGTGGTTGTGTTTACTCTTGATCCAGTCTTTAATTGCCTTTCTGGCTGAGCCTTTTGTGATACCCAGCGCGGGTTCTGGGCCATAGAATATATTCGCTGCTCCTTGTCTAGCAAGTTCGTCAGCTTTCTCGTTGCCTTCTATACTGGTATGTCCTGGCACCCAGAGTAGTCTTACTCTGTTCCGCTCACCCAGAATTTTGAGCTCTTCGTGGCAGTCCCAAACCAGTCTGGAAGACACTTTGTTGGAGGCTAGTGCCCCAAGTGCCGCCTGACTGTCTGTTGCGATTGAGATCTGCTGGTTCACATATCGTCGTTTAACATTCTCGCGTACACAATCGAGTATAGCCAGAATTTCTATCTGGAATACAGTGGAGTGCCGTCCAAGAGAGAGACTTTACTCTCTCTCGGCCTCACACCATGTATTCCTGCTCCAGCTCCTGATTCCATCCTGGACCCGTCAGTATACCAAACCAGGCCTCTGCGTAAAACATCAGGAGTACCTGGTGCCCGCCAGATTAGTAAAAATGTGTTAATTCTTATTTTTGATTAATTTTTAAAACTAGCTAAAAAAAAATTAATTTACTTTTCAAAACACCTACTTAAAATTTACACAATTTGTGGTAAATAATGTATCATTTTTTAAAAAATTTGTCTGTCTGACAGTTTTTGTCAATTAAGATCTAACATACCTTTTGTCATAAAAAAATTTTTCATGAAAATACACTTCATGACACCTCCTTGGTTTTTGTTTAAAAATGAAGTTTGAGATATTCCCTATCTATTGTCTGGCTGGAAATTTTTGTTAATTACCTTATCAGACTGAATTTTGAATGCGCAGCAAGAGATAAATGTCAGGTTGAACCGCTGGCATATCAAAACACCTCCTTTATTTTTGTTTTTAAATCAAGTTTAGGATCTCTATGCATAAAAATTAATCTGTCATCGAAAAAATATTTTTTACTATGTCATATTTAATTTGTAGGCGTCGTGCCAACGTTTCTTTTTTTTAATTCAGTGCGTCGGCGCCACAGTCATGCGTATTCAAGCGCGTGCACGCATGGATCTCGCCCCGAGTTATAACGTTACACTTGACTATTTTTTTCCGGGAAAACCGTGGCTTTAACGATAAATTTTGTGAGGACATTTTTTGTCCATAAATATGTGATCTATCCATCTGTAATTTTTATTTTTTTCTAGCTTGATTTAATTTCAAAATTTTGAAAAAATGGGTGAAATATTTTTTTTTCACTTCTTTTTTATATTCTGCATCCGAGCGAAATGTAAACTTTTCAGGATATTATTATATACACTTTCACGAACTCATTAAAAGAAAGTTTACTCAGTTCGCAAAATTTTGTGGGTAAATACCTTCATCGACTGGGCTACTACGTCAATGTAACGCTTTTGCAGAGATCAGTGACGTACCGCCTGACCAAGAAAGGTTGTCAATCTGCTGCTTGGGGTGGAGGGATATTGTATATTTAGTACATAGGATTTATAATATATCAAATGAAAACATAAAAAATTGTTGGAATTCAATTAAAGAAAAAAACAAATAGTATCTCTATATTTAATAAAGGCAAAATAAGAAATATTGTTAAGATAGAAAACGAATTTAAGATATCTACCTTCTATTGACAGAATTACAAACTATATCAGGAGATATATAGCAATATCTGCAATAACAATTAATTTCTCAAACGCGTTTTCCCCAAGTTCTATTTTTGTTTGGCGCGTCATTTTACTTTAACGTGATGAAACAAACTTCTCATATTATATTAAACGGTAAGTGTATGTAATAGATAACAAGTGTAGGTGCCTGAGAAAATTTAGCTTCAAAATGAAATTCGTCTGGAAAATTTTGTATGTTATCTAAGATATTAATCTAAACGTAGACCGCAGGAACAAGGGAAAATGAGAGAGAAGGATTGTATAAATTGAATAGCAGCACAGGTCTGGAACTTCAAGTTTCTAGAAGAATTGATAGAAGGCTGGAATTGAATATTTAGCTTAATCAAACTAATATGTTTTATGTATTGCATGCCCTCAGTGGTTTATAAGCCCACTGACAGAAATAATTATTACGCATTAGCTAAGTTTTCGAATCGATCGGTTTTTATGGAAAAAATTGTAATTATAATCAGTAGGAAACGCAATGAAACTAGTTGTGTTAGTTTCGAGGAAGGTTCTATTTCAGTACCGTTCACGAGTTATATAACTTGTTAACAATTAATATATTGGCTACAAATGAAACACTAATTTCTTTTTCCAGAAGAATACATTCCAACAGAGGAACGTAGAACTTCATGCTGTTTGCATATTTCTTAAGCATTCATATATAGAAACTGCAATTTGTGTTGCAAATTTTGCTAAGGCCCTGTTACACCTAAACTTCTTATCCAGAATACAAGTATTCAAATTAATACAAATAGCAGCAGCGCGAAGGCCTAGCTGATCTGTTTGGAGAGCTGCGTTATGGGTCCTGATTTAAGTGGAGTTAGAGGATGAACTCGTAACTTTCGCAGAATCTAACCTCGCTGTTTTGTCTTGTGATCTTGGAGATCAGAAAATATAATGAGATTAAATAGAGCGCCTCAAGAACAAAGATACTAAAATATAAATCTTCGAACACGCGACAGACACTTGCGGGAAGATCTGAAAGGTAATGTAAGTTTGAAACAGTAACAAAAAATATGGCTAATTAAGATAAAATAGCTGATATTTATTGTCACATGTGGCAGTAATATGAAGCAGTTAAATAGAGAGAAAAGATAAATAATTGAGGTTATAACAAGTAAATGAATGAAAATTAATTAAACAAATGAATTTTAAAATACCAAACATATACTTTATAATTTCGAGAATTTGCTTATATGACATGGGGAAGATATAACATCTTTGCAATTTAATAAAATCACAAATCAATACAATATAGGTACATTAAAACATGTGATACAGTCTCACTATTTTCTTGAATGACGATATAAACAACAGCTTGATGAGAGGTCCCTTAGTGACTCATCCCCTCTAGTTTTTGGTTATTAGTGGGGACTGGTCAACGAAGATTTCCTAAAATAACACTTTTAGCCAGGATAGCCAGATCAAACGAATCTATCCGCATTACTATGACGTAGCCGTGTGCCCTATTCCAGCGCGTTGCCGTTTAAAATGCATTGTGTGGAACATATTCTTTCAATAATATTAACGCACACGCAAAATTTATTGAAATAACTGAGTTATACAATATTTTCAGTATTTTTTGTGAACTACACGTGTATGGAGAGTTTCAAGAATGTAGCATTTTTTTCCTTTTCCGCTCAATGTCAAATTGTATATTGTTAATTATTCAGTTTGTTATTTTACTTAGTTTTAGATTTTTTTTCTACTTGAATTAGAATCTGTATTTTTCCTCTTCATTGCCTTAACCTGATTAGCTTTTAAATTCTTGAAATTCATTCGAATTACAGTGCAAGCAGGCAAAGCGTGGAAAATGATGTCAAATTTATTAAAAGCAAGTCATAGAAATGAAATGCCTGGTTCAAGGAAACATACATGTTTGTTTTTCTATACGGCGGATATTGATCCTTGATACGAAAGAAAATCTGATAAAAAATTATCTACAGTGGATTCTAATTCAACTCACAGGAAAATCTAATAAAAATGATCTAAACAAAAAATTAAATTATAAAAAATATGTATTATAAAAATTAACATCCAGTATAACAAAACATCTCGTAAAAAACGTATTTTTACCTAGTAATTAATTGTGCAAGTCTCATTCATAGTCGATTTTCATAAAATGAACCGAACAAATCCTACTTGTATCTTGTAACAGATATTTGGGTTTTGGATAAACCTGAAAGATAATACTTTGATCAGTAGATTTATTTGTACAATACGTGTTATTACAATCATACACTGTACGCCTTGTTCCCGGCATTGTTCTTCAGTTATATCTGAATAATAGGTGTAAATTAATACATGAATTAATTATTAAGCTTATTTTACCTTCCATAATATATATAAAATCACCATAGAACACTAATAATAATAATTGTCTTTTAAATCCCATAAAGATCTAAAATAGTGCAAGCAATAGTATGTCCCGTTTCCGCACAAAATTTCACTAATCATGAATGTTTTTATAAGTCAGAGAAAATAAAATATACATGAATATGTACATATAAGATTTAAAAAGAAAAACCAGTAAATAAATACACAAGACTTAATAACCACACCACTAAACACATAGAGACAACGCCGCCAGAAACGCAGATTTAGGCCTCTCCTTGACGTCACAGCTTTGTCGGCAAGTGGCAAACTTTGCAGCATAGGGAACTGGCTATCTTCTTTTTGTTTACGGTTCTTGCTATCTACCATGTGCTCTTGGTAGATGGGTTCTGAATGAAACTTTTCCTTAAGCGGAAAGGACAAACTATTAGCTAATACAGGTACGGTAAGTCACGAAAAACATAACTTGAGCACTACAACCTTTTACCAAGGATTTGAGTTTTTAAAACCTATTTATTCATATCAAAGAATCGATGGAAAGGTAAATTAAGTAACACACAAAAAAATTTCTGTGTCCATTTATGATAACTGGCGGCAGAAAATTAAGCATTTTTTAAAGATTAAATGGTGTAATTTGACGCTAAAAGACTAACGATGGAAGTATTGCAGTTTAGCAACAATTTGGATGACTCAGTTAAGGCATTTTCGAATAAATTTTTTGTGTCGAAAGTAGTCCATTATCGAAAGTAATTACTTTCGGTACTAGTTCGGAAAATGACTGTTTGTTTGATAGTTACTAATTGATAGTGACATATTAAAATCATTTACATCGTACACTCAGCGACAATTTATATTTGAGTGTCTCTATGATAATGTAATATGACGTATGGTATGCCGTTTAGAGTTTTAAAAAGTTGAGTTTGCAATTGGGATTCGTTTTGAAGAAATTATTACAGTTTATTTTTGGAATAATAACACAGGCCGACATTTTTCAAACCCTGAGACCAGATTATAGTTCTTCGAAGATTGTTGGTGCACTGAATCAAAATTCGATCTCAGAATTGCTCCATCACGAGGTTTCCAAAATATCCTAACCTAAAAATGCAAAAAAACACGGTTTTTCGCTATATTCGGGATTATATTACACCGCGAATTAATTTTTCTCTACAAAACTCGTTGCGGCATATGAAAGTACTACTATTCCCCATCAAAATACATTTTAAATTTTTCAGACATTTTATTTCTACTCGGAGAAATCGTTCGTTGAAATTAATTAGGCGTTTTCGTTACAACCATATCAAAAAAAAGTAACTTCTAATTGTCATGTCGATTTGAAACTTTGCAAACTTATGCAATTCTGAAGACAATACAATTATATAATTTCATTGATCTTGTATGATGACGTAGGTGGAAGGTAATGATAACGACTTTTTGTAAGTGTATCACCGGCGACTCCGCCATAAACTCGAATATTTTGCAGGCGTCTGAATTTGAGATGCCAGCGCCGAAGTGGAGAACTCGTGAACTAATTATAGGCTTTTTTTTTGTTTATTGTTATTTTTGGCGTTAAAAATAATAACATTAATAATATATGATCTAAAGGTTTGCAACATTTTGTTGTAAGTGATTTGCAAGATGTTAATGGCATTATTCAGCAAAATTCATATTTTTTTTAGGTTATCTAGTTTTTCCCTTGAAAAGTACAGTTTCTTCGACATAAACGGTGTCTGGCAAGTTAAATATTAATAAACTTAAATATTTCTTTAAATTTATGTACAGTTGTAGTTTAAATCACTTTTTTTTCAGGAAACATGAGTGACATTTAGGTTAAGCATATTGCAATATATGGAACATTTGTAAAGCACTAAAAATGTAAAAATTCTAAGTGTGTGTATGAAGGGGAATATGATTTAAATGCAGGACATATTATTTTGTGTGGTACATATTCAGCACAAAACTTAATAAATAAATGTGTATGCTCTATGTTTACAAACAAGTGTCTCAGATTCAAATACCCATGAAATTAGTGGTACATTGAATATAACTGAAAAGACATTTATTAATTCCTTGAGTAAAATAAATGAAACAGTATTTTGTAAAATATGTAATAGAAATATTCAGGGGTTAAAACATAATAGTGCATGGTGCAATAGTATACTTTTAAATATACTGGAATTACATATATTTACTTATTTCAAAAATTTCACTTACAATGTGTGATTGTCTAAGACATTTTTATTGCTACCTGGGCCACGGTTATTTCCACCAGCTTTTTCCCTCTCAATGCCTGGTTAGAGGTGTCTACATCAAAGAGGGTATGCTTTGAACATTGTCGTGCCAACTCAACTTTCACGAGTTGTCCCTGCAATCTACAAAGGATACCGACTAGGTTGGTTCCAGCAAATTGTAGCCCCTTTAAACGCTATCATATTTTTAATAACTTAGCATCTCAGTTTGTCATTTACTTATTGTTGATATCATCGTACACTAAAGAGACAATGACAGAAAAGCCCATAATTAGTTTGACTATAGACCACCAGGTGGCGTACTCCTTATTTTCAGACGCCTGAAACAGATGTCAAATATTATTTATAACTCATTATTTGTGGCATATTCATGATTTCTTATGTTTGTTGGCTATTTTGTCACTGTAAAAATATTTGAAAATTTTGATAAAATAAACCTAATACTTCTATTACAAAATGCCTCACACCTAAAAATATATAAACTGAAATAAAAATGTTAAATAATAACAAAAACTAAATCTAAGGCAGTAGGCGAGGAAATATATTCAATTTTTTTTGCAGTAAGTCGGATTGAGATGTGGTTTTTTTTGCATTTGCTTCGTTAACTCGTCTAGAAACTTTGTGCTATATTTTGGTCTTGTACTTTTCTGAAATTGCATTGCTGCATCGAAAGTGCATTCTTATAAGTGCATCTTTTCAAGTGATGAAGAAAAAATTCATATCTTCTAGAAAAAACTTCCGAATCATACAAATTTCAGTACCAGGGTTTTTTTTGAGTCACTGGACCTGAATGTGATGTCCAAATGAGCCCCCTGTGCACCTGGAAGTCAGGACGGCACCAGGAACGTCATCACCTGGAGTTCCCTGTAAACTCATGGAAAATCGATCAAAACTCGTTACCCGGGAATTTTTCGGGTCGCTCGTCCCGAATCTGACATCGGCAACATCCTTCGGAGGACCTGGTGCGCACGAGCTGGCTAATAACGTCATCTCTTGGAGTTACTGAAATTACTTATCAAATCGATCGAAACTCGTTACTCGGGGGTTTTTCGGGTCACTCGTCCCGAATCTGACATCGGCAACCTCCTCCGGAGGACCTGCGCGCGACCTGGCTAATAACGTCATTCCATGAAGTTTTACTGAAATTTTGTCGTCAAACTTTCTAACATTGCTTTAATGAATGCTAGTTAATATATTATTATGATGGAACAAGTTTCCACTGCAACCTTCTTCATCATTTCGACGTAAATATCTATGACGCAACAAATTATAAATAATTGTTAATTAAAAATAAAAATAATTATTTTTATTACAAAAATTTATTATTTGATGGAAGTAAAACTAGTTAAAATTTCAAATTGACGCCGACCAATTTAAGTTCAGTGGAATTCAGTTAGTAGAAATGTTCAGATACAGAATGTACTTAATGGCAGTTGCCAGCAAGAAAAAGATGGATATCTGAAAAATCATTCCTACGGTAGATTTACAAGTACAAAATTGGTTGTTTGGAGAAGAGCATCACCCAGATCCAACAGATTGGGGTTGGAAAAACGAGAACGATAAGCTGATCCCCATAAGGATGACACCACCCACGGGCCCGCCCATGGCCCACCGAATATAATGAAGTTGATATTCTGTGGATGTAAAACCGACTGCGGTTATTCCTGTCGGTGTAGGAAGAACGGCCTGATTTGCAATATCGCTTGCAAAAATTGTGCCGGCTCAAATTGCACCAACGTCGAGAAATATTCCACAGAACAATTAATTGCCGCCGAAAATGACACTCTCGATGAAGAAATTACTAACGTATCATTTGATGAGGCGGACGATATTTAGAATAAACTGTAAAATTAAGAAAAGTTTTTTTGATAACTTAATGTATTTGTATAAAGAAATATAAAGTTCAGATATTTTTGAAATTGTGCCTGCATATATTTGTACCCATACCTTTCATTTACCTCTCGAATAGTTTCAATTGAATCAACTACTCCAACTCTGGTGATAAAGTAAGTTCATTGAAAAAGAGAGGACATGCCCATTTTGTATAAGTTAAGAGGTTGCCGATGTCAGATTCGGGATGAGCGACCCGAAAAATCCCCGGGTAACGAGTTTCTATCGATTTGATAAGTAATTTCAGTAAAACTCCAGGAGATGACGTTATTAGCCATGTCGTGCGCACCAGGTCCTCCGGAGGAGGTTGCCAATGCCAGATTCGGGACGAACGACCCGAAAAACCCCCGGGTAACGAGTTTCGATCGATTTTCCATGAGTTTACAGGGAACTCCAGGTGATGACGTTCCTGGTGCTGTCCTGACCTCCAGGTGCACAGGGGGCTGATTTGGACATCGCATTCAGGTCCAGCGACTCAAAAAACCCCCGGGTACTGAAATTCGTATGATTCGGGAGTTTTTTCTGGAAGATATGAATTTTTTCTTCGTCACTTGAAAAGATGCACTTATAAGAATGCACTTTTCGATGCAGCAATGCAATTTCAAAAAGTACAAGACCAAAGTACGGCACAAAGTTTCTAGACGAGTTAACGAAGCGAATGCAAAAAACCCCCATCTCAATCCGACTTACTGCAAAAAAAATTGAAGGTTGGGGGTATTTTTGTGTTATATTTCCTCGACTACAGTTAACGCTTCGGAAATACTTTCACTTTTAATCATATCGAACATGACAGTTTGTTCTTTAAGTATTTCTATAGTCAAGTGAGACATTAAATTATATTTATTTTATTTTTACTTACTTCGTCTCTGAGGATCAGCAACCAGCTGGTAGAGAAATTTATAGAATAATTAGAAACACATTTATCCTCGTTTAACAAAACAATAGCGGATTCTTTAAGTTTTCTTTTAGTTGAGTCGCTTTCTTTTTCCAAAATTTTCGCGTCCTGTGGATCCTATGATTTTTATCCCACGCGTGTTCACAAATTTTTTACTTCTGGAATTCTCCCTTTCTAGCATAATCTCTGTGTTCACCAAGCCTTACGTTAAAATGTCTAGATGATCCACCTACATAATGTTTGCCGCACTCACACGGAACACTCTAAATACAATTTTTGCAATTTTCAACAATATTTACTTAATGTGGCTCCCGCTTGAAAAACCGTTCGTACAGAAAATCTGTTTCCAATTCTTCGTAATTTATCCGATAAACCATGTATATACGGAATTACTGCTAAAGATCTAAATTCAGACTGTAAATGTTGAGTGGTTACTTTACTTTCAATATCTCCCAGAAAAGTGCGATATGTATGAAATAAGATATATGAAAAACTCAAAATGTATTTTGATGGGAAAGAGTAGCAATTTCATATGCCTCAACGAGTTTTATGGAGAAAAATTAATTCGCGTTGTAATATAATCCCGAATATACCGAAAAGACGTGTTTTTTACACTTTTAGGTTAGGATTACGGATATCTCGAAAACCTGATGTGATGTAGCAATTCTGAAGTCGGATTCATATTCAGCGCATCAAAAAACTTATATAAGTATACTCTAGTCTCAGGGACTGGAGTTTCGTCCAATATTGTCGGCATGTGTAATTGAAAGTTGCAGAAAAACAGCGTACGCAAGACATCCGTAAAATTGTTCTGAACTGGTAGATTTCCAGGCGCACTTTTGTATTATTAATTGTAATAAAACCTTTTTGAATTGAATTGAATTGGTAGATTTCCAGAATTCGTTTGCGATTTGCATTGGAATGTGTCTACTCTCCCAGTAAAATATCACTTTCTTGACTAGCCCTCATGGGCTTCCGGTGAAGCGTCAGACTCTTACTGATCAAAGCCTCCTCCTCCCGGGCTTGCTTGTATACTACTCTGGGGGCACTGCAGCCTCCTGGGCTTATTGTGCTTGTTGTAGAACTCTCCAAAATCGTCCTAAGTTGAAGACAGATTCAAAATTCGACTTAGGCAAAAATTTCATTTGAAGACATTTTTGGGAGTCTGCAGAGACACAGATCAGTCCATAAGGACCGTTTTGGGTTCTATAAGGCGTTGGAAATGACCAGGTGAAAATTCGAAGAAACACCGAATTTTCACTTAGGAAAAATGTTTTTGGTTCGGAATATGAGAGTAGAAGTATATAATGACAAAGATTTATGAATAATATACTTTTTCAAAGGTACCACAAATTGGACCTTGAAAAATAATATTTTTGGAAGGGCGTCAAAAATTTGGCTCAGGAATCGATTTATCGAAAGTACGCCAAAATTACTTCCACGTCCAGTGGAAGTATAGTAACGACAAAAAAATTTTTAAAAATTTTTATTGTCCAAATAGGCTTAAAATGTCATGAAACGTCGAGATTTTAAGTTTGAGCGAAAAAAAAAAATTCTGTCTGTCTGTCGGTCTGTCTGTCTGTCTGTCTGTCGGTCTGTCTGTAACTTTTTTGTGCGCACGTTTACTCTGGAACCGTTTGAGATATTGACTTGAAATTTGGTACACATATGTACTTTAACGAGATCCAGAACTAGATTATATTTTCATCTTGTTCCGTCGAAGGGTTGGGGTGTAAATTGGGGTAAATTTGGGGTAAATGGGTAAATCAAACAGGTAAGAGTCCACGAAATTGGTATTTAGTATATACAAGAGAAGCTAAGGTCTCAAAAAAAAATGTTGGCATTAGCCACCCCCATTACCACCCCCACCCCCTTATTAAAGGGAATGAAAAAAAATGTGATTTAGTGTATGTACAGGAACCAGAAACCTCAAAATATTTTTTACTTCATCCACCCCCCCACTACCACCCCCCCATCACCACCCCCACCCCACTACCGATGTGGGGTATCGTTTTATGAGTTTTTGGGGTAGAAGATTTCAAATATTATATCATTAAAGTTCCATAAACAATTATTTTCACATACAAAGTTTTTTCGTTGTGAGTGACTTGGATAGAGAATCTGGATGTGGAAGTAGTGATTCCTTGGGCAGCAGTTTCACTTGCAGACTAATTTTTCAAAACTGCGTTGAAATTTTGCTTGAAGATCGATTTTTCAAAAGTACGCCAAAATTTCACCCGCAGATTAACTTTTCAAAAGTACCTTGAAATTTGGCTTGAAAATCGATTTTTCAAAAGTACGCCAAAATTTCACCCGCAGATTAACTTTTCAAAAGTACCTTGAAATTTGGCTTGAGAGTTGATTTTTCAAAAGTACGCCGAAATTGGTCTTAAAATAGAATTTTCAAAAGTACCACAAAGTCAGTTTAAAAAGTACCACGAAAATATACTTTAAATTATTTTTTATTTTTTATTCCTCAACCAAAGACATTGACCTTTGAGGTACGGTCATTGAAAGCCCAATTCTAAAGTATGAGCATAAAATTTTAACGATGCACTGCATCCAAAAGACAAAATAGAAGATTTTGACAAAGCCGGCGTAGTGCCGATAAGCAAAAATTGATAAAAATCAATGCACGTGTACAAGGCCGGTTTCTCGCATAGAAAGAGTTTGGATTGACTCAGCGGCTCGCAATTTGGTCGAGCGCGTTAAGTGGTCCAGACAAAGCAATGATAGAAAAGCCAATAACAGGGCTTTTCAAATCACAAAGTTATAGAGGAAAACGCCTTGTGCATAAAAATCCAAAAAATCAATTTTGCCTAAAAGTCTCTCGGAGGTGAGTAGCTGCCATATCGATAATATTGAACGACTGTGATAAGGGCTAGTATGTCGTGGACTGATCGAACGCCACTCAACTTATGCAGTAATAAGTCCTCTGAATGTGTTCGAGTAAGTGGCTCTTCACGATACAAGAACTTTAAAGCTAAGTAGTCTCTAGCGAACCTAAATTCAATGAGTAAAACTTTTTAAAGTTATTTTAGTCAGTCATAATTATTTTTTTTTTACCCAGAGTCTGAGACAACTCTAAAAATGCTCGCATTTTGATTCTGAGAAGGTATGTATGAATCTTTTCTACCTTATCGATCGTTAGCGTGAGCGCTCTCGCTTGTATGGTCTGAAAGTCATTATCTTGATTGGGGAAGGCACGATTCTTATCTGGAGAATTTTGTAAAACCAATTTTGTTAAATAAACGGATTCTTTGAACTAATGTTTCTTAATTGATCTTGAGGCCTGTTGACGGTCCACAATCCCTGGAACTTTCGTACATTCGACCTTCTGGTTGCTTTATGGAGGTTTGAGAGGGATTTTTTTATGCGTTTTTTGAGAAATAGATTCCGTCATTAACGGACCAAAACGTGGTTTCCACGTACAAAATTAATCCCTCCGTAGAGAAATTATTCGGTTGGGATTTTTTTATGCAAAATTTCAGGAAATTAAGAGGTGCCTAAACCCCTAACGGGGGGAATTCAGGTCCAGAGAGAGCGTCATTTTCGATCTGTGGTAGTGCAGCCTTGGTCCATTACTCGGCTATCGAAGTGCATCTTATCTCGAACCCGCCTGGGAGGTAGAAGAACGGGGTAATACGCGACTGGCGCCCCCTGAGAAATAAATTGGTGTCGCGTCATTTTGACGCCCGATAGTGCGTTCTTCTACACCCATAGCCCTAGCAACTGTTGTTTTGCTGCGCGGTGTCCCTTAGCTGGTCGGATCGGGAGGAGTCGGAGCGATCACCCAAGTCCTCACCGCGCGCCACGTTGCTGCACTCGGTGATCTCGTATAGGTCCATTTACCATTTAAATATCTTTTATTAATTTTAAAAGTTCACAATAAATAAGGAGTATTTTGTGTATCTCATTGTGTACAATAAATAATAACTGAAAAACGAAAACAGTCGCGGGGACGTGAATCGTCAACAGTTGGGCTGCTGGTAACCCAGAGACACAACACAACTCAACTTTTTCTGTTTTCTTTTGTTTGCATTTTTTCATAGTGTTAAAATGCATTTATTTACATATGCTAAAAAGCTTTAGTACATAGTTGATAAGAAGTTATAAAGAGTTAAAAGATATTCACCGTCGTGCAGGAAAAGATAATAAAAACCTGCTTAAAATAATGATAAGTCTAAGAAATAAAAACACATTCGTGTAAAATACATCGATAAATCAATGTGTAAGATAGAAATATTTTTGTGGGTAAATACCTCTTCAAGTTTCTGATATCTTGCTGCAGGAATCCTCAGAGGAGGAGAAGTTCAAGGAAAGGATGGTTGAGGGATGGATGTTATGTGGCGGATCGTATAGGTCCAGTCCCCATACCTCACCTTTCTTGACTAGTTACTAAATAATTATTCTATACAATAGTACATTGTTTTATTAGTAAAAGTGAATCTTTTGTACCCTGTAGGTTTGCCGGACGAACGAAGTGAGTGCGGCATTACATACAACTCACAACAAGTGGCTTTTACTCCGAATAATGCTATTTTTTCTTCAAACGTCGATTAGCTAAAATAAACATAACAAATCTCGAATTTCACCACCAAAAACGTTAATGTGTTAATATCGCATGGCCGGCGTATTAAATAAAATACGCGTTGCTATGGATATTACTTTCACTGTCGCTCACAGCGTCAGAAATAGTATATTATATTACTAGGAGTAGAACGCACTCTTTTTTTGTGTTGAGCCCAGGATTTGCGGCTGAGGCGAAGCCGAAGACGCAAACTGGGCGAAACACAAAAAAAGGCGTTCTACTCCGTGTAATATATACTATTTTTTCTTCAAGCGTATTAAAATGCAAAAATTCAATTATTTATCATAAATGTACAAATATTCAAACTACAGTCTTACATGTTGACACAATATGACAAGTGGCTAGTGGATAGCGCGCCACCGGTGGCTCTCGGTATTAACATTATGTTACTGGTAAAACAATACCCACTGCGGTGGCGCTTTCGGTACTAACATTATGTTACTAGTAAAACAACGTCCACTACGGTGGCGTTCGGTACTAACATTTTGTTACTAGTAAAACAGTGTCCTACTTCTACTTCTGTTTTTGGTGACATAATTTAAACATTTTAATACGCTTGAAGAAAAAGGTACTTTCACCTCCCGTGTTAACGGCAATGCACAGCCGTCTAAAAAGTCAAACTTTAATGTCATGAAATGAGTTAAGAAATGTCATGTTTTTCTGATGTTTGAAGAAAAAACATATTTCAATTTCCATTGATAAGGGACTCAAATATCTTACTAAATCAAAAATGTTTTCACGAGAGGCAGGATAGAGATAAATATTTAAAAGTTTTGCTACTGAAATAAATTGATAGAATTTAATAAAGAGTGAAGAATAGTATGTACTGAGTCACTTTGGTATATGAGTTTTAAAACGTGTATTTTAAAATTTTTTTTGATATCAATTTCTTTAAATTTTATATTATTTTTTTCTTTAAATTATTTAACGTCGGCCTATTTTCTCTACTAAGGCCAATCACTGACGCCAGGAGGCGAGGTACACCCAACTTGGAAATTTTGTGTACAGTCAAGACATCCTTACATTTTAGATTTTTCGAATTTTGGATTTTTAGGTCTTTAGATCTTTAGACCTATAGATCTTTCTATCTTTAGATTTCTAAATATTTTGATTTTTAGTTTCAATTTAACGCTGCCTCCTTCCTATGTTAGATATAAGAATTATTAGAGATAGCCATAAGAAAAAAAAACTTGCTATATTTAACAGGAGAAATTCTGTTGCAACTTGCAAAACTGCTACATGCATATATGGAGTGCCAGTGCTTTAATCCCAGTTTATTTTTAAACGAGTTCAAAAAATTTAAAAGAGCAGGTTCTTGATTCGATACTCATGTATTTTTTTTATATATATATGTTCAATCATCAATCTGGATTGGTTCAAGCGATTTCTATATGATCTTTCTCAAATTACAAGGTGTGGCCTGGTAGTGGTTCCATAATAACTTAATCAAGCTACATCTAGTGTAAGGTAAGAAAAAATTGAAACGAGTTTTCTTTAAAAGAGAACTTGGTGGAGTCGGCATTGGAAAATTTCTTCGGAATTTGCATTAGAGCTGGTAGGTAGGTATTTTATTAGTGGTTGATACTGGAGTTGATCTAAAAAATTAAGGATTCAAAACGGTGAATCCAGTATGGCTGCCGTAACTGCAATATTTTAGCAGATATTCATAAATTTGATACATATTGAGAATTCATAACGATCTTGACAAAATTAAATTATTCAAATCGCTGGATATGTTTATTTACTCTGTAGAAGCTAAAAAGGGTTAAAAAATAATGTTTAAAAATAATGAGGCTTCAAAGAAGTCGCTAAAAATTAGATAATAAAATTTTACTGTCTCCCAGTTAATTTGACCTTATCACCTAATATCGATATTGATGTCGGTGTAATATGAACAAATAACAAATTCAAGCGGACTTTGAGCCGACAATATCGATATTTCGTAATAAGGTGAAATCTTATTTCATAATTTCTAGCGATCTTCCCTTGAAGACTGTTCAAATCATTCATTTAAAACAAGGTGTGGTCTCTTATACGGAGTGTTTTATGTTTGATAAAAAATTGTAAAAGTGATATAACAATTAAAAATATCTGATGGAAGAAAAATGAATCCTTGGTGGAAATTTGTCATAGAAAAGAAAACATTTTCATATAATACAATAATTAGTATTTTTTTGTAATGAAATAACTAACTCCCTGGTTTAAACTATAAAAGAGTCACCTATAACAAAATTTTCCTTACAATAATGCATTTGATTAAATTTAATCGATAATTTAAATAAAAAATCACTAGTACAATAATTCGTTTATTATTATAATGAAATAACTGACTCTCTTGTTTAAACTATAAAAGAGTTACCTATAATAAATAGTTCCTTAAAATAATGCTTTTGACTAAAAAGCGATTTAATCAATAACACTGCCCCACAAAGAAAAAAAAGTCAGTCCGAATCCGAGGTGAAAAAAATCATACACCCCCAAAATCATTAGCTAGAGCCAAAAAACACCCCTGGAATGGGGTAAAAAGAAGATTAAGCTACGAGAATAGTTGTTACATCTTAATCAATCGAATTATACAAATTAAAGTTAAACGCGTACATACAGTAGATATGAAACACACCCCCAGGAAGGGGAGAAAATTACTCCCATATATAAAAAAATCGATCCAAAACAGTAATGACTGCTGAAAAAGCTCGAAATATCTAAGTTCTGTTCAAGTGATAAGAAACTGCTTCTATAGGGTTGAGAGAGTTTAATGGACACGAGAAAAACAATAAAAACGTTGGTAGATACTTAGATAAATGGGAAAAAGTGTTTGCTACGGTGGCCATTTTGTTTTTCGCGCGCGGCACTCAAACGCACCATTTTTGAGAGTGCCAACATCGAAAGTATATTTCTCCAAGGTCAAACAAAGAGATTGGGGCCACTACCACACTTGCATCATCAAAGATCCCACGGATGTACATTTTATAGGGGACTATGATGTAAATCACAGATTTTAATGAAAATTTTAATTTAATGTCAACGCTGATTTTAAGTCATACAGTTTACCCTCTTCATGAGAATGAATTTTATTGAAACCCTGTAGAACCACCATTATAGAATGAAAAATGAAAAATCCCAAGCGATTTTACAATAATTCAGATAACAGACGTTTATTACCCTTTCGTCATTTGCGGTATGGAACGAAATTCTGGTTTAATATTTGTTTAACTTTACGAGATATTAGAGTTATTGCATTCCATTAAACTAGTCTGTCATTGATCATTACATTTACTGCACACGAGTAAAAGTTAAGTTCATGAAGTTGGTTAAATTTATGATGTCATAAAGGTATTTTTTTTTAAACTAATATTCTTAAACTGAGTTTAATGGCAGATCTTATGACGAAGTTAAAATCTATTATGCTGCTTTTATCTTTTGTTCAGACAGTTCACTAGTTCACCGCAATAACATCACTGTTGCAGTAATTCTCCTTAATATTAAATCGTTATATTTTCTGAAAAATGCAAAATTAATATGGGATAAACAATTAGAGGGTTTGTGAAATATCGGACCTAATTGAAAAGATTCTGTGACGTAAACAATTTAATTTCTAACCGATATTCCCTCTTAACCCAACACTTTAAAACTTTTGTATTATCAATCATTACAAGTAGATTCAATTGCCTATTTACAATTACTAACAATCAGAGCTGGGCGAGCACTAAGCTATAAACACTCAAAAAAGTGTTTTATTTTTCGAATACTAAGCTTTGTTAATAGTAGGGTCCTCGCGATTACTAAGCACTCTGAAAAAGTGCTTTAAATTCAGAAGCACTAAGCATTAAGCACTTTTTAAAAATTTAAATGAGGGAGTGTTTATTGAGGCTAGAATTTCAATGAATTTGTGTTATTTATAAAGGTCAACAAAGCCAACCTGGAGAGAAATTGAGAGTTTTTTGAGAGGAAATATGTTACAGGAAACAGTTGTTTCTAGGGCCAATTAAAGTTTTGGATATGAAACTTGAACGTCGCATCTCAAAGTTGATATTTTTGCCAAAATTATAATTAAAATAATTAAATTGAACCAAAGTGCATAATAACATGATAACAAAACATCAATACAAATATATATTGTTTTATTTTAAATTTTTTAATTCATTTTTTTAAATTATTTTAATCATAATTTTGGCAATATCAACTTTGAGATACGATGTTCAAATTTCATACCTAACCTTTTGTTGACATTAGAAACAACTCTTTCCTGTAACAATCTCCTCTCAAATTACTTATACTTTACTTTTGGCATAAATTCACGTTTCCTTATTTGTTAACCATCATGTACGTTATTTCTGATTATAGCTAAGAACTTTTTAGAGTAAGCAAAATATTTTATGAAGAATGAATTTTTCTCTAAAAATGCAAAATAAGAGTGCAAAATAAGAAAGATTGCAGGTATAGTTAGGTGTTAGGTCCGTCTTGGGACACACTGTAATACTATATACTGTAGCATGCATAATGCTCCATGTTTTTTTTTTTATATATTCAGGAATATGTTGACACATATTTCCTAGTGAATCATTTTTTTTTATAATAAAACTAAAAATTACAAATAAAATTCTGTCTATTACTTCTATCAATTTGAATTTCTATAAAGTGTGTAACTGGTCATCTATGTCACAGGTCTACTTATTAAAGTATTTGTTTGCTCAAATACCCATATGGAAGTAAATAAATATACGACGATCACAGAAATGAATAACTTAATAATATAATAAATAAAGTATTGGTATAATTAACATTAAGAATTCACGTTAGTAACAATTTACCAGTTGGAATGAATTAAATACACGGAATGTTTTAGTTGGTCTATTGAACATAATTTCCGGTGACAAGGTTTCCTTTTTCTCGCCGAGGATTTACTGCTTCACTTGTTCGAGTTTAACACCAGTGTAAGGTTGACCTTTTCGTCCTCACCCAGTACCTTCTTTATTTACCACAAATGGTCGGTACTTCGTCTGATTATTATTAAATATGTGAAAAAAAAAACTTGTCTTCACCTTATTTCGTTGTTTGGTTGAGCCAAAGAAACATGTCCTTAAATATTAACCTCATGGTTATAATTTTCAAGATGGCCGGAAATATTTCCGGTCTTTCCATTTCTGGAATATCTTGCTGATTTTAAAAAAGTATGATTTAACTTCGAGTCACATTTAACATCAAAAGTTAATTAATAATTTCACCTTTTCAATGGCAAATAGTTGAAGCTAAACTTAATAGTCATATCCACTCAACATCATTATATGATTCACCCGCAACTAATAGGAATGGAGATGCATGTTCGCCTTCTTAATTAGTGGCCCATTTTTTTTGAAGCCATAATGATTTCCTGTTAGGAGAAGAACCAAACCTATTTTTTCAATCACCGTTTGTACCTACATACTTCAAGGAAAACTACGGATCTTCCAAGTTAAGTGTTTAATTTAAGTAAGATTCTTACAATATAACTATCATTATTTTATTGCACTGAAACACAATTGAAATTTTACACCTTTCCTATCATTACGGATAAGATATTACGTAACATATTGTAATGACATTTGTTTTCTTAAATAATGAGAGTTTTCACTTCAGAGTTTTTACTATGAAATTTAATTATTAAGATACAACTGTACAAGGTTTGGTGATCACCAAATTTTATTACTATTTTCACTTTAGCATACATGTTGTGATATATTGGGGCAAATTATTAATAACTTTCGCTTTAAGAATATAAATTTTTAGAACATATAATTTTGAAGGTATAACTTATAAAATTTAACCTTTTTTTATCGATATTTGATTAAATTAAATCTTGTTAAATTTTTTTAGATAAATTCTGAGTAGATTAACTACTACAATTTTATATAAACCATTTTCTGTGCATATCTTGTAAATACTTTCCATATTTATGTGAATATTTTAATGTAGGTGTTATTTTGGCTTAACACAATCTCAGTTTGACCAGTTTATAATAAAACTGACTTTAAAATTTTTATGAGACTTTTATTCATAATCTTGTTTCTTGCTACTTCAACGAGTTCCATTTTACTCTATGAAACAAAAATATAAATTAATATTGAGATCTTTGTAATTGAATATTATTCACTATTCTTGGTATTCATCAGCATCTCGTACAAAGAATGGTTGGCGCCTATGATATAACACCTTTTTAGCTCTTCAAACATATTTGTAGGTAAGTCTCTCTCACTTTTATAACATCTTAATAAAAAAGAAAAATAAGCTTGCACAACCCATATTCTTGAAATATTGAAATATTTTATACAATTTTTGAACAATCTAAACAGGGTGTCTGCTGTATACATATAAATATTTTGCAGGATGACATGTTGACCCAAAAGAAGTAAGAAATCCTTATATATTTTTTTCTAACTCAAACCTATTTTTTCATTTAAAATTAATTAGAAATAGGCATGCTTTCGGTTTAGACAGTACAACTATAAACAGAAGACGGAAGGACAAGAATACCGCGCTCACTTGTCGTATCAATAACATGGGTTTTACAGTGTTGCGAGACTGGTATTTAAAAATATTAATACAGTTTCTTCAACCACTGAAGTAATTAAATTAATAGCGATTAATTTAATTTCAATAAGCACTTAATTCATCATCTCGTTCATTACACGGTTTTATTATTTTTACTATAAAACTAGGTAAATCGAACACATTGACAACACTGTATGACTGGAAGTGGCGGGCCAAGCTACGGCTAAACAACGAAGGATGAAAAACATGAACCGTCGCGTCGGCGCCGATAGCGGAGGATTCCTTTTATGAAAGAGACACCAACGTTTTTTTAAAGTTTTTTTATGTCTCATTATCAATACAACGAACATAATAAAAAGAGAGATGTAAGTCGCAAGATGACATTGAACTGCACTGCAATACTGACCTACACAATACTGGCCTGAAAATATAGGTTGTTTAGAAAATAATTAATTTAAGCAAAACCGTTGGAGTGAAGCAAAAAACTTTTTTGCTTCTTTTGGTTCAATATATTATCATGCAAAATATTTGTACGTATACAGACGCAGACACCCTGTATGATACTCTTCGCAATTTTTCGAAAACAATTTAACTTTTTATGTTTAACCATAAATTCAGTAGACAGAAACATTAATATTAAAGAAGTCTTAAATAGTGCAAATCAACCTATATCTGATGATCTCGGAATGGCAAATGTTTTTAATGATTTTTACGCAGATGTTGGCAAAAGTTTGTCAAAAAAAATTCATAAACCACAATCTCCTCCTGCTAAAATACATTCAACACAGTTTTCTCTTTTCTTGGAACCTGTGGACAAAAAAGAGATTATTTCCACCATAAACTCACTAAAAGCGAATAAAGCACCAGGATTGGATTTAATCAAATCAGAGACCCTGAAAGAGGTGTCGGAAGAAATAGCACCGCCACTGACTTACTTAATTAATAAAATTATTGAAACGGGAATTTGTCCTCCGGAGTTTAAAAATGCGGTTATAAAACCAATGTTTAAAAGCGGAGACAGAAAACTAGTGTCTAATTATCGACCAATATCTTTGATCACAAATCTAGCAAAAATTTTTGAAAAGATTATTAAATCAAGACTAGTAAAATATCTAAATAAATATAATTTAATTTCAAATAAGCAATTTGGGTTCAGGGAGGGCAAATGCACTGAGGGTGCTATTTCTTCTCTTACAGGAAACATTTATCAGGCGTTAGATAAAGGAAAAGCCTCACTTTGTGTGTTTTTAGATCTAGCCAAAGCGTTCGACACTGTCAGTCATGTCCAGCTACTAGATGCCTTGGAATGTTTTGGAATTAGAGGAAAAGCACATGATTTGTTTACCAGCTATCTGTCTGACAGAAAACAGTTTGTTAAAATTAAAAATAGTGTCAGCGCTCATAAAATTGTGCAATATGGTGTTCCCCAAGGGACTGTTTTGGGTCCAATTCTGTTCATTATTTATATAAATAATTTACTTACCATTCATAGTACTGGAAAAATAATTAGTTTTGCAGATGATACTGCCATTTTCTACGAGTCGGCATCATGGACAGAGCTAATAAGAAACGTAGAAAGTGATTTAAAAAATATAATAGACTTGCTTAATCACAAGTTATTAACCATCAATTACAAGAAAACTACTTACGTTCCTTTCAGTTGCAATAGAAGTAATTTACCTGATTATAACAAACTAGAAATAAATGCACACAACAGTTTGATTGAAATAAACGGCTCAGACGTCACAAAATATTTGGGAGTGTACATAGATAAATTTCTAAGATGGGATGTGCATATAAATACCGTTACACGTACCCTCAGAAGTATATTATATAAATTTAAGTTTCTAAATAAAATATTGGATGTAAAACAAATGAAAATAATATACCATGCACTAGTGGAGTCTAGGCTTTCGTATGGCATTCTGGGATGGGGTGGTGCTTTAAATATTCATTTAAGCAGTTTAGAAATAGTACAAAAGAGGTTCATAAAAATAATGCTAAGTAAACCAGCAATATATTCAACAGATTTGTTATTCTCAGAATCCAGATTATTTGACGTTAAGCAACTCTTCTTCTTGCACATCGTCATCAATCAATATAGAAATAGAAATAATTTACAGTTACTCACTCATGCATATCCTACAAGAGCTAAATCAAATTTGCAAGCAAAAATTCCTGCCTCTGCTAAGACCATAGGCCAAAGAAGTCATAATTTCCTTTCGCCTCGCCTTTATAATTTTCTACCCTTAGACATAAGACAATCTAATACCATACATCAGTTTAAATGTAAATGTAAAACATTTATCCTAAAGACCAAAAGAGATCAGATCCATAGCCTAATTAATATGAAAAAATAAATGATTATGTAAATAACTTCCTACTCTTCTGTAAAAGATACCCTAACTATCTTTAACACATGTTTAATAAGCAGACACACTAATTAATGATACACAATTATACCCACGTACAAATTATTTTTTGTGGGTGGCAATTGTTTATTTGCAATAGTGTGATTTTCTTACTGCGATAATTATTAATATTGAATAATACTATATATCATTGTATCTCGCATATATTTACGCTGTTTATATATTATAGTAACCATCTTTTTTGGAAATGTATTTGTATTTGTTTTTGCTTTGCTTTGCAAATAAATATTATTATTATAAAAAATATTATTATTATTAATTGCCATATTTTTAAATGTAATCATCTTCTGATAATGTCAGCTTAGTTAGTGACACGTTAGGGAGTATAATATGTCGTATTCTTTTGTTATAGAATCTTGACAAAGCGATTAATTTATATTTTTTTTATTAAATAATTTAATAACCCTTTTACTGGCTGCTGCATTCAAGTTCGAGAATGTGCTTTCACTACGAGGTACACGTACTATTTTCTCTAAAATCGCAATCAATATTACTATGAATATATAAAAATAAAAAATATATATACATACTAAAACATATGTAAAAAACAATCCGGAAAAGCCACTTTCCCGGCTTAGGCCGAGAAAGTAACTTTTATAAGTATATAAAAAACAGTCTGGAAAATAACTTTCCCGGACTGATAGTTACTTGGCAACGGATTAAATAATAGAACAGCGTGTTTTGGGATCTGAAATTGTGCCGAAAAAGTAGACATTCTTAATCGATTTCAGAAATAGTACATTGTGTATCTAAAAGTAAAAGCAATGCATTCTCGGACGGTAATGTAAATTGTTCGCCGAGGCGTTAGTCGAGGCCAACAAGCATTGAAGTTCGGGAATGTGCTTTTACTACGAGGTACGCATACTACTTTTTCTGAAATCTCAATCAATATTATTATAAACCTATACAAATAAAAAATATGTGTATATTGTGTATATTAAAATATATATAAAAAACGTTCCGGGAAAGTAACTTTCCCGGACTGTTTTCTGATAGTTGCTTAGCAACGGACTAAAATAAGTACTAGAATCGCGTATTTTGGGATGCGAAAAAGTAGATATTCTTGATCAATTTAAAAAAAAAAACTGTACCTTTAAACTATTCTCTGTAATCGAAATAGATAAACTAAATATTGTCAGAATAAGTACCAAGAAATACGTATAATTTTAAAAGCATATCGTTTACAAACACTTTCTAGATATTTGTTTCTAAATAAAATAAATAATTGTAAACGGCAACGACTCGAAACCATCTCTTTGACGGGTGCTTTATTCGTGTAATCTATCTTATATATAGCCGTAAAATTTACAGTGTGTCTGGGATTAAATTTATTTAGTAGTGGTTAACGGTTGACGTTTTTAGGCCTTTTCGTTCGACTTTTTACACCCGCTATGAGGGTGATGTCTGGACCGTGAATATTTGTGGGATTTAGGGGAAATTAATGCATGCTAACTGGTCACGAAGAGTGTGCTCTGCTACACATTGAATTATTTACGGCCCCAGAAAAATGTGTAATTAAGAGAAATGTAAAATAAAGGTTTACATATAATTGCCTCCCATTACAAACGCTTATATGCATTCAATCCATATTTTATTTTAAGTTGCCCGTAGATTGCAGCAATGCAGTGCTCCATTTATTTCACAATTTGGAATAAGAATAATTATTGGACACAGAAAAAACTCTTAAACTCGTTCATCGCGGAGAAATTCCAGATATGTTCTTAGCGAAAAATTATGTTCATTTCCTTTCTACCTCGTAATCCTAATTAAATATTTTTAAGAGATACCGCCCACTCATGATACATCAAGAAACAAAAATTAGAAAATATCAATAATATTTTGGTAAAATACATTTTTGAAAAAACTATATCCAATATCCAAGATGTTAGCCATTATTTGCCATGCGATCTTGTACCTATCTATGAATTGCTGCCTGAATTTCTGGACTGTTTTAGATGTAATGTGCCTGTATTCTCAGTTGATTTAAAGATCTGAAATACTTTCGAGAACAAGTTTTCAACCAATCTTTTACATGTCGAATCCAATGAGCTACAATTCGTGCTCCATCTTGTCAAAACTGTGCTTTTCTAACCATATTCACTTCATATATTTTATGTGTTATCAACTGGGTGTTGAGTAAAGTTATTGTATTTTCCAAGAAGTCCAATCTAGTTGCCTTCTATCATTTCGTCATCTAGAATACAATTCTATGAGAAATTTGAGTGTGATCCTCGCGAAAAAGATGTGCGTTTTCATTTTGTTGTTTTCTACAATTGTGAGTATTCACAGCTTCACTCAGAAACATAATTGCTTTGTTACTGAAAGATCGTTTCAATAATAAGAATAATTTATTCGTTTTGTATCCATCTCAAACTCTTCTTAACTCTAGGAACCGTTCTCATATCTCACGAACAATTGCGTGCAAATGGTCTTACGGCTGATCACCGACGCCTGCTGTGGTGCAAAAAACGTATGTATTGGAGTAGGAAATATTATGTGGTCTCCTTTAGTGATGATTCCTGTTTTTTGTTTGGGTATGTATGACTATCGGGCATATGTGAGATATCTTGGAGAAGGATTTTTTTTTGTAGAAAGGTACGAACTGTGGGTGTTATTGTTTCGAGAGGCATTGCATATGATAGCAGATTACCGGTAGTATTCCTTGGGGGTAACATAACCGCTTTTTGTTATGTCTAGGAAATTGTAGATCCTCATCTATTACCATATTTTAGGAGAATCCCCAATTCTGTTTTTCAATAAACGTGAGATCTTTGAACCTTTCCCGTATTGAGAATTTATGGGACAATACGACTAAAATACTGATAAATTTGCTCCATCCACCACCAGTCTCCTTGTTCACCACAGACTACTCAAAGAATGCGTACCTCATCGAGATGATCCGACGCATTATTTGCTCAAACTAAGCTAACCATTCAACCATTTCTGTTTGAAACTTTAGTTATTTACGTCTGTTGATTATCTCAGTAGATTTATTAAATACTATTGAAATTTCTAATTCTATAATGATCTATTTTCTCTTATTTTCTCTAGCATATTATATTGAGAAATAGCTCGTAGCATTAGAATAAAAGGTTAAAAAAATTAACGCAGAACTAAACGCTGATAACAAGCCCTACGCAGTATCGTTAAAGATTGCCCCCACTGATGAATTTGTTATTTTTTTGAAGGTGGGGGAGGACAGGGTTCTAATTTTCATAAATAGTCCAGTAGAATTAGTAAAAAAAAGAAATTTATTTTTTTTTTTGAAAATATGTGAAAAATCCCCAACAACAAAGATATGAGAACGATATTGCAAAATCTTCATTTGTTTAAAAGTTATTAGCAAAAAATCTAACCTCAAAATGTGACACTTTTTCAAACGCCATTTTGAAGTTGAAAATAATGCAAATTTGATTTGCCATTAATGAAAACATAAAGTTTAAGTCTCAACAAAAAAAAGGGATGTCCAGATCAACCTTCTACGACAACGGGAACTGGGTGAATTTGCATTTTACATTATTTATGTTTTTAATAAACAAATTGAATATCTCTTAAACTAATTAAAATTTTTTATGAAATTTTGGGGATAACTTTGGGGTGATAAAAGACATATTTCTTCAAAGTTTCAAGCACTAAAGTGCTTTTGTTAAAAAATGAAAAATATTTGCAAATTGCTAAAATTTTCGCGGTTTTTTGCAATTATTTCAAAAAATTTTCAAGCGTTTCAAACGAAACATCTCTCAAATTAACCATTTTTCAAAGTTCTAACAGTATCAACAAATTGAAATTTTTTTTGAAATTTTTCAACAATAAATCGTTAAATAAACAATGTTCCGGCGGTCAAAAAGTGGACCAAATTCAGGGTCATGTTCGTAATCAATAAAACTATCATTTAATCCACGTGGCATCCTGAAACGAATTACAATATGCATATTTGCTAATTCCACTGGCCTAAAATGACACTTTTTAGCTATGTTAGTGTCGTTGCTTTGTTTTGGTCATTTTAAAATATGAAATCACCGTCACGTATAGAACTAATTTAATAGTATATGGTTAAAAAACAAACAAATAACAAGTAAACAGTATTCTTTTAATGCATGTTATTAAGTTAATTCAACCTTTCCAAATAGTTCCTTGTGAATATATATTATTCTATAAAATCTGTAAAGATGTTTATAAATATAATCGAAATAAATTGAATATTTTTCACGTGATGATATGGGCAGATTGATAGAATATTAATTTAAAATATTTTCCTCATTAAGTAATGCCATTAAAATCTAAATGGTAATATTTGTCCATCTTCGTTATCCTCCGTATTTATCACCCAACTTATACAGATATATGCTTTAATGTGCTTTTATTAAAAAAGCATCAAAACAAGTTGTATTTAACGGACTCGAATATGAGTACATAACATTTGGAACATTTAGAATGCTGTTGGTGTATTTTTTACTATTTTATTTTCCCTGAAAATATTATCTCGAAAATTTAATGCAAAGAGCGGATAACAATGTCAGGTTATCTGACAATCAGTAATGAAGAAGAAAGGTTATGTTTACTTGAGTGAACATTCCATTAAAAAAAAGCAGCAAAAAGTAATGCGGAGATTTAAGATAGGCAGTAAACCACACTAGCAAGCCAGCATATTTGTTGTTACTTTAGGCGTTATCTGCTAGGCATATTTTTAATTTTGGTAACGACATAGTTGTGCGGAATGCTTCTGTCTGCGAAAATCCCTTTAAAGCACCTCGCAAGATGGGATATATTCCAGTAAGCTGAAATATTCCCGGCCCTCTTAGTCTCCTTGTTCACAGCGAGTCTCGGAAAGGTAAATACTCCCTCTGCACACGAGACACACGTTTTTATAAATTGTCTCTACGTGTTTTCCTTGTATATATCACAAAAATGTAGGATTTATACCCGAAGTGCGTCTCAAAGGTATTTCCAGCTAGAGCGGTGTACACACAGCAACACAAAGATACATTAACTTTAACGCGAACACCACGAAAAATAAATGTTTACTTTTGCCCATTCGATATGAATTATACAAGGTTCTTTATCGCCATGAATGTTGAACATTACAATGGTAAATAGAATTGGGGGAGCGAAGCTGTAATCCAGTGATATTGTTTTATTTCTCTCTCCATAGTTTTATTTTATTTTATTATATCTAATTCAATCAACTTATCCTTTATAGACAGGAATCCAGAGCCCGTTTACTTTCAGTCCTATGCATCTGTTGGACATACTTTTAAAATTAAGTCTATGTTATGTAAAATTTTCTGCCGAATCCATTTCCGGAGGGCGATTTGCGATACAAGCTGGCGTTCATCCCCTATATTAATTTTTCACCCCTTTTCGGCGATATACAATATTTAACATTTTTCAGATATATCTCGTGTTATCTCGGAAACTATAAAATCTACAAGGATCAAATTTTAGGCGGAGATTAAATAATGTATGGCGATTACGATAGCTGTACTAAAATGATATTTTGATTATTGACCTCAAAAAAGAAAAATAAAAACTGCGGAGATGCTGAAATATTGTAGGGAAAATTGTAGCATAGAGGTACTTTTTCTATGTGTAGAAATATTATATCAGTTATGTGAGCAGTATTGTAATAGAAACATCAAATTTAATTTCAGTGAAAAATTTTTTGCAATCGGATCAGTCTGGCGGAAGATATAAATTATTTAGTATCGGAGAACTTAGCGCGCGAAATGATCTTCACACAAGAACGTGTGCTGTATGCGGAGAGGAAATCAGTAATGAGTGGGTAGTTAATGAAATATGCTGTGGATACTTTTGCTTATTATAGAACAGTGTTGGTTGCTAATGATACAGATATCTTCGTACTGTCATTGTACTTCGCTACAATATTTCCTATTGAATTATGGTTATTCCTATCAGATACCTATATATTATCTAATAAAATCATTGAAGAATTATCAATACATGCTGCAAAGTCATTGTCGTATGTTGCAAGTCAGCTTTTAGCAGCTTATGTACTCAGCGGTTGTGTTAGTACAAATTATCCGTTCAAGAAGAGCAAAAAAACAGTACTTAAGACTCTCTTACGAAACATTAACGCCAATGAAATGGTTCCGTGAGCGCATTACCCTCAGAAAGCGGATGTTTTTCAATTTACAGCAGCAGCTTCTTACTTTTTCAAATGCTTGTAAGGTCGTCCCAATTTTGAAGATAGTTTAGATCATTTACTAGCACATTTATTTAAAAACTGCAAAATGAATTTGAGGACGTTGCCACCTACTGAGGATGCCTTCATTCAGCATGCAAAACGAAGTGCTTATACAATATTTTTATGGAAAAATGCTAGTAATCCGTCCCCTGAATTACTGAATATTCTTGAATATGGTTGGAAAAAAGAGCACAACATTTTCATTCCCATCATGATCACAAAACACCCGAAACCGGAACAAATGGATGTGACAACCTGCAAGTGTAAAAATAATAACTGCAGTATTAGGTGTTGTAAAGAACTTGATTGTATAATAAGCTGCATATGCATGTGATGGGAAATTGTAAATCTGACTAGAGTATTTATTGAATAAAATATTTTTAATCTATTTACACATAGATAGCTTCTTTCTGTACGACATTAAATAATGAATTGAATTTAATTTTAACTGTTTAGTATATACGCAAATAAATATATTCCCCATACAGAATAAATAATTGTATTTAAAATTAATGATTAATTTACTTTACATTTTTGTTAATCATCAAAAAATATTGTTTAGGTATTCAGCAAACAAAATTTTTTACAATTCTTTATTTATTATTCATTATGGAATTGTATATCATTTCTTTTTTAATAATTCTATCAAGAAAGTAATGGGTTTTAATAAATCATTTTATTTATAACAAATTTTTAGAACTTGCCACTAAAATATATGTTTGTATGAAGAGTTTGTTAATTGGCGCTTATATATGAGACGAAATATTCTTGATTCAAAATTAACTTTATCTTTGTACACAGACAGACTTATCCCAATGTCACAATTCTTTCCTTACATTAAATTTGCAAACGAGCATTTTTGTATATACACGTTTCTATTTGCTATTTCAATCATATTCAAATAATGCCTTGCGATGTTGAATGAACGAAGGGCGCGTTCTACCACATACAACACTTTATGCATGTGCGATCAAAGCGCAGGGTATCGCTCCCGATACTAAATAATTTATATCTTCCGTCAGACTGATCTAATTGCAAAATTTTTTTCACTAAAATTAAATTTGACGTTTCTACTACAATACTGCTTACATAACTGATATAATATTTCTACACATAGAAAAAGTACCTCGATGCTACAATTTTCCCTACAATATTTCAGCATCCCCGCAGTTTTTATTTTTTTCTTAGAAGATCAATAATCAAAATATCAATTTAGTACTGCTATCGTAATCGTCATATATTATTTAATCTCCGTCTAAAATTTGATCCTTGTAGATTTTATAATTTCCGAGATAACACGAGATATATCTGAAAAATGTTAAATATCGTGTATCGCCGAAAAGGTGAAAAATTAACATAGGGGATGAACGCCAGCTTGTATCGCAAATCGCCCTACGGAAATGGATTCGGCAGAAAATTTTACATAACATAGACTGTTTTAAAAGTATGTCCAAAAGATGTATAGCAATGAAGAAATAAGCGGAATTTAGTTTACTGGATCCCTGTCTATTATCAATACAAGACTTGACTAATAAATATTAGATACTTAAGTTCTACTGGCGAAAAACTTTGTTGATATCCTATAATATAGAACCAGAGTAGTTGATAATAATTCATGGTCACATGAATGTTTGGACTGAAAATGTCTTCTTTAGCACATTTCAATGTTTTCTCTGCATTTTTCTAATAATGGTGGTGTTAATAAAAGCTTTTTGCTTGTAAATTTAAAAAAAATAGATTATTAGCTAAAATATATAAAGATTTATCAAAAAAAAAATATTTGTTTCAGTATTGAAGTACGAATAAAGAAAAATTAATAATGTTTAACAGACACAGATTCTGACCAGTTATTTTTTTTCTTCAGTTTGTTAGTATATAATGTTTCCACCTTTTCTTGTGGGGCTGTGTTATGTGACGAACGTTTACCACTTAAACTGTTGATAGCCGTATTGATGCGAAGTGGTCAGACAGATATTTTAAAAAGGACCCCGCACACCATATAGGGGGATTTCTGCCTCCAGTCAAATTTAATCTATTCTGCGTAAAAATGTTCTTTTGAACCCCCTGAACAAATGTTCAAATGCGGTCAGGTCCGAAAAGGTCTTCGTTTCGAGATATGGAGCCCTAAAGATCGTGCCAAATACGTTTTAAAATTGAAAAAATTAAATTAAAGTTGGCTTTGATTTTATGGAAATTCAGAACTGCATAATTAATTCTTAAATAACACCATATTTCTTACTCGTGTTAATGACACCGTGGGTCTTCAAGGGCTTCGCTGCAGTTTTTTCAATTCAAGAATAAAGTTGTGATACTTTTTTTTTTAAATAAAAAACTTCTGTTTTATTTTAGTTCTAGCCCTTGAGATACGGCCAAAATCGAGGGCGATTCGGCGCGGTTCGCATTTTTTCAAAGATACAATGTATTTCTGATTTTTATGCAACTGGAAGGTCAAGTGCCTGTGGTGGTCTATGTCCAGCAACAATAATATTATGGATTCTTTTTATGCGAAATGAAAAGTTCTGTGACTCAAAATCTTATGATGAATTATTGTTCTCCAAGCTTCCTAGGATTAGAATTGTTCTTTTTTATCTGAACTTTCAGAGTGTATCATGTTTTTTATTTTAAATGCCCATTAAATGGGCAATTTAATCAGGTCCATTGATTTTTATTTGAACTATGATTATGGAATTTTCTGTGGTAATCTTACCTAAACAATTTTGATCAGTAATTCGTGTCCACGTACTCAAAAAATGCCGTTCTTGGATAGTAGGAAATTCAATGAATCAAAACAATGTCATTATTGACAAGTGAAAAATAAATAACAAAGTGTGAAATAAATTTTAATATTTCGTTGTTTTACTATTGATTTCTATGGAAACACCAATAGAATTAAGTCATTACGACAAGGTAACTTTGGGCGATTTTGGATTTGGAGCGATCTTTAGGGCTCCATATCTCGAAACAAAGACCTTTTCGGACCTGGCTGCATTTGAACATTTGTTCAGGGGGTTCAAAAGAACATTTTTACGTGGGTTAGATTAAATTTGACTGAAGGCAGAAATCCCCCTATATGGTGTGCGGGGTCCTTTATGACGATTTATAGAATACACAATTTTTTAAATAAAACTAAGAGGTGTTGAACTATATATGAAATCAGGACATTTTATATAGACTTAGCCCTTGTGGTGACTGCTGACAATGATGATGACCTCAAACATAAGGAGAACATAGCTCTAGAGGATATAAACAAATGGATGGAGGGGCGAAAGCTGAAACTCGCGCCGCATAAATCGGAGGCCCTGATCCTTAGGGGACCAAGGAGAAGAAACGACATATATTTTGAACTAAATGGTACACCCATCAAAATCGGTTAAATACCTAGGTATCACCTTCGATAAACAAGGGCTATATGGCGCACATGTAGCTAATGTAGTAAAAAAGGCGGAGGATAGAGCAGGCGCGCTCATGCGAGTAATGCCTAATGTTGGAGGCCCAAGGAGTGAGAAAAGAGAGGTGTTATGTGGAGTCGTCCACTCCATAATCCTATACGGAGTCCCCATCTGGTACAAAGCGATGCGAGTAAAAAAGTATCAAAATATGCTGGAACGGGTACAACGTGGTATGCTTCTGAGAGTGGCGAGTGCGTACCGCACAGTATCCACTAGGGTGGTACAGGTGGTAACAGGCGTGGTTCCTATCGAGATCTTGATAGAAGAAAGGCGTTATCTACATGCGTTAGGTGGGGGGCACTTGAAGGCAACTCAAAATCTAGCAAGGGAGAGATCTATCACAGCATGGCAGCAAGTGTTGAATGACACGATTATCAGTCGCGCAGTGGACAAAAAGGCTGATACCAGAACTAGTCGCCATTCCGAGAAACGGATTATTACCTTACCCAATTCCTTACGGGGCACGGGTCCTTTCGGGCATACACCAACAGGATCGGAAAAGAGGAAGACGACCTTTGCATATACTGTGGGGACACAGATACGGTGGAACACACAATATTTGAGTGCGATAGATGGACTAGGTATAGAGAAACGTCTCTGATTGAAATAGGAGAAAACATTTCCCTAAACAACATAATCGAGCATATGCTGAATAGCAAAAGGGAGTGGGAGGTGATCTCAACTATGATCAGAAAGATCATGAAAGATAAAGAAAACGAGAAAAGGGAAGACCAAGCAAGAAGAAATCGAGGCCCCAATCGTAGTTTACGGCATATGGGGGACGTTGGCGACTGGTAGGATTGTTCATATCGACAACTCAGTATCTCTGAAGTTATGCCATGATTAGGTGGTACCAGGATACAACGAGTGGAGACAAGGAGGGGTTTTAGTGGGTTAGAGTCCCACACTACCTGTTGTATAAGATGCATGAGCTGAGGCACAGGTGTTCATGATGAATTTCCCCTCCAAAAAAAAAAAAAAGGACATTTTATATAAAAAAAAGCTGGAGACACTTCATTTTTTGTAACTAAAAATTAAATCTAATAAATTATACAGGACCAAAAAATATTTTTGCGAGTTTCGCCGCACAGTGGGGCAAATAGCTCATTTTTTGGACAAACGATAATTCCCAAGCCTGGAATTAATGAAACTTAATTTTTTTTTAAACTATTCGTTATGAAATTGCCTTTAATTCTATCGAGCCCGAATTTTGAAATTTCAAAATTAAAGATGGCTAATCCAATATCGCGGACATACATTTTGAAAGTAAATTAAAATTTTATCAAAAGATTGTTTAAAATTATAAAAAATTGTTACTTGGGGTTTTTTTTAGTTTCTAATCTCATTTCTGATCCCCGAATTTTGCGATTCAAAAAACCAAGATAGCGGATTCAATATGGCGGCCATAATATTTTTTAAATGAAATGTACACGCACAAACTGTTAAAAATTGTTACTTAGGACTTTTAAGGGTTTCTGATCGAGAATCTGAAATCTAAATCACCTAATATCGTAATCCAAAATGGCGAATCCAATATGGCGGCCATAATATTTTTTTAATTGACATGTAAATGCGCAAATTGTTAAAAATTGTTACTCGGGGGTTTTAGAGATTGCTGATCATGAATCTGAAGTCCAAATTACGTAATATCAAAATCCAAGATGGCGGATCCAATATGGTGTCCGTAAGTTAAAATAGAATGACAATTCAACAAGGAAACTGTTAAAATTTGTTTTTCGGGGGTTTTGTAGTTTGTTAATCTCGTTTCGGATATTAAAATTTCGATATTTTGCAAACCAGAAAATTAAATTCAATATGGCTGCCATAAATTTTTTAAAAATTATGATGTACATGCGAAAATAGTTAAAAATTGTTACTTGCAGGTTTTTGCGATTGGTGACTACGCATTCGTAATTTCGAATTCTAAGATGGCAGATTCGAATTAAAAAAATGAGATAACCGATCAAAAATGTTGACATAATTTAGACTCATGGTGATTCATGGTCAGAAACCCTTAAAAGCCATAAGTAACAATTTTTATCAATTTGCGCATGTACATCTCATTTTAAAAAAAAATATGGCCGCCATATTGGATCCGACATCTTGGATTTCTATATTACGTAATTTGGACTTCAGATTCATGATCAGCAATCTCTAAAACCCTTAAGTAACAATTTTTAACAATTTGCGCATTTACATGTCAATTAAAAAAATCCATTTTGGATTACGATATTACGTAATTTAGATTTCAGATTCTCGATCAGAAACTCTTAAAAGTCCTAAGTAACAATTTTTAACAGTTTGTGCATGTACATTTCATTAAAAAAAAATATTATGGCCGCCATATTGGATCCGCTATCTTGGTTTTTTGAATCGCAAAATTCGGGGATCAGAAATGAGATTAGAAACCAAAAAAAACCCTAAGTAACAATTTTTTATAATTTTAAACAATCTTTTGATAAAATTTTAATTTACTTTGAAAATTTATGTCCGCGATATTGGATTAGCTATCTTTAATTTTGCAATTTCAAAATTCGGGCTCGATAGAACTAAAGGCAATTTTATAACGAATAATTTAAAAAAAAAATAAGTTTCATTAATTCCAGGCTTGGGAATTATCGTTTGTCCAAAAAATGAGCTATTTGTACCACGGTGCGCCGGACCAGACCCAGTGTAGCATATGTTTTTGGGGTCGCTGAAACCGAATCAGAAACTTATTTTGCTCCATCACATCAGGATTTTTTTTTAATTAAAAACATCTTTTTTAACCAACTTTATAATTAATTTTGAAAATAAATCAAGAATAGGCTTGTAAGTAATGAATGAATGTTTCCTTACTCTACTGATGAGAACTAACGAATTCAAAAAAACTTATACAATTTTTCTAGAGTTGAAATATGATGTAAGGTTAAATAATTGTTGTGAATGACTGAATTCCAATAAATGATTTAAGTATTTTCAATGAATGACTGAATTTCAATAAATGATTTAAGTATTTTCAATATTTTTTTTGCCTCAAAATGCTATGAATCCCCAGATTAGCTAGAAGAGTAGTTATTTTGATTGGTTCTCCAATAATAAGTGTTTTAAAGTATTTACCTAACTAGTATATTAGTGTGCCCAGATTCGGGCAGCAATATACAAAAAGTAGGTGATTTTTTTAACCTTACATCATATTTCAACTCTAGAAAAATTGTACAAGTTTTTTCGAACTCGTTAGTTCTCATCAGTAGAGTAAAGAAACATTCATTCATTATTTACAAGCCTATTCTTGTATATTAATTATAAAGTTGGTTAAAAAAGATGCTTTTAATTAAAAAAAATCCTGATGTTTCAGCGACCCCAAAAACATATGCTACACTTGGTCTGATCTGGCGCAACTCACAAAAATATTTTGTGGTCCTGTGTTATTAATAGCAGCACAGCGAGCTAAAGTAATATGCATGCTTGATCAGGTTACAGTACTTATCGTGTACTGGATTCGATCTCTAGCTCCAACACTGGCAATGTCGGTGTGCAATGAATGTTATCTGCGTTTTTCAAATATATAACCCTCTTCCGGGCAGCCTTGGTTGTGAATTTGAGGGTTATTTAATGTATGTAGAATGTTACGTTATGTTATGTTTCATAACTGTATTCATTCCACCCATAAATAACAATAATAACGCACCGATTTTCTCTGTAAACAAATGATGGTCTAATAAAGTAATAAATTCTGAACACAAAATAAAGTAAAATTTTAAAAAATACTTCAGTAAGTCGATTGGAATAAAATGCAAATGAAAAATAATTTAACCATAACTCTCAAGTTTATATTACTAGACGCCTGGTACTGATTACAAGTGTGTATTTGAAGTTTTCCATCGAGCTTAAACTGCAATAAATCACATTGTAAATAGTTAAACATTTAAAAGTTAACTTCCTTATCGACTAAAAGTAATTTAAAGTTGGAAACTTACTTGGGTTAGTGTTGAATGCCTGATTTCCTTTATATTACCGCTGGTTTGTTTAAATATCGATGGCTCACGTGCTCTATTAGGGAAAATTATGTTCAATTTTGTGGCAATTAAGCAAATCTATGGACAATTTTATGTAGTTCTTGAGGTTTATATTCCATTGAAATGATATTCTATCTATTGAAAGCGGATAGCATGATCTAATATGAGTTCTTGTTCACGAGGTTCTAACGGTCTTATTTTTGCTCTCACCTTTCTGTACGACACGTCTAACAGCACCATGCCACCTGTCGCAGTTACCTCTTAAACGCAGTCTCACCAAAGCTCTTCCCTACAACTCCTTGGTAACATCATCCCAACGTTTTAGAGGGCGTCCTTTTCGCCGACTATGATAGGAAGATGATAAATGATGCTGCCGCCAGCATTGGAAAATATGTAGCGTTCTTTTGTTGGTGTGTAATATTAATGAGAGCAATCTGTAGCTGTTACAGATATTTGTGATTTCTCTTTTATGCACTGGAGAAAATATTGAGGCTCTTCAGTCATCGAGTGAGGTTCCTGTCTTCCATATCTTTTGGCACATTGATTGATTCATTGATTGATTGATTCTTTATTCGTTTAAAAATGATACACCTTGGTGTTTTGACATTTCACAACATTTTACAAAAAAGGTACACTACACTTAGGCCTGGTACTTTCATCTTCTGTTAAATTTGTTTTCCAGATAATTTCCTTGGATACAATTAGGAAGTTTCCATTTTTCTCATTTTCTCGTAATAAATAGTCGTAAAAATCTAAAAAATATCTGTAATTTTTTTTTAAATTATCTCTATAAATAAAAAAGTTATGGTCCTTCAAAGTTTAAAATGCTGCGATCATCTGGGCTGAGGCTGTATTACGTCACAATACATGATTCCGCCAACAGCGAGCGGGCGCGGGCACCTTTATACTCGCTGGCAGGCACCGGCAGTTTATAGCCAGCTTGCATTTGAGAGCCGAAAAAATTGCTAAAACATGCAATTTTGGCACGTTCATATTTTTCTAAAAACAGTATTGGGATGGCTGTATGATGTCGCGACGTAAAGAGGAAGTCTTCCAGATAAACTTGATCGTAAATTGCACGGCGAAATTGGAAAATTCGGCTCGGCACGAACGAATCAAAAGTGACATTTTGTGACATTTCAGAAAATCGAGCAAATACAGTAAACTAGAGGAAGCATTATACTCTTCGCCGATTTACTAAGCTTTTTATATAATTGTTACACATTCTATACGATACTCTTCGCATTTTTCTTGTAAATAATGTTAGTTTTTGGACATTCTAAATTTTGTGATACCAACTTTGTTGTGAAAAAAAAATATATGAAAAAAAATCACGATGTCCCCGAACCCGGGACCCTTGGATTGCGAGACGAAACGCTTGCCGCTACACCACCATTTCTTGTTATTAAAATTGTTAATGAGTGTAATATATACCATTAGAAAATTTATTGTGATTATTAGGAAACACACATTAGTAAAATGTATTAAAAAAAAAATAGTGATAGGAAATAACATTTCGCAAGGTTTCTATTTATTACAAACCATAAAAGAATGTAAAAAATATTTTTTTAAATTTTAAATTACTAATAACTTTTTTATTTACCAATCTATTTTGTTGAAAAATATGGTTCTTCCTCTAGCTAACACTAAGTTACTCTCCAAATTTCAATACAATCGGATTTTTCTTTCTTGAGTTATCGTGCTTACAAGAAACGTGACGGACGGACAGACGGACAGACGGACAGACGGACAGACGGACAGACGGACAGACGGACATTTTGAAAGTTGTTCAGAATTCGTTCACTAACATAACGATATAAAAAATGTTTCTCTACGAGCGATATTTACTGATTTAGAAATGTGCCTATCAAATATAATATACTCTTCGTTTTTGCGAAGAGTATAATAAGGGGAACATACGGCGCGCCGCCGGCATGGCAAGTCAGCGCATTATGTATTGTGACGTCACGGTGGACTTCAGCCGAGGCGAAGTATTCAAATAAGAAATTGAACAAGTTCTTGAGTTTTTCAGATATCAAGATAATTTTTTTTTGTTTGATTAGTTATCTGAAAGACTACTAAATGAGATTGAATGTACATGATATTTCTAAAATAGGAAACTTCCTAATTGTGCCAGTAATTATTTCCATGGCATCTATCTATGGAATAGTTTTACCTGGAGATGAAAGTACCGGGCCTTAGAAATATAGTACTCGGAATACATTTAAAATACTTATAAATATATTAAAAATACATTTAAGAATATTTAAAATTCAAAACTAATAGGCGTTTTTTAGGATGAGTTCTCTAATTCTGATAAAAATGAATTGAAAAATCCGATAAGATTTCTTTTAGTCGATGAGGGTCTATGTGTGGGAATAATAAAATTGGATCTCGAGCAATTGTCATATTCATGATTGTCGCCATTTGCAGCAAACAGATGTTGGTGAGTTTTAAAAAATACTGGGATTCCATAGATTATTGTGGAAGGTAGGGTAAGAATTTGAAGTTTTTAAACCAAGGTTTACACTGGTTTTATAGAATAAGCCTTCCAGAGTGCTTATCACACGCTTCTGGATGACAAATATGTTGTAGCTTATGGAGTTCATTTTTTCTTAATTTAATGTTTAATAAAATATACTAATAATTTAAAAGGTCATTAATTAACGACTACTTAATTAGTCAACAATTCAAAGACTAGAAAACTTTATAATTCTCATTATTTAGGAGAATTTTTTATTATCAGGTAAATAATATTGTCACAACGTACGTGTATGGTTCTCGCTCTTTAGAAAGTTTTTCAGTAGTTTTTAGTGAGATTAAAATAGTGAAAGTTGGTTATGTTCAAGAACTTTGTGCAAGGCACCAGAGACAAAAAAGGGTACGTTAAAAAACTATTCACATAACTCAAAAACTACGACTATATTGTGCATATTTCATGATTAAATTGATAACGTAGAGGCTATATTCGCATTTTAACGTTCGTGGACAGTACGCTCCAGTGGTAGACAACGTTCCATTTCTAGCAAAGTGAAAAACAAGTCGTATTATTATGGAGAATGTAAGTTTACCGCTTGAACAAGAACTATTGTACAAGTTACTCTTACAAGCAAACGATAACCAAACAGCCGAACTTAAAAACAAATTTCAACAAAATATTGCAGCAATATCAGGAAAAATTGAAAACAATACTGAAGAACTGGAGTATCTGAAGAAAAGGTGTATATATTTAGAAAGAAAAAACAGAAAAAACAACATCCTAATTTTTGGAACACAAAATATACAACGAAAGGATCTTCTTAAAACAACATTAGAATTAATAAACAATTTATTGGGAATTGAAATTAAGGAAGAGGAAATAAATAATATCTATAAAGTAGGAAGAAGCGAAAATCCTCCAATAGTTCTAGAATTTGTATCATTTTTGAAAAAGAATTCTCTTTTTTATGATAAAGAAAAACTGAAAGGTTTAAAACAACATGGAATAACTATTACAAATGATTTATGTTATGAAGATAGACAAGAACAGAAGATCTTAAGGAACCATTTGCAAGCCGCTCGAGCCCAAAATTACGAGGCTATAATCAAGGACTATAAGCTATTCATTAACGACATACCATACACGGCCCAAGAGCTTAAAAATATTGAGAAACAGACCGACTTAGAAATCAGCAGTGAAGAAAGCAGTGAAGAAGTTGACGACGAAGAACAAAATAGTGAGGAGATAACACAAGTAAACGCAACACAGAAACAGGAAAAGTTTAAAACTACTACCAAGCGAGCTGTAATTAAGAAACAACCAGTGGTGAAACACGGACCGTCCCAGGAAATAAAAAGAAAGAAAACGAAGAGATACAGTTATAGCCCAAAAAATACCAGGAGCAAAAAAGTTATTTCAATTTCACACCATATTTAATATTCTTTACACATAGCACCTAGAAATTATTTAAAAACATAATTAGTTATTTGTAATCAATTAAAGATAAAGTTTCAGCAATATGGACCAATTTATTAGAGATTTTGAAAACGATAATATTTTTACTTTTGTAAATAATAATGTTAAGGATTATGAAAAAACTTTGGAGGAAAATAATTTCATTCCAGATTTTAGAATACTACATAACAATATAAGAAGCATTTCTAAACATTATAATGAGTTGAATGTATATCTACAAGAATTTAAAAATTGTTTTGATGTAATAGTATTGAGTGAATCCTGGCAGTTAGCTGATCCAACCTTTTTTAATATAAATGATTACAATATGATATATAATTATGGTTCTTTTAATCAGAACGATGGATTAATAGTGTACATTAAAAGTAAATACATGTATTCCAACCAAATAGTAAAATTAAATAATTCATCATGTGTTGAAATTCAAACGGAATGTAACAACAAAAAAATTAATATCCTTTCAGTACATAGATCACCTGCTACTTGCCCTTATCAATTCTGTGACGAACTGAAAAATTATTTAGAAAGTAATAAAAACCAGAATATAGATTATTTCTTTATAATAGGGGATTTAAATATAGATATATCGGGTGGCAATGATATTTCATTATTATATTTAGAAATAATGGAAGAAGGTGGTTTCAAGTCCTTAATAAATAATTATACAAGAGAACAGGGGGATTCCAAAACATGCATTGATCATATATTTCTTAAGAGTAATTTAAACCAAAAAAATATCTGTTTGCCCACGGTTATAAAAAGTAATCTAACCGATCATTATATGATAACGTCAAATTTAAAAACATCTGAAGATATTGTAAATACGAAAAAGAAATATTATGAAAAAATTAATTATACTAAATTAAAACTTGAAGTGGAAAAAACAGTTTGGGCCCAAATTTATACAGTAGAGGATCCTGATCAAAGTATTGATATATTTATTGACCTCATTAAAACAGCTGTAAAAAACTCAACAGAAAAGACTCTAATAAATAGTAAAAATAAAAAACGAAAGCCTTGGATCACAATGGGTATTATAAAATCTATAAATATTAGAGAAAGTTTATTTCAAAAACATTTACTAGACCCAAATAATGAATATTTAAAAAGTCGATATTTGCTGTATAGAAATAAAATAAACAAACTTATAAATAAAACCAAACATGACTATTATAAAAGGCAAATTTATTTTGCAAAGACAGATACAAAAACTCTGTGGAAAACAGTAAATGAGTTTACAAATAAAAATAAACCGGCAACTAGTATTCCCTATTTAATAGAAAACAATAAAAAAATTGAAAATAATTATATCATAGCAAATAAATTTAAAACTCATTATTGTAATATTGGTAAAGATCTTGCCGACAAGATTGTGCCTGACTCTCAAATTGTAGAACCACCGGAGGTGGATCATAATTTTTTCTTATCTCCAACTGATGCCTGTGAAATAGAAAAATATATAAACGAATTAAAAATAAAAAAAGCTCCAGGTAAAGACAATATATCTAGTGAAATACTAAAAGAAATAAAGAATTATATATCCCCTGTGTTATCTTTTATTTTTAATAAAATTTTTGAATGTGGAATTTATCCAAAAGCTTTAAAAGAAGCAATTATTACACCTATTTTTAAAAAGGGTGATCTTAATAAAGTGGAAAACTATCGACCTATTTCTTTGTTATCAAGTATTGGAAAAATTCTAGAGAAAATAATAAAATTTAGTGTAGTAAAATACTTACATAAATATAACTTAATATCACAAAAACAATATGGTTTTCAAGAGGGTAAGTCTACAAGTGATGCAATAGCTGAACTTACTGCTCTAATGTATAATGCAGTAGATTCAAAAAAACCAGCTTTATGTGTGTTCCTCGATCTAGAGAAAGCATTTGACACAGTATGTCATAGGCAACTTTTGTCACAATTAGAGAGGATAGGTTTCAGAGGGATAACAGCCGACTTATTCAAAAGTTATCTGGAAAATAGAAAAGTGTATGTAAAAGTTAATAATACATTGAGTGAACCGAGAACAATGCAATATGGTGTACCACAAGGTACTGTACTTGGTCCGATATTTTTTATAATTTACATAAATAGTATACTTACCTCAAATTTTGAAGGGAAATTAACATCTTTTGCAGATGACAGCGCAATTTTTTATGAAAGTGATTCGTGGAATTCATTAAAAAATATAGTAGAGCAAGATATAAAAGAAATAAAAAATCATTTTGACAATAAGAAGCTAAGTATCAATTATAATAAAACGTTTTTCTTACCTCTGACATCTTATAAGAATAACCTACCTAATTACAAGTCTATCAAAATAATGAGTACTAATAATGAAGTTGAAATAAAATCCACTGGTGTGATAAAATATCTTGGCATTCACATAGACAGCCATATACGATGGGAGGAGCATATTCAGGCAACACATAAAAAACTAAGGGGATTAATATACAAGTTTATACAACTAAAAAATATTTTACGTGTCAGAGAATTAATACTTGTATATAAATCACTGGTTGAATCAATTTTGCGGATGGTATTATTGGTTGGGGGGGAGTAGCCAAAACAATATTAAATCCATTACAGAGAGTTCAAAATCGTGTCTTAAAAATAATATTAAACAAACCAGCTCGTTTTGCTACAGATGAATTGTATGACAACTGTTCCTTACTCGATATTAGACAACTGTATTCTAGTAGTGCCTTACTTTATATATATAAAAATAAAAGAGACCAACTTAATGTTTACTATTATGATACAAGAAGCAAACAGAAAGGGGATTTGAAAATACCAAAAACTACAAAAACTGTGGGTCAAAAATATTATGGTTATATTGCTAATAAACTTTATAATTTGTTGCCCACAACGATAAGAGAAAAGAAGCAGGTATCTTTTGAAAAACTGTCTATTGTCTGGATACAAGAAAATAGGCATAGAGTACACAACACATTCGATAAACTAAATAGTTAATAAGTAAAACTTTCTGGAATATATGATTAAAGGTTCAATATTATTCTGGTAACTTTATTATTATAATTATTACAATTCTTATTTTGGGTCATTTTGTATGTAAGTATATACGTGAGGATATTCCTTATTATTATTTTTGTTTTAGGGTATTATCAGAATATCAATTTAGTTTTATTCTGATCATTTAAAAATGTATATGTATATATTAATAATTAATATGTATTTTTACATTTATTTAATATGTCTATATGTATTTTCATAGTAAGATTTGTGTTTGTAAAAAGTAAAAGAATTTTGTTTTTTTTTATTGCCAGAATCATGTGCGCACTCAAACTCATAATAAGAGTTTAAGCGCACATTATTTTGCTGTAATACTTTCCTGTATTTTTGTATTATAAGTACTTGAATAAATATTATTATTATATTATTATTATTATTATAATTATAAATAAAACTGACAAATGTTAAATTAATCCATATATTAATTTTAAACAATTAAATGATAGATCAAGAAACATCTTACGGGTTTTGAGTGAAATAAAATGTGTCGTTTTTATTTAAACAAATATATAATCATAATTTCTGAATATTGTTGTCTATAGCATTAACTAAAAGTTACAAAAAAAAATAATTAAAAAATTTAACAATACATGCAAATGTCAATTTTCTTAACCAAAGTTACTGTTAAATAATTACAAAAAAATGGATCAAAGAAAGAAATCAACCGGACGAACTAAACTATATTACTTTAATTAAATTAAATGAACTATCGTTCACACAATAATGTTAACAAAAATTTATAAATTGGTCTGACTGACCAGGTAAAATTTACAGGAAATGATAATTCAATTTCCTACGGTTTTGGTAAAAATTTAACGGCACAAAAGCAACGTTAATTTTTATTTCTTGAAAGTTAATTCAGATTCGACGCACACACTTTAATTTTCTGTAGCACTAGGTAAACAGTGACCAGAAATGTATGCAGTGAATGATAAAAGCCATTGACAGGAAAGTTTTACAAGTACTTGCATTTCAGCATCCAGTTACACTAACACCACCTCTTAGGATTAATCACAGCAGGTGACCTTTTTTTTTTTACAGGTAGTTAAAAGCACGAAACTTGTGCAAAAATAACTCACTAAACACAAACTATGCACATTTTGCTGACTAACCAAATACTTTAGTGGACGTTCTCATTGTAATATTTTACTCATCTCCTTTTATCATCGTACTACCAAAATCAGCCACAATCTCTAGATCGGAAGGATGAAAGGTAGAAAGGCCGGCATAAGCCGCCCCCCCCCTGGGCTAACAGCCCTAGGAGTCAAATCGGAACTGTAACAGAAACTCGACTGGAACTGTACTGGAACTGTCATGGTTTTCTCGATATTGACTAAGTGGGGAGAGGCGCTTTGACATTACGTACTAATTGAATTTGGCCAATCGTTGGCCTAGATTCATATTATTGCCTTATATGGGAGTATGACTCGAGCCATTGCCAACGTTATTCTCCCAAGTGGTTAGATTTAAGATACCGAAGTTTGACCACAGGGCAAGCTTAACGGAAAATTGTAGAACAAGGTATCACGATTACTAAAATTATTAGCTACAAAATATAAATCAGTACAAACTCTCAATATTAAATTGTTTTTAAAGGGCTATTAAAAATGGGCCGTTACAAACTGTGGCCCGAGAGTTTCCACAATTTATTAATACATACACCGTATTGCTCTGCAATATTCCAAAGTAAACCAGTAAAGCAGCTTCTAAGTTTCTGTTGACTCTAAGATGTTTTAATGCATACGTTCTTCTTAATAGTTTACTGGATAATAAATCAGTATGTGGTTTCCAGTTAAAGTTATTATCTCATATGAGATCCTAGAATTTTACACGTGTATTGTTATCTGTTATTTTTTTATTGCAAGTACAAGTGAATTTGTTTTTTGTTGATTTAGACACAATCCATTTGAGTTGAACCAATCCGTTGACTGGGAAATATTTCCTAATGTTTCATTTACTAATATTGTGGAACCGTTTTCTAGGTGCATTGTAAGGTTAGTATCATCGGCAAAGAAGATAGTAAATATTTTCGTGCATTCTGGCAGATTATTAATATATATTAGGAACAGCAATGGTCTTAACATGCTATCTTGCAGAACCCCTAGTTCATAGTCATACAAGACAGACTGCGACCTGTTTGAAATGTAGGAAGACAATAAGTTTAGTGCTACGTGAGAAAATAGGACGTGATGGGCTTTCCCCCTATATTCACCAATTAATTTAACTGCTTCGGTCGTAATACAGTGATTTGTAACTTTAAATACGATCATTTTATTATGAAATGTTGGTTAAGTTAAAACAGTGCTAATTTTATAAAAGAATTATTGTACAATTTTATAATTTTCACAAATTTCAAAAATGTTGAACTCTACACTTGAATTTAACCAACAAAGTAGGCATTACGAATAATTAAGGGTGGGTGATGCTGAATTGATTGACCAAACGCACGTGAAGGTACAGTTCACTCTTTCTTGTTACTTACGATATAGTTCAGTAATATAACGATTTATATCGGACAAAATTCATAAAGTTTTGAAAATTGGTAGAAATGTGTGCTTCATCCCCTAGGACGTCGTTTCCACTTCCATTTTGAGGTTTTCTAGATTATCTTGGGAATGGTGCATTTTTTGATAAAAATACCTATATACAAAATTATTCTTTATAAAATTCTCTATCAAAAACGTCTCTACAATTTTTTTCATAAAATTAATAGTACCGTGGGAAATAAGACGCACAAAAAATTGTAATCTTTACTATAATCTGTTTTAAGGTTCAATGCTTAACGCAAAAGCAGTAGCTACTAAACTCCACTTAAAATTATAATAAGTGTAGCGCTTACACCCTCCCACCCCTAGAAAAATCGCAATTTTTAAAGAAGCGAGAATATTGCATATTGTACTTGTTGCCACGCCACCCCAGAGGTAAAGTATTTGCCCCCTTTTTACGTGGTGTCCCCTGTGTACCTAAGCCACTAATTATCAGAAGGTTACCTGCGTTAATTAATCTTCGTCGTCTTCCATAGATTCGACATTCGTGCATGCTTGTCCGTGGCAATGGTAACATTGGTTCTTTTGTTGTCATAATTGGGGTTAATATACCGCCGATTTTTTTCCATCCTCAATCAGTAGCTTCTGGCGTGACGTTTTTCCATGTTTGAATTTGGTAAAAAACACGATATGAGTGTTGCCGAGTAGCAGCAGAAGTTGGTGGTAGTTTTGATTACATTACAGTATTGTTCGCTTTACCAACAAGTTTGTTAAAAGTCATGAATCTGTATACATCTAGACTTTTTTCTGCGGAGGAAGAGTTGTATAAAGCTAGAACAAATCGCTCTCCTACGTCTACAATTTCTCCATGACTAGCTTTTTCATTATTAAAAGTTTGCTGTCTTGTAAGTCATCTCTTTTATTAAGCACCTTTCCTTTGGAAAAAAAACGCTGAGGTTGTGTCGCAACCGTTAATGGCGTGTGAAAATAATATTGTTTCTTTACAATTTTTTAAAAGAGTTGGGGATTGTAAATCTCGTGAACTGTAAATCCTATTGCTGATATTACCTTGATTTTCTTTTAAAAATTTAGTGTCTTTGTCGCAGGGAGAAAGAGCAATAATATCTTGCCCTACGGCAGCAGCATTTATAACACTTTTCGATAGCAGTTTGTATTATTAATAAATCGGCCTTATCCGCAGCAACAAACACCTCGATTCTTTAGTTCCTAAATTTTTTCACTAGTTCTGCAATCAAACGTTCTTTGTTAAACAAATTACTAAGGAACTTCTGCTCAGTTTCAGAAACAACAATGTTTTCATCAAATACAATTTCAGGACAGGTTCTTTGCAGTACCCGCCTTTGCGTTCTAGGCTCCTCATGCTGTTTGCATTATCTAAATAACCATTGAACATGACAGTTACTCTATTAAGCGTTGTAAACGTTATTAAATTCTCCTTTTTTTTTATCATATTACGCGGCGAAGCAAGTATCCTCCATCAATCACATACTCACCATTTTCGAAAATATGTTCTCGCTCTGGAACAGTATTAATAGTCTGGTATAAAGTTACCTTGTTAGTTTTCTCATTGGGCCTTTGTTATCGAAAAGGGAAAGAGGTATTGAAGCCAGTTGAAAAATAAAGCACGTTTTTAACTCCAGACTCGAATGAATTGTGCAAATAATTCTTTAAAAACTGCGATATTTTTTAGGGATGAAAGAGTGGTAGCGCTACATTTATTATAATTTTAAGTGGAGTTTAGTAGCTACTGCTTTTGTGTTAAGCAATGAATTTTAAAGTAGATTATAGCAAAGATTACAATTTATTGTGTTAACTGGAACCAACCCTTATGTGTGCGCCTTATTTCCCAAGGTATTATTAATTTTATGAAAAAAATTGTAGAGACGTTTTTAATAGAGAATTTTATAAAGAATAATTTTGTATATAGGTATTTCTCGAGATAATCTAGAAAATCTCAAAATGGGAGGTGACGTCCTAGGGTATGAAGCACATTATTTAGAGGTTTATTAATTCTTATGCTATCCTTAATATTTCTACCAATTTTCAAAACTTTATGAATTTTGTCCGATATATTACAATATTAAATGTTATATTACTGAACTAATAGAGCAAAATGCTGGCGAAATAATAATTTGCTCTCGGGAACAACTCAGTGCAACAAAGACAATTAGTTTAACTTTAGATTACTTACACTAATTGGTGTTCCACTCACAAAAAGAACATTAGAACCATTATTACTTTAAAATATTTTTCAGGTACACACTTAGAGAGAAATGCAATTAAGCAATTGTTCTCTTACAACAAGCTGAAACATTTTTGACATTAAAACGCAATTATTCTGGCGCTTAAAATGACTGGACAAATTCCATCCGGCCTTTACCTTTTTGTAAGTTAAAACATGTAATTTTGCAACGTGTAAAATTTAAAAAGTTTCAGCAAGATTCTTAATTATAATTTAATTCGTGTTATTAGCGGTGCAAGGGAAATGTCGCAGTAAATGTTTTTTGTTACATCAGTTTCCTTTACTAATGTAGGTTTTTCCTGAAAAACAATATCGCAGTGCCTGACACGAGAATGAATACTTAAATGTACTGTTTAAAGAAGTATGTATTTTTATTCAGTTAATCCAGCCAATGAACAAGTTAAAAACCACTGCCTAAGGAATCACTACTTCCACACCCAGATTTCCCATCGAAATCTCTTCTTATCCAAGTCCCCTAATGCCATTCCGACCCCATTATTAAAAAAATGTTGAGGCCTTTGGTTCTTCCATGTACACTAAATGATAATTTAATTTTTTATCTGTTTTAATAAGGGGGTGCGGGTGGTAATGGGGGTGAGAGTGAGGGTGGCTAATGAAAAAAAAAATTTTTAGACCTGACGTATATACACTAAATCCCAATTTTATGGACTCTTACTTGCTTGCTTTACATATTTACCACTGTTTACCCCCCTGAGTGTCAGCCTCCAACTGTCTAAAACTCCTCCTCCTAGGGCTCGTCTGTAAAGAATAATCCGAGGGCACTGCAGCCTCCGGAGCTTAGCGTGCTATCCCCGTTTTGGTTTACACTGTTCATTTTAATATTCCTGTATCACTGACCAGGTGATTCAGGTCTGAAAAAGGGCAAGTTATGATGGTCTCCGGGTCTGTTTGTGTTTGCCCGCAGATATTATAACTCACCTAGCCATTTTCCTGTGCCTTTGGCAGCAGGTCTGAGAAAATGGGCGGAGTGGTAGTTGCCAGGCACATTGTCTTTCCCCGTTGATATTATATCCTGCAGTCCAGACCTTGCAGTCGAATAATACGCTTTGTCAGCAACGGCTTCGCTACGCGGAGTTCCTCACTGGAAACCACCTATTTCCAAATTTAGTGAAATATGTAAATAAAAATGTAAATCGTGTTTGTACAAGGTGTAACAAAAATGGACTTAAACTTAATCCAGGAAAATTACAAGCACTTTGTATCGGAAATGAAAAGTTAATGTTTAATCTCCATCTAGATAATTTTGATACAGGGTGCCCCGTTATATTTTGACCCTTTTTAAACATATTTACCTTTTGAACTAGTTGATATAATGAAATGCTGTTTTCGCCAGTCTTCTTCTAATTTTGACAAGTTATTTCCTGACTATCCGTCTTTTTTTGTTCACTTCCGGTTTAACCGGATATGATAGGGCAACTTTTTTATTTCAAATGGAAAGCCCGTTGTTTCGCCTTTCCAAAAAGTCCGTATTTGTCATGGGAATTATACAGTGTGATGGGTTTATAAGCTTTTAAAGTGAATACTGCGTTTTTGTCGAAATGTTACGAAAAAAACAATGATTCATAAAGTATACTATGGAAATAAAAGACAACATCACTTTTAAACATCAAATTAGTTTATTTACAACTCGGGTACTTTAAGAAAAATGTTTACTTTAACTGAAAGAGCTAAGTGTATAATCTTCTTTGTGTTGTTATGTAAGATTTAGTTTTAGCAAAAAGATTACACGCTTAGCTTTTTCACTTAAAGTAAACATTTTTCTTAAAGTAACTCAAGCACCCGAGTTGTCAATAAACTAATTTGACGTTTACAAGTGATGTTGTCTCTTATTTCCATAGTCCATTTTATGAATCATTACACAGCCCCACAAAAAGAAAAATTTTTGGAACTGCTATCGAGACAAGTGTATCCCTATGTAATTTTCGATGCTGAATCCGAATTTGAGGTAAAAAAAAATCAACCCCTAGCGCTAAAAAACACTCCCTAAACATGGTAAAAATGACAACGCTCCGCGAATAAATCTCAATAAATCGAATTAAATATAAACATTCAAGTATATAACGCATAAACACTTTAACTTTCCATTGAAAATCACCCCCATAAGTGGGTGAGAACTACCCGTCATACAACAGGAAACTTAAAAAAATTGCAGTGATTGCAAAAAAGCTTACGATGCCCAGTTTTTTCTAGGAAAGAGTGAGTAACTGCATTAGTTCCGATGCAATACTCAAAATCTACCCCCCATAGAGTGAAATTTTAAGGAAAATCGAGGAAAAAATTTTGCCATCGTGATTTCTATTTTAATCGATGCTAAAATTGGCTAAAGATATGCAGCACTGCAGTTTGGAGGTGAATACTTGCATTGCACCAAAGTCATTCAGTGACATCCCCATGAGAGGGTGAAAATTACTCCTCACATAACAAGAAATTCAAAAAATAGTTGCAGTATGTTTTAGAAAAGCTCAAAACATATGCATTTTCTTATTTAAGAAGAATTTTTGACAACGTACTTGAAAAGTACCATATTATGAAGTAGCAAAAATTTACCAGTAGTCTTAATTCAATTAAATTTATTCTTTCTTTTTGTAATATCTTTTGGATTTGTTTTCGAATGACCTTCTGACCGACTGCCGTTTATGCTTTTCAGACGTCTCTCTTTTTAAGGACCAACTGTAATCTGCCATCATGTGTTCGTCTCATCTTCCTTGGTACCTTTTTTCCATTTCTGATATATCTTGGTGAAAGCGTTCACCCTGCTCTTCACTGTAGTCAATTTTCTGGGAAATAATCAAGATGGGAATCGAGAAAATGAAGTTTCAAGGTCATATTGCACCATAAAGATTGAAATTTTTAATAATTTCTGCAACAAATTAGGATTGGTTTTCGCCACTCCATGGGGGTAATTTTTGATCATCGCATCGAGACTAATGCAGTTACATACTGTTTCTAAAATAACTGGGCATCGTAAGCTTTCTTTGCAATCACTGCAGTTTTTTTAAATTCTCTATTGTGTGAGGGGTAGTTTCACCCACTCATGGGAGTGATTTTCAATGGAAAGTAGTGTTAACTCTGTATTTATGCATAAACACTTTAACTTTCCATTGAAAATCACCCCCATGAGTGGGTGAGAACTACCCCTCATACAACAGCAAACTCAAAAAAATGCAGTGATTGCAAAAAAGCTTACGATGCCCAGTTTTTTCTTGGAAAGAGTGAGTAACTGCATTAGTTCCGATGCAATACTCAAAATCTACCCCCATAGAGTGGCGGAAACCACCTCTAGATTAAAATTTTAAAGAAAATCGAAGAAAAAATTTTGTCATCGTGATTTCTATTTTAATCGATGCTAAAATTGGCTAAAGATATGCAGCACTGCAGTTTGGAGGTGAATACTTGCATTGCACCAAAGTCATTCAGTGACATCCCCATGAGAGGGTGAAAATTACTCCTCATATAACAAGAAAAGCTCAAAACATCTGCATTTTCTTATTTAAGAAGAATTTTTGACAACGTACTTGAAAAGTACCCATATTATGAAGTAGCAAAAATTTACCAGTAGTCTTAATTCAATTAAAATTCTTTCTTTTTGTAATATCTTTTGGATTTGTTTTCGAATGATCTTCTGACCGACTGCCGTTTATGCTTTTCAGACGTCTCTCTTTTTAAGGACCAACTGTAATCTGCCATCATGTGTTCGTCCCATCTTTCTTGGTACCTTTTTTCCATTTCTGATATATCTTGGTGAAAGCGTTCACCCTGCTCTTCACTGTCGTCGCCTAAATTTTCTGGGAAATAATCAAGATGGGAATCGAGAAAATGAAGTTTCAAGCTCATATTGCACCATAAAGATTGAAATTTTTAATAATTTCTGCAACGAATTAGGATTGGTTTTCGCCACTCCATGGGGGTAGTTTTTGAGCATCGTATCGAGACTAATGCAGTTACATACTGTTTCTAAAATAAGTGGGCATCGTAAGCTTTTTTTGCAATTACTGCAGATTTTTTAAATTTCCTATTGTGTGAGGGGTAGTTTCAGCCACTCATGGGGGTGATTTTCAATGGAAAGTAGTGTTAACTCTGTATTTAGGCATTATGTACTTGAATGTTTATATTTAATTCGATTTATTGAGATTCAAGAGTATTCGTGTAGCGTTAAGTAATTTTTACCCTATTTAGGGAGTGTTTTTTAGCGCTAGGGGTTGATTTTGGGGGTGTACGATTTTGACCTCGGATTCGGACTCAGCGTCGAAAATTACATGGGATACAGTTGTCTCGATAGCAGTTCCAAAAATTTTGTTTTTTTTTTGTGGGGCTGTGTTATTTTTTTCGTAGCATTTCGATAAAACGCAATATTCACTTTAAAAGCTTATAACACCATCACACTGTATAATTTCCATGAAAAATATGAACTTTTTGGAAAGGGGAAACAATGGGCTTTCCAATTGTGGAAAAATATATAGGATGTTCCATTTGAAATAACAAAGTTGACCTATCCCCGAAAATAAGCTGTCATTTCCGGTTAAACCGGAAGTAAGCAAAACAAAACGGATACTCAGGAAATAAATTCAAAATCAAATTAGAAGAAGACTGGCGAAAACCAAATTTCATTATCTCAACTAGTTCAAAAGTTATATAGATTTAAAAAGGGTCAAAATATAATGGGGCACCCAGTATCACAGCAAATAATACTAAAATACAGTGGGAAAATAAAGCTAAAGCTAAAAATTTAGGGGTAACAATAGACGACAGAGTAACAATAGACGAGAACCTTAGCTTTGATCACCACACTAGTAACATATTTAGAAGCTCAGGAGCTCATATGCTAAAAAAAAAACAAAACTAAAACTAGTAAGATCAACTATTTATTCAAGAATCGAATATTGCAGTTCAGTATATTATTTTCAGCTAACAGAGTACAATAAATATAAAATACGCTTGCTTAAGATTTGTCTGTAAAATACCACATGGTACGTATGTAACACCATACTTGAAAAATTTAGGTGAATTGAATATTAAGCAGCCTACTAATTACCTCTATAGTATATTTTTGTACAAACTTGTTAAAAATAACCAACCACAATACCTTTCAGATTCATTAATATTAAGATCAGATATACATAATGTGAATATTAGAGTAGATAGTTAAACCACACCTAGGCAAACAACTGCGTAATTTGAGGGAACCTTTGCATACATCTCGCCAATAAGATTGAATCATATGCTACAATTTTTAGATAAGTCGATAGGTACATTTAAGAAAGAGTCGAAACTGTTATTTTCAGAGAATGATTATAAGTGTATAAACTACATAAATGTAATATGTATTACATTTGGTGCACATTGATAAACTATTTGTTTTGTACAATTTAATACGTTTTTCTTTATGGGAGAAAATTCATAGTATAATATTATTGTATTTAGTGCAAGTTTACATCTAGTGTATATTTATATAAACTATTTAATATTTTGTATGTTTTAATATTAATCTTGTGCATTCTATAGATGCTTCCGTGGCCTCCGACATGACACGGTAGCCGCGCCGACTAATTATTCATCACAGCCACTCTCCATAACTTGTGGAGTTAGTTACTATAAACACCTGAATCATGTGCCCTAAGTAGATGAAGGGACCCCAAGACAACCGCCTTCTGCATCGGCCGAATTCTGAACAGGCCGGTATGGTCTCCAGTTCTGAGAGCAGCGAAGGCTCCATCCCTCCGAGTACACCAATTGAAGAGCTAAGTGGATAAAGGTGTTATGTGACATTTTTGAAAATTTTGAGATTTCTACACAGACAACTATTTTAACTTATAATCTATCATTTCAATAAGTTTTTGGGATAATAAACCTTTCCTAAATGCGTTTTAATGTTTGATAAAGGTGTTATGTACATATGGTTTTTATATAATTTAATGGATAAAGTGTCATGATCACATACCACCTTTATCCATTACTGTGCGATATTAAATTGTTTTAATCCAAAACACTTTGCTTTTAAAGTTATGTTATATTGACATTAATGTGACAAGTTGTGTTAAGTGTTTCTTACTATTATAGTGAAAATGGCCAGTCGTAGTAAACTGATATTACAAATGGCAATGAATAAACGATTTCATGAATCATGTAAGATGTTTATAAATTGGCTGATATTTGGAAATAGTGCTTATAGTGTTTTAATCCATATATTCATTTCGTTCAATTTCGAAATAGTATGAGATGGTACAAGAGTCGAGATGGTACTTGAGTATCTAATTGCTGTAAACACATTTATACCTTTTGGCAATTCAGCAGAAATCAGTCACAGTGGCAATTTCTTCCCAGGCAAGTTTTGATAATGTTTTAAAAACAAAACATTATCAATATAAAATGCAATAATAATAATACCAAAGTATTCTAGCAAATTAGTCTGTAAATCAGAAATACTGGAAAGTGACGCTTTGCGGTGTTGATTTTTGTACAAACATTTTTATGCTGACAAGTAGAAGAGGGCTGGACCATAGAAATTTTTATGACAAGAGCAAAACTGATATCTGGTATGGCTTCTGCCCACCCAATATTTTGAAAGAGCATTAAATTGTTTAAGGCAAATCTGGCGACTTCCGAAATTTTTGCGGAAAAAATAATAAGTATGATTATTACGCCAATCAAGTCAAAGGTCATTTGGGTTTGTAAAGTTATCGTTTAAGAATTACAGGGTTCGCTATGCTTACATCTATTGGGTTAAAAAAAAAAATAAAAAAATAATATAAATAATACTAAAGAATACGGAAAAAATTACAAACTAGCTTTCGAACAACAAAAGCGTGACGGAGCAAAAGTTACAGTAGATAGAACGATTTGCTTTCTTACTTTAGATCTTCAGCAAACCATGCCGCTGCCAAAATGAAGTACATCGAAAGCATTTTACCTTCGTCAAATGTGGTTTTACAACCTTGGCATACATACATTGAGGAATAGTGAAAAAAAAACCGTTCTTTTTCACATGGACTGAAGATATGGCCAGCCGTGAAAGCCTAGAAATTGCTAGTTGCTTACATACCTTTTCACAAATTTACAATGAATATTTCCAAGATCGATCACATTATAATATGGCCCGACTTCTGTGGTGGACAAAATAAAAATTCAATATCATTACACTTTACCAGTTTTTGATTTTAAAGAGAGAATTTAAAGTTATCGACCATAAGTTTTCGGAGGTGGGACATTCATATTTAGATTCAGACAGAGACTTTGGCAGAGTCGAGAAAATTTTAAGGAAACATCAAAACATCTACGTTCCGGACCAGTATCGAGAAATTTTAAGAACTCCCAAAGACGCCGTTGTCATAGATATAAAGAATCATTTCAAGGATATTGATGGAATTGCCTCAAAACTCAATTTGTACAACAGGAAGAAAAACTTGAACAATGAAAAGGTTTATTTTCACGACGGTATAAAATGGCACCTAGGGGTGCTACTATTACATAACTAGATGAAATGACTCCGTTTTACAAAGTCGATATTTTAAAGAAAAGGAATATGCATAAGATAAATTCCGACTGTATTGCTCTAACGGTGCTTAATGAAAACAAAGGCAGCCTAAGTGTAGGAAAACTGGCCAATCTTAAAGAACAATTACCATTCATAAATGAATGGTAAGGCCGTATTATCACAACATACTTGGAAATGACCAAACTGTGGCTCAAAACCGTAGAACTGTCCGACTACCTAAAAATTGTACAATGTTTTAATAATAATAAAATATGTTTAATTTCTTAACACTTTTATTCACTAATTCCTTATTCATTTCAGAGAAACTTATGAACGGATAAAGGTGTTATGTACATTAATTTTTAAAAATTTTTGAAAATAATGACAACTGATGACTTTAGTTATTTGTCTCTGAAAAGTACATCAAATGTCAATATCATCGCAAAATGCAAGCTATATAGTCGTTATAACAAAAAAGTTCTCGCCTAAAAACTTTCGAGTTAAATTACTCAATAACGTGTTTTTGTGACATAACACCTTTATCCACTTAGCTCTTCAATTATTAGGACGACTATCTTGACCGAGTAGTCTGGGTACAGCACTTGGAGCTCGTACCGGAGATCACGATATTTGGTCTGTTTTTCCCCCTCCTTCAAAGCGATGTTTATTATTAATGTTATTATTATTATTTTATCAGTTCTCAGCAAAATGCTGGCATTATTCACTTATCCGGGTAATTGCTTACCAAGGGATTAAGTTCCTTTAGGACCCTTCTCAATTTCTTGAGTCTACTCAATGCTGATATTGCATCAATCTCCCAATACCCTTCTGACAATGCTACAGGTGTCCAGTAGGACAGATTTTTGCATAGGTAAATACAATTCCCTTTCTAGTCCCAGTGTGCTAATGCTAGTGTGTGGCTTCTTCGGTATCTCCCCAGTGGCACCTATTAAAATTGGAACTATTGTGACATTTTCCATTTTCCACATTTTCTTAACTTCATCGGCTAACGGCAAGTACTTATTTATTTTTTCCGTATTTTTTCCGCTTTTTATAGTAAGTACTATGTCCGGTATATTGTTAGGGATGGTGCGGTCCGTTATTATTTTTCTATCCCAGTAGAGGCGGATACGCTCATCTTCACATATTGTCGGTGGTTCGTATAGGTAGTACGGGACTGTTTCCTCTAAGCCCATATATTTGACCCTTAATGCCTGGTGGATAATATTTGCAACTCTGTTGTGGCGATCTAGGTAAGCTTTAGGAGCCATTACCGAGCAACCGGAGACTATGTGATCGAGGTATTCATCTGTTGTTCCACAGATACGGCATTTGTTGTCCTTATTATTATTATTATTATTATTATTATTATTATTGTTTTCAAGAGTAACTCTCGTATATCACAATACTCTATAGTCCAGGGAAATTAGCATTTGACTTGGACAAAATGAGTAAAAATCTGAATTTTCGCACAGACGTTCTTTGAGGTGTCCCAAACCCAACTCCACAAAAATCAAAAAAATTCCAACATGTCTACCAAGTATTGAAGCAAAATTTTTTGCAAATATCTCCCGTCGTATGCATCGGATGCCCATGAGGTCAATGTGAATGTTGTAGAGAATTCAATTATCTACAAGATTGATATTTTGCATTTTTTCCCAAAACCTCGCCCTTTTCGAGATATTCAAGATCGAAATTTTAAAAAACGGTTTTCCGCGAGTATATCGCTCCCTCTGCATTGGACTACGACTAAGTCTACATACAAACAGTAGAGAACTTAAATACATGCAAGATTGATAAATATACAGTTCCTAAAAAATATTTTTTAAATTGCATTCGCGTCCACACCATATATATACTGATATTATTTGATATTATTTTTCTGCGAAAAGTAATAAAAATGGTACATTAAAAAAAAACAATTTTTGCCCTCAGTTTGGCGCCCCGTATAGTCGCCCGGCCCTTAAGCCGCCCCTGATTATCTGTTGTTCCTTTCACCGCCACCGCCATATTGTCGATAATAATAATGCCTTCATGTACGTCCGACGCATAGGAAGCGAGGTATTTGCAAAAAACTGTTTTGAAACTTGAATATCTCGCAAAGGGCGAGGTTTTGGGAAGAAATGCAAAATACCAATCTTGCAGATAATTGAATTCTCTACAACTTTCATGTTAAATTTATTGCTGTCCGATTTTTTTGGCGCGAGATATTCGCGAAAAATGTTTTTCATACTTTGACTTTGAATATCTCGAAAAAGGGGGGGGGGGGGGGGGGGGTCGGCAAAAATAAAAAACAACTTGTAGATAATTTAATTTTCTACAACTTTCACAAAGGTCGCATGGGCATCCGATGCATAGAACGCGAGATATTTGCAAAAAACTTTGACTTTCAATATCTTTGGTGGCCATGTTGAGATTTTTGTAATTATTGTGGATTTGGATTTGAACGTGAGTGCAAAAATTCAGATTATTAATAATATTGTCCAGGTTTCCTCCTTTCGCTGCATTATTTAGTGTCACGGTTATATGGATTAAATCACGTGTTCAGGAAAATTGAATTTTATTTTTACTTTTGAAATGGTATAAGATACGACTTACTACGCATGGCAAATAAACATTAATCGACAAAAATGGGTATTATGTGTATCGCTAATGACAAACCTAATATGTTTTAGTGCAGTTAGGTCTACATAAAAATAGTAGAGTTTTTTGTACATTATATATTTAAGTGCAATGGTTTAAATTCAATAATTACTTTAGGAATTTACAAATTTAAATTACGACTCGAAGAATTTAACTTCAATTATAACGATTCTCTGGGTTCATTGAATCAGCTAATAACCCCCTTTTATTAATCGCACTGAAAAAGTAATTGGTTTTGGTCGTATTTTGTAACGTCTCTAGAACTAAAGCATATTTTATAGAGACACTTGAAACTAAAATAAACTTAATAATACTTATTGTGGTAAACGGAATGTGAAATAGAAGCATTGAAAACATTTTAAATGAATTTTCCGATACTTGGGAAAGTTTTGACAAACAGATTCATTAACGTTAGGCAGGCAACAGCTTTCTGACACAGGTTAAAAACTCCATTTCGAACTCTCTTCTAACTTTTAACGTTAACACAATTAAAAACTTTCCATTATTTTAATCAAACTCTAATGAATATTTTCCTGTACCCTTGTTCAATGCAACTTATTGAAATTAGTTTCGTTACGTCAACAACAAAATATTTCCACGAATAATTTAAAGCATACCTTCTTCAGTAGGGTGAACTTTATTTTCGACTTCCATTTTTGACACTTCTTAAATATGTGCTGATAGTTGGACAAATAATTCGTGTAAAATTTTGATTAAATTGAATAACTAGAACACGTACTGCATTCACAACAGAAAAAACTATAAAATCGTAAGTTTAGGCCATAAGTTTAACTGTCATGAAATAAATGCTTTTAAAAAATGTATTACAAATTGTAACTAAAACTCAGACAATTTCTTGTCTGGTGTCTTAAACAGGGAGAAACAGAAAAGACCATTAATAGTGAAGTCAAAATAAATGAATGGAATTGTTCGGTTGGTATTTTATAGCATATTATACTTTGCAGAAGTACTATGACGATATATTTGTGTTTAGATTAGTATCATATAGTTTCTAAAATACACGACTTTTGTCGTATGTTTGGCATTTTTTTGGATTTTCTGTATTGCTTGTAAAACTGACTAAACAAATATTGTTTTGTATTGTATTTAAAGTCAACGAGAATATATTTCTTTGGACAATAATAAGTATACTTCTGTACCTCTCTCTCTCTCTCTCTTTCAATGAAAGCGTCCATTTCATAAGGTACTATTGTTGGAAAAGGACAGTGAAGTTCCAGTGCCAGTCCACAACTTTTGGCCGCTATAGGACCCATCATGGACCTAGTTTTTCAGAAATCAGCTCCATAAGAAACGTATGAATTATGAATACTGGACTTGCTAAATGAAAACGAAATTCTGAAGCTTCTACATTTTACTCTAAACAGCTATTTATACCAAAATATACCGATCCAGCATGATTATATAGCATATAACTGAAAAAAAAACAAATATCTCTTGGCTGAATAAGAAAGAACGGCTGGAACACATTCGAAAATATCGGGATGATATTTTACAGAGTGATTTACTGGTGGGTTGCCTAGCATGCAAGTGCGAAGACATGATCAATTTATTCAGCACTTAATTGCTTATTGCCTCTTTCAGCTTTTTCTCAACGTTGCATCATGTTTTGAACATTGTGGGATCAATAACTAATTATCACAATCCTGCTGAAGTACCAATTATGTGGAACCAATCTATAAGCTGCCACAATGAAATCTTCCATAATGTTATGAAGAGAAGATATACGTAATATTTGCTCTTTTTCATACTGAGCAAGTATTTTTAAGATCAATTTGGAAGGTTATAGAAGGCTCTGGCGGGATAGGAGTAGTAGATAACTCAAGTAAGTTTAGGTTTCACAAGATGATAAAAATCATCTGGTTTTATTTCCATTTCACTTTTATTTCCGTACTTCGACTATTAATATTAGATGTACAAATAGTGTATACATAGAACAACCTCATTAACTTGATGTAAGAGACAGTAACGGTTCTAAATCAGTGATCAGGAAGCAACAAACAGTCTGAAACCACACCCAACATGTTCATGAGCGAAATATTAGATTTATTTTATATTGTCAGCATCTTAATATAAAATATGGCGGACACAAAAAATCATTTTCGTATTCAGGAGGTCAAAATTACCTACAAGTTAAACCCTACATAAAAAATTCAGACGGGGTAATTTTTTTCAAAAAATGGCCGCCATCTTGGTTCCTAGGGAAAACGCTGACTGGTCCTAATCGAAAATGAATCTCCTTGGAGTAAGTAATAATCATGCCAAATGGCATCTCGTGGACTTGAGATGCCGCAAAAAACTCTTAAGTATTGATGTATTTTTCTCAGATTTTCAAAAATTCTTTTTAGAAACTTTTAACAGATTAACGGAGATCAATAACAACGTACCTTAACAGATATTGTGTGTATTGCTGTGTCTTACTTTTGTTTTCCTTTTTTGGATTTTTACTTTTTTTCCATTGCTGTAAATGAGGACTTATAATTATATTACATACAATATACCGCTTATTGATAAATTATAAGTAAATATAAAATCCAACCCACGCTCAGGGTTTCCTGTGTGGGTCTACTTCTCTGTTTATTTGTCGTTTTCTAATAATTCTTTTATTGTACTTTTTACTGTAATTTTAAGCTTATATCAACTTTTAATGTTATCTATTTGTAACTATTTTATAAATAAACATTATTATTATTACATGTTTATGCTTGAGATCGCTTTCTACCACCATAAACAAGTATCATTAACATTTTAACATGGTGCTTCTCATCATTAAACTAAAAGCTAACAGCATTTAGGTTGTAATCAAATTTTGAAATAAAGGAATATAATGTATTGTGACGTGTTTCCACCCTTAGGAAACTACCCCTTGCAAAATCCGTGGGTTCCAAAAATTATAACAAGAGATTGTCCACTAACACACTTTATTAAATATTTACTGGATACTTCACAATACTATTATTAATTTAAATACACTTTACTGACTAAAATCACAATGTTTATCACTTTGTTTATCCTTGAAGTCTTAACCTCACTTTCTATACTTTTTGAACTTTCTGAACTTTCTGAACTACTTGCTGAGAATGCGGTCGGTCTTTTATACCTAAAAATGACAGATCTCGATTTTTCTGTGATGACGCCACCATTCTCTAGATAATTCCAGATGTCACCAGAACTAACTTCTGGTAGGTTTCTCGAGTAGGTGCAAATACACTACATGCATTCAGACATTTGATCTGTTGAAGTCTGCCTACTTTTTAGTAACATAACCTTAAATTTTAAGGGGTGCAACATATTACACTGCCCCCTCCTTAAGCCTGAACGTCCCGGTCAGGCAATTCAGCCTCTTTCACATACTTCGCCAGTCTATCCAAGTGTACGATCTTCATCTTGGACTTTTTGTTTCGTTGAATACGATAGACAACATCATTAATTCGGGTAATAACAGTATACGGTCCATCCCAAGGAGGTTGAAGTTTCGGGGATCTCCATTCCTTCCGCTGTGGGTTGTACAGCCAAACCAGATCCCCCACCTTGAATCCCCCTGTACTGGCATTCTGATCATAACGAGCCTTCAAGCGGTTACTAGTTCTGTTCATCTGCTCTTGATCATTCTTCGGCTGTTCTCGGCTTCCATTTCTGTAGTTGCTCATCGAAAATGGTTCTCCACGGGCAGCACAATTTTTACACTTGCGACACCAGGCGTCCACATCCTGGCGACTATTGATGACGTAGTACCTGTGTCGATGGTAAACAAACATTTTCTTCCGTTCACATATCCATGCAACAACAGACTGCTTGCGATTCTTCGAAGCTGGGAAATCTTTATTGCTCTGGGGTCACTGCATTCCCTAGCCAGAACAACCCCCTTGGTACTGTTTTCCTGCTTCTCTTCAAGATTCACAGCATTTACTCGACTCTCCGAATCCTGCTGTCGACAGTCTCGCTTCATGTGTCCTACCTTGCCGCAGTTGTAACATTTAATACCTCCGCTCGGCTTTCCTTTATTTTGTTGTTTTTCCTGCTTTCGGAGGCCATCCAATTTATCGCATAATTTGGTGAATATTTTCTGCATCTCAGTCAGCAAGGGGTTCTGGTTCATTTCTGGTTGCGATTCTTCGAGAGTCACAGCTCGCACTCTTGACCTTGGAGTATCTCTGTAGGCGGCTTCTACTTCGAGTGCACGCACCAAAGCTTCGCTACTACTTTGGTGTCTCGTCAGCCTCAGGACTCGCCTGACCTCTTCGTCCCTTATACCATCTAAAAAGGCCCCCACGGCTAATTGTTCCTGGAATTCTTTAGGTGCACTCGGATACGCCAGGTGTGCCAGTCTCTCTATCGCAGCTTCAAATTCTTGTAAACTTTGCCCAGCTTTTTGCATCCGGGATTTCAGCTGAGCCTGGTATAATTGGACAAGGTGTTGATCGCCATACCTCAAGTCTAATGCAGCTTCCAAGACTTTAAAGTCCTTTTGTTTCTCAACTGGGATGGTTTGGAGTAACTCTGAAGCTTGGCCCCTTGGTGCTAGAACTAATGCCATGGCCTTTTCCTCATTATCCCAATTGTTAGCACACGCTGCTGCCTCAAACTGCCTCTTGTACGTCGTCCAGGAACTTTGGCCATCAAAAGAAGGAGGTTTTAGTCGCTGTCCTGATGATACCACCTGCTGGCTTCCTCTATCTCTCAACTGTCGTTTAAGCCGGTCTATTTCTCCTTTGACTTCTTCTTCGAACTTGTTTACTTTTTCTTTAACTTCATTTATCTCCCCTTTGACTTCACTTACTTCCTCCTTGATTTCACTCTTTAGTTCTTCATTGGCAGAAATGATTGCGTCCTGTTGTGTTTTTATTTGATCGCTCAGAATTTTCCTTAATTCTTCCTGGCGTTTTTCTTGTTCTTCTTTTTCTTCTTGGCGTCTTGTTTCCAGATTTTCCATCATTTTCTTTAATTCGTCTCTCTCTTCTTGATGTCTTCTTTCTTGCTCTTCTTTTTCTTCTCGACGTCGCTTTTCTTGTTCTTCCTTCTCCTCTTGACGTCGTCTTTCTTCCTCTTGACGTCTTTTCTCCTGTTCCTCTTTGTCTTCCCGACGTCTTCTTTCTTCATCCTCTTTTTCTTTCTGACGTCTTGTTTCTTCATCCTCTTTTTCTTTCTGACGTCTTATTTCCTGATCTTCCATAATTTTCTTTAATTCGTCCCTTTCTTCTTGACGCCGTTTTTCTTCCTCCTGGCGTTTTCTTTCTTGCTCTTCTTTATCTTCCTGTAGTTGCTGCGCCATCATTTTTTGGAATTGTTCGAATAAGTCCTGTATTTGTTTATCGGATGCCATACTTCTTGTTGTTACGGGCATACGATGAAATTAAAATAAAATAAATTTAACTGTCACGTCAATATCGGTAATGGACCTTTCCAGACAAATCTCGAAATAGCACGAAAAAGTCTTATCCAGAGTCTTTTGTCACTATCCAGTTCAGAGAATTTAATAATCTCCACTAATGTCCAAATAGAAAAGTTCTAGAAATTTTCACTCACTAAATGAGTCTTTTTCAGTGTCTCTATCACTTCTCAGTTCAAAGGATTTAATTATCACACTAATGTCCTAATAAAATGTTCTACAATGTCTCAAAAATGCACTTAACACTATTTTCCTGTTCGAAAATAACCCTCAAACAATGTCCAGTAAATTAGTCCTCCGTGCTAGCTCGAACACTCCAGCACAACTTCAGAGCTCCTCTTGTCATAAAATCCCACTTCTGACACCAATTTGTGACGTGTTTCCACCCTTAGGAAACTACCCCTTGCAAAATCCGTGGGTTCCAAAAATTATAACAAGAGATTGTCCACTAACACACTTTATTAAATATTTACTGGATACTTCACAATACTATTATTAATTTAAATACACTTTACTGACTAAAATCACAATGTTTATCACTTTGTTTATCCTTGAAGTCTTAACCTCACTTTCTATACTTTTTGAACTTTCTGAACTTTCTGAACTACTTGCTGAGAATGCGGTCGGTCTTTTATACCTAAAAATGACAGATCTCGATTTTTCTGTGATGACGCCACCATTCTCTAGATAATTCCAGATGTCACCAGAACTAACTTCTGGTAGGTTTCTCGAGTAGGTGCAAATACACTACATTCATTCAGACATTCGATCTGTTGAAGTCTGCCTACTTTTTAGTAACATAACCTTAAATTTTAAGGGGTGCAACATATTACAGTATTTTTGGGAAAAATTGTAACAGGTTGCCATTGTCAATTTATTTTTTATATACATTTTATCGACTATTTGATAACAGTTTTACGAATCAATTGAGAGTAATGCCAGAAACCAAAAATTAATACATTATTTCATATGTTTAGGATCCACAGAAATGAATAATATATTTTATATAGGTTAGTTCGGTGATATATCGACAAAAATGGAAAAGTCAAGTAGAAGGAGCTAACTCGAAGCTATACAAATTTAGTGTAACAAAAAAGGAGACAGCTGGTGATGGATGAATCCCCAGTTTGATCGTTTCTGAGTTGGATGACGTTATTTACGCGACAAATATTCCCTTTTTACTTTTTTTTATGTACAAGTAAACTTCCCCGGAAATGTCACAAGTTTCTTATTCTTGCTGATATACTTCATAAATCATTCCTTTAACAATAATTGCTAATATTATGAATAGTTTTTAATCTATGTTTTATAGGAAAGACACTATTGTTTGTAATGAGTGCTAATTTTATCTAGGAAATAAGCAAAATACTTTATTATACTCTTCGCAAAAACGAAGAGTATATTGTATTTGATCGGCACATTTCTAAATCGGTAAATATCGCTCGCAAAGAAAAAAATGTCGTTCCATTATGTTAGTGGACGAATTCTGAACAACTTTCAAAATGTCCGTCTGTCCGTCCGTCCGTCACGTTTCTTGTAAGCACGATAATTTAAGAAAGAAAAGTCCGATTGTATTGAAATTTGGAAAGTAAGTTAACGTTAGCTAGAGAACGAACCCTATTGTTTTTGAAAAAAATCAATGAGTAAATAAAAAAGTTATTAATCATTTAAATTTAAAAAAATATATTTTCTCAATTTTTATCATTTGTACTTAAATAGAAATCTTGCGAAATTTTATTCTCTATATATTTTTCTGTTTATACATTTTACTAATGTATATATTTCATAATAATATATCTAATTAGTTGAAATATGATACTCGAATGATACACTACAGACATTCAATTTTCGTAGTGATGTCTGATGGTGCAATGGCTTAAGCTTTGTCTGGCAATCCAAAAAACCGGCCCCTTCCCGCCCAGCCTCACACCCACCTCGGCGATGTTCGCCGTGGTTGTCTGGCTGGCTCCGGGCCGAACTCCGGTATGGCGCAATATTATATCTTGTAAAACATTAATAAATGCTTGTTGTTGTTGCTGTTGCTGTTGCTGTTGCTGTTGCTGTTGTTGTTTCTCTTGCTGCTGCTGTTGTTGTTGTTGTTGTTGTTGTTGATCAGCAAATTTTTAAAAATCACCTGCTCTTTTACTCAACCCAAAGAGACAAATAATATAGAAGATATACATAAATTATTATTATTTTTTTAGACGTCAAATCATTTTAAATAAAAAATAAACAGGTCTAATGTAATATGATTTGAAAGGATTTTTTTCTATATTTATTTAACGTCGGCCTATTTCCGATACGATATTTCCAAGGCCTACCACCGACGCACAGTGGGAAAAATGTGCCATTTTTTGGACAAAAATCTGCCGACAGTAGAGATTTCAATCAAATTAAATAAAAAAAAAAAATGGAAAATATCCTTAAGACATTGTACTTTAGAGTAGTTCTGCGACAAAGTGGCTTTGGGTTAACCTAAGGTAAAAAAATTAGATATTACTTCCACATCCAGTGGAAGAATAGAAGCGACAAAAATTTTTCAAAAATCTTTATTGTTCAAATATACTTAGAATGTCATGAAACGTCGAGATTTTAAGTTTAAGCAAAAAAAATGTTCTGCCTGTCTGTCGGTCTGTCTGTAACTTTTTTGTGCGCACGATTACTCTGGAACCGTTTAAGGTATTGACTTGTATGTAGTTTAATGAGATCTGGAACTAGATTATATTCTCATCTTATTCCGTTGAAGGGTTGGTGAGTAAATTGGGGTAAATGGAGGTAAATAGGTAAATCAATCAGGTAAGAGTCCATAAAATTTGTATTTAGTATAATATACAAGAAAAGCTAATGTCTCAAAAAAAAATTTGGCATTAGCCACTCCCATTACTACCCCCACCCCTTTATAAAAGGGGGTGAAGAAAAATTGTGATTTAGTATGTGTACAAGAACCAAAGGCCTCAATTTTTTTTTACTACATCAAAAAAAAATGAAATAAAGAACATATTAGGGACTTTAAACTTGGCCTTTATCTAAACTTTTTACAAATAATTTGCTATCGTAATTTATTGTACTAAAAGCAACTTTTAATAAAGAACCTACTTTATCAGTACAAGATACTAATTCAGATTCAATGTAATTATTATTTTCCATTTTTTATGCAGTGTAAGTACATATATTATATTTAATTAATTTATAATACGTAGCTATTTCTAACACATAACACCTGTCGCCTGTTGTCCTTGTTTTGACAACCTGTCTGCAATGATAAAAGAGTGATGTTACGTCGCGAATGCAACTTCTATAACTGAGGGTGCGCTTGCGGAGAATGAATTCAGAATATCATTGATCAATCAGCCGACGGTGAAGCTGGACTCCGTCACGTGATATATTTGCTAATTAGTGACTAGGTACAGACCAAGTCAAAGGTATTTGAGATTTCTATTCTCTTTCTACTATAACAAAATTGCAGTGCTGACTGCGGACGCTTGAGGCAAATAAGAATTAGCCTCATGCCTTTCTTGTTGAGTTTCTTGTCTGAATAAGTTATTTTGAGGAGGCTCACCTCCGTTACCTCCATTGAGAAACAACCACTGCAAATTATGTAATCGAGTAAAGTAGGACCGGTGTCAGAAAATCATGCTGATTGATCAATAATTTGAATTAACTCACAGCTATCCTACAATATTAGACAAAAGTTTATTTATCTTGCTCTCAATATGAAAATTATCTATAATAAAATGGTGATATCTAGTTATCAATAAATGTAATGTATCCTCAAATTCAGAAAAAACTGGCTAGCCAGAAAATTTACTAACCTATGAATCACACTAACCGCAAACTATTTATTTTTATCATGTCAAGTTTCTACTCATAAACGCTCTGTTTCCCAATAACAATTTTACAGTTTAGTTTATAATTTTTTAAGAGAATACCATATTGATTAAAACTATATCCAAGCATTTTTTATATAAAGAACCTTAATTTACCATCCTTAGATCACCTTTCTGTAACATATAAAGCCACACCACAATTAAATTCATAGCCAGGTTTGTTTGAAAGTGGGTTAAATTTTGGAAAAAAATGGGGACACCATTCATTACTCACCGGCATTGCCAGTTTCGAATCTAGGGATCGAATTCAGTAGACTACAATATGATCAAAAATGCTCTCCACGCAATACTGCGTTACCGTGCAGTTTTCCCTTATATCTTTACCACCAAAATTTGAAATCCTAAAAATATTCTACAAACTATTTATTGAAGAAGATAAGAATTTTTCACATGCTCCTCTCTCTGATGAGTTAAACCCATATTTATAAGAACATCTTCAAATTTTTGCCTCTAAAGTAGCCCGCGAGATATTTCAAAAACCTTGTACAAATGTCATTTAAACTAGGAAGGGTTGATGTTATGTATAATAAAAATTTATTACTTTTTAAAAATACTAATACACAGGATTAATTATAAAAAATGAACATATGCCATCTCGACAATGACACATAGCAAGCGCTAATGACCTATTTGCAGTACATGTTTTTAGCTACGGAATAATAATTAACTGTCTCTTTTAATGTGTTCTCTATGTTTTGCAAGTTCTGTTCTGAACAGTTAAAAATGATTATATTTATTTATCAAGAACAGAACGGCCATTTCGTATAATTCATTTATTTTACTTTCATTAGATTACACAAATTAGCAAATAACATTTTCAGTATTAAAGGACCCCGCACATTTCTTGAGGAAAATGGCTTACTGTCAAATTGTCTCAAACTTTGCAGTATGCTACCTCATATCATGCTGGTCAAAAATTATTATGGATACAACTTGATTTTATGTGCCGCTTTTACTGTAGAATATCATATACATACATATACATATTTAATAATATATACCTATATTGTATATAGCGTTTAGAGTGTAAGATATAAACAAACAATAGTAAGATAGAAACAATATAATAATAGTAATGATAAAGACAGTTAGAAATACATAAAATAATATAATAAGAAAATGGTTTTAATATTTTTTTCATGTTTATTTCAGTTGATGAAAAGAATATAGTCCAGTCAATGAATGGTTTCTAGAGAGAAATGCCGAGATCACAATTTTTGACTTGAGGGCTCTGTTTGGACTATTTAGGAGGTAAACATACCAAAAGTCCTCGAACGTAGGAGGTGGGGTATGCAGGGGGGCACGAAGAAGGTCCCGGTTTTTGGTTTTTCGCTCATATCTCGAAAACTTAAATTCAATTTATAATAAATTTATAATAAAGTCAGAATACAGTCAAAAAATTTACAATTCATTACTGAACCATAACAGATACGAAAAAAATTAATAGAAACATTATTGTAGAAAATTTAGTCAGCTTTAATTTTGCATATAGCCACTTTTTGATTAGGGCTAAGCGTTTTCGAGATATGAGCGAAAAACCACCCAAACAGCACGTCCAATTTTAATTACGTCTCTACAAGATATACACATGAGAAAGAAAATATGTTAAGGTGGATCTAATTGTTAAACTAGTACTGGCGTACACATAAGAGATACACTTATGTTTATATTGACAGAATTATGTGATACAATGTTTAATAATTGTATACCGTATGCTCTCAATTTCTAAACATTTTTATATAACGTAAAGAAGGATCAGTAGAATGTTGAAATTTGACGTCCGTACAAGATGCCTACAAGGTTTAATGCTTTATATAATACTTGTGCCTACTGCATACACCACGTAAAAGTGCGATATATACACGCCAATATTCTTGGCTAAAGATGTCGGTCTCGGATGACTGCAGGACTATTGCCCTTTACCCCAATACATCGCTGTAGACCGGGGACCAGCCTCGTGCAGGGCTGGCGAACTTACTTTACGTCGGCCCCACTCACAAATGTGAGCGGTGCAGACGATTTCGGCCCACCTCCCTGGGTCCTGGCTCGTTGGACCTTGCTGGCTAAGGCCTCTTCTGGCGCTCTTCTGTCTTGATCTTCTTTCTTTGCCAGCTTGTCCCCCCCCCGGGGGGTGTCATCAGTCAGTCGGGTGTTTCGGGTTTTGGCGGGAGTGACTGCCGGTACACAGAATGTCAGGTGACATCCTGTCATCCGGATCATCGGTGAGGTAAGGATGAGCTGTGTAGCTCGAGGAAGGGCAGCCCTAACTGCTTTGGTAGCATTTTCGGTCTGCCCGGGATATATACACATGATACAAATAACTATATATACACTTTTTAGTTGTGTGTCTTGTCGTCTCTACATACGACTATTCGAGCATGGAACAGTGTGCGCGCGCAAAGCGTCAGCGTGAGTATACCGGCCATGTATATCTCATGTGTCCTCTTTCCTCTATAAGAGTGGCCATAGCCACACATATAGCAGCGATTTTTATGTTATCATTTGGGAAGCTCCGGAAGTGTGTGTGTCGTGTGTTCTCTGTGCACTTTGAAACAAAACAAAAAAAAATTTGAAAAAACGAATAATGGCTGAAAAGAGAGCTGCAGTAAAGGCTGGCAATGTATAGTATAAGATATATTTGTGTTTTTACTAATGTATGTTTTTAATACATTTTAATACTCTTGTAAAAGTCCTGTTATTTTCTAGTATTTTCCTACTTCTGTTTTCTGTTGCACCAATTGTTGTGTATATGTAAATGGTATACTGTGGCTACATTGTGAGGCGGACGTTTATCCTTTGTGCGCATGCGTGTGTGCCTACAACGTGTAAACGTAGCACATTTACATCGTAGAATTGTGTAATCTTGTGTCTGCATCAAGATACATCGTCATAATGCGAACACATCGTAATCGTTATTTGGTGTGCTGTATGGGCAAAAACCGGGACCTTCTTCGTGCTCCCCTGCATCCCCCCACCTCCTACGTTCGGGGACTTTTTGTATGTTTACCTCCTAAATAGTCCAAAGACAGCCCTTAAGTCAAAAATTGTGATCTCGGCATTTCCCTCTAGATCCCTCTTATTGGATGTTCATTGACAGGGCTACTAGATTAAAATAAAATATTAGATGTCACCGTGAAATATATTTGACAGCAGATTCAAATTCAAAAATATTTTATTTTTAATTAAATATTATGCCAGGGTTTCTCTGGAATCCATGCCCGGAGCCAGTTACACATCTACGATGCACAGCGCCGTGGCAATTGAAGGACTGGACGGGGCGGGACCTTATCAACTAAAAGAAATATAACGTCCAGGCTCGTCCAAAGCAAATTAAAATGGTGATACGGTCAACTTTCCACAAAGGGGAATATTTTATTTATTTTTATTTTATTGTATTAATACACCATCTAACAGTACAAGACCATTTACAAGATGGGAAAATACAGAAAAAAATCAATAAAAATATACAACAATGAACAATATAAACACTAGAAAGAACAGCGGAGAGAGAAAAAAAATAAAAAATACATACATACGATTTTAGATAATATTTCCTATTTGTTAAAGATATCGATATCATACTGGCTGAGGTTATAGCCAGAACACATGCTCTAGATTGGTGAGATCTCTGTTAGTTCGGGCTAGAGTAAGGTAAAAAGTCTTGAATTTACTCGTGGAATATGGAAGTATCACACTACAATCAATATCATAATGAATCACATTTGTAAACAAATTTTGGCGTCTTTCAGATAGGTTACTAATAGAAAACATTTGAAGTAAGTCGCTTTGTGGAATACCTTGAGTTTTCCGATATAGAAATTTAAGAAAGTGGGGTTGTACATTTTCTAGTTTAGAGCTATGTTATAGCAGGACTGCCAAACAAAAGACGCATACTCTAGCCGCAAAAGGGAAAAATATAATGGTTTTAATGTATTGCATAAAATTAAGGCTTCGTAACACTAATGGAAAACTTTTGGGTTGCTGCCGCAGGAGAAGACCACAAATGAAAAACCTGTTTAGAATAATTCACTAGGACGAAAGTGATGATGTCGGTAAATTAAACTTGAGTTTAAAATTAATTATTTAAATTTTCGGTTTTATTAAGAATTAAAATTTTGTGTATAGGTAGATAGCCCTGTCAATGAACGTTCAACTAGGGGGTCTAGAGGGAAATGCAGAGATCACAATTTTTGACTTGAGGGCTGTGTTTGGACTATTTAGGAGGTAAACATACCTAAGTCCCCGAACATAGAAGGTGCGGGGGGTGCAGGGACACCCGAAGAAGGTCCCGGTTTTTGACTTTTCGCTAATCTCGAAAACGGTTAGCTAAAATCATAAAGTGGCTATATGCAAAGTTAAAGCTACTAAATTTTCTACAATAATGTTTCTATTAATTTTTGTCGTATCTGTTATGGTTCAGTAATGGATTGTATATCTTTTAACTATATTCCAACTTTATTATAAATTTATTACAAATTGAAAATTTTTTTTAATAAATCATCGTGGAAAAAAAATTGTTGTACAGATATCCGTTTCATAGCAGATTGAACTCAAATATAGAATAAAAAATGTCTTTGTGTCTGTAGGTGTGTGTGTGCGTGTATATGTATGTGTGTGTGTGTATACCGTTTCTTATAAACACGATAACTTCTGTTAGACTTAAAATATTGTTATTTTGTAATTTTGAACATATGTAAAACAACATAGTACAATAATACCTATTGAAATTGGGCCATATCTGTAATACATGGTCATAACCAGAGGCCTACAAACGCCCACTCTTACGTAAAATAGGTTTTGTTTTAATTTCAGAGAGAGCAAAATGCGTTTGTTTGATTAAGCATACAAAAATATGAAGGTGTATAAGATTTATAAACCGTAATATACCGGGTGTATGTTAGGTTCAAACCAACTTTATTTAAATTAGATGATATATCAATGTTATCCTAAAATTTGGAACATGGTGTTTTTAATAAGATTATTAGGTTGTGAGAGTTTGTAGGCTTTTGGTTATCACCATGTATTACAGATATGGCCCAATTTTTCTTGTGGAAAATAATACATTTTTTATTTTATCCATAGCAGTTGACATCTACAAGATCTATAATTTCATCAAGTTTAATTAAAAATGGTTATTCATTTTTTAGACGTTTGTGGTTTTTATTTCTTTTCAAAGAACCAAATTTCAGCTTTATTCCTAATTAATTTGCAAACATTTTGATTTTTTGCTTTACATGATGCGATTGACAGAACATAAGATATTAAAAAAAGGTGACAAAAAGACGTTTTTCAAAATTATAACTTAATTTTCAAAAAAAAAAACGCTCACCTTCCAGATTGGACAAAATTTTACTGTAACTTCTTGGTAACATGCAGATTGCATTTTCACAAAAATCTTGCCCCTACCAAACAATCGTTGAAAAAATCAAAGTTTTATTCTACTATTATCAGCTAACGCAATGTAAATATTTACTATCGTTGTAAAGAATAGTTCTATATACCTCTTTTCTACTAGATATCTAAGTCGATTACGTCTTTTCAAATTGTAGGGTGAATTGTAATATAATTAACTGTTTTTATTGTATACTAGCTGATGCTCGCGACTTCGTCCGCGTGGAAGACTTCTTGCGCGTGGAATTAAAACCGTTGACATACTAACTTATGCCTATAAAGAAAATGCTACATGCTCACCGAGCACACTATAGTACTCAGGAAGTTCACTGGTACATATCCATGGTACTCGGGGAAACCTACTGCGCATTCATTGCACTCAAGGAAAACTTCTGCGCATCCATAGTACTTGAGAAAACCCACTGCGCATCCATAATACTCGGGGAAACCCACTGCACATCCATTGCACTCGATAAAAACCGCTGCGCATCCATAGCACTCGGAGAAACCTACTGCGCAAGGAAACCCACTGCGCATACATTACTCTCTAGGAAACCCACTGCGCATCCATTGTACTCGAGGAAACCCACTACGCATCGCAATTTGATAACAATTAATTATTCTATTTTTGGGTTTGAGCGAGTTAAACGGAAAACAATTATTTTAATCGACAATAAAGCACATGGGCGAGCACGTGTCAAATTTTATTCTTAAAAACATCCCTCTGCCTGTTCACCCGTTCGGATTTTTGAAAACCGTCGGATACGTGTCTTCTTATTTCTTCAGAAGAGCCCGTTGCTGGAATATCACGTTTCTGACTTACGCGATTTCAAAGATACGGGTACCCTTTAGACCATCTACCACCCCCATTTTCACCCTTTTAAGAAGTGCAAATTGAAATTTCGTCTTACTCGTGTCTAATATATTCCAATAAAGAGTATTTTTGCCAAATTTCACGCTTCTAGGTCTAATCCTTTTCGAAAAGCTTAAAAACCTCCCCCTCCCCATTCACCCTTTCGGGGCTCTCTGTTTGAAAACCGTCGAATACGTGTCTTCTTTTTTACCCGTTATTCGAGAAACCTCTATGCAAAATTTAAAGTTTCTAGACCCAGCGGTTTGTGCTGTGCGTTGATAGATCAGTGAGTCAGTCAGAGTATTCCTTTACAATATAGAATAAATAGATTAAATCAATTTATTTTGGAAGAGATTTCATCAATTCTGCATGCACAGTTGCCATCCGATATGAAATAAAGATGAACGCAGCGTAGTAAAATAAAAGATCGGTTTTCCATTTTTATTCATACATCTGTCATTACATACATACATACATACATTTATTTCTTGATTAAATCCGTCAGCGGCTTTAGCTGTATCTATGTTAATCCGAACAATGTTACAATTTACCAGACCTTTTCTTTTGGAGAATCACATTACAATATTGCTACCGCAAAATACCTAAATCATCACACCCATTTAAACATATATTTTATCTAAAATCCCACATTTATTTGGTAGGTTGAAGAACTTTAGGTCGATATGAAGGGTCTTTTTATGACCGTTTACCTCATTTATATTCATTTGCACCATTAGGTGCGTAATAAAGATCCTACGAAAGATGTAAGGTGTATGAAAGAAAATAAGAGTATTAGGCCAGTTAGTGCGTGAAAGCTTAGAACTGAATTTATATCACGCTATAGGAGATGATTTTTCCAAGATGTTGAAGATAACGTTTATATTTCTCGCGTTATTTTAATACTTTATTATTTTTACCTTTCAATAACTTGGTGTAAGATTAATTAACATATGCATTATACGATGTAACAGAAAATGCACCACAGTTAATCGTTTTAAGAAATGTTTCTGTTAAAGAATTTATCAGCAAAGTGTCATTAAATGGTTAATATCACAACCACACAAAAAAAAATTCAGACCAACTAGACCTACCAATCTTTATGTATTTTGACCTTCTGAATTCGATGCCGCCATCAGAATTTAATTTTATAGTTTTTTTATTATCTTAGATTTTATCTTTGAAATATATTCAGATATAGGTTTTTCCCTCCGATTTTGACATTTTCTAGAATATGTAAAAGAAGTATTAGGTTAGAGAGGAAAATTTTTGAGATAATGCGATTTTAAGGTGTTGAGAAGCACTAAAAATCGAGTTACCTATGGAATGACCTTGTGGCAAATTAAAATTGCCGTCAAAACGCGTAGTAAGCGCATGTCAAGTCAATAGAAATTTGCAGTGGCGCAGCCAGAAAATTCTCCTGGGGGGGGGGGGGGCAATAAAACCGGCCTCCCAGAGGTTGAGGTACACTTTTCAAAAAATGGTTGAAAACGGATATGTATAGATTTCTCTACTAGATAATATTGGCATTAATTACAAAATATTTATTTCAAGAGATAATTTGGATACTGCTTTGTACTGATAGTGAATATGCTTCTTTATTTTTTGGTTCATGGAAGACGGCTGGGGGGGGGGGGCATGGCTTCCCCCCTGACCGCGCACCTGGAAGTTTGCGTTGTTGTCTTTGATTTAGCATTTCAAAGTTTTCTGGCGTCAGTTCACAAAAAATTAGTGAAAAAAATTAAAAATGATTATACAAACGAAGATTTCTTTAAGATCCTTATGATTTTTAACCAAAATGGTCAAAGATATTTACCAACTTGTCGTAGTTTCAATGCAGAATATTCCGAGAAAAGAAGACTTGATCGTCGATTTAAAAAAATAAAATAATTACAAATTAAGAACTTCAGGACAATTCAAAGTGAAACGAAACAGAACTTGCTATGTGACGATGCAAGAGGATAATGAATTAAGTAATCTATTGGCCGCTACGGAAAATTCAGGTATTTCAATTCTTCAACTAGAAGTGGGGGTTTTGGCGCAAAGTAATTTGAAGTGACGAGACCAGTTTTACCAATAACGGCATTTTCAATCGACATAACGCACACTACTGGTCCACGGTTAACTTACGCTTAACTAAATCCAGCCACTTTCGGATAGTTTGGAAGTTCAATGTTTGAGTTGGGCTTATTAACAACCAACTCATTGGACCTGTTGTTTACGATCAAAATCTCAATGCAGCGTTTTATTCTCAAAACATATTGCCTTTCTTGGAAGAAAATTATCGAGATAATTTACCTTTGGCAGCATTTAGAGAAATTTATTTTATGCAAGACGGAGCCCCACCTAACAATGCAAGGGCAGTGGACGATCTTCTATCAGTTATTTTTGAGCACAGGTGGATCGCAACCTCATTAGATGGCCAGCGAGGTCCCCGGATCTTAATCCATTGGATTTTTTTTATGGGGTCACATTAAAGATAATGTTTATGAATTCGAACGCGAAACAAGAGCGGCTTTGGAAGCATGCTTTCGTGAAATCTGCCAAGAGATGAACCCCCATTTTATTGAAAACACAACAGAAAGTGTCAAGGAATGAGTTGAAAATTGTTTAGATCAAAATGAAAATTATTTGTGATAATTTTCTTGTTATTGCAGCTTCATGTTTAAATTTTTGTCACTGTTTGAAATAAAAATGTTTATTGTTTTGTTTGTTTTTTATTTTTTGAAATGCTAAATTCAAAGACAACGCAAACTTCTATTGACTTGACATGCGCCTACTACACGTTTTGACGGCAATTTTAATCTGCCACAAAATAATTCCATAGGTAACTCGATTTTTAGTGCTTCTCAACACCTGAAACCTTAAAATCGCATTATCTCAAAAATTTTTTGACGTCACTACCGGTTAGACAGGAAACAGCAGAAAAATTTGAAAAAGTGCATTTAGATGCAAAAAATGTGCCTGCAAAATTTCAAAACTCTATCTTTAATAACGAGCGGGGAAAAGGTGCTGTACCAACTAAAAAAATCACCCGGTGTACAAGATGGTTACGAAAAAAAAAATAATAATGAAAAATGTGACGTATAATATTTTGCATGTAGTTAACGCAACTGTCAGGGAAGAAAAGTATGACAAATATACACTATGAAACATATTTACTGTGGATATATTTGGATTGTAGTTGACAGAATTACCGAGGGAGAAATCTGATATATTTTTAATGAAATGTATACAGGGAGGTCACTTTAAAAAATTAATAAACGGCAGAGGAAAATAATATTTGGAATGTAGTTGTCGCTTGCAAAGAAGAAAATATGGCATACTTTTAATTAAAAACAGTAACAGGTTAGTCATCCTATAGAAAGAATAATGAATAAATGAAAAGTGCAGAACTTTTAGAGGTCGCCATCGATACTTGAATTTAGGAAAATAACCATAGTTTTCTGTTTAAAATAATTTACATGGTCGTCATCCAACAGAAAAATAATGAATGAATAAAGGACGCAAACTGTGCAATTTTTGTGAGTTTTGTGCAAATTCCTTTACCGATTTTTTTTTTGTGGGTCTGTGTTATAAATCGAAAAATGCAAAATCGTAAAAATTCGAATTATCTAGAACTCGCTATATCGTCTCGGAAAGATATAAAAATCATCATTAATATATATCATAATAATTTCAAGTAGAAAAGCATTATAAAGCTAGAAATTATTATTCAATAGTGAAGTCTATTAACAGTATAAATAATAAAATAAAATTACCTGTTTATTTTATGATTACTAAGATTCGTGTGGATTTTCAGAAGTGATAGATTGCCGTTACGAAACTAGCCCTGAAAAAATCAAGTAGTCTCAAAAAATTTTTGAAACTACGCAGTCCTACTTAAAATCGTCTCCGAAATCCAAAAATGTAAAAATATACACAGTGTTCTATTTCAAATTTCAAAGTTGGGGTAATTTCCAGGGGAAATCGAAAGTGATAGAAAAGTGTCGAATTATGAAAAATTGGCCGTTTTTGATATATATTACCCTCAAGACTTATATCTTGAAAACTCTGGAAACTATGGCTTGTCTAATGATTTCGTTGACGCCCGGTAGATTTCTATGCTTTCTGCGGAAATTACAGACAAGTCAATTTAGAGTCTAAAATAAACACTGTAAATAAATAAAATAAACTATTGTGAGATCAACAATATATGAAATTTGTAATATAATATTAACAGAATATTGTGAATATTAGTTGAGGTCAATAAATCCTAGAATCAATCATGTGCAACCGACCGGAAAGATAAAAGATAATTAGCAACAAAACACTCAATACCTCAAACCCTTTCAATCTGCCGGTTTAAAAAGGTTATAATACATGAAGGTGGCAAATGGAAGTGATTCTATCATAAGAATGGTTCTTCCCAGAATTAAATTATAACACAAGCGAACACCCGCGAACCCACTTCCATATAATTTCACAAGCACGACGTTAAATTATTTTTTTTGGTACATCGGTGTTACCGTATTTTGTTTATCACCCATATAACTCTCCTTCATGAGTGTAATGTTATCGTATATACTACAAAGTTAGAGATAAGCTTGTGAGCGGAGTTGTGACATGTGGAACGCTGTAATTCCATGTCACAGGCACAGGATTACTCTGTAGCGGTATAGTGCCTCCAGTGGCGTGTTTGCTGAATTCCTTTGAGAATGAATAATTTTTGTAACCTCTAAAGTATTTCATTTACTTAATATTTCATGAGATTATATTTTATTTAAAATAACATCTACATTCCGTGAAATGTCTCTGGTGGCATCAGGAATTATTAAAAAAAAAATAGTATTATGTTTTTTTTTATATTTTTGCACGCGAAACAACGTGCATTTATTACAAAGCTAAATAATAAATAATTACTCATATGTACACATCCAGTAAATAATGTATTCATTTCATTTATCGAAGTAAAAATTATTTATTATTTCGTCTAGCGACCAATATTATGGTAGTTATCATTAGAGAATTTTAACCGCAAAAGCGGGATATTGAGAATCCTGAAACGTGTCAGTGTTATGTGTATTAGATACTTATTATACCACAATATGGTAACTGGGTGGTTCTCTGGACTAGCATGGCAGATTGATATCACCGCTTTTCTTTCTACGATTACCCTTTCACACCCAAATTTAAAATTTGTAATGCTCTTTTACAGGGTGGGACTTCTTTTTGTTTCACATCAGTAAACGTATGTGGGCTGTCTCTCAACATTTTTAATGTTTTTTTTCCTTATGGGTTGCGGTGCCAGAACCCCACCGTACTGAAGCTTAAGCTTATTGTACTCCATAGACTCTTAGTTCCGTTCCTCTCCAAGAGGCGAGTGTACGGTCGATGGGAGCCCCGGCTATTTCTTCCGGGGTCACGGTTGGTCCCCCCATGTATGAAAGCTTTCCAACTACTAAGGCTGGGCATTCACGTAGTATATGGTGAGAAGTCTCCTCACCTTCAACACACATCCTTCATTCTAGATTGTCCTTCACACCTGTGTTGGTTAGATGTCTATTCAGAGTACAGTGTCCTGTTAGGATTCCCACTGCACATCTCAGCTGTTTTCTGCTCAGCTTTAGCAATTCGTTGGTCTTTGTCTTGGATGGCCCGCCAGCGATGAACATATGAGACTGTTTCATCCTCGGCGCCTCGGTTCAATACAAGTTATGTCTCTGACTCAATAGTTCCTTTACCATTCCTCTTGCGGTGTTATATGATATCCTGCAGGATAGCTTGGGTCCCATCAAGGCTGTTTCTGAGTCTTCTTTGGCCAGCTCATCTATTTTTTCATTGCCTTTATTGCACTGGTGTTCTCTCGTCCACTCCAGTTGTATGCTGCTGTATTCCGCCACGCAGAGCTGGGCAAATACTTTGAAAAAGTATTTAAATATTAAATACTAAATACTTTAAAAAAATTGAAAGTATTTAAATATTAAGTATTTTCAAAAGATAGAAGTATTTAAATAATAAATAATAAAAGTAATTAAATAGTTTAAACTTAGTATTTAAATACTTTCTGAATATTTAAATACTTTGATAACACTGAAGTATTTTGAAGCATAATCAAGTGTAATAAAAATAGTCTTTAATGGCTAAACTTCGCCAAATTGTATTTTCTATTTCTGTAGAAATCAATAAAGACTTAATATTATCATTATCATTATTATTATTATATTAAATACTATTTGACTATTTGAGGTGTCAAAATTTTAGGTTTCATGACTTTCATGAACTTCTACAACACTAATTTAATAGGTATCTCTATACTTAATCAGTTCTAGTTGGGTATTGGACTTTTACTTATCCGTAAAGCTAGACCTTTGCGTCTTCTGCAAATACCCAAATAAAGCACAGAGACTATGGCACTAGTTCAACTGTTCTCTGTCACAATCACAAAACATATACATGCAGAGTGAGAGGGAAACATGCGTTTATTTTCGGTTTATTATAAATATTTGAAAAATCATAAATGGTATAATCCTTAAAATAGTTTCAAATACTCCCCATTGCTCTAAGGAATACAACCATATACAGTTTTTATCATAAACTCTGTATATAGTTAAATGCCGTACTTTAATAATGAAATTAGGAACTATTTTCATTGACAAACTACGATATTCAAGTACAACAGAAATTTACAATAAAAAAAATATATAGTTGTATTCGTTAGAACAATAGCAATTATTTAAAACAGTTTTAAAAATTAGTATATTTGGTTATTTAATTATTTATATTAAATCGAAAATAAACGCATACTTCCCTCTCACTCTGCAAAAGCCTAACCTTACCAGTTAACACTTACTGTCTATGTCTGCTCTCAACCAACTTTCTGGGAATTAAGACGTGAATGACTGAAGACTGAATGATGCAATGTGTTTATTAACTACAATAGTATGGTACATGTCTTGATTCTTGACGAGTATCTGCCTGTCTCCCTGGTATATTTGATTATATTTGTTGTATTTATTTAAATACTCTTGAGATTCAAATACTTCTGAAAGTATTTAAATACTGCCAGAAAAGGATTTAAATACTTTTTTAGAAGTATTTAAATACTTCTCAGTTATTTAAATAGTTTAAGTATTTATAAATACTTTAGGATCATTTTCACAAATACTAAGTAGTAAATATTTCTGATAAAGTATTTGCAAGTATAAATACAAACACTTGTTGCAAGAAGTATTTAAATACTTGGTATTTAAATACTTTCTAGTATTTAAATACTTATGAGGTATTTGTAAGTACATATTTGCCCAGCTCTGCCGCCACGGAGTCAAGGCAGTCTTTTACCGTTTTAGAACGTATCTCTACTGCATTCAGAGTCTTGAGAGCTGCTGTTAGTGATGATGCGGATTCTTTTGTCAGTATATGACCTCCGGATCATTTCTTGTGCATGGATTTCTATAGCTGTGATTTCTGCTTGGAACACCGTTGCGGTACTGCCCAGGTTCAGACTAATATCTATCCCTGGTTGGTCCCCTGTAACAGCTGCTTCAATACTTCTTAACGTTTTTGATCTGTCAGTGTACCATATGGTATAATTTGGATGTCTTAGCAGTTGCCTTGTTTCTTCCTCTTCCCTATCGGGTATGTATACCCTGAAGGTCTTTTAGAAGTTGTGGCTTGTGCTAATTCTACCTGACTGCATATCTAGTACTCTATTTGTTGGAAATTTCGGTATGGTATTCTATTCTTAGAATGGCACATGTCCGTTTGCTTTTAGCTTGTACGCCGCTAGCAGTACCTCATTCTCCACAACTAAATTAGTAGAGGTAGGCAAGGTAGTGCTTCCATGGCTGCAGTAGGCGTTGTTGACATTGCTCCCGTTATGCCTTGATATGTCAATCTTTGTATTTTTCTTAGTTTTCTCATTGTCTCCCCTTTTCCGGCTTTATGCCACCAGATCATGGAGGCATATGTTATTATTGATACTACAAGGTACAGCCAGTGCATCATTCTTGGTTGTAATCCCCAGTTTTTGCCTACCATTTTTCTGCTGGCCCATAAGGCCCGCGTAGCTTTGATAGTCACTCTATCTAGATGTGCATTGAAGTTTGTTTTGCTGTCTAGAATTAGTCCCAGGTATTTGACTTCATTGCTCACCTGCAGTTAATTTCCCCGGAGATATAATCTTCCCAGGTTGAGTTTCCTTTTCTTCTGAAGGCGACCACAGTGGTCTTCCCTGGGCTCCTGGAAAGACCTTCCTGGGTACACCATCTGCTGGCTGCATATTTTCCGATGCAGCGCCCTCGTGTTTTTCTGTTGTCAGGATGGCGATATCGTCTGCATAACCTTGCGCATACATTCCCTGTTGTTCCAGTTGAGATAAAAGCTTTTCCGCAACCAGGCACCACATGAGAGGAAATATGACCCCCCCCCCCCCCCCCCTCAGGCATCCTGTAGTCACGGACACCTCCTCTGTTGTGGATCCTAGCGTGGACTGAATTTTTCTAGTTCTGATTCCTGAGTCGATCCGTCTTGTTATTGACTTTTCGACTCCGCGCCTCCTCACTGCATCACTTAATGAGTAGAATGAGGTATTGTCAAAGGCACCCTCTATGTCTAAGAAAGTTCCTATGGCAGTTCCTTTACTGTGTAGGGCTTTTTCCATTTTTTGAGTAAGCTCGTATATTGCTAACTCACAAGATTTTCCTGTTTGGTAGGCATACTGGTTTAGATGTAGAGGTCCCTGATGTGCCAATCGACCAGTTTTTTCAGGGTTTTCAGCAGAAGCGATGATTTTTACTGTTTCTTTTGGTGATATCATTTATTTTTGTTTTATGTTAGTAAGTGTACACACTGTTATATTTATCTATACACTATTTAGGTATTACTTACACGACACTTCTATACTGATAAAAAATTAGCTACTTTTTAATTTATATACTAATATTCTACTTCTAAACCTGCTAATGTATTAATTTTCTTAACTTAACATTTTTTTAAAGACTTACTAAAACAGCTATCACTCTCACGTTAGAAACTGAATAATCAAAAACGAGACTCCAAGGCATTGGCCAAGATTTTTATTCTTTTTGAAAAACTCGAATTTCATTGATTAATCTATTTATGGAAAAAAGTGGACACAAATTTCCAGATTAATGTTTGATATTACCTATTACATTCATATCCTTTATAAGCCCATTTTCTTCCAGACATAACTTTTTCTTATTATATTGCTTAGTAGATAAGTACATAACATTATTTAGGAACTATGCAAGCGAAACTTTCATACTGATAAGAAATGATTTAATTTATATTGACATTCTACATCTGAACATGGTAATATAATTATTAGCATTACTAACAAAACGTTTACTAACAAAAACTTATTGTAGAATCTATCACATAAAATAAAAACTGTACTGAACATTTATCCGACTTATGCAAGTGCCAAATAGTAATAAAATAAATGTAGAGAGTAGGCAGCGGCACTACGCCATCTAGCGGCACTCCGAGTTACCATGGCTAGGCAATAAGAAGAATATTGCTGACTTACTCATAGCGCGCATCAGCAACTAAAAAACAACTCGAAATATTTTTAATGTAACACCTCAAAGTGCGGATATTATTAAATATTTATGTATCCCAAGGTAAATTAAGCAATTGTATAATACAAATTCTGTCGTTTGTAGAAAAGAGAGCAGATATAAAATCGTGGACGACTGAATTCAACTAATTTAAGTAGAAATGACAAATATGCATGATGAAGTTTACATGTTATTATATAATCATATGGAAATTATTCAAATTACGGGAATTGTAAAAATTAAGCAACTGTGAATAAATACAAAAAAATTATTTATGCAATTTCGTGTGAGATAAAAAATATTACCTATCAATCATGTATGATTTACATTAATTTCGTTAAAATGTGGATGAACAGGTGAAAATTCTTTTCCCACCTAGAAATACACCATTGATCTTTGCTGATTCCGAGTAACACAGAAATGCCGCCTGAAGCCTTAGGCTACTTAAAAATAAACCCTTGTCGTCTTTATGTAATATGTACATACGAAAACATATTTTTCTTCCTAATTCTCTGAGTAAATGTGAGATAAATTTTATTACATTTTTATATCCTCAACTTAATGACTGCATTAACTTTTGTCTTAAATCGCAATAATTATTTAATTTAGAGTCAGCAATAATAAAAATAAATCTTACCTAAACAAAAAAACTAATAAGAAAGTTTCAAACGCTGGCTGTAAAATATAAAAAAACCAGTTAAAACAAGTATTATCAATACATTTATTAACCAAAATACAAAACAAAGCTATTTGTTAATTCTGTCATTTAAAATAAAGGGCTGCATCACATTCGAATGTTAGGGAAGAATTATAATATTATAGAAAGATTGAAGTTTTTTAAGAAGAAACTGTGCATTATAGATTATTTTAAAGAAAGCATGGAACTAGCCATAACGGCCTGCAATATACTTGAATTGGGTGTGAAAACCGTTTTCTAAGAAGAGATTTTTTGAACCTCTCCCTCAAAGTACGCAAATTGGGATTTCGAATTATTTGAATGATTTTTCCAAATTATTCCTACTGTACTATAAAAAAAATAGGAATGCTCACTGCGTGATCTAGACATCTGCTTAAAAAGCATTCTTTGGAAATTAAACTCCAAGGGTTCAAATTGTGGAGTGAAAATTTGAAAAGAAAATGTCTCTCCCAGACCTTAAAGGATGTGATGATGAAATTTTGGTGAAATTATAGAAGAACTCAATACCGTGCGTCTGAGTGACGCGACACCAATTTATTTATTAAGGGCGCCAGTCGCGTTCTGCTCCAGTCTTCCACTCTCAGGCGGGTTCAAGATAAGATATAACTCGATAAAATAAGTAACAGGCCAAGCTGCACTACCGTAGATTATTTATTAACGACGCTTCCACTAGTAAGATTTGAAATTTGGTCTCTCCCTCTGACGAGACTTCACTTATTTACGTAGTAATAATGGATTTTACGCTTAAAGATTTCTGAGATTTTCGCATAAAAAAATCCCTATCGAGCTTCCGTAAGTTGACCATGTAGCACTACTTTGGCCGATTATCAATAATTTTATATTTTTTTATTGAATGTTGACTATTTAGGGTATTAATTAAAAATATTATCAGAGTGGAGCGTATTGATAACAGATCAAGAAGAGTACACTGCCGCTAGCTCATTAGCTCGGAAGAGTATGGGTCATGAGTTATGCGAGTTTATTTATTATTAAGATGTTATAATAGAGAGAGACTTACCTACAAATATGTATGATGAGCTAAATAGGTGTTATATCATAGGCGCCAACCATTCTTTATACTAGATGTTGATGAATACCAAGAATGGTAAATAATATTCAATTACCAAGATCTAAATATTAATTTACGTGTTTGTTTTATAGAGTAAAATGGAACTCTTTGAAGTAAGTAGCAAGAAACAAGTTTATGAATAAAAAGTCTTATGAAAATTATAAAATCAGTTTTTATTAGAAAACTGGTCAAAACTGAGGTTGATGTCAAGCCAAAATAACATCTAGATTAAAATGTACATACAAACATGGAAAATATTTATAAGCTATTCTTAAAAAAAATTGTTTATATAAAATTATAGTAGCTAGTCTACCCAAAATTTATCTGAAAATATTTAACAAGAAATTCTTTTTTATTAGAAGCTGTTCAAACGAGATTTTACCTAATCAAATATTGGTAGAAAAAATAATAAGTTAAATTTTACAAGTTATACCATTAAAACTGTATGTTTTAAAAATTTATATATTAAAGCGAAAGTTATTAATAATTTACCCCAATGTATCAGCACATGTATATTAAAGCGAAGCGGTAATAAAATTTGGTGATCACCAAACCTTGTACAGTTGTACCTCAATAATTAATATTTCATTATAAAACTCCGAAGAAAAGTTATTCAATTATTACAGGAACATGTGAAGTTCGGAAACTCTCATATTTAAGAAAAACAAATGTCATTTCAATATGTTATGTAATATTTTATCCGTAATGATAAAAAATGTAAAATTTCAAATGTTTTTGTGTGCAAAAAATGATAGTTAAATTGCAAGAATTTTACTTAAATTAAACACTTAACTTGGAAGGTCCGTAGTTTTCTTTGAAGAATGTAGGTATAAACGATGACGAGAATATTAGGCTTGGTTCTTCTCCAAACAGAAAACCATTACAGCTAGAAGCATCACGTTTAAAAAAACGGGCTGCTAAATAAGATGGCGAACATACATCTCCATTCCAGAAAAACGTAGAACTTCTATTAAAGTTGTGGGTAAATTATGTAATGACCATTGAGTGGATATGACTATTAAGTAAAGCTTAGCCTCAACCATAAACCATTGACAAAGTGAAATTTTTAATTAATTTTAAGATGTTGAATGTGATTCGAAATTAAATCATAATCCATAAATAAGACACTCCAAAATTAGGAAGATACTCCAGAATAAGGAAGACCCTACAAGTCGAAAAAACAATATAATAAACTATATTTTACGAATGAAACTTTGAAACAAAAAGATAATTTTTAAAGTACTTACGGCCATCTTGAAAGATATAACCATGAGGTTAATAATTAACGAAACGTTTCTTTGGCTCGACCATAAATGTAGACAACAGGAATAAGATGAAAGGAGTTTTCCTCACATTAATAATCAGACGAAGTACCGATCTTTATAGGTAAAATAAAAAGGTACTGGGGTGAAGACGAAAGGTCAACGCACCTTACACTGGACTTAGTCTCGAAGCAAGTGAAGAGCGAATCGCCAGCAGGGAGAAAATAACCTTCTACCGGAAATTATGTTCAAGGGAACGACAAAACATTCCGTGTATGAAATTTATTCAAGCGATAAATTGTTACAATTGTTAATGTTAAATATACCAATACTTTAATTTATTAGATTATTAAGTAATCTACTTCGAAGATTGTTGTTTATTTATTTATGATTATATGTGTATTTGAGTAAATAAATATATTAAAAAGTAAACCTGTTACGTAGATGACCAGCTACACACGTTAGCGTATGTGTTCAACTCTTTTTAGAAATTTAAAATGATGGAACTATTAAACAAAGTTTCATTTGTAATTTTAGTTTTATTCTAACAAAGAAAATTTGATTTACTAGGAAATATGGGTCAACATATTCCCAAATATACTCAAAAAAAAAACAAAAATTGAATTTCAAACTTGCGGAGTCATGAAAGTCCGACTAATTCAATGTTTCCGGTCTTACAAACGAAAATCCTCAAGGAATTAAGACTAGCAACAAGTCATAATATCAATAAAAAGCAAAAAGTTCAAAGAATACCATTTATTTACTTGGTTCAAAATAAATGCAAAAATCCTATCTAATAAATCATATAATTTGAAGGAATCGCCTCTCCGACTAAGGCAAGGTAAATTTTACCATACAAATGAGAGCGTGCGCTAACAATCGATTTGGTAGAAAAGATTCATGCAACTTCCCCAGAATTTAATGCAAGCATTTTTAGAATTTGTGAATTATGGATATTATGGCTGACTGAAAATAATATAAAAATATTTTACTTGAAAAATTTTGGTTCGCTTGTAATTAGCTTCAAGTTTCTATATTGTGATTATATCATTCACAAAACTGAGGTCAACTAATATATGAGTTTGATAACGTTCGGTCAGTCCCACGACTCCCCATGTAGGTTCAATATAGGGTAAATTACACCGCTTCGCCTTCGAGCGACTTTTTGGCATAATCGATTTTTGCCTTTTTTATGTACAAGGCGGTTTTCTCTATAACTTTATTATTTGCAATTGGCATTCCTACTATCGCTTTGTATTGATCATCCAACGCACTCGTCCTAATTATGAGTCGTTGGTTGAATCCAAACTTGTTGTAGGGTACTTACTACACATTTGATTATAACTATGGTTATAAGAAAAACAAAAACAATTATTATTATAAAATTACTTTTTCGTAAATCAAAATTAAAATGATTTATTTATTAATATAGCAAATATAACTGCTATATATTGGTGACCTCGAACGTCTTCACATGTTGTGAGCCTTCTGTGAGTCAATGGATATTAGAGGCATTTGTCAAAAATTGGTGATGAAGACTAGGGTGGCCCTTATTTATACTTGACAAAAAAAACTTATCGAATTTAATTTGCGGCACCCTCCACAATGGTTCCAATTCCTAAAAAAGTAATCCCTTGAAAATCTGACTCAAATCGGTTAAGGAGAAAACGTACCGCAAGCACCCTCAAAATTTTGAATTTCTTGAAATACCCCATATTGTGAAATTGACCCTTTCAAAGAAGTAAACAATAGGTAGGTAGGTGTTAACTCTTAATAAACAAATATAAAATAGTTTACCAGACCTTTTTCACAAGAAAGCGAAAGTTTGTTGCTGGAGGGAGTAACAGTGAATCATCTGGTAGGGCTTGTGGTAAAGAGAGTACGGCTTTAACAGTATCTCATTGTCTCTTGTACGGTGATGAGTGGCTGTGAAATGTTGCGATTTAGCATTGAATTTTTCCAGTAATTTAATTTCGATATGGCGTGAGTTACATTGCGTCATGATGATCGAGTTTATCTTCTTGGACATTATGCTCATGCGACTTCCATCTAATAAACAAGTATTAAGTGTGCTATTTTTTAATTTTAGACAAGTGAAGTTAGTCCTACGTGAAAATATAAAGCTTGTGATTAAAGAGGCTTTAGTTTTTTGAGCAAAGGCAAGAATTCCAACAAGAATTTTAAAAACAGTTCTTGGGAAGAGACCTGCTGTATCTGGGTTACCGACCTCAATATTTACGAGTTGGTCCTTAGAGCGGCGTTCGTGGAAAAATTTGGAGTAACAAATGGTCCTTTGGTTTCAATTTTTAAAACGTTCCAACAGGAATGGCCCCAAATTAATCAAAAATATTTCAAGTCTGGGTTTGAAGACCCGCATGTCAGCCACCACCTACAAAATATAGGTGAAATTTCTCACTTTGTACGCCGTACTCTCGAAAATTCCGAACCCCGAGAAGATTGTAGGGAGTTTCTGGAATTAGCATTCATAGTGTTGAGAGAAGTTCCTTTACGATATATAGTCGTTCGTGCTTACGATGCATCATGCCCGATGCATGGCAAAGCCATTAATACTTTAAAGATTTTTTTATTTTGAGAGGAATTCCATTTAACGGCTTCAGAACAAAAAAATATTTCAGATATTTCCAATCGTATTATTAAAGTTGACTTGGAAGCTTGGTTTTTAGCACCACTGGCAACTTTAACTCCATACCAAGATTTGTGTTTTTTAAAAAAACTTCATAAATATAAATCCACGAATCCGGACTTGTCGCGAGCAACACCCAACAAATTTAAAAATTACTTGTGGTACTTTGATCCAGAAACAGTTACTTTATCTTTCTTTGACTCAAGATTGTCGCAAGAAATAAAAATTAAACTGGTGGAAGCTTTGGCGAGGCAATCCAGTGAAGACGAAGACAGCAGTAGCAACACAAAGCGGTTTCAGCTGAGTTCTGATGTAACAACAGTTTTGCTGGATAGTAATCTAGAAGCTTTTGTTTCTATGACAACTAGAGGTTTTTTACGAGGTTTCATTTCGATGAACAATTTTTGGAAGTGAACCCCTCTCTATGGAGTACAAATAGAAGTTATTTGAAATGTTGCCATTTTGTAAAAAAACTGAAAGTCGTAAATGATGTGGCGGAACGGGGCATTAAATTATTCAGCGATTATAATAGTTTATTGACAAAATACGATGAACAAAAACAGTATGTGCTAGAAGTAGTGTCTGATTATAGTGTTCCCCCCACTTATAAAGAGAAACTTTATCCGAGCAATATTGGGATTGATGTTTTTTTTTTTCATCGCAAGGAATTGATAAAAAAATTGATTCAACCTGAGGGCGCATTAAACCCATAAGAATTCTATTGTCTACAAAGGTGGCATTGCGGCACCCCTTAAAGTAATCCGATCAAGCTAAAATCTTACATATGATATTTTTTTATGGCATGGAACCATTATGCTGAGTGGTGATGGTGCCGCAAAATAAAGTCTAAATTTGAAAAATAAAGGCCTAAATAATTTTTGACAGTATTATTGAATAATGTTTTTATGTGAGCAAATGGTTATACCAAATAATCTTCCATGATTATTCTTCAAACTGTGTCAGTCGCTGCGAGATTGAGTGGGCGAACGCAACTGCTCGTGCTGCTGACAGCTTTAACGACCTATGGGGACGACGTCCACAACGAGGACAGCCAACTTAAGGTCGGCCGTTGCATAGATGTCTTCACAAGAAACAAGTCAGACTGGATCTTCAGAATTTCTAGAAAACTTTTAATTTCATGCTCAATTATGTACATGTGTTGGTAGGTACTCTATATTACTCCCTACATTTTTAAACCAGCTTATCAAACGTATCCATTTCCTCTATGCACTTTGGTGAAATATTTAATGATTTAAGTAATTGTCTCTAATTGAATAAGTATAGTATATTGTTAGGGATTAATTATTTCATTTTTCATTCACCATTTATTAAATCATTATTATGATATGAATTATTATTGGTTATTATTAGTTATTATTGACATGCTTGCACTAAGGATTATTTTATTACAGAAATAAGTTTTCCTTGTGTTATATTATTTTGTCAGTCAAATTTGACTTTTCTTTTTAAATGTCATCTTAAATATTACTACTTTGATAAGTTGGTTTCTTCTTTGTAGGGGGGAGGTGTGTAGGGTACTTACTACACATTTGAATATAACTATGTTGATAAATAACAAAAAAATGAATTACTACATTTGATATTTTTGAAAGTAAATATCTTTTACAATCTATTTTACATTTTATTAATAGCATTATTTAGTCCAATCAATGAATGCCCAAAAGAGGATTGTAGAGAACATTTTAGAGGGGAGAATTTTTCTCTTCAGGGATGTATTGGGGGTAGTCAGGAGGTAAACATACTAAAAGTTCCCGCCCCTAGCCCCGCCGCTTCAGGGGGGAGGGAGGTGGAAAGGTTTCTTTTTTCGATTCTTCGCTTATAACTCGGAAACGATGCGTCGTATGGGAAAAGGTAATCCAAAATTAAACGTAACTAAATTTTCCACAAGAATGTTTATATTCATTTTCTTCCTATGTGTTATAGTTTACGAGATGTTTGCCAGCGAAAATCGATAATTAATAAAAAAAATTCAATTCACCTTGTATATTTCTATCAAAGCGGTTTACCGTGGTCTGCTAATAAATCACAGTCACAAAGAAATCTTTATTTTACAACACTGGACGTATTTACTAACGTAATGTTTATTAACGCGGGGATAAATCGGACGAAGGACCAGTCAGCTAAATGCTGACAAACTGAACTAATATTGATAATTGAATTTGAAATACCTTGTGACCTTGTGTATTAGCGGCACTTTCCTGGTGTTGTTCTCTTCTAGTTGGGCCCAACAATGTCCAGGTCTCCAATATGGGAATATGGCAAGGTACACAAGACACTCGCGTGGTGATAAGTAGCGGTTTTTATTATTTTAAAGTTGACCGAAAAAAATGACTTTTTATTTTTTATGTAGCGTTATTATTATGCAATTTTGGTTGATATGGAAATCGAAAAACAAATTTAGTTATAGAAACAAAAAATGCTAACATTGTTTTCTGAACACGTAATATTTTGTCGAAATCTATAAATTTCCTTAAATATACAGTGTGACTCACTTAAAATGATAACCTTATAACTTTTTCATTTTGTTTCCGATTTGAATCAAATTTTACTCAAGTATAGAACAAATTAGGATCTACTTATGACCAGAAAATCATTCACCTGCTATAAAGGCAAAGCCACCTGCAGTACCAAGATATGCTGAAAAAAATAAAACATTTTGAATGTTAGAAATTCTAAGAAATGCATCCGATCGGCGCCACAAACGTACATACACCAAAATTTGATTTGATTATTGATGGGGGATATCTCATACATAAGCTCATCTGGCAAAGGAGGTCCTCAGTTTCCGCAATTTGTGGTGGCTACGTAAAATTCATCTTTCGTAAGATTAAAAATCAATATGATTTTTAATCTTTTTCTTCAAATTTTGGTACCGCAGGTAGCTTTGCCTTTATAGCAGATGAATGATTTTATGGTCATAAGTAGATCCTAGTTTGTTCTATACTTGAGTAAAATTTGATTCAAATCGGAAACAAAATGAAAAAGTTATAAGGGTATCTTCATTTTAAGTGAGTCACACTGTATATTTAAGGAAATGTCTAGATTTAGACAAAATATTACGTTAGTAAATACGTCCAATGTTGTAAAATAAAGATTGTTTTGTGACTGTGATTTATTAGCAGACCACGGTAAACCGCTTTGATAGAAATATTCAAGGTACACAATTGATTTTTTTTTATTAATTATCGATTTTCGCTGGCGAATATCTCGTAAAATATAACACATAGGAAGAAAATGAACATAAACATTCTTGTGGGAAATTTCATTACGTTTAATTTTGCATAGATTACCTTTTTTCGTACGACGCATCGTTTCCGAGTTATAAGCGAAGAATCGAAAAAAGGAACCTTTCCACCCCCCTCTCCTACTGAAGCGGCGGAGCTAGGGGCGGGGACTTTTAGTATGTTTACCTCCTGACTATCCCCAACACATTCCTGAAGAGAAAAATTCTCCCCTCCAAAATGTTCTCTACAACTGTTTCATTGACTGGACTACTTATGCTATACTTGTTTTATGTGAGAAACTGGCCTTGTCCATTTTTACTATTTTTTGCCAATATTTGCCTATAGACGCTCGCGCCTTCATCACATTTGTCGATTTCGCCTTTTTTGATATGTCGCAACGTTAAAATTTTTTATTCATTATTTTGAATGATACCCATAATAATAATAATGACTGTATCTTTATTTTCATTGTCTTTTATGGAGGAATTAAAAGTTAAAAATATTTTGTAGAAGTATTGTTTATTTTTCCTTGACCAAAAATTATACTTTTATTTTTGCTTCACTTTTCCATGACCACATCCATGGACCAAAACATATTTTCCTAGGTGAAAATTCGGTGTTTCTTCGAATTTTCTTCGTAGTGCCTTACGTTCTAACGAACTTATATCGGTCCTTTTGTACAAGTTTATTGTTCTGAAGTCTTCCAAACTTGTATGTTATTATCGAAAATGCCTTTCAATGAATTTTTTTTACTTAAGTCGAATTTTCATTTTGCTTTCAACTTAGGTCGATTCTGGAACAAGATCACGGTATTCCAGCTAAACTAGTATGAATATTTCTTTTGGAATTCAACTCCAGGGGGCAAAATAGAGGATTAAAGTTTAGAATTTAAAGAGAAAAATGAAATTTTTCGTCTTCAAATTTCACTTTAAACAAAAATATGCAATAATTTCTCTTGTAGATGACACATCTCGTGGCATATTATTAGAAACTGTTCATTGCCGATGATTCGCTTTTTTCATTATTCTGCTTTGGTTAATGATTTATGAATTTCTAATTCTTTATGATTTGCAAAGGTACTTATATTGATTATTGTTACAACATCAAGCTTCTCTTTATAGGACACCGGCTTTGATTTTGTAATACAATGTACTGTTAAATATTTCAACTCCCAGGGACATCTGTGGGGATTCCCTCTAAATTCCAATTTATAAAGTAACAGGACACAATTAAGCTAGTTGGTTGGTTCGGCTGTCGGCCCAGAGACGGCGCACAGTATCATAATCTGGCCTTCTAGAAACATCTAGAGAGCTGGTGACATCATCACAGAATATTCTGGAACTCTCATATTTGAGTATTCAAAAATATGGAGAAGCTTAGAGGGGACAGTTTAGTTCTGATAGCACGTTTAGTAAGTTCAGAAAGATAGTAAAAGTAGTGAATTATAGTACTTAGTGAAATTTTAGTAAAGTAATTAATTGTTGTAATTAGTATGTAAGTTAATAAATTAGTATTTAGTGTTACCCTAGTGTTGATTTCCGGATCCACGATACGGAGTGTTTACAAACGGGGTGTAAACACGTAATAATACATATACATGCACGTCTTGTTTCAACCAACACATCATATGTAATAGATTTAGAAAATCGACATTATCTGAAAGAAATTAAATATGATGTCAATGCTCTATTATAAACTGCCGAACGAAATGCTGCAATTTTAATAGCCGAAGAATTCGAACAAATAATTCCTCTAGTCCGAAGATGAATTCAAGCTGCTGAAATGCATGACTACTTGAAGTCGTCTTTCTTCTTATAGTGGCGGTTCTGGGCAGCTCTAAAGAGTGAGTGGGTGTCCAAGCTTGTCCAGTCCCTTATGTTCTTCAGCCAGGAATGATTTCTTCTGCCAATACTACGCCGGCCCTCAATTTTGCCTTCTATTATTAGTTTCAATAATTTGTTATCGGCTCGTATTATTTGACCTAGATATGAGGTCTTTATTTCTTTTATTATTTGCAGTAATTCTCTTTCACATTCTGCTCTTTCGAGAACTTTATTTTTAGAAACTCGGGCAGTCCAGGGAATCTTTAGGAGTCTTCGTAACACCCACATCTCGAAGGCTTCGATTCGGTTCATTGTGTTGGCTTTCAATGTCCACACTTCGCTACCGTACAGCAGTATCGAGTAAATATAACATTTAACAAAGCGGCATCTGATTTTTAGCAATAATGTGGAATTACATAGGAAGGATTTCATGAGATTAAAAGTAGCTCTTGATTGCTCGATTCTTGCTCTGATCTCAATATCTGGGTCCAAGTCGCTGTTTATCCAGGTTCCCAGAAATTTGAATTTATCCACTACCTCTATATTTTTTCCGTATATACTAATGTGTATGGGAGGTTCAGGAGTTCTTGAAATAATCAGTATCTTTCTTTGTGTCGTATTGATTATTAGGCCATATTGGTCGTAAACTGTGGTAAGTCTGTTCAGCAAACATTGTAGTGCTTCTGGATTATCTGCCATTACTGCGGTGTCATCTGCATAACGAAGGTTACCGTTGATTTTAATACCGTCTTCTGTGTCACTCAATGCCTCCGCGAATATTTGTTCGGAATATATGTTGAACAGAAGGGGGGGCAAGACACAGCCTTGTCGCACCTCTCGTTCTACGGTGGCTTCTTCAGTTTTTGTATCGTTGTATCTTACAGTGGCTGTCTGATTTCAATAGAGGTTTTTTATAATTGTGATATTATTTTTATCCAATCCCATTCCTTCTAATATTCGCATCAGTTTAACGTGGTTTACTCGATCAAATGCTTTCGTCGTCTTACTCATAGAAAATACGAAAATTATCATTGTTAAAAACAAGCAAATTTTCGAAGGTAATACTAAGGCTGGAAAATCTGCACAGTTCAGAGATCTTTAAGCATAAAATCCATTGCCGTTAGGAAATAAGTAAAAGTGCATCGATAGAAAAAACAATTTTTGGAGAGAGCGTCGTTAGTAATCTACGGTAAGTGCAACCTTGGCCTATTTCTTAGATATCAGATATCTCATACGTCTTATTGAACCCACCTGGGAGTAGAAGACCACACACGAACAAGGGAGAACGCGAATGGCGCCCTTAATAAATAAATTGGAGTCGCATCACTCAGACGCTGTGTGGTAGGTTCTACATTTACACCCCTTAGTAAACGCCCTGTACTGTGGGTTCGGAAATTATAACACCAGCGTAACACTAAACACTATTTTGTTAACTTATGTACTAATTACAACAATTAATTACTTGACTAATATAACATTCACTTCACTTTATCACTTTGCTTGCTTTTTGGTCTTTCTGAACTCATTTTCTGAACTGGACTGTCCTCTCCATTACCTTATATACCGAAAGATGAGGGCTCTAGAATGTTCCCAACAACTCTGTAATTTTGTAGTAGGCTAAGAACAGCAGCTTCTGCATGATTTCTAGATATCGACACCGCTCGCCATCTCTGAGACGATTGCCGAACTAACTAACTAACTTAGTTTTCTGTTACTTACACATGGAACTTAAAAGAAATTCTTATAGACGTCTATAGGGTATAAAGCTGTAACAATATTACAAAACCCACACTTTAGAGTACATTGCAAAAAGAATCAGTTTGTTGCAATTCTATCCATGTTAAGGCTATGTTTGCACTATACTAACTGTACTAATAGTAACTATGTTAAACATTGTAAAAATATTAAAATTGCACAAAATGTTTGTTTCAAATAATTAATTTTAACTCAAGCAGGTTATAGAAAAATGCATATAAGCTTATTGTGGGACAGAATAATATTAGTAAATAATTTATTTTCTAGATTAATTATTCGTGTTGCGTTTTTGAAAAGCAGAACAATTAATTGGATTTTGTTCCTTAAATGCAAAATATATACTCAAAAATGTCTAACAGTAGTCATTATATTTCTTAGTCATTGCACTGAATTGGGAATGAACGTAAATTTTAAGATGAACACACGTCAGCAGTAGTAAATCGAAAAAGAGGATGAAAAGTTATTGTTGCTGACAGTCCGGTAGAAAGAAGTACAAGTGATAACTTAGTGTTGTTTGTATAGTTGTTTGTTCCCGAGGGACACTAGTAGCAACTTAGTTGGCGAATTTAGATGCAACAACTTTGCAACCAAGCCCCTCACGGCTAAGGTGATTATATGCTCTTCACAACTACTGATTTCATTTGACAAGTTCTTACATCTACTTCAAAGTGCATTTTCTGTGTTCTGAGTTATTTTGAAATCACTTCTTAACCTAAATTTATTACCTTCGAGAATTTCAAGTCACACCACTTGTAATAGACGTACTATATATAGATGTGAATAAAAGTTTGCTATATTTACAATGAGTGTTTATTTATACATGGTGTTAATGTAAGTGTAACCATTAAATATAAATAATTATGCTTAAGAATATTACTTATAGCGATAATAAAATAAATTAGAATTAGCTGAATTAACGCAGATGAAAAAATCGGCAGCTACTGCAAGCGGCTGGAACCTCCCCACCCGACCCGGTGGATCTTTGAAGCCGCAAAGAGCACAAAATATTAACGATCTCGTTTAATTATATTTATTAAGTTGAAATAATTTTTTCGTATTAAAAAGAAAAAATCTTGGGATCGATAGGATTTGAACCTGCGAACCTCAATTTTAAAATTTATATATAGTCTCACGCAGATTGCAGATTGCAGATATTTTTATTTTATTTAACTATCTTTTCACATGTCATTTTGGGGTCATTTTATATAGTAAATATATATTTCAGTTTACAATATTTTATTACATTACGTCACATGAACGCGTACCTAGCGCGCGAGTGACGTAACGGCTGGGTGTTGTGGCAAATGACCTTCAGACTGTCTGAATTTATTATATGATAAAACGATCTCTTTGCAGTTCAATCGTAGGCCATAGTTTTCGTATCGGCGACTTCAGACTTAAAGTTTTTAGTGTTTAACTGGATGAGCGAGTAATATTTAGTTTATGAGAAAATAATGTGCAAAAACCCTGCTTCAGGTGTCATGAGTATAAAAAGATTTATTTGCCTGTCTATCCCCCTTAACCCCTCGCTGAACCTATATCCCTTCAAATAATTTGCTTTTATTTGAAGGGATATAGGTTCAGCGAGGGGTTAAGGGGGATAGAGGGGAAATAGTCTCACGCTTCAGCACACTAATCTATTCAGAGAGTTACTTTGGGATTAATCTTGACAAGAGACTGACGTACAACACTCACATCAACACTCACAGAACGTAAAGATCTGATGTTATCTCAGTTTTCGATTTTGGACTAATTTTAGTAACCTCCCACAATTTTGTGGGGAGGTTAAAAAGGGATTATTCAAAATTATTATTTAAATTAGGAACATATATAAACTAGAATGGTAGAATACTCCCTATTGAAATTGGTCAATTGGTCAATATCCTTTGTAGATGCTAATCGCCAGTGGCATATAAACTATAATGTTTTATATAAACTGTCTGATTTGGATTTTTAGAACAAAATGTTATTAAAGTTTTATTGAACACACAAAATAAGATGTACAAGATATCGAAATTGTAATATACAGTGTGTTTTTCATGTTCAAACGAAATTTACATAGGTTAGGTGATATATCAATTTTACTTTAAAATGTTAAAATATTTTTAAATAAGACTATCATGAAATGAATTAAAGTTGCAAATATATATTAAACACGATAACTTCTGTTGGACTAAAAAATTTTAATTAAAATTTGAAGCATTTGTAAAATAGCAAGGTAAAATACTCTCTATTGAAGTTAAGCCATACCAGCCATATATGGTGGTCATCAGGAGCGTGTAAACTGTTTTGCCAAATTGCGTTTTATTATAATTTTAGGGCAAATAGTTTTTGAATAAACACATAAAAATTCGAGGATGTACTTTTACAGGACATCGAAACTGCATATACTTTAAAATGTTTCAAATATTTATTTTTAATAAGACTATTGTTAAGCAAATGAAAGTTGTAGTCTGAATTTGTAGACAGCGAATACCTACATAAAAATGAAAAGAGATACATGGACTATGTACTGTATTAGAACGTATTTGAACGAGATGTTAATCAAATAGTTATTTGCAGTCGACCACTTCCGACTGCACCAGCTACTCCAAGTTTCTCAAGTAACAAATCAGCTTCACTTTTAGAAACGTCATCAGTGTTTTCCCATAACTGTATGTATATCAAATAATTTGAGAATTTTGTTTGTAAGAAACTCGATTTATTTACTTATAAATTAATTATTTCTCAGTGGTAAAATCATCAATATTGAGGTTTTTAAAGTTTCCAATCTATATAAATCTTTGTTTATTCTTTGGGTCTGAAATATTTAATTCACCAAAAACTAGCCTATAGTCATAAATTAAATCCGTATTGATAGTGTCATGTACACAAATTTGATCAAGACAATTAATAAAAATAATATCAATAAGTGTCTGTACATTATATATAATTCTAGTGGCTTCATTGATAATAATTTGTAATAATAAGCATGCACTTCTTCCAATGATTATTATTCTAGATCATGAAAATTTTAATATTCTCGAATTTACGTAATACTTTGATTAACAGAACATTTTTGGCGAGAAACTCAAAAAGTCATGAATACGTTTCTTCCCAGTGCAAACGACATAATTTTAAATAGATGCTTTAATACTTCTGCAGTATATATTTAAATAAATTCATCAAAATGTTCGTGCTCGTGCAAAAATAATGTATTGAAATATGTAGGAAATACAGTAGTCCGACCGACTATTGCAAAATCAGAGGCAATCGCCCACTCAAAAATCCAAAATGGCGGCCGTGGTGGAGATTTATCAAAATGGCCGCCGATTTTTCAAAATGGCTGCCGAAAATGCAAAAAACTATATCTCTGGGCAGTTTTAATCGTTTTAATGTAGGATTTTCACTTAATCTAAGTAAATTGACATGAAGATTGCCGATTTTTGCAATAAAAATACATTTTTAGTTGTTCAAAACCCGTACTTAGTTAGCATCTTGCCTATTTATTTCAATTAAATTGAGAAAAGAAGTGGCAGGTGAGAGAAATTTTTAATGCGTTTTAAGCAATGATGCTTGTGCGGTAGTTTATGTAAAAATGTCTTAAATACGCGGTATGAGTACGGTAAAATGATAAATTTAGAAAATAAACCAAAAAAATGGGAGAAACTTGAAATCGGCTCTCTTAAAGAATACAGAAGCCTTTTCTTACGACTGTACATTGGTTGTCAAGTCCGTGGAGGCGATCTTGAAGACTTCTTTAGGCATGAGAATCATTCATATCCAGTGTCACTTTCGGATTACGGTTAAATCAGATTAGGTCAAAAATCAGATATAACGGATTGCTTTGCAAAATTACAACGCACCACAGAAGAGGAGGAAATGCCAGTGGTGGCTCGTGATATTTTGTGCAGAGGAGGCTTGATATTTAAAAGACAATTAACTTGCAATATGATTACAATTTGTACATTTCCTCACCACCCCTAGATATGCTGCAACAGGAGGCTCAGCCTCTCCTGCCTCCTCTGACGAGCCGCCACTGGGAAATGCAAAATGATGATGATTTGGTCCATGGCTACGATTTTGTTTTGCTAGATGGAGCGGCCATTGTCAACATAATCAGCCCTACCGGAGACATTCACATTCCAAAATTACGTAAAAAAATTTTCAGAATACGTCCTCAAGCAGTCCGACGAGTTGATGTCGTTTTTAATTCATATTACATGGACAGTTTAAAGGCAGGTACGCGGAAGAAGAGAGCGGACGGAACTCGTTGGCACGTGGAACTCACCAAACGTGTCCCGAAGGATCGGAAAGATTTTCTTAGGGTGAATCAAAACAAAGAAGAACTGTTTCAACTCTTGGCTACACATAAATTAGATTTCCCGGAATAGTAATAGTCACAAATGGACAAGGCTTAACAAACAATGGCAATGAAATAGACACTTCAGGACTATCCCCATGCAACCAAGAAGAAGCTGACACGCGCATCTTCCTGCACGCCCATCATGGAGTCAGTCTCGGAGCCCTCAATTTGCTAATCAGATCTGTAGATTCAGATGTTGTGGTACTGGCAGTCAGTCTCGCTAAAGAACTGAATTGCGATCATCTTGGCATCGCTTTCTCTGTAGGGAAATTATTCAGGTGAGTGCGGTAGTTCTTATTTCTTGTGAAGAAATAATATGTGTTTATAACTTTGGTACTTTTATTCTCCAGGTATATTAATGAAACAGTTATTGCTGATAATTTAGGAGTTGAGAAATGTGAAGCCCTGATGGCATTTCATGCGCTATCAGGCTGTGACACAACAAAGGAAAACAAACAAACTGGACGACGTGGTCTAGCTTTCCCGCAGTAACAACGGCTTTGAAGGCACTTTCCCAGACCCCAGAACTGACAACAGTAAGTTCCTGTTTCTCAACTATAGAACGATTTGTGGTACCTACTCATATATGACAGAACAAGTTCAGTAGATTCAGTGAACGTTGCACGGCACACCATGTTCGTGCACAAAAACTGGCAGATTGAAAACATACCACCTACTCAGGACGTATTGCGCCAACATACCCTCCGTGTGGCATATCAGGCTGGGCATATATGGGGCAAGCTTTACTGCAAAGTTCAGTTTTACCCTCACCTGCGGACTTTAGATGGGAAAAGTCATCGGACGGAACCTGGGAAGTGAGTATACGTTATTCGTATAGGCGCATCCAATTTCAATTTAATGTTCACTGCAATTTTAAAATTTATTCCCTTGATATTTAATTTACCTTATATTTCTCGTCTTTTATCAGATCAAATGGATGATACTGCCTCCAGCATCAGAGGCATGCAGAGAAGTGTTGAAGTACGGGTGCAAGAAAGGCTGCTAATCAAGAAGCTGCAGATGCAGAAAAGCTAATTTGCCCTGCAGTGAACTTTGCTTTTGTGGTGGATGCGAGCCGAACAGTTCATAAGTATAAAACTGTAATGCAGTATTTGATATATAGCTTGATTTTATACCTGAATTGTGATTTGATTTAAAAATGCAGTTATCCCCATAAATAGTCAACATACTGACTAAGTGATATTTTCTTAAAGAAAATTCCACTTTTTATTGCAAAGTCGGCGTTCTTCATGTTAATTTAGTAGTATTCTGTGAAAATCCTGCATGAATACAGCTAAAACTGACAAAGATATCAAACCTTTTGCGATTATGGCGGCCATTTTGAAAAACCGCCGTCACGGCCGCCATTTTGGATTTTTGAGTGGGCTCTAATCTTAAAATTGAAGTATACGCTCTTATCTACAAGTGTGCCAAGTTTCATTTTTTTTGCTTAAAGTGCACGATTATTTACCACCCGACTGGACTACAGCAAGTTTCTTTGGAAATGTGAGCTCTTAATGCAAGGATTGATACATGACATTCATTCAAGAGTGCTTTTATTTTTTGTTTTTATAAAAAGGAAATGATAAAATTGAACCACTAGATTATGAATTTTATATAGATTATAAATAAAAATTGTGTTTTCAAAATAATGTTCGTTAAATGGCGTTTTTTGGATTTTCCCGATTCTGGGAGGGTAATTTACAATTCTATTTGCATATTTTTCAACTAGTTTTGCTTGTGGACCTAGTTTTGCTATATTCAATATTTTAACAGTACCTTGTCTATACTTATATCAGTGTATTGTCTAAGTAAAAACCAATGAAAGCAGTTATACTCGACACAGTATCCTACACACTCATGGAATAAGAAAAAATCAAAATATTCAGTTGAATTTCCACAGACTTACAAAGACAAGAAACGGAGCCAATTATTATGGTCCTAAAGCCTTTAACCTTCTCCCTAAAAAAATCAAGGAACTTCATACTATAGCGTTTAAAAAAGTTATCAAAGGTTTCCTCAACAGGAAAGCATTTTATTTCATTGATGACTATTACAGCAAAGATTTGTATGATATGCACTTATAACTATTGGGTTGTATTATTAATATTTTAAACATTTCTTTCATATTGTACTTGTCCCCATACATTTTGAATATATATTTAATATTTTCTTATATTACATGTGAAATGACGTATATTTTAAACAATAGCTAGTTTTATAGAAATTTTAATATGTATTATTGTTTGTGACATGTACATTATGTTATGTTAACAATCATTATTTTGTTCTATAAATCATTTTATTATTGTATTTTGTATTTCGACGTGGTAAACACTTTGCGTATTTGACACCTATAAACTATTCTTTTTCTTATTTTTATTCTAGTTGTAGCAACTATTGTCACTACTTATTGTTCCTCAAGCCTAGAAATAAACCGTATTTATCACTTGACAATATCAAAAAAAAGAGAAAAAGCCTTTCTAGTACAATGGTATAGCCAGTTTCAGGCCCAACATATGCTTTATATTAATCTAGTTGCCCGAGTTAAATTAAGTGCACACAATAAGGCCATAAGTGTGGATTAATTAAAGCAGAGAGAAGCCCTTGAAAGACGGAACTGCCCCAACTGCAATGAACATTGAACAATACCCACAGTAGCGTACAAATTTGATTCCAATGTAGATTTGCAAATCAAAGTTCAGATCATAAAATATTTTCTCCCAGACTATTAAATTTATTATAGATACGTTTTTGAATAAGTAATGAGGCTCATTACTCACGACCGTAGATAATAATTCTTTACTCATAGGACCAATCACAAGAATTCATGTCCGTTATTTAAATTTTTTGTGGAGTAATCACAAAAGACGATGTGTGTGCTCTAACCGACTCCTACTCTATTCGATCTGTCATGCATATCTAAATTGGTTTAAATCTTAAAAATGCTCTTAAGTTTTTTACTAATTTGCACTAATTCGTTGGGAAAAATTTATTTCAAGCGATGTCGAAGTTTCTGTTTACTCTTATATGATGTACAGGGTGGACCAAATTAGATTGGATTTGGGGTTTTCTCTAAAACTATGGCAGATAGACAAAAACCAACATGGGTGTCCTCAGCTCGATTTTCGAGAAACAAACAATCGTCTATCTCTTTCGACTATCGAGCTACAGAGCATTTTTGGATGACCTCTATATCTCAGTTACAAAGTATTGAATCGAAAATCGAGTAACACATTCTTGAGGCACTTTTTGAGTAGAATCCGTTGCTGATAAGAAAAAATTATGCATGTCTCAGTTTTCGAGATATAGAGACAAATTTTGTTTTTTTAAATTAAATACCCTGTAAATCATTTCATTATTCGATCACAACTTAAATTAGCTATCCAACTATATATTATATGTCATATTTATCTCTAGAAAAAATGGTTAATTAAATGTTCGAATTATCTTCCATTGACATCTATGCATTTTTGCAACCTTCTTCTTACAGCATTGGTTGCATTTCCAATCATGACAGGAGTTCTCATTGTCCGAAACGCAGCTTATGTTTTCCAATTCTTCTATGTTATTAGGACGTTCTCTATATATAATATTTATTAAATAACCCCAAAGCCAAAAGTCGGTTATATCGAGAAATCTTGCTTGCCACAAAATAGGACCATTATTTCCTAAAAATTAAACAATATCTAAACTACTTTGTTGTTTATTAATGTCCAGTTAGCTAAATTAATTGCTAGTTAACAATTTAGTTAACTTGGCTAACTAGACATTGATAAAATAGTCCTGAGTGATAAATAGATACCTATCCAATCCTCCCCAAATTGAACATTTAAATAACTTCGTGTTTCATTTGACGTATGACCTGGGGCGCCATCGTGTTGGTAAATTAATCTTTGAAATTATTTTACAGGCATATTGTCTACAAAGGGCTCTATTTCTTGTCGTAGAATGTTAATAAAATTTTCGGTATTCAAATAACCGTGAAAAAAGGGACCTGTTATTTGGTATCCAATAATACCATACCATACACCAAATCCAAATCGTCCTTGACGATTAACTGTAGCGGTCACGTACGGATTTTCATAAGCCTAATGGTGGTTATTATGACGATTGAAAATTCCGGCACTGCTTATATGGGCCTCGTCTGTCCATATAATTGTTCCTTCTAATCCTGTTACTTCATTGCACTGACGCAAAAGCCGCTGGCAAAAATCGAGATGCGTTTTAAAGTCATTTGGGAGACCAATCCTAATTTTGTAGTTTGAGTTTATTTTTTTTTAAGCAACGCAACGCAGTTGTTTTTGGGATTCCTAAATTTTAAGTATTTCGCGAGAAGGTATATTAGGATTAATTATTCTTTATTTATTTGCTTTGATCATGTTTAGAGAATATTATTTAGGTATTATGCAAATCACAACTTACACACTTTTTTATTTATTATGAAAATACCTACTTTCTGTATATTGTTGCCCTAATCTGGGCACGCTAATATATTAGTTAGGTAAATACTTTAAAACACTCATTATTGGAGAACCAATCAAAACAACTACTCTTCTAGCTAATACTGACGAAGTATTGAATTACATGATAGGATTCCTAGCATTTTAAAGAAAAAAAATATATTGAAAATATTTAAATCATTTATTTACATTTAGTCATTCACACTTTTTTATTTAATATAAAATTATCTACTTTCTGTATATTGGTACCTTAATCGGGTCACGCTAATATACTACTTAGGAAAACACTTTAAAACACTCATTATTGGAAAACCAATCAAAACAACTACTCTTCTAGCTGACACTGCCGAAGTATTGAATTACATGATAGGATTTCTGGCATTTTAAGGCAAAAAAATATATTGACACTACTTAAATTATTTATTGAAATTCAGTCATTCACAACAATTATTGAACCTTATACTCTATTTCAACTCTAGAAAATTTGTACAAGTTTTTCGAACTCGTTAGTTCTCATCAGTAGAGTATAGAATCATTCATTCATTATTTACAAGCCCATTCTTGATTTATTTTTTACAATTAATTATTCTTTATTTATTTGCTTTTATCATGTTTAGAGAATATTATTTAGGTATTATGCAAATCATAACTTACACACTTTTTTATTTATTATGAAAATACCTACTTTCTGTATATTGTTGCCCTAATCTGGGCACGCTAATATACTAGTTAGGTAAATACTTTAAAACACTCATTATTGGAGAACCAATCGAAACAACTACTCTTCTAGCTAATACTGACGAAGTATTGAATTACATGATAGGATTCCTGGCATTTTAAGGCAAAAAAATATATTGACACTACTTAAATTCTTTATTGACATTCAGTAAGGTTCAATAATTGTTGTGAATGACTGAATTTCAATAAATAATTTAAGTAGTGTCAATATATTTTTTTGCCTTAAAATGCCAGGAATCCTATCATGTAATTCAATACTTCGTCAGTATTAGCTAGAAGAGTAGTTGTTTTGATTGGTTCTCTAATAATGAGTGTTTTGAAGTATTTACCTAACTAGTATATTAGCGTGCTCAGATTAGGGCAACAATATGCAGAAAGTAGGTATTTTCATAATAAATAAAAAAGTGTGTAAGTTGTGATTTGCATAATACCTAAATAATATTCTCTAAATATTAGGATTTTCTCTTATAGTTTCTAAACAATATTTTCTATAGCTTCTCTAACCGCTTTATTAGATATTTTTGCTAGAGGTTTTACAAATGATACAAACTCTTTTAAATTTTGTTGTAGCCTTTTAAATATTTTTATGTCTGGCTGTCTCTTTTCTGGACATCTAAAAATATTGTTTAGCTTGTTGGCACAAAGTTTTGCTGTCTATAACCTATTAAAATAAAGCCGGAAGTTAAATTTGAATTTACTCCGTATTCTATAAAAGACAATCATATCATATTTTTTACCATTACTAAGTTGAACCATTCTTAAAAATGCTCAATCACAACTCACAAATTAGTTTTTCACATTTACGATTATTTCGATTTTCTTTTTTTTTACCATGGCCTTCTCAATAAATATTAGAAATGCGATAAATGTGCATAGATGTCAATGGAAGACAATTAGAAGATTGATTGTAGTTTAGTTTTTTCTATTTTTGGCAAAATTATTTTATATTATAAGAAGTGTTGTTGTTGTTAATTGTTTTATATAGCCTCTTCACAAATATATGAAATTTTTCGAAAATTAACCACTTTTTCTAGAGATAAATATGATATATAATATATCTTTGGGTAGCTAATTAAAGTTGTGATCGAAAAATTAAATAATTTACAGGATATTCCATTTAAAAAACACAAGTTATGTCCTATCTCGAAAACTGAGGCATGCATAATTTTCTTCTTATCAGCAACAGATTCTACTCAAAAAAGAGCCATAACACGTTGACTGCCTCATGACCCGCCTATGGGTCACGGGCGCTGGTATTGCGGAGTCCATGAACCGTATGTGGGTCACGCAAAGAAATCGGTTAATGGAAAATATAATTACAGGTTTTTATTTAGTTGCAGTGGACGTCACATGGTTCCCGTTATGTTATAATATGAACAGTCAACGCGTTAAGAACGTGTTACTCGATTTTCGATTCGACACTCGGTAATTGAGATATATTGGTCATCAAAAATGGCAATTTTCCAAAGACGCTCTGTACGGTTTAAGATATCGACTTGAAATTGGACACATCTATGTATTATAGCGAGATCGGGAATTAGATTATATTTTGATTTTATTCCTTTGAAGGGTTGGGGGTGAAGTGAGTAAGAGACCATAAAACTGGGATTTAGTGCATGTACGAGTAGCCAAGGTCTCAAAATTCATTTGGCGCCAATAAGAATTAATTTTATTAATTTATTTAATTACATTAATATGAATTCTAGTAATTCGCAAATAGCAATTTAAATGTTGTTTCGCAGAAACCCTTAAGGAACTTCTACACATGTTCTCCTACACTGCCCTGCATAAAGTGTCCTTTCGGTTCATGGGATTTATTAAGATACGGCGGCGACAACGACGAGCAATGGGCAATAACAGTGGATATAAATTTACACTAGGAGCTTACAAAACCGTATAACTTAGACCTCTTTATGTTCTTAATACAACCCACGTATACGTTTGATTTACCAAACAACTTTCTTGTAAACCAATTCTAATCTAGCTGAATTACCATTAACACAGCCTGTAGAATAAAAAAAAACAGGGTACGCGTGAATAGTTTCTACAAGGAATTTTTTTGTTTGTATAATCATTAATTAATGTTTTCCACAAAAATATCATTTTACGATTTACAGTCGTCAGAATTGTGAAAATTTGCGCTTCGCTGCAGACTACCGCAATTTCCTCTGTCCCTTGCTGCTATGTAATAATACTTAGTTATTGTCAATACCGTAGACTTTAAAATCTTTCAAAACATTATTTAAACAAGTTTCTTCCACCGTTAATTGTTTGAAAATTACAGAAGGTTGAAGTTTTGTTCAGAAATAGTAAAATTTTTGAGCTCCTGTAATTTGTAAACAATTGATAGTGGAAGAATTTTTGGAACGAAGGTTTTAGGAAATTTTACAATGTACAATATAGATAATAACTAATTTCTGCAATGGGAACAGTGATAATTTCAAAAATCTGCAGATAAGCTTAAATTGTCACATTTTTTGCGAATGTAAATAGTAAATTATTAGCAATAGAGAAACATATTGTGAGATACTCGAAAAATTACGATCAAATTTATTATTTTAAAGACATAGAACTACTGGGACCCAATTCTTGAAATTACAGGAATCGATTCTCTTGAGAAGTTGACGTCATTTTCTCACGATTTTGAGACATTTAAGTACAACTGTATTCTTGAAAAAAAATCGTTCGAAATATTTCTCCTTATATTAATAAAAAAAATTCTCAAGTCAATTTTTAACGGGGACTTCGAAAGTTCTCTTAATAAATTTTACTTTTAGGTTATGTATGCAGATTGCGACCTTTATTATGGGAGATGGAGGAATTAAATATTGGCTTATTTGAAGATGATGCTTAGAGTCTCTTGGCTAAAGGAGTATATTCAAGGCCAAAATCGAAAAAAAAGATGATTTTAATGCTCTATACCAGAACTAGTGTCTGCAGATTTAAATCCAGATTTAGGTGCTAGAGAAAGACTATAACAACAAATTAAAAATGATTTTAAATTTCACTAAAATATTTTTAATCACATTCAATTAATTATTATTTTTTCGTTCAATATTTTTGTTTATTTTAAATCACTATTAACAAAAAGTGTTTTTATTAAAATAAAAACTTTTTAATGCGGAGAAGTTGTGTAGAGTTAAATAAAGAAATTTAAATTTCATATCTACATTAGTAATATAAAATCAACTGAAAAACCATATGTAAGTAACACATTCTTATAATAACTTAAATACAAAGAATATTATCCTGCAAACAAAACATAAACATCACGAAATTCTCTTGATTTGTCGAGAATATGTTGAGAATACAGCATGAAAAAATTTTCTCAGGACAATTAATTCCTACGATTTCAAGAATTGGGTCCTTACCAGTCAAAGGTCCCCGCTCATTTCTTATGGGAAGTGGCCCTCGGTGTAATTGTCGGAATTTTTAATATATTGTAGATCTCGACTTTCTGATCAAAAGTTCTCTGGGCCCAACTCGATCCTATGTCTAGTTTCCGAGATACAGTTCAAAAACTGTACAAGAATGACCTCTCGTACAATTTAAAAAATTTCAAATTCATGTTTTTTTCATACATTTTATATTGTGATACGTTCGAATGGCCTTTTATAATATTTTGCAATAAAAACATTTGTTGTTTTAATAAGAATAGCGCAGAAAAAAATTAAAGTTTGAAAAATGTAGGCGAAGGCGCAGGGAAATCTACATAAATATAACAAGTAAAAAAAAATTCGGTCAAATTGGCTAAAACATTTTTTAAACAAAGTATGTGTCTTCCTGATCAAGAAACACCGGGGGCCACTTCCCATAAGAAACGAGCGGGGTTTTTTAGTGATTAGGCAAAATCAGTAACGCTTATTAAAAACTCGGAACAATGGGAAGACATTTTTCCGAGGTTCAAGAAACTTTTTCAGATTTTGAGCTGTTGCAATTTTTAAACAATACATCTAGTATAGTAAGTGAACCTTTTAAATCCCAACCAGAAAACGATGTAATCAATTTCCAATTTTTTTCCTCAACATGCTTCATAAAGTATGTACATAAGAATCTATATTGTCATTTTTCCTGCTTTTTAGTTGGGGGTGGTCCCCACCCCTTCTTGGGGTGGGGACCACCCCTAACCAACCCGACCTCTTCTTGGGGTCGCAAAAAAAAACAAAAAAAATTTCATAATTTAAAAAAAAAATCGGGTTTTTGGAAATTGCTCTTAAAATATTATTTTATAAAAAATGGCAAGACTACGAAAATGAAGCTTATAAAAAAATGAATAGTTCGTTTTTTTAAATTTTCCTGTAATTGTTCCAAAGATATAAAGGTTTAAAGATGGAGCTTAAGCGCATACGCAAGAAAATTCTGTATTTGAAATTGAAATATCTAAAAAACTATAAGATTGATAAAAACATGATATAAGAATGAAATGAAGCTTATAAGAAAACGAAGAGTTTTGGTTTTCGTTTTTTTTCCTACGACAAACTGTTCCAGAGATATGACAGTTTGAAGTAATGTTGAAACTTTTCAGTTTGTACGCGCATTTTAAATGTCTATAGTAGAAGAATACGCAGAAAAAGGGGGGTTGCATTGCACTTTATCATGTTTAGAGTGCAGATTGAAAATGTTATTTAATTGTATTAATTTGATTTATTTATAACAATCTGTATTTTTAATAAAATTAGACATATTACTATAGGTACTCTGTTGTGACCATTTTTGATCCACAATTTTTTTTTTTAAATGAAAAACCTCATAATATTCAGCGACTTAAAAAACATAAGTATATGGATTTTCGTGAATTTATTCATAACATTAGAAGAATTATTAATTTTTCAGTTTTTAAGGGGGGTTTCAATCCTCAATATTTTCGTCTTTCCTATGTTTTGACCTCATAATCATATTCAGTGACCTCAAAAACATAAGTATCTGAATTTTCGTGATTTTATTCGTAAAATTAAGATGTTAATTTTTCAGCATTTAAGGGTGATTTCAACCCTGAATATTTTCGTCTCATAAGTTTTGACCTCATAGTCACATTCAGCGACCTCAAAAACATATGGATTTCCGTTAATTTAGTCGTAAAAATCGAAGAGTTATTAATTTGTCAGTTTTTAGGGGTGATTTCCACCCTTAAAAATAAGGGTGGGTGATTTTGATGTACGTATTTTATAAAGCATATTACAGAAAAAGTTAAGGAAATTCGTTTCATCGTTTTCGGGCCGGGAATTTAACAATTTTTACTGTTCGCTTACTATACTAACCGCAGAAGAAAATTGTGTAAACAAAAGTTGGGGTAAATTTTATAGCTTACAATATTTATAATAACTAATTACTACGTAGGAGCAACGAGGGCAGAGATAATTGCAAGAACCTGTAGCAAAGCACAAATTTTCACCATTCTGTCGGCTGTGAATCGTAAAAGATTAGCAATAGAGAAAAATAGTTTAAATGAAAGTTGTGGCTTTTTCATTTTTTACAATATTGAAAATACCTAATTTTAGATTAGAACTAACATAGATAATTGAGAAAAACCTACTTTGACCTTCATTTTTTCTACGTAAAACAACGATATTTTTATGAAAAACATGATTGTGGCAATCTCTCCAACATTATACAAACAAAAAAATTCTTGTAGGAATTATTCAGGAGTCAAATGACAGATTGACTCTACTACATAGACAGTAAAGGTATTTTTACTATGCCACTAGTGAACTGTCAATTACAGTCGAGTATAAGGTATTTTAGTGAGTATCAATTAAATTATCAATTTATGACCTTTGATTAAATCACTATAAAATTTGGAATTATGATAAATGTATTATTTCTGAATAAAAAAACTACTTAATTTGTAAAACAGTTAATTTCCACAAACCCCAAAACATTAAGCAATACACTCAAACAATATTCTCAAACTCTTTTCTTCAACAAGGCTAGAATTATCTGGATATCATTAAAACTCAGTTTTAATCAACTTTAGACAATACAAACTTGATTGCCGAAATGCACATCGAGTATTTTTATCAATACACTTAAAGACACTTTGTTTTTCTGAATAACGTCTTAAAATCGAAAAACTGTAAAGTTTTTCGATTTTAATACTTTTTGTCATATTTGGGTGTGAAATTTTCTTACCGAATCTTCCACTTGGATTAGTAATTGAAATATTTTTCTCGGTTTCACTTATATTTTCATTGTTATAAAATTATTCCTCGTCATCTACCCGGGATAATTTTCATAATAACAAGAACATTTTCAGATATGTCAGGTAGATTTCAAGTAAAAATTAGTGCTTAATTATTTAACTTCCAAAATAGGTATAAACACTTCGAATGCGCAATTTAATAAATTAACTTTTAAAATTTTAATACTATTATACTTTAACAACATACTTGATAAATAAATGGATATAAATAAAACATTATTATATTTCCTTATTTGCCTACCAAACGCCATACAGTTACGATGTCCAATTGCCAATACCTAGGAAATAGATTTGCATTTATAAGAATGTTGCTAGCGACATATATATATTGATGTGATTCTACATGAGATGAATGTACCCATCAATTCCGCATATCAGATATACGAGTATACTTTACAGCAACTGTGGCAATATTTTCCTTTGCTTGGTGCAGCATTCTTGTCATTTATTTGTCTAGCAATTGGGTCGTATTTGTTGGAACCAATAGCTGTGAAATATAAAATCCGCGACATCTTTTACACTCTGTGCTAACAAGCTGCCAGTAATCCAGTTTGAAGTAAATTTGTCGCCGCTTTTGCCGTCTTTATTTCAAAACAATTCACGTCTCCGGAATGAACGTGTTAGCTTGTTAGCTGATGCCACATACAGTGCAGGTGCAACTCCTGGAAGCTATCGACTTAGAGGAGAGCGTCATGACGTTTCGAATGGACCTCGGATGCCGATGAGCCGAACAACTTAAGCTTGCTTGGCCGGAGTCTGGACACGTCGCAGCAAATTTATTATGGAAATGTTCGTTCCGTATTCAATTGGAACGTGATCGAATTTAAAATGGTGGCATATTTTACAGCTACCAGGCGCGGACAAGCTTTGCTTTCTGTTTGCAAATCTATGTGAAAGTAAAATTGTTGTTTGAGGAAAAACTTTCTCGATATTGACAACGGCGGGAAAGTTAAGGATACTGGATGTATTAACGTTAACTTAATATTTCTGTTAAAAGCTTTTTGAGAAATACGGTAGGTGTCCCCATTTTCATGTGAGCAATACGACTACTCATTTTATTAACTTCCGTTAAACTATTTAAAAGATTAATCTTAAAATAAATATATTAATATACAGGGTGGTCGCGCGAACGTTATTTTTGGAGTTATGTAAAAGAGTTCAAAAATAGAAGTTATAGAAAATCACATGCATTTTCCAAAAATCAGAAAAACCATTGAAAGTCTCAATTTTACTTTGGTTCTTTCAAATTGAACACCTCGTATATTTTTTCACCATCTGAAATTCCATAAAAAACTTTCCAACAGTTGGATAAATTTGATCAATGGTAACTGTTAAGTATTTTTTTATGTTTTTTGTACAGATTCAATCGAATTGAATGCACGAAGTTGTTAGATAATGTGGTGCCACAGGCTAGAGGCTTCCCCATATTTTCCTTTATTTTTTAACTTATCCATTTGAAATTTGGAGTGAATAAACTACCTGTAAAAATGGATTTTTGGACATAAAAACGGTATGAGACTATTTCCGGTTTACCCGGAAGTGACGGCAACTTTCGATACTCTATATATTTTTACATATTTGGATTCAAGACATTTTGAGCATAATATGAGATTTTCGCGAATATTTGAGTTTATGTTCAGTTTTTAAGCATTTTAAAACATTCGTCTAGAGTGCTTTGGAATGCCAAAATTTGTTCTACGGCAGATCAAGTCCAAGGGAAAAATATAATATATAATAAATTATAGATTTTTTTCTAAATTCATTGATATCCATTTCAAATCTATGCTATTTGTTTTCCTATATTACTGAATTTATTTAAAAACAAAAAATCACTTTCAATATAATTTTTCTTGAACTATAACATAGTTCCCTATGCAAAAATCATATGTTTAATAATGAAATGTGAATAACTATCTTTCGGTTCTCTTTTTTGTTTCTTAATAGGTATAAGTACTAGTGCAAAGTATGAGGATCAATAAAAATTATTTTGAAAGTTATTCCTTATTTTACTTCCACGTCCAGTGGAAGTATAGTAACGACAAAAAAATTTTTAAAAATTTTTATTGTCCAAATAGGCTTAAAATGTCATGAAACGTCGAAATTTTAAGTTTGAGCGAAAAAAATTTTCTGTCTGTCTGTCGGTCTGTCTGTCTGTCTGTCGGTCTGTCTGTCTGTAACTTTTTTTTGTGCGCACGTTTACTCTGAAACCGTTTAAGATATTGACTTGAAAAAACAACGGTTTTTAAATTTAATTAAATTTTAAAAAAATCTATAATTTATTACAAACTATGAGCTACCACATTCCCATTTGTAAAAAAAAAAGTTTTCGATAAAAAAGTGATTTGTTCAATTTTGGAGGCTTCGTATATATACTATGGGAGTCCACCCTAAGTGTCCGTGCACCCCCCGATCCTTTAGAACAAAGTTTTTCATAAAGATTAAAGCCTAAGGAACAATTTAAGACATGTCCTAAAAAAAAAAATTGGCTGCACTTTCAAAATGGCGTCCGTTAAAAAAAACAAAATTTGCAAATATGGTTTTTGTCATTTAACACAAAAACTAAAAAAGATGGAGAAAAACTTTCTGTACATAAAATAAAGTACATAAAATTTTCTACAATTTTGTTCCTATACAATATTTGCATTGGAGTTACCATTTTCCAGATAAATGATTAATCTCTTAAAATAAAATATAAAATTCAATATAAAACGTAACACTACGGAAGCCCACCCTAACTGTTCGTGCACCCCCCCGATCCTTGGGGACAATATTTTTCATAAATAATAAAGCCTAAAGAACAATTTAAGACATGTCCTAAAAAAAAAGCTGGCTGTACTTTCAAAATGGCGTCCGTTTAAAAAAAATGCAAATATTGTTTTTGGTCATTTAACACAAAAACTAAAAAAGATGGAGAAAAACTTTCTGTACAAAAAACAAAGTGCATACAATTTTCTACAATTTTGTTCCTATACAATATTTGGATAGGAGTTACCGTTTTCCAGATACCACTGTTACCGTCTTCGAGATAAATGTCTGCAAATTATAATATTATTATTATTATTAATTTTTTCCAGTTGATTTTATTTCATTTTTATGTTAATAATATAAAGTTATATTATACGCCTTACAATAATTGTCACAGTTATTTCCTCTAAATGATTTACCGATATATGAATTTTCATGTTTTCTTAATTTTGGACTCATTTATCTGGAAAATGGTAACTCCTATCAAAATATTGTATAGGTACAAAATTGTAGAAAATTTTATGCACGTTGTTTTTTGTGACGAAAGTTTTTGTCCATCTTTTTTAGTTTTTGTGTTAAATGACAAAAACAACATTGGCAACAGTTTTTTTTAATATATGGCCGCCATTTTGAAAGTACAGCCAGTTTTTTTTTTAGAATATGTCTTAAATTGTTCCTTAGGCTCCAATCTTTATGAAAAACATTGTCCCCAAGCTAAGGAGGGCTCCCCGACTAATAGTCATTAATGAAACTAAACGAGAAATAATTTTTTTCCCTTTGATATTAGAAAGTCTTAAAATGCTTAAAAAACTGAACATCTACTCAAAAATTCGCGAAAATCTCGTGGTATACTCAGATTGTTTTCTTAAATTCAAATATGTAAAAATATACAGGGTGTTCCATTTAAAAATCTAAAGTTGCGGTCATTTCCGGGTAAACCGGAAATGGTTTCATACCATTTTTATATCCAAGAATTCATTTTTATAGGTACTTTATGCACCCCAAATTTCAAATGGATAAGTTAAAAAATAAAGGAAATATAGGGGGGTATGTTGAACTCTCTGAGAAACCGCCAGAATGTGTAATGATGAAACCTAATGACCGATATGAGAAAAAATCTAATGATTCTATTTGTTCAATAAAGGCGAGCTTACTGTCATAATAGATTACCGTTAAACATAGGAAAATATTTTTTCATATCGTTTAACAAACGAAAATCAACTGTAAACTAGACCACCTCAACTCGCTAACCTCAGTAAAGGACCACGGGGTAATTTTTGACAGTAAGGTACCAATTTTCAAGTTTGTTGAGGTCAGATTGAAGTATATCATAGTCACAGATTAAAATGTGTTTAAATATTTTTACCCAGTCAGCATAGAATAGTGACAGCTGAGCTACATATTTATGTCTTCAATAAAGGTATTTAAAAAACAGGAGATCCAAAACAGTGTGGAATCTCAGAGTACGATGTAAAGCTAACAGATTGTAAGTCTTGTTACTAAACGAATTGTCGCCTATGTATTAAGTAGCTAGATAGAAATTCTGTTAAACTATTTAAGAAACCACATTTATTCAACTTATTCAGAAGTATACCATGGTCCAATTTATCAACAGCTTTTGAGAAGTCAGTATAAATGACATCCATCTGTTCTCCGGAGGCAAGATATGACAAAAAGAATTTACCTATGTTAGTTTGACTCTCGCTTTTAATCAGGTAGATGTTGATGTATTTTATTAAACGTGAGAGTAACTTAGGTACAAATTAGGCACGATTTTAAGATACTTTATTTTATGGTTTATAATTAAATTCAGTTCACTAATAGGAATATGTTTTCCATCATATTTTTTTCTTTGACAGTTGTGCTAATTACAGGAGAAATATTATCGCCCTCTTCATTAATTTTTTAGGGCGTATATTGTTTATAGTTTTCTTTGTCGATAGTTATTTGTGTTAACTGCATGCGAAATATTACCATCCTTCCATCACATTTTTTCATTAGTTTTTTTGGGTGACAATTCTGTATATTTTTTCAAATTTTATACTTTTCTTTGACAGCTGTGTTAACTACTTGTGAAATATTATTGCCTACCGTCACATTTTCAATTTTTTTAAGGGTGATCATCCTGTATAATTTTTTTATATTTTTATTTGGCAGTTATGTTTACTACATGCGGAGTATTGTTGAATAGAATAGAATACATTTATTCATCCCATAGATCACATACAGGATATAGGACAAGTCAAAAACATTACAGATATCAAATGAAATAAAAAAAAATATGATAACAGTAAAACAGTATTACAAAATAAAGATATGTATAAGTAAGTGTGTAGTATAAATTATTAATACATTAGAAATTCAGAAATTCATCCACAGAATAAAATGCATTTGATGTAAGAAATACTTTTATCTTTGCCAAGAATGTTTTTATGCTAGCAACATTTTTTAAATTTGGACTAAGTTTATTATAGAGCACAGGGCCCATATGATATGGATTAGATTTGTATAATTCAAGTCTGTGTATTTCATGTTGCAAATCAGAACCATGACGAGTTTGATAACTGTGGTGTGTATTTAAAGAATTAAAGATGGATAAATTCTTTTTTACCAATTTCAAAATTTCAAAAATATATAAACATGGTAGAGTAAACATTTTTTGTTAATTGAATGTCACTTTACAAGATTCCCTATATTTAATTCTAAACTTACAACGTATGGCCCTTTTTTGTAACAAAAATACTCTATTTGCCCATGTTGAATTACCCCACATAGTAATTCCATATCGGAGACGGGACTCAATGTTAGGAAAATAAAAAGTTTTTACCGTACTTATGTTTGTAATGGTTCGTAACGTTTTCAAAGCTAAACAGCTGCTTGCACATTTACCACATAGATAAGTTACATGAGTTTTCCAGTCTAGAGATTGATCTATATTAATACCTAATAATTTGAATGACGTCACCCTCATTTTTCACATATACACTTGATGTGTAATGTGATCCAATAGGACGAAACTCCAAAACAAAAGTTTTATTTTGATTCAACACTAATTTTTTATTTTTAAAATACTCCGAAATGGAGAGCAAGTTAGTGTTCAATAAGTGTGTTGCATCAGTTAAGGCTTTACCATTAGCAATGATTGAGATATCATCTGCAAAAGCACATAAGAATGTAGACAGGTAATTATCTAAGTCATTTGTGTATAAAATAAACAGAAGAGGGCCCAGCACGCTCCCTTGGGGAACTCCGATGTCCACCTCCAATTCCTTACTCCAAAAAAATCAACAAATTGTTTACGGTTACCTAAATATGACGTTAAAAGTTTGTTACATGTTCCTTGCAGACCATAACGCTCTATATTTTTTAACAGGATACTATGATCAACACAATCAAAGGCTTTGGACAGATCAATAAATAAAGCTATAACTTTATTTCCTTGGTCTAGATTTTTATACACAAAGTCTAAAATATTTGTAAGTGCAGATATCGTTGATCTATCTTCTCTAAAACCATGTTGATTTGATGATAAGAATTTCTTACTCTCTAGAAATGCAATTATACGTTTAGCTAATAATTTTTCAAAAATTTTAGAAAACACTGATAATAATGATATCGGGCGATAATTAGAGAATTGCTTACTGTCTCCATTTTTCAACAGAGGTATAACTTTTGAAAGTTTTAAGAGGCTAGGGAAAGATTCACTCTTAAAACATTCATTAATAATATGTGTTAGTGGTTCCGCAAGTTGTCATACATTTTTTGTCATCCATCACATTTTTTCATATTTCTCTGGATATTGTCCATATTATTCTTCCCTGAGAGTTGTGTTAACTACATGCCAAATGTTATCGTTCTACACCATATTTTTTCATAATTTTTTTTAATGACCACCTTGTATATATTTTTTTTATATTTTTCTTCCTTCACAACTATGTTAATTGCATGCGAAATATGATCGGCCTCCGTCCTCCGTCACATATTTAAAAAAATGTTTAGGATGAGCACCCCGTATATATTTTTTTATGAAATTTTACTTCTTTGAGAGTTGTGTTAACTGTATGCAAAATATTATCGTCCTCCGTCACATTTAATTTTTTTAGAGTGACTACATTTTCTTTTATTTTTCTTCTTTGACAGTTGTATTAATTGTGTGCGAAAAATTATCATCCTCCGTCACACGTTTTAGTTTTTATAGAGTGACCACTCTGTATATTCTTATTATATTTTTTTCCTTGACAGTTGTATTAACTACATGCCAAATAATACTGTCATATTATTGTCAAGTTCAGATAAATCTCGGTCACTTATTTTTCACGCGTACAATACTTCCTTTCTGTAAACGAGGGAAGTAAACAGAAACATGAATTTTCTGGTTGTTCTTTTGTTTTTAGTGGGACTTAAGGGGGGCATCTTCCAATAGTGCTATTTTCATGAACTATGTTATCTTCTGTCAAATAAAAAAAAATAGTTTCGTCAACTAATTTGGAGATAATTGAAATTGAAATGATCTAGTATCTATAGTGTCAGGCACTATATATACTAGAAACATATACCCTTAGTAAACTAAATGAATCTGAAAAGCTGCCTTCTGTATTTGGTATGCCAAACACTCCACTGATTATAAAATTTCATTATTTCTATTAGCACATAATTTTTTCAACTGTCTTGTTGAATATTTTCAAAGCCACATTATGAAACTCCCACTGATCCGTAAGCATTTGTGTTCGAATATTAATTAGGCAACATTATGGAACCAATTAATATTAAACAATAAATTACTGTCAATAATAATCAATTAAAGCTGATAATAAATGGGAAACCAAAGTAAAGTACTGTCAAATTCCAGGGCTATAAAAACAAACTGGTGGCAGGTTTAAATGATTGGCAATCAATGCACGTTTTCAAGTAATGTTCCAATTTAAATAACGTTTTATTTCAAATTCAATAAAATTAAAATTAGACTATAAAACATTTAGCTATTAATTACCGATAAAAATGTTACGCAAATATAGAACTTTCAGCGTAACATACTTTTTTAATTGTTCTATTTTCCATTAATGAATTTGTTGTTGCAATTATTGTATTAGTGCATGCCTGCAAATTTATGACAGTAACAGTAATCCAATTACGAAACCAATTTAATGGAATTTACATGAAATAGAGAAAACATATATGATTGATAAGAGCGAGTTGATATTAAAAAATATTAGTGTTGGCGCTTTTATGGTATATCGCTGAAGTATGAAAAAGCTTAATAACAAATTATTGGAACATTTTCAAAGAAAATTCCTGGAGCAGGTAAATGTTTACGTTAAAATTTGCCGATTGAAGCTATACAGGGTGAACCACGTTGAAGTTTGTCGTCGATTTTTTTTTAAATTGGATGTCCAGTATATTTTTGGTTAGAGCATATCATTGCGATTTTAGTCATGGTCAGAACCAATAAATTGTAGTCGGGAAGATGTACACCTGAATATATTTTATTTAGCTTATAACGTGTCATAGAATTATGTTAACACGCGATATCTCCGTTATATGAAGAAATAAAAGTATAAATTAAAAACCTGTAAAAGGCATGAAGTATCTCAAGCTCCCACACGTTGCTTCGGCCAATATGTGGAGGATATTTTCTACTATATTGGACAAATGTCTAATGAAACACCCAGACGTTTCGTATAAAAGTTATGTAACAGAATTCCACCATTGAAAGATTTATTCAATGCCGATCTTGCCTGTGTCGTTCGTGCTTACAGTATGTCATAATTTTTTGAAATGGTGACGTCGTAGCTCTAGGTTCGTAGTTCCAGCTCTTCGGAGAGACCTTATTGAAAAGCACTTCATGCCAAAGTGTTGAAATGCATATTATAGACGCAATATCGTTAACAAAAACAGAAATGGCAACAAAAGTAACGTATTAACAAAATTATAAATGCTTACATTTTTAATCAAAAATATTAATAATAATAATAAAAGTTCTTTATTGAATACATAAAAAATACATATTCAAACGGCTATCGACCGGAGTCCTTCAGCCTATTTTTCTTATTTTGTTACTGTTGTTACATTCATTTTTAATCATTTATGTAGATATATTAGAAAATAATATGACATGAATTCATGTTGAAAAGTATTTAACCAGTGTTGATAGGCGAAATCTCAAAATGTTCACCACATCGCTTAAAAATATTGTGTAATTACTAATGAGAAAATGGGACATACTTTTAGTAGAGAACCAAAAAAAATTAAGTAATAAAGAAAATGTATTGGATGGCATTTTGTAATATTTGGTAAATATTTTGTAGAATTATTAAGGATTAGACCTGACAAATATGCAAAGTGGATACCTTTAAAAAAATAATGAGCGAGATTTCAGTGGTGGAACCTCAATCGGCAAAGTTAAGGCACGCCGGGCGAATCCGGCAATTGGATGGTTGACCGTATCTCATCTCGCCCTCCTGGTTAAGTGGCAGAGTAGAATTTACTAAACTTCACCAGGACGTCAATATAAATAAGGCAACTAAAGAAAAGAAAATTAAAAAACTAAAAAAACAAGGACGGAATAATATTTGGTTTACAGTTAACACAACTATCAAGGACGGAACCTGCTAGACTATTGGTGGAAAAATATACGAGATGGTCACTTCAAAGAATAATTGATTAAGAAACGATGGAGGAAAATAGTATTTATAATGCAGTTAACACTATTGCTAGGAAGTAAAACTGACATTCTTAGTTAACAATATTGTATAATTATCCAGTAACAGAAAGTATAATTAATAAATAAAAAAAAGCAGTTTTGTGTAAATGCTTTGACAGATTCTTTGGATAATTTTGTAGGGTGCAGTTTCTTGATACACACATAAATCTTTTGCATTTTATCTTCGAATTTATAGCTACTGTTAATTCTATTATTTATCTATAGTGCTTCTCGTATGAAGACGGCAACAATATAGGCAACTTAGCTAGACATTCGTTTACCAAAGTTGGTCACAAATTAATGCGATTTTTTTGGTTAAACTGTGAAAAATATTTGGTGTGATTACATTGGTTAATCATCTTGAGGTTAAGGACTATTATTGTTATAACCATAAAATTAATTATTTGATCAGAGTCGTTATAATTAGTTGAAAGTTACAAAAATTATAAAAACAGTTCAGTTTTTCTTTAACCAACCTGGTATACAAAATATTTTAATTATTATTGCCAGTTAAATGAACTTGAATGAATGGGTTAGGTATGCTAGGAAAATGGAAAAGAATTCTTTTATGTTGAAAGGTAGCACCATATCTCATATTTATGTGCCTATTTCGCATAGACGGGGATGCACTAAAGCACGGTACCCGTCGATTAGAATATTTTGCAATATATCTTCTTACTGCAGCCCTACTATCGCTGCTACAACGCTCATATATGAAATACATTGCAGTTAATTCAATAAAATTTAACAAAACCCCATTTCAAAGTGCAAACTATTGTTGAAATGTTCTAAAATCTTCGAAAATGAATAATGATAAAATATTTACTTATCATTTACACACTGTTCAATTATTTTAAAAGTCTGTGAAATAATTAACTGTTTTGCACTAAACAATAATTTTTAATTTTCGAAAATTTTGCATATTTCTGTTTTGTTTCGGCTGATTTTACTACGAAAATATTTATCTGAGGTGCGAGTATGGGTAATTTTTTTTAGCGGTGAGTTATTTCAAGTTAATTAAATCACTGTTAGGGCCCTTTATTTACTTGGAAAATATATTATTACTAGTTCTACAAGAAAAGCATTGCATCTTATGAACAATTTTAAGGTAATTTTCTCTCAAAATCAGTAAATTTGAAAGTAGTTGGTAAAAATAGGGAATACTCAATTATGTAATTGGCCTTTAATAGAGGTCGACATTAACGAATACATTCCTTCATTAAATGATGTATGACGCTATCCCACATTATCTAATATTGAAGGGAAATTATTGATTTAATTAACCTTCTCCTTGGTAGATATTTTGTGATTCACCCAAGATACCACTAATAAAGATTTCTATTTATAAATTACTTAGTTTAAGAAAACCTGTCCATAATATTGAAATTTAGAATAAGCAAAGAGTAAAACCAAAGGCCTGAGATTTATTATTAATCAATGTAAGAACCATAATTGTAAAATTGTTATTTGAAAAAGAATCAATTAATGTACCTTTCAGAATAAAATTGTTGTCTAAAATTTGAATCATTTTGGTATTAATTTAAAATTTAATTGAGCAATTAAAAGAACTCGCACTGAGCAGAGTCTTCACCTTTGGTGATTCATGCTAGAAGTTGCGTGTTATTGGTGAGAGGTAGAAACAGTGGCGTCCTTTTAAAAAAATTATGTTTCCAATCGTACTGGATTTTATGTGAGAGCAAAATACTACAGTAAGTATTCAAGTTGTCATTTTCAAAATACCGGCTCACACGATATCATAGCAATATATAGAGAATCCTCATATTGTGGGCTTAATTAATAAATTTAGCAATATTTTGTTCTAAAATTATAATAAAGCAACTTATATAAAATACGACAGTTTACACGCCTCTAGGATCACCCTTCATGATGGATATGCCCTAATTTCTATATGGGTACCACACCATGAAATTGATGTTATTTTACACATGTATCAAATTTGAAATAATAAAAAATATTTGAAGTTATCGTTGTTATAAAGAACGGTCTTCATACGCGCACATGTACTTATGTATACAAACATACAGGCATTTTTTGTTCGATAGTTGAGTTCAACGTGTTATAAACCGAATTTTTGCAGAAAAGAAACTGCTGCGAAGGTTATTATACATTTTTGTCATATACCTATTTGCTATAAATATATAGGTATAATAACAATTATATGACATTTCCTGCAGTTAACGAAAAATACTTTAATATTAGTACAAATGTAACAAATAATTATTAATATCAGTTTTAAAAATTAAAAATAAGTGCTAAATGAATCACTGTGTGTTGACAAATAAAATAATAACAAATACAAAAAATTTAATTGCAGTATTTAGTTACTGGAAATAAAAATTTTAATAGACGTTTTAGTCATTGTTGAAGCTGTGTGGAAGATTACACGTAGCGGGAAGCAAGTAGTTATAATGGATATAGAAATAAGGTAGCGACAAGATTTTGTAAAAGCGCTTATCTTGGATATGAAATAGTTAACTTTAGTTAAAGATTAGAGAGATTTACTGTTGTAAAATATATATTGAATCAATTGATGACAGCTTAATGACAGACTAACAACTACTTGTTTTTATAAACATAAACACAAACATTGTAGAACAACCGACTACATTTCGCTATCTTTCTTCAACAGATTTCTTGTAAAATATTAAACCTGGCAGACAACACTTAATACATAACATACAATAATTTAAACTGTAATAAAGAGATTCAATTTAGTTGCATTTTCTTTTCACATACTTCGCTTTCCCGGTATGTGGGTATTTAGATAACAACAATTTCTATTCGGTTATTATGTGTTAGGTACTACAAGTGGAACAAATACATTCCAATACATTCACTGAATATATTACCATGTTTTAAAAATAAAGTCGGCGATTAAGGCACAATTTTACTGTATCATTTGCCATTCAACTGAGCGTTTAGCAATTTGAATACACTAAAAAGAAAATGCGAAAGTTAAGTAGCGTCTAATCAAAGACACAAAGGCTTCCTATACATTATAATGCACATACAGTCTTTTAAAAGTCTTTTAAGGTTATGGACAATAAAAATGAGCCAGGGAAGTAATTGTAAAATATTAATTTTCTTCAAAGGTGCTATTACATACTTTCCTGTAACTGTAATTGCTAAGTACCAAAAATTATACCATTATAGAAATAAAAAATCGGCAGCTACTGGAAGCGGCTGGAACCTCCCCACCCGGTGAATCTTTGAAGCCGAAAAGAGCACTAAACAATATGAACGATATCATTTAATTATATTTATTAAGTTGAAATATTTTTTTTCGTATTAAATCAGAAAAAAAGTCTTACTTTCGGTGGGATTTGGACCTAAGAACTTGAGTGTTAAATTTATAGTCTGCACAACATTAATATTTTATTCAATGTTTTTAATACAAATATATGCTTCAGGCTTAAAGACTAGGTTAAAATTATGTGTCCACATGGACCTAAAATTAATATAAAAATAAACACAATTCTATAAAAACGTTCGTAGGCAAGAGCACTTAATAATTTTGATTATTGATACGGGAAACAACTAAACGGAAACACCTGTTCGTTGGTAATGGGATGGATGGCAGGGATGGCCATCTTTGGAAAAAACCATGTAACTCTTGGTGGACAGCTTCCCTGCCAGATGTAGCCAGGGTAGTGTTCATGGTGGATCGTTTAAGTTTGAGTTGGTATATTTTGTTTTATCTTTTGGCCTCGACCAATTTTTCACTAAATAGGTCGGAGAAGTGATAGCTGTCAAATTTTTGGTTCCAATGTTTCTCTGGGGAATTTGGTTTTTGAAAAATGTTTAGGTTGGTACCAATGTCTTAAATTGTTTTTAGGTTATGTAGTACTATTTTTGGGTTATGTTGCCGGAAGAATTTCCGGCGGGATGCCGGAAGTAGTGGAAATAGTTTTTAAAATATAATGTCACTGTCACTTTTAAAGTTTTATTGGAAAAAACTCACCGAAAGCGTTCCGGTGGGGTTGCTTACACTTGTAGGGCTTGCAAGTGGTTCAGGATGGCCTCTCACACCATCCGTGGGCTTTATAAACGTCGAAAAAACTTGTAATCTCTCGATGCACCTGACACGTCAAAAATACTCAGCATACAGTCTGCACGCCTTAACACACTAGCACAGAACTTATACCACAAATGGACCCGTAGTATTTTTTGGGAATTTTCCTTTCAGTCCATTTAATAAAATTTGACATTTTTCTGAAAATTTAACATTTTTCTGAAGTGACATTTTTCCGAAAATTTGACATTTTCCTGAATTTTTGACATTTTTCTAAAAAGTGACATTTCTCCGAAAATTTGACATTTTTTCGAAAATTTGACATTTTTCTGAAGTGACTACTACGAAAATTTGACAATTTTCAAACATTTGACATTTTTCTGAAAGGTGACATTTCTTCGAAAATTTGACGTTTTTTCGAAAATTTGACATTTTTCTGAAGTGACATTTTTCCGAAAATTTGACATTTTCCTGAATTTTTGACGTTTTTCTGAAAAGTGACATTTCTCCAAAAATTTGACATTTTTTCGAAAATTTGACATTTTTCTGAAGTGACTACAACGAAAATTTGACAATTTTCAAACATTTGACATTTTTCTGAAAGGTGGCATTTCTTCGAAAATTTGACGTTTTTTCGAAAATTTGACATTTTTCCGAAAATTTGACAATTTTCAAACATTTGACATTTTTCTGAAAGGTGACATTTTAACGAAAATTTGACGTTTTTTCGAAAATTTGGCATTTTTCTGAAGTGACATTTTTCCGAAAATTTGACATATTTCTGAAAAGTGACATTTCCCTGAAAATTTAACATTTTTTCGAAAATTTGACATTTTTCTGAAGTGACATTACTCCGAAAATTTGACAATTTTCAAACATTTGACATTTTTCTGAAAGGTGACATTTTTCTGAAAGGTGACATTTCTTCGAAAATTTGACGTTTTTTTGAAAATTTGACATTTTCCTGAATTTTTGACATTTTTCTAAAAAGTGACATTTCTCTGAAAATTTGACGTTTTTTCGAAAGTTTGACATTTTTCTGAATAGTGACATTTTTCTGAAAGTTTGACACATTTCTGAAAAGTGACATTTCCCTGAAAATTTAACATTTTTTCGAAAATTTGACATTTTTCTGAAAAGTGACATTTCTCCGAAAATTTGACGTTTTCCTGAAAATTTGACATTTTTTAAAAATCTGACATTTTTCTGAAAAGTGACATTTCTCCGAAAATTTGATATTTCTTGGAAATTAAAAAAAAAAAAATTTCGTGACTCGTCTTGTAGAAATATTTTTTTGATATCATCATCAGTTCGCCTGCTATAAGAATTTTATGCTTTTACGACGTCATCAGAACGTAGGTGTATTTTTAATTCACTCGTATTCCATCCATCTACAATATTTCCATCTACGTTTCAAACTTTAATTGGATGTTTCCAATAGTTAAGTCGATATCTGCAACAGTTTCTAAGAATTTTTCTTATTTGTGACGTCATGTGACGTAGGTGTATTATTAATTCACTCGTAATCCGTCCGTCTACAATATTTATACCTACGTTTCAAATTTCAGTTCGATATCTTCAACCGTTCCCGAGTTATCAGCCGAAATCACTGAACACCTCTGTCATTATTAGAATATCACCCTGTACATTGCACTGCTTTGAGGACAAAACAAGTGAAATTTTTGTTTTTTAATTTTTTTCACGGAAACCAAATCGAAAAAGTGCAAGTGTGATATATCGTTGAAATCGGAATTTTTACTGCTTTTCAATGGTTCAATTACAAATTGTAAGTAATCATAAAATAAACAACTTGTTGTGCCAAAACGGCACTAAACGTAATCCGATCTCAACCAAAACCTTTTCAGATCTTCTGGAGCACTAAAGAAACCCTCATGCAAAGTTTCATCCAAATCCGTTTAGTAGCTTCGCCGCTATCGTGCTAACATACATACACACACACACACACACACATACATACACACAGACATTTTTCAAAAACAACTTTTTTGGGTTCCTGGGACCTCAAAACGTAAAGATTTGATGTTATCTCAATTTTCGATTTTGGACTAATTGTAGTAACCTCCCACAATTTTATTGTGGGGAGGTTAAAAAATAATTCAAATTCAAAATCATTTTTTTGACTGGAGTAAATGCTATTACAGAATGTCCCAAAATTGAGGTAAATCTCTTAAGGGTAGATTGTGGATAAAATTATATATACCTGTATCCAAATGTTTTTAAGATACATATCTTTAAATTTCACTGGTTTGAACCATATTTTTTTAAATATCATTATTAAGACATCCCAATTTTAGTACGCGACAATATAGAGTTCAATAACGTCTCCAGTAGAAATTTATCAGCAAAATGTTTAGCTATTGAACCATCATACATTACTACAAAAATTATCTGTAATGTATATTATTCGAGAAATATATTTCAACGGAATAGATATATTATTATGAAATATGTATATTAGTAAAATGTATGAACAAAAAAAAATTAAAGAGAATAATATTTCGCAAGATTTGTATTTAAATACAAGTGAGAAAAATTAAGACATTTTTTTTTCAATTTAAATGATTAATAACTTTTTTATTTACTGATTGATTTTTTTCAAAAACAATAGGGTTCTCTAGCTAACGCCAACTTACTTTCCAAATTTTAACAAAATCGGACTTTTCTTTTTTAAGTTATCATGCTTACAAGAAACGTGACGGACGGACAGACGGACATTTTGAAAGTTGTTCAGAATTCGTTCACTAACATAATGATATGAATTTTTTTCTCTACGAGCGATATTTACTGTTTTAGAAATATGCCGATCAAATGTAATATACTCTTCGTTTTTGCGAATAGTATAACAATCAATACTAACTTTGCGTGGATAGTCGTTTTATACATAATTGGTAAATTGATAAAAACCAAATAGGCTTTGACAAAGAACAATAAACATCTATTCTAAATTCTATTATTTTGTTATTTCTTGACAAAATAAAATTTGTGACCGGCTCTCTAGCCAGTGAAAATAGTAGTTTCTAAAACGATTAATTACATTTCAAATAGGAGAGAAGTAAAAATATAGTACAATTCAAGTAAGTGGGAAAAAATATCAACGTGAATTTGAATAATATTAGAAGCATCATGTTCTTGAAGTTATTTAGAAACGAGCGAGAAACCGCTGCCCAAAGAATCACTACTTCCACATCCAGATTTTCCATCCAAGTCTCTTACAACGAAAAAAAATTGTATTTGAATAATTGTTTTTGGAACATTAATAATATAATATTTGAAATCGTCTACCCCAAGAGGCCATAAAACGATATCCCACATCGGTATCAGGGTGGGGGTGGCAATAGGGGAGTGGTAGTAGAGGTGGATGAAGTAAAAAAATATTTTTAGGTTTTTGGTTCTGGTACACACTAAATCACAATTCTTTTTACGCCCTTTAATAAAGCGGTGGGGGTGGTAATGGGGTGGCTATTGCCAAAAAATTTTTTGAGGCCTTATGGCTTCTCTTGTATATACTAAGTATCAATTTTATATACTCTTACCTGCCTGATTTATCTATTTACCTCCATTTACCCCGATTTACCCCCAAACCCTCTAATGGAATAAGATATATAATCTAGTTCCAGATCGCGTTAAAATACAAATTTCAAGTCATTATCTTAGTTGGTTCCAAAGTAATCATGCGCACAAAAAAGTTACAGACAGACCGACAGACAGAATTTTTTTTGCTCAAACTTGAAATCACGACATTTCATGACATTCTAAGCTGTTTCAATCTGGCACAAAGTTCATAGAGTTTATTTTTTTTGTCTTGTCTCTACCAAATATACATCGTAAGATACGTTTTTGAGTAATAAATGTATCTGAAGACATGGTGGAATTTCCCCAAAAACAAACAGATACCTTAAACGTGAATCAACTTGGGCATAATATAAATTAATAAGTTGACCTCTTGATAGAACCTCCCTAAAATTTCGGAACAGATAGACTATAAAAGAAACTTTGGATATTAAAGTTTCGCAATGATGCTTCCAATTTAGACATTCGTCCAAATATACCCCCAAAAATGTAACATTGTCCTCAGTATTAGAAATATTTGTATTGCCTATTTTCAGATTTAAGTTATCACATTCCTTTCACCTACCGTGAAATCTGATGACTTCAGTTTTTTCGGTATTCAAATAGAGGATATTATCGGAAAATCAATGGTTTAAAGTGTTTAAAATAGTGTAACGTGTTTCCACCCTTAGGAAACCACCCTCGCAAATTCCGTGGGTTCCAAAAATTATAACAAGAGATGTCCACTAACACACTTTATTAAATATTTACTGGATACTTCACAATACTATTATTAATTTAAATACACTTTCACTGACTAAAATCACAATGTTTATTACTTTGTTTATCTTTGAACTCTTAACTTCACTTTCTATACTTTCTGAACTTTCTGAACTTCTGAACTTTCTCGCCGAGAATGCGGTTGGTCTTTTATACCTAAAAATGACAGATCTCGATTGTTCTGTGATGACGCCACCATTCTCTAGAGAATTCCAGATGCCACTTTGGAATCTTCTGGTAGGTTCTTTTTCGAGTAGGTGCAAATACACTACATTCATTCAGACATTCGATCTGTTGAAGTCTGCCTACTTTTTAGTAACATAACCTTAAATTTTAAGGGGTGCAACATATTACACTGCCCCCTCCTTAAGTCTGAACGTCCCGGTCAGGCAATTCAGCCACTTTCACATACTTCGCCAGTCTATCCAAGTGTACGATCTTCATCTTGGACTTTTTGTTTCGTTGAATACGATAGACGACATCATTAATTCGGGTAATAACAGTATACGGTCCATCCCAAGGAGGTTGAAGTTTCGGGGATCTCCATTCCTTCCGCTGTGGGTTGTACAGCCAAACCAGATCCCCCACCTTGAATCCCCCTGTACTGGCATTCTGATCATAACGAGCCTTCAAGCGGTTACTAGTTCTGTTCATCTGCTCTCGATCATTCTTCGGCTGTTCTCGGCTTCCATTTCTGTAGTAGTTGCTCATCGAAAATGGTTCTCCACGGGCAGCACAATTTTTACACTTGCGACACCAGGCCTCCACATCCTGGCGACTATTAACCCAATAGAACTGTTCCCGTGCTCTACTCAATGTCTTGTTTATGCCGAAGTGTCTGCTGGATGTTTCATTGTGCGCTTTCTGGAGTACTTCTGGTACACGACACCTGGGAATCACTAGACGCATGGCAACCTGCTTCCCATCTGGGCTTTCCCATGCTCTCCTCAAAAGCCCATCTACGACCATAAGTGAATCCCATTGTGACCATAAAGCCTTCAGCCCCACTTCTTTGTCGGAAACATCCTTCCATGCTGGACGCGTTCCCTCTTCTTTTGCTCGCAACATGGGTCCGATTTCTACATCGCGCAATTGCTCTCGCCTCAGAATTTTCATTGACCAACTGTCTGGAAGATCGACCTTGACAGTGTTCACTTCAACCATGTTCGGCAATTTTCTCACCTGGGGGTAGCGCTTACAATCTTCCTTGTCTGGTTTTCTGGATAATGCAGGAGTTTTGACTGCCTGCGTTGTCAACAGCCTGGTTTTCTCGCATTGGTCGTTCACTTTTGACAAAATAAATTGTTCGTTCCCAATCCTTAAGACTCGCTTTCCTACGTCAACAATAAATCCATACTGTTCCATAATGTCCAGTCCCAAAATGAAGTCATCCGTAATGTCAGCCACGATGACCCTGTGGTCGAACCTTAATTGTCCAATCTGCAAACCCAGGTCTACTTCTCCATGAACCGTAGCCCTGTCCCCCGTAGCTGTCCGGACGATCACTTCTTCATTTTGCCTCTTGGTAATCTTTATGCCCGATATAAATCCTGGACGTACTATTGATGACGTAGTACCTGTGTCGATGGTAAACAAACATTTTCTTCCGTTCACATATCCATGCAACAACAGTCTGCTTGCGATTCTTCGAAGCTGGGAAATCTTAATTTCTCTGGGGGCACTGCATTCCCTAGCCAGAACAACCCCCCTGGTACTGTTTTCCTGCTCCTCTTCAAGATTCACAGCATTTACTCGACTCTCCGAATTCTGCTGTCGACAGTCTCGCTTCATGTGTCCTACCTTGCCGCAGTTGTAACATTTAATACCACCACTCGGCTTTCCTTTGTTTTTCTGTTTTTCCTGCTTTCCAAGGTCATCTAATTTTTCGCATAATTTGGTGAATATTTTCTGCATCTCAGTCAGCAAGGGGTTCTGGTTCATTTCTGGTTGCGATTCTTCAAGAGTCACAGCTCGCACTCTCCTTGGAGTATCCCTGTAAGCGGCTTCTACTTCGAGTGCACGCACCAAAGCTTCGCTACTACTTTGGTGTCTCGTCAGCCTCAGAACTCGCCTGACCTCTTCGTCCCTTATGCCATCTAAAAAGGCCCCTACGGCTAATTGTTCCTGAAATTCTCTAGGTGCACTCGGATACGACAGGTGTGCCAGTCTCTCTATCGCAGCTTCGAATTCCTGTAAACTCTCTCCAGCCTTTTGTGTTCGTGATTTTAGCTGGGCTTGGTATACTTGGGCGAGATGTTGGTCGCCATATCTCAAGTCCAATGCAGCTTCCAAGACTTTGAAGTCCCTTTGTTTATCCACTGGGATAGTCTGAAGTAATTCTGAGGCCTGGCCCCTTAACGCCAGAACTAATGCCATGGCCTTTTCCTCGTTATCCCAGTTGTTCGCACATGCTGCTGCCTCAAACTGCCTCTTGTACGTCGTCCAGGAACTTTGGCCGTCAAAAGAAGGAGGTTTTAGTCGCTGACCTGATGATACCACCTGCTGACTTCCTCTATCTCTCAACTGTCGTTTAAGTCGCTCCACTTCTCCTTCGAACTCACTCATCTTTCCTTTGATCTGACTGACTTCGGTCTCAACTACACCTACTTTTTCTTCTACCTTGTTTATCTCTTCTTTGACTTCACTCTTTAATCCTTCGTTGGCAGAAATGATAGCGTCCTGCTGTATTTTCATTTGTTCATTCAGAATTTTCCTTAATTCTTCTTGGCGTCTTTCTTGTTCCTCTTTCTCCTCTTGACGTCGTCTTTCTTGTTCCTCTTTCTCCTCTTGACGTCGTCTTTCTTGCTCTTCTTTTTCTTTCTGACGTCTTCTTTCTTCATCCTGACGTTTTTTCTCCTGTTCTTCTTTGTCTTCCTGCCGTTGCTGCGCCATCATTTTTTGGAATTGTTCGAATAAGTCCTGTATTTGTTTATCGGATGCCATACTTCTTGTTGTTACGGGCATACGATGAAAATAAAATAAATTTAACTGTCACGTCAATATCGGTAATGGAACTTTCTAGACAAATCTCGAAATAGCACGAAAAAGTCTTATCCAGAGTCTTTTGTCACTATCCAGTTCAGAGAATTTAATAATCTCCACTAATGTCCAAATAGAAAAGTTCTAGAAATTTTCACGCACTAAATGAGTCTTTTTCAGTGTCTCTATCACTTCTCAGTTCAAAGGATTTAATTATCACACTAATGTCCTAATAAAATGTTCTACAATGTCTCAAAAATGCACTTAAACACTATTTTCCTGTTCGAACAATGTCCAGTAAATTAGTCCTGTGTTAGCACTAACCCTCGAGAATCCTTCTCGAACACTCCAGCACAACTTCAGAGCTCCTCTTGTCATAAAATTCCGCTTCTGACACCAATTGTAACGTGTTTCCACCCTTAGGAAACCACCCTCGCAAATTCCGTGGGTTCCAAAAATTATAACAAGAGATGTCCACTAACACACTTTATTAAATATTTACTGGATACTTCACAATACTATTATTAATTTAAATACACTTTCACTGACTAAAATCACAATGTTTATTACTTTGTTTATCTTTGAACTCTTAACCTCACTTTCTATACTTTCTGAACTTTCTGAACTTCTGAACTTTCTCGCCGAGAATGCGGTTGGTCTTTTATACCTAAAAATGACAGATCTCGATTGTTCTGTGATGACGCCACCATTCTCTAGAGAATTCCAGATGCCACTTTGGAATCTTCTGGTAGGTTCTTTTTCGAGTAGGTGCAAATACACTACATTCATTCAGACATTCGATCTGTTGAAGTCTGCCTACTTTTTAGTAACATAACCTTAAATTTTAAGGGGTGCAACATATTACAATAGCATTGTAATTTTGTTCCAAAACATTATCAGATGGATTTGATATTATCACAGAAATGTCGTCAGCATACATTGTAAAATGCGCGGTTGATGGCAAAAAAATCAATATCATTAATAAATAAAGTAAAAAGCACAGGGCCTAAAATAGAGTCCTGTGGAACACCTATAATTGAATTTAAACATTTTGAATTAACACTACATACGGTGTTATTGTATTTATGTTTTAAACTTACATATTGCTTCAAATCTTCGAGGAATGTAGTGATCCATTTTAATGACAGACCCCGTATCCATAATCAAATAACACAGCCCCACAAAAAAAAAATGAATGTTCAGAGCAGCGAACCAGACCCATGTATCCCCATGTATTTTTTTTCTATTTTAGAGTATTATGCAATTTCCTGTTGGATTTTACGTGTTTTCTTGTTTTTCTCGTGTCCTTTAAACTTGGGGGTGGTTGTTCTCAACCCTATAGGAGCAGTTTATGAAGATTACGTCGAACCTGATGCAGTTTCTTATCACTTTAACAAAATTTGGACATTTCGAGCTTTTTCAGTAGTCATTGCTTCTTGGATCGATTTTTTTATATATGGGGACTAGTTTTCGCCCCTCCCTGGGGGTGTGTTTCATATCTATTGTATGTACGCTGCTGTTTAACCTTCATTTGTATAATTCGATTGATTAAGATGTAACAACTTTTCTCGTAGTTTAATCTTTTTTTACCCCATTTCAGGGGTGTTTTTTGGCTCTAGCTAATGATTTTGGGGGTGTACTATTTTTTTTGACCTCGGATTCGGATTCAGCGACCGAAAGTACATGGGGATACATGGGTCTAGTTTGCTGCATAGAACCTTTTTTTTTGTGGGGCTGTGTTATATATAATAAATATGCTTCTATTAGAAGTCTATGAGTCTATATAAATATTTAAGAAATCATATTACAGTCCGCTGAAGAAGTTATATCATTAGTTGTGTAAAAGCAGGCCTCTAAATTTTATTCTATTTTATGCATAATTCCACTAGAGAAAACGCAACACAGTATAATTAATTTACGAAGAAGGCGTAATAATCACAGCCCCACAAAAAAAAAAAAAATTCAAAGCAGCGAACCGGACCCATGTATTTTCGGTCGCTGAATCCGAATCCGGGGTCAAAAGAAATCGTACACCTCCAAAATCATTAGCTAGAGCCACACCCCTGAAATAGGATAAAAAGAAGATTAAGCTACGAGAATAGTTGTTACTTCTTAATCAATCGAATTATACAAATTAAGGTGAAACAGCAGCGTACATACAATAGATATGAAACACACCACTAGTGAGGGGCGAAAACTAGCCCCCATATATAAAAAACGATCCAAAACAGCAATGACTGCTGAAAAAGCTCGAAATGTCTAAGATTTGTTAAAGTGTTAAGAAAATACATCAGGTCCGACGTAATCTTCATAAACTGCCCCTACAAGGTTGAGAACAAAGGACACGAGAAAAACAAGAAAAAACGTAAAATCCAACAGGATTTCTATTTTCATGGATGCTACGATTGGCTGAAATTGCGTAGTACTCTAAAATAGAACCAGAAACTTACGTACCATCAACATCCTACACTGTCAACCCTCAGAGGGTGTGAAAACTACCCCCTATGTAAGATTTAACTATAAAAAGTTATAGTGACTTCTATAAAAATTCGAAACACCTGCGTTGTGTGGAAGAGAGAAAAAACTAGACTATGTTCGACGATGTGCTTGAAAACCACCCCCACGGGATTGCAAGATACTACGATACTACCCCTACATCTGTAGGATGCTGGAAAAACAGAGAGAATCTAACCGGATTTACATTTTTATGGATGCTATGATTGGCAAAAATCGTGTTGCACACTTAGATTTTGAAACTCGTGTTCTATAAATGTTATTAAGTAACAGAAAGGAACAGAAAGGATGTAAACTACAGTAATTCAAGATAACGAGAAAGCTATAATGTTGCTTATTCGTTTTATTTTCAAAGTTTTTTTTTATAGGTGGCGTCTCTCAACCCCGTGGAGGTGGTTTTCAAGCACAGCGTCGAACATAGTCTAGTTTCTTCTCTCTTCCACACAACGCAGGTGTTTCGAATTTTTATAGAAGTCACTGTAACTTTTTATAGTCAAACCTTATATAGGAGGTAGTTTTCACTAGTAGGTAGTAGTTTTCTGAAGAATGTTGATGGTACGTAAGTTTCTAGTTCTATTTTAGAGTACTACGCAATTTCAGCCAATCATAGCATCCATAAAAATAGAAATCCTCTTGCATTTTACGTTTTTTCTTATTTTTCTCGTGTCCTTTAAACTTGGGGCTGGTTGTTCTCAACTCTATAGGGGCAGTTTATGAAGATTACGTCGGACCTGATGCAGTTTCTTATTACTTTAATAACACTTAGACATTTTGAGCTTTTTCAGCAGTCATTGCTGTTTTGGATCGATTTTTTTATATATTCGCCCCTCCCTGGGGGTGTGTTTCATATCTATTGTATGTACGCTGCTGTTTAACCTTAATTTGTATAATTCGATTGATTAAGATGTAACAACTATTCTCGTAGCTTAATATTCTTTTTACCCCATTTTAGGGGTGTTTTTTGGCTCTAGCTAATGATTTTGGGGGTGTATGATTTTTTTTGACCCCGGATTCGGATTCAGCGACCGATAATACATAGGAATACATGGGTCTGGTTCATTGCTTTTTTATTTTTGTGGGGCTGTGTAATTTATATATTAATAGACTATGATTTTATTTATTCCTAGTAAACTTTTCGGATTCACGCTATTTCATCAATATATCTATAGGAAAAAGTATAATGTCGAGAGTAACACGTTCAAAAAACAAAACATAAATTTTAGAGTCTTTATTACAAATGTCTGCGAGATTCATAATTTTATCGTTATGCCCGGCACCTTCGCCAGAAAATACAATCTGCTATTCACGTTATTGTTTTGGTATAAAATAATATAAGTAAATTTTCGATACAATATAGTTATTATTTCTATGTTTGATGTAATTGGAGGCTGATAAGTGAACGATATCAGAAATGATGCAAATTAAAATAAAAATGTTAACTGTTTTTGGAAAAACTATGGTGGAATAAATTCTACAACTTGATTGTGAGGCAGTTCTCGAATAACATTTGTTTATTTGTCGCAACGATCACATGAAGTCAGTCGAACACCTCAAGGTGATAAAAGAAAAAAATATGACATATTAACCAAAGAATGAAACCAATAATGCTCGCATGAATGAAAAATCAGATCAAATCAAAATATACTTTACTGTCCAGGAGGAAACAATTTCTTATTAACAAAATAAAAAGAAAAAGGGATATATAAATAAGTGAATGAAGAAAGTAAAAAAAAACAATTTAAACAACAAAAATAACAAAAATATTTTACTTTAAAATGAATCGTCATAAAATTCTTCCAAATTATAATATAATTCAACAATGAGCGGACTTCTAACAGCGTCCCTAAAATTATTTGATTTAATGTCTTTAATATTTTCAGCTAGATGATTATACAATCTATAACAACCGTTGTATATAGTAAAGTCCTTAACCATTGAAGATACTGGAATTAATAAACCATGGTGATTATTTTGACGACATAGTGGGTAGAAGTTGTACTGACATCACTTTTACAGTTATGAATTAAATATACTATTTCCGGAATGTAAATGGAAATCACTGTCTGAATTCCATGGACAAAGAAAAGTGTAATCACGAAAATTTTTTGCGATTTAAGGCAATTGAGGAAAAACTGACACAAAATCAAACAATTTGAACATTATATTCATTTTTAGCACGTTAAAGGACATGAAAAAATGAGGACTCCTGGTTCACAGCATGTTTTTGTTTTTGCGTGAATGTGTTGCTAATAAAGAGAAAAAGAAAACATAACTAAAAGCTTTACCAATCAAAAAGATTTTAGAATACAGTGCTCACATTTATTATTTATTTGTTTTATTACTGCAACAAAATTGACAAAGCAAAGTGTCGAGCATTTTCGTAACTCTATCTATATTGCATCATTAATAAAGCAATACTAACAAACGCTGTCGACGCTGTTGATGTTACAATGTGTTTTAAATGCCATGGATTTAACCATATAGCCAAAAATTGCACCAAGAACTCAATTTGTGCAAAGTGTGGAGGATCGCACCATAAAGACGAATGCCAAACTGAGGACAAAGACCTAATCTGTGTAAATTGCAAATATGCGGCAGAGAAACTTAAACTGAGAATTAATTTTGACCATCCTACCTGGAGTAAACAATGTCCAGCTTACATAAGAAATTTGGAGATTAGAAAGAACAAAATAGATTTTTTATAAAGAAATCTGACCATTATAAATCCACTGGACACGTTAATAATAAAATACCAACTGATGAAGAACTACTTATATACTTCCAAAATTTACGAGGTTTACGAAGTAAGGTAGACGAATTTTATTCCGCAGTAAATAGTAACGAATATGATGTTGTAAGTTTGGTCGAAACTTGGCTTTCCGATGATGTTTCCAACACCGAGTACTTCCCAACTGCCTACACAGTATTACGCTCTGACAGAAACTTTGCTAAAACGGGTCTTTCAAAAGGAGGTGGTGCATTATTAGCTGTTAAAAGTGAGTTTTTTTCCGAACCTGTAAACTTATCTTATATTCTAGACAATCTTCCATTAGTGGACATAGTTGGCTGTAAATGTTTAATTAATAACTTTTTTATTTTGTTCATATACGTTATATATATATACCACCAAGTATTTCCGTGGAGCTTTTTGAATTATTTTTAAATTTATTTCAACAAATCGTTAGTACGAATAGTAATATATTAATATTAGGGGACTTTAATACTCCAAGCTTTAACAACAATATCTTTGATACAAAACGACAACTTATGCATGCATTCATAGAATTTAGCAACATGACACAGTTTAATAACATTGTAAATATCAATGGAAGACTACTGGATTTAGTTTTATCTGACTTGAAAACCTGTACTGTAGCGCGAGATATTTCACCTCTTGTAAAAGAGGATGTTCACCATCCGGCCCTAAGCATCAATGTCTTGCCAAAAATAATCAACTCTGCTAAATTTCCAGTAAACTCGGGAGAGAATAATAATTATAACTTTAGGAAAGCAAATTACCCTGCATTGTACAACTCATTACTTGAAACCGACTGGACTTTCCTAGATGATTCCAATGATGTCAACAAGGCATGTGATGAATTCTATGAAAAACTATACTCAATTTTTGACGTGCATGTTCCGAAATACAAAAACACAAAGAGAAAAAAATTTCCTGTTTGGTATACAACCGAAATAATAAGAAACATTAAATAGAGAAATAAGTACCGCAAAAACTACAAAAAATATAATGATATAAACTCATTAGAAGAGTACAAGCGTGTAAGGTCGATGATAAATCTACAGGTCAAGGAAGCATATAATGATTATTTAGAAAGTGTAGAAAATGCTTTGATAGTTGACCCTAAACATTTCTGGTCTTACATAAATAACAAAAAAGGTACTACCACAATACCTGGCAGAATGTACACAAATAGTAAAGAAATTGAGAACCCGCAAAACATAGTAGATAATTTCAGTCAATTTTTTAAAAGTGTTTATTTACCGCTATCTGACGCTATACCAGCTCCTGATATCGTAAGTAATCTGCCGTGTATAAATATCGATCAATTATCAGAATCAGATATAAAAATAGCTATAAAAAGATTAAAAAATAAAATGACATCGGGACATGATCAGGTTCCTAGCTTTTTAATCAAAGATTGCGCGAATGTGTTCACTGTGCCACTGTTAACCCTATTTAATACTGCACTACGAACCTCTACTTTTCCTGAGTGTTGGAAGTTAGCCAAAGTGTGTCCTATTTACAAATGTGGAAATAGGGCAGACATAGAGAACTACAGGGGTATATCAATCCTGCCCAATTTGGCAAAGGTATTTGAGGCGGCAATCTATGCTACGATTTATTCTGGTGTAAAAAAATCAATTGCTAGTCATCAACACGGCTTTATGGAAAAACGCTCGACCTCAACAAATTTGGCCTGTTTGACACAGTTTATCTCAGAATCTCTAGACAATAGAGGTCAAGTTGACGTGATGTATACCGATTTCTCTAAAGCCTTTGATCGCATAGATCACAAATTGCTAATAGAAAAATTAAATCAATTTGGTTTTAATGAGTTATTGTTGAATTTCTTTAAATCCTACTTAGAAAATAGGTTGCAGTATGTCCAGTATAATGGATTTCAGTCGAATACTTACCTTGCAACGTCAGGGGTGCCACAAGGATCAAACTTGGGACCACTTTTATTTAATTTATTTATAAATGACTTATGTAAGGAATTAGAATGCGAAAAACTTTTATTTGCCGATGATCTCAAAATATATTGTAATATTAACAATACGGACGATTGCACAACGTTACAACAGGAGTTACACAAAGTGGAAGTATGGTGTACCTCTAACAAATTGGCAATGAACGTTTCAAAATGTAAGGTTATATCATACACGCGTAAAATGAATACTATCGAGTTCTCGTATACTTTTAACAACACGGAGTTGATAAGAAGTCAAACAACAAAAGACTTTTATTTGATTCTAAACTGGATTTCAGAAAGCACATTGATGCATCAACAAATTCGGCACTTAAGTCTCTAGGATTTATATTAAGAAACTGTAAAAAATTTTCTAATGTAGAAGCGCTCAAGACATTGTATTACTCACTTGTACGTTCAAAACTTGAGTATGGTGCGATAATTTGGGATCCGATTTATAATATATATAATACCGGCACGGTAGCTCAATCGGTTAAGGCGTATTGAGTGGCGAATACGCTGATCGACTCGCTACCGCGCTCTGGGTTCGACCCCCAGCCCCGGTATTGACAACATCGGGGGGTGTGGATGTATGTCTGCGTTATTCCGAATGTGTAACCCCCTTCCGGACAGCCTTGGCTTTGGATTTGGGGGTTGTCTACTATCTGTGGTGTGTTTATGTTATGTTATGTTAATATTCATTCACAGTCACTGGAAAACGTTCAACGAAGGTTTATGAAGTACTTAGTTTTCAAGACAGACAATTATTATCCAGAACGGGGATACCCAAATACACTGTTATTGATAAATCTAAACATGAAGTCCTTGGAGAATAGAAGGAGGGTGATCATTTTAGTATTCTTGTATAAACTAATCCATAATTTAATTGACTGCCCTGAGCTATCGTCAAAAATTAATTTTAGAGTCCCTAGATTGGAAACACGTCAAAACGTTCTATTCTATTGTCCCACAAATCGTACAAATATCCTCAAAAAGTCTCCTATCTATTCTATGATGGAGTTATATAATACTGTTGGTGATCAAGTTGATATTTTCAATTCCAGTTTAAATCAATACGTCAGTATGATTTCAACTGTGTACTAAGGAATGACATAAATGCAGCTATAGATTAACTTGTACTATGTAAAAATATATAATATATAATAAATATATCACTTGATATGCATCAAATACATAGGTAAGGTATAATACACTGTTTTATATATAGAGTATGATATGTGTATAGATAGTCTTAATTTAGTTATTTTAATATGTGTTAAGTATAATGTGTAATTAATTTATCCAATGTATAATTATTGTAACTGTATTTTCCCATCTCATAATTGGCCTCGGCTGTTGGATGGTGTATTCAAATAAATAAATAAATAAATAAATAAAAAAAATAGCTGTAGTCAATATGTTATAACTATCTCATTTATAATATACGAAGTATCTATAGCTAATACCTATGTAGTTTGTAATACAATAAGTCTTATGTAGTTAATAGAGGGGTGAAAAAATGTAAGTGAGTATTTTGAAAAAAAAAAATGGGGCGGTGCAGGATTGGTGCAGTGGTTTATACACCTAGGTGAAGATCATGAAGATATAATATAAGAAAAAAATATTGAAATGTGTCGGTGGGAGATAAAATAATGATACATTATTAATATTGCATATTATTACCTATATAAATATAAATTTCTAATCTCTAGTAAGTAAATGATATGTAGTGCGTCTGTGTTAAATCACGCCAAGATGGGTAGAAGTGTAATGCAATTATTGTAGATTAGAAATTTTTTTGTTTCTAATCTGAACCGCTTTTTCCTCATTAAATAATAAATGATAATAACTTGATTCTGTTGTATTTAATGCATTTGTGCGAGACATTTTTGCTATAAAATGGTACCTTATACGCGTTGTTTGTCCTCGTTTCATATTGGTGTTCAGTGATGGAATCAATAGTCTCTGCTGTATGCAATATACATAGCCTACAGCCGCACTTTGTATAAACCCACCACATGAAGTAACTAGTTCTCAGCAAAGATGTTTTGGCTGCTTTCCCTGTTTTCTTTGTTGAAAAATTTTCTCTAAATATAGTTCTGTGTTATTTGCATCGTTCGTAAAATTACTTTATAAGCGGAACCTCATACTGTGATACCATCTCTAATAATAAATTCAACTAAACCATTGTGCGTAATTGGGAGAGTTTTATTGTTCAGTGTACCCTTTAGTCTATAAAATTCATAAATCAGTTTTCGTATTCTTCCATTTAAGTAGCCGATATGATTTCCCCATATCAAGTGCGGATCTAGTACCAAATATTTTATGGTAGCGCCATTATGTACACAGCTGTTAACTGATTCATTTATGAGTATAGGTTCTAGCATATGGGGCATTCAAATCTTGTTGGGAAAAAAGACATAAATTTAGTTTTTGTAATATTTAGTTTTAGATTTTTATTTAGCCAACTTTTTACTTTGCTGACTGCAGTGGTAACTTTTTGTTTTGTGAATTCCCAGGTTTCCTCCCCACAAATCAATCGTCGTCTGCATATGAAATACTATTGCATCCGTAGTTTTTCTCTAAAAGTTCATTTATATATAAGGAATAAGTTGGGACCTAACATAGTTTCTTGAGGAAGCCTAGTTTTCATTATTTTTGTTGCACTATAAGCATTAGCTATTTTAACTTGCTGTGGTCTATTGGCTAGGTATTCTTTGAGTAAGTCATATAGTTTCCCCCTGATGCGTATTTTGTATAGTTTGTTTGGTGGATGAGAATGGGATACTGTGTCGAAAGCCTTTTGTAAATCTAAAAATATGAAAGGTTAAAACTTTCTTGTTCAATTCGAAATTAGTATTGTATCTGCTAATAATTGAAGAGGTCCTTGAGTACCAATATTCTTTTGAAATCCATATTGATTTTTTGATACCATCGATCGAAGTCTATTATTTGGACACTTTTAAAAATTACTCTATTACTTATTAGCGATATTTGACGATAGTTTGTCATATCATTTTTACTGCAATTTTTATATATTGGTGCAACAAAGGGCATAGCAGGATAAGCATGTGTTAGGTGCCCCCGCACCAATCGGGTCGAAATTTTTAGCACAAGTTGATAGTAGTGTTAGATGAAATTTCCCAAAATATTATTTTTGGAAAATCATTTTTACGGGAGTTATGGGGGTAAAAAGAAAAATGAAAAAAAATTTTTTTCTCGAGAACGGATAAACCGATTTTCATGAAAAAAATATATGTTATGGCTTTTGATGGTGCAAATGTGGGAAAAAATTATTGAACCCATTTGTCGAAAAAAAGTGGTAAAAAAAATTTTTTCAAAATAAAAAAAATTTTTTTTTAGGGGATGTTCCAGAGGCACACCCACCATTTTCTTCCAAATAAATGCTTATATGCCCCTTTAAAACATATCCAATTTTCAAAGCGATCGGAAGGGTACAACATACTCAAAATTGATCATCATTGGCAGACTGCGGGCGGCGCGCAGTCTATGTAATGAAGCACGACTTTTTTGTAAATATTTCGTGCAAAGACGAGATTACCTTCTCCCCCTCATTTTCGAGGGTGCTGAACACGATGCAAGTGGTGGGAGAAGCTTTTGACCGCCGCAACCCCTGCAAATTTTTTGAAAAATTTTTTCAAAATAAATTTTTTTTTATGGGATGTTCTTGAAGAATGAAGACTAAGAAAAGTCTCATCAATATAGAGTAACCTGATTCGTGAGAGGCAGGAGGACTCACGCAAAAAAGTCAAACCGAATTGTGAGAGGCAAGGGGACTCATAATAACCAAGCACCTCGACTAATGAGCGGCAGGGGAACTTACAATAAACAAACGACTATTTAGAGGCAAGGAGACTCACGATAAATAAACACCCCGACTCATGAGAGGCAAGAGGACTCACAATAAACAGGCACCTTCACTAGTGAAAGGCACTGTAACCTCCTCGTAGTGGACTTTGAAAACTAGTTCTTTCGTAGGCTGACTGCGGACGTCATCCTTGCAAAATCTTCAGATTTTCAAACTAGATTTTGTTTGACCCCACAGTTGACGTCAGAGAATTTTTGCACCACACTTCTTGAAGTTTGATACTGATTTAAATGGTAGGGTTGTAATGGCCGCCAGTGACCGTTGTAGTAAGATATAGTAAGATGTAGTAATGAACCGCTAGTCTATGTAATAAAGGCAGAAATAGTGTAAATATTTCTTGCAAAGACGAAATTACCTTCCTCCGTCCGTTTTCGAGGGTGTTGAACACGATGCAAGTGGTGGGAGAAGTTTTTGACCGCCGAAAACCTCCTTATGGATCTCTTTGTTTTCTATACGGGTCTGGAGAGTCATTTATCAACGGGTTATACTTGAAATAACATGGAAGATGATTATAGAGTAAGTTGAGTCCAGACAGCAGGTCTAGGGGGTTAATTAAAACCCTTCCGAGGAGTGGAAAATCATTTTTTATCAAATAATTCGGGTTCAAACGCGTTTCCCCCGTTTTTGGGCTGATCATGGGAAAAATATTCATTTTTAGCTCCTCTCAAACGGTGAGTGATAGGTGATTTCTGCCCGTTTGAGGGGGTTGGAGCTAAAAATAAATATTTTTCCCATGATCAGCCCAAAAACGGGGGAAACGCGTTTGAACCCGAATTATTTGATAAAAAATGATTTTCCACTCCTCGGAAGGGTTTAATTAACCCCTTAGACCTGCATCTGGACCTCTATAATCATCTTCCATGTTATTTCAAGTATAACCCGTTGATAAATCACTCCCCAAATCCGTTTATATATGAAAACATAAAGGGATCCATAAGAGGGATGGCCGTTTCAGGGGGTTGCGGCGGTCAAAAACTTCTCCCACCACCTGCATCGTGTTCAGCACCCTCGAAAACGAAGGGGGGGAGGTAATCTCGTCTTTGTAAGAAATATTTACAAAAGAGTCGTCTTATAATGCTTCATTACATAGACTACACGCCGCCTGCAGTCTGCCAATGATTATCAATTTTGAGTATGTTGTACCCTTCCGATCGCTTTGAAAATTGGATATGTTTTAAAGGGGTATATAAGCATTTATTTGGAAGAAAATGGTGGGTGTGCCTCTGGAACATCCCCTAAGAAAAAAATTTTTTTTATTTTGAAAAAATTTTTTCACCACTTTTTTTTGACTAATGGGTCCAATAATTTTTTCCCATATTTGCACCATCAAAATCGGTTTACCCGTTCTCGAGAAAAAAATTTTTTTTCATTTTTCTTTTTACCCCCATAACTCCCGTAAAAATGATTTTCCAAAAATAATATTTTGGGAAATTTCATCTAACACTACTATCAACTTGTGCTAAAAATTTCGACCCGATTGGTGCGGGGGCACCTAACACATGCTTATCCTGCTATGCCCTTTAAAAAATGATAGAATCTTTAAACATAAGATTAATAACGTAAGCAATGGGCTTACTAATAAGTTTAGATATGAGTTTTCAGATTTTTATTGTTATAACGTCTTTCTTTGGCGAAGTGTTGTTTTTCACGTTGGATATTATTTCCTCTATTTCATGTTCGATGCTTGTCTGATTTTGGTTTATACTTTTGGCTCTAAAATTAAAAACAAACAATGTATGAGGGATAGCGGGAAGTTCTGAGCCACTAAGAAGCTTCTATTTTTGAATTGGGGCAAATATGTAGTTAGACTTATTAAATACCTCTTTATGGGTCAGACACAGATCTTGTGTTTATGCCTGGCGCATTCGCCGTTTTCTATAAATTTCAAATGACTAAGGTGGGCGGTTTTGTGAACGTAATTCGAGAATTTCTCCTGCATCCCTGAACCAATTGAAAAAATTTTTTTAATATTCTTTTAGAGACAACTTTATAGAATGGTACTAGGCTATTTAAAACTGAAAAAAGAAAAAAATTTTTTACTTGTGCGAAAATAAAAAAAAATTGTTTTTGACATTTCAATAGTCTGGTATCATTCTATAATGTTGTCTCTAAAGGCCTATCAAAATATTTTTCAAAGGTGAAAGACGCTTCACCAATTCTTACATTTTTTAAGCAGCTGATTCCAAATAACACGTCAAAAATATATATTTCACTGCTCAATTTTTCGCAAATTGACATTTCATCCCCAAATTCGGGGTTAAATGGCTATTAAATCTAATAGAACGACTCGCGTTGAAATGAAACTTCTGAATCGTTTAAAATGGCTCTAGTCACATACTCCTAATGTTCTATCGTACCACGGAAATGACGGTGGTGTACTTTTTCCCCCCAAAAAACTACTACTACCTCTTGTTCTGATTTTTCCGTAATACGCTTGTGAGACTTGACGGATCGGGGTTATTACAGGGAATATTGATAAGTCGAATATCTTTTGACCAGGTGACGCCAAAACAACCTCCGGGGGTTCGAACCACCCCTTCCCTGAATGATAAAACATTCCGAAAATAATGCGAAAGGGCTGAAAAACAGTTTTCTCCAGTTTTCGAGGGCGAGTAACACGATAATTGCAATACTTTCCCCCACTCTTCTATATGGTAAATATATGATAAATAATAAAACCTCGCAATGCCAATCAAACCCCAGCTGATGTATTAACCGAAATAAGGACAGCAGTAAATCCCGCTGAGTTATCAATTGGAGTTAACAAAATTAAAACGACTAATTCTGGAGTTTTAATTAATTGTGACAACCCGGAATCACTAAAGAAGCTTAAGGAAAATTTAGAAAATAAAATAGGGGAAAACTGTGAATTATCTACATCAAAAATTTTTAACCCAAAAGTAATAATCTTCGGTACAGAAAAACTTCAAAATCCAATAAATAATGAAAACTTGGTTTCTGAAATAATAAGGCACAATAATATTTCCACCAATTATCCTGATTTCGAATTCAAAATAGTACGGAAAATCGACCATGAAAATTCGACAGACATAATTGCTGCGGTTGATGCCAAAACTAGAATATCGTTGCTGAACAAGGAATATATTTGTGTTGGATGGTACCGCTGCGAAGTACATGATTCTTACCACGTGAAGCGTTGCTTTAATTGCTGTAATTTTGACCATATATCAAAAGATTGCCCTAGTAGAATTCCAGTGTGTATCAATTGCGCCGATGGACATGAGAAAGACCTGTGTAGGTACATCAAATGTACAAAAATGTGCATTTTGTATCAAGTCTAACAATCAATATAAAACGAATTACAGCTTCCACCACTCTGTAAATTATCCCAAATGTCCATGCTATGTCTCCAAATTAAATTTAATAAGATCTAGAACTCTGACTAATCTAAGCTGCCAATCCGAAGAGCAATCAGTAATGAAAATCAATAAACTAGACTACAACATATTACACATCTGTCATGTCAATATTAGGTCTTTAAACTCCTGTTTTGACGAGTTCTCTGCCCTTGTTATTGAGCAACGATTTGACATCATAGCGATAAGCGAAACATGGCTAGCTCCTAATGACCCATCAGGAAATTTTGTTATACCCCAGTACACTTTGTTGCGGCAAGATCGTACTAGAAAAGGAGGAGGCGTATGTTGGTATGTACATAAAAATATTAAACACAGTTTAATAATTACAGATTATATTGAAGACGATTGCCATTTTGAACAGTTATGGATTTCTGTTACCCTTAATAACAGAAAGCTAGAGCTCTTGGTGTAGGATATCATCCTCCTTTATGTAACATTACATATTTAAACAAATTAGAGGAAATTCTTAGCAACATTTCTGGCGTAGTCGATGATATTATCTATGTTGGAGATTTAAATATTGACTTTTACAAAAAAGATACAACTCAATACAAATATATTAGTAATATATTGAACTGCTTCAACGTTGTGCAACACGTTAATGAACCTACTCGTGTAAGTGACACTAGTTCAACACTTATCGATATAATCTGTACCAATACAAAAGATAGAGTTATAGAATGTAGCACACTTGATATGGTCAACATGTCTGATCACAGATTAACTTACTGTAAATCAGATTATAATGTTGCAAAAAATCTACCTCGAAAGGTAACCTATAGAGATTATCGCTTTTTTAATTTAAATGAATTTGCAAAAGATACTTCTTCCGTGAACTGGAATTACCTAAACACATTAACGCATATCAATGACAAATTTGAGTTTCTTAATAAAGCTATTATAACTCTATTTGATATACATGCACCATACAGGACGGTTACCTTCAAATACCCACCAAGGCCCTACATCACTGACACCATTAAACAAATTATCAGGCTTAATGATCGTGCATATAATAAATATAAAAAAACGAAATTAGAAAAACACTTACAGACTTTCAAGGATCTCAAAAATTATCTATCTCTGGCAATCAAAAATGAAAAGAAAGCGTATATTACCCATCAAATAAATTTAAACAGAAACAATCCGAAAAAACTGTGGAGAGATTTTGCAAACTGGATTGTACATAGTACACCCCGTAATGAAATTTCCCCTGATATCAACAATGCTAATGAGATAAACCATTTCTTTGCAAATATAGCAGCCGGATCCATAAATAATGACACTTTAGATTTTTATCGAAACAATATCGCCAATTCTTCATCAACTGAAATGGAACTTCCTGTAGTTTTGGTGGAGGATGTAGAACAAACTCTCAAAGAGATTAAATCATTCGCCTTCGGCTCTGATAATATCAATTTGGAAATGCTACGCCATGTTTTTCCATATTGTAAGAATGCCAAAACACATATTATAAATACATCATTTGAACATTCTACTAATCCTTCCATTTGGAAAAAATCGATAATAACCCTTAAAGATCTTAGACTAATAAGTATTCTGCCACCTTTATCAAAACTTCTAGAGAAAATAATGAGTAGAAGACTCACTGATCATATCATGTGTAACGACGTACTTCCTCCTACACAATCTGAATTTAGAAAGCATCACAGCACTACAACAGCGCTAATGAAAATCACCAATGATCTTATAGGAAATATTGACAAATCACAAACCACATTCTTAGTGCTCTTAGATTATAGCAAAGCGTTTGACGTAATCAACCATGATCTTCTTATCGCCAAACTCCATTATAATAATATACATCCTACAGTATTAAACTGATTTGCTAGTTATCTCTCTGATCGTACCCAAATGGTGAAAACTAATGATATCCTTTCTCTTGACTTGCCTATTACAAAAGGCGTACCTCAAGGAAGCATTCTCGGTCCGCTTCTATTTATAATATACACCAGTGATCTGCCAAAAGTTCTTTGTGTTATATGCATCTATATGCAGACGATGCGCAGCTTCAAATAGCAAGTGATCCACGAAATCCTGATCAATCAATTGCAGTGTTAAATGAAAACTTAAAGCGGGTATCTGAATATTCCATGAACCATGGTATGGTGATTAATCCAACCAAAACAGTAGCCCTGTGCATCGGAAATAAAGTGCTGTGTGCCAAAACTAAACAAAATGTGTCTTATGACATTTTTTTGGATAACAACCGCATTAATTTAAGTGATGCTGCCAAAAATTTAGGACTTATCATTGATCAAAACATGAATTTTGAAAAGCAAGTGATAAACAAATGTAGCATAGCATATTCTAAAATTAAATATATTTATAAATATAAGTACATTCTGCCCTGTGATATAAAATGGAGGTTAGTGAACAGCTTAATATTAAGTCGTTTTGATTATGCCAGTAGTGTATACTTTCACTTTCTCAGCAAAAACTTTCAGAACAAAATTCAAGTTGTGCAAAGCTGCTGCCTTAGATTCTCTTATAACATAGATAAAAAGGACCATATTACACCACATTATGTCGATAAAAATATTTTAAAAATAGAAAACAGATTTACTTTCCTTTCCTTTATAATATTGTTACCAATAATACACCCCAATACTTATCTGCCTTTCTTGAACGCAGATCTAATACTCATAATGTGCACTTAAGATATACCGATAATTATACCATTCCAAAACATAATACAAGTAAATTTGAGGTTGCTTTTCTTATCTTGCACCTAAATTGTTAAACAAACATCTTAGTATATTTATGTCCACAAATTCTATATTTCAATTTAAAAATAAACTCAGGAAAAAAACTATTAGACCAGCAGAAAAACATGTTAGCGTAATTTACTCTTATATCATTTGTTTATAGTAACTATAAGTTTAAATATAAAAATTCTATTACCTGTATTTTCACTCGGGGGAAGTTGCAATAACGATACTTTCGATACTTCCTCCCATTTGATTTGTATATGTATTTATATATGTATATGTCAAATAAAGATTGTTTATTATTGTTATTATTATAAAAAAAACTACTTCTGATTTTTACGTATTACGCTTGTGAGGGTTTGACAGATAGGGATTATTACAGGGAACATTGATAAATCGAACATCTTTTGACCAGGAGATGCCAAAAGAACCGCAGGGGGTTGTAACCACTCCCTCCCTTAAGGACAAAACATTCGGAAAATACTGCGACCATTGTGTTCCTCGCCTCGATATTGGGGGGAAATCTTTCTTAAGCCTTTTCGCAGTATTTTTCGAATGTCTTGTCATTCAGGGAGGGAGTGGTTTACAACCCCAAGAGTTGTTTTGTCGTCTTCTGGTCAAAAGATGTTCGATTTATCAATATTCCCTGTAATAACCCCCTATCTGTCAAGCCCCAAACAAGGTTTGTTTTTTTTTTCATTTTCATAGTCATTTTCATTTTTTTTTCAAAAGAGTGGGGGAAAGTATTGCAATTATCGTGTTAGTCGCCGTCGAAAACTGGACGAAACCGTTCTTCAGCCATTTCGCAGTATTTTCGGAATATTTTGACATTCAGGGAGGGAGTGGTTCTAACCCCCGTGGGTTGTTTTGGCGTCTCCTGCTCCTACTCGACTTATCAATATTCCTTGTAATAACCCCGACTGTCAAGCCCTCACAAGTGCATTATGGAAAAATCAGAACAAGTAGTAGTCGTTTTTTTTTTTGGGGGAAAAAAGTACACCACCATCATTTCTTTGGTATGATAAAACGTTTGGAGTATGTGACTAGAGCCATTTTAAACGATTCAGAAGTTTCATTTCAACGCGTTTCGTTCTATTAGATTTGATAGCCATTTAATCCCGAATTTAGGGATAAAATATCAGTTTGCGAAAAATTGAGCAGTGAAACATATATTTTTGACGTGATATTTGGAATCAGTGACTCAAAAAATATAAGGATGGGTGTCTTTGACTTTTGGAAAATAAAATTCATTTTTTTTGTGTGCTTGTGTTATTTATTTTAAATATAAAAAAAATGTATTAAAAAACCTTCTGTTTACAAAGTTATGTATAATATTATCTCGTACATACGATACCGTTAAACTTATTTTTGATGTGTTTATTTATGTATCATAAATTTCAATGCAATTATAAATATGAATTAAATTACAAATTATAATCGCAATTATTTAAAATTGCACTTGAAGAAGAAAATGAGAATACAAATGGAGACAAATAAATATTCAACGATTAATCAGAATAATTATAAAGTTCATTAAGAGGATAAAACCAATTTTCTGAAAGAGAGTTTTTTAATTAAATTTTTATAATCCTGCTTTTCTCGTAATGCGAGATGATAGATATACTTAATTCGCGATTTTTAAACATATTTTCTAGCCCTGAGGTTCTACTGCATGATCATTTTTATTTGGATACGTCTCAATACAAATTTTCAATTTAACTAAAAATACAGGGTGTATAAAATATTTGTGTTTTTTTTTAAGATTATTCAAAATGGTCTAAACGCTGACGGCGTGAAACCTTTTATGATAAGCTAGAAACATGAATCTCATTTTAAACCAAATCTCGTTCGCAGCCATGCATGGAACGCCGATGGTTGGCTGACATTTTGGCCCGAGTCTGTTTAAAAAAAGCAACTTCCGGTCCATTAAAAAAAATCCAGAATGCGTTTTCCTAAAACGGTTGACATGCGTTAACGATTGGAAGGTTGAAGCAAGTGCTAAGCGAAACTTTGCAACTTATCTTAGAAATTTCAAAAGGCTGACGGGGAGAGCTGGCGATCTACAATGGGCAAGTATACAATTTTTTTTTTAATAATTTTAATAACATCTACACATGAAAACAGTTGACCAGTATTTTTTATTTTATTTTTTTATTAATGCCTTACAGTAAAGAAAAGAATCAAGGTTAAACTATGTTTAAATGGTTAGATATTGCCGCCAATTTTCTGGTTATTCTATCGGCTATCACGTAATAGCGTAAACACCAGATTCTAATTTGTGCTTGAACAAAGAAACGAGTGCTACGTTGCCATAAGTCGATAAATAGTGTAAGCTATTCTGTACTGCTATACAGAATCCTCTGTAATATTACAATTCTGTATTAGCAAGTTATCAATAGGTCTTAAATATATATAAAATATTTTCTTGCTGGGTATTTGAAACAGTGTTAAAAATTAGAATTAAAATTTATTTCAAACAGTGCAGTAGTGCACATTATTTTTTAGAAATGTGGCAACGCAGCTGGTTACTGTCAAATGTAAAGTGCCACTGTTTTAGAGCTTATTACGCTATTACGTCACGAGATATCCGGCGAACTACCTTATTTTAAATCCACTCTGATTTTAAGCATAAAACCAATAATAGTCGGTAAAATCAACTTGAAATTATATTTATAACATATTGGAGAGTCATAATATATAATAATGCTATATTATTAATATTGTCGTTTTCGTTATTGTCTACTAGCCCATTAAATTAAAAGAATTTTTTCGCGACAGGCTGCAGTATTTATGCACACATGAAATCGGGTTTGCGTTAAAAAGACTCCGTAGCTAGTCACGAAAAAAGGTCTATTAATTCCATTGTAGATCGTCAACCCCTCGCTAGCCAATAGTTAAGAAAAGTTACTACTTGTTTCAACTTTCTAATCACTAACGGAAGTCAACCGTTTTAGGAAAATTAATTTTTTTAATGGACCGGAAGCTGTCTTTTTTAAACAGACTTGGCAAGAATGTCAACCAACCACGGGAATTCCATGCATGGCTGTAAATGATCTTCGATTTAAAATGAAATAAATGTTTCTATCTTATCATGGAAGGTTTTACGCAGTCAATGCTTCTACAAAAGTTAAGACACTTCTTTGCACACTTGAATTGTTTCTATTGTCAAATTATGACATTTGGCTTTACATTATAGTCACAATTTAGATTATTAATTGAAATGACCCTGCAACAACCATTTTGAACCAAGTTTTATAAAAAACATTTGGTTTGGTGTTTGACAAAGAGGGCCTCTTTTATTTAAAGAAGGGGCGGAACAACTTTTTTCAAATTTCAACATTTGAAAATACGTAGTTCGTAGTTTTACCATCCATAAAGATCAACTAAACTTCACTCCTTTCACCGAAATAAGTGAAAATCACCATTTTCTGTGCTTTCAGTGGGTTCTTTTACACCGAGCAGAAGAGAGTACTGCATATATTTTTAAACATGTAGTGTGAGAACGTAAAATCTTTGGCATATGTAAGAATCAAAGTGATACTCGCTGCGGCGAAATAAGGGATTTATCTTTTGATTGCAGAACCATATTCTGGTAATAAAATTTTGAAAACTGGAAGAAAGAAATTTTGAATCATAAAGGAAGGCAACCCCGTACCCCGTATGCTTACGCCCTTGGCTTAATTTTGTTTGGACTCATGCTATGAAATATTAGTCCTTATTGATACTAAATAACGCATCAAATTTCATTGCTGTTAGCACAAAGGGTTTCAAAAATATTAAACAAAAACCTCCTCTCGGGTTTTACCTTCAATAGTACGGTAGAATTAATTTAATTTAATTTTTTTCGGCGACAACCTTCCACCTGAAATTTTATTGTTGATTCTTATGAATTATGACCTCCTGACTACGAAAAAAATATTTGTGCCCCAAAATTATTCGTTGTATATACTTATTTGCTTAATATATCTTGTACTAGTGATCGAATGGGAATTTTCAAAATACAGGCCTACTTGAAATAAAATTCTTAAAAAATATAGACCCTTCCGATATGTACTGGTCTTGGAAAAAAATAAAAACACCAAGAATAGCAGAAAAAATCAAAACTGAAAATGTTTTCTATAAGAAAAAGTAATTTCACCAAAGTTGACAAAAATAAAACTTATTTATGGTCAAATATAACGCACCAATCCCGGACGCCGTATGTCAAATAGAACGGTCAAAGATGGCGGACGAAATAAAATTTTTAATCCTTCGTCAATTTATCAAGGAGCCACTGTACGTCACTTTTTTTTTTCGATTGTATGTTATATTATGTACTTTTAGGGGATAGAGTTAATTTTCTTTTGAATTTTCAAAAAAGTGCATTTCTACAATTTTCAAAAATTCTCTTTGACCCTCCTTTTTTTCACACAATTTTCATCGAAACAAAATGAAATATACTATAGAAAGTCTCGTATAACTTCAAATATTTAATACAAAATGAAACTTCATTAATTTGAGAAGGAAATTTATTAAGCATACGCATGGTAATAATAATAATATATGAATATATGATCAATAATAACATAGGTCTACAAAAAAATAGTCTTGGCCCTTCTCATATACCTTTTTAGAAGTATCCTGATGAGCTGAAGCCAATTTTGGAAAAAAAAATTCTACCGTCTCATATTTTCTCTACCACCCCTAAAATGGGCAAGAAAAAGGTCTTGTCCTAAGGTTCTAATGTAACTTTCTGAAGTATTTTGACGCGCTGAAGCCAATTTTGGACTAAAAATTTTTTTCTATCGGCTCAGTTTCCCTCTACGACCCCCTACGTCCCCTATTTTTTTGCCCCAATTAGTTTCAGAGCGTCAAATTACTTCAGAAAAGTTAGATGAGAACCTTAGGACAATACCTTTTTTTTACCTTTTTGGGGGATGAAGGGGGTGGTAGAGGGAAACTGAGCAGGTAGAAAAAATTTTTTGTCCAAAATTTGCTTCAGCACGTCAAAATACTTCACAAAAGTTAGATTAGAACCTTAGGACAAGACTTTTTTGTAGGCCTGTGTAATCAGAACCAAGCAGTCAAGACTAGAGTACCTAGTATTATTTTTAATGGGTATGCCGATGTACAGAATAACACTAAGAATAACGAGTGCATTAGTCGTTTAGAAAAAAATGTTTGCATAGATATTTCAATCACAAGTGACATGAAATCATCGATTAGCCAAAAAAAATTTCTAGCAAATAGCAAAAATAAAGATAGCTTTATAAAATAATTGCGCAAAGTACTAATAGATAATGATTTTAACATTAAAATATGCAGAGAAGACGCCGATACTACAGTCGTTAAAATTGCTATTAATTTGAAAACTGAAGAAAAAAAACTGAATATATACTGATGTTCTATTCTATGTGTCTATTGTAAAGGAAATAATTATGCCAATGCGTCTTCTACCTTTGATGAATCGGCTATCGATGAGGAATGCGATGAAGTCATGGTATATGGCAATAATGAAACTAATATAGTATAATAATTCATTTTGTTTCGATGAAAATTGGGTGAAATAACGAAGGGTCAAAGAAAATACATTTTTGAAAATTGTAAAAATGCACTTTTCTGAAAATTAAAAAAAATGAACTCTATCCCCTATAAGAACATAAAATAAAGTACAATCGAAAAAATAAAGTGACGTACATGATAAATAATGGAAGAAGAATTAAAAATGTTATTTCGTCCGCCATCTTTGACCATTCTATTTGACATACGGTGTCCGAAATTCGTGTATTATATTTGATCATAAATGAGTTTTATTTTTACCAGTTTTTTAAAATTCCCATCCGATTACTAATACAAGATATAAACCCTAGAATGGTATCGTACGTAAAATTTACGTGTGCAAGATTAATAATTTGCATTTACAGAGCCATACGCCCGCATATTTTCTCGACCCCCCAGATATGCTTCCCTAAATATCTTAGCGATATGCTGTTTACATTGCCAATACGCAAGTGCTCGTACTATAGGTTACATTTATTATTTTCTGGAGCTCTATACGTAAATATTACGCATCGTTACCAATAAGGGGCCGTTCAAAAATTTCGTAACGCTCTTTGGGGGGAGGGGGATTACTTAAAAGCGTGAGAACTTGTGACATAGGAGGGAAGGGGGGGTGCATCAAGTGTTGCGTAACGTATTGTTATTCTTTTTTCCACGAAAATTCTGATCTAACGAAAACAGCTATTTTTGTATAAACTGTACAAGGTTTGTCCTTAGTCACAAGACAAACCAAGTTTACACAGAACTTTAATATATATGACATTAAAAAAAAATCTTATTTTGATGGGGGAGGGGGTGAAATTTGTGACGTAATTTATTTAGGGGAGTATCTTCAAACGTGACAACATGTGACAAGGGGGAGGGGGGGGCAAATTTAATCAAAATTTTCGTTATGTAATTTTTGAACGGCCCCTACCCGCTAATTAGTTTATAATTTTTACGTGTCCGATACCAATAAACGTTTACAATGTCGAAACGAGGTTTAACAAATGAAGACTTGAAGGAAGCTAGTAAATTTACTTTGTTCATTACTAATTTAAGTTACCATGTATATTGTATGTTTGCTTGGCAAAATAAACCTTTAAGCAAAATATTAATTGAGTTTTATTAATTTATTTAACCGCATTTTAGCATAAAGCTTATAGAAAAAAATATGTACGTAAAATTTACGTACGATACCAATACAGTACTATAAAATATAGATACCGTTCTAGGGTTAAGCAGATAAGTTGAAAATCCGTGAAAGCGCGTCAAAAAGTGCATATAACTTTTGATGCACAAGGAATTTTTAGGCGCAAATATTTTTTTCGTAATCAGGAGGTCATAATACATAAGAATCAATAATAAAATTTCAGGTGGAATGTTGTCGCCGAAAATAATCAATTCAACTGCACTATAAGAAGCATTTCCAAAAATATTTTCTCATATTTTTGCAAAAACTGGAAATAATGAAAAATTCTTTTAAATGTTGAAAGAGTGATAACGATGCTCTAACTACATATTTTTTACTTGTAGGTCTTATTCCATTTTACGCCTCTTACATCTGTAAATAATATGATACTGCTACAAGTAAGTAGTAATCATTTGAAAATAATGATTTCATAAATAACAGGGCCAGGAGAATTCCACAAGCTTTACGGGTTCGTGGAGAATTCACAAAATATTGACTTTGTTGTGTATTTGTATATTTCAAATTTATGTTTCTATTTATGACACCTATATTTGTTGGCTATAATAAACTTTGAAATCCCACTTCTATAGTTCTAAAGACTTATTTTATTCATTTAATTAACGTCTATTTTCGCATTTAAAACCAATCAACGATGGCAGGAGGATAACTCATCACCACCTCTAACTTGAAAATTTTGCCAACCATTTTTCCGTAAGAGTAGTAAGGATTTTTTACTTTCCTAATATTTAATAGACAATGAATCGGTACTTTACATTCCCTCTGAGGCATGGTATATTCACTGCGCATTCTTCGTCTTAAACTGAATAGCTTCTACGTTCACTCTGATATGCAAGTCGTTACAAACTGGGTCGAGATCGCTTTATTGTCTTAAATTTCACTAATCGCAAATAAAGTTACTTCGCTCTCCCCAGTTTAATAAAGATATGTGATTTGAAAATCGATTTGGTATTCGAATTCTGCAAAGTGCGAAGTTTGCGAAGACGCCAAGTAGATTTATTCCGAGAAACAACGAAACATTTTAGACTTACGTCAGAATTAGTTAAAAATACTCAAATGTTGCATACGATACACTGAGTCAAAAATTCATCTAGTAGCGAAAACACCTAACAAATTAAACTTTATGACCCTTGTTGAAATTAAGATTATGAAGAAATATCTCTGCATTTTATTGAGATGCGAGATGTTGCATAAAACATTTAAGGATTGCTACGCAGTACATAATATTCTGAACATATGTAAAATTTATTATACATCAGTAAAACTTCTTAAATATCTGATATAAAGACGAATTTAATTGAAATATGAGGCGACCGATTACTTTAATCTCTATAGGTTAAAGTTCCTAATAACGCATGGTTAATTTTCAGAGAAGGCGCTACTATTTGTGTTGCGGATTGCCTAATTTCGGAGTCTTTTTACGTCACACGAATTGGGTTCATTGATTTGAAACTACAGAACATTATTTCACAAAACATGAGTATCCGAAGATAGTATGTGGGGCTTCATGGTTATAATACCAAAAACGAATACACAAAGAAATCTTACAAAAATTTATCTAAAAATAAGGAAATATTAAAACGAAAGGATTTCAGCATTTTTATAGGACGTCATCATTTATTTCACGCCCTTAGTCATAGCTCATCTCTTTTTTGTGAAAGCCAAACCATTTTTCATGGCAAACTTGCTCCCGAGTACCAAATTTCACCAGTCTAGCCTCGTGTTTCTTAAATTATATTCTCATATTTTGGGTACCATTCTTGAAGAGCTGTAAGGGTCTCAATATAGTAGTCATTTGGTAGTCTTATCTGGGAAGTCTCCCGGGAGTTTTTAAAATTGGCGATTTTATAGATTTCGATGTGCTATTTCCGAATTTCTACTTTGCCACCTCGTATATTTGCCGCTCCCGCGGCCATATTGGAATAATGGCTCCTAAAAATGGTTTTTTGATAATATCTCCTTTCCGATTCATTTTACGATAAAAGCAGTTATATAATAAATTAAACTAGAGAAAATTTCCTATAATTTTTTTAATAAACTTTATTTTTGTAAAATGAATAGTTTTAGCGTACTAGCGCCGCAAAATCTACACTAACATGCGTTTTGGCCAAAAAACTCATTTCCACACCACCATGAGGTAGAGTACGTGGCGGGTTTTTTATCGTGGTATCCCCAGTAGGCCTAATCCACATGCAATGCACTATTCCAAAATTTAGCGCAATCTCCTTCGCTTCGCTATTCTTGATGAACTAGGTGTTGCGAGTTCATCGTCTTCAGTACCGATCAAAACGTCACAGATAGAAATTTCATTCATAATCCGCGATGGGATTATCAGCTATAATATCCTAAGGACGTTGCTAATACGAAATAATTTTATCACAGTTTCCGAAAGCACTTTCTTGGTAATATCCCGACGCCGTAGGCGGAGGGATATTACCTAAAAGCAACATGCTTGAGGAAGTTGTGATAAAATTATGAGCTATTTATCAATTTTTTGCAATTTATTTTATTTATTTGTTCAAAACTATTTATTAAAAACACAATTATTAAAAGAGCAATTTCTAAAATTAAATGTAGACTATGTAATATGTATTATTTGGTGTTTTCCTCTATTATTATATTCATTAAATCATTATTTGCAATTCCAAATCGACATTGTCAAAAAATCAATTTTAAATTATTGAACTGTCAAACTGGATGACATAAGTGAAAAGATCCCTAAGGGATCTTTTCAGTGTAATTCTGTTGTGATTGGTCGTTTCAGCACACGTGATTAGAAATGTACGAGTTTAATAGGACTGCTATTTGAGCTAAAAATTTTCAGTTTTATTGCAGTCCTCGATTTCATCATACGTTTGCTCGAGAACAGTCTCAGTTTCTTCCTCTTCATCGCTATCGTGTGATAGAATTTGCGAATTATAACAGATACCACTACAATTCGTGCATATAATGGAGCACTTTAATCCAGCCTTTCTGCAACCATAGGCTTTCTCACATCCCTTTTTGCATTTGCAAGAAATAAGTTTTAACAGGGTTTCCAGAGCTGTCCAAAACGCATGTCTGAGTAGATTTTGCGGCGTTCGTACGCTAAAACTATTCATTTTACAAAAGAAAGGGTTATTAAAAAAATTATAGGAATTTTTCTCTAGTTTAATTTATTATACAACTGTTTTTGTCGTAAAATGAATAGGAAAGGAGATATTGTCAAAAAACGGTTTTTAGGCGCCATTTTTTCAATATGGCGGTGGTAGCGGCAAAGATACGAGGTGGCAAAGTAGAAATTCAGAAAGAGCACATCGAAATCTATAAAATCACCAATTTTCAAAACTCCCTGAAAACTTCCCAGGTAACCTCTTTTTGAGCACCAAATGACTGTAGTAATAAGTGTATTTTTAGATATACATACAATTAGTATGTATCTGTTTCTGGATGCTACGTATTCATAAAATGCAAACTATGTCACAACTTATTAAAAAATTTTAGTGATTACTAGGATAATAAAAATAGATCTAAAATTTAAGGTAATAATGTAAGCACCTTGTTTAAACGTACAGGTTTACATAAAATGTCAAAACTATCTGGTTTAAATAAACAATTCTTTGTAATGATTTTATATCAAAATTACCGCAATATGTTTATTATAAGGTAAAATTTTTATATTACTCAATATACAGAAAGCTCCTAGCCAAACAGTTTTTTATAAATTGAACTAATTATCACATATAAACCAATATTAATTAAATTGTGTTTTCAGTTTAAGTCGTTCGAATCCTACTAATAAAACTAGTATATATATTGTTGCGTTAGAGTTAAAAACTTTTGCATAACCCTGTATGTGGTTTCAGTTAAACAAACTGACCAAATTTAGTGACCATTTTTTTATCATTTGTATAAGAGCTATTTTATTTCTGATATATTTATATTAATAGTTAAAGATAAATTCTCTGGACGATGGCTATATGTTAACCTTTAGGAATGGGAATAATTTGGAGGTTCCCTTTTATTCCCGAGGTTTTTTATTCTACGGATATAATGGATAAATTTAGCAAGGGATAAATTCGGGTTATATTGAAAAATATCTTTAAAAACCGTGCTTTGTTGGTTATAAATGACGTAGTCACGATATTGTGAAAACTTCTCCAATTTATAACAGAGAATTCTAAAGAATGCATATTCATCATTTTAAAGAAAACAGATGAAAGTTTTCTAACCTGTGTGCTAAATTTATTATACTCTGCCTGCAAAGTTACGTTCATTAATATGTATTTATTTGTCCAGACGTCTCAAGGTATCTTTACACAAATTGTTTTTGCTAGATAAGGAGCTATTCTATATTCATAAAAATATTAATTTACCTCAGACGGATTACAAATTTTCTACTTAGAAAATAGAGGTAGTTTTGAACTAAGCAATAAAAAATTAATTCTAAAATATCAAAATTTACATTTAGATAATCATTGTCCGTAGCACTCATAGGGTGGTTTGGACCAATTTAATGATATGGAAAGCCATGAAATTTTTCAATGATATAGCGACAATAAAAAGGTTCACTCTTTCTCAAACCTGCTTCAGTACAGGAATGATTTTTCGGAATTAAGACGCTGAAGGGTTTGAACTGCACATGGAATTAATTTAAGACCTTAGAAGAAACACCGACTCAGTGGTGAAATGCATACGGTGTTACTCTTACGTAGAAGCTACGGTACCACGCAGACAAACTACTAATCTACTACAAAACATGGAAAATTAAAATCAATAACTACAAGCCAAAATCAACACTCCACAGAAAGTTGACAAATATATATTTGTGAACTTATAATATATAATAACTTATAATATCAAAATTACAACTAAATAATGACCAACAAACCACAGAAAACAAAACAGCTAAACTACTAGGAATGTGTGGAATTACAAGCAGGCGCGGATTTATGGGGGAGTAACGGGGTAATTACCCCCTCCCAAGATTATGTAAATTATCAACTTTTGTTTTAAAATGGTATGATTTTTGTTAATTTTGGGAAGAAAAACATTTTTAACAGGGTAATTACCCCCCCCCCCAAGAAAATTTAATTTTAAATTGTTTAGGATGGAAAAATTTTTTCTGATTTTTTTTTTATTCCCCCCCCCCCCCCCCGCTCATCAAAAAATTTTGGGTTCAGTGTTACCCCCCCCCAAGTTCAAGGTCCAGATCCGCCCTACAACTTTTCTAGAGTTGAAATAGAATGTAAGGTTCAATAATAATTGTTGTGAATGACTGAATTTCAATAAATAATTTAAGTACTTTCAATATATTTTTTTGCCTTAAAATGCCAGGAATCCTATCATGTAATTCAATACTTCGTCAGTATTAGCTAGAAGAGTAATTGTTTTGATTGGTTTTGCAATAATGAGTGTTTTAAAGTGTTTTCCTAAGTAGTATATTAGCGTGACCCGATTAAGTTACCAATATACAGAAAGTAGATAATTTTATATTAAATTAAAAAAAAAGTGTGAATGACTAAACGTAAATAAATGATTAAAGTATTTTCAATATGTTTTTCTTTAAAATGCTAAGAACCCTATCATGTAATTCAATACTTCGTCAGTATTAGCTAGAAGAGTAGTTGTTTTGATTGGTTCTCCAATAATGAGTGTTTTAAAGTATTTACCTAACTAGTATATTAGCGTGCCCAGATTAGGGCAACAATATACAGAAAGTAGGTATTTTCATAATAAATAAAAAGTGTGTAAGTTGTGATTTGCATAATACCTAAATAATATTCTCAAATTATAATCTAACTGCTTACTAATAAATGCAATTTTAATGTGAGTTAGTTTGTCTGCGTGTATTTATTTACTGTCTAAAATATACATAAAAAACCGTACGGGAATGTTACTTTCCCGGCCTAGGCCGGGCAAGTAACATTCCCGTACGGTTTTTTTGATCGTTGCTTGACAAATATGATGACGCCTTAGAAGAAAAGCAGTTTGAATTTTCCATAATCTATTGCAGTAAAATAGATATGTATATTGTATGTATGTATAGGTCGCCTTTATCAAATGTTAAGCTATTCTTAGAAAAACTCGAAGCATTATTATATCGGTTACCTACAAAATCGTCGATTATACTAGCTGGCGATCTTAATATAAATTTTAGTGACTTGGAATCAAATGATACTCAATTGCTAAAGACCCTGCTAACTTCCTTTAATCTTAGTATGCATGTCAATTCACCTACTAGAATTTCTCAGCACTCAGCTACAACAATCGACTATTTCTGTAGTAATCTCAGTAAAGAAAATATCTCCTGCTTGGTCATCCCAGCTGCTCTATCAGACCATGAAGCAGTACATTGTTCAATACAGACCTCTTGGAATATTTGTCAAAAATTCAAACATGGCCGTTTATATAGTAGGACTAATTATAATAGGTTTTATCAAAACTGCCTTGGGTATAACTGGGAGGATCTGCTGAATAGGGCAGAGCCATTTGATGCCTTCTACAGGTATCTTAAACATGCATTCAATGAAGCTTTTCCAGTTCAAAAAATTAAACTAAAAAATAAAAAACCATGGATATCTAAGGGTATAAAAACATCTGCCAAAAATCTAAGATCTCTTCACTATATAAGAAAATACACCAACGAAGAATTTTTCTTTAAATACTATAATAAATACCGTAATATCTACAGAAAAGTCATTAAACAAGCTAAAGAAAATCATTACAAATCCAGAATAGAGCGAGCCAATAATGGGGCAAAAGAGAGCTGGGCTATTATAAACGAACCGCGTGTAACATCGTCTTTAAACCCCAATATTATAAATAACTATTACTGCTCAATCGCAGGCAACCTAATGGAAAACATAATTCCAACAAATGACCCCTTGAGCTACCTTGGAGAAACATACAATCAGAAGACCTTATACCTATATAACACAAGCATCGATGAACTTAAAGAAATTATAAGCGACATTAAAAATAAGAAGTCGTCTGGTCTCGATGAAATCTCTGTAAATATATTCGAAAATCTACCAGACTCTGCTCTTTATATATTAGCATCTCTAATAAACAAATCGTTTGAATCCGGAATATTTCCATCTTTTTTAAAAACTTCTGTAGTTATCCCACTTTATAAGGGCGGAGAGGTAGATAATCCATCTAACTTCAGACCCATCTCACTAATCCCTACGTTAGCAAAAATTATCGAAAAATTGGTTAAAAAAAGGGTTGTAGAATTTTTGTCCTCCTGCAACCTACTAAGTGATCAACAATTTGGATTTCAAAAGGAAAAAAGTACAAATGATGCAATGTTCTCATTTTTAAGTCAGATTTATGCCGAAATCAATAATGGGGAGGCAGCGGCTGCAATTTTCTGCGATTTATCGAAAGCCTTTGACTGTGTCCAGCATGAAATATTGTTACGAAAGCTCGAGCATTATGGCTTTCGAGGCACCACCTTAAAGTGGTTTCAGTCATACCTATCAAACCGTAGCCAAATAGTTAGAAATCCAAATTATTCTAATAAACTAAATATAAAGTATGGGGTGCCCCAAGGTTCCGTTCTTGGTCCAATTCTTTTTTTATTATATATTAACGATCTGACAAAAATTAATATTGAAGGAAAATTTACTTTATTTGCTGACGACACCACCATATTGTGGCACAATAAAGATGCTAATGTCCTTCAGCAAATGGTATCAGCCGATATAAATAAGGTCAAAGAGTGGTGTGACTCCAATTTGCTTTCTTTCAACATTAATAAAACAAACATAACTACATTTCATTGCAATTTATCAAACATCCCCCTAGGTAACCATTTTCTAGAAAATAAACCCTGCTCAAAATTTCTTGGACTAAACATTGACTGCAAGTTAAAATTCAACGAGCACATTAAAATACTTAGTAACAAACTAGCATCCGGAACCTACGCTATCAGAGTGATCACAAATGAACTGGGTTATGCAGCTGCTAAGACTGCTTATTTTTCATTAATCGAATCACACCTAAGGTACGGCATTGCCTTCTGGGGAGTATCCAGTAAATATCTTATACAAACAATATTTGTAATTCAAAAACGTGCTATTCGCTACCTGTATAAAACTAGAATTCGTGAATCATGCAAGCCACTGTTCTTGACACATAGAATTCTTACTGTGATATCCATTTACATTCTAGAAACAGTTTGTTTAGTTCATAAGCATAGAAGTAATATCATAAGTACTCCCTCCATACATGTAACTCGGCAAGTCAATAATGTTGCTCTGCCAATTCCCAGATCCACCCTAGTCAAAGACTCAATTATTTACAATGGCTATAAGATGTTCAATCACTTACCAAATAATATTAAAGAAATAAGCTCAAATACAAACTTCAGAAAGGCGGTTAAAAGCCTGTTAATTGTTAAACCTTATTATAACTTAGACGAGTACTATAATGACACATTGTAATTAGACATTAACTACCTTATTTTATCGTCTTTTTTGACTTTTTATATTAGCTATTTTTATTATTGTATTAAAATTTATATGTAATCTGTGTTTTGTATTTATGTAATGTAGGTGCACTGTGTAAACTATATATGCTATGTACCTATGCTTATTTACTTTGTTAATGAGAAACTCTTTCTTCTGAACAATAAAGTATATTTTGATTTGATTTGATTTGATCTTTTCCGGTCTGTTTTCTGATGGTTTCTTAGCAACGGACTAAAATACTGGGATTGTGCAATTTTCGATCTGAGATCGCGCCGAAAATGTAGGCATTGCCGATCGATTTCAGAAAAAGAATGTGAAAACCCTATAAAGGCGGAATCTAGACACTGTTCTTTAGTATATAGACACTATTATTTAGGCAGACCATCTATTAATATCATATTTTATCATGATTTTTTACTCGCAGAATCTGAATTTCAAAGGTCCGAAACCATATAAGTAAATAATTTTGGCAATGACCATTTTTTGGCCGAAATTGATAATTTTTGGGCCATTTTATGTACGTAACACAATTTAAAGTACCAAATACCTTTTTATTTTCTTTTATTCGCAGAATTTGTATATAAGTATCACAAACGAAAAGGTCAAAGGGCTACGAATTACGACCATTTTACTTCCACATTCAGTGGAAGTCGAGGTGGAAGTATAGTACTCGGTATAGTATCTACAAAAAAAATTTGAAAATTTTTATTATTCAAGTAAGCTTAAAATTTCATGAAACGTCGAGATTTTAAGTCTGAGCAAAAAAAAATTCTGTCTGCCTGTCTGTAACTTTTTTTGCGCGCACGATTACTCTGGAACCGTTTAAGATATTGACTTGAAATTGGTAACACGTATGCATTTTAACGAGATCTGGAACTAGATTATATTTTGATCTTATTCCGTTGAAGGGCTGAGGGGTAAATTCGGGTAAAGGGGGGTAAATATATAAATCAAGCAAGTAAGAGTCCATAAAATTGGTATTTAGTGTATATAAAGAAAGCTAAATTTTTGGCATTAGCCATTGCCACCCTCACCCCACGATTCCACATCCAGATTTCACAACGAAAAAAATTGGTATATGGAAATAATTGTCTATGGAACTTTAATAATATAATATTTGAAATTATCTACCCCAAAAACCATCTACCATTTAAAACGATATGCCAAATCGGTAGTGAAGGTGGGGTTGATGGAAGAAGGGTGGCAGTGGAGGTGGATAACGTAAGGCCTTTGGTCCTTGTACACACACTAAATGACAATTTTTTTTTCACCCCCTTTAATAATGAAGTGGGGGGTGGGGTGTCAATGAGGGTGGCTAATGCCAAAAATTTTTTTGGCACTTTAGCTTCTCTTATATAGACTAAATACTAATTTTATGGACTCTTACTTGCTTACTTTACCTGTTTACCCCACTTTACCCCAATTTACACCCCAGCCCTTCAATGGAATAAGATCAAAATATATCTAGTTCAAGATATCGTTATAACATACGTGAACCAAATCTCAAGTCAATATTTTAAACGGTTCCAGAGTAATCGTGAGCTCAAAAAAAGTTAGAGGCAGACAGACCGACAGACAGAATTTTTTTGCTCAAACTTAAAATCTCGACATTTCATGACATTCTAAGCCTACTTGAACAATAAAAATTTTCAAAATTTTTTTTGTCGATACCACACTTCCACTGGGAGTGGAAATAAAATGGTCGTAGTTCGTAGCCCTTTGACTTTTTCGTTTGCGATACTTATATACAAATTCTGCGAATCAAAGAAGTTAAAATGAAAGGGTATTTGGTACTTTAGATTTTGTTACATACATAAAAGTGCTCAAAAATTACCAATTTCGGTCAAAAAGGGTACATTTCTAAAATTATTTAGGTATATAGTTTCGGACCTTTGAAATTCGGATTCTGCAAGTCAAAAACCATGATAAAAATATGACATTCTTCCAAGGAGTTGTATAGGAAATAACAGTGTCTAGATTCTGCCTTTATAGGTTCTCACATTGAATTCTACAGGCTTCTGACAACTTTTGACAGGTGTCATGTGTCAAAAATAAGCTGGATTGCAATTTTCGCAGTTTATCATTAAAGTGCCCAGTATTATGAAAATTTTGTGCTCAAATAGATTGATTTTGGTTAAATTATCAAGGAGTAGTCAAAAGCCGATTTAGTTGTATTAATAACAATAATGACATTTGATGAACTCAAAGAATGGGCTTTTATTGCTTAAGCTGAAATAATCAGAAGAAATTATTATTTTGAATCAATATTATTTCAATTAATTCTTATATTTATAAACACACATGTTCAGCAGCGTAAAACGAGGTCAGTTTTAGTAAAAATCGAACTTGCTTGCATCATTTATCTCGAGTACTTAAGCAATGAAGTAAATGGGGATGACCAGTGTCCAGTCGGAAACCGAAAGTGGTTGTCGGGCGCTGAAAATCGGCCCAAGTCGCTGCCTCGTTGGGTCCCTAAAAGCCACTCTGTAATGTGGGTCGTATATTGTGGAGTATTGTATTTCTTCGATTAAAAGAAATATAGTGTAGGTTAAGCTGCTACAAACATTGTAGGCGCTAATAACATATTGAATTTAATTTGGCAATTCATTTGTAGCCCAGGCGTTGAAGGTATTTAACCCATTAACGGCCAAGACAATAAGAAGTTGCCATTTTAGAGATATTTTTATTAAAGTACATTAAAAATACATAAATTAAGACTAATTTGGCATTAAAAAAAAATGTAAATATTTGAAGAAAAAAAAACACGTAGGTGGGTATACGCACCTTTGGCGGAAATCGACATGTAAATTAATAAACAAAGAAAAATGAAATGAATCAGAATAATTTTTTTTTCCGAAAAATCTCGAAGCAATGTGGGTGCAGATGCATTTTGCACTTCTTACATAGATACATAGTATTACTTGGCGTTTCATATTTAGCCGTTGCTCAATTCGTCATTTCCTCATTTAATTTTTTCATCATCAGACATTTCTTCCTACGCGGCTCGTTTTTCCGCTTTGTCGTGATTTTCTTATTTCGTCCTTATTGATTATATCGTCAGGTGGACTTTTTGCTGGCCGATCTTAGGATATGCTATTCTGGTCTGCTGTTCAAGTTTCCATCGTTGTGACGGTTTTCGTTGATTTTTCGAAAATGGAAGAAGATATCGACTTGTGAATATGATAGCGATATTTTCGTACTATTTTGTGCTAGAGTCAAAATAAGTTGAAAATGGCGGTTTCGCTCTTATTGTTTCCATCATCGGGTGTTCTTTTCGATTTTTCGTAAAAGGAACGTTGGTATCTACTTGCAGGTCACGTTGTAATAAAGTAGGTGCTTTGTATATGACGCATATGCGAAAGCGAAATGTCGCCATATAAAAGTAGATTTTATTATATTTCTGTTGCGTGAAGCGGAAGGCGATAGTATTTGACAAAATAATTTGGGACAAAAAATAAATAGTGGCAGGGCCGTGAAGAGAAATACGGGCCTGGGGGGGGGGGGGGTATTTTTCGAAAATTGATGAGCGAGGGAGGGAAAATCAGAAAAAATTTATTGTTATTTTGATTTTGGTCCGAAAAAAAATTTGTTTACTCCGAAAAATTTTTTGATGAGCGGGTGGGGCAGATATCCGAAGAAATTTATTTTGGCTCGATTTTTTTTTTGATGGGCGGGGGGGGGACATCCTCGCACGCCCTCCCCCCGCTCGACAGGATTGAATAGTGGACACGTGTCTGCTTCCATGCACGATGTTGACATACCGAGATTTTCGTCTTTTCCACACTTGAAATAAAGTACATAAAAATGGTAACTGTTATTGGCCAAAGGTGCGTATACGCACCCATTATATATATATGGCAATATGGACGTCATTTTTAAAATATGAGTGAATACAAAAATATAGTTATCACAATATATGTATTTTATTTATGTATAGCATGAAAGAATTGCTGTTATTTTATAATTGCTAACTCAAAAAAATAATTTGATAGATGGTGATGTACATAACCGGTTAAATAGTGGCATATTCAAAAAAAGTTTTAAAATATGAAAGAAAGATATTTTTAATAAAACAAAAATATTCGTACACTCTCTGAACTGTTGATATACATTCTGTAAAACTTAGAAGTGTAAAATATTGGTCTCGAACTTGAAAAAAAAATTTGGTTTGATTTGCGTTTACGCACCTTTGGCCGTTAAAGGGTTGTTGTGGATGATAGCTCAGTACAAGATGTGTACTGATTCTGGTTAAGTGGACTGTGAAGGACTTGATTAAAGTTGAAAGATTTTTACTTGGTATGACTTTTATTTTTTTTTTAACAACTTATATCGCCGTGGAAACATATGGCCTACATCTAAATATACAAACTATTCTTAACATGCCCCCCGCCTTGAAAGGATAACTTTCAATGATACTTGTAAATATCATCGACATTAAGGATGAGGGCTATGAATGTCTCATAAAGTTTATGATAATAAACTACACTTCTACAGGTAGAACACATATTTTTGCGAATGAACGCTTCACTAAACCACTTGGAGTTTGTATGGTCGCAACCCTGGAAATTCCATCTGAACCTGGATGAAGCTTCATAATTCGTCCTAATTTCCATTGCAGAGGAGGCACGTTGTCTTCCTGGATTATGACCATTGCGCCTTCTCGTAATGTTAGTTCATTGGTTTTCCACTTTACTCGATGTTGGAGTTCGGATATGTATTCTTTGGACCAACGGGACCAAAAGTGTTGCTGTAGTTGTTGAGCTCGTTGGAACCTTGATAAACGGTTTTCGTTTAATTCTCGGATATCGGGATCTGGTAGCGAAGTGAGTCGTTTGCCAATCAGAAAATGAGCCGGTGTAAGTATGTCAAAGTCGTTAGGGTCTGTCGAAAGTGGAGTCAGTGGTCGTGAGTTTAAAATAGCCTCAATTTGTGTGAGTGTTGTATAAAACTCTTCAAATGTCAGCAATGCATTAGACATAACTCTTTTCAAGTGATGTTTGCAGGATTTAACTCCTGCTTCCCACAGGCCGCCAAAATGGGGACTGTGTGCTGGTATAAATTTCCAGGTAACTCCTTCATTTGAAAAAATCTCTGTTAGAGTTTGCTTATTGTCATTGAGAAAATCCCCTAACTCCTTAAGTTCTGACTGTGCACCAATGAAATTTCTTCCGTTATCGGAATAAACACATTGAGGTTTACCACGTCTGGCTATGAATCGTCGAAATGCGGCAATAAAGGCCTCGGTAGTTAATTCTGTTACCAGTTCTAGATGTATTGCCTTTACAGAAAAACATATGAATAAACTAACGTAGCACTTTATAGTTTTGCTGCCACGCCCCTTTCTGTCTTTTATTAAAAAATAGCCAGCGTAATCCACGCCAACGTTATGGAATGGGGGATGTGGCTGTACTCGCGATGCAGGTAATACCCCCATTATAGGATGTGTTTGTTTGGGGTTAGCTCTAAAACATTTTACACATTCATGAACGACTTTCTTGGCGAGATTTCTACCACAAAGTGGCCAATAGTTTTCACGTAAAGATGATAACATTAATTGTGGCCCTGCGTGTAATAGTCTTATGTGTTCATGTGAAAACAGTAACTTTGTTAAGAGATGTTTTGATGAAAGTAGTATCGGATGCTTCTTATTATAATCAAAGTTAGAAAGCTGTAGTCTACCGCCTACCCTTATAATGCCCTCTGAATCTATAAAGGGATTAAGCCTTAAACTATTTGATTTTGAGTTCAATGATTTGCCTTGTTGTAAACATTGTAACTCTGAAAGAAAACTCTCAATTTGTGATATTTTAATTAGACACTTCGCAGCCTTGTCTAATTCACTAATTGTTAGAGTACCCTTTATACGAGATTTGGAATTCTTACAATTGAATGAGAATCGGATACAATATGCGATCACTCGAATCATACGTTTGTAATTTGAAAAACGTTTGAATAAATATGACACATTGTTTGGCACAGTTACAAAGGATTTTGTAATTGTTTTAAGTTCAGGAAGATCTCCATCAAATTGGGACTGTATAACTGGCCATGTGTCTTCGTCACTAGTTAGCCACGCCGGTCCATGCCACCACATGGAATAACTCTGTAGTAAGTTTGGTGCCACACCACGTGATAACAAATCAGCTGGATTGTCTTTGGTTGAAACATGTTGCCAAGTATGAGGTTCGTTTAAAGACTGAATTTGTGTTACTCGATTGGCAACGAATGTTTGTAGTAAATGAGGGGAAGTTTTGATCCAGCACAGTGCTATCGTGGAATCAGACCATAAGTATATGCCATTAAATTTTAATCTTAAAGAAGCCGTAACCCTTTTAACTAATTGAACAAGAACGACTGCTGCGCATAACTCCAGCCTCGGAATTGTGGTTGTTTTTAAAGGTGCTACCTTTGTTTTGGACATTAATAATGATACCTGAGTATGTCCATCTGAACCAATACTACGAATATAAATACAAGCCCCATATGCATCCTGTGAACTGTCAGCGAAACCATGAATTTCGAGTCTGATTGGTGACGTACATATAACATGTCTAGGAACTTGCATTTGGTTTAAATGATGAAGTTGATTTCGAAATTGTTGCCAGCTGTTGCTCAACCCAGGCGGTACAATTTCATCCCATGAAAGTTTATACAACCATAATCGTTGAAGTAGAATTTTAGCTCTGATAATACAAGGACTTAACAAACCTAATGGATCGAATATCTGCGAAACTTCAGAAAGAATGACACGTTTTGTAATTGGCTTGGAAAAGGAAATTTGATTGATGCTGTATATAAGAGCATCAGCTTTACAAGACCAATAAATACCTAAAGTTTTCGCATTTTCTATTTCACCAAATTGCACAGTATCTGTAGAAGAACTAGCAAATCGAATATTTTCGAGAACTTCATCACTATTAGATATCCACTTTCGTAGATTAAAACAAGCAGATTTTAGTATTGATGACACTTCGGAACATAAAGTGATTGCATTTTCAATTGTATCTGCCCCTGATAGCATGTCGTCAACGTAGAAATCATGAGCGATTACTTCAGAAGCGTTTGGAAATAGATTAGCATTATCAATTGCTAGCTGTGTTAAACAGCGAATAGCAAGAAAAGGTGCCGATGCTGTCCCGTAGGTAACGGTATTTAGCATGTAAGTTTTGATTTCCTTTGATGGATCCGATCGCCAAAGTATTTTTTGCAAATGTCTTTGTTCAGGATTGATTAATACCTGTCGATACATTTTTTCAACATCCGCACACACAACAATTTTGTGTTGCCTAAACCTAAGTAGAATTGTAAGTAATTGATCTTGGATTGTAGGTCCAATTAACTGGATATCATTGAAAGAATAACCTGTGTCAGTTTGAGCTGATGCATCGAATACCACCCTGAGTTTAGTAGTTAAACTGCTTTCTTTTAACACTTCATGGTGTGGAAGAAAATATGATGTGTTATTATCAACAAGTGATTCGTTACTGTTAGACATATGCCCTAGAAGTAGTTCGTACTCAGACATGAATTCGTAATACATTCGATTAAGTTTAGCATTTTTTGCTAATTTATGTTCTAAATAGTGAAATCTATCCGAAGCGATATGTTTTGAGTTTCCCAATGTGCTAGGAGAAGCGTTTAATGGAATTGTGACAACGAACCTACCATTCTCATCACGATAAGTTGTGTTTGTGAAAATTTGTTCACATTTTTGTTCATCGATTGAACGAATTGCTGTTGAAGAAGACTCTTCTAATTCCCAGAATTTTAATAGCTGTTCTTGGATGTCGCCGTTGATACCTAAATTACAGTGAATATTGGAAATTTGAGGGTTTGAAAATACCTGACCTGATATTATCCATCCAAGATAAGAATTCTGCAAAACTAGTTGATTGTTACGCAAACATAATTGTCCAGAGGATAGTAATCTATAAAATAAACCTGCACCCAAGAGGATGTCAATAGGGCCCGGTTTGTTAAAGTTTGGATCAGCTAATTTGAGATGTGGAGGAATATTGACAAATGATAAATTAATTGGTTTACTTGGTAAATAATCTCTGATTTGTGGCAAAATCAAACAAGAAATGGAGCTTTCGAAATTGGTATGAATTGAATGAATAGTGACAGTGCACCTATCTTTGATTTTCGAAATAGTTTTTCCGATTCCCATGATTGCTAAATTTACTTCTGCCGTTTTCAAAGATAGTTTATCACATAATTCCCGAGTAATTAAATTGGACTGTGAACCAGTGTCTAGAAGAGCTCTACACGTATGAGAACAGCCAGATGCATCCAATACTTGAATGACTGCTGTAGATAATAAAACCTCGCACGATTGTTCGACATTATGATTTGATAAAATACAATTCGAATTTACGCCACTAGTAGTAGCCTGATTACTCGTATTAAGATGTGATTGATTTTGTGAAACAACATCTGATTCACTGACATGTACCTGTTTATCACTGTGCAACAGTGTGTGATGCCTTGATCTGCATTTGCGACAATTACCTGCCCTACAATAGTTTATAAAGTGATTACTTCGCAAACAGTTGATGCACAGCTTTCGATTATTGACTTGTTGCATTCGTTCATCTACTGACAGATTTAAGAATTTACTACATGTATTGATGTAATGATTACCTTTGCAAAAGGCACAGATAATATTCTTTATATCTAAAGAATAAGTTGAATTGTTTGCCTCATCTGTGGAAACTTTGAATGTCTTGGGTGGATTTGATTTATGAAAAATACCTTTGGGTTTAGAAGATTGTTTAGAATCCACACGATTGAATTCTAATGTTTCCAGCAAATCAGCCTTATTTTTGATAAACTTAGTAAATTCATCCATAGTTGGAAGTTCATTGCCTTTTTTGTATTTTTCCCATTCACGTTCTGTTTGTTTATCAAATTTACGACTTAGTAAAAAGATTAATAATGTACCCCAATGCTCTGTTGGTTGATTTAAAGATTGTAATGCACGTAAATGTTTCAGAATGACATCTGTCATTTTACGAAATTCTAATGAACTACCAGTGCTTATGCTTGATGAATCTACTAAGTACTTAAGATGGTTGTATACCAAAAGTCTCGTATTATTATACCTATCGCACAAAAGTTGCCATGCTATAGCATAATTTTCTTTTGACACATCTAAAGAGCATATTACCTGCTTCGCATCATCTTGCAGCTGAGCACGTAAATAATGAAATTTTGATATTTCTGGTATTTGAGAATTTTCATGGATTAAAGATATAAATGTGTCTCTAAACTCGAGCCAATTTGCATAATTTCCTTGAAATTTTGGTAATTCTATTTGTGGTAATCTAACGCCAAACTTATTGGAGTTGGAATGCACTGACATTTCATAAGGAGAACGAGATCTTATATTACGGTGTTTTATTTCCATATATTCAGCTATGATATTTTTACAATCAGTAATGAGTTTGAAATACAAGTTTTCAAATGATGCGCGTTCTTGGATTTGCTCCTCTAAGTTTTCGTGAGAAATTTCAAGAATTGTTTGACATTTATTAAAATCATCTAACAGAGAATCTTGTTTTTCTAGTCTATGTTCTAATTCTCTAATTTCTGAAATATTAAGAACTTCATTTTCACCTAAATTAGCAATAGTGTTTATAACTGAGTCTAAATGTTTCTTAAAAAGTGTTAGTCTTGCCTTACATGACCCTCGTTTCCTGATAAGTGATTTTATTTCTTCATCCATGATGGAGAATGAAACGAAAGATTTATTATTGTAATAAAGCGTTAATTGGCTAACTCACACAAAGAGATGCTGAATAAGTACGAGTACTCACTTTATTTTGTAATTTGTTAAGTTTAAGTTGTCAATTTCTGATAGCGTGCTTCAAGCTGGTGACGACCTCCTGATTGGACCACTGATATGTCGCTTAGGTTGGTGCGTTACCTTACTAGCTTCGTGTTTCGACTAGTTCACTAGTTGCTTGTTGAAGAATATTGCGTTTTTACCAGTAAATAATCCGTCTCGAACTGGACCAAATGTTGTGGATGATAGCTCAGTACAAGATGTGTACTGATTCTGGTTGAGTGGACTGTGAAGGACTTGATTAAAGTTGAAAGATTTTTACTTGGTATGACTTTTATTTTTTTTTTAACAACTTATATCGCCGTGGAAACATATGGCCTACATCTAAATATACAAACTATTCTTAACAAGGGTTTAACTTCAAAAACTTGCCAAATGAATAATTTTCTTTTTTAATGAATTCGTGAAAGTGTGTAGAATAATATTTTGAAATGTTTACATATCGCTCGGATGAAGAACAAAAAAAAAATATGAAAAAAAAAATTTTCATCCATGTTTTCAAAATTTTGAAATTAAGTCAAGATAGAAGAAAATAAAAAATACGTATGAATAGATCACGTATTTATGAACAAAAATGTCCTAACAAAATTAATCTCCAAAGCCACGGTATTCCCGGCAAAAAATAGTCAAATAACATTATTACTCGGAGCGAGATCCATGCGTGCTTGCGCTTGAATACGCATGACTGTGACACCGACGCACTGAATTACATGTCACTAAATCAGAACTTGATCAATCTATATCAGTGTTGGATCATTTAAAAGAAGGAAATTGTAGCTTTCCGATGATTTTTTGTTTTAAACAATAGCAATAGTAAAGGATGGATGGGAGAAATATACTTATATATATTATCACGCCCGAACTCAATCGTCGCAATAAAAAATACAGAAAGAAAAAAAATAGAAGACCTTCAAAAAAATTCTTTCTTCATTGAGAACTGTTAAAAAGTATGTACACTAGGGTGGGCTGAAAACACGAAAATTTGAATTTGCAGATATCATAGTTTCTAATTTATTACTATGTATCTAAAACTAATTCGGGTAAATTTTTAGCCAAATCGGTGAATGTCTAGCCGCGCCCCCACGGCCTTGAAAATGAAAGAAAGGGCCAATTTTTCGATTTTTAACATTTTTTAAATTGACATTTGAAATTTTTTTTTGACTCATTATTAATGTCTAAACGCGTGTAGCAAAAGTTTTCCGTATAAAATATTTTTCAGTTCCAAGGAAATTAGAAATTTGTCACTAAAACGTAGAATTCGACGAAAATAAGGTTTTCTGTATAAAATTTAATTTCCTTGGAACTGAAAAATATTTTATACGGAAAACTTTTGCTACACGCGTTTAGACATTAATAATGAGTCTAAAAAAAATTTCAAATGTCAATTTAAAAAATGTTAAAAATCGAAAAATTGGCCCTTTCTTTCATTTTCAAGGCCGTGGGGGCGCGGCTAGATATTCACCGATTTGGCTAAAAATTTACCCGAATTAGTTTTAGATACATAGTAATAAATTAGAAACTATGATATCTGCAAATTCAAATTTTCGTGTTTTTCAGCCCACCCTAATGTACACTTCATTATTATTATGGTATATTAAATTGTAGTAACGTACTTTTCGAATGTTCAAACACAAATTCGTTCACTTGTAGGCATTTTTTTGAAAATATGATCAATCCCATCATGACCAAAAATAGCGACTTTCACGATCTTATCTTTATAACTCTCTACAGTTTTGAATATAAATACTGGAACTTTTCCAATACATTAACAAATGTATAAGGAACCCATTGGATATAGTTGAAATGTGAAGAGGTGTATCCGTAATAAATACAATAGAGTAATGGCAGGTAAAAATTCATGCGAGTGACTTCGTAGCAGATCTGCTTCGATCCAGTGGCTATGTGTGGTGTCTGTGTATGAGTTCATAATTATACAGCGTGTCCAGACGGGAGCTTACACGATCCATATCTCGAAAACTACTGAACAAATTTTTGTAAAATTACGTATATATAGTAAAGAGCTTATGATCTTTCTAACTAAAATATTTTGACAGTTCTCTCTTCCGGTTATACCGGAAGTAGATGTCAACTTTGATATTTTAAATGGAACACCCATATTTTTATTATCGGAATTGGTAGACTACAAAAAAATTGACACCTGCAGACCCCTAAGAAATTTTTCCTGTGAATAACCCATACAAGAATCTAAATATCTTTTACTGTGAAAGTAATCAGCATAGTCGTAGATTATTTAAAAAAAATTGAAAATATTTAAATATTGTACAGGGTGAGTACAATAGTGGTCACAACTTTCCATTCAGAAACATCAAATATTTTCATTTTTTTAAATGGAAACCCCCATTTTTTTTGTTTTATCAAATTCTACGACTAAAAATATGGATAGTTTACATTTACTTCCCTATACCTAACTACGTCGGTTTTTAAGATATTCACGAAAGTTTAGAAAAACCAATTATTTTGTAAGAATTCTTTATTTAACTAACTCTAAGAGGGCCATGTAAGCAATTGTTGTCAGAAGAAATAGCATCAGAGCTGTCAAATTAGTTGTTGGAGCACCACCTCACGGACGGATGATCGTAAATGATTTTTTGTCCGAAAATTTTGAAGATCAGTGGATTGCTAACAGAGGTCCATTTATTTGGCTACCAAGGTCTCCAGACCTAACAATAGTTGATTCTTTTATATGGGGCTACATAAAAAACGAAGTGTTTGCAACTGCAATGACTACAAAAGATGAATGCCAAGAACGAGTGCGCACTGCTTTTCAGTCTTTACAACCAGATATGATTCAAAAAGTGGCTACAGACTCAGTACTTCGCAGACGCGAAAAATGTTTAGACGCCAACCGTGGTGTATTTGTACAAATACTTCAATTTATTTTAAATTTTGTTAGCTGCTGCAAAATAATTTCCATTGGTATTTGTCTTGAATCGTCTCTTTCTTGTTTAGGTTTAAAACAACATTTTTTTTGCAATTTTCAGTCAAGCTATTTAATGTATTACGTGATGGTTGGTTTTATCACAGTATCTAAAACTAAAAATATTAAAATGTTACAAGGTTAAATAAAGAATTTTTACAAAATAATTGGTTTTTCTGAACTTTTGTGAATACCATAAAAAGGAAAGTAAATGTAAACTATCCATATTTTTAGTCGTAGAATTTGATAAAACAAAAAAAAAAATGAGGATTTCCATTTAAAAAAATGAAGATATTTGATGTTTCTGAATGGAAAGTTGTGGCCACTATAGTACTCACCCTGTACAATATTTAAATGTTTTCAATTTTTTTTAAATAATCTACTACTATGCTGATTACTTCCACAGTAAAAGATATTTAGATTCTTGTATGGGTTATTCACAGGAAAAATTTCTTTAGGGGTCTGCGGGTGTCAATTTTTTGGTAAAAAAATTAATATCTCGAAAACTATAAATTTTAGGTACAAGGTTTGTTATACAGAGTGACCTTAAAATTTTGTAGTCTATCAATTCCGATAATAAAAATATGGGTATTCCATTTAAAATAACAAAGTTGACATCTACTTCCGGTATAACCGGAAATGATAGAACTGTCAAAATATTTTAATTAGAAAGATCATACGCTCTTTACTATACATACGTAATTTTACAAAAGTTTGTACAGTAGTTTTCGAGATATGGACCGTGTAAGCTCCCGTGGCGTTAGCGATAAATTTTATTAGGACATTTTTTGTTGGACACGTGGTCCATCCATCTGTATTTCTTAATTTTTCCTACCCTGATTTAGTTTCAAAATCTGGAAAAAATTGATAAAAGAATTTTTTTTTCACTTTTTTTATTTTCTGCATCCGAGCGGAATGTAAATTTTCCAGGATATTATTCTATACACTTTCACGAACTCTTTTAAAAAAATCATTCAGTTTGCAAATTTTTGGAGATTTCACTATAAAGTTTTCTCAGTCGCCTGGGCTATTGAGATACCCTAATTTTATATTTTCAGCAAGTTTTAAGCATGACGATACACAATTATTTTTAATTTCTAATTTTACCAATTTGACCTCTCACTTTATGTAAATATTCTAGTTATTACAAATATCATTTATGCCTCTTTGTTTTAACATGTTAATAATGTAATCTGCATTAGTCATGGTATAGAACTACATCCTGTACAAGTTTTTTATGACTGCTAATAAAAATCCAATGGAATTCATACAGCGCGATATCTCCAATGTTGACTGTCAACTCAAGTGCGACGGTCTTTCATATTATACTCATGAGCGATCTTTTAAATCTGATGAAATGTTTGCATTGCCCTCATGTTCGTTATTTTAACTAAGCTCAAGGGAGTTAACCCGTTCAATGCGCTTCCGAGTAATTTCTAAATCAAACTCTTTCTTCTGTTTCCCTTTCCAAATGGATCCACTCACATTATAAAAAACTAATCAATTACTTTAATGCTGCTAGTGCAGCAAAAATTTTCAAATGGAATTTTATAGTCTTCACATGCTCAATTTTTGTATTTATTGGGTTAATTTTCTATTAGTATTTTTAAGTAGACATTTATATAGTAAATATTTGTCCAATTCACAAACTATGTAAAAATAAGGGAAAATATTACAGCTCGTACAAATCCAAATTTAAGAAGCATAATAGTCCACGCAAATTAGACGATAAAATAAGGAATAGAAGAAAAAAATCATATACAAATTATATTTGGGCCATGCATAGTTCATAGGGTAGAAGATAGGATCCGAAAAGTTCCCACCTTACCCGTTGATGGAAACACCCTTTTGAAAAACCACCCCTAGACAGGAGTTAGATTATTCTCATTTTCCTTCGAATCCGTCATTCCCACGAAATACGAACAAAAATATTCGTCATTAAATTCTACACAAAAAAAGTTCTATGGTCGATTTGCGTACTCCCCGTCGTTTTCTCGCTATTGACGTTCATAGTAGGGGGTAGTTTGGAGCGCTCGGCGAAAAATCGGTGGTACGCGATTTTTCACAGTGAATATCTACGAACGGCTACTTTGACGTCAAAAATGGTTATTATGAAACTTGTAGAGCGGATTCTTCTTTACAAGATTTATCTTGCACTTTTTTTTTATTATTTTTGTTGAATTTTCGCGCTTTTATCATAATTTTAATATTTATTATTTCTTTTCGCCTAAATTCTTTGAAAACTTCACGGCACTGTCATGTTTGACTTTCGGATTCTGTCGAATTTGCTCGACAGATTCCGGTTTGGGGAATGTGAGGAAGGGGGGCAGGTATGAATTGTCTATTCTCGATGCTCGAATATTTAGTTGTGAAATACCGTTATTAGACTCGGTGCATATTTCGTGTTAGTTCGGATGACTTGAGAAACTGTAAGGCAACTGTGCTCTTTGCACATGCATTTAGTGTTTGCGACACTACTTCTGCTTTGTTCGGTAAAGGCAAAGCAAAAACTGTAACTATACTTAATAACAGAAAAGATTTGGATGACATTATGCCTATATTCAATCAACAAAAGAAGAAGTCGCAACTGCTGGAGAGCGTTTCACGATGGCGTTACATAAAGCTCCAAAGAAAGAGAAATCTTTAAATAGACATAGATTTCTCACATTCAATAAATTGGTTGGGAAATCAAGTAACGCTGTACTATTATCGCGACTACCGCCAACGTCTGCCGCTTCTCATTAGCATGCTTATAGGGTTTTTCATCAAATTCAGATATGGAGAGGAATAAACCTGATCCGACACAAGGTTGGAAGAAAACTGAAACCGTTCTTTCACCCATTTTTACACCTGAGGTACCAGAACCGTCTTCCGTTCTACAACTTATATCTTGCAACTGCAGGCTGCGGGAAACGATGCGGGTGTGTAAAAATAGGATTGCGCTGCTCAACCATGTGCTCCAACTGTCACGGACAAGGCTGCTTAAATTCACCTACCGAAGATGAGTTGATTGAAGAAAACCCTAACGACGACTGAAACCGACAATGACGACAGTGGAATAGGCCTACAGGGGAAACCACTTACAAAAAAAACGCACCGAGACCTCTACCTCATGGGTGGTGTGGAAACGAGGTCATATTACAAAGTGCGTATCCTCGAGAAAGGCGAGAAAATTCAACAAATATAATAAAAAAAAGAGAAAAGTACAAGACGAATCTTGTAGAGGAGAATCCGCTCTATAAGTTTCATTATAACCATTTTTGACGTCAAAGTAGCCGTTTCGGAGATATTCGTTATGAAAAATCGCGTACCACCGATTTTTCGCCGAGCGCTCCAAACTACCCCCTACTATGAACGTCGACAGCGAGAAAATGGTGGGGAGTACGCAAATCGACCATAGAACTTTTTTTGTGTAGAATTTAATGAAGAATATTTTTGTTCCTATACCTGTTTTTCATGGGAATGATGGATCCGAAGAAAAATGAGAATAACCGTAACTAAGTTCCGTCTGGGGGTGGTTTTTCGACCCAAAAAGGTGTTTCCATCAACGGATAAGGTGGGAACTCTTCGGATCCTTACTTCTACTCTTATGAACTATAGCCCAAATATAATTTGTATATGAATTTTCTCTCATAAAAAGTCTAATTTGCGTGGACTATAAGTAGAGTTAGCAGTAGGTAATGCTAAGGTTCCTTCCACTAACTAACTGCATCACGATAGCATTCGGTGTTTTCAAATGCTTTTTAACATGCTTTTATTAGGTCGGTAGACCTGTAACTAACTATGTATGTATGTAAGTAATAAGGTCTAAGAAACTGAATTTCACCCCCTTCTAATTGTTGTATCATCATGAAACTTGACAATTGTGTGTAGTTCTGATGACAATACAATATAGTATACTCTATATTATAATATGTTCAAAATGGCCGCCACGCCAAGATGGCGGATTATCATTTTCTTTACAACCCTCTTGGTATGGGTATCAAAAGAGAGGACTTAATAAGTAGAAAACAAATATCTTAGCAAAATTTAAAAATTCAAAATGACGGCGCACAATGGAAAAAAAAGCCTATTTTGGACAAAAATCTGCCTACAAGTCAAATCTTAATCAATTTTGATTTACATTGGCTTAAAATGTAGGTTATTGGCTACACTTTCAGAGTATACTGCCTAAATTGCAAACCCCGATTTCCTAACCTAAAAAAATGTATCAAATATGAGAGTAATAATTTTTTTCTATTTCTACAAGTCAATTGATCAATTTTGACAATCCTGGGCTTAAAATGCAGGTGTAGGGTACTACATATAGATCTAAGAATATCGCTCTGGAGATAATACAACAAAAAACAATTATGATTATAAAAATTCTATTTTGAAAGTAAAAATATTAAACTTTTTTACCAAATCTAATTATTAATTTATTTAATAGCCTTACTTGGCTATATTGGTGACCCCGATCGCTTCACGCGTTGTATGCTTCCTGAGAGTTGATGACAAGAAATTATTATGCAGGAAATAATCTCCCATGGATATTCTAGACAGCTGTATCAGTCGAGATGAGAATATGAAGCCGAACGCAACTGCTCGCGCTTCTAACCGCTTTAACAACGGACGACGTCCACAACGAAGATAGCCAGCTAAAGGTCGGCCGTTCCGTAGATATCTTTACTAGATACGGATTCCTCAGTCTCTCCATGAAGATAGTACCGAGAAAACAATCAAACTAGCTTTTCAGAAGACTTGTTATTACTTACTCAATTATGTACAAGTATAGGTAAGTATTCTGCTATATGACTCCCTGCAATGTAAAACCAGCTTATCAAGTGTATCAATGTATAAATTATTCACTATTTTAATTGTCTCGCCAGATTTTCTTTAGCCAAAGCTGCTATAGCTGGTGCGACATCTTTGAAAGACGCTCAATCCAATTATGATTGCAAACTTTCATTCACTTAGCACGCGCTTGCTATTTTTATCAATTACCTATTAGAGAAGCTCAATCCAATTATGATTTCGAACTCATATTCACTTAGCACATGCTTGCTATTTTTATCAATTGCCTATTAGAGAAGCTCAATCCAATTATGATTGCGAACTTTTATTCACTTAGCATCAATCATCAATGACATATAACATACTCACATTAAGGATAATGTTATTACAAAAATAAATTTCTTTATGTTACGTTATTTTGTCATTTATCGCTCAATCTGACTTTTCTTTTTTGCTAATGTCATTTATCCATCAAATCTAATACTTTTATTTTAAATCTGATTTTTAATATTGATACCTTGGTAAGTTGGTTTCTTCATTGTAGGGGGGGGGGGGGGGAGGGAGTATATGTAGGGTACTGGCCTACATACATATAGATCTAAGAAGATCGCTATGGAAATAATACAACAAAAAACAATTATGATTATAAAAGTTCTATTTTTATTTTGAAAGCAAAAATATTAAACTTTTTTACCAAGTCTAATCATTAATTTATTTAATAGCCTTACTTGGTTATAGCAGATTATTAGCGACCCTTTCAGCGTATACTGCCGAACCCCGATTTCTTAACCTCAAAAAATGTATCGAATATAAGAGTAATCACTTTTTTCTATTTCTACAAGTCAAATCTTGATCCATTTTGACAATCCTGGGCTTAAAATGCACGTTTCAGCGTATACTGCCTAAATTGTGAACCCCGATTTTCTAACCTCAAAAAATGTATCAAATTTGAGAGTAATCACTTTCTTCTATTTCTACAAGACAAATCTTGATCAATTTTGACAATCCTGGGCTTAAAATGCAGGTCATTAACTACTCTTTCAGCGTATACTATCCAGCTAATATTTCAATTGAAGTGATAGATAACTGAAAAAAGTTATATTTAGTTGATTTCTTTCAGGTTAGGAGATAGGGGTTCACAATTTAGGCCGTATACGCTGAAAGGGTAGCAAATAACCTGCATTTTAAGCCCAGGATTGTCAAAATTATTCAAGATTTGACTTGTAGAAACAGAAAAAGTGATTACTCTCATATTTGATACATATTTTGAGGTTAGGAACTCGAGATTCACAATTAAGGGAGTATAAGCGCAGGATTGTCAAAATTGATCAAGATTTGACTTGTAGGGGTAGAAAAAAGTGATTAGTCTCATATTTGATACATTTTTTGAGGTTAGAAAATCGGGATTTTAGGGATGAAGCTCCCACTTGTTGCTTGAGAACTCCTTTTATTTTGAAAGTATATCCCTTGACAAGTTTAATTCCCAAGTGGCAAAACTTTACAATTTTTTTTTTCTATTGGGCTATTTTTAGGCTAATATGAATGCACTGTGTTCAAAATAGCGATCGAAAAAGCTTTTATACTCAAATATTATACTTAATTCCAAATACTGCCACGCTAAGGCCCTTACGGGGTAGACAGAGAGGACAGGTTCGATGATCATTTTTTGCTTTTTAGTGCAGTATTTATTTTCTCAAAAACTGCTAATCCTAGAAAAAGGTTTCAAATAAAAAAGGTTACATCCGTCATTTGTATTTGCTTCTATTTGATTAATTGGCACCTATTTGAAAAGATAAATATGAATTCCGTTTGCTAGATTTACCATTACAAATTGCCACATTTTATCATCATAGTGTTAGAAAAAAAGTCATAATTCCTAAACTTATTAATACATTTTCTTATGAAGCCTCGGAAAATTGATCAAAGTCGATAAATAGAAAAAAGTCAACCTAGTAAAAAAAGACTTTTTCACGTCCCTGAAGACGAGTAGTACCAAAATTGAAGAATTCGAAAGTACGAGGTTCGACGCGATAGACTAGAACTTCGGATTTGAGCTCATGATGTCATCGCAGAATTAGAAAGTACCAATAATATGGCAAAAATTGCCAAAGCCGGGATTTCACATAAAAAGAATTTAAATCCATCTGGCGACTTGACCATGGGACAGAGACACCAAAAGGTCATCAGAACGAGATTGTTTCATGCCAAAAGGCAAATCTTAAATTTTAGCGAAATAATGGAAAAAGCAGATTAGTCCTTAAATATTTCCATAGAGGTCGCTCGGAATCGAAGTCCGGGTACTCTGCCCTTATTAGGTTACACCTGGTGACACAGGCTAGTGGCTCACTCCTATATTTCCTTTATTTTTTTATCTTGTCTGTTTGAAATTTGGGGTGCATAAACTACCTGTAAAAATGGATTATTGGGCATAAAAACGGTATGAGACCATTTCCGGTTTACCCGGAAACGACCGCGCTTTCGATTTTTAAATGGAACACCCTGTATATTTTTACATATTTGGATTCAAGACAACATTCTGAGTATACCATGAGACTTTCACGAATTTTTGAGTCGATGTTTAGTTTTGTTTTGCGAGAGGTTAATTAATAGGTTTCAGAGACAATCATTTTGCCTTCAACATCCCCTTTTCCGATGAAGCACGTTTCACAAATAATACGATGTTTAACCGGCATAACATGAAGTACTGGTCCCAACAAAATCAAGGATTAGTTAGACTAGGGATGTTTCAATAAAGATTTGGGATAAATGCATGGGTAAGTATTTATGGAACACGAATTATTGGTCCAATATTCTTCCAAGATATGCTGACAGGACGAATTCTTATAAAATCAAATCTGGCTCTAAGAAATCGAACAAGTTCCTCTGGCATGATACCAACTGTTGTATTTCCAGCAAGACGGAGCACCGCCCCATAACAGTCGCGTTGTTATGGATTATCTCAATGAAGCTTATAGCCCACAACTTATTTCAAACCAGGATTTCATAAGGTGGCCTGCAAGGTCACCTGATCTGACCCCATTAGACTTCCTTCTTTGGGTTATATCAAGGGACAGGTCTACAAAACTTCCGTTATGACCATCGAGGATCTCGAATTGAGAATAAGAAGAGCTTTTAATAGCATCACTCCACAAATGTTAATAGTCCCCTATCAAATGTATATTCGTGGGATCTTTGATGATGCAAGTGTGGTAGTGGTCCCAATCTTTTCACTTGACCTTGGAGAAACATACTTTCAATGTTGGCACTCTCAAAAATGGTGCGTTTGAGTACTGCGCGCGAAAAACAAAATGGCCGCCGTCGCAAACACTTTTTACCATTTATCAAGTAACCATTGGGATTCTGAAAAAAAGTTTATATGAAAAATATTGCTAAATCAATTATACAGAGAAAAGGTTATTACAATTTTTTATTTAGAACTAACCGTTCTCTCAAAAAGTTTCATTTTATAGTTTCCAATAATAAAAATTAATATGTCTAATGATGAGAGATTCGCCAGTGCATATTAACATATTTAACACTATTTCTCGGGCCACTGGAAACAATAATTATAACTGAAACATTACAAACAAATAAATTAACAAATACCCCCATCTCCCCCATGTTTTACAGTATAGGGAGGCATAGGAAATTGAAAGAAAAAGTACCTATATAATTTTAACGTTTTCCTTTTTACTTCCTTCTCTTTCCCCCGTCTGTGTAGCTGGCTGATGGAACCCATCCAAGGCAAGAAAAGGGAAAAAAATTTAATGTTTAATGAAGAAACTTACAGAAATACAGTAGTTACAGATTTATATAGACAATGTACAGACAAGCAATACTTTTCACTTCTACAATGACATTTTTAATTAAAATCATCGTCACTTTTAATGGAAATTTCACTTAGCCCCAAATCTTCATCATCGCCTTGCTCGCACTCTCCCATATTATCACATCGGTCGAGATTACCTTCGCACTTAATCATTTCGGTACACCGGAGTCCATTCGACTGACACGTACATGGAGGAGAGCAACGCCTTTGGGAGCATGAGTAGCGACAAAGTTCCAAGATAAGCTCTGGAGCACAAGGTCTGGTACAAGCAACTGGCTCGTATGTGCTCCCTACTTTCTTCCATCAAAAATATGAGGATGGTGGGTTATTGGGATGCTGAATGAGGTCCTGATTCCACTCAAAACACTGAAGATGGGCCCCTAGCAAAGCCGGATCCAGTGCAGATCTTGTTGGAGGAAGGTTCTCATCTTGACATTGTTTCTGGGTGAACAACAACCATCTCACAGCTCCTATGTCGGTCAGTGTTGTTTTGGGGATATAAAGCTGACAAATGAGCGCTTCCAAGTTAGCTCTGACATCTGTGAGAGTCGGTGTAGGCCCCAATGTAGCCAAAGCTTCTAGCAGCTTATCACTTGCAGAATTAAAAGTTTTCCACCACTTTATTTTACCTTTGCCAGCAAATGGTCCTGTTACATCTGCTCCTGAAAGTGCGTGTAATCCAGGAAGTTCAGAGGCTTTCAGAGGTCCAAGTGCTCTGTAAATTGAACCTAGCTGAACAAACCTTTTCATGTCATGGCCAAGAAAAAATGCAAACTCTTTCGAAAGTTGGAGATATCGTCTTAGTGCCAAAATTAGGACATCCGTATCGGGGGAGACTACATGAGTAGTTTTAATTCCTTTCTGTGCTAAATATACTGCATGTAATATGATCTTTGTGCCCGCCTCCTCCTGCGTACTTGAAAGACTTTATACATCATCGCCATGTGATGAAGCTGCTTTGTCCCTCCAACTGATTACAAACCTTTTGTTATTGGTCACGCCAAATTGAAGAATCTGACCGGTAAGGAACTCTGTCAGTTCATCCTTCCTCTTATCGTGGGACAAGAATTTATTCATTGCTATACTTCCAATTTTCGTTTCTGGTCCGATTTTGTAGTGGATTGGATCTGAGCCTTTTTGCCGAATCACTCTCATTGCTTTTTTCAACCAGTTTTCTTTGTAAGAGTTGAAAACAACATGGACCTCACTGTAATTGCTGAATTTTTGCCCGATCCATGTGCTGAAGCTTAAATCGAGGTCACAGCATGTCTTCACTGTGCTAGGTTTGTGGTAGGTGTGAAGAAGCGCCATGCCATCTATTATCGCAGCTTTTTCCTGTAGCTCCTCATTTTCTTCTAAAACTGCAGGTGTGGTGGAAGCATGATCATCATCGTTTTCTTCGACATTGATTGCATCGATTCAAGAGCATCCATAAGTTTGTACTTAGCTAGACAATGGTGCATACTCCCGTCAACTGCATATAATGACTTCGGTAGTGCTCAAATAGTATCTCAAATCTACGTCAGGTCTGCTTCTAGATGCTATCAATAATCTTGAAATAAGAGATAAATCTGTCTGTATGGCTATAGATTTGTGTTTAAGGGTAATTTTAACTTTTTTCGCTGCCGTTTTACACGTTTCAATAAAATTCTTTTTCAACGGATCCCAGAACTGAATGTTGTTGGTATGAAATCTTTGGTTAGTCCTGCATAAAAACTTATAATAACCTTTTTTGTGTAAAATTGATTTAGCAATATTTTTTGTATAAAACTTTTTTCGTAATCCCAATGGTTACTTAGATAAATTGGAGAAAGTGTTTGCGATGGCGGCCATTTTGTTTTTCGCGCGCAGTACTCATGCGCATCATTTTTGAGAGTACCAACATCGAAATTATGTTTCTTCTAGACCTAGCAAAGAGATTCAGACTACTACCACACTTGCATCATCAAGGAGCCCACGGGAACTTATTTTTGTACACTTAGCAGGGGACTATAAGGAATGAGTAACACAATTTTGCGACTAAGAAAATGTATTGATTGTGATGGGAGTCATTTTGAACAATATTTGTAAAATTTAAATGCCGTTCAGTGCAGGTACATAACAAACCTTCAATAAAATATTATGAAAGTTGGAAAATTCAAAATGGCAGCCCAAATTTGGGCAACTTAAGATTTTTAACGTATCCCCTAGCGGAGCGCAGGCATTTTTCTGTGTACAAATATAAAGTGTTTCCTTTTATTATATATTTCAGTTCACATTATTCTTGCGGCATATATATTACACAGCAATTTATATTTTAAATGAATAAACTACTAGAGGGAAATATATTTAACTTAATTTAAATAAGGAAAACGTAGCCGTAGTAAAATTTATAACAAACATTTTGTAATAAAGGTATATAAAATTACTATAATCTAACTGCTTTTATTGCCTTTTATGTAGAAATTTATAGTGAGCTCAATTTTATGATGTAAGATAAATTGGATCCATATCGTGGCACTAGGAACTGCGAGATTACCTTCTTTAAGTTAAGAGCTAAAAATCCATAAAAAATAATTAAAGTCTGACTGATTATAGTTGAAGGTATAAAGCTGTCAAGTAATAGTTACGACAATGCTTATGTCTTTTAGTTTCCCCACGTGAATGCTACAATTATAGTATTTGTAATCACAAACACTAAAACATGCACTCTACTGGTATTTCGTCAATCAAGTTGGCAATATCAAATTATGACTATAATTAAGTTTAAACTAAGAGAAAATATTAGGAAATTATGCCTTAATTTGATCAATCAATCACATAATACTATTAGAGCTGCTTCTTTTCAATCAGTTTGTCCTAGCTTTTCAATTTGAAGATTTTGCTATTTTGTGTTTGTGTTCTTTTGGATTTAATTTTATTATTATAATAGTCCTGGAGGCAGCGACCTTTTGGAGCTAGTCATTTTATTAAGACTGGTTTTCATTTATATAATAGTTTATTACGTACACATACACGAAACGGCAGTCAGCTGCTCAAGTAACGGTGGAGGTAACTGCTGGAACGCTTCCCGCGCGTAAAAAATGATTGTAATAAAAACATACCATCAAAGTTGAAATTTTGTATGTCATTTAGTAATGTTAAAAAGTAATAAAAAGTCACAGTCAGCAGTTGATAAAATGGCGGTGCATAATACATCCGCTGCTCATATAAACATGTTGATTAAAAGTTTAAATTTTAGACATTTCATCAAGGTTTAAACTTTGCTGTATAACAATATACATATAATGTATTTGACGAAAAATTGAGACAGCTGATGGTAAGAGGGGGGGAAAGGTCGTCAGCTGACGCCATAAACATTGAAGTTCGCTGCTAACGCGTTTTTATAACAAAAGCTGACAGCTTCTCCCTTATGAGAGACGCAGCTGATCATTATTTTTATTCAATGTATTTAATACTGTATTATATGTATGAACTAGTGGAAGCATTATACTCTTCGCCGATTTACTGAGCTTTTTATATAATTGTTACACATTCTATAGGATACTCTTCGCATTTTTCTTGTAAATAGTGTTAGTTTTTGGACATTCTAAATTTTGTGATACCACCTTTGTTGTGAAAAAAAAAATATATGAAAAAAAAAATCACGATGTGAGGGATCGAACCCGGGACCCTTGGATTGCGTGACGACAACAACAACAACAACAACAAAACAAATTTATTACGTGTTTAACGAACATAAATGCGCCTCGCCGAATCCCGGCCCGGAGCCAGCCCAACAATCACGGCGTGCATCGTCGTGGTAAATGTGGGGCTGGGCGGGGCGGCTTCGGTTCGGCTTAACAGTAATTAAATTGGGAATAGAAATAGAAACTCCTGTCTGCCGCAGGCAGACTTAAGAACTAATTAAAAAGGAAAAAACATGTGCCAACATGGGCCTAAAACTAATTAAAATACACTATAAATAACTAAAAACTCACTAGGCAAACGCACTTTTGGAAAATTTTGATTGTTGATACGGGAAAACAGAGTTAACGAAAAAACCCATTCGAACAAATGACGACCTCGTGGTCTGACCGCCGTCGAGGAAGGTAGAGTAGGTGACGAAACTCTTGCCGCTACACCACCATTTCTTATTACTAAAATTGTTAATGAGTGTAATATATACCATTAGAAAATTTATTGTGATTATTAGGAAACACACATTAGTAAAATGTATTAAAAAAAAAATAGTGATATTAAATAACATTTCGCCAGGTTTCTATTTATTACAAACCATAAAAAAATGTAAAAAATATTTTTTTAAATTTTAAATTACTAATAACTTTTTTATTTACCAATCTATTTTGTTAAAAAATAATAGAGTTCTTCCTCTAGCTAACACCAAGTTACTCTCCAAATTTCAATACAATCGGATTTTTCTTTCTTGAGTTATCGTGCTTACAAGAAACGTGACGGACAGACAGACGGACGAACGGACAGACGGACGGACAGACAGGCGGGCAGACGGACATTTTGAAAGTTGTTCAGAATTCGTTCACTAACATAACGATATAAAAAATTTTTCTCTACGAGCGATATTTACTGATTTAGAAATGTGCCGATCAAATACAATATACTCTTCGTTTTTGCGAAAAGTATAATAACAGTTTTTTTCATATTTAATTAATAAAAAACTTTCACGCTTAAGGATATCTTGAATATACAACAACATATGAGAGAGTATACCATTTCTATTTTATAAGTTTGTGTTAAATAAATATTTAATTGTATAATAAAAGAATTTATGATTATGTTGCTTATTATACTCTTTTAATTTATATTATACATCACAATAATTCATTCACAAAAATTCCAAGTTAGTTTGTTCCGAATGAATATATATGGTTGGGAAGAAAAGGAACAAATATTTTTTCATATGGTTCGAAGGTGACCAATTGCCATCAACCAATTCTGAAATTACAATTGATCTAATTGCAGATAATAGTGAAGGTATTAAAAATATATTATTATACTCTTCGCAAATACGATAACGAAGAGTATATTGTATTTGATCGGCACATTTCTAAAACCGTAAATATCTCTCACAGACAAAAAATTTTCATATCATTGTGTTAGTGAACGAATTCTGAACAACTTTCAAAATGTCCGTCTGTCTGTCCGTCCGTTCATCCGTCACGTTTCTTGTAAGCAGGATAACTGAAGAAAGAAAAATCCGATTGTATTGAAACTTGGACAGTAAGTTAGTGTTAGCTAGAGGAAGAACCATATTGTTTTTGAACAAAATCGATCGGTAAATAAAAATGTTATTAATGAATTAAATTTGAATTTTTTTTTTTTTGATTTTTATGTTTTTGTAATTGAATAGAAATTTGGTGGAATGATATTTCATTTTAATATCTAAATATTTATTTAATTTGAAGTCAGAATGGGGGGTTAATGCGCATATTACAGAGAAAACCCCGAAAAACTGTCAAAAAACGCTTTTATATAGTTTTTTGGGTGGTAAAATATGCATGTGGCGTGTTCGGCTAGGCTGGATGTATTTTTCTTATGTTTTTTTGCCCCACTGACCTCGAATCTATTGTTGGAACCCAGGACTAATTGTCAAGAGGTTGAGGAAAATAAAAAACCCGTCAAAAATCGCGTTTTTCACGGATACTATGTTTTCTATGTATATCACGTTTTTTTCATGAATACATAGCGTGTTACGATGGCCTGCGTACACTTTTTTTGAGTAATTTTTCCCATAAATATTGATTCAAATTTGATGGTCAGTGGTGAAAATACTGATAAGAATAAAAAACTGTCAAAAATCGGGTTTTTCCATGGATGTCGCGTTGTTTCATGAACGCATAGCGTGTTCCAATGATCCGCATACCTTTATCGATTAAGTTTTTCTGCTGATCACGAATCTGGAGAAAAATTTTGGGGTCAGTGATGAAAACACTGAGAAAAAGTAAAAAAAAAACTGTCAAAAATCTGTTTTTTTCAGGATACCCAATCATTGTGCGTGATATATATTATTTCAATTTTATATGGGTTTTCGTTTTCGAACGCGCTTATCTTCAAGAGGTTTCTTCGTCGTTTCGTTCCTTTTGGTTTTACTTCTCTTTGTGGCATCCAGCAGTAATCTAACATGTTGACATCCCATTTACCCTGAAATCGACGTTCAAAGTCTTTTACATCTTGGTGGAATCTTCCTCCTCTTCGCTGAAGTCGCCGTTATTTTCTGAAAACCCATCCAGGTGTGAATCGAAAAAGTGACATTTCAAACTCATCATACAACCTAACTTTTCGTAATTCTTTATCATTTTTGATACAATGTTTCTGTAGTCTGGATCTTTGGAATTACCGAGAAATTTTGTGGACACGTCTTTAAAACTTAACCATGCCGCTTTTTCTACTTCATTCATAGAATCAACGAATTCTTGGTCCTTAAATAAAGTTCGAATATCAGGCCCAACGAAGATACCTTCCTTCAATTTAGCATCAGATTTGTGACTCATCAAATGACTCAAATATATATTTGAGTCATTGACCCAAATCAAATCTCAGGCCCAACGAAGATACCTTCCTTCAATTTAGCATCAGATTTGTGATTCATCAAATGACTCAAATATATATTCGAGTCATTCAAATATATATTTGTGTCATTTGATGAATAACAAATCTGATGCTAAATTGATTGAGCCTGAGATTCGAACTTTATTTAGGGACCAAGAATTCGTTGATTCTATGAATGAAGTAGAAAAGGCAGCATGGTTAAGTTTTAAAGATGTGTCCACAAAGTTTCTCGGTAATACCAAAGATCCAGACTACAGAAACATTGTATCAAAAGTGATAAAGAATTACGAAAAGTTAGGTTGTATGATGAGTTTGAAATTTCACTTTTTCGATTCACACCTGGATGAGTTTCCAGAAAATAATGGCGACTTCAGCGAAGAGCAAGGAGAAAGATTCCACCAAGATGTAAAAGACTCTGAACGTCGATATCAGAGTAAATGGGATGTCAACATGTTAGCAGATTACTGCTGGATGCTACAAAGAGAAGTAAAACCAAAAGGAACGAAACGACGAAGAAACCCCTCGAAGATAAGCGCACTCGAAAACGAAAACCCATATAAAATTGAAATAATATACAGTGTGTCCCACTTTTCATAAATCCACCCTAATATCTCAGTTATTAATAATGTGATTTTCTTCAAATTTGGGTGGTAATTATATGTTGGAAAAATGAATTATTTGCCGTAGTAAACATTTTCATTTTGCATTGGCGTGCGGTTTTAGGGGGTAAAAAGTGGTCGATTTTTCGGCAAAAGGATATTAGTGCTTATTTTAGACAAATTTTTCTTTCATATTTGGATTTAGCATGTCCAAAAACCTCTTGATCCATATTCTCCATGATCTCAAAAACGGATTATAGCAGAAACGAAAAATTAATTAATTTCTTGATATATCAGTTATTAATAATGCAATTTTCGTCAAATTTGGGTGATAATTATATGATGGAAAAATGAATTATTTGGTATAGTAAAAATTTTCATTCTTCATTTGCGTGTGGTTTTAGGGGGTAAAATAGAGTAGGCTTTTTGGCAAAAGGATATTTGGGCTTATTTTAGACAATTTTTTTTATCATATTTGGATTCAGCATATCCAAAAACCCATTAATCCATATTCTTCACGATCTCAAAAACGGATTATGGCAGAAACGAAATATTAATTAATTTCTTAAAAAACACTTTAATTTTTTGCTATAATAAACCTAAAAACAAATTTTTTTTATAAAGAAGAGACCAGAATTTAAAAAAGAGTTGTTTTTAGGTTTGTTATAGCTATTAAATAAAGTTATAAAAAATTAAAAAATTAATTAATATTTCGTTTCTGCCATAATCAATTTTTGAGATCATAGAGAATATGTATTAAGGAGTTTTTGGACATGCTGAATCCAAATATGATAGAAAAATTTGTCTAAAATAAGCCCTAATATCCTTTTGCCAAAAAACTTTCCCTAATTTACCCCCTATAACCGCACGCCAATGAAGAATGAAAATTTTTACTATGCCAAATAATTCATTTTACTTACATATAATTACCACCCAAATTTGAAGAAAATCGCATTATTAATAACTGAGATATTAAGGTGGATTTATGAAAAGCGGGACACACTGTATATTACTCACAATGATTGAGTATCCCGAAAAAATTAGATATTTCACAGTTTTTTCAAATTTTTCTCAATGTTTTCATCACTGACCCCAAAATTGTACTCCAGATTCGTGATCAGCAGAAAAAATTACTCGATAAAGGTATATGCAGACCATTGAAACACGCTGTACGTTCATGAAAAAACGCGGCATCCATGAATTTTGAGTTTTTTATTTTTCTCAGCAGCCTAGCCGAACACGCCACATGCATATTTTACCACTCAAGAAACCATAAAAAACGTATTTTTCGACAGTTTTTCGGGCATTCCTCTGTAATCTGCGCTTTAACCCCCATTACGACTTCAGATTCGTAATCAGCGGGAAAAAATACTAAAGAAAAGTATATTCAGAGGTCCAGTTCAAATAACTTTTTTTTTTGTGGGCCTGTGTGATCTAAGGTAGTGAAGCCTTGACCTATTACTTGTTTATCGAGTTATATCTTATCTCGAATCCGCTTGGGAGTGGAAGAACGGGACAGAACGTGACTGGCGCCCCTTAATAAATAAATTGGTGTCGCGCACTCAGACGCACGATAGTGAGTTCTTCTACATTCCCATCTTCGATAATCCAGTACAGAACTTGTCCCAGCTTAATATAAATCAATTTAACTCCTCCACTGCACTCGAATATGTTTGGTGCACATTTCGCCAACTATGTTGGTAACATATGATTAAAGATTTCATCACCTGCAGATGATGCCAAAGGTGTCCCATTAAAGCTTCCAATCTCCTCTAGCTCATTTTTTAAATATCATTTTTTAAATATCTAGATTTAATTCTCCAACGATAATGCCAACCTATATAGCGAAATGTAGACATCTGCACAGTGTTTTCGTATTTATATATATTCTGCATTATAATGCCAATTGTTTCCCAGGTTTTATAGTCATAAATTGAATTTATTTAAATCTTCCTGTAAAAATATGTTATTATATATTGCATGTGTTTGTATCCAATCCAATAGAAGTTGTACTTAAAACGGAAAATAAAGTTTATAAGCCCCAATTCGAAATATTTCATGGAAGTAAAATAATTTAATTGTATTGTTTACCATCCCATTTGATTGCCACTAGTTTATTATGGTGATTGGTAGCACTGTAGTAAAATGGTCGGAATTATCAACATAAACTTTACGTATTCATAAAATTAAATAAATTGGTCAATTTTGCAGAACTACAAGGCTTTACGTACCATGGATTTAAATACTGTTTTATAGATTGTTTATGTTAGTAACTATACATATTGGACAAAAACTATACGATACAAATTTCATATTCAAGAAATTAATATTTTAGAATTATTTTGACATTTGAAATATCAAATATTATTCTTCTGTTCCATCATATTGTATTTAATAGTGTAAATAAAGCTCTATAAAAATAAAGAAAGTGGGCTTTTCATAACAATGACATAATTGTTTGAAACTGTCAAAGTACATTGTAGTGAATTACTATTTTTAGATAAGAAAATCGCCTTTTGGATGCCATCTTTATAGAGCTGTAGCTGCCTTGTGAAGCATTTTAGGGCATACCTTTATTAGAACTTTTATGTTTGAAATTGGTCATATAATCATCTCCTGAATTTTCGTTTTAAAAGACTTATCTATGCTTCTACATGATAACGCGGTCACCTGGTGGCAAGGTATCAAGTCATCGGTTACGATGTTTCAAGATGCTCTCACAGCCTTACGGCATGCATATGGTTATGCCAAGCCTGCGCATCAAATATACAGAGAATTGTTCTCGACAGAGCAGAACCATGATGAAAAGACGGACATATTCGTTAGCAAAGCTCGTGCTCCTCTAGCACACTTATCTTCTGAACCTGCCGTGCATGAAAGTATACAGTTAGACATGGTATACGGTCTACTACATCATAAAATTCGAGAACGAGTTACTCGAAAGAAAATCAAAACTTTTAAGGAACTCATAGAGGCTGCTCGAGTAGTAGAACAAACACTGTTCCAGAAGAAGAAAGCGTTAACTACTCAGACTGACACCAAACCAATACAGGTAATCAAGAAATCGAAACTTCAGTGCTCCTACTGTAAGGTGTATGGTCACAGTAAAGAAGAATGACGTAAATTCGGTCAAAAGAAAACAGAAATTCCGATCGGTACTTTCGATTCTGATAGCACTAAGCCCCAGGTCACATGTTTTGGATGTGGTGCTATAGGTTATATCAGAAGTAACTGTCCCACATGTAAGGGTAAACTTGTAAAAAGTGAACTTCAGGGAACCACATCAGATTTTCGATACTACAATACTTCAGGAGATGAGGTGATCCTACCATTAGTGTCTATCGAGATAGAGAATTTACACGGAACTGCTATCTTCGACACAGGGGCCAAAACAAGTATGGCTGGAAGCCAACTTGTTCAACTGCTTCTAAAAAAAAATATCCCTTATGAGACAATAACTTTACGCATGATGGAATGGAAAGGTCAGTCTTGACTCAAATATTTAACGTCAAGGTTAATGTCGAACATAAGATGATTCACACGTCATACCTGACCATAGAGCTAGCCGAACTTTATTTGGGGTCTACTTTTTGCAACATGCAAATATTATTGTGGACATGGCACGCAGCTGTTGGTATTTTGGTGAAGACTTACTCACTCCTTACTCTTTTAAAAAAGACACTAATATTAGCTCAATCTATAATACTATCGATGTGGTATCCTTACGAGATAATGGAGGTTCATCTCTGACCAGTGTTGACGTACCTAAACTTAATTCCACTTTACAAATGTATGAAGATATTCATACCCAGCAAAGAAGCCACTTCATTCGCGGAGCATTGCATTATTTTAACTGATGATGTGCCAGTAGCTGTGCCTCCCTACAGAATGTGTGAACCAAAGAGGGAAATTCTACGAAGGGAATTGGATCCACTGTTGCATGACGGTACGATTGAGGAGTGTGATTCACCCTACGCTGCTCCAATGGTTTTGGTTCCTGGAAGTGTCCGGTCATGTGTGGATTATCGGCGATTCAATGCTGTAACAGGGGATGACAAATATCTGCTCCCGCGGATCGATGACCTTCTACACTTGACTAAGAAATGTGCTTATATAACCATCCTAGATTTCAAGTCTGGATATCATCAAATTGCTGATAGGATCTGTGATAGAGACAAAACTGCATTTGTAACGCTATTTGAAATGTTTCGTTACAATCGGATGCCTTTTGGACTAAAAGGTGGTCCCGCAATTTAAAAGCGGGTCTCGAAGTTGAGAAGGTTTTCGATAGATTTCAAGTATTTAAATTGGTCTTAAATCGAGGTAAGTGTACCTTCGGGTGCACCTCTGTTAAATACTTTGGTCACCTGATCACGCCCGAGGGTCTTAAAGACGACCCTTTCAAGATAGAAGCTATTAAAAATATGCCACAACCGAGAAGTGTTAAAGAACTCCTCATGTTCCTTCAGACTTCCAAAGTTACTTGTTTTGAATCCCATACGGGACGTATGTGTTATTCAAAGGGGGAGATTGTAAGAAATGAAAGTACGCCACTGCGTAACTAAGACAATGTCTACAGTTTTCAGTTGTCAAATTTATGGGAGGCACGTGCCCCTGTGTCACCCCCCTGGATCCGTCACTGATGGCCGCTATAATTTGATCAAATGCAGAGTGCAATTAAAAAAAAATATTTCAAATTGAACTTGTTAGGTAAGGTGTTTTTGCACCCTGAACGCAAATATGAATTCCTTCTTCTCATAGGAAGCTACAAAAAGCTACCAATTACTTTATTTAAAAAAGTTAATTTTTTTATGTAGGTACCTATTTTTAACCCATTAACGGCCAAGTTATGAAAAAATAATAAAAAACAATGTTTGTTAGCATTTTTATTTTCAAAATAACTTTTTAACATAGTTTCTTCTATCATTAAAATTGACATGGTGCGTATACGCACCATTGGCTTAAACTGAGAACAAAATTTTCAAAATACATTTTAGTATTATTTTATTTATGAAAGATTTCAAAACAATCTGTGTAGATGGATTTTGCATTTATCACAAAAATAAATAGTATGATTTTTGCACTGCTTGCATCACCTTCTTGCCTTTTCAGGATGTTTTACTATCACATGTCCCACTCTGTCAAGCCTCACTTCATTCACAACAGGTTCCTTTGGAGGTCTTCCCATAGCAGTTTTGTCTTCAGCGGCATCATCACTTTTCAAAAGACGTACCGCTAAATAAGACTTGAATTCTAGCTGTGTTATTTTTGGAGTTATTTACTCGTAGAGCTTCCAGCAGTTAGCTATAGTGCTGTCTAAGCTGTTTATAAATAAAGGCCACCACCATTTTTTGCCTCTAATGCTTGTTCTGTAATTAGCAATACCATTATCGTGAAGATCAACTCCTCCCATGTAGGAATTGTACTGCTTTTATCATATCGGGTTGTGAAATTTGAACATCTTTGCGCTCTTTTCGGTTATATCTTTTGGTTTTTGCTAAAGGTTGCACAGAAAAATTATTACTAGCGACAGTAACAACAGAATTGTCGTTCCATCTGACAAGGCTTAGTTGTATGCTTTCTTCGACTGTAAAATCATAGGCACCTCTTTCTTTTTTTCCGAAAGACTTTGCATTTTCTAAAGGACATTTATTTGTCCTATTACTTCTAATAGTGCCTGTTGCAAAATATTGCATTTGATGCAATTTTTCGAATAATTTATAGGATGAGAAATAGTTATCAAAAAAAATTCTGTAGTATAGCGGATTTTGTAATGCACTCGACAGATCTAGAACTACTTGTCCTCCCAATCCATAAGGAGATTTTTCTTTCTCTGCATTTGCTCCTCCGTATGGTATGAATGTGAAGAGGTGTCCATCAGATGAACATAAACACCACAACTTGAACCCAAACCGGACGGGTTTTCCTTTTATAAACATCTTACACGAATGCCTACCAAAATATGGTACCATTTTCTCGTCAATAGCAAGGTTGTGCGAAAATATTCCAAATTGCTTGTTACGAATGTTCATAGCATCAAAAAATGGACGCAGTTTGGCAAATTTATCAGTTTTGTCTAGACTTGCGTTGTCTGACAAATGAAAGTTTCTTTTTATACTTCTAAATTTGATTCTACTCATACATTTTCGTACAATACCAATACCTTTGTCTTCATCTTTGCTCCAGTAAAGATCAGTTTGTGGTAAAATATGTTAACCAGAAAGTATTAGAATACCAAGAAAATTTTTCAGATCGTTTTTGTTGAAGTCAAAGTCTAAACGATTATTGTCACGAGAATATTTTAGAGAAAAGTCCACTATCATAGATAGAATTTCTTCGTCAAAAAATAAGAAAAATAAGTCCAAAGGTATTTTTCCTTCTAAAGAGTCCCGTAGATTTTGTAAGGTTTCAGCTTCATTTGACACAGGCAAACGAATATGCACTATTTCCTTTTTTTCCCACTTAGGTTCTTTTGATTTTTGTGCAAGCTTTCTTCTTTTTTCTGAAAGGGGCTCTTCGTCTGATTCATCATATGAATTATCGTCAATTCCAAATGTACCAGCGATTTCCCTGTCCAGAGGTATTTCATTCAATAGTTCGTTTTCATCAATATTTTCCTCGTCTGTCAATTCATCAACCTCTGGCGGAATGTACACAGCGTTCAATACCACTATTTTTAAAAAACAAAAACTTTACTATCACACCCATAAAATAAAAGTATCACTTACCATGATCATCTTCATCTTCCAGCTCATGCATAATATCCTCCATTGCCTCTTTCAATTCTCTTTGCGTCAAAAACTTTCTGCCCGCCATTTCACAAAAAATCTGTCTTTACACTATAAATTTGCACTTTACACTATAAATTCCAACTGTACTGTCTAGAAACTAACGTAGAACTGAGTAAAGAGGCAACGGTGACACATTCCATGACAAAGATGCACTTGCGCACTTCATATGTTTACTTTCCAGGTAAATTCGTGTTCTGGTAATTACCGTCCGAGAACTGTCAGGAGTTTGCGCAGTTGCTTTTGATGCGTTCGGATTTGGAAACTGCGCAAACTCCTGACAGTTCTCGGACGGTAATTTTCAGAACCGAATTTACTTTCCGTTCCTTTATTGCGCCAATGGTGCGTATACGCACCACTATAATTTTTAGTCAAAGTTATTGTTATTGAAAAATATCTGAGATTTTTCAACTATGCAACATTACTTTAGAGTGCTTTAGTAAGAATATCAAACATATAAACACGAAATATGTAAACAATAAATATTTTTTATTCCTTATTATTTATATGTCTGCGCTATTAGTAAAAATTATCATAATTTGGTACGTTTTCAAAAATATTTTTCAGGGAAAAAATTACATATAGGTATGAAAAATATGGTTGATAAACATTACTTTTTCGATGGAAAACTCAAGATATAGAAAATATTGCGAAACGTAACCTTAAAAAAATATTTAGTAGGTTGGTGCGTATACGCACCATTGGCCAAAAATGGGTTAATTTAAAAAGTTTTTTTATTTGCGTATTTCAATTATATGTACTAACAGAGGTTCTCGGCATCTCAACTCCACGGGATGCCATTTGGCATGATTATTTCTTACACCAAGAAGATTAATTTTCGATTAGGACGCGTCAACATGTTCCCTTAGGATCCAAGATGGCGGCCATTTTTTTTTTTAAATTACCTTGGCTAAATATTTCATCTATGTTATGATGTCTAGTTAATTTTTACTTCCTGAACATGAAAATAATGATCAAAATATGGACGATATCTTTTACATTAAGATGCTGAAAATATAAAATAATGAAATATTTCAGACTTGAAAAGTTTGGTTGTGATTTCCGACTGCTTGTTACTCCCTGATCATTAATTAAGAGTTCTTATTTCCTGTTGCATCAAGTTAATAGGTTTTGTTTTATATATCCACTATTTAAACAACTAATATTAATAATCGAAGTTTGGAAATAAAAGTGAAATGTAAATAAAACAAGATGATTTTTATGTTCACATTATAGAATCTTGTGGAACTTAAACCTATTTCAGCTATCTAGTGCACCTATCCAGTCAGAGCCTTTAACAAACTTCTCAATTAATCTTAAAAATAATTTCTCAGTATGAAAAGGGGCAAATATCATTACGTACATATTCTCCCTGTAATATTCCATTGTAGCAGCTGAAAATATATATATTTTTTAAAAATTGTACAGGACATTTGATAAAAAAAACCGCTGCCCAAGGAATCACTATTTCCACATCCAGATTTTCTATCCAAGTCACTCACAATGAAAATAATTTGTATGTGGAAATAATTGTTTGAGGAAATTTAACAATATAATATTTGAAATACCCTACCATAAAAACCCATAAAACAATACCCCACGTCTGTAGTGGGGTGGGGGTGGTGATAGGGGGTAGTTGGTAGTGGGGATGGATGAGGTGAAAAAATATTTTGAGGTTTCTGGTTCTTGTGCACACACTAAATCACAATTTTTTTTAATCCCCTTTAATAACGGGGTGGGGGTGGTAATGGGGGTAGCTAAAGCCAACATTTTTTTGAGACCTTAGCTTCTCTTGTATATACTAAATACCAATTTTATTTATTTACCTGCTTGATTTACCTATTTACCCCAAATTTACCCCCCAACCCTTCGACAGAACAAGATGAAAATATAATCTAGTTCTGGATCTCGTTAAAGTACATATGTGTACCAAATTTCAAGTCAATATCTCAAACGGTTCCAGAGTAAACGTGCACACAAAAAAAAGTTACAGACCGACAGACCAACAGACAGACAGACAGACCGACAAACAGAATGTTTTTTTCGCTCAAACTTAAAATCTTGACGTTTCATGACATTCTAAGCCTATTTGAACAATAGAAATTTTTAAAATATTTTTTGTCTATACTTCCACTAGATGTGGAAGTAATAGCATCCATATTGCTTCCCAGTGGAAAATAGACACCGTATTCGTATTCGTCAGATATGATTTAACGAGATATCATACTCCAAATGTATGTTTTCCGTTATTATGAGTGATTGTATAAAAAAAAATTCAAAAAATGGCCGCCATCTTGGTTCCTTTGGGAAAATGTTGACGCGTTTAATAAGGTAAGGACCAATCATGCCAAATGGCACCCCGTGGAATTGAAGTGCAGTAAAACAAGTGGTTCCACACCCACTACAAAAGAAATACGGGATTTCACGGGAATTTGACATAACATATTACAATTTTATTTTTAAATTTTGCAGTAATATAACATGTATTTTAATAGCAGTGAGAATAGTGATTATGATGTTAATATAGGTTACGTGGGAATTTAACATAACGCCTGATACAACTTAAAACGTCTTAATTATTCTACTGCCTAAACTTACACACAACTAGTAAAGTAACTTTGCGAAAACGTTCTCATTTAATATAAACTTTGAAACCGTTCAAGGGGAATGCCACGTTGTCACAGATATTCATTTCCAACTTCAACTTTCTCGACATTTTGTTATTGAAATATATTAACAATTTGGCTTTGTATAGAATTTAATATTAATTATTATACCTACATATTTGATTTAATGAAATTAGTGGCGTATGGAATTTCTAATAATCTACGTAGGAAAAAATGTATGTACAGAAATCCGTTACGATTAAAATTTGTATTTCACTTTTGGAACATATGAAATTAACATGATCGATAGCTATTAAAAATGGGGCATATCTGTATACAGGGTAATCACCAGAGGCATGCAAATTGCTGTTTTATATAAATTATGTTTTAATATAATTTTAGAGCAATATTTTACTAAAAGCAGAGCAGAAATTATTGAAAGTTCATAAGAATCGTGTACTTTGTCCCAAGTATTCGAAATTTGGTATAGTCTTAGGTATGGTCTTAAGGTTTTAGGAATCCATCGCAAGCAACTTGTACGCGACCTCTGGTGGCCTGCTTGCTATAAATAAATCCAATATGGTCGCCATCTGTATTGGTATTTTTAATAGATGGGCTTCTATTAGACACAAAATTTTGAGTAATACCACTTTTTATAATTCTAGGATGCGAGGAATCTATTTCTCAGGTCTAGTTTGTGTTTGAAAATTAATTTCAAGGTCATTACGTATTATGATATGATAGATTAGGCAATACAATGCAAGGTAAAGAAACAATTTTTTTATTAATTCAATGTAATTTATTAATTACAAAATATAAAGAAACATGAATTGTTGACAAAAATACGATAGAATATGACGTAAATTACAGCTTTGCAACATGATATGATACTTGTTACTTCATGTATTATGTGAGTTGTTGACATTTGCATAATGGGATGTAGCAAATCCCGACTCGATAACATTTACGTCTGCCTGTGCATGAGACCAAACAACCACAATTAAGTAGCAATGAACATCCATAGCTTGCATCTGGAAGATCAGTCCAGCAGGGTACCCATTCTTTGGTTCTGTCATTCCATTCCCAACTCCATTTACTGTAATCAGGGATATCAGGCGATTTGGACAGCGATATCTTCCAAATGAATGCGGTAGTGAGCAGCGCTCGCTTTGTATGCTGAAATAAAGCATGTTGTGATGGTGGTATAGATTCAAGAGGCTTCAGGCCTTGAGTAAACATCAACTTCCTTGCATCATTGACTGAATCTGCACCACAGTTTTTGCTGTACATCAGAACTATAAAGCGTTCAAGATGAGACATGTGCTGTGATTCCAACGTGAAACTATTCGGTGTATTATATAAGACCATATCTAAGATTATACCAAATTTCAAAGACTTGGCACAAAGGGCACGATTCTTATGAATTCCCCCTATGCTATAAGATTTTTAAGATAAATTGACATTTCATTCACTGAATAAGTTTCAGATTTTGTTTTTGATTCATTTTATTTGGCTTATACACCCTAAAAGGAGATTTTCTCTTGCTAAATTTATTTTAAGTCCAAATAATTTAGCACTTTCATATTGAATCTGGAAACAACTGTGGTCGCATTGATATGACAGTTCAGAATAATAACTTAAAAAGTGAAACGTCCATTACCAACCAATGGATGCCATAACTGAATAAGCTGATAAATCAATCATATGCATTTACTGGTAGTTTTGCAGAAGTCTAGAACTTCAGTTAAAGCTCCACTTAACAATTCCCAGTTTTAGTTATATGGAACTATTACTGTAATTACTAAACTTTTACAATATGCACACTGCTGACGTTGTAAAATTTTATACATTCATTATGGAGTTAACCGCCTTTAGCTCTATCTACTAAATTCAACATTTACATGTATCTCCTTGGTTTAATTAAAATTTAATTCCAAATAATACAGGAATGAACATTATTATATCGAATAAAATAAATAGAAACTTCTCAACATCTTGTCAGAAGTTTTATGATCCGTGCATTATTCCAGTGGGCCTCTATTTGCTGTATAGCTTGTCTGACAGTATCGCGCCATCTGTAGCGGTTGCCTGTTAAGTGCAGGACCTCACCAAAGCTCTTGTCCATTAACTCCTTGGTGATTTCAGTTCAACGTTTTGAAGGACGTCTTCTTTGCCTCTCGCCATGAACTATAAACCGCTTCATATTGTCTCTTCTCAGATTGTCGAGGCTAGAGAGTGGGAAAATTCGGAATAATGCAATGTTGGAAAGTTACTTTGGAGACGTATTTCTTGGAGAAACGGGCTATTAGTGCGTTGGGCTGTCCACGGAATTCGTATCAAACATCTTCAGAGGGGCAGTTTTAACATGCTTGCCACCCCCGGCACTATTTTAAGATGCTGCCCATATATATACTACCCAAAAAATGTTTGCCGCAACTTCTACGTGCACAATACCCACTATTGTCACTCTCATCAAAAAACAAAGCCGAAAGGCCGCCTTTGATAAAAACATTGAACACAGGAGCAGGCGAGCAGGACATAATAAACATGCTGAAAACGTACTCTTCGCCAATTTACTGAGCTTTTTATATATAGAGAATATTATTTAGGTATTATGCAAATCACAACTTACACACTTTTTATTTATTAATAATTATATATAATTGTTACACATTCTATAGGATACTCTTCGCGGTTTACTTGTACATAATGTTAGTTTTTGGACATCCTAAATTTTGTGATACCATCTTTGTTACGAAATAAATTATATGAAAAAAAAAATGAAAAAAAATATCCAACCTGTGTGGGATTCGAACACGGGACCTTTGGATTACAACGCAATCAATCAATCAATAACAAATTATTAATAGTTTTTATACATTTATGCGCCTCGTCGGAACCTGGTCCGAAGCCAGCCAGACAACTACGTCGCACAGCATCGTGGTGATTGTAGGATTGGGCGGAGCAGGTCCGGTTTGGCTTAACGACAGATTATGCACAGGTTAGTTATCCTGTCTGCCGCAGGCAGACTTAAAAACTAAAATAAACATTAAAAATGTGTCCACAAGGACCTAAAATTAATTAAAAGAAAAACACTATAAAACTAACACTCACTAGACGAAGCACTTATTTAATTTTGGTTACTGGCACGGGAAAACAAAACTCAACGAAAAAACCCGTTCGAAGCAATTCCACCCTGGTGGTCTACCTGCCGCCAGGAAAATGTGGAAATTTAAAAGAGGGATAAAAACAAATAGAACATATAAAGAGAATAGAGAAAGTTGATTATAGGTTTTAGTAAAGGTTAAAAGTGGGGACATAAGAAGTTGTCGTATAGGAAAGTGTGGCTAGAGAAGTTGCCGGAAGATAGGCAACACCTGGTATGGTAGGGGGTGTCGAATATCGAAAAGGTATGCATTATGCTGTCTGATTCGGGTTATGTTGCCGGTTAACGGACTATCGCCCAGTTTGAATTCATAGAATTTTTGAGAAATTTCTTGGACGTAGTCCGCTAGTGGGGTTATGTCGTGGCAACGATCATATAAATCTCTGAGGGAGGTGTATCTGTCCGAACCAGAGATGAGGCGCATAAATTTATGTTCAAGAACTCGAAGTTTTCTCATTGTCGTGGCCGGTATGCTGCACCACACCGGCGCCGCGTATGTGATGGCCGGCCTGATCACCATCGTATACAACAGTTTTTTATTTGTCCTGTTAAGTCCGCGACTCCTGGCCAGGAGCGGGTACAGACTCCTGGACATGAAGTAGACCTTGCGTACCGTCTCGTTCACGTGGGCGTTAAACGTCAGTCGTTTGTCTAAGTTCACTTCCAGATACTTCACGCACCGTTTGATTGGAATTTCTTGCCCCCCGATCGAAATTGGCGTTAAGATGCGATTCTCTGTGAACCGGCGCGTGAAGAGAATCGACTCAGACTTCTCGGCGTTGATCCGAATCTTCCACTTGTCGTAATACGCCGTGGCACGGGTCATGTGCGCTTTCAGTAGCAAAATTTTAGCCGCTGCGCCACCACATATTGCTACGGAAATTGATTGTCTGTGATATATAAACAAAAAAAATGTATTATGGAAATAATATTTCGCAAAATTTCCATTTTAGTACAAGCGACAAAAATTAAGAGAATATTTTTTTTATTTACTGATCGATTTTCTTCAAAAACAATAGAGTTCTTCCTCTAGCTAACACTAACTTACTTTCTAAATTTCAATACGATCGGACTTTTCTTTCTTAAGTTATCGTGCTTACAAGAAACGTGACGGACCGACAGACGGACGAACGGACAGACGGACATTTTGAAAGTTGTTCAGAATTCGTTCACTAACACGGTTTACTTGCTTAAATGAAACTATGAATAAAAAAGTATTAGTCTTCTAAGGACCATCACCATAAATTAGGTATGAAAGAAAGCCGCTTCTGGCTGCCATCCATATCGCTCGATGCGTTGTTTTGGCTTCAATGGAACTGTCGTATCAGCGAATTCATAAAAACGATTAAAGGAATATTCAATAGAAAAAAATTTTGCCGCCCTTGAAATTTTGCCGCCCTGGGCACCCGCCCAGTGGGCCCAGTGGTAAAACCGCCACTGTACTCCAGACTCACATTTCGAAAGCATCAATAAGCCATCTGTATGCTTCTCTAGCGATCCGTAGATAGATGGATAGATAGATAGATAGTTTATTGGCCAATAAATAAATAAATACATAATTATGTACATGTGGCAAGTCAAGGATAAGTAAATGATAATAAATATAAAATATATGCCTAATCAGGATATAAAATATAAGATGTAAATATAAAATATATGAGAAAATATACATATAAAATAACACAAAATAAGAAATAAAAAAGTTTCTTATGTACCTTTTTGAATGAGGACTAACTGTCTAAATATTCCGGAACTGAATAAAAAGCCTTCTCGGTAAAAAAGAGTTTTGTTTGTTTTTTAATTTCCATCTATTATTTTCTTTTAGCTGGGCTGGTAATTTGTTGAGTATTGTAATGAAACTGTAGTCTGATTAATTTTCGAAGAAGCTAGTAATGAAGTGGATAAGTTTCTGTCGTGCCTGGTATTGTAACTATGATATCCACCTATGTAATTAAAATCAGACTTATGTTTGAATATATAAGGAATGCATTTCCATAAGAATATTTATGGAACCGTTAGGATATTGTTTCTATTGAGAACATTTTTGCAACTGTCCATTCGTGCCATATTAAAAATTATCCTGATAATGCGTTTTTGACCTAATCAACACTCTTTATATATTATTCGCAATTTCCCAGGAGATCATATTGTTTGCTAGGTGACTGTAGGCTAGCCCATAGTAAATTTACGTTTAAGCACGATTTCATTTGTATTATTGCAAAGCATATTAAGTTGAGTTCACCATGCCTATAATTCGTCTCGCACACAATTCAATTTTACTGAGAGTTTTTCTTAGATAAGGGTGCTATAGTTGCAGTGGTGTCGTCGCCAAACATAGTAACTTTGCCTTTAGATATATTTGATGGTAGGTCATTTACGCAAATCATAAAGAGCAGAGATCTCAATACAGAACCCTGCGGAACTTCCGTTTTAATATTTTTGGTCCTAGATTTAACATTTTCATATTTAACCAATAATTCCCTGTTGGAAATATACGACGAGATACATTGTAACAAGCTTCATCTAATTCCCACTGTATATATTTTTTGTTTAAAAATTCGGTATCGACTGTGTCAAAATTCAGCGAAAGATCAAACATTAAAGATAGATATTTCCCATTATCCAATTCTTTATAAACAAAATTTAGTAGCTGATAAGAAGCAGTTTCTACGGAGACATTTTGTCTAAATCCATGTTAGCTTGATGATTTATTCTCTTTAGGAATTTTACAATTACATTGTACTCTCTTTATTTCTGTTATTATTGGAAATAAAAAAAAGTTGTAGGGTTGTGTATATATATATATATATATATATATATATATATATATATATATATATATATATATATATATATATATATAAAATATATTGTAAATGCAATTAAAAAACAATTGCTCACTTGATATAACAATGAAGTTTGTTTTACTTCCACGTCCAGTGGTAGTAACGACAAAAAAATTTTTTAAAATTTTTATTGTTCAAATAGGCTTAAAATGTCATGAAACGTCGAGATTTTAAGTTTGAGCGAAAAAAAATTTTCTGTCTGTCTGTCGGTCTGTCTGTAACTTTTTTTTGTGCGCACGTTTACTCTGGAACCGTTTAAGATATTGACTTGAAATTTGGTACACATATGTACTTTAACGAGATCTAGAACTAGATTATATTTTCATCTTGTTCCGTCGAAGGGTTGGGGGGTAAATTGGGGTAAATTTTGGGGTAAATAATCAAGCAGGTAATAGTCCATAAAATTGGTATTTAGTATATACAAGAGAAGCTAAGGTCTCAAAAAATGTTTGGCATTACCACCCCCACCCCCTTATTAAAGGGGATGAAAAAAAATTGTGATTTAGTGTACCTATGTACAGGAATCAGAAACCTCAAAATATTTTTTACTTCATCCACCCCCACTACCACCCCCCTATCACCACCCCCCAACCCCACTACCGATGTGGGGTATCGTTTTATGGGTTTTTGGGGAGAGGATTTCAAATATTATATTATTAAAGTTCCATAAACAGTTATTTTCATATACAAAGTTTTTTTCGTTGTGAGTGACTTGGATAGAGAATCTGGATGTGGAAGTAGTGATTCCTTGGGCAGCGGTTTTTTAAATGGAAAATCCTATATGTTTTTACATAGTCTTTTAGATTTTTTTTTCTGATTTCAAATATATAAGGGTTGATAGGTCTAGATGTAATATTTCTTGACATATCGAACATTAATATGCTCCAAACATGCATATAGGTATTTTATGGTTATTGAAGGAAGTGCAACATTACTCTTACGCATTACGCAGTAGGCTGTGACTCATGATACCGTGACAACATTGTTACTGTTTGACATTTCGTATTATTATTTGATCAAAAGGGTTACACAAAAGCAGAAAAGTTTGACATATTATAATAGTAGAGGGCTCATGCGTCCGAAAGTGCCTTAAAATGAATCTGTAGGGCTTTAAATACTAAAAGCTGACAAGTGGATAAATCGATAGCATATATATGGGCAAACTCCCAAAAAAAAGTTTTCCAAAGATTGTCCTGTGCAAAAGGGCGTTATTCAATTTTTTCGATTTATGTAGTGCATCACATAGCCGAAGTACATATCTTTCTTTTGTAAAAATTGCATAATATTCTCTGTAGCTGTACGGCTGTAAAAAACTAAACTATATTCAAGAAAACATTGCGCCTTATGGAAAACGCAAACTTTAAGTGCCTGTATCTCTTTTCGACCTTCGCTAGAAATTAATTCATTTTACCATTTCTTTACATTAGACACTCAATTACTCGAAAACTAAGTCTCAAATAAAAAAATACATTCTTTATAAAATGAAGGCCTATGCTTTCTGACTACGACGGTACTTTCTAAAATATTTTTAGTGAAATAATAACTGAGTTATGAATTTAAAACTAACGGGGTTACAAAATATAGAAAAATATTACATATTTTTTTGTCATTATAATTAATTTATGCAGCATTATATACAAAATTATTGTGCATTATTTGAAATAATCGAAAATTATAGCCCGACAAAAAGTTCTTCGATGCCAAATACCAACAATACGAAAATTTGTCATATTTTCGTTTATAGTACCAAGCACTGGGTAAACCATCTAATGCCAAAACATTTGGTGAATATTCAAAAATATTCTCATCTATTGTTTTTAGAAACGAATTTAATGCTGACAGAATTGATGTAGTTCTAGACAACTACCAAGAGCATTCCATTAAAAACATGACCAGAATAAAAAGAAGTTCTAATTCGTCTATTGATAAAGTAATTAATTCAGGAGATGTACTTCTGCCTCAACAATGGAATTTATTCATTAATTCAACTTCTAACAAGCGACAATTAACAAATTTTTTATCATTACAACTAAGTGAATTATCTAGCACACAAACAATTCAATTTGTAACAGATGGCAGATTTCTTGAATTTTAAGTTAGTGGATGATTTGTTAATATCAAATCACGAAGAAGCTGATAGTAGACTTTTGCTTCATATTTTATCAGCAAAAGAAGCTGAGTACAATAAATGTATCATTGATTCCAAAGATACCGATGTTTTGGTACTTCTTGCCCACTTCAGGGAGCATCTAACACCCGAAATTTGGGTAAAAGCTGGGAAGAAAGGACATGAATGATTTATACCAATGCACGATTTGGTAATAGATCAGGCCTTATTAAATAACTTACCAGCGTTTCACGCAATCACAGAGTGTGTCACTACTAGTCAAAAAAGCTGCTGGAAAGTATACCTTACATATTACAAATTGCTTGGTCGTATTGAAATAGTTAATTTTGACGATATTTTGTTCTAGAATTATATACAAGCAACGAAGATATATCGTCGGTGAATAATTTACGTGGTATCCTAGAAGCTTCGAAAACCCTGGATAAATTACCACCTACTGAGGATAGCTTAAAACAACATTGTTTACGGGCTCATTACCAAACCATCATTTTTCTCAATGCTCTTAGCCCCATCATAAACCCCCTTATTGCACTCGAATATGGTTGGCAATCTGTCAGTGGTAGCTATTTCAAACTGCTCCAAGTTTTCCACAAGATCTCACCATCTTAAGCAGCTGTGGATGTAAATATCATTTCTTCAGAGAGAAATAAATAATGTTTATTTTCAGATTGCAGATATAATATAAATGGTGCAGCTGTAAAAAAAATAAAATGCCGTGCATAGGATCTTGCAATTGTATGGGCCAAAAATCCGGTTCTAATCTCCTCCAAAAAAATATAATTGATGAAAATATGTTTATAGAAGACGGAAGCTGTGAAGATTTAGACTAACATTTTTTATGAATTTTTTTTTTAAATTCAAGTAGTATTTTCTATAAAAATCGTTTACAATAATGTTAATTACTGGTGTGAAATAACTGATACATACACATCACATCACAGACAGATCGTAGGCACCGCTTGACCGCGGGGAGTAATGCGGGCTATCGAGGTTTGCAGTTCTAAGCGCTTGAAGATTTTGTAACAGCGTTAGTTTTAAATTCATAACTCAGTTATTATTTCACTAAAAATATTTGAAAATGTACCATCGTAGTCAGAAAGCATAGAGGCCTTTATTTTATAAAGAATATATTTTTTTATTTGAGACTTAGCTATCGAGTAATTGAGTGTCTAATGTAAAAAAATGGCAAAATGAATTAATTTCTAGCGAAGGTCGAAAAGAGATACAGGCACTTAAAGTTTGCGTTTTCCATAAGGCGCAATGCTTTTTTGAATATAGTTTATTACTTCACAGCCGTACAGCTACAGAGAATATGACGCAATTTTTACCAAAGAAAGATATGTTCTTCGGCTATATGATGCACTACATAAATCGAAAAAATTGAATAACGCCCTTTTGCACAGGACAATCTTTGGACAACTTTTTTTGGGAGTTTGCCTATATATATATGCTATCAGCTTTTAGTATTGTCAGCTTTTAGTATTTAAAGCCTTACAGGATGAACATTTTGAATCTCCGAGTTCTCTACTATAAGAATAAAAATAAAATCTGATTATTTAAAAGAAAAAAAATATATGTTACTTTTTTGCCTGTATAAAAAGACCTGCTAAAAAGCTCATCTGGTTCAAACTAAACAAACTATATCAAAATACTACTGGAAAGAAATCTTTTACATGTGATATACTAGCTTTGCATTAGCTAAATTAAAAGAGTTCCACATTTGCGTAATGAATAAACGTAGTATCATTAAACCCTCAACACTAATTTTATCTTCTATGATGGTATATTAACAAACTTTTAGTTACATGCCGCAAATGTTTTTAAGCCGGAATACTTTTTAGAACTTTAGAATATCAGAGATATACTTTTATACTTAAAACTTCAGCATATGAAAAGAGAAATATAATATACATTTTTTTCAGTTATGAGAGAACAAAGGATCACAGATTAATATTATCTTTTTATTTTTTTCGTTTGACAATAGTAATTCATGCAACGAGTGCATAAAGTGGTACTTTCATTCACGCATGGGAAGTTTGCGCACGAGTGAAAGAAATGCATTTTATGCAAGAGTTTCATAGAATATCTTTTCTACAACTGTCCTTATATTAATTTCAATAATTACATAAATAAATTTCAAAGTTAACTTAAACGTCAAAACATAAATTCATAATTTGACTTTTCTAAAGCGAAGATCGTGAGACAACTTCAATTGTTTTCAGTGCAGTCTTAGATCCGACTATACAAAAGTGTGAAACAATGTTACTTTTTCTACGATTGTGCTGAAAGTCAAATTTTCTAACTTCAAAATGAGTGCAGAAAATATCACTTTGCCGCACGCCGTGCGGCAAAGAATTTGTCACACGCCTTGATTACATCTTCACGCACCGGAATAAAATAGTGTGTTTATCTTAAAGACTTTTATATTACCTACTGGTAATAACAATTAAATTCTATAAATGTACATTAATTACACATGAATTGCAATTACAAAGTCAAATTTTCTTACTTCAGAATGACAGCGGAAAATGTCACTTTAAATAAAATCTGACAAGCAGCAAATTTAAAATTTTGGAAAGACTTTGAAAAGGGAAATAACTTCACAACCGTAGAAAAAATAGTATGCAACACACGTGTGGCAAGCTTCATTGCAAAACTCGTATGATAGGAACACTCGCTGCGCTCGTGTTCCTACTTTCATACATCGTTTTGCAATGAAGCCCTTGCCACACTTGTATTACAATCTACTATTTTTCGTCCGACCAGAAAGTACACCCTTTCTGGAGACATTATCCGCCAGAAAATAACGTTTTCCCTTGCTAGACTGGAAAGTGACATTAGAGATCGGCAAAGTCTTTTACGATCCCTGCTACTTTCGTTTCTATGGAAACGAATTTGTGTTAATTGTTGAGATAAGTGTCAAATAGATAAATACACTTGACTTTTACGAGTTGTCAAAAGTCAATTCACAAGTTATGGAAAATATGGATTCAGATTTTGAAGTGTCGGCCGAAGAAAAAAATATTGTACGTTACACGACTGAAAAAAAGTGTTTTGCAGATCTCCCCAAGCTTCCAAAACACCACTTTCCAACCTTTACACCACACCAAAACTAACTTAGTTTTCTGTTACTTATACATGAATTTATCATATGTAAGGTTTCTCGACGATATTCCGAAACCATCAGTAAAACTGTCTGAATTATTCACAGAAGATATCAATGTTACAATAAATGAGGACAGTGATGAAGACGACTAATATTATCATATATCAATAGAATAACATGTTTTGTTACTATATATTCTTATTATTAAACATATAATTTTTTTATGTATTACCGTTTTGATGGAGCTTTGTAGAAAATATATGTATTGTGAAAAATACATCTCGTTATTTAAAAAAAATACGTAGGCTGCTACGTAAAAAATTTTCGATACATGTAATCCAAGCAGTTGTTGTTCATTTATATATGTATTAATATATCGAGTTTCAAACCTCTTTTTTTTTTGACATCTGGCCACTAGCCATACAGCCAACCGCTACCCTAAAAAAAAAACCATTTATTCCAATTAACCTATGTCGACAATGAAAAAATAAATATTGAAGGAGAAAAAACAGGGACACACGCTTCTCGTCCTGGGATCTTTCAGGACATTTATTTTTTTTAAACACAAACAAAATTAGAGGACCACTATAAATTAAAGGATTCAACACTTTATTTGTTGTAATTAAACGTAAGTAATAGTGTATTATTCAACGAGCGGTAATGTAGCTAATAACTCACGCAGATGAAGTAGTAATTCATCAAGTGAGTTATTACTATTATCGCAAGTTGAATACTATACTTATAATAAAATATTAAATATTAAATTGAGAAAATTTGTTTAAACTACTCAGTTTGTTTATTAATAAAATTGACTGTAAAATTTAATTTTTGTATAAACATTTATATTTGTTCTGCGATTTTTCGGGTAATAAATTGTGTATTGTATCATTAGCTACTTGTCTTCATTCTGGTGGTGTACATATTAGTTCATTTTCACTAACCGAATTCATCATTTTTGGCACAATTATATTACTTAACTTGATTTTAAAACGTCGAAACTATTCAAACATGATAAATTACCTTCCTCTCCTGAATAATAATGGACCGTTCTATTTCACCGTATCGGAAAAGATTTCTCTCGGATAGAGGCACCTTCCTGTCGCGCGTTGCGTTGATTGGACAGGCTAGGCACGAAGATAAAGGTGATTGGCTCTATACCTAGTAATTTATAATAACTGACTCATCATAACTCACGCTATTTGTTTATGGATACTATTATATGTTCAAAAGCAGTTCATTAATTACTATATAACATAATAAGAGTAGATAAATACATTATTATTTAGTGTTACCCTGGTGTTATAATTTCTGAACCCACGATACAGGGTGTTTACTGGTGTAAGCACGTAACATTATCTTTGCCAATTTGACTACGTTACCCCTTCGATAGAGTTTTGTGAAAAATATATGTTGTAGCTTATTGTATGGTGTATAATTAGTTAAAAAATGGTGGTGGTCGCTAACGTGTAAGTACGTATTTAAATTTTTTTTAGATTTCAAAAGCATCAATTTTTGTTTTCTTCATGAAAAGATTTTCTGAAAATATCATTAATAAATTGTCTTGAGTAGATTTACAATATATGTGAAATACAAACAAATTGGTTCACCTGATTAAGAAAAAAAAATTTCGGATTTTCGAAAAAAATTGCTGTGAAAAGTTGGACACATTGTATACGGTGTCCAAATGAAAACCAGTCACGAAATATTTTTAGAAACAGTTTATTGGAAGAAATCTCATCCATCAATAATTCTGTTACGCTAACCACTAACAATATTCCAAACGCTAAGCCCCTGACTTCCATAAGTAATTCATTCAAATGGCCCATTAGCCCAATCAATAGTTCAAATAAAGTGGGTTCGTATTGTAAAAATAGCAAAGTCAATTATTTTTAAGCGTCTGAGGGTGCCTCTCGGATATGTTTCCTAGTTAGCGGTGTCGATGGGTGGGGGTGTGAGTTAGCCTCCATCTCTGCAAAAACTTCAAACGCAAATATCTCGCAAACCTTTGATGCTACTACAGAAATGGTAAAGACCTTTTTCATTCAGCACTTTTGAGGTTTCTAGTTCTTGTACACACACTAAATCACAAGTTTCTTCTTCCCCTTTAAAAATGGGGTGGGAGTGGTAATGAGAGTGGCTAATACTTGAAATTTTTTTATGACTCCTTATTAATGTCAAATGTCTACAGATATAGGTCTTGTACCAAAAAGATAGCATTTTGTACTCTGAACAAACACTATTATTTTCGTAAAAATAGTATTTAACGATGTATTTGAAAACCGAAAACTTCATATTTCTCTTACTATATATTTTTTTATTTTTCATTTTAGGATAAAAATATTCCAATAAATACATTAATCTACAATCGACATATAAAGTGGTCTTTTTTGCTCACATTTTGAAAGCGCAAAGTTGACGTTTGCCGAGGAGCTGTGAATAGTATCACTTTGCCACTCGCCTCTCATGACAATGGTCGGCAAAATACTTTTTCTGAAATCTATCAAGAATGTCTACTTTCTCGGCGCAATTATAGATCCCAAAATATGCTATTCTAGCATTCTAGTCCGGTGCTAAGCAACTATCAGCAAATAAACAGGGAGAGTTACTTTGCTAGCCTAAGCCAGGAAAGTAACTTTCCGTTACTGTTTTTATATATGTTTTAATATACATTTTTCAATTTTTATGTATTTATAATAATATTGATTGCGACTTCATAAAAAATAGTATGTGTAGCTCATTCTCGGACTTAACGCCTCGGCCAACAATTTACATCGTCGTCCGGGAATGTATTGCCTTTACTACTAGATACACAATGTACTATTTACGCTCGCTAGAGTGCACCTGTCCTTACACAAGTTTGGTCGGAACATTGACAATGTATTTTCATAAAATAATAATGCCCCAAAACTGTTTTTGTTAACACAATGAGAGTTGATGTAAGAGTAAAAATTAATTACCATATTCGTTTTTACGAAGAATACGAACTTATAATCATTTTTTAAAAATTTTTTTCATTTCATTTCGGCCTATATCTGACTAGCTACCTCCAACCTGGAAACGAACCTCTTTTCTGACGAAGAGTAGGCATCTTTTGCTTCCCTAACATTTAAGACAAGGGGTCGCTGCTTTACATCCCCTCTGAAGGATGGTATAATCCACTACGTAATCCCCGTCCAATGACATAGCTTCTGCGTATACACTGATATACAAGCCGCTAGAAGGTGGGTCGAGATCGCTGTGTTTCCCAAGATGGTTTTCACTCATCCAAGTACTAACCGCACTGAACGTTGCTTCATTGTAAGTATCGAAATACGAAGAAGAAAAAGAATTTTATTTTACATTAATAGCTACATGCACCTTCCCGGAACCTAGCCCGAAGCCAACCAAACGACCACGTTGCGCATCGCCGCACTGTGGGGAAATTCCGGATTTTACTGTTCAAAAATCTCTAGAGACCTTAATATCCATCGGATCGGGATATATATATATTTTTTTTTTAATTAAAGGTAATTAAATTCCCTACACATCTGTCAAGGCAAATTTTTATATGACTCGGTCAACTTTTATTAATGACATAATATTTTTTGTATTAATTTAACTTATTGACAGCTATCAGCTGTCAAATTATGTATTTGGCAATTTGATTTTACTACTATTAACTATGTGTAGCCAAAAAAAAATAATTTTCAGTTGAATATAGCGATATTGGTTAATTATTTACATTTTTAATATATTTTTTTGCAGTTTATTATGTCATTAATAAAAGTTGGCCGAGTCATTTAAAAATTTGCCTCGACAGGTGTGTAAGGAATTTAATTACCTTTAATAACTTAAATAAAAACTATCCCGATCCGATGGATATCAAGGTCTCTAGAGATTTTTGAACAGTAAAATCAGGAATTTCCCCACAGTGCGCCGTTGTGAATGTAGATTTGTACGGGGTAGCTCCGGTTCGGCTAAAACAAAAATTGAGGGGAAAAAGTTAAAACCCCTGTCTAAGGTAAAAGACTTAGAATTAACCATTTGGTTTTGGAATAATATATAAAAATACTTAAAAATAATTAAAAATTACACTATAAATTGGCGTAGCACACGCACACTGAATAAATTTTGGTTGTTGGCACGGGAAAAACTAAACGAAAAAACCCGTTCGAGAACTGCCTCACCCCCTGGTGGTCTCCCTGCCTCCAGGAAAGTGTGGTCGGAAAGAAAAATTAAGATATAAAATGTTTCAATCTTTGGAATTTTTGTTCTAGAGGAAAAGAGGGAATTTAGAAATGAAAAGGACTGTTTAGTTAGTACGCTAGACCCTTTATAATAATTAATAGAACTCAAATAAACTGACTGTGTTTTGTTCGTCTGTTCATTTTGATCACATATACAAGGCATAAAACTCATAAACTCTCATAAAATGTTGATAAATATCCGTTTCAACTTAATTATTCCTTTTTATTTTGATATTTTCAAACGATTGTAGATAAAATCGTATGTAATTCGAGCGCAATGTGTCGCTCTCGAGTGTTTGATGATCTCCGCTTCGCCTGAATGAGGCAAAACGAGACACTTTGCACTCTTAATACACAAATAGCTAGTGTTTTTCAATTCTGATCGAAAAAGATTTCTTGAATTTTCTTCATAGAATCCAGGGTTACTAAGATATCTCAAAAAAACAAACAGACAAAAACCAAGATGGTGGCCTTTTCTTTTCGAACTCTCCCCATTGGGACTTTTGGCAGATTAAAAAGGACGTTATTGTCTACATTTTCCCGCCGAGATCAGCTTATTGCTAATTTTCTTCTACCTATCCCGCTTAGATTGACTGGCCCATATACTCAGTATATTGCACTACATCGTATAATTTCTTGTACCTACAAATGTAATTTATGAAATACAGTATATCGTACACGTTAATATACCCAGAGATTACTATGTGGATAATGACGTTAATGAGATAATGCATTAACTAGTACATTAATTAGTATTCTTAGTGGATTCGAGACGCGCTGCAGGATGATTAATTTTTCATTTAGTTATCGGTAACTGCAGGTTATTCTCGGCTCTATCCAGAAAAGTCCTATAGGACTAAGGAACCCAATTAGGTTACTTGATAGGCAGTTAACAACTTTTTAATTTTCATAACTTCTTTCCGAAATGAAAGTGTTGGTATAACTGGATTAAGTCCAATTTCAACACCAGGAAGTTAATTTATAATCCGCCATATTTTAAATAAAGTTCATTCATTTGTAAACATTTCTATAGAGATAATTGCAAGCAACTGTCCGTTTCGTGTCTTCAAATTAAGAGAATTTTGTGCTTAATTTAAATCTTAATTCAGTTGACACAATATATTTTTTCTACAATCATATCAAGCTGACTCTTCGATTGCCATTTTAGATTCGAGATGCACAGAAATGCAAATCTGTGTGATATTTTACAATAATTGTACAAAATTACACTTCAAACCGAACTTAAAAAATTGACGGAAACTATTATGAAAGTAAATAATGTACTTTTAAAGTAGTGATCCTGTACACTAAAACATTTTTAAATAATTTCGCAAAAAAAAATACAAAGTTGTTTTAAAAAATGCAATACTTCTTCACAACGTTGTGCAAGTGGGCATAGCAGGATAAGCATGTAAAATATGCTAACAAAACAAAATTTGTTTATTATCAACTATATATAATTTTCCCAAAATTTCAGGCCTGCAGTCGCCATATTGGAGGAGTGGTGGGGGGTTTTTTGATTTTCGTTTTTAAAATTTTCTGAGATACCGTTGTACGAAAAAATCCGAAAAAATTCACAGTTGTTACTTACATGTTGGATTATTTACCCAATTTTTTTCACAATTTTTAAATACAAATTTCGTATGCAAAGAAAATTTGCAAATTTTTGCACACAATTTTTTGGCACTTTAAGAAAGAAGGCCGCTCTGGATTTTTCATCGTAAATTACTCATTTATCAAGGCCTGTTTTCGTTTTTTTTTCATATTTTTAAAAAATGTGGAAGAATCTTTGAGACCTTTGCGGCAGTTTTCTCGAAAACGGTTGGAATTATCAAGTTCTATCAAGTGTATATTTTTTACGTTCAAATGACTCCTGCATGAGATTTTATAGTCAAAAGTGCCAATACGTTTTCTAAAAAAGATGCGAAAAAATATTCATCATCAGGTATAGCTCATGAACTCATGGGCTAGCGTGATGTAATACATAAATTATTGTTTCTTAGCTTACAAAATGTTTCCTTACCAAATTGGGAGAAGGTCGGTCAAGAGGTAGTTGAGATATTGCAAAAAAAAAGAAAAAAAAATTACAACTTTGACACCCTTTATCTCAATAAGGAGACATATTTTATCTAATTGTTTCAGGTTAAATCTTCATATTTTGGACTAAGGATTCTCCATTTAGCGTATGTCCTATTATTAACCTTCCCAGAACAGTGTGGGGTATATTTCATACCCCAGGCATGATTTGTTCTTATAACTTTTGAAATAAATTTTTTAATAGTTTGAGCTTTTATGTGTTTGCCTAATACATATTGATACATTTAATTTCAAAATTGCACGCAAAAATATCCAATACTTTTAAAAATTTTGGATAATTTTGGACTGGGGTATGAGATATACCCCCCATCGGCTTCCATGTACTGCTTTGCAATTTACGAATTTCTATAAAAAATCGAGCAGTTGCATTGCTTTCAACCCAGTTCAATAATGGGGAAATTGATCATGCAGATGAAAAGAAAAAGCCTGAGATTATAAAGCACTATAATGAAACGAAAGGTGCGGTAGACACTGGGGACAAGATGACCAAAGAATACACTTGCGTCAGAGCTACAAGACGATGGCCCTTCTGGATTTTTATGGAAATGGTTGATATAGCTGCACTGAATGCTTATATCATTTGGACCAAAAAAAATCCAACATGGAGGAATAAGGATCGAAGTCGTCACAGTGTTTTTGAGGGAATTAAGGCTTAGTTTGGTAAGAGACAACGTTGAGAGCAGGAAAGAAAGAAAGAAAGAAAGAAAGAAAGAAAGAAAGAAAGAAAGAAAGAAAGAAAGAAAGAAAGAAAGAAAGAAAGAAAGAAAGAAAGAAAGAAAGAAAGAAAGAAATCTTATTTGCCCAGAAGCCGAAAACCCGACTTGAGAAGCTGAAACCTCTGAAGCAGCTAGACAAGACAACAAATTAACAGCTGCTGTCCTAGAAGGTAGGACAGAAAATAAAAATTTGCTTGTAATTCATGCAAAAAATTTGTTTGCGTACTCCACACAGAGGTTTCATTAACAATTTACTGTGTGAACTGCAACCCCCAAAACAATGATTTTTATTCAATCATTACCTATAATTCGTTTAAAGTTTTTTTATAGTTTTTGTTAATATTAGTATTTTATTAATCATAGAATTGCAGAAAGTTTTATTTTGTTACCTAAAGATTAGAATTTATTGTTTTTGTTATAATTTTGTGTTAAATTTAACTAGCAATAACCTGCTTTAAATCTCTCACCTTATTCCGTAGGCTAAAACCTACATTTAACAAAAATACTGATTTTAGAAACAAGAAAACCGCAATTGTAACTTGTAACTCATACCCCCAACGGAGGATTAGTGTACCAAAAACCCACCGCTTTGGGAAGGTTAATGAAACACCCTGTATATTTGTTAACAAGACATGCATCCAAATGATAGTGAGGCGCGTATAAGAGAATGGTCGGTAATGTAGTTTTTCGTTTTTTTAACTATCTTCCACATTTTTTAAAAATATAAAAAAAAATTGAGAATAGACCTTGATAAGTGAGTAATTTACGATAAAAAATCCAGAGCGGCCTTTTTTCTTAAAGTGCCAAAAAAATTGTGTGCAAAAATTTGCAAATTTTTCTTTCATACGAAATTTGCATTTAAAAATTATGAAAAAAATTGGGTAAATAGTTCAACATATAAGTAACAACTGTGAATTTTTTCGGATTTTTTCGTACAACGGTATCCGAGAAAATTTTAAAAAACGAAAATCAAGAAACCCTCCACCACTCCTCCAATATGGCGGCTGCAGGCTTGAAATTTTGAGAGAGGGTAAGCCCCTTCAAATAGTTGATAACAAACAAAATTTTGTTTGGCTGAAGATTTTACATACTTATCCTGCTATGCCCTTTGCCCAAAAGGGTTTCCTCCAGTGCAAAAAAATACCAGTACCTGGCAACCAACAAGTTTTAATTGTACTAGCAAATTCGTAGATAATTTATAATGTTGTCATCTTGAAAAAAAGTCTTTGCGATTGTCACTTTAGAATCGAAATAATAGTTTTTCACCCTAAAATAGTGAATCTGTCGTTTGACCTGTAACTAATTCCTACAAGATTTTTTTTTCTATATAATGTTGGGCAGGTTGCCACAATCATTAACTAAAGTTTTCCTTTAAAAAATATAGTTGTTGATAAGGTCGCCATGTTGGAAATATGGTAGTCAAAATAGGTTATTTCCTATGATCTCATTTCCTATTAGTCCTTATGTCCATGTGTTCTTTCGTCCGTTCATTCACAGGTAGAGGCCAGACTGACGCACTTTTAAATGAATTGTAATCAAATTTTGGGGGCGAGCGTAGATTCATCTTCACTGTGTACGTATCTCGATACTCCAGTCAAGCAACGTGCAGCGCGGTTAGTACTTGGATGTGTGAAATCCATCTTGGGAAATACAGTGATTTCGTCCCACGTTCTAGCAGCTTATATATTAGTGTATACGTGGAAGGTAAGTAATTTCAAGACGAGGATTACGTAGTGGATATATCATCCTTCGGAGGGGATGTAAAGCAGGCGGTCCTTTGTCTATTAAATGTTAGGCAAGTAAAGGATCCCTACTCTTCTTACGAGAAGAGGTTCGGCAAAATTTCCAGGTTGGGGGTAGCTCGTGTCGGTGATAGGCCCTGGTAGCGGAAATAGGCCGACGTTAAATAAATAGATAAAAAGAAAAGTAACCAAATATTAAACTTAACGTTTTTATGGTATTTTTCAGGAGCATTTTCTTATTTTCTATCTACTTTCCCAAATATGTGTTGTGATAAGTGAAAATCGAAGACGACTGAAACACGTTTGTTCTTATTTCAGTTTTATAAACTGATCTGACATTAATGACCCTAAAACAAGCCGTTATTCATTTGTCGCAAAAAAATCGAAATTCGATTTTATTATCTACTGCCATGTCAACCAAAGGATATAAAATGTTGTATAGCATGTTATACGGCATCACGCTATGAGTTGGTGCTGACTAGTAGGTGCACAGTCATTAAAATTCTTTTACATTTGGTGACATCAGCCTAAAGTTTTGGAGGGTTTCTTTTTCCCCTCTCGACATATGGTTTTCTGAAAGCTTCCCCTTACAAAATTAGGACGTTAGTAACTTTGATCTTTATGATCTCATGATATTTACGTGACGCCAAACTGTGCTCAACTGGCAATAGTGGAAGCGGTTAACGGGTAATATTGAGAGGAAACTGCACTTCACGATGAAAGCAAGTGGATTTGAAGGATGATACCTTATAAAAAACGATTTTGCTGGCAGTACCCAAAATTTCATCCCTTATGATTTAAGATGGCGGATATTTTTCATAATAACTGTTTAAATTAGATAAAAAATATGCTGGCAGTATTCGCAAAGGTCTAAATGGCTTTTGAGGGTGTTGTTTTGCCTTGAAGTGTTAAAGAATATACTCGAATTTCAAAAGTAAACAAAATAAATATGTAGTCCAGTCAAAAAAAGGTAGTACATTCAGTTTTTGGCCAATTAACATAAAAATTCGAAAAAGAGCAAAACAAAGCCGAAATATTTAAATTTTACGATTAGTAGTGACCTTGTACTTGATTGATAGATCTGCAATAGATCTATTTACCCCCGCCACACACTTCCCACCCATAAACTTACTCCCGTGTTACTATTACAGTGCAGTGAACTGAGTGAACATAACTTATAAGTACATGAATCGGGAAGTAACACATCCGGAAGTAACGCCAGTTTTTTCCACATTTTTGTCACCGGGAACAATGATTTCTGAAAGAAATCTGCAACTTATAGAAAAATGTACTTGTTTTTTGTGAATCCTCTCTGCAAGAAGTATGTAGAGACCTTTTTTGCAACAAAGAAAAAGCTTATGCAGTTCATTTCGCCGACTTTTTCTTCTTCAGACATGCATTTCGTGCAACGTATCAAGCGGGTCACTTGTGGAGAAACGTTATGGCCTGTGATGTCAACCAACCTCCATTACCATCTTCATGGAGTTGGAAATTATTATCAAATAAATTTTGGGTACCACTATGGTTTAAATAAAGTGAAATATGGAAAGACGTACCATATCTTGACTGGCTGCAAAAAAAGAATGCGACACGATGCATTGAGTTTGTGGCAAAGTTGTATATAGCCCATATACAAGGTAGTACACCGCAATGCAATTCTTGTAAATGGTTCTAAAATGTGTACTAAGGTGGTCCTTATTTTGCGACATTTAATTTTTGTTCGGTCTCGCCCCCTAATATTTTTCCAATGAAGTGTACAAAATTTTAACTCGATCGGATAACGCTATCCCGTGCCCCTCAAGGCCATTAAAAGTCACTGAAATACGCCATTTTCATCGATAGTTTTTTCTTACAATTTTTTCGGCCTCACCCCCTAAAGTGATTCCAATTATACGTAAGCAGTGAACCACTGAGTCAGTTCGATTGTAAGGTATTATTGAGAAGCCAATTCGAATAATTCATGGGATCTAAAACATCCGCTAAGACGTCAATAGCTAGAATATGAATGTTCTAGTACCTGTTTACGCCAATCCAAACTACATTATTTCGAAAAGTATTAATTGTACGAGAAAAATACAAATAAACGGAGTTTTAGAAAATGAAAGTTTCATTCTATTAAAAATGTAGAAAATTTCGATATGATCAACCGGTAACGAGATACTTTTGAAAATAGGTGAAAATTGCGTATTTTAGTGACTTTTAATGGCCTTGTGGCACGGGTTAACGTTATCCGATAGTGTTAAAATTTTATATACTTCATTTTTTAAACAATTGGAACCACTTTAGGGAGTGAGGCCGAAAAAATTGTAAAAAAAAACTATCGATGAAAATTGCGTATATCAGTGATTTTTAATAGCCTTGGGGCACGGGTTAGCGTTATCCGATCGAGTTAAAATTTTATATACTTCATTTTTTAAACAATTGGAACCACTTTAGGGAGTGAGGCCGAAAAAATTGTAAAAAAAAACTATCGATGAAAATTGCGTATATCAGTGATTTTTAATGGCCTTGGGGCACGGGTTAGCGTTATCCGATCGAGTTAAAATTTTGTATACTTCATTTTTAAAATAATTGGAAAATTCAATGTCGCAAAATAAGGACCACCTACTAATGTGTACCTACTCAATCATTGGTCATTGCGAAATTCACGATCCATGAGAAAATTAATGTGTTTTTTTCCTGTTTCAGTTCATCTTCCACCAGTGCACATTCGAAATTTTAAGGAAGATGATTAATAAACCAATAATCTTCAGTACAGGTTTCATATATTTTTTTTATACTGAATAAAAGTTAGGCTCAGCTAAATTATTTTTTGTCTCCAATAGATGGTGGAGAACAAATGGTAGGGTAAAGAAAGGGAAGAGGAGGTAGAAAATGTGTATAAATAAATCAGCCTTACTTCTTTCTGAGGAGCGGACAAATGTTTAACAATACTGCAATTATCAATGTAATTCCTATGATCTTTTTTTTTTGTTTTTAAACCTGCAACCTGCTATGTTTACGCCACTAATATATTTCGTCCTATATACATTTTATTCATTTTTATGATATTCAGTTGATAAAAATACTACAAAAGATTTAATTTTTCACATCCAGTGGAAGTATAGTAACCACAAAATTTTTTTTAAAAATTGTTACTGCTCAAATAGGCTTAGAATGTCATGAAACATCGAGATTTTAAGTTCGAGCAAAAAAAATTTCTGTCTGTCTGTTGGTCTGCCTGTAAATCTGTCGGTCTGTTGGTCTGTCGGTCTGTCTGTCTGTAACTTTTTTGTGCGCACGATTACTCTGGAATCATTTAAGATATTGACTTGAAATTTGGTACACGTATTAATGTATTTTAACGAGATCTGAAACTAGATTAAATTTTCATTCTATCCGTTGAAGGGTTCGGGGGTAAATTGGGGCAAATGGGGGGTACATCAAGCAGGTAAATTAGCCACCGCCCATTATAAAAGGGGGTGAAAAAATAAATGATGTAATGTGTGTACAAGAACTAAAGGTCTCAAAATATTTTTTTACTACATCCATCCCCACTACCATCCCCTTATCACTACCCCACCCCATTATCGATGTGGGATATCATTTTATGGATTTTTGGGGTAGAGGATTTGAGGATTTGAAATATTTAACTATTATTTCCACATACAAACTTTTTCGTTGTGAGAGACTTGGGTAGCAAATCTGGATGTGGAAGTAGTGATTCCTTGGGCAGCGGTTTTTATAATTTAATTTTAAACGGCTGCCACCTTGAATCATAAGTTATGAAATTTCAGGTACTGCCGACAGAATCGTTCCTTATAGTGTTATGTATCATGCCTGAAATCCATTTGCTCTCATCATAAAGTGCATTTTATTTTGCTACCCACTTCCCCTACAAGTTACCGATCTTGCCACGTGTATTCTTCGTCGGATGTCATATTCGTAGTGGCCAGTATTGTTCCCAGTACTATTTATTGTGGTGCTTATAAGTTTGTAAAGTACTGTATATATCTGACTAGAATAATTGCCTTGTACTGTAAATCAAATAATTTTTCGTGTAGGAAGGACATTAATATTTTAAATGTAATTGTAAATTTTGAACGCAAATATTTTATTATAAATTTAGAAATAATTTTTAATATATCGCAGAATAAAATTTCCTATATCCTTACATTTATTAAGATCAATGTTTCATTGCTTCCAATATTTCTCGTATATTAAAGGAAAATCCTTATAAAACAACCTTGTTATAACGTACATAACATAGCCATAACTCGACCCAAAGTATGGTCATAAGAAAAGTATATATAAGAAGTTATATTAGATTTTTTATATATCTGCAATAAATTGGCACTGAAGTTGTACGCCCACAAAAAAGAGAATCATGTAGAAAATTAATATGTCCTGAAGTATCAAATATTCAGTAGCAACTGAATATGATTCTTTTAGACTAACACACCTCATACAATATTCACGTATTCGACAATGCAGACGGTGAATAGAAATATATTTTTACTCTACACTGCTTAGACTGGCGAGCAACATACGCGGGATGTTTTCTATTTATTATTTATTACAGCGAACGTTGATAAATTATTTTGTACACAGAGATGATGGATGGCCAATGCGTTCTAAACTGAAAACCTTATACGTCACGCTATTTTCATCTTCATTGTATATTTTCATTAACTTGGGAAACGTTTAATTTGTACAGACTTCGTCGATTTTCCAGCTACATCATTTTATACTCGGAATAAATTTTCTCATTACGGTCTATATAGTTCCATTTTCCTCTTTGTGTGGACCACAAAATAAGCATTGCATGGAATTTATACGTATTTTGAATCAATAAGGCAGAAGATTTTGTTTTCCTTGAATTTACAGGGTGGGCATATAAATAGCAAATATCGTTTATATAGTGTGTCGCACCCTCATAACTTTTTTACGACTTCCACATCGTGGAAGTACAGTGACGGTAAAAAAAATGTTTTTTCTGTTCAAATAAACTTAGACTGTCTTGAAATATCGAGATTTTTAGTTTCAGTTAAAAAAAATTCTATCTGTCTGTAAGTTTGTCTGTCTGTAATTTTTTGTACGCACGATTGCTCTGGAACGGTTTAGGATATCGACTTGAAATTTAGTACACCTATGTATTATGATGAGTTCCGGAACTAGACTATTTTGACCTTATTCCATTAAAGGATTCTGGGTAAATGGGGGTAAATAGGCAAAGAAAGCAAATAAAGTCCATAAAATTGATATTTAGTATATTCACAAGAAACCAAGGTCTCAAAAATTTTTTGGTAAAAGCTACTCTTACCCCATTATTAAAGGGGGTAAAAAAATAAAATTGTGATTTAGTGCGTGTACAAGAGCCAACTTACTTCAACTTTTTCTTCCCCTACAAATGTGGCATAACATTTTATGGGTTTTTGGTGTGGACGATTTCAAATATTATATTATTAAAGTTCTATAAATAATTATTTCTATATTCTAAAATTTTTTCGTTGTAAGACTTCGACAGGAAATATGTATGTGGAAGTAGTGATTCCTTGTACAGCGGTTTTTCTGCGACTTGAATCTTTTACTCGTATATAGAACAAATGATGATCACTTACGGCCAAAAACACATTCGCCTCCTACAAATACAAGGCCATCTGCGTTACCAAAACAAACGAAAAATATAAAAAATTATATTAGGCATTTTCTTATCGGGGAATTTTATTAATGAAAGTACTTGACAGTTGCTTTTTTGGCCGTAAATAGATTCTAATTTGTTCTACACTTGAGTAAAATTTGGTCCAAATCGGAAAAGTTATAGTTACTTTCTTAAGTGCGACATTCAAAAAAATAGTTTGATTAATTATGTCAAAATAAATTCATTGAATATGAGGAACACACGAAATGCCTTATGAAAATCTTAAAAGAAAACATCATATGGGCAGTAAAGATATTTGTTTTTATTTTTTAATTTTTTAATTTTTTAATTTTTTAATTTTTTAATTTTTTAATTTTTTAATTTTTTAATTTTTTAATTTTTTAATTTTTTAATTTTTTAATTTTTTAATTTTTTAATTTTTTAATTTTTTAATTTTTTAATTTTTTAATTTTTTAATTTTTTAATTTTTTAATTTTTTAATTTTTTAATTTTTTAATTTTTTAATTTTTTAATTTTTTAATTTTTTAATTTTTTAATTTTTTAATTTTTTAATTTTTTAATTTTTTAATTTTTTAATTTTTTAATTTTTTAATTTTTTAATTTTTTAATTTTTTAATTTTTTAATTTTTTAATTTTTTAATTTTTTAATTTTTTAATTTTTTAATTTTTTAATTTTTTAATTTTTTAATTTTTTAATTTTTTAATTTTTTAATTTTTTAATTTTTTAATTTTTTAATTTTTTAATTTTTTAATTTTTTAATTTTTTAATTTTTTAATTTTTTAATTTTCTATTTTAATTGCCATATTTATTTTATCCTGACGAAGTTTAGCTAATGCTACTCCACCATTTAACCAGGACGGCGAGATGAAGTACGGTTATCCATAATGGATCATTATTCCCTTTCGTAGAACAATAAAAAAACAGTACTTAAATCATAATGTCTTTGAATAGTAGCCATTATATGCAAGTAGAATACTATACTTTGTCCACAACTATTAAATATTTTTGATTACATTGTTTACTGAAGAAATTAATTAATGAATTAACGCTACTATTCTTTTTCAGTAATATGTAAAATTATTAACTTGATGTAGGTATATCCTGGGTTATCGGTCTTTTTAATAAAATTACTCTTTTCTTACGTTTCAACCATCGTCAGAGAACTACAATTAAGTGAAGTTATTTATTTTTTTTTATAAATGCTATTTTTTATACATATGGTTATGAATTACTTACATTACTTAATATTATTGTTGAATTGCACACTACAACTAATTACATTTTAGGTCTATTGTATATGCGTGTTTAAAAGCAACTAAAAACTGAAAATTAAGTATTGCCTGTCTGCGTTGAATGTAGTGGTTTGTTTATGTTATGTAGATAAGACTTAATTTATGTGTATTAGATTTGAAGTTTTTGTTTAAGGGTGGTATGAGATTTTACGGTTTAAAATTACTATATTTAGCAAACTTGGTGGAAAGATGTAAAAATATTTAAGTTATATATTCATATTATCTTTTTATATTTAATTTAATGGATTGAAATATGTTTCGCTTAAATTCTCTATATCAGTGCGGTAATTTATTGCGTTAGTATGCCTTTTAATTTGTAACATTTCATGTATTGTTCTTCGGTGAAGGTTTGGTTCTTTTTCTAAATTTTTTATATTATTAAAGTTAAAGCTATGAAAATTTTCTAAGGTGTGTTTTGAGAGTGCTGTCGAATTTTGATGTGTTTTTGTATTATATTTATGTGTACATATTCTTTTATGTAGATATTGTTTTGTTTTACCGATATATTATGTGCTATTACAGTTGTTGCAGTCTATTTTATATATGATGTTTGTCTGACCGTTTGGTTGTAATTTAGGTTTCAGTTTTGTAAAAAAAAATTTTTGTCGTGATGTATGGTTTATGTGCTATTATTATATTATGTTTTTAAAAACGTTTGAAATATTTTCTGATACTTTTGGTATGTAGGGCATAGATATATATTTATTATTATTTTTTTGTGTTTCATTCCTATAGGTTCATAAAAATGTTTTGGGTAGGAATTTGTTTCGATGAATGATGATGTTTATTTTATGAACCTATAATAGAAAAGAGAATACACAAAATATAAAATAAAACAAGGAATGAAACACAAAAAGATAATAATAAAATTATATCTATGCCCTATATACCAAAAGTATTAGAAATATTTCAAACGTTTTTAAAAAACATAATATAACAATGGCACATAAACCATACATCACGACAAAAATTTTTTTTAGAAAACTGAAACCTAAATTTCAACCAAAAGATCAGACAAACAGCATATATAAAATAGACTGCAACAACTGTAATAGCTATATATCCGCCAAACAAAACAATATCTACATAAAAGAATATATAATATAATATAAAAACACATCAAAATTCGACAGCATTCTCAAAACACGGGTTAGAAAATTTTCACAGCTTTAATAATATAAAAATTTTAGAAAAAGAAACAAACCTTCACCGAAGAACAATACATGAAATGTTACAAATTAAAAGGCATACTAACGCAATAAACTACAGCACTGATATAGAGAATTTAAGCGAAACATATTTCAACCTATTAAATTAAATATAAAAAGATAATATGATTATCTAACTTAAATATTTTTACACCTTTCCACCAAGTTTGCTAAATATAGTAATTTTAAACCGTATGTATAAAAAATAGCATTTATAAAAAAAAAACAAATAATTTCACTTAATTGTACTTCTCTGACGATGGTTGAATAAACCAAAACGTAAGAAAAGAGTAATTTTATTAAAAAGGCCGATAACCTAGGATATACCTACATCAAGTTAATTTGATATCAACTGTCAATAAAATAGAAACATCTATATATGTAAAATCATTGCAAATAAGGTTGACGTTTAAATTTAATTCGACAAGACGGTCTTTTGACACATAACGCCCTACCTATTAACATTCCATCATCTGTTTAATTTATTGATGGTAGCAACATTAATATACATTTTGCTGCAAAGTAAAAAAAAATGTGTCATTTTTTATTTCTAAAAATTAGTCGTATGTAAAGTATAGTATACAACTCGCTATAATGAATACTGTATTCCCTCGGATGATTACAACACTCGCTCGCTTCGCTCGCTCGTACTTCTAATCATACTCGGGAATAACAGTATTCATTATAGCATCGTTGTATAATATACTGCTAATATATAATTTGATATTTTCTATTATTAGCTGTTCAATAATAACACAGCTACATAAAAAAGGGTAATTTTATTTTCCAAAGGTGAACGACATCTATCCTTATGTTTTTTGGGCCGTTGATTCCAAATATCACGTCAAAAATATACGTTTCACTGCTCAATTTTTTGCAAATTGACATTTCATCCCTAAATTCTCGGTTAACTGGCTATTAAATCTAATAGAACGACACGCGTTGATATGAAAATAATACGCTTGTGAGGGCTTGACAGATCGGGGTTATTACAGGAATATTGATAAGTCGCGTATCTTTTGACCAGGAGATGCCAAAACAACCCTCGGGAATCACTTTCACCTTTGGAAAATGATTTTTTTTTTGTGTGTGCGCCTGTGTAATCATTGTGCAGTATGTCAAATGCACTGTTAAATTATTCGCTTTTAACCAATCTAAATATTCACGAGTATGTAATATGTGTTCTCATTAATTTCTGAATATAATAATTAATATTCTTCTTTATTACCCAATACCAAATCATTGCGTAACATTTATATTTCTCTCTTCAATTATAAAAGGGATTCAAATTTAAAAATTTGAAAATTGAATCTCACACAGAAATCTTCTGGTGGACGAAGCGCCTGCCAAGTGATAAATTCTGGTGTGGTGTTCAAATGTTTTGGTGCTTGTGAGAATTACTTCAGAGGTATTTGATAATTTGTTAAAATTAGAGGAACTGCCTCAAGTGTTAACTCGGTCTGTTACTGTGGTTCAGAATGAAAACACCAACTATCAGAAATTTTCTGAAGAAAGAAAAATTGCATCTTTAACGGCTTGATTACTAGTTCGTAAATGACTCGAGGATATTTTCGATGGAAGGGTCCAGTGGTGGAAAGTAACATTGGAATCTTGGAATAATGATGAAGAAATGGGTCCTCACAATTCTGTTTTCCACAAAAGTAAGCTATTGGTTTTAAGCACAATAAGCCCAGGAGGCTGCAGTGCATTCGGAGTATTACATACAGACGAGCCCTGAGAGGAGCCTGACACTCAGACCTATTCCTAGTTGGGATAGGCAGCCCGTGTGGGTTTCCCCCTTCGCCAACGAAAAAGCTGTTGGTTTAATGGGAAAGCAAACATCATAAATGTTGATCTTGGTTGAACAATAATCGAAAGCGGCAACTGCCAAAGCTAAATGTTTGAAAATTGGTTGCGATATCATTGGAGTATTCTCTATGGATGAAATATATTTTCATCACTGCATGGTAAGGGAATACTTAAATCAATTGTTTCTTTGTAGATGCATTGATAGACGTGATTCATATAACGGCTTGCTCTCGATCGATGCCCCCGTTTTACAAGGACATCTTAAAAGTAAGATGTACAGGGACAGGTTGAAACTTTAAAAAAAGTTGATATGAAGTAAATACCGTACGTAGTCATAGATAAAACTATTGACAGATGAAATTCTATTTGATATTTCCAAATGGAATTTCTGTCAATAACTAACATCAATCTGGAAGAGGATAACTAAATATTTTATTGAGTAAATAATAGTCTAGGTACCCGCGTACATAAATGCAATTTACAGATATCCTCGTATACCTTCTTGTACACGGCATAATTGCGCCTAGTCTATCACTTTTTTCCTTTGCGAAAATTTTCGTAAACGCGGAGTTCCTCCTCGGCATGAAAAAGACGATTTTCACACGTCGAACTGGAAAAGCGGCAAATATATTTTGTCCGACAATTCAAAAATTGGATTCTACATATTTTTATTAAGCAATCTTGAAAAAATCAGCTGGTTATCAATAAATGTTTTAAAGTTGTGTTATGTTATGTTTAGGGTGGTAGACACCCTTAACGTTCCAAAATTTTTTTCGGACAGTTTGTAGAAATATAGAGAATATATATGTAGAATCCAATTTTCAAATTGTCCGACAAAATATATTTGCCGATTTTCCAATCCAACGTGTGGAAATCGTCTTTTTCATGCCGAGGTGGAACACCGCGTTTACGAAAATTTTCGCACAGGAAAAAAGTGATAGACTAGGCGCAATTATGCCGTACAAGAAGTTATACGAGGATATATATATAAATTGCATTTATGTACGCGGGCACCTAGACTATAACATAAGGTATCACACATAACTATATGCAGATAATATGTTACGAACATTTCACTCAATAATTTCAAAGAAACAAGTAGAGGTAAGAACAGAGCCCTGAGGTACACCATAGAAACACACATCAAATCAAATCAAATCAAAATATACTTTATTGTTCCGAAGAAAGAGTTTCTCATTAACAAAGTAAATAAGCATAGGTACATAGCATATATAGTTTAAACAGTGCACCTACATTACATAAATACAAAACGCAGATTACATATAAATTTTAATACAATAATAAAAATAGCTAATATAAAAAGTCAAAAAGGACGATAAAATAAGGTAGTTAATGTCTAATTACAATGTGTCATTATAGTACTCGTCTAAGTTGTAATAAGGTTTAACAATTAACAGGCTTTTAACCGCTTTTCTAAAGTTTGTATTTGAGCTTATTTCTTTAATATTATTTGGTAAGTGATTGAACATCTTATAGCCATTGTAAATAATTGAGTCTTTGACTAGGGTGGATCTGGGAATTGGCAGAGCAACATTATTGACTTGCCGAGTTACATGTATGGAGGGAGTACTTATGATATTACTTCTATGCTTATGAACTAAACAAACTGTTTCTAGAATGTAAATGGATATCACAGTGAGAATTCTATGTGTCAAGAACAGTGGCTTACATGATTCACGAATTATAGTTTTGTACAGGTAGCGAATAGCACGTTTTTGAATTACAAATATTGCTTGTATAAGATATTTACTGGATACTCCCCAGAAGGCAATGCCGTACCTTAGGTGTGATTCGATTAATGAAAAATAAGCAGTCTTAGCAGCTGCATAACCCAGTTCATTTGTGATCACTCTGATAGCGTAGGTTCCGGATGCTAGTTTGTTACTAAGTATTTTAATGTGCTCGTTGAATTTTAATTTGCAGTCAATGTTTAGTCCAAGAAATTTTGAGCAGGGTTTATTTTCTAGAAAATGGTTACCCAGGGGGATGTTTGTTAAATTGCAATGAAATGTAGTTATGTTTGTTTTGTTAATGCTGAAAGAAAGCAAATTGGAGTCACACCACTCTTTGACCTTATTTATATGGGCCGATACCATTTGCTAAAGGACATTAGCATCTTTATTGTGCCACAATATGGTGGTGTCGTCAGCAAATAAAGTAAATTTTCCTTCAATATTAATTTTTGTCAGGTTGTTAATATATAATAAAAAAAGAATTGGGCTAAGAACGGAACCTTGGGGCACCCCATACTTTATATTTGGTTTATTAGAATAATTTGGATTTCTAACTACTTGGCTACGGTTTGGTAGGTATGACTGAAACCACTTTAAGGTGGTGCCTCAAAAACCATAATGCTCGAGCTTTCGTAACAATATTTCATGCTGGACACAGTCAAAGGCTTTCGATAAATCGCAGAAAATTGCCGCCGCTGCCTTCCCATTATTAATTTCGGCATAAATCTGACTTAAAAATGAGAACATTGCATCATTTGTACTTTTTTCCTTTTGAAATCCAAATTGTTGATCACTTAGTAGGTTGCAGGAGGACAAAAATTCTACAACCCTTTTTTTAACTAATTTTTCGATAATTTTTGCTAATGTAGGGATTAGTGAGATGGGTCTGAAGTTAGATGGATTATCTACCTCTCCGCCCTTATAAAGTGGGATAACTACAGAAGTTTTTAAAAAAGATGGAAATATTCCGGATTCTAACGATTTGTTTATTAGAGATGCTAATATATAAAGAGCAGAGTCTGGTAGATTTTCGAATATATTTACAGAGATTTCATCGAGACCAGACGACTTTTTATTTTAATAAAAAAAAAATAATAATTTTAATAATGTCGCTTATAATTTCTTTAAGTTCATCGATGCTTGTGTTGTATAGGTATAAGGTCTTCTGATTGTATGTTTCTCCAAGGTAGCTCAAGGGGTCATTTGTTGGAATTATGTTTTCCATTAGGTTGCCTGCGATTGAGCAGTAATAGTTATTTATAATATTGGGGTTTAAAGACGATGTTACACGCGGTTGTCTTTTACCTTTAAGTTCGTTTATAATAGCCCAGCTCTTTTTTGCCCCATTATTGGCTCGCTCTATTCTGGATTTGTAATGATTTTCTTTAGCTTGTTTAATGACTTTTCTGTAGATATTTCGGTATTTATTATAGTATTTAAAGAAAAATTCTTCGTTGGTGTATTTTCTTATATAGTGAAGAGATTTGTAGAGTGAAGTGATTAGATTTTTGGCAGATGTTTTTATACCCTTAGATATCCATGGTTTTTTATTTTTTAGTTTAATTTTTTGAACTGGAAAGGCTTCATTGAATGCATGTTTAAGATACCTGTAGAAGGTATCAAATGGCTCTGCCCTATTCAGCAGATCCTCCCAGTCATACCCAAGGCAGTTTTGATAAAACCTATTATAATTAGTCCTACTATATAAACGGTAAAAATTGTAATGTTAGGAGTCTATCGCCTGTGCTATAAGACAAAGCATACAAGTTATATACTTCACGGTAGAACCATTCAATTGTCTAAATTCCTTTATCACACATTGAAAAAGTGTCGGGTAAAAGGTGGAACCTCGAGCAACAAAATTGTTATTTTGATACTCATCTACGTTTTCAATGAGTTCTATATTTATTAAGCTTTAAGGTCATATTACATAGTAATTAGGTATACACTTTAATCTTTCAGCCCTCACAATTGCATTATAGTAGGCTTGTATTCGTGCTTCGTGCTGTGCCGTTCTTAAAAAAATACAAGCGATTATTTTTGCAAAATTCCTTCTTTTTCTCAAATAGCCGTGTTTGGTCTATGGGTGGTTTTGAGAATATTGTGCAGCATAACTTTTGCCGATGATGACATCTGAGTATTATATTTGTACCGTACCACTACATTTTATCATTGATTGCCCTAACTGTGTAAAGGTCAAAAGCCACTGCCTCAACTATATCTGCTAATATTTTGACCTAATCGGATGGACACCAACAACAATGACATTCTAGAAATACAAATTAATCATACCTATTTATTTAAAATTCAAATTTTTTGTGATCTTATGTTCTTCTTAGTGGTTTAATTCCAAATTGTGAGAATACAAACGTCATACTAATCTTAAAATCAATTAAACATATCAATCTTAAAACAATTTAAATATCACATTTACATATAGATTAAATTAGATTAAATTATATGCAGCAAATCAATTATAGACTCTTGATGGGTCTACTTCAGTCTGCTTTGAATAGGATAACTAACATTCAATAGGCAATAAATTTTCTCCAGCAGATTAATTTCTAGAGTTTTACCACGCCTCGGTGGAGTCTTCCAATAAACTAAGTCTAGATATGCAGCGAGTTATTTTAAAATTGGCATAGTTTAAACATTACTCGCTTGCGATATGTAAAATAATCATTCTGAAATAAAAATAACGATCAATGTTATAACTGAAGATAAATGCGATTACTTATTCTATATACTTATGAATACCTTTTAAGAAATAGTCTGATTCTGCTCGAACCAGTTTATAAGGAAATGTGCGTGAATATAACATTGCAGGGACTATGCAGTGCAGTGAGCTGAGGCATAACATGGTAAGAGCTGACTACTCGTCCCTTTGTGGGTGCGATTTTGGTTGGCACATAAAAAAATTCAAACGATTTTTTACTTGGAATCAAAAATCCAAAAAGGTATTATTAAAAAGTATATTTTATTTAAAACCAAACACATCATTTTGGTATCACTAATAGTTTAATGGCAAAAAATCGGGTAGGCAGTATTAGTATACATCCGCAAGTATTTACGTATAAACGTCTTACTCGGCGGACCTGTGGACTGTGAACATCATTTTACATATAAAAACACAAAATACGACATTTTTTAGTGGTCACAGATATTCTTATTTAAAAAAAACGTGTAAAATTTAATTTTTTTTTAATTCATGTTTTTTTGTACATCCATTGCCATATCTCAAAAATGAATTGAACTATCGATGTGAACTTTTTTTTGTTATAAAACACACACTTAAGCGCTTCTCTCTATTCATAGAATTGCTAATAAAAAAAAATGTAAACATGCCAAAAACGTAGATGACCCTGAAAGTTTAGAGAATACGCCATTAAATTTTCACTAAACGAGGAAATTTTTTGTTTTTGAAAATTTTGTGTAACATGCTGTGAAGAAAATGAAGTCAATAGACTAAAAAAGTTTTTAGAAAAAAAATATTTTCATTATTAGCAATAGTTTTCTAGTTACGAATTTTTTAGTATGGAGGAATTGTCGAAGCGTACGCGCGCCGTACTTAGAATAATAATGATTATGTATTGTATGTAACGGAACTTTTCATTATTATTTTTTTATGTTTAGGACTGTTTTATCACGTTTTAGGATCTGAAAGGATAACTTATTTTTTCCAGTGACACATTAAGGACTAAGGTTGAAGGCAAAAAGGAATTAAAAATCTTAAATGGAGTATGCATTGCATTGGGATCTCGGAAACGGTGAAAAATAATATTATAGTAAAATGGAAAAAATGTTGCGCAACTAGGGGGTTAATAAAATCCCATAAACAGAAGTTTAGGAAAAGTAACAATTTTGGAGTGTTTTGATAAAAAGTAAACTATCGAGTTTTCCTTTTTTTGCGTTATTATTGGAGCAAAATAAAAAAGACAGTTTCTTAAAGCACGTGGCAATCTTAATATTTGCATCCGACATTTCCTCTGTCAGAGTCCCTATCCGAAACTCCCATGCATTGCATTTTTACCCTAGATCCACACAATAACACAGGTCGACAAAAAAAAAATCTACTCCAAGGACTAAATCTATCATGCCTTAAGTATTTTTGTATGCTGAATCCGAATTTTCCACTTAGATTTCGAGCAAACGTCAAACATTATCAAAAAAATCATATTTTGACGATAAAAACCGGGATTTACTCGAAATCTACGCGGTAAAAAAAAATTTTAATTGAAAATTCGGATTCAGCACACACAAATACATAAGGAATGATAAGTTTAGCCCTTGGAACAGAACTTTTTTCTTGTAGATCTGTGGCACAGGTGCACTTTGTACACAGGTCTACAAAAAAAAAATTCTGTTCCAATGACTAAATCTATCATTTCTTATGTATTTTTGTATGCTGAATCCGAATTTTCAATTAAAAAAAATTTTTACCTCGTAGATTTCGAGTAAATCCCGGTTTTTATCGTCAAAATACGGTTTTTTTGACAATAAAAACCGGAATTTACTCGAAATCTACGCGGTAGAAAATTTTTTTAATTGAAAATTTGGATTCAGCACACAAAAATACTTAAGGCATGATAGGTTTAGTCCTCGGAGAAGAATTTTTTTTTTTTTGTAGACCTGTGAATTGAGTAAACGTGTTATTTTCGCCTAAATTAGGTAACAAAAAAGAAAAAAACATCCTAAATTAAGTCTTTTTTAATTTCCTAATTATAGTCTCTAAACTCTGTTTCCATGGCTTGTGCACAAATTTATCGTTTTCCTCTATTACTACGCCACATAAAATTCATTCCATTTTACAATGAAACTTAGATTGCTTATTTATCTTAAATATTTTTTAAGTAGATAATCCACGCACAATTCGCACAATGACCATACGTTCTGCAATATAATACAAGTGGTAATAAGAGAAAGAATATCGTTACACATTTTACTTCCACATTTAGTGGAAATATAGTATGGACAAAAATATTTTTGAAAATTTGTATTATCCAAATAGGCTTAGAATGTCATGAAACGTCGAGATTTTAAGTTTGAGCAAAAAAAATTCTGTCTGTCGGTCTGTCTGTAACTTTTTTGTGCGCACGATTACTCTGGAACCGTTTAAGTTATTGACTTGAAATTTGGTACACGTACCATGTATTTTAACGAGATCTGGAACTAGATTATTCCGTAAAAGGGTTGGGGGTAAATGGAGGTAAATAGACAAATCAAGCAAGTAAGAGTCCATAAAACTGGTATTTAGTATATATAAGAGAAGCTAAGCTCTCAAAATTTTTTTTTGGCACTAACCACCCACATTACCAACTCCCACCTCATTATTCAAGGGGGCGAAAAAAATAAAATTGTCATTTAGTGAAGAACCAAAGGCCTCAATTTTTTTTTACTTTATCCACCACTACTACTTACTTTATTCCACCACCCTCAGCCTCACTACCGATGTGGCATATCGTTTTATAGGTTTTTGGGGTAGACGATTTTAAATATTATATTATTAAAGTTCCATAAGAAATGATTTCCACATTCAAATTTTTTTCGTTCTGAGAGACTTGGATAGAAGATCTGGATGTGGAAGTAGTGATTCCTTGGGCAGCGGTTTTATAATTTGACCTTCGACGAAAACGAATAACGTTAATAGTACACCGCCCTGAGACTAGTTAGTTTTAGTGGACGCGGACGTATTAATATTCAATTTCTGCAATTCGCGCGCTCTAAAAAAAATCACTGTACCTAAACTGTAAAAGACACAATAAAATTTATGCTATCAAAAACTTTTTTGGTCTTTTGGCTTTATTTTCTTCGCAACATGTTATACAAAATTTCCAAAAACAAAAAAGTTTGTAGCTTAGTGAAAATTTGACTGCGTATTTTCTGAACTTTCAAGGTTATCTAAGTTTTTAACAAACTTAAAAATGTTTTAGTTAACAATACTATATACAGATAGAAGCGCTTAAGTGTGTGTTTTATAACAAAAAAAAGTTCATGTCCATTCGTTTTTAGTTGTGGCATTAGATGTTCAAAAAAACATGATTAAAAAAAAAAAAATGTCACACCTTTCTAAAAATAACAATGTCCGTGACCACTAAAAAATGTCGTATTTCATGATTTCTAATGAACATCGACCTACTTAACGAAATGGTATATATCTAGATTTGTTCTAAGATTAAAAAAAAAAAATCGAGAAGGAAGCGACTTTTCCCCTGTTTTTTACTCCACTATATCGCGCCATGTACTTAGTTCAGCGCAAGGTTACTAAAGTTACTATATCTATCTAATTTTACTAACCTTGGTCCCAGCGTCTGTACTCGGCTGCTCGGAAACGCGCAGTTTCTTTCGCTCTCTAAGCGCTATAACTTATTCAATTTATGTGAGTGGCACCTTATTTGTATTCATCTTGTTGTGAGCTATTCTCCTGTGCACGTTTATTTGATTTTTTATTTTATTTAATGCGTGTATATCGCGACATTCTAAAAAACAATATTTTTTTCAAAAATTCAATGTAAATGCACAAGGCCGGTTTCTCGTATAAAACAAGTTTGGATTCACCCAGCGACTCGTAATTTGGGCGGTCAGTAGAAAGCGATGGTAGGAAAGCCAATAGTAGGGCTTTCCAAATAATAAAGTTATAGAGAAAACTGCCTTGTCCACAAAGGACTCAAAAGTCCATTTCGTCCAAAATTCGTTCGGAGGCGAATCGCTGTCATTTTTCCTATATTGTACCTGCATGGGGACAAGTACGTCGGAAGACTGGCCGAAAGTTATTAAACTCATGTATTAGTCGAACTCCGTCCTGTGAATAATAAAATCATGATCTGGGAACTTTAAGTTATTCATAAGTGAACCAAAATTTTTTTACTAAAATATTTTTATATTATTTTCAGTCAGCCATAATTACCAAAACACAAAATTTTTAAATTCTTTTTAAAAAGGCTTGCATTAAATCCTAAGGAGGTTAAACGAATCTTTTCTACCAAATCGATTGTTAGCGCACGGTCTTACTTGTATGGTTAAAAAGTAATTTGCCTTAGTTGGCGTGATTCACATTATATCATTTTGCAGGAAATCATTGTATTCTTTAATACTTATTAAATAAATGGTATTCTTTGAACTGATTGCATTTTATTGATGTAAGGACTTTTGCTAGTCTTAATCCCTGGAATTTTCGTTTGGAAGATCTAATCCCAGTGAGAACACCATAGTTAAAAAAAAACATTAAAATAACGTTGCCTTGGTTGAAATAACGTTAATGGTTAAAAAAACAACGTTTTTTCTAAACGCATTTCAACTGAACGTTTTTTAAACGTTAACGTAACAGCACATAATAACCTAAAGTATTAAAAATTACTAGTAAGAAACGACAAATATACCATATCTTAAAGCTAAATGTTATTTTAAAGTTCAAAGTTAAATGTATTACATTTTGAATGATAGACTTGTATGATAATTAATGAAACTAGTGTGATAAAATCACTCCCCTCCGCCTCCTGGTTAACTTCACATGCGTTTCGTTATATAATGTTCATATCAAACTAGTATCATTAATAACTATTATATATTGAAGTTACATTATATACAACGTTAAAATAACTGATGCTTTCCACTTATTAAAATACACTGACGTTCTAAATCTACAGGTAAAATAAATGGTAGATGTTTACGTTTTTTTAACGTTTTTCTACTCATCTATCTTAATACATTAAATTTGCCTGCTTACCACGTAGTTTGTTGCAGAAGTTATTTGCGATACATACAAACCACTGGCAATAATTTGTCATGCTTTAGCTTATACGCTTATGAATTTATAGAAACTAAAAAACATAGATTGCAACGTTCAAATTCTTTCAGGGAACAACGATTTATATGAACGGATTTTATAAGGATCAGTTTAAAGATCATTATTTTTCGTGTCGTTACTATTCGACTTATCGAAGGCATTTGATACCGTTGACAAGAACATATTAAAACAAAAAATGTATCATATTGGTTTGAGGGGAAACATCCTGTCATGGATATTAAGTTATATGGAAGGGAGAACATTTAAAGTAAGATTAAGTGGGATGGAGTCAGAGACACACGACGTAGCAATGGGGGTACCCCAAGGCTCTGTTCTTGGGCCCCTATTATTTCTGTTATATGTGAACGATCTCCCTAACTATCTCACCAAGGGTCATCTAACATGTTTGCCGACGACCTTACGGTAACCATATCAGCAGAAACGCCTGAGAAGGTACAAAAATTAGTTAACCTTACATTGGAAGAAGTTAGTTCATGGTCCCAAAGAGATAAACTGATACTTAATAATAAAAAAACTGTGTTTATTAATTTCTATTTGCAGAGACCGTTGTCGCATAATTTACAATTTACTGAAGACATTAGTTTATCGAGTAACACTAAATTGCTCGGCACTCATCTAGATAGTAATCTGTCGTGGGATTTACATATTGAACATGTCTGTAGCCAGTTGAATAAAGCCTATTTTGCCATTTTGCAACTGAAAAGTATACTAACTGAATCCGAACTTTTAAACGTTTACTATGCACTAGCTTATACATATATATCCTACAACATATTATGCTGGGAAAGTGCTAAAAATAGAGAGAGAGTCTTTATCTGTCAAACGAGAATCATAAGGTTAATATTTAATATGGGTTATAATGAGAGTTGCAGAGTAACATACAAAAACAAAAAAATCCTCACTTCACCATGCATTTTGATGTTTAAATGCCTCTGTTATATAAAAAAAATATGAACCTTTTTGTCAAAAGAAATCAGTATCATCCATATAATACAAGGCATGGTGATTTGTTGAGCATACCAAATCACCTGACAGCAACATTTAAACACTCTCCACGTTACAACTGTATAGTATTGTTTAATAATCTACCACAAGAAATCAGAATGATTTCACAGTATAATAGTTATAAAAACGCAGTCAAAGACTTGCATTTAGAAGGTGGTTACTATAGTACAAATCAGTATTTGAATAGGTAAAATTAGGGACCGAAATTATCCTTTGATAATCTCAAAATTGTTTGTCTATGATATATAATAGTGTCATGTTCTTTACTTACTTGTTTTATGTTATTTTATTCAATTTGACTAGTCATTACATAGTTTTGCTTAACTTGAATTTTATACTGTAGTGATTATCTATTTAATTGTTTATTCTATATTAACCTATAAAACTGACTTGCCATATGTACATTTCTGTATCTCAGTGGTGAATAAAATTATTATTATTATTATCATTAGTATTATTATTATCATATAATGCTTCATATAGTTTTGGTCTTATGATGCTATCGCATGCAGTTCTAAAATCAATGAATATATGGTACTTGTCTATGTTGAACTCTCTAGTCTTTTCGAGTCTTTGGCGCAGCACGAATATTTGGTCGATTGTCGAGCGACCCGGTCTGAAGCCACTTTGGTATATTTTCCGTATATGTGCTTAACCTCATGTATATTATATTCGATAGGATCTTGTATTTGCAACACACTGCCTTTTAAATGGACTGCCACCTCCGCCTCAAAAAGCAGCCACTGACCATCCTGTATATCTATCGGACCACCATGTATATTTTTTTAACTAAAAGTATATCAGATGTTCTTCCTAGCAATAATCACAACTACATTCCAAGTTGTATTTTCCACTGTCATTTCTTAATGAATTATATTTCTTGGTGACTACCCAGTATATTTTTTGTGAAAAGTGGACCATGTTTCCTACTTGATAATAATGTCAACTACATTCCAAATATTATTTTTCACCGTTGTTTCTTAATTAATTATATTTTAGGGTGGCCTCAATGTATATTTCTACTTACCAAATATTATTATACTCCATCATATTTTTTCTCTAATTATTTTTTTAATCTGCATAGTCTGAAGCGTGAAATCCGAATAAACCTTTTACGATTACACTGCGTCAATTCTAAAACGAAAGAAGTAATCTTCAAAAACATTCAACCTCCAACAATTTATGTCTCTTGAATTTCCTTGGATAAATATGGAGGCAAATGAAATATTTAAGACAAATGAATTGTTTTCCTGTGATCTGGTGCAGGAAGTGCGTGGGTTTGACTCTAGAATATGTATTTGTATATTATATGATGCCATTTTCGGTACACTGCGGAACTCCTGAATTTTTTATAACCAAATGTTTTTATCTTGGTTAATCCGAGACTAATATTAATATATTTAACTTGATACATATTTCTTCCTCGTTTCTAATATTATATCATATTATGTTACTGTATATTACATTCTTATACCACATTTATATTTCATTTTACTCGTGTTCCAGGTCCTGCTGAAAATTATTCTGCTACCCACAGAGAACGCAACTTTGTACTTATGAATTTTGAATTTTCAATATGCGGTCTAGACAGCTCGTGCAAAACTTGGAATTATTAACTTCAGATCAAATTTTAACCTTGCACTATTTTTCAAAGGGAATGAAATATGTATAGCATGGGTAACTGTGCAGAATCTACGAGGATTCCTTTCTTAACAATACCATTATACGACGAAGTACTTAGAGATTGACAGAATGAAGACTTCCTAAAAAAATAAGAGTCATGGTTATAACCAATGGGCACTTCAACTGTGTAACTAACAGACATGTCTACAAAAAAAAATTAAAAAACATTGATATTAGTTCAAATTATACATTAGAGGCCTTATTACTAATATCTGAAATTTATTTCGAAAAATAACAATCAATACTAATTATAACAGCGGCCGTAGAAATCTCTTACCTTGTTTTGAATTTGATATCTGATTGAGTTGACGGCACTAGCTCATTGGCTTATCTTGTATGGTATAGTGTATTGTACTACTGTATTGTAATGCATGTTATATGTTTTCTTTTTTACGTAATTAATTTGGTAAGTGATTCATAAACTGTAAGAATAGCTAATGGCTAAACTTGGCCTTGTAAAATGCTATATGAAATGTGAATATATTTGTACATCTACATTCTTCCAATAAAGACATTTTTTTTCCGGTTGATCGATGCCGCATAGGACTACCGTGACCTTCGACGCCACACGGCAATCGCGCAAGCAATTGGATTAAAGCCACACCTCACGAGTTATTAAGTTATTAAGTTATTGTAAATTCCCGAATAGTGTGCCTTAAGTAGACGAAGTGATCCCAAGATAATCTTCTGCATCTAACCTGCCACCATTCGGCTGATTTCTGACAAGTCGGTATGATCTTTGGTTCTGAGAACAGCATAGGCTTCATACTTCCGAGTACACCGATTATGAGGACGACCATATTGATCGAGTAGCCTGGGTTTAACACTTTAAGCTGGTACCGGAGATCACGGTATTTGATACGTTTTTCCTCCTCCTTTAGGGCGATATTTGTCTCAGCAGGTGCTGTGAATTCAATAACAAACATCGCCCTATTCTGATGGTCGAGGAGGTTTATGTTAGACTTGTTGGCTTGAATTAACCTGACGGTCGGGAATGAGTAGTTCCCGACAACGGACTCAATATCTTCGGGGACGTAAGACAGCACTGGTGTTTCGTCTACCCTGTACGAGTGTCGTAGGTAGTACAGCACTCGTAAAGCTGCATTATAGCGATCGTTGTAGGCCTAAATCGCTTAACTGGGCATGCAGAAAGCAAATGCATCCGCTATTTCGGCGCCTTTCGGCAGGTCCTGCAGTTGATATCAGATATATCTACACCCATTACGTGGCTTCGGTAGACCAATGTGTTAATCACATCATCTTGGCATGCCACAATTCAAACACATTCTCCTGTTCGGCAGCTTTTATTTGGGCATTCAGACGATTTGGCTGAATTCTTCGGTCTTGGTAGGGCTAGAGATAGGATGGCTTGTAAGGTAGACTTCTTATAATATACAAGCATGATCAGACTTAGATCATCAGTATATAGAAAGAATGATTATTTTCTTAGGGGGGACCTCTTGTTGATATACTGACGTTATCAAACTTGGATCAATAGTATTTGAACGTAACAAATGGTTTTGTTAAAATTTTTATCAAAATATGTTGCGCCGTTTTCGAGTCATGGTTGAGCAAACATTCAGACAAAACAAAAACAGACAGACATACAGAAATTATGAAAATACCATTTGTAGCTTTAGCATCGTTAAAAAAATCCAAAAATATCAACAATTCTAAGGGCCGGATGTACCGTACAGCGATCAGTTCAACTGAACTAAAGTTAAGCGCTGATCGCAGTTCAGCAGTCGTTCCGTTGTATCAACCATTTTCAAATTTCGTTCAGCTGAACCAAGTAAAATTGAATTTTTCTGTTGTTGGTAGTCCTATATATTATCAAAATCTCTGACACCGAAGTGATTCTGGCACAATTTCACGACGTTTTTGTTAGATATGGACGGCATTAGTGTGATTATATTAACGAAATTCAACTATTTTACGATTTAATTTAACAATTTAACTAATTGCTTGTCAATATCATATTAATTAACAGAATTATCTTTTTTATGGTGGCTTGTGTCTTTTTGAATAGTGTATTTTCAACATATAAACTTCTTACATGCTCATTTAATAATTCAATTTATGGTTAAATTTGTAACTTATTATTGTTGTTTGTTTTGCGTAGTGTTTGGCTTTTGGTTAGAGCTTGAGGAGAGGTGCTGGCACATAACAGAGAACTCTGTGTTCTGTGGTGCTGGTAGCAACAGCAACTAATCAAAAGAACCCAAGAGCACCCAATTCTAGTACACATGAGGTGGAAGCTTATTTGCTCACTTTGATCAATAAACATAAAAGAATAATTAAACAGTCGTCGAGTGTAAAAGCGGTGATGCTTGTTGTACACCGAAAGAAAAAATTACGTCACATACACTTGCGAAAGAGTTTAACTGTAATAGTGGCTTATGTTCTTTTCTTCTTTTAAACATTACTTGCACAAATTCAATGAAATTTTCAGATACATTAGATCATTGAAATGCTCCATGGTTGATAAAATAGTCACTAAATCAATCGCTACAAAATAATATTTACATATTTAGGTTATGTTTACAGTCGTGAACTGGCTTGAACCATCCCCAATGGGCGTTCACGTAAACCGACTTGATCTGAAGCTTGAACTGGTGAACGGCATTGGTACAACCAATTTTTATTTTCAAACTCGGATCAATGCTGAACTATGAGTTCAAGAGCATGGTACATCCAGCCCTAAGAAAAGCAAAATTACAAAAATACTTATTTTAACAGATTTATTTATATTAAGTAAATAGGATGCCGTAAAGATCATCCACTAGGCAAAGAAGTTTATCGATCGCAATGCTAAGAATGGCATTTTTTGAATCATATATTATAGCTACAGACTCCTAAATTTGTGAAATGTCAATATAAATAATACGAACACCGCTCTAGAATATGTACTGATATGTTTACACGGTTCAACCTTTATACAGTGTGTGTAGTGGCGGGCTGGGCATAGGGAGTAAAAATTGCAACATCGCGTGTGACAGCTGGCTGAAATGAAATAACTGAGAACGGGGATGCTTTAGTGGTCTAGCGCCGACTCTTTAATCTATGCCGCCGACGGGCGAGTTTGCTGTTACCAGGATTGTCATATCTCTCGCGCTACGTGGAAGTACATGCCCAGTCCGCAATTACATGCACTGTATTAATGCCTTTGTTGGTACAACTAGACCCAAAACACGATTATCTTTCCACCATATTTCTTTTAATACACAGAGGAATATGCGTATGTATGTATAACTTACAACAAGGGCTTATTCAATACGGGGAAACTAACTAGACATATACGGAAATCCTTTTAATTTTTTGTACTTCAGCTAAAGACCTACGGAAAAAAAGATTATTTTTTTTTTATATTGTTACAGTAGTTTATTATATTGATAAATATATGAATCATTTTCAATTGAAATCAAAATTTTGTGGACAAACCTATTAAAGATTGGATGAAACCAGTGAGAACTGAACTCTAAATGACTGAAGAAATGCAGCGTTTATTTCTCTTGTGTGACGCAGTAGCGCTTGCGACTCCGGGTTCGAATCCTGGCTAGGGTATGAATGAGTTGTGGCATTTTTCACGTGTTGCTGAGATGGTAACAGTGGACTAGACCGTGATTGTGTGAGAGACAACACGGTGAGTAGCTCTCCTCTCCTGAGTTCGAGTCTCAGCTGCGGCAGATAGCAATGCCGCAAGTCATGGGTTTTGTGATGATGTCTGTGTGTACGTGTCCTGGTTGAGTGTTGGAATAACTAGGTAAACTCCTAAACTTTAATAAAAGTAAATACTTAAAAAAAATAAACAATTGAAATAATAATGTAAAAAAAGTGTAATCTCTTCAAAAAAAGGTCGCTAAAAATTATAAAATGAAATATCACCAGTTGTGCGCCGCCCAATTGATTAAATCTTGTTTCCTAATATAGATATTGAGGTTAAAAATGTTTGAATTCGTTGTTTGTTCGCAAAAAAATTTTTGAAAATTTTTATTGTTCAAATAGGCTTAGAATGTCATGAAACATCGAGCTTTTAAGTTTAAGTAAAAAAAATTCTATCGGTTTGTCTGTCTGTAACTTTTTTGTGCACACGATTACGCTGGAACCATTTAAGATATTGACTTGAAATTTGTACACGCATGTATTTTAACAAGATCTGGAACTAGATTATATTTTGATCCTTTTCCGTAGATGGGTTGTTTTTACACCGAGGTGTGACACATTTTGTAGTAATAAGAGGTACTGAAAAACTAACCTTTATGTGACCAACCACTGCATTTGACGCGTTTTTTTTTATTACCTTTTTAAATATTTTTGAGGAAGTGGCAAGATACAGAACAAATAGTAAGATATTATACATATGTCACAAATTAATAATGATAGAGATATTTGACTACATTTGTGTATTCTTTTGCACATTGATTTGCCTACATATTTAGTAATACACTAGTCTAGCTATACGGTTATTAGTCCATGTAAAACGCGGGGTTTGACGCTAGGAATGCCCCCCTCATCGGAACCACTTGTATTTTATGTTTTTTGAGTCGCTGATTACGAAAATCGAGGTCTCGCCGCTCTAAAAATAGTACGTCACCCCTAAAAATTCCAAAAACCAGCCCTTTTGGGTTTTTTTCATGTGAATGTGAATAATACTGTAAAATAATATTATGAATGTGCTAATTGTAATGATATTTTGCCAGTTCAGTATGTTCATCTAAAAGAAGGACAAATGTTATGCTGAGGGTTAACCAGAGGGGATAAAACTACCCCCAAATTGACGTAAAATTGAAAAATGATGAAATTTTGTTTTCATTTTTTGATTTGAGTTTAGATGAATGGGGATTGTACAATAAATAAAACTTTTTTCCAACCCTTCAGGGGTGAACACTACCCCTATATCGCCTTTAAATTGAACTAACGCTTAGAAAATAAGTAGAGATGTATACTTTTTAGTTTGCTTGTAATTTCTGATAAACTTCCGTCGAGAAAAATACTAAACAAACTTTTCAGCCCTTTAGGGGTAAAAACCACCCCCAAGCTTGCAGGGAATTGAAAGGGAAGGTAGAAATATTCTTGATAAATGAACACTTCAAGGTGAAGATTTTGATGAAAATTGGGATATGCAAATTGAGCCGGAAGTTTCTTTTCAAGGAGGAGAAGCAGATGAATTGAATCTTAGCTATGATTGGTATGAATCGGGAATCAATATATCAACCGAAGTATATGAAGATGAGCTAATTGATTCTAGCGATGATGAAGAGGGGCTCATTTCCTCCCATAAAAGACCAAAACTGGAGAAAACTTAGAACATAATGTTTATATTTTGATAATAAATTTAGTTATTTTAGTTTTGCACCATATTTATATTTTTTTATTATAAATATTGCAAACAATATGAAGTGTTCATTTAACAAGAATATTTCTACCTTCTCTGTCAATTCCCTGCAAGCTTGGAGGTAGTTTTCACCCCTAAAAGAGTGAAAAATTTTTTTAGTATTTTCTTCGACGAAAATTTATCAGAAATTACAAACAAACTAAAAAGCATACATCTCTTCTTATTTTCTTAGCGTTAGTTCAATTTAAAGGCGATATAGGGGTAGTTTTCGCCCCTGAAGGGTTGGAAAAAAATTGTCTTCATTATACAACTGAAAAAAATCCATCATTTTTCCATTTTACGTCAATTTAGGAGTAGTTCTACCCCTTCTGGTTAACCCTCAGCATACCACATTCATAACATTATTTTACAGTATTATTCACATTACCGCGAAAACACCCCCAAAAGGGCTGATTTTTGGCATTTTTATGTGTGACGCACTATTTTTAGAGCCGCCTTATCTCGATTTTCGTCAAACCCCGCGTTTTACATGGACTATATATTTCATATTACGTTGTATAAAACTGGTGCATATTAGAAATGATATCATTGAGTATTACCCATGAATAAGTGACAAGCGAATTTTCGAATTACCGGTTTCACACAATTGTTACCACTCAACAGTAAACAACTCAATCTCCTAAAATGAAGTTACTAATTCTCAGACATACTACAGACAGCAGCTGACAGAGTACATGCCACCAGCTGCTCAATCATCCTCAAATTCGCACTCTGTCAATAGAAAATTAAGGTTGCCCCAAACAAAGACAATGAATTTAACCGACAGAAAACAATGCTGTATATAATTAGGTGTGCACGATGACTGAAGTGTATTAGTACATGGTGGATAAAACAAAATAAAATTATTTTCCGTGTTCAATAATACTATAGTAGATGCAGTAAGGTGTTGCCGAGTACACATTTTACATTTTATTAAGGATATAACACAATTTACAATACAGCACAAAATCTTTATCGAAAAATAAGCAGTACAACTGTAGACATTTCTTCAAAAAGCAATGTATCAACAATGTTACTTTTTAACACTTTATTTAAACAATAAAGGAAATAAAAATAAAGAAAATCAAGAATACGTTGAAAGTACTTACCATCCTCAAACAATTTCGCAGGCATAGTAAAGAGTTAATTAGCTATGAGGCGTAAGTTTCTAGTGACCACGTGGCTAGTAAAAAGATAAACAAGTTGCAGCCTGCTCTACTTTATTTGCCACTCAAAAACATATTTATATTTAATTTGCTCGGAGGCTATTTATGTGAGAATATATAATTTTTAAAACTTTTCATAAATTGGAGCTTCAAGTAAAGTTTGTCAATGTAAATTAGTTCCTGTCCCTAACAAATAAGCATCAAAGATTCAAATTTTTCTGTAAAAGTTGTTTGCAAGAGCACATTCGGATGCCACTTGCTCTCAGCGAACTTGTCAATGGTTAATTTGGGTTAACGTTAAATTTTAACTAGGTATTAAAAATGTATTGAAGAGACCAGGCTGATCTTATAACTTTTACATTGTACAGTCACGGTCGCAACAGGGTTTCCAACACTAAGTAGTTGTGGCAAATATTTTTTCTCTTTGAATCGGTGATACTGTTATAGAACCCCCCCCGAATCGACCTAAATCGAACCCAAAATAAAAATTCGACTTAGGCAAAAATGTCATTTAAGGACATTTTCAAGAGTCTGAGAGACTTCAGAGCCACAGTTTAGTCCAAAAGGAGTGTTATGGGTCCATTAAGACATTAGGTACAACCGGGTAAAAATTCGAAGAAAGATCGAATTTTTACTTAGGAAAATATATTTTGGCCCAGGATTTGAGAGTTAAAGTATATGGTGGTCATGAAAAAATGAATCACATACTTTTTTAAAAAGTATGCCCAAAAAGTGCTTTGAAAATATTCAAAATATTTTCAACTTTAATTCCTCCGCCGAAGATATTGACCATGACCATGTAGGTACTTAATAAAATACCAAAATCACATAAAATATGAACATGTATTAAAAACAAATATAAGTATATTTACTTCGATTTTAATTTTATTTATAGCGATAACGCTATAAATTTGGTGACCCCGACGTGATCATTTTATGTCCAACGTGATAAATATATGCCAGAAGTGAAAATTGTATGTCCAACGTGATAAATATATGCCAGAAGTGAAAATTTTATGTCCAACGTGATAAATATATACCAGAAGAGATTCAATATATCAATTACCGTTATAAATTGACCATTTTATGAAGAGAAAAATTTTCCCGATGAATTTTGAATAGAGGTTCCAAATTTGAATAGATGTTCCTATAATTTATGGTAATTTCCTAATTCAATCAACTGAAGCTGTACATTACAAGTACTGTCATCTGTCGGTGAGTGAGTTAAAGTACATTCCCTTTTTTATCTGAGAGAGTAGTCAATCAATCAATCAATCACAATCGATTAGTTATGCCAAGACAACCTTCAGACGAGGATTTTCCTCAAACCCATTATGTCACGTCTGTTAAACTACCCCCATTCTGGAAATCAAAACCAGAAATTTGGTTTACCCAGATCGAATCACAGTTTTCTGTTGCAAAAATTGTCAATGACAAGAAAAAGTATGATCAGGTTATAGCTAATTTGCCATTAGATGTGATAGATAATATATACGATATAATATCTAATCCCCGGAAACGGATCTCTATATAAATTTAAAGAAAGTTTTAATTTCACGTTTATCATCGAGTGAGGAAAAACGTCTGATTGATCTGTTATCAGGTTCCCAAATGGGCGATCTGAAACCTTCAGATTTCTATAGATCCATGCTGAATATGGTTGGAGGATTCAGCATGGTTAGTCAAGATTTATTGATAAAGCTATGGAAAAGACGTTTACCTCAAACAGTATATATTGCCATTACAACTTCAGGGAAAACAGACACAAAAGAGATTCTAGATATTGCGGATCGGATCTGGGAGTCCTGTCAAAATTCAATGGTTGCATCGTACTCCAAAAATCCTCTTGACTCTGAGTCAACCCCGTTATCAGATTTAACTACCACTATCAAAAATTTTTCAATCACTTTCCATGATTTCCATGATTCAATTAATCAAGTATTACAAAAACAAGAAATTTTTAATTCTCGATTAAACTCTTTAGAATCCAGACTTTCCAATCAATCCTTCGAGCCTCAGCCTTCTACTTCATGCTGCAACAATTGCAAAAGTAGAAGCAATTCACAAACTCGTACCACTAATCGCAATCGTTCACCCAGCCGCAATAATGTTTCCAATAAATTTGATCGTACAGACAATACTATTTGTTACTACCATCAACTTTATGGTGCCAATGCCTATCGTTGTGGAGGTGAATGGTGCAAATTCAGTAAGAATTGTAATTCTCAAAGATGACTGAAGTTTGATAATTTTATGACGTCTGATTTTGACATTTCTAACAGCAAACGTCGTCGACTTTTTATTTACGATAGATCTAACAACCTGAACTTCCTAATCGACACTGGTGCCGATTTATCTGTGGTGCCACGCAATGCTTTCACAGATTTAAAAAAGAATTTTGATACGATATTAACCGCGGCTAACGGTTCAACCATTTTTACATACGGTAAGAAATTGTTAAAAGTCAATCTAAACTTACGTAGATTATTTCCTTTCGTTTTCAATATAGCAGACATTGACATACCGATAGTCGGAGCAGATTTCTTGTCTCATTTTGGTTTAGTTGTTGATCTTAAAGGAGCTCGAATAATTGATAACAAGACTAATTTGTCAGTTAATTGTTTTATTAAAAATAGTCCTTTAGACAATTATAGATTAGATTCACTTAAATTATTTCCTTTGACAGATAAATATAACAAATTACTTTTACAATTTCCTAATCTAATTAGTTCACCAGATTACAATTTACCTATTAAACATTCTATTGTACATCATATAGTTACTGAAGGTCATTTACCTTTTTCACGACCTCGTAGATTAGACAATCTTAAATTTAAAATAGCTCAAACAGAATTTAATAACATGGTAGAATTAGGTATCTGCAAACCATCATCTTCTCAAGTTTCCTCTCCACTCCATCTAGTGGTGAAAAAAGAGAAGAATGACTGGAGACCTTGTGGAGATTATCGACAACTAAATACGATTACCATTCCAGACAGATATCCATTACCTCATATCCACGACTTTAGCTCTCAGTTGCACGGCTGCACTATTTTCTCCAAGGTTGATTTAGTGCGAGCGTACCATCAGATACCTGTCGCTGAAAATGACGTTTATAAGACAGCTATAACAACTCCATTCGGACTTTTTGAATTTTCCCGCATGCCTTTTGATCTACGCAATGCCGGTCAAACTTTCCAACGTTTTATGAATGAAGTACTTGTCAATTTACCTTTCGTTTTCGTCTATTTGGATGATATATTAATCGCAAGTCAATCAGATGTACAACATTTGGAACATTTGGAAAAGGTTTTCAAGAGATTAGACACATACGGAATTAACATTAAACCATCTAAATGTATCTTAGGAGTTTTTGAATTTAACCTTTTTAGGTCATCACATCTCTTCATCAGGTATTTTACCATCAACTGAGAGAGTCGAAGTCATTAATAATTTCCCTTTACCGACAACTCTCAAACAACTACAACGTTTCATAGGTATGGTGAATTTTTATCATCGTTTCATACCTCATTTTGCTGAAATATTACTTCCCCTATATTCTCTTTGTAACAGTTTATCTCATGATAAAATTACAAAGATTAATAGTTGGCCTGATCAATGTTTAGACGGATTTTCGAAAGCCAAAGACGCAATAAGTAATGCAGTAGTTTTAGCTCATCCTTGCAATAATGACGATACTATCTTATCTCTCTCAGTCGATTGTTCTAACCTTGCCATGGGTGCAGTTTTAGAGCAAAAAGATAATAAGGGATTTCTTGCTCCTTTAGCATTCTTTTCCCGTAAATTAACCACAGCACAAACCAACTATTCGGTTTTTGACAAAGAACTTTTAGCATTATATACTGCAATTAAACATTTTAAGTTTATACTTGAAGGTCGAAAGTTTAATTGTTTTACAGATCACAAACCTTTAATCAACGCTTTATTCACAAAAGCAGAAAGATCTCCTCGTCAAATACGTCATTTAGAATACATAGCTCAATTTTCTTGTAAAATACAACATGTTAAAGGAAAACATAATGTAATAGCTGACAGCTTGTCACGTATTTATGACACTTCTTCCTTAAAACAAGATATTTTACCACTTCAACTTAAAAATTCTCCCTTCCTTAATGTTAACTTTGACCTAAAGTTGCTTAGTGAAGCTCAGGAGAAAGATTCAAATCTCAACTATTTATTGTCAGATAAATCATCATTAACTAAAACCAATTTCATTTTAAAAAAGATACAAATTCCAGATTCAAATGATTTTATTTGGTGTGATGTTTCTCGTGCAAAAGTCAGACCTTTTGTCCCACTTGTTTACAGACGAACGATATTCGATATTTTTCACAACTTATCTCATCCTGGTATTAAAGCCACTAGACTGTTGATTTCAAATAACTATTTTTGGCCGAAAATGAACACAGATTGCAATTTATGGTCAAAATCGTGCATTAACTGTCAAGCTGTCAAAGTCAGTCGACATACGCGAAGTGCTCTCGGAAACTTCACCATTCCGAAAATCAGATTCGACCACATCCACATAGGACCATTACCTCCATCCAAAGGTAACTCTTACATTCTTACGGTGATTGAACGATTCACTAGGTGGCCGGAAGCGTACCCTCTTCGCGACATCACAGCAGAAACAGTTGCGCGTACTTTATTTCAAAACTTTGTTTATCGATTCGGTGTTCCCTTGTCAGTAACGACTGATTAAGGAGTACAATTCGAGTCAAGATTATTTAATGAATTTGCAAAGTTTTTAGGTTTTCATAGAATACGTACAACTGCATATCACCCCCAGAGCAGCTCTTTAATTGAAAGATTTCATCGCTCACTTAAAACTTCCTTGTTAGCTAGAGCCAATACATCACATTGGACAGATGAATTACCCATAATTTTATTAGCATTTAGGACAACTCCCAAAGAAGATCTGCAATGTTCACCTGCTGAACTCATATATGGTCAAACCCTTCGTTTACCTGGCGAATTTTTCGTTGAATCGTATAATTCCCCAGATATTCCTTATTTCATTGACAAATTACGCATTTATTTTAATAATTTAAAATTTGTTCCTCCAACTTCGCATGGCAATTACAAAACTTTTGTTAGTTCAGATCTTGCCTCTTGCGATTTTATTTTCGTTCGCATTGAACGTTTAAAACGTTCATTTACTCCTTTATATGAAGGACCGTTTAAAGTTTTATCTCGTTCAGATAAGTTATTTACCTTTAAGAAAGGAGACAAAGTCATAACTGTCAATATTGATAGGGTTAAACCGGCTTTTGTATTAGTTGACAGATGTGACACTTTGCCTACCCCGATTAAAAAAGTACGTTTTGCAATCGACACGTTGATTGATTGACTATTTTCTTTTTTAACGAGGGGGTGTATATAGCGACTATAGCGACTCACTCACTGGAAATCGAGAAGTTCCAAAAGCAAGAAGTTTCCATGGAGTCGCTAAGAAACAAAAATATAATGGAGAAGTTTCCATGGAGTCGCTAGGAAAAATAAAAACATTCGATATAAAAATATAATATCAATATACTTAATAAAATACCAAAATCACATAAAATATGAACATGTATTAAAAACAAATATAAGTATATTTACTTCGATTTTAATTTTATTTATAGCGATAACGCTATACAATGAATCAATAGAGCGAAACCGACGAATTGGCAAAAGGCGTCGCGCGTCGTAGCGCCTATAAGCATAAATTGGCAAAAAAATCAATGAAAATGTACAAGGCCGGTTTCTCGCATAAAACGAGTTTGGATTCACCCAGCGACTCGCAATTTGGTCGAGTGCGTTGGGTAATCAATACAAAGCCAATAGCAGGGCTTTCCAAATAATAAAGTTACAGAGAAAGCCGCCTTGTGCACAAAGAACTGAAAAGTCCATTTTTCCTAAACTCGTTCGGAAGTGGGTCGCTCCCATTTTTCTAATATACCTACATAGGGGCAAGTAAGTCGTGGACAGATCGAACGCTATCAAACTTATGTAGTAAGTAAGTCCTCACGAATGTTGTTTTAGTACGTGAAATCTCACTAAGTAGTCTCTAGCGAAACTTTTTTTTTTTAGTAAAACATTTTTATGTTATTTTCCGTCAGCCGTAATTACCATATTACAAAAAGTCAAATACATTTCTAAAAAGGCTTATATTTGATTCTGGGAAGGTTGCATGAAACTTTTCTACCAAATCGATTGTTAGCGTATGCTCTCATTTGTGTGGTTAAAAAGTCATTTGCGTTAGTTGGGGAGGTGCGATTCTTAACATTATATAAGAATTTTGCAGGATCCATTTTCTATGTATCATATCTGTTAAATTTTTTAAGTGACCTGATTAATCTCAAAGTGAATTTACCCATAAATATAACAAGCTTGCTAAGTTATAATAGAAAGGAAATCTTTGACCTAATCGTACATTTTATTAGAACAAATAACATAAAAATATAATATTATTAACAAAATAATTTTCTGTGGCTGAGAAATCTTTTTTTCTGAAGCCAAATATCCATCTCACACACACACACACATATATCTGTTAAATAAACGGTATTCTTTGAACTAATTGCATCTTAATTGATCTTGAGACTTGTTGCTAATCTTCTTCCCTTGAGAGCTTTCATTTGGAAGACCGGATGCGTCGAGTTAACTCACAGTATACTCGACCTTCTGGTTGCCTTACGAGGGTTTGATAGGGATTTCTTTATGCATTTTTCTCAGAAATCACTAGGTGTAGCATCCGTTATTAGCAGATAAACACGTGAGAATCACGTCAAAAATCAATTCCGTCGGAGAGAAATCTTCGATCGGGATTTTTTTATGCAAAAATAGCAGAAACCCAAAAGACGTCAGACCATTTATTACTATATAAACGGACCAAAATCACGTCAAAATACAATCCCGTCGGAGAGAAATCTTCGATAGGGATTTTTTTGCCAAAATCTAAATAATCAGAAGGCGTCAAAGCCCTAATTGTCAATGAATAATTGGAATCACGCCCTGAGAGAGCGTCGTTAATGATCTAAGGTAGTGCAGCCTTGATCCATTACTCATCTATCGTAGTGCAGCTTTTCTCGAACCCGACTGGAGTGGAAGAACGGGTCAGAACGCGACTGGAACCCCTTAATGAATAAATTGGTGCCGCGGTAATTTGACGTCCGGTAGTGTGTTCTTCTACAATACTTCCGGTAACTTATTTTCATCAAGTCTTCTATTAGAGTTTAATGTACAGAGTTGAGTTTTACTTACAAGTTTTTGCAAAGATTTTATAGCCGCATAAAATGTATTAGCAGTGATTTATATTTTAAGTGCCACTGGTTTTTAGAATAATCTTTGGCGCCTGTATTTTCTAAAATATTTGTATTATACAGAGTATAATTATTCACGTCATTAAAAAAGTGGATTGCCAAAACCTATATAACTTTTTTCGCAAGGATATTTGGAATTACTGACCTATGTCAAAATTTTTAAAAGTTACCTACGAAAAGTTTTAGGGTTCTGTAGGTCAACCGACAGATAGCTGTGAAGGAACATTCCCGAGTTTACATTTCCTTAATTGTCATAAAAAGTTGAGCTGAAGTGGACCGGTTAAAGTGGACAAAAGGACAAAACAATTAGGCCGACCGGTGTTCAGGTATAATATGTCACAACAGCAAGAACAATAGTTGGTGATCTTTATGCCTTTTTTATAACAAGAAAATAAACTCATACATAAAAATCAACGGCACTATTCAAATGGGACTATCTAGTGCTTTTTCACGTTGTTTATTTCTTATCATCCATATAATGGCCATTAGAAAAAGAGAAATGTAGGTAGCAGAAAGACCATGAACTTGGTTTACTTCGACAGCATTTACTAGGTTAGCAACTATTCTAGGTACTATCTTGCCAGAAGTTCTCAACCAATTTTATTAAAACATTTTTTAATCGTTTTCTCCAAAACTTATGGGCTTTAGATTCCGTGTAATATAAATGCCTTTTATTTATCTGGTTGCTCTCCACTACCAGTTTATTTTAATGACTTGACACTAATTTCACCCCGTGTATGTCTTTTAACATTTTTCTCTTACTCATGTCATCACTTTAAAGAGTTAGATATTTCATAATTTTTGGTAGGCTCATGAAATTACATTTAATTCAGAATATTGCCATTTTCCCACCCTGTAAGTACTAATTGATCTGAGTGCGTATGTGTGTTATACGCTTTTATATTCATAATGTACACCTGTTTTTATTGACAGATGTTTGAGCCTCAACTTGAAGTGACCCACGTACATGTGATTTCATCATCATTAATGACGATAATTAGTATCTGGATTAATTTGTGAGGGTAATATAGAAAATATTTGAATTATATAATTTTCAAGAGCGGTTTGAGATTCCCGCTGTACTTATGTGACTTTCAATGGAAATCGGAACGTTTAAACGTATCATTTTATTTTCACTACACTGTTATAAAATAATGTAATAGAAATCTTCCTATATCAACAGTTATTCCTGTTATTAGCAATTTCTGCTTCAAAACTCTGTTTCAGTACGACGTATTAGAATTACTGCCTGTGAAACTATGCATCAGTTTGTCATTGTTTTCCTGCGCACTGTTAGACATCAGTAACTAAACCGAAAAATCAAGCTGAAAAAATTAATCTTGTACTGACACCTGAGAAGCTAATGTTTAGCGAAACAATCCCTAATAGCACAACATTGTAATGTGGACATCTGAAGGACGTCCTCGACGGACATGCAGTACATCCGATGGACGATCGTTTTTGGTCCAAAGTACATCCAACGGGCAGCCGAAGGACGTGCAAATGTCACAACTTGGGACAATTTTTGTACATTCTAATTATTTAGAAAAAAAAAAACGGAATGAGCAGGGATCGAACCGTCGATTTCGTGTTTTGTAACTCAATGTTCCCTCACTCGGCCACCAACTTGGCTTATTAGTGTTTACTTAAAGACTGTATAGTTGACTAATATAATTATTTATTTCAAAATGTAGAAGGTATTTGAATGTTTAATAAATATTTAGTATCCAATAATATCATTAATAATTTACAAAAAAGATTAAAATTAAATTATTAATAATAAATTACAAGTTACTATAAAAAATAAACTACAAATTTTACAGAAATAACGGTCAAATATAAGCAAAAAAACATTGTAAAATTGAAAAACCAGTTTTGTTAACATTTCTTTGTTTTTATATTAAATAGACCTGCTGCTGTCCCTATGGGGACCTAAAATGCGCGTACTTGCCGAAGGACGTCCGTTGCGGCACATATGTTGGACGTTAAGTGTGCTATTCGCTGGTATGTATACATATTTCGGAAACGTGTTGGGAAGAAAGCGGTATGGAGATATTATCATTTATTGCAAAAATATAATATTTAAATCAACGGACACGAAAACGACGTCCATCTCCTGTCCCTATATGGACATAAAATGTACATACTTCCCGTTCATAAAATGGACGTACAGAGGACGTCCATTCCGTACAATTTCAAAGTAAATCCGATGATAAACGTCCGGTAGGCATCCAGTTTATGTCCATGGACGTCAGTACATTAAATGGACATAAAACAGACGTCCGGCGGACATCGTGTGCTATTAGGGATATGTTATCAGCGAAAATTTAAAAAAGAGTATAGTGTTTTATTTGTTACACTATAGTGTTGCAATAATTAATGTTTTGCCTTCCCGAAGCCGGAAAATTTTATCTCCGACAACGCACAAGAAAAAGCATCAGCATCTATCTGGAACTTCTGCTCACATCCCGCAGTATCAATAGTTAAAAATAATACAATAATATAATGCACCAAGTAGGTAAAGGTACTCTAAGATAACCCAAATTCAGTTGGTATTCAATTCTGAAAAACGCATATGAGAACATTAACATTACCATTTTGACTGAATTGACTGAATTGTTATAACACAACCCTCTTCTCATATCGCATATATATATTTACTCTATTTTAAATTGATGTACGTTAGATGTCGAGTGAAACCGTAGCGCGCGCTAGGCATAGGGAGTAAGAATTACAACATCGTGTGTGCCAGCTGGCTGAAATGAAATTACTGAGAGCTGGGATGCTCCGCCCGGCGGACCAATTTACGGTTGTGTTGTCAAATCTCTCGCGCTACGTGAATGTACATGCCTAATGGGCAATTACACGTACGGTATATTGAGCGTACTCAAAGTAAATGCATGAATGTATCTGGAAATTGATTATATGTTCTGCAGTTGGTATCAGAAATCTCTCCTCCATGACATGTTTACCATAGACCTAGGAGTTGATTACATCATCCTCCTCAGACCAGTACTTCTACTTAAGACTAGCGGATTTTAAAACGGCAAATATTAACTTTTTTCATTAACCAGTGTATTAACGTTGTTATTAAATACATTATACAATGGTTTCACGACGTGCTCTCTCAACAAATTTATCTTTTCAACAATTTTGATTTGGGGAGAAGATGTGGCGAAAGTTATCATAGCTTAGTACAAGCATATCATCGGGCTCCATGCCTGATCAAATGCTACTGGTGTTGATGCCTTGAATAATTCTGCGCCAACTCTTACAGTTTCATGCTCGATTTTTCATTGACTGCAGAAATTAATCCTAACATTTAAGGGTACTACACACTATACTTAAATATATCTGTCGTGTATATACTTCAAGACTAGTTTTCATTACTAGAGTTATCGGCAGAGTAATTTGGGCAAGTATTACCTATCAATGTAAACGTAATTGGAAGAGTAAAGTATTAGACCATGATAAAGTGGAGCAAAATTGTACGGTGAGAAAGTAACTCTCCCACCTGATTTCTATTCTGCTCTACCGGAAGTATACAAATAAAAACAGGTTTGGTACAGTCGACTGTGTACTGTTTATGAAGACACTACGTGTACGACTCTACTTGTAAACAGGTACTCTGCCAAATTCGGTAGAGCAGAATAGATTAACCACAAAGTATACTAATATATTCTACAGCAAACTCTAGACAGAAACCAGGCTTAGGAGTCCTTGACTCCCCTGTTATCATGGGAGATACATATGCTGAATGGGAAAACCTATCATGTATATTTTGATAATTCTACAAATACATTCGCTTTTAGGGAGTGAAGTTCACTGAAAATGAGACAAAATCAACGATGGTGGGGAGGGGGGTTCAGACCAGAAATAGATTTGATTGGAAAATAGATATATATAACATTTTAAGTTTGTTCTCATTGCAAACTAGTGAACAGAATCTTTAAAAAATAGTATAATGAGAGGGGGAGTTACAGAGAAACCTTCGTTTAAGAGGAATTTTACAAATGTTATAATTTGTTATCTGAGAAGAATTGCCCATTTTTGCAAACGCAATTGTTGAATAGCCCCATTTCAGTTGCTTCAAATTTATGAATATTTTGTATTAAACGAACTTATTCCTGACTATTACTGCGGATTTCGAAAAGGTTATAGTACTTCGACTACATTAACAAATGTTGAAAACGATAATGTTACGTGTATATCTTATAGAACATCCCAGATCTAAGTCGAAGAAAGGGAAGGCAGGAAAGCTGTAATAACTGATATATAGTTGAACTCAAATCGAACTCAGTTCTTGTGAATGATATAAGCACTAAAAGGAACCTTAAAACTAACACTAAACACTAAAATTTTGAAAAAGTGAATTGTTTTTATTATATTTTTAGTCAGTCCCAAAACCAAAATGCATACATAAACTTCCGAGCAAGTTGTGTGAATCTTTTTACTATCATAATAAACAAGGTGATAAAAAACTATATATGCATGCAGGTTATATTTTATTTGGTGAGAAAGCACTAGAGGAATAAAAATTTCATTTTGGTCACTATCTTGAACTGCGGTCTTCTCATCGATTTATAGTTGCTAACAGCGAATTTCGTATTTAGCGAAATCCAGGAAATGCTGCAGCAGGCCATATCATGTGATTACGAACATCGTGTCCTCTTGATAGCTAAGACTGCCAAGTTAGTGAGCAAAGAAATTGCAAGTTACACAGGTCACCACCTTCTAATGCCGTTAACAATTTGGGTTTCTTGCAGTTCTGTTGCTATTTTTCCTATGCTCCTATCAACTGTTAATGTTCGAAATTCATGAAGGAGTCCATCGCTTCCACGACATAACAAACACGCCATTTTGTCACTCGCTTCACGCCGGGATCGTTTCTCCACAGTTGTGCCTCCTGAAATATTTCCCCGCTATTTAGCTCTATCCAACTTCAAATTACTGAACTTGACGTAACAAAATTTGTGCCATGCACTATGGTTTTGGACCAGCTCATCCGCTCTCATATCGCTTCCAAAATTTAGTTTCACTGGCAATAACTCCAAGCTTCTAAACTTATTTATATTGTTCAAGAAAGACCGGTATGGTGTTTTCTTGTCTTCGATTCAATGTGCATGTGCATAGAGTGGACATTTTATTGTTTCCTGACAGATCATGCACGTGTTTCAATCCATCTTGTATTACAACTCAATCTAAAACAAAATAAAAAAAAACAAATGCAAATGTGGACACACTGGACAAAATAGTTCATCGGTGAATAGTTTGTAATTGGTACATATATTAGCGAATAAATGTATAGTGTAATACAGTTAAAAATTGTGTAGTTGTATTCCCTGACCCCAAATATGTATTTTTAGACACCAAGTTTGTGGTCCTAAGTGATTTAGAAGCCGAGGCATTGATAATATACCTCTATTTCAAAATGGCCGCTATAAAATTCAAGATGGCCGACGGAGGAGTTGGTTCCTATCAAAAATTAAAAGCTACGTACCTAACTAGTACCTGAAAAAAAATTTGGTGGTTCTGTCCGGTGTGTCCACATTTTTTTGCTAAGCTGCCCTACTATTTAATCTAACACACTGTACAGCCAGTGAAAACATTAATTTAACAAAAATGTCAGTTTAAAGGTATACATTCATTAATTTATTAATAAAATATGACAATATAATATCTGAAATATATAGCGAACGATATATGTAATTAACTTGTGATTAAAAAACGACATTAATTGTATTTATTTAGTATTATGGAAAATTATTTTAATTAATTCATTTTAATTCAATTGCTGTAGCTCTCGCCGTAGATGAGTAGATGAGTCCGAAATTTTCACAAAAATAGTAAATAGTTTTTTTGCACCAATGGCTGTACAGAACCACAAGAAAATGCTCTGTATCAGAAATTATATAATCATTTTCCTGTGAATTTTAATTTTCTTTAAATCGCGAAAAATTTCATTTTTCCCTAGTTTTTAGCGATTTAAGAAAAATTGAGGTGAAATCAAGAAATTTATACATTAGAATCGTTTTTAGCACATTAAAACACAGGAAAATGACGGTCTGATTTTTAGTACAAAACTTTTTTTGCGACTGTGTGATAAATGTTAATAATAATAATTCTTATTTTCGGCTTAACAATAAAACTCATATCGTCAACATCAATATTGTATTGAAAAGTGCCATTTACCTAATCAATGGAAATTATCAATAGGAAAACTAGTACCAAACCAAGATCATTACCAAAAAAAAAATGTAATGTATTCAAATTTCAGAATAAGGATAATAAATAAAATTTTAAATTTTCGTATTTTATTAATATGCCTTAGTCGACTAAGCTACCGCACCGATTATTAAAATTAAATTTAGTTCAGTTCAGAAAGTACGAGAGGAACGGAGTTTCAGTGCGTGAGTGCCATCTTGGACGCCATTTTGAATCGCGGATTTCCATTTGAAGCTTGGAGTCGCTAAAAGCAATTTTCGTAATCAGGTTCAAGTATCCTAGAAAGCTTTGCTACCTAACCGTTATATGAAATGCTGCTTGTATCGTTAAAAAACGTTTCATCTTCAAAATAGTTTGGACTAATGTATTAGTAAGGGCTCAATTAAAGGTAATTTCTATTATTGATAATTCCTTTGTCAGTTATTACGTATACATAGTTTTCTAATCATACTTCATGCAGTGTTCGATTTGACTTTTGACAACTTTTCTTGGATTTAACACAAAATTCATTGGGATATTTTATGAATGTTGAGGTTTCATTGACTACTCGCCTACGCCGCTTATTGAAAATTGAATTAAAATAAATTAAAATTATTTTCGAGAATATTAAATTAACAAAATTAGTGTTTGTTTACCACACGATAACTACTCATAGTGATATATATTTCAGATTTTATATTTTCATATTTTATCTGCTTTTAATGCATTGCTTTTATAATGAAATGGTAGTTAAATTAAGTTCATATATTTCCATTAGCCATGCAATGTTGTAAATTGAATTATTTTTGTTGGAACTGGCGTACTTGACAATATTAATTACTTTACATTGATGGGAGTTAATTAATAAACATTTTTGAAGCAAAAAATGTATTGGTATCAAATTACTTTGTTATTCCATTGTCGAATTTGATATTAATTTATTAATAAAAATTATTAGAGAAATGATATCAAAAAAAACTCCATTTCTGTTTAATATGAAAAGGGTAGTTTAACTATGGCTAGAACTTCTCGGATCTACTTTCTCTTACTTAACTTATACTGATCTCAATAAATCACTAATAAGGTTCCAGATTACATGAGAAAATATCTCATCTTTTTGGTGTTGATGAAAATTAACATACTGTGAGCAGACGAAGATGTCATCCACTCACTCGACCACTCGCTCCATCTGCCTGATATAAGTTAATGAAGAAAATATGGAATGTTATTCTTTTAAGTTACTGATCGAAGGATAATTTTAGGCCTAGTTAATTTATTGACATCGTCAAGATCATTGAAATTAGGCTTTACACTTTTTTTTATCGAGGAAGTCAGACCCCCATGTGCTTTCCATCGCTGGTGTGTCAGACTGTAACTGACTAAAACCCTTCCTCCCTGGGCTCATATGTAAAGTTCTCCGAGTGCACTGCAGTCTCCCCTATCTTAATTTGCCCTTTGACCATTTTAGTACTCCTTTGCCACTAACGATACAGGTTTGAGAATGGGCGAGTTTTGACAGTTTCTGGGTCTGTTTGTGTTTAAAACATAAACATAAACACATCACACACCACATGTAGTAGACAACCAAATCCAAAGCCAAGGCTGTAAGAAAGGAGGTTACATATTTGAAAAAACGCAGACATACATCCATTTCCACCGGTATTGTTAGTACCGAGGCTGGGGCTTTAACCCAGAACGTGATAAACAGTCGGTCAACATACTCGCTAGTCAAAATACCTTAATCGACTGAACTATCATGCCGGTAGCCCGTGGATATTATATCTCTGTGGTCCAGTATATCCATATCTCTGCGCTCCTTGCCTAGCTAGTTTTTCAGCTTCCTCGTTGCCGTCTATACTAGTATGTCCCAGCACCCAGAGTAGTCTGACTCTGTTCCGCTCACCCAATTTTGAGCTCTTCTTAGTAGTCCCATACCAGTCTGGAAGAAACCTTATTAGAGGCTAATGCCTTTAGTGTCTCCTGACTGTCTGAGGAAATAGAGATCTGCTGACATATAGTCGTAAAATTTTCGCGTACACGGGTATAGCCAGAATTTCTGTCTGAAACACAGTGGAGTGCTGTCCAAGAGAGAGATTATTCGCACACTTGGCCTTTTATCATGTATTTTTGCTTCAGCTTCTGTGCACCAAGCCAGGCCTTTACGTACTCACTTGGATAATTATTCAATTTTAAATGTTGCAATAAATGTTCTACAACATTTGCTGTCCATTGAGTAGTTAGTCGACGGAATTCAGGTTATAAATAAGTCTCTTATTCTTTTGACACTTTCGATGCATTTGACTGCGTCTCCAATCCATTCCGGTAGAGAGCTTATATCACATTAAGCACCTAACTATACCTCAAAGAGGTTAGCTGGATTATAAAAGCTCTAACAACTAACATGGATCGACTTTAGATAGTCTACAATTTGCAATCATGTTCTTTTAATCTGGGTGCCAATCAAAAAAAGGTGGAAGTAAGGAATATTTGTTAAAAATAGACCATGTTAATGTACAGGGGCTAACAAACAAATTTGACTTAATTGATTGCTTTCTAAGAGATAATAAATTTCACGTACTATGTATTACTGAAAATTGACTTCAACATAACGATAGAGAGCAGTTATTATTTTAACTATAAAATAATTAGTCAATTCTCAAGGGTACCACATATTCATGGGGGTTCCTTAATATTAATACGTAATAACTTTCGGGCTAATAAATTAACTTCAGTCAATGATCTATCGGTAGAGAACCACATTGAAATATGCGGCGTAAATTATTTTAAATGACTTAAAAATATTAAACATTTGCTTATATAATAGACCTCCTAATGGTGATATTAATCTTTTTGCTCTTATCTTGTCTGAAGCCCTAAATATTGCCATGAGAGTATCCAAATCTATAATTCTATGTGGAGACTTTAAGACTATAACAAAAAATGCTTTCAGACTAATATTTTAATTGATACAATAAATTCATTTGATTTAACTGTAACATTGACGAAACCTACTTGTATCTACACCAACATCAATAGTTGCACCAGCAGTAGTTGCATGGATTATATGATTACGAACTTGGATCCTAACACATATACTTGCAATATTATACAACCACATATAGCAGATCACTTAGCTCATTCTTTCGTTGTTAAAGTTTCAAAGCAGCAGTTATCTAAGACTGAAAACGCTACTTTCTATACCCGTCGTATTATAAACGAAAATTTAATTAATACTTTTAATAATCTCTTAAGTCAAACTGATTGGTCATGTATATATTATTTAGAATTCACCAAAGCAATTTAATACTTTACTGACAGTATCACATGGTGTTATGAGGTTAGTTGTCCACAAAAAAAAAAAATTAAATTAAAAAACACTCACATAAAAGATAACAGAGAATGGGTCACACATGAAATAAAACAACAAAGTAAGTATATAAAGTTTTGGCTTATGGTAAACTTAAATTCCTTAGAGTATAAAATAAAATATGATGAAGAGAAGAAAATACCGAAAGAAAAACAAAAACAACAAAACAAACACACTATAACAATAAAACTAGTGGAAGCATTATACTCTTCGCCGATTTACTGAGCTTTTTATATAATTGTTACACATTCTATAGGATACTCTTCGCATTTTTCTTGTAGATAATGTTAATTTTTGGACATTCTAAATTTTGTGATACCAACTTTGTTGTGAAAAAAAAAATATATGAAAAAAAAAATCACGATGTGAGGGATCGAACCCGGAACCCTTGGATTGCCAATTTGCCAATTTACTAATTTTTATTTTATTTAACTATGTTAACATTCTATAAGTTGTATTTCAATATGTGATTTGACAATAATTATTAACGCTACGTTACAATACGCGACTAAGCGCGCGATGCGACGCAACGGCCGGGTGTTGTCGGCTAAACGACTTTCAGATATGTTGGTAGAGAGTTAAAAGACGGCCTGAGAGAGTTAAGCCGTATTACCAGTAGGATATCCAAAGGATTTCATATTTAAGAAATAATTTTGAAGAAGTGTAAAAGTAATATTTTAACTATGCAGGGAAAATATGTAAAAACCCTGCTGTATCTGTCAAGTTGTTAAAAACAATTCATTCTGCACTAGGCAGTTATTTTATGCTTTTATAGGTTTCAGCGAGGGGTCAAGAGGGGGTGGAGGGTTGGTTTTAAGAAAAGTGGTTTTTAAGAGTTTGGGTGGGAGTAAGGTGTTTCGTATATTGGTAGTCGTTCGTATATTAGTTTGTGAGTATGTCTTATGTTGTCACGTTGTCGGATGTTTGTTATGTTTTGTGTTAGAGGTGAATTTGATATTTTATATACAAAAAATGTTTGAGCTGTCACGTCAATGTAATCACGGAACATTTGCACCCCAGTAATCCTATGCAGCTCAGCAATAGTGATATATCGTGGTGAATTAGTTAACAGACGTAGCAACTTATTTTGGGTTCTTTGGAGTCTCAGGCACTGTGCGTCTGAAATTATATTCCAAGACGCACAGGCATACGTTAAAATAGGTCTAAATATGACTTTAAAAAGACATAATTTATTGTCAAACGATAGTTGGCTACGTCTGTTAACTAAGGGATAAAGTATACTTAATGCTGCATAGGTTTTATTTATAACTTTTGTTACATGAGGTGCAAATGAGAGTCGAGTGTCAAGTGTAAGTCCAAGTAAGTCAATTGTTTTTCGTTCAGTTATGTCATTGTTTTCTATTTTCAGTTTAGTTATGGTCTTAATGTTCGTAAATTTCCTATGGAAGGTGATAATCTCGGATTTTGAATGATTAATTTTCACCTTCCATAATTTGTAGTAGTCAAGGAGTTTAAGTAAATGATATTTTACTTTTTGTGTGGCAGTTTGTGCATAGAAACTATTAGCGTAGAGGGTCGTGTCGTCAGCGTAAAGTAGAAGATTAGAGGTAGGATTTGTAGGGATATCAGAAATAAAAAGGTTAAAAAGGATGGGGGAAAGGATAGACCCTTGAGGTACCCCAGCTGAAAGTCTATATGGTTCTGAATATACATTATTGATTCGTACTATTATTCGTCTATCCCAAAGGTAACTTTTAAGGAGGGAAACCAAATACCCGGGTAGTCCACAAACATATTGTAGTTTGTAGACCAACCCGTTATGCCACACAGTATCGAAGGCGCGTTCGATATCCAATAACAACATAACCGTGCACTGCTTCTTGTTATATGAGTCACTTACATCCTGCACCACTTTGACCAAGGATAGTGTTGTGCTATGCCCCTCCCTGAAACCGAACTGTTCAACCGGAAGTAAGCGGTTAATGAGTGTAATATATACCATTAGAAAATTTATTGTGATTATTAGGAAACACACATTAGTAAAATGTATTAAAAAAAAAATAGTTATAGGAAATAACATTTCGCAAGGTTTCTATTTATTACAAGCCATAAAAAAATGTAAAAAATATTTTTTTAAATTTTAAATTACTAATAACTTTTTTATTTACCAATCTATTTTGTTAAATAGGGTTCTTCCTCTAGCTAACACTAAGTTACTCTCCAAATTTCAATACAATCGGATTTTTCTTTCTTGAGTTATCGTGCTTACAAGAAACGTGACGGACGGACAGACAGACGGACAGACGGACAGACGGACAGACGGGCAGACGGACAGACGGACAGGCGGACAGACGGACAGACGGACAGACGGACAAACGGACAAACGGACAGACGGACAGACGGACAGACGGACAGACGGACAGACGGACAGACGGACAGACGGACAGACGGACAGACGGACAGACGGACGGGCGGACAGACGGACAGACGGACAGACGGGCAGACGGACAGACTGACAGACGGACATTTTGAAAGTTGTTCAGAATTCGTTCACTAACATAACGATATAAAATTTTTTTCTCTACGAGCGATATTTACTGATTTAGAAATGTGTCGATCAAATACAATATACTCTTCGTTTTTGCGAAGAGTATAATAAATAGCTCTACGAATAAAAATAAAGAGACGTGGAAAATAGTTAACAAAACATTAGACAGGAAAAACAAGAGCACTGCGGACCAAAATGTTCTTATGTTTAATGATACTATCATAAGTGACAGAAAAGAAGTTACCAAATCATTTGGATGTCACTTCTCTAATATTGCGCCTAAAACAACTAACGAACATTTTGGTTTCAATCTTTCTTTGCCGTGCACTCTAAATAAAAATTTTATAAATTCCACATATTTTGACACTGTTACGATGGAAGAGATTCATAATATTATACAACTTAAAAATAAAAATTCAAGCGGTTATGATGGTTTAACAGCAAAAATTATAAAAAGCATTGAAAATAATATTTTGCAACCTTTTATCTATTTAATAAATAAGTCAGTAGAAACTGGAATTTTTCCAAATTGTTTAAAATTAGCCACTGTTATTCCTCTGTTAAAAAAAAAAGGTGACCCCCACTGATCTCGAAAATTGTAGACTTTCTATTTTGAGTGTTATATCTAAAATACCAGAATCACAAATGTTGTTGAGAAAAAACATACTAACATTATCTCAGAATGGTTTTAGATCAAACAAGCTGGTAGAAACAGCATCCTGTCATCTGCTAGAATATGTATATGAGTGCTTGGATCAGGGCAAGTACGTGATCTCACTATTTTGTAATTTAAGCTACAAGACCGGAAAGTGGTGTTTTGCAGGTCGACCCATGCAGATTCCAGGGCGAACCGCAGGTGAGTCCTGGAAGCTTGGGGAGACCCACAAAACACTGTTTTTCGGTCGTGTAACGTACAATATTTTTTTTTTCAGCCGACACTTCAAAATCTGAATCCATATTTTCTATAACTTGTGAATTGACTTTTGACAACTCGTAAAAATCAAGAGTATGTATCTATTTGAAACTTATCTCAACAATTAACACAAATTCGTTTCCATATAAAAGAGAATAGAGGGATCGAAAAAGACTTTGCCGATCTCTGATGTCACTTTCCGGTCTAGCCCGGGAAAACGTTATTTTCTGGCGAATAATGTCTCCAGAAAGGGTGTACTTTCTGGTCGGACGAAGAAAAAGTACTTTTCACAGGCTGTTAGCGTGCGTGCGATTTGTCATACGCTATGTGAAATCAATCATTTTCAAGCAGTGAATTTTTAAACACTTTTCAAAGCAATCGTTGAAAAAAATACGACCTACTCTCGACATATCAATTATAGGCCAGGCAACATGGGGTTTGTAGGCGAAGTAATTGTCGGAAAGCTGGAAATGGTTTTGATCTTTTCATTTGCGTGTAAAAAGGGTTTTTTAAAGTTTGCACCAAAGGACAAGGGTAGATAAGCTATATAATTTTCGCCCACTAATTTCATAAAAAAGAAAAGTTTTCCTTAAAGTCATTAAGCGGTATTTATTTATAGTTGAACATATGATCTTTATGTTTCTATATGTTTTACATTTGAAAAACAACAGTAGGTCATTGTAATATCATTTCAAAGTGGGCATGTTTGCAGTTTTTAAGTAATTTTTGACCTTTTTCCGAAGTTTTAATGTATATTTCAGTTAGATGCGCTCGATGAAACAAGATAAACTATACCTCATTTCATTTTTGAGCTTTTAAATAATGGTTAATTTATATTGTTTCATCAAGCGCTTCATTCTATAAAAAAACAAAATCGTTTCCGCGGAAGTCGTAGTAGTGTCGACGTTGCGTGCGAATTTAAACGCGCTCAAAACCACATATTGTGGTATGTATTTTTTTTTTTTTTTACCTATTTATTTTACGTCGGCCTTTTTCCGCTACCAGGGCCTATCACCGACGCCAGGAGACGAGCTACTTCCAACCTGGAAATTTTGCCGAACCTCTTCTCGTAAGAAGAGTAGGGATCTTTTACTTGCCTAACATTTAATAGACAAGGGACCGCCTGCTTTACATCCCCTCCGAAGGATGGTATATCCACTACGTAATCCTCGTCTAAAATTACATAGCTTCCGCGAATACACTGATATACAAGCCGCCAGAAGGTGGGACGAGATCGCTGTATTTCCCAAGATGAGTGTGGGCCACCCATCCAAGTACTGACCGCGCTGCACGTTGCTTCACTTGGAGTATCTATGATACCTACACAGTGAAGACGCATCTACGCTCGCCCCATTGTGGTATGTACTGAATAAGAATATGTTTATCCACGACCATCGTATAATCATTGCATTCTACATTTAACAATTGTCAAATAGTCATTATTCCAACCAAACGTATAATGAACATAATCTGATTCTAACACATATTTAACCAACCAGGAACTAGTTGTTTTCATTCTAACGCACCTTTGACCAATCAGGAACTAACAATTTTCATAAGGAAACGGCGAATCCATTTTTCCATGTTTTCATGCATATTTTCGTGTTTGACGTTTAACACGTCAACGTTTTACACTAAATGAACTTTATTTTTTCAGTTTTAAACGATTAAAACAGTTAAAATGTGCGATAGTCGTGGATAAATTATAGTATTCAGTTCGCGTATAATGGCTATTCCACACTCGGATGATTTACGACACGCCTTCGTCTAGTGCCGTAAACATCACCTCCGCGAGTATTAGCCATCATTATACGGTCAATGAATAATATACTATTCCAAAGAACAGTTTTTTATTACTCGTCAAGACATATACTACTCGGAAAATATAATGACATACAACATGTCCGATGGGCGGAAAAAGGCCCTTATCTGGGGTGCCGAAATGCTTGTGGTTGCAGGAAGCAAGGAATGAAATGTTCTCCAATATGCTAAAATTGCAGAGGTGCGTCCTGTACCAATACACCAGATGAAATTGATGACGAACCAAACTTCAATGACGACCGAAGTAATACTACCTGACGATGATGACGAATTAGAAGACCTGGATGATGAGGACCATTAATTGGACCAATTGCTTCACTCTGCTTCTACTTCCAGATGCAGCAAACTTAATTGATGTCGTATTTACATAATTTTGTATACTCTATTTTTTTTGTTAATTACCCACACATCAAAATTTACCATCAAAATATTTTGCACTTTCAGTCGATTTTTAACGTTTTAATTACATATTTATAATCACAATGTGCGCTTTTATTTTAAAATCAAGGAATTCACCACCAAGTATTGACCACGATAAGTATTGACCAGTTAACGTTGATACACGATATAATATTATAGGATATTCACATATTACAATATATATTTCATATATTACATTTTACGTTGCGAAAATATGTAAAAAACACATTTTTTTCTTGAATGAAAACTATGTATGGTACTCATTCGACGTAGAATTTTATGTACTTTAATTTATAAGAGAATGCAATTTTCCGACAAATGCATAATTTAGCAGTTATTGGTAAAAAACTGAAAAAAGTCCTAAAATACCGAGGTTTTTGGGACGCCCGTCATACAGCACAATCAGAAAGGACAAGGGTAGATAAGGGCCTTTTTAAGCATTTGCACGCGGTGTTATTGAGTAGTTCCTGCGGGGCTTGTTCGGCTGTTAATGGCACTGGGAGTAGTCCATGCTTAGTGACCTTCCAACCCCCCCCTGAACTGGGTCCATCAAATTACCCTTCCACAAATTATTCTGTACTAAGGATTTGGTGAACAGTTTAAAGCGTGTTTCATTCAGAGAACAAGATTGAAGAAGCGATCCGGCACACAAATCAGCAATTACTTTTTCGCCAGCAGCACCAATTTTATCTGTAGTCGCGTCAAGGTTTTTGCATATCTCGACCGTCCTTTGTACCTCCGCATCTTTGTCGAGTAGCTTTACAAATTTCATCTTCCCCTGTCTGAAAACGGCCGATCTTGAATCGCATCCGCTGAACGTGTGAAGGAATAATATATTTTCCTTCACTTTATTTGACATTTTAAAGTATGTCGGGGAATAAAAAACGGTCCCTGACTTTCCTTTTCCAAACAAACAACCGATCACTATTAGGAGCTAACGTAGTAATAAGTACTAAAAGATCTATATCTTCTCCTACCACAATCACACATTCGGAGTGTGTAGAATTTTCTGTAGCCCTTCTGACAATGGTTGTGTCGGCATCCTCTGCAGCTTGTTCGACGGCGATGTTTTCATCTGCAAATTTCCGAATCAGCAGTGAGATGAATCGTTTTTTGTTCCCTTCATTCGAGAGAAATTTATCTTTTGAAATTTTCAAAAATATTTTTTCGTCAAATTCAACGTTGACTGCAATAAACTTGTTCCATTTAAGGCGCTCTGCAGATTTTGTGCTTTTCTTTGTAGGGTCGTTTGTATAGCCATCAAATACTATGATTGATCGCGCCCCAAAATATTTTTTGACATAATCTACGTATTTGTTGAGAACTGAAGAGAACCTTTCTCTCAACTCCCACGGCACTCGATGAAGTAGGAATCCACCGTCAATCACATAGAGATGTTTGACGGAGTATCCACTGGTTCAAACAAGTCATAGAAAATAGATTTACGTGATTTCCTCATCATTCCTTGTTCATCAAATAAAGATGGTGGGTATGGAGCCAATCTAATTTGCAAAACTCGCTCGCTTCGCTCGCTGGTTTTGGCAAATACTACATTCGTCATGTAAAATTACCGTTTTCATAACTTACGTAAATAACTATTACGTAATGGAAATAAGGTTTAAAAGTCCAATATATGATTTTTCCTTTAAAAATTAAAAAACGTTGTTGTTTTTTGAACATGCATATCGTCCATACCACTTGACTTAATTTCTAATATGTGGTGCTCATTGGATGTAGAATTTTGTGTACTTTACTTTATAAAAGAGTAAATTTTTTTCAGAAGTGCATCCTTTAGGGGTTATTAGTGAAAAAATGAAAAAAGTCAGAAACTGTAGAGGTTTTTGGTTTTTGGGACACCCCTTATACAGCACAACCCGAAAATTGGTGCAAACTTCAAAAAACTCCTTTTACATGCAAATAAAGAGATTAAAATAATTTCCAGCTTTCCGACAATTATTTCATCTACACCACCTTTGTTGGCCTATGTTGCCTGGCCTATTAGGCTTTTTACTACCATTTTGAAAGCACAAAGATAACATTTTCCAACCAGCTGTGAATAATGCCACTTTGCTGCTCGTCTTCTATGGCAACGTGCAACAAAGTGCTTTAAAACACGCTTTAGTGCATCTGCACTTAAACAAGCTTGGTCGGAACATTGACAATGTATTTTTATGAAAAAATAATGCCCCAAAACTGTTGTTAATATAATGAGAGATGATATAAGAGTAACAATTAATTACCTAATTTATTTATATGAAGAATATGAGATTTATAATAATTAATAAAACTTAAATAAATTGACAGCGATTGTGTTTTTTTCGTCTGTTTATTTTGATTAGATGTCCAAGGCATACTCATAATATGTTGATGAATCCTTTTATTTTGATATTTTCAAACGATCAGAGATAAAATTATGTGTGTAATTCGAGCGCAAAGTGTCGTTGCCGCTCTTAAGTGTTTGACGCACTCCGCTTCGCGTCGCTAGTCGACTTACACTATCGTGCGGCAATGTGGGCACTTTGCACTCTTAAGACACAAATAGCTATTAAATATGGTCTCAAATTTCACCATTTGAACGAATTGGAATTGTCACATGAATTGAAAAATAATATATTTTTTTTTAAACTTCAGTTCATTCCTATTTTACTTATAACACTTGTTAGGTTATGACTTATAAAAGCATTATACTTTCGCTGATTCCTATAAAAACTAAGTAGTCATAGTATTTGTACATTCTACTCACATGATATTTCAACTGTGCTTACTAAATACGATCGAGTGAAAATACGCATTATCATTTGAAATTCATACATCAGTAATAATTTTCAATAAATAAATCTCATCCTGATTAAAGTTACAATTTTGATTCATTTTTTCATTGTTTTTATATAAATACAATTAAGTAATTACCTTATATGATTAAAATACATTATGAAAACCAGCCAAGTGTAAAAATACTAAACAATTTTCATCAGGCTTAGTAATTACGGCGTATGGAACACATACAGACCTGCACTAATCAGAATTGATAATATTGCAAATAGCAATTAACCTTTTCATTAATCATAGTTAAATACTAATTGAGATTCCTTTCCATAAATTCTCATATGTTTGGCCTTCTATACTGTGAAAAGGAATAAATGACTAACGCTGTAGTTATTTTAACTATGGGTATTTTTCTGTGTAATATTTTATTGTTTTGCATTTAAAAAGACTTATTTCGGTAAGTTCGAGAATGCTTAATAGTGAAATATAGGTATAGTGTCCGTCAAAAACTGTGCACCATATGGGAAACTTTGTTGTTATTGACTTTCTGAAAAATTCTATTCTTGATAAAAGTTAGGGGGCTGCACAAATTTGTGTTAGTCTTGGCGCTTAGGTTGGAAGATTAATTTTTTTGAAATTGATTCACGAGTAAACTTCCTTTATTTTTGAAGATATCGAAAAATGTTATTTTAAGAAGTTGCTTATAATGCGATGTTATATCCAGATTTGAAATATGATTGTTTTATTTTAAAAATAAAAGTTTTCCACTTTTTTATGCATAATTCCTTGACTATATTTTTAATGTTTTCTGTTATTAATTATTCTCTCTATTTAATAGTTTCAGCCTAAGTATTTGATTGAAATCCACTTTGAAGAACTTTTAGCAGTGCTTTTTTTATCATATAAATATTTTGGGGCAAAAAGCTGAATTTTTGGTGCATAGTTGTTCTCTTTTTTAAAAGCTAAGTTTATGTTCATGAAAGCATAATAGGCACCCGAGGGGTAAACCACGAAGGAAATATGGTGTACAAGCAGAAGGAAATCTTCGTCAAAGAGGAAATCTGGTGTACAAAATTTTGGGTGCGGTTGACACTTGTAGGCATCAATCCTTCTTCTTTGCTCTGTAGTTAGTGACATTTTTCCCTTCTGTTATTTAGTTATAGAACTAAATAAAACTATTTTTGAGCGATTTGTATTAAAAAAAATTGAAAAAGTTAACATTGGAAAAACTATGCACCAAGGTAGTCCGCATTATTTCCCAAAATATTTATTTGATCAAAGAAGTACTGATAAAAGTTCTTCAAAGTAAATTATAATCCATTACTTAGTCTGAAACTATTAAATAGAGAGAATCATTAAGAACAGAAAAATATTGAAAAATATGGTTCAGGAATTATGTGTAAAAAGTGGAAAATTTTTATTTTTAAAATTGAACAACCAAATTTCATATCTGAATATAATATCGTATTATAAGCAACTTCTGAAAATAACATTATCGATATCTTCAAAAATAAAGGTAGTTTAAAAATTATATTGAACCTTTAAAAATGGTATAAGGGGTTTTATATTTTTTATAATAATATATATAAACCACGCTAATTTTTCGAATTTTCATGTATTTTTTAATGTGAAAAAACGTAGTACTTTATTTATCGTGAAAAACTGCCTGTAACTCGGAAAATTAGCAAGTTACAAAAAAATTCCAAGAGACAAAAAATATTTCGAAGGCCCCAGTGCATGCGTCTGAATTTTTTCAAATTTTTAAATTACATATTTTTAAAGCAATTTCAAAGAAAGGGGTAGTTTTTCATGTTTTTCCGGAAAAACTCTGTGAAAACGCACTTTACAGAAAAGTTGCAAACAAAAAAGTCTTGCATTTCGATGATACATTCACCTAACTTTTTTCAGATTTTTTTTTCAACTTTTACTTTTTCCCTCCCCCACTTTTAGGAATTTTCGAGTGGCCATATCTCGGACAACATGTAATTTTCGAAAAAATTCACAAGAGTAAAAACATCTTGTTTTAGGCCACAAGAGATAAATGTATTGTTTGTTTTTTTTTCATTTTTAATCTAATTCCACAAGTTACGGAACCCGTGATAAAAGGAATCATTGCCTACTCTGATCTTTTTTTCAACTTTTTTATTAACGTCATTACAAACACATTGCACAAGGTTGCATCAAAATCCATTCATTAGCACTCAAATTAGAGATTTTGGTCATTTTAGCGCTCCGTTGACTGGACTAGAAGAAAACGAAGAACTTGCATATTTAAACAATATAAATCAAAAAATTTTTTTATCAAAGTTGTCAAAAATTACATTTTGGCTGATCAGAAGCAGGAGACTTGATGCTACGTTGTGGATGAGCATATATTTCTTTTTTTTTCCGATATAATTTTTATTTAGTTTTAACCTTTTTGTTTCGCTTCGCGGGGTCTGCCCGTTCCCCTTGTCTGCTCGCATATCTGAGTGCTGCTGTTGTTATTATTGTTTTTATTATTATAAAATATAACATTTGTTAGTTTACAATTCATTACTGAATATTAAAAAATATATATATATTTTTTTGAAATTTTAGATTTATGTGTATCAATATTTTTTTATAATCTTAGATTTAGGTTATTTGTATTTGGGCAAATGGAAGAAGAGCTCTACAGTTCAATTTGTACCATTTTTACTTTGAGTAAAATAAATGTATTATTATTATTATTATTATTATTATTATTATTATTATTACTATATTTATATGAATTTTTGTTAAATGAAGACACAATAAGTCACTGGTATGTGGCCAAGCATACACGTCGTACCTTGTATATTCAATTAAACTTAATTTTTATTGGTACTGAAATTAAAACAAACTGCTGTCCTTTCTAAATTCACCATCACTGTCACACAAATCCCATAGCTTAAATACTAAATAAGTCAAGTAATGTCCTCTCAGTAATGGGCAAATGAATTCGCTTTTTTTGCACCTGCCTTCTTGTATAATTCATAATAATGTTTGAACCCGAGGGCATACAAAAAGGAATAAATTAATAGCAAACAGAGCGAGGAAGGGGATTAGTTACTGATCCTCCTGAATGATGTTTCTGAGCCAAAGGAGGCACATTAAGCAGCTTCTGGTGGTAATGAAGGGAGTCTTAGTAGCGGAACTGACGAGCCTCGCGAGAGACACCCCCTGCTTACCCCACATTTAACAAATGACTGCCCCAAGAGCAAACCCCGTCAAAGTTTTACAACAATTTCAATCAAAATGATTGCCGTATTAGTAACTGAACGAGCGGATAGAAGGGAGACGAACTTCGAGACATGCGGGCTTTCGTTTGCAAAGACAATTATTTATTATACGGAGATGGTCTGGGACAAACGAAGCATATAGTCTTCTTAAGAACGCTACACGAACTCGTCTACCCTACTTGTTAGATATCGACAAAACATGATTTAAAAGGAAGTGTATTAAGGAGAATTATATGGGATACAATATTTTTTGAAGTAATAACAAGGGAAAGAAGAAGTTTTAGGAAAAGAAGTAAAATGATTGTTCAATATTCGAATTTGTCTATACTCTATTTGGTAAAAACAATGAGTAATAAATCACTCAGGCACTGGGTGCCCATAAGCGTACTACTTTTTCTCTTAACATTCATAGAAACTAATCCGAAAAATCTAAATAAATTTATTTTATACGAAATAAACCTCTATCCAATTATCTTCAATTATTAGTCTGTCCCCATGTTATACGGATATTGTGAATACTTTTTAGGTAGGTACACGAGAGAGGTCAAATATAAAGTTCAGGGCGGTAGAGTCAAAGATAGCTCGCCTCGTATCGAGCACAAGCAGGTAGTCTTCCTCGTCTATAACTTGTTCTCGTCTACTACTGGACATAGACTTCTTCTATGTTTTTCCACCGCTGTCTGTCCTGAGCAGTCAAAATCCAGTTCTTGCCGGATTTCCTCTGGACATCATCCCTCCATCTTGTTGGGGGTCGCCCCACACTCCGCCTAGTTTTTCTGGGCCGCCACTGCATTATGGTCTACGTCTACTTCATGTCATCCCTAGCGAGATGTCATCCCTGGCGACGTGCCCTGTCAAGCGCCATTTATTGGCGGCAATACGCTCTTTGACATCAACGACTCTTGCTCTCTCTCTCTCTCTCTCTCTCTCTCTCTCTCTCTGATGATCTCGTTCCTGACTCGGTCCCTCAAGCTGATCCCCAGCATCGCACGATCCATTGTTCTTTGACACACTCTGCGTTGGTTCGCCCAGTTTTATTTATATAGTTTTGAGGCCTCAGGTCTAAGATGTAGGCGTCGAATACTTTCCGCTTCAGGTTGATGGGCATGTCCGGTTTTTTAAGGATGTGATCGCCCATGTCAGGCCAATTCACCTGGTGATTTCTGCGATCTGGTTTTCCTTGTCTTTAGGAGATTCATCTTCAGGCCCACGAACTCTGAAGCTTCCTTCAGCTCTCTTAGCATGAGTCCAAGCTCGTCAGCGTCGCCTCTCATCAGGATGATGTCGTCAGCGAAGCGTAGGTGACTTAGAAACTCCCCAACGATATGGACGCCTATCTTCTCCAAGGTCAGATTTTTAAACACATCCTGCAGCGCCAGGATGAACAGGTTTGGCGAGATAGTGTCGCCTCTTTCAATAGGGATCCTCCCAGTGACGTCTTCGTCGGCTTTGTTCATATGTATCTCTGATGAGAATCGAATATCTCGGTCAATCCTCGCAGCATCCATCGCATGCAGAACTACCCAGATCTCCACAGAGTCGAAAGCCTTCTGGTAATCGACGAACGCCAGGTAGAGTGGGACGTTGTATTCAGTGCATTTCTCGAACAGCATGCGAACTGCCTGAATGTGGTCTATCGTGCTGTGCCCCTTCCTGAACCCAGCTTGCTGTACAAGTTGGTAGAAGTCCAGCTTGTTGGTGAGACGATTGATGATTATTTTGGTAAGGAGCCTGTATAACACAGGGAGCAGGCTAATCGGCCGGTAATTCTCGATGTTAGTGGAGTCGCCCTTCTTGAAGCAGGTAGTAATTTACTCAAATGCTGTCATAGAATGGGTATTTCGAGAATTTTGTTTCTAAAAATGCAGACAACACATAAAATATATAAAAGAATATCTATCTGAAATTCATTTAAGCACTATGAGTTTTTAGAGGATTTACACTTATAGTGCACTTTTCTACTTTTTCTCATTTTCGAATAGAGTATAGTAAATTAAATACTAAGTGTAAAACATGGTGTATTTAAGTTTGCCTACACTGAACCAAATATTATATATGTTGTGCCTTAAGTCTAATTTTATTCCTAAATACTTATCCTAAATTCAGCCTCTTAAAGGGGATGAGTGAACCTAATTATTTGCTAATAAATTCAAAACATCTTAAGAAAACAAAAATTAAATTTAGGCTGATCACAGTGACAGTTTTTCAGTCTTTCCGGTAGATGGTTGTATATTTTTATACAATTAATATTTGGCCCTCTGCTTACCTGCGTTAATCTATATATGTGAATAAACAAATTACTATTGATATTACTTTTACGCTCTGAATACACCAAAATAGTGTTTTTTCGTTTTACTCCATTTGGTAAGAATGTCATTAAATTAGTTTCATTAGAATTTAGTTAGGCAAACATCGCTGTTCCACAATGACATATTGGAAATGTTAGGTTTAGCGTTTTGGGCTAGTGTAGGTACATCTTCCTCTTTCATGATCATTCATACATCATCATCAAATAGTGTCACAAAGCAATCTGCTACAGTCGCTAGTTCTTTTATGAAGACAGTAAATAACAGCGGCCTCAGCACACTGCCCGGCGGCACCCCATTGATGGTTATTTTGATAGAATTTTTTTTCCTTCATCATCGACTTGTACGACCTGTTTTCTGCCCTCCTGATATGAAGCTAATCGGTGATATGCACAGTGTCGTGTCCTGAGGATTAGACCACCATACTGTTATGTATTTTAAAGGGCTGAATCCGAATCTAACATTAGAATTGCTTCATCACGTCACGATTTTTTTCTAACTTCAAATAATAGCTAAAAATTCATGAAAAGTCTGATATTTTTGACATTACAAAAAAACTGTGGTGCAAGATACAGATTCAACGTATCCAAATAGACAGGGTGGACCATTTTAATCTATTATTGCAAATATCTCGTCGTGAAAGCCATCAATTAAGAAATGACCTCTACAAAAGTTGTTGGGGTCTAAGGGGGCCATCTGATTCTGTAGTCGGGCACCAGGTACGTGACCTTGGTGAGGATCGGTGATACCCAACTTTGTTTTTTAAATGGGAACTCCTATTTTTTATTGCAGAATCTAATTCTACGGGAAAAAATACGTTCACGTGTGAGTTTTAAAAATTTTTCCAGTGGACCTTACTCGGGCCCAATACTAATAATTGAAATCACAAGAACCAAATTATCTCACCGGTTACACAATTGAAACATGACTTAAATATAAGTTGTAGGTAGTAATAGTAGGGTTTAGTACCAGGTCCGGGCCCTGGGGCCCCCAACTTATTTTTTTTAATGGAAATATCAATTTTTTATTTCAGATTTCAATTCTACAGAAAAAAATACGTTCAAATATGATTTTCAAAAATTATTTCCAATGGGCCCGAGTAAAAAATTTTTGAAAATCATATTTGAACGTATTTTTTTCCGTAGAATGCAAATCTGCAACAAAAATTTTATATTTCCATAAAAATAAAAGTTGGGGGCCACAGGGCCTTATCAAGGGTCCGGACCGGATACTGAACCATAGCATTAGATGACCCTTATCGAACCCTACAACTTTTATTTAAATTATTTTTAAATAATTGTTAGCTTAACCGGAGAGAAGTTGGCTTCTTGTGATTTCAATTATTAGTATTGGGCCCGAGTAAGGCCCACTGGAAAAAATTTTTGAAAATCATATTTGAACGGATTTTTTGCGTAGAATTAGATTCTGTAATAAAAAATGGGGGTTCTCATTAAAAAAAAACAAAGTTGGGTATCACAGGGCCTCACCAAGGTCACGAACCCGGTGCCCGACCACAGAATCAGATGGAGATATTTGCAAAAATAAATTAAAATGGTCCACCCTGTATAAAGGTATGATGGTTTGGTTCTTAGTACATGACTCTTTTTTTGCGAATGTGCCTATACCCTAAAATGAAAGAAAGTGGTCCTATTATTGATCCTTGTAGCACATTCGACATTTGCACCCCCAAAGTTCGATTCACTCTCGTTGCTAACTTTGTTCTATATCCTTGAATTAGATGAGTGTATTGTCATTAATACTATTGTGGATGTTAGCTTGTAAATTCATTACCGACGCTGAATACTCGAAAATTATCAAATATTATTTTAAAAATGTTTCCTAGATTAAATTTTACAACGATATTGATACTTGTACTTCGCCAATACCAAAATACTGAGCAGTCCATCAACTGCCGTATTATCCTCTGATGATGACAACTGCAATAGCGAAACGCACGTCTACTGTAATGTTGAAGTATTTTGTAGTTTGTGGTAAGTAGTTCAAAATCAGTGTCACAGAACAGTGGCTCAAAAAAATAAATAAATACTTATTATTTCTGCTTACATCATTGTTAACAGTGGTCTTTTGGGTTCAAAATATTATTTAACATTTTTAAATTCTTCCAATTGCCTTTAAGTGTGGAGACACTAACCAACAAAACCTCAGAATAAAAAAGAACAGTCATACATCTAGATAAGATTATTATTCCTACAGATTATAAAATTATTCTATTTTGTTCTAATATTTACTCAATTCTTCAAACGATTTAAAGTAATTAGTAATCTTTACATATCAGTTTTAAATCAAGTTAATTACTCAGCACCAACGAGCGACGTTTCATGTCAATCCTTGTTTCCAAAGCTTAGTAGTATTTTATACTAATTGTATTAAAATTAAATACTCAACGCAAGTACCTGAACACAGTGAATGGCAGAAAAACTCACTCAACAGGTAGGTGTAAGAAATAGACCTTAATTTCATTTTATAGGTAGGTTTTATTAACACTGAAAGTAAAAAATGGGCATAGACTAAAAAATATACTAAGTTGGTTTGAGCATCGTTTAATAAGTGAGCGGGCATCAGAACTCCGTTATCTGGATGATAAATGTGGGGGATTTTAGGCCTTTGTTATAGTAATGATATTTAATAAAGGAAATTGATATTCTCCTTGTAAAAATGTGCTGAAACGTTCAGAGCATTGTTGAAGAAAGGGCGCCATAACTCAAACCTCAAGATTGATGCCACTTACATTTATATCTATTGTTTTTTTATCTTATCTAAATTATGCCGGGTATTATTTTTATAAGTCGCAGCTTCAAGCCAAGACAATTTTCATTTTAAAATCATTTTTAACTTTATAACATTATTCTCATGAAAATACGATCTGCATTTAATTAAGTACCTAGAGTTAAAGGGACATAAAATGAATATAAATCAGTGCCATATATTTAAATAAATGCATAAATCACAGGCGTGATCAAAAGAAGATCACAAATGTTAGAGAAAAGATAAATTACTGATACCTAAATAAAAATGTAAATATATATACCTAATATATAAAAGAAAGTGTAATAATGTTCCTTTGTTTGTTTATTTTTACCTATATTTATTTGTCTGGTGAATTGTCAAGCTCTTACTAAAGTCAGTTGGAAAATCGTAAAAAAGGCCGACAAAGAGATGACATTTGATCTGTGCCTCTATCAAGGTACCGCCGCGGACCGCAGAAAAAAATCAACGTCGCTTTTTCAGTTGATAATAGATAGACCCTACTTCCCGATGGGCTAGGATCTTGAAACTTGGCATAAAATTGGGGAATATCTTTCCGACCCCCAAAAGAGTCCTCCAAAGTTTGTAAAATAAGAACTGGTGGCCAATCTATACAGGGTAGCATAAAAGTATGGGAACAACAGGAGTTGAAAAATACAAATCTAAAAAAAAAACTTCAAATGCAAAAGTTGTAGGAAATTTCCCTGGATATCTGACGGTGACCTTGGATTTGACCTTGACCACGAACTTCAAGGCCATTTGAAGGTCAAGCCGACTTTTTTTAGATAGAACCCTCTACTTTTAACCCCGGAAATGAAACGAGTGGAAAATTTTACGTTCGGATATGACCTTCGGCACCTACAAAATTGAAGTTCAAGAGTAAAGTGAAGATGACCTTCAGAGGTCAATTTTTTAAGTGCCGAAGGTCATATCCGAACGTAAAATTTTCCTTTCGTAAAATAGGCGGTTCCATTTAAAAAAATCGACTTGGCCTTCAAATGGACTTGAAGGTCATAGTGAAGGCCAAGTACAAGTCCAAGGTCACCGTCAGATAGCCAGGGAAATTTCCTACAACTTTTGTATTCAAAGTTTTTTCTAAGATTCGTATTTTTCAAGTTATCCTGCTGTTCAGATGATGAGGTCAATTTTGTAAGTGCCGAAGATCATATCCGAACGTAAAATTTGCCGCTCATTTCATTTCCGGGGTTAAAAGTATAGGGTTTTATTTAAAAAATCGGCTTGACCTTCAAATGACCTTGAAGGTCACGGTCCAGATCAAATCCAATCATCGTCAGATAAACAGGGAAATTTCCTACAACTTTTGTTTTTAAAGTTTTTTTTCTAGGATTCGTATTTTTCAAGTTATCCTGCTCTCACCATTTTATGCTACCCTGTATATCAGATGACACTGAGATATGGGCCCATCCCCTTTTATTTGTTTGTTTTTTAACTTCATGAAATTATTATTTTTTTGTCAATGCACCAATAAAAACAATTGGTTCATTTAGTTATATTTAGTTCACAATTTATTTTTGCATTTTCTGTAAGTATATAGTGAAAAAATTAGGCCGCTAGTGTTAATATTAACCCTAATAATCGAATTCGTAACATGTTTGAAACGGCCGACGGCGAGGATGATGTCAACCACTCTACTGCTTCTATGAGTTATGTGGCTATATTCAGTTTAAGAGCTTTCGTTGTACTTTCTGCGAGTGTGATGTTATTTTACGTTATTTAACTAATTTGATTCTGTTATTTTTTATTCATAAAAATATGTGTTCTCTAAAAAATGGATAAGACTGATTTCAACATTTTGCCGTGTGTAGACATTTTTACGGTTATGGAATATTTTAATAATAATGTCAAACTAATGAAACTGTACGTAAATGACAGAACTAAGACGTCACCAAAGCACACTTTTCAATAAATAATACAATTGTTCCTTTTCAAACTGGGTTTGTTTTCAAAGAATTTTTGAGATCTATGCGGCAGTTTTCTCGAAAACGGTTGGAATTATCAAGCTCTATCAAGTGTACTTTTTTTACGTAGAAATGACTCCGGCATGAGATTTTCTAGTCAAAAGTGCCAATAAATTATTGTTTCTTAGCTTAAAAAATGTTTCCTTGCCAAATTGGGAGAAGATCGGTCAAGAGGTAGTTGAGATATTGCAAAAAAAAAGAAAAAAAAATTACAATTTTGACACCCTGTATCTTTTTCCATAGCAACAATTCACTAAGGCATGTTTGCTCCAAAAAATCTACCCTTGAACTATGGTCTATTTAATGGTCCACCCTGTATAGTGAGGCTCGAAACTTTTTAATTAGTATTTTTAATAAAACTATAATGAAGCGAGTGAAACTTCAACTGTGAACAGACATTTGAACCATACAGATTAAAAAAAAATAGTTACTATAGTCTGCTTTTAAACCAGGAGGTCTAAATACAGGGTGATCTACCATGACATGCGGAAAATTTATTAGTAGGTTGTCCCCACCGAAAGGAGTTAAAAAAATGAAGATAAAAAAAATGACCAAAAAAATTACTTTATTTTTTTATAGAAATGCACCGCCAATGACTTTAATCAGTCTGACGTAACGCGGTACAACCATATCACTTTATCAGACTTGGGATTGACACTATTGACAGCAAAGCTGGAGAGGGTAGATGTGACTTTTTGGTTTTAATCAAATCAAACTACAAAAGTAGCGAAATAAATCGAAAAGACATTGACCCTATGCTAGTGAACTCTACAGCAACAAGAAGATATAAGAGATATTTACTTAAACTCGTCAATAACAGAAAAACACCAACTTCGGCGGTGTTTTTTACCTGCCGGTGTCCTGATTGTTCGGCCGAAAGCAAAGAACGCTGCACTTTGACCGCACCCGCCGGCTTCACTTTTTATGCCAATTAAGGAAATGTAAACATTTCCAATATGTTCATTCACAGGTAAGTTCATCGCCTTATTACTGACCTAGACAATAACAGTAGTGTATCTTCGTAAGTTTTAACCAATTTTAATGTACTAAATTACCTCGAAGCACTCTAAAATTTTACAGGGGCTTTCCCACATTGAAGACTAGTACACCATTTTATTTTCCGCATATCATGGTAAATCACGTTGTATATAAGTCCCATTCACACCATAGAAGTAACCAGAAAATACACTAGAACCTTCTTGGCGTCTTGAGCAACCAACAATATACAACTACAGTATATTTGTGTGCATTTTATAACATTGTATAATACATCGATCTCTACTTGACCTCTATGTATTTTTTTATCCATATTTAAGAGTTTACGCACTATAAAAACTCCAAGTATAGTTGAAACAATCGGAATAGTGATCGACGTACCGCCTATGTAGGAGCTGTTGTTGAGATGCATTTCTGCAGAACGCAGAGCCGGATTTAACTGTATTGCTTGCTCGTTTACTTTTTCATTGTAGGTATTTGTCAGCCGCGGCTTGTGAAATTTAGATTAGTCATATCATAGTATTGAGTCATGGGATCCAAGCCATATTTTGTGACATAACTACCAAGGTAAAATAAAGCAGTTTTGCGAAAAAAAATTTACTTGAAAAAAGTGAAAGAAAGTTTTAAAAATGAGTTGAACTCCTTGGATTTTTGTAAAAATTTTTCAGAAAAAGGAAGAAAACAATATTTAATAGAATTCAAATCAGTCTTTTTACAAAAACCCATTTGTTGTGTGGTGTTCAATTTATTTTTAAAACTTTTTTTTTGCAAAATTCGATGAAATTTTTTTCTGCAAAATTTAATGATTTTTTCTTCAAAATTGCTTCATTTTGTTATGATAGTGGTGCCATATAGTATGGTTTGGGTCCTTATGAGTCAATACTAAGATATGACCAATCTAAATTTTACAAGTCACCGCTGGATTTGTGCTTAGTTTAGCTAGCAACAATGCACAAAAAACATATTAACTTGAAACTAAAGTAGTGACTACACCTATAAATAGTAGTTACAGTATACACAGTTCGCTTAATATAAATTGTTACTACCCAGCAAGAACAGCGAGGAGGTATGAGCATTTCTCGCCAGGAAAGGATGGGTGTGGAATATTAATATAGGATAAAGAGATTATTTAAAAAGTAACAAGAAATCTTCAAAAACAAAATAAAAACAAAAAATATACTCTAAAAACAGTAACAGAAACAAATATTTCTCTCAATAAATAAACTAACAATAAACTGCAAAAGTTATTATTACAATAAAAACAGGAAGATGAATCATTGCAAAAATAAAAAAAAAATAACATTAATAAATAATAACATAGGTACTGAAAAATAAATATTTCTGAAGCACTGAAGTGCGAAAGCACAAAAACGGAAATAAATAATAAAGCGGATATCACAAAATTCACTTCTTCACTTCACATCACTTCACATTACCTCACCTCGCTGCACTACGAAAACACAAAAACGGAAATAAATAATACAGTGGATATCACAAAATCCACTTCTTCACTTCACTTTATCTCACCTCACATCGCGTCTTCCTCTGAATCTTTGCCCTTTTGACCCTCTTCTTCATTTTCAGATGAAGTGCTATCTTCGTTCAAATTTATAATAAATTTATTTCCACCGTTTATATGAAGTTACCAATTTTTGAATATTCGTCTTCAGTTTTAATTACTTTCGCAATTCTTTTTTCCAAATCTTCCTTGTTAATTTTCGACACTTCATTTTGGATTAACTCTACGACTTTTTTGTCGAATTTCGGAAAAGTATTTCCTTTTCTGACATTTTTCTTCAATTTACACCAGATTAATTAAACGCCGTATCTACTCATCGGGGCGCCCCAACAGATAGCTACAGTTACTATGCATCGGGGCAGATGTACGCATGCTCACGTTCCGCCCCGACTAATAGAAACACGCTCTAACCGTCGGGGCTTATCAGCAACCATCGAAAATAATACAACTTTATAGAATATAAAAAAATATCTATAGAACAAAATTATAAAATTTTATTGGCACAAGAACATAAAATAAAAATCATAGTTACATACATATTTCATTTTTTCCATACTGCATCTTATTATTCTCGTTTTACTTCTTTCTTTATTTTTTTCTTTAAACCGATCACACATGTAGTGCGACTACCCCTTGGTCTCCCAATTTGCTTTATTTTTCTGTTTCGGTAGTGTATTTGCTTCAGCTTGGAAATTTGATTTATATCTTCAACCGATACAGTGAAATTTTCATTTTGTTCTTTTTCTTCAATAATTTCAATTTTGCCTTCCATATTCTCATCCAAAGTTTGTAGTTTTTGTGTACTTACTGGGCTCGTGATGTTATTTATTTCTTCAAATTCATCGGTTATCATTAACATTTCATCAGTCGTTTTGTCTTCAGTCAATCTATCAAAGTTTTCTTTTTCCCCATTCATATTTTGTTCTTGAATATTTATTGAAGTATTATATATTTTTTCATAATTCTGAATTACTGTCACACTTTTATTAGTCACATCTTCTCTAATCAAACCATCATCGTTTCGTTTTTCTCCAATAACTTCACCTTCTTTGAACTGCATATCCGATATTTCGTTGTTTTTTTCAAGATTAGTGACTTCAACAAGAAGAAAATCTTTTCTTTCTTTAATTAGATTTATAAATTGTTTTAGTTTTTCAAACTGAACTTTGAACATTTCTGTCCCATATTCGGACATACAGATGGCGAGTTCCTGACACATTAACATGTTTTTTTAAAATTTTTCGGTCGTGGAAAGTATGCTTTTTTAGAAGTAGTAGTACCATGTATGGGGATATAAGTTTCATTAACAGAAATTTCTTCATTATTATTTGGTAGCTCTAATTCTCTATGTTGTTCAAGGTAATTCCTTCGTTTGAATTTATCATCAACCAATGATTCGTCAAAGAGATCCTTATTTTGTAAAGATTTATTGTAAAAAATATGACAACATGGTAGTTTCATATTTATTCTAAAATTGCACTTACAAAACGTTAAAGTCGTTTCATATTCTGATTCAATATTCTTAATCTTCTTGGAGTTGATGATATTTTTTAAAATAAAACCAAATGCATATGGTGTTAATAAATTGACATATTTACTTTCAGGAGAATTTTCTTCATAATGATGAATAACTTTTTTGGTTGCCATCCGAATTGCTTTCGCCATGATTTCATTTCTAAATGTTTCTAAGACAATCAGTAGGTGTTCGTAGAAACTTTTTAAATCACTCATTTTATCCACAACTTGTTTTATCTTATTGTTAATTGACTCTAAATGATTCGTTGTAGTTATGTTATATGTTAAATACTCTTTTTTGAAACCCTCAACCCATTGTTCTTTTATATTGTGCCAATTATTAATATAGTACTTTGTAACGTTTTCACTTAAGAAGTGCTTCATAATTTTTATCATATTCTTCCTTGTCTTTAGAATAAACTAGTTTTTGCAATATTCCTAAACATGTTTCTCTTTGCGCGGAATTTATGTTCATTTTTTCTGTGGTAATATTTCTTCTGAACGCCTTTAATGTGTGAAACAAGCACAATATTAACTGTGCATTGGGAAATTCAAGTCTAAATACATCCCTTTCTTTAAAATCTTTATCTGTTATGATTGACACTGTATGTTGCCACGTTTCATTGTACCGTTAAATATTTTTATCATGTCAATTATATTGTTTTCGGTTTCATGTGCCAGCAGAAATGTTGCTGCAATTTCTCCATGACCATTCCCATTAACTATTAAAAATATATAAAGTGGCATTCTTAGGTTGTTAAGTTTATACGTGGCATCGCAAAGCAACACTTCTGGATAATTGGAAAAGGATCTTTGCATATATTTATCTTGAAAAAATATGCCCTCAAGATTGTTTTCTTCATCAGTTAAAACTTCAACTCTGCATTTAGAGTCTCTTTTCAAAAACTCTATCGCATTTACAAGATCATTGGTGTTTTCAGCAGTTTTAATTGCCTTTAGATTGGATAAGTCTTTTAAAGTTACTATTTTTCCTGTCATTGATTTCATATAATTTTTTACCATTTTTTTGTCACATTTCAGCTTAAGAAGTTTCAAGGTTTCTTCTTCTTTGGTATCTTGTAGCCTTCTTACCATCAGATGAAACATTAAATCTAATTTTCATATTACAGCCAAGTTTTGTTGTGCTACAATATAACTACTATAAATTTAAAAACAAAATTAAATCACTTGTTTACTAACCTTGTTTTACGTTTCTGGGCACCTGTGTATTTGTATCTTCCTCCGTGGACACACATGTAGGTAATATTATAATAAACAAGATTTTTATTAATTGTTTTAATTTTATTTTTGTATTTATTTTGCACTGATTTTGCAGATAGTTTTTTTGCAAGAACACGATGAACCTGTACAAAATTCTCTGCTTCAAATTTATTGATAAATGAAGTAACCTCCTTGTATGAGTAAAATGTTTTTCCTACCATGACTTCCATTCTTTAATCTACTGTAGAAGTTATCTATTATTCGGTCACTAACAATCACAGGCACGAAGGTTGTTTCACTACAGTTTGAAGGTTATGTTGCCGATAAGCTCATGCCCCGATAGTTAGTGCCTGTTTCTATTAGTCGGGGCGGAACGTGAGCATGCGTACATCTGCCCCGATGCATCTACTATTCGTCTGCTTTCCATAATCGCCATTCGTTTATTAATTGTTTTATATTTAAATCCAATTTTTTTTATCCAATTTCCTAAAGTGCTTTTGGTATATTTTAGAGGATAATCCATTTCTTTTAGTTTTCTGTCTATTACGTCAAGAGTTGGAATTTCATTTAACTGATACGCGTAGTAAACTACACATTTTAAAAGTTTTGCTAAAGATGAGCCCAGAGTTTTCGATTTACCGGCGTCGGATCGTTGTTTTCTTGGGAGGGCACCTTCTTTCACCAGTTTGTGTATTGTCGAACGGGGAACTTTTGTCAGAGATGCTGTTTCATCCCAAATTAGGGTCATTAGCTTTTCGTTCCAAAATACTATCGTAAACATTTAAGCAAATTTGTTTTCCGTCCACGTCCAAATGTACTCGTTTTTTTTTTTACTGAAAACACTGATGGATTTTGATTTTCTTTATCACTTTCATTTTCACAAACACGATTAGTGTAGCGGCGTGAGCCCCCAAAGAGGCATATTTAGCGAGCAACCTATCAATGGGGTAGAACAAAAGAAACTATATATGAAAATGCAGGTCATAACTTATCACATCAGAAAATGCATGTTATCCAATCTATTGCTATAAGGGGTAGTTACAGCCCAGAAAGTAATTTTTTTAAAACATGTGTTTTTACTTACCATTTTTACTCTAATTCGATAAAAATTCATGACAGAGGATATTTCTTTATGCCAAAATGTTCACAATTATTTGCTGAATTCGTCCAATGTACCAACTATATAAAAATCACCAAACTAATCATTCACCAAACTAATCATCACTTGATTTCATGCTTACCAAAATTCTGATACATACATAGAAAACTTTGTTATTCTCTTAGCTTTAATTTAAGTACAAATACATGGAGCTACGTATTTCATTTTGTGATAATAATAGTATAAATTATAACGCAATGTCACGAATTTTTACGCTCCAAAGCTAAGTCGGTCTTACAAATGCATGGCCATGCGCGCTCGGAAAATCGACCTTATTGCTGATTTGCATAAGGGCATGGAAGGGGAATTATGCCGTTAACTCATGTTATAGGGTTTTGAGCTGTAATAATGAACAAGTAAAATTAAGTATGTAAAGTAAAATGTTTATCTCATGATTTTTTAAACATATAAACACTTTTACTTAATAATAAATTGACAGTTACAAAATAAATAAAAAGTTTTTGTAGGAAACAAAACTTAAAAGCGATTTTACATTTTTAGGATTATTATTCCATACATATAAGTCTATACAGCAAAAGGTGTATAGACAGATTTTATGAACAAAAATAGCATTGCTTTAATTTGTTCATTCAAAATGAAAATGTTTAATTCTAATAAAACTTATTTGCGATAATGTCAAACAGTCAAATGCATGGGCGCAGCCAGGGGGGGAGCCATGGGGCCCGCCCCCCCCCAAGCCGCCAAAAAATAAAGAAGCACATCCGTTTTCAACCATTTTCTGAAAAATTTTCCTCATCCTCTGGGGAAGCCGGTTCTATTGGCCCCCCCCAGATGAATTTTCTGGCTGCGCCACTGGTCAAATGACAAGGAAAACAATCACTAAACCTCATCTCATGCAATATACACATGTATAAAAGAACAGAGGTGTCAACAAATATTAGGCTACAAGCATGAGCGACCACAAAAATATTTTCAGGGGGAGCATAAAACTAAAGTGAAAAAACTGAATAAAAATAAAACTAAAGTAAACAATAAGACATCTACTAAAATTACTAGTTCGTATGGGGTACCACAGATCGCAGGGCAGTGTGCTAGGGTATCTTTTATTCATTATATATGTGAATGATATAAATCATGTCCTAAGAAGTTCATATATAAGCCTTTTTGAGGATGAGGAATATATGTATCTGAAAAAAATTGAAATTACAGATATAATGGATAAAGAGCTTTGTATGTTATATATATATGGTTATGTACAAAAAAAATTGAAACTCTATAATGACAAAACTAAATATATGGTTCTTGGAACTAAAACTAATTGCCGAAAATATTTAAATGATCAACTGTTTCTGTACATTAATAATGCGAAAGTTGAATTTGTAAGTTAAATTAAATATTTAGGAATTATTTTAGATCAATAGTTGACGTTTTCAAAATATATTGATTATCTATGTAAGAACATTGGCAAAACCAACCAATTGGGTTGGATTTCAGTGGAACAAAGTATTGAAACAACTTTAATATATAAAATCGAGAAAAATCTAATACCTACTACCTTAAACCCGTCTTAGTTAAAAGATCGAAACAATTATTTGGTAAGGTCTGCTGAAAACTGCAACATGAATACAAAAATATCATTCTTAAAAAAATCAACTGTTAGCGATGGCCCACGCGTATTCAATGCTTTGCCCACGGAAATCAAATATTTAGTAATTTAAAATTGTTTACTAAAATGTTACTAAATTATATATAGACGACAGAGCACAAAATAATAAATGACTATGTACAAATATATGTTACTTTTGAAGATAGCTTATGCTAAATAAACTTTATTCTATTCTATTCTAAATACATATTCACCTACGACATATAAAATACGACATATAAAATACGACATGTAAAATATATACCAATTCGTAATAATGTACGGATTGGTATTTGCTTGTCAGTCAGTGCCCACCATACATGCTTTAACTGGATGCAACACCACTAGTGCTTTATACGGGATTGGAAAAAAAAATTGCATACACCTTTTTAAAACAAAATAAGAGAACTCTTGAACTTGATAAAGCGACAGCCTTTATAAACGATGCCGTCAAAATTGCTAGTAGATATGTTCCGTTGCTATACAAATCAAAAACTTGTAAAGATGTAGATGATTTAAGGTACAATCTTCTTCAAAATTCGACCATTGCTAATTTTCCACCAATTGAGGATTCCTTTATACATCACGTAAGACGTTTCTTGTTACAAGCAAAAATTTGGTGTAATAGTCATGACTCATCGTATAGGGCAAATTCTGTTGAAATGGGATGGTCCTTTGATGGAAATTATATTTTACCAGTGATGCCTATTTGGAAACAGCGCATAAGGAAGTACGCGAACTTACCTATATTATAAGGACAAGGATGCATGTGATAAAATGTGAGTGTTTTAAGGCTGGTTTAAAATGTAGTGATACATGCAAATGTCCCTTATTTTGGAACAATATGGAACTGGAGATTTTATACGCATCTAGCAGCGAAGATGAATTTTAAACTGTATGTTACATCTGTAGACATGGTTACACAGAGCAGATCTAGTTATTTGCGATACTGTTAAATTTTTCAGCAGATAGGGATATATTTTACTCTAATGTCGTAGGTGAATATACATATTTGCTCCCCTTAAGAATATTTTTGTGGACGCTCATGCTTGCAGCCTAATATTTGTTGACACTTTTTGTTTTTTTGTTATATATGTGTATATTGCAAAAGATTTAGTGATGGCTTTCCTTGTCATGTGACTGTTTGACATTATTTCACATTAAAATATTATTAGAAATAAACATTTTCAACTTGAATGGATAAAATAGAGCAATAATGGCTGTCTGTACAACTTTGGCTGTTTGATGCTTTTACTATTCGAGAATTTTCATTACACACTATATATACGAAATAATAATTCTAACAATGTAAACTCGCTTTTAAGTTTTGTTACATATACATACAATAACTTGTACTTTTAACAAGAACTTTTTGTTTTGTTTGTAACTGTCAATTTATTAATAAAAGTGTATATATGTTTAAAAATCATGAGATAAAACATTTTACTTCACATACTTAATTTTAATTGTTCATTATTACAGCTCAAAACCTTATAACATGAGTTAACGGCATATTTTCCCTTCCATGCCCTTTGCAAATCAGCAATAAGGTCGATTTTTCAAGCGCGCATGGCCACGCATTCATAAGACCGACTTAGCTTTGGTACGCAGAAATTCGTGACATTGGGTTACAATTTTTACTATTATTATCACAAAATGAATACGTAGCTCCATGTATTTGTACTTAAATTAAAGCTAAGAGAATAACAAAGTTTTCTATGTATGTATCAGAATTTTGGTAAGCGTGAAATCAAAAGTTATGGCCAATAGAAGTTTGGACTTACCGTGGCACGCACACTGTTACTCCCACTTTGATTAATCGTGAATGATTAGTTTTACGATTTTTAAATAGTTGGTATATATGGACGAATTCAGCAAATAATTGTGAACATTTTGGCATAAAAAAATATCCTCTATCATGTAGTTTCTTCGAATTAGAGTAAAAATGGTAAGTAAAAACACATGTTTTTTAAAAAATTACTTTTTAGGCTGTAACTACCCTTTATACCAACTTATAGATTGGATAACATGCATTTTGTGATGTAATAAGTTATTACTAATATTTTGATATATAGTTTGCTTTGTTCTACTGCATTGATAGGTTGATGATACAATTTGAATGGGCGGCCGCTGCATTAGATTAGATGTAGACGTAGTTGACTCACACGGTCGAAACATTTTTATATAAAATATATTTGATATTAAAAAATAAATAGATATAAAATAATAATAATTTATAATATTACACTTACAATATCCCCGAAAGCACTTCTATGAATTGGAACAGAACTTACTAAAATTATTTTCAAAAACACATTATCAAATAAAGAAATATAAAGTAATTATTGAATTATACATGCTACATGCTAGTTACTATACCAACACATCAGCTCGATTACGGTGGCTCTCTAACTACGGTCCTGAATTCAAAATAACAGTCTAACGGTTTACTCCCTACACGCCACGTCATATGCCGACATCCAATTACCGATATCGGGAGATCTATTTGCCGACCTACTCATTCATAACGCCATAACCCCTCGCACTATTAAGAATATTTCAACTTAGTTGTAAAAGGAACTGTTTTCTCCTTCTATTTCTGATATAAAAAACAGATTAACTGATAATATTAATGTACAAACCACAAAGACTACGAAAATTGAATAGTAGTTGACACAGGTATATGTCAAAATTTACTTGCCTGTTATGTAAAAGTGGAGAAAGTATATCCAATCAAAGATGTATGATACAGCGCGGTAAATTTGAAACGGTCCTCCTGGTTTAAAAACAGACTATAGCTGTGCATTTAATCTCAGTGGCATCACTTAAAAGTGAATTTTTCCCCATTCGAGCAAAGTGTTGATGAAACAATTATTCGTAGCCAGTCACGCGCAACTGTAATTTATAATCGTCTTTTTAATACTCTGTCCAGTACTAGTAATATAAAGAGAGCTCCAGTTTTTGTTATACCTGTTTGTCAGTATTCCTAGCGAAGTATGTAATCATTGACTTAATCACCTAACCACGAGTACCGTATTTCTATATTCATATTCATATAGGAGCTTTCAAGAAAAATACTTCGATTACTTGAAAGAACAAAAATTAAATACTAATTATTCTACTAGATCAAAAAACATTAACTAATTATAAAATATATATATTTGTTGTAGCATCTCCGCCAGCAAAAAAAAGAAGCTCGATTGTCAATAGTATTAGATAGATTTTCTTTTGTGGTTAAGTCTTCATTGTAATTTTGTAAACTGCATCTTTTATTGCTTTCCTCCTTTTCTTCAATTACGTCACTTATATTACTGAATAACTTGCTAAATTAAATAATTTCTTATAATGGACCCATATATTAGAGATTTAATATACACACCAATTGAGACACACATATTAAATATTGCTGACCACAATTTGATTGCATCTAAAAAAAGCGAATCCCTAAAAATTCTTCATACTAATATTAGAAGTATAGCCAAAAATAACGATGAACTTGATATTTTTTTAACACAACTTGATTACACATATGATGTATTGGTACTTTCGGAAACTCATAGAATCCACAATTTAAATTTATTTAAAAACCCACCTATGATATATTATATAACGAAGGTAATATAAATAAAAACGACGGGGTAGTTGTGTACATAAAAAATTCTTTAGACTATGATCACAGTGTTATCAAATTTGGAAACATAAATGTATTAAATATAAAAACATGTTACGGTCAAAAATCGATAAATATACTAGCTGTGTACCGCTCTCTATCTACCGATCCACATCTGTTTAATAATGACTTAAAATCATACATAAATAGCAACAAATATCAATTATCAGACATAAATATTTTAATAGGAGACATAAACATAAACATCAAATCAGAATTAGACTATGTGCAGGAGTATTTAAATATATTAAGCGAGGAGGGTTTCATATCCTTCATAAATAAATTTACACGAGAAGAGGGTATAAGCAAGTCTTGTATCGATCATATATTTATTAAAACTAAAGAACACCATTCAAAATTTACACCTTTAATTTTTGATACAAAAATAACCGATCATTACCCTGTAGCAGTATTTCATGAATCGAAGATACCCGAAATCAAGAAATGTAACCCATATTTTAAAAAATACATTGATTACAAAAAATTAAAAAATTATTTAAAATACTCAAATTGGCAGGACTTTTACCAAACTGTTGAACCAAATGTACCTGCTGATATATTTATAAATAAATTAAAACATTATATAGAAGAATGTACGAAGACAATTAAAATTAAAAAATCGGAAATAAAAAAAAATCCGTGGGTTACTGCAGCAATAATGAAATCAGTTGAAACAAAAAACAGCCTTTATAAAAAGCTGAAATTAAATCCGGATAATAAAGAACTAGAAAATAACTACAAAAGGTATCGTAATAAATTAAACTTAATTATAAAAAACACTAAGATAGATTACTATAAAAACTAAATAAACCAAAATAAAAATTCCTCAAAAAAATTGTGGGCGCCAGTTAAAAATATATGCAATGAAAATAGAAAATCACACTACATAAACAAAATCAAACTGGAAGATGGCACCATAATATCAGATAAGGTTAAAATAGTAAATAACTTTGTGAAGCACTATACTAATGTAGGCAGAGATTTAGCTAAGAAAATAAAAAATACAACAAACCCTAATTTGAATGTGGACAGTAATAGTAAGTCAATTTATTTATCTCCAACCAACCTATTTGAAATTAAGGAAATCATTATGCAATTAAAATCGGGAAAAGCACCTGGTAAAGATGGAATCACTGCAGATATGCTCAAAAAAATCAGAGATGTGATATCTGAACCCCTAGCTTACTTAATTAATTTGATAATAGAAAAGGGAGAATGTCCCGATGCATTTAAAATAGGATTAATAACACCTCTCTTTAAAAATGGTGATAAGACTAAAGTAATAAACTATAGACCCATATCTTTGATTTCTACAGTAGCAAAGGTCTTCGAGAAAATTATTAAAATAAGATTTAATAGTTTCCTCGACAAACATGAAATATTATCTAACATGCAATTCGGATTTAGAAATAAAATGTCAACAGAAGATGCTATAGCTTACTTAACAAACAATCTCTATCAATCATTAGATAACTGTCAAACTACTCTGTGTATCTTTATTGATTTGGAAAAAGCCTTCGATACCGTTAGCAATGAGTTATTATTAAAAAAACTAAAAAATATTGGTATCATCAATATTCAAACTAATGGAAAGTTACTTAATGAATCGAAGGCAGCAAGTAAAAGTAGATGGTACTATAAGCGACTCGAGAAAGGTTGAATATGGCGTTCCCCAAGGTACGGTCCTGGGTCCATTATTATTTAATATATATATAAACGATCTCTTAAAATTACCATCTAAAGGGAAGATATTGAGTTTTGCTGACGATACCGTAGTTATTTATGTAGCCGATACTTGGAATAAATTAAAAACTATGGCAGAGTCAGATTTTAAATTAATCAAACAATGGTTCGACTACAACATACTCACCATAAATAAAGGCAAAACTAAATATCTCCCTTTTATATCCTATCAGAACAAATTACCCAAGCTTGATTCATTAAATATAAAATTAGATAGTGATAGTAGCAGTATGATGATTGAGGAGGCTGATTTTGTTAAATATTTGGGAATAATTATAGACAAACACCTTAGATGGAATTTACAAGTAAATTATATTGTAAAAAAGTTAAGAACTCTGCTCTCTACATTTAAATATCTTAAACAATTTCTAAACCTAAAAGAACTTAACATTCTATACTATTCCTTAGTCCAGTCACAGCTAATATATGGTATAATTGGTTGGGGAGGTGTAAGTAATAATTTCCTAAAAAACTTAAATATAATTCAAAAATGGCTGCTTAAAATTATTTACGGAAAGGATATTACTTATAATACCGACAAACTGTACCAAGAAACAAAAAAAATGGATGTAAGACAACTCTTTTGTGAAAAAATACTAATGCAGCTATATAAAAACAAAAATCATGTCACATATACAGACCATACTTACAATACACGAAATAAACATATATTGACAACTAAACCCAAAATTAACAAAACAATTGGTCAAAGGAATCACAAATTCATTGGCTTGAAAATTTATGACATCCTACCACCCGAAATAAAAAACATAACATCAACATCATTATACAGGAAAAAAGTTAAATTATGGATTCAAAATACTCCTAGGTTAGTAATACATCAAGTAATAGACCTTAAAAATACATATTAGTAAACAAATTAGTCAATAAAAAAAAAACAAAAACAAAATAAGACAGAAGAAAGCAAATGTTATTATTATGGAAATAGATACATATTTATATATACTATACGATTTTTCATATCATTTTATTAAAATAAGAACGCCATTTTCTACTTTTCTACTTCTCTACTACTGATTAGTCTTGAATAGTTATATTTGGTAAATGCTCTACCGTCAAGTACTTAGTACTTTTACGGAGTAAACCTGAATATTAACTTATTCTCGATCCATGTTAAGTTATTCAATATGTATGTATATCACTTGTTCATTCTCTATATCTCTTTTGTGTTAAATATTTATTAATTTAATACCTACCTCGCATTCAAGTACCCTGTACTTCTGCGAGTTCTCATCTTGTTTATTTACAATATTTGTCCATTGTCAACTATTTTGTTACATTTTATTTTGTATTATATTTTTTTGTATTTGTTGTATATTGTACTGGATTTAAATGGTAAATAAACTATATTATTATTATATCTGAGTATATACTACTTTTTACTTTTGTCTTGTGAACTAAACGGCTCTGCTATTGTAGATAAATAAATAAATAAAATTACTTACAGCAATATATTAAGCATTAACCGTAAATGTGGGAGTTGGCTCTATATTATTCTTTGTAGCGACCTTAGACACAAAAGAACGCGAGACCTGCGGCCGTAAAACAATGGTATTATAGTGCTCCACCGACACAAAAACACTCCAACTTTACCCTTACGACAATTAGCGAACCTAAAAACACCCCCTACGTGATCGGCATCGCCTTCTAGATTACTATTTCCACACGGAATTCCTCTATTTCATTATAGCGGATTATGCTGACGAATTTGTTAGAGAAACTTCAAAAGAAAATGCTAACTCTCCTTGGATGTGGTTTGCCTTCTGCATTAGTTATTACCTAACTAATTAGACAGAAGAACGTTAATTATTTATGGAACAATTAGTCAAATAAGATGCCAGGTTAAATAACAGTTTCTTATTATTGGATTTACGTAACTTCAATGTTTTTCTTATAGTGATGCTCTATATTGATTTGATTATATTGACCTGTAATAGTCCAGTTTGTATGTCATGAAACAGTTAGTGGTGTTGAAAATTAATTTGACACCATGTTGCTTTGAAGGTTTTGAAGGCAAGTTTCTGACTTCTGTTGTCTCGGTGGAAACGCAGACATATTGAAAAAATGGTTGAGATTCGTTTTTCTAAAATATATCACTTCTCGTTACAGTTATAAAAAAATACATACTCAGTTTTGTAGAGCTTGAATTTCTCTGTGATTGTGACCATTTCACTTATTGCGTAGAATTAATATTTTACGATTTAAAGCGAGAGAGCGGTGAAAATTAATGAGTTGAATGTTTCTCTTCTATTTTGCGCCTTTAGTGAGACTTACCTTCATTATAGAGCAAGAAAAATCTGTAAGATATTATTTAAAAAAAACCGCTGCCCAAGGAATCACTACTTTCACATCCAGATTTTCGATCCAACTCATTCACAACGAAAAAATTTTGTATGTGGAAATAATTGCTTATGGAACTTTAATAATATAATATTTGAAATCCTCTACCCCAAAACCCTATAAAACGATACCCCACATCGACAGTGGGGTGGGGGTGGTGATAAGGGGGTGGTAGTGGGGGTGGATGAAGCAAAAAATATTTTGAGGTTCCTGGTTCTTGTACACACACTAAATTACAATTATTTTTCATCCCCTTTAATAATGAGGTGGAGGTGGTAATGCCAAAAATTTTTTTGAGACTTTGGCTTCTCTTGTATATACTACATACCAATTTTCTGGACTCTTACCTGCTTGATTTAGCTGTTTACCCCAAATTTACCCCAATTTAACCCCGGGACAAGATGAAAATATAATCTAGTTCCAGATCTCGTTAAAGTACATATGTGTACCAAATTTCATGTCAATATCTTAAAGGGTTCCAGAGTAAACGTGCGCAAAAAAAGTTACAGACCGACAGACAGAAATATTTTTTTTTGCTCATACTTAAAATCTCGATGTTTCATGACATTCTAAGCCTGTTTGAACAATAACAATTTTAAAAAATTTTTTGTCCTTACTATACTTCCACTGGATGTGGAACTAATAATGAAATGAAGTGTATTAAGGATTAAATAGTTCATTTCAGAGATACATATAGGCGAACTTTGAAAATATGAAAAATGGATTGTTCTTATATAAGTTAGCAATGAATGGACCGTCAGCTGGTTGGGTAGCGGTGGGGGTGGCTGTCAAAAAACACCTAAAAAAAATTGAGAAAAAAAAACTATCCGGCGAACGCTGAAACTTATATGAGGGGAAGATTATGTTGTACAATGAAAGTAGAATATAGTCAGCTGGACGGGGGGCGGTGGATTTTCCGTCAGCTAATCGACAAAACAGGTCCAAAAAAAGGAAAAATTTAAATTATTCGGCGAACTTTAAAATTTGGATATAAGATAATATTTACACTGAGATTCATCACTTTTTTGCATCAGCTGACGACTTTTCCACCCACATACTTGCAGCTGACTGTGTTTATCGTTAATCTTAGTATTAATATTATCATATACTCGAATTTCAAAGTTCGCCATAAAAATGTAATTAGTAATATCGATAACGATAACTTAATGTTAGAAAACGTGCGTGCGGCATTCCCGAGTTTCTTTTTTAATTTGATTAAATATTCAATTTATTATTAATATACATTATTTTATGAGAATACAAATTAATACATTCCTACATACAGGATGATCTGCTCAGAAAATTTATTTAGTTTAGTGAAAATAAAAATAAATTTATTCGGCTTCCGATAACAGATCTTCCTCATTCTCATTTTCATCCAACTCATCACTCTCTTGATGCTCAGTGGGTGAAAGATCATTTTTCTTTTTGTCACTCGCATCTAAAAAAATAATTATTTATAAAAAAGTTGATTAAGATTATAATAGGATGGTGCTATAGTTATTCGAGTTCGTTATTGAGTTCTAAAACTGCTATAGTTATTGAGTTCGAAACGACTATATTCAATCTAGTATCACCTAAGAAGCCCTGGAAAGCTTATTGTCACGAGGAGGCGGACATTAAAATGATTTTTCTCGTATAAATGAGAACACCAGTGTGGTCATAAGTTCAGATACTGACATTCCTATCATCATGCTGGGAAACATGAAAAATGTAACGATTTGTATTCAGCACTTGGCAACAACTTATGTAACGCATTGCCCGCTTTCCACGGTTTCGCGAGATGTGGTTATAATCCCGTATTTTTCAAGAAAGGAAAAAGAAGCCTTTTACTATATTAAGAAAAAATCAAGAGTTTATTGAAGCATTTAAAAGTTAACTTGCAATTTAACTTGCAAGTGGTTTGATGGAGATCAATTACCTCCATAAGTGGAAATGGAAATAAGTGGAAATGATTATCCGAGATACCGAAAATACTGAAGGTATTATATCATTTTTTGTGCTTTTCACTTTTCATCCTATTATAATCTTAATGAATTTTTTATAAATAATTATTTTTTTTTTAGATGCGAGTGACAAAGAGAAAAATGATCTTTCACCCACTGAGCTCCAAGAAAGTGATGAGTTGGATGAAAATGAAAATGAGGAAAATCTGTTATCGGAAGCCGAATAAAATTATTTTTATTTTCAATAAACTAAATAAATTTTCTGAGCAGATCATCCTGTATAATTTTGAAATGTACGAATGTATTAATTTGTATTCTCATAAAATAATGTATATTAATAATAAAGTGAATACTTATTCAAATTTAAAAAAGAAACTCGAGATTGCCGCACGCACATTCTCTAACGTTAAGTTATCAATATTGATATTACTAATTAAATCTTTATGACGAACTTTGAAATTCGGGTATATGATAATATTCATACTAAGATTAACGATAAACACAGTCAGCTGCAAGTATGTGGGTGGAAAAGTCGTCAGCTGATGCAAGAAAGGTGATGGTCGCTGCCTCGCAGGTGATCAACACTCAGCACTGTTTTGTACCAGCTGACGACTTTTCCACCCACATACTTGCAGCTGACTATGTTTTTCGTGAATATTAGTGTAAATATTATCTTATACCCAAATTTTAAAGTTCGCCGAATAATTTAAATTTTTCATGTTTTTGGACTTGTTTGATCGATCAGCTGATGGTAAATCCACCGCCCCCCGTCCAGCTGACTATATTCTACTTTCATTATACAACATAATCTTCCCCTCATATGAGTTTCAGCATTCGCCGGATAGTTTTTTTTCTCAATTTTTTTTACGTATTTTCAACACTTTGACAGCCACCCCCACCGCTACCCAACCAGCTGACAGTCCATTCGTTGCTAACTTATATGAGAACAATTCATTTTTCTAATTTTCAAAGTTCGCCGGATAGTCAGTCATTTTATACGCGGGCTCCCGGCCTAATACGTAACATACATATACATAAAGTCTCAGAAGACTAGCAGGGGTGATGAGATGGACAATATAATTTTCTATTTATCAAATAAACAATAAAAGTGTAGATTCACTTAAAAATCTGTCTGTTCTATGTTAAGTTCCATATACTATGTATATAGTCGGAGCAATGGATTTTTGAGCTGACGTCTCTAATGCACGTAGCAATCAAAGACTATCGTTTGTATATTGGCTTCTCACTCCTTACAATCAAACTTCCTGGGATGAATATAAGGATGTATGGCTTTCACAGTCTACGAAATACGCGGACTCATGCTAGACATTATCTACTTGAATATTTATTAGTTCCAAACATCTAGATCGAGCAGATTTGGGGGTGGATTAAGTACAAAAAATTTTGAGGCTTAGGCTCTTGTATACACGCTAAGTTACAATTTAATTTTTTTCACCCCCTTTAATAATGAGGTGGGGGTAGTAATGGGGGTGGCTAATGCCAAAAAATTTTTTGAGACTTTAATTTCTTCTATATATACTAAATACAATTTTATGGACTCTTACCTGCTTGATTTACCTATTTACCCACATTTACCCCAATTTGCCCCCCAACCCTTCGACGGAACAAGATGAAAATATAATCTAGTTCCCAGATCTCGTTAAAGTACATATGTGTACCAAATTTCAAGTCAATATCTTAAACGGTTCCAGAGTAAACGTGCGCACAAAAAAAGTTAGACCGACAGACAGAAATTTTTTTTTCGCTCAAACTTAAAATATCGACGTTTCATGACATTTTAAGCCTATTTGAACAATAAAAAATTTTTAAAATTTTTTTGTCGTTACTATACTTCCACTGGATGTGGAAGTAATTAAAGAGGCGGCTATAGGGTAAAGTTACCAGTGAATGAACATTTAAGGAAGTTGTGATGTTATGGACGACATTGTCACTATATTTACAATCTATAAAACCTAGGGAAAATTTGAAAATGCGAAATATTTATTATTGATTCTGTTAAAAGCAACAGAATTATCATGGAAAAATTTGAATTTTTTTAATTAATTATAGAAGTACAAAATACAGAAAACCAGTAAACCAGTAAATGAACACAAAGTTCTACTGAATGAACAGGGAAGATACAATAAATGAACTAGGTATTGAAATATCTGTTTATATCAACTATGAAAAAAATCTGTGGAATTATCTGGCTTTGGGGTAGCAGTTTTTTTCAACCACTTTTTTCCAGGTTTGTCATCGTTACATGTGTTCTCGCGGCTTAGATCTTTTAGAGCTTTTTGTACTGCCAGCTGGACTTCATTGTGGTGCATGAGAAAGCCAAGTTTGGTTTTCCCAATTAATTATTATCCAATTATCATTTTTTCCAATTTTGTTTCTTTTTCTTGAGTCAGGATTGTTGGTGGTCCCATTTTACGTTCTAAGGAAACGTTATTTCTTAGTTTGTTGTTCAGAGTACTCTTAAATGCTTAAAGCTGCCTAATTTGACTATTTCTTAAATGATCTGCTAGGTACGTAGTAATAATATGACATAAAACTGTGTGTGTTCATTAATTGGGACATGAAGCGCCATAGCTAGATCAGTGAATGAACACTACCAAAACACCCCGTTCATTTACTGGATAGACAATTAAAATGCAGGTTTAGCTTATATTTTTACATTCAGCTTAAAATTCCGAAGATTTTGGTATATGGATCATTGAAATACACGGTATTGTGTCTAAATCCAGTGAATGAACACAATGTTGATTGATGATTTTGAATATCTAGACATAATTCTTACACCTCTTTAATTCAGGGTAATAGATAATTGGTCATTCACCATATTCTGGTAAAATTAGAAACATTCCCGTAGACAGGTGTTTCTACAGTAGGGCCCTTACTAGCTACGCCACTTACCACTACAGTTCGCGACCATGTCAACTTTAGGCCATCATGGAAATAACGGATCACATGACTAAAATTAGCCAATGGTATCACAGCAAGGGAAAATGGTCTAAAATTGAGGTGTGTTATTATTGCCGAGTAGTTCTATTCCTTAATATTTCGCAATATATGTGAAATTGTTCATTCACTGGTGCATGTTCGTTCACTGGTGACTTTACCCTAATACTATTGAATGAGGATAAATGCGTGTCGAATTGTTTCTTAGATGTTTGCACAACCTGGCTGCCGATGTTAAAAGAAGAACTTAACAAACTCAACATTGTTTAAAATAAAACTATCAACTAGATATATCAACAGTTCTGTATAAGTAGTAAGTATCTATGGATACTGAATATAACAAATGTATTCTTAAAGCTGTATATTTAATAAACACAGCACACAAATATTATAATACGCTTTGAGAAAGGAAACAGATTCGTTTTCCGAAATGCTAGCAAAATACGTCATTTTTATATTTTTGTTCTTATTCATTATTTTTCAAAAACCACTCTCTGATCCTTTGACGTAAAAGTCACAGGCATAGAGGTTATTTTCCAGTAAAATACTGGTTAATTGTATTATTTTGTAGATTTCAGACATTGTTTGGAAGAAAATACATGTAGCAGAGCATCCCAAAAAGAAACAGAGAAAAACAAACATTTAAATTTTCTATAGGTATAGAGTTCTTGGTTTAAGGTTCTATTAGGCTTAGGTTATGTTAGGTTTAATATTCTTGTTTTAAAGTTCTTGGTTTTAGGTATTTATTATATTATTAGTAGATAAAAAAGAAATATTAATATGACCTACTTAAGGTTATGTTCAAAATTAATGGAGGACTTAATCGCATATTTAGGATTGATAATTAATGTATAGCAGCCATATTGGATATATTTGAAAATTTCAGAAAATTTGTTACTTTTTAAATTTTTTAATAATTCTCAGGAATAGCCTATTTAGTTTAATTCATTTAATTTGTATTTAAGTTAGTTTTATCATCTTATTGCAGCCATATTAGATTCACCATCTTAAATTTCTTTCTGGAACTTAAAATATAGTCTATTTTAACTTAAAAGTACTTATCAGAAATATTCAAAACTTCTCGGCATAAACTTTAACAAAAATATTTCATTTTTCATCATTTTTTAGCATTTTATAGCTGCCATTGATTCCGCCATCTTGGTTGGTTTATGACAATTTGGATATCAGATTCATAATCAGCGACCTCAGAATCCCCGACTAACAACATTTATATAAATTGGTTAAGAAAAATGTATTTTTTTGTAAGTTTTATTAAAATTTAAATAAAAAATGGCCATTTTGGCCAAGTTCAATAATTTTGGCTACCATAATTCAAAAATCGGCTCTCTTACGATTTTTGGACATTTAATAACGAGTATTTAAAAAAAAATGTATCCCAATCGGTTCCGAAACAAGTGCTCTAGATAATTTTGAACGAAAAAAGTACGATTCGTGCCACTGGCAGCGCAGCTGTGTGTTTCCCGGGAGTGGCAGCAATGCCTACCGTATGCTGGTAAATCAATCAATTAAATCAAATTTACCATCAGACTCGTCAGACCATCCTGAAATCTCGATGTACCAAATTTCATGTAAATCTGATAAAATGTTATCCTTATGGCAGCCATATTGGATTCACCATTTTGAATTTTACAGATTAGATACCAATTACTCCGAAAGTATCTAAATAAAAATTTTATTATAATTTCGACTAAATTTGAAATTTCTCTAGTTTTTGAGTTTTTGAATCCTGCCTATTGTGTACTGGTCGTAGTTTGATAAATCTATAATATAGCCACCGTCGAGCCAGGCCTTACATTTTGCAAACGATTTCATAGAAATCGCTTATGCCAATCCAGACTAATTATTAGACAGATGGTGGAACTGAAAAATTCTTCCTTTTTAAATTTTACAGTCGGTTAAAAAGTATACACTGCTTCATTCCGTCGAGGTTAAAAAGAAGTATAAAAATAGAAACCTCACATGATTACAGTAACAATGGTTATTTGAACTATTTAAGAAACAAAATAGTAAAGCACTAAAGCTAAAATACATGTCATGCAGATCACAATTTTCAGATGAATTTTAATAAACTGGAAAAGGCATCATATCTACCTAATTTGAATTCATGTTGGCAGTCGAACAGAATGTTTCAGAACCCTCTTGAAATAAAATTAATGAATGGAATAAGATATATTCTGAATTAATTTTATGGAAACAATTTTCTGGTCAATTTAAATATAACGCCATCCTATATCAGACAATTTTCTTGAATTGCTCTCACTTTTATAAGGAAAATTGTTCGAACTCCATGTGTTATGCGTTATGGAAATGCCTTTCGTGACCGTCCATATACTGAAAGGCTCAATCGTTTCCGAGATGATCGTCCTATGTCTAGATAACCTATAACAGGAAATGGCAGTAAAGTTCAATGCAAAGTTTTACCCTTACAAATTGACACTGAGCAATTGGAGTAATTTTCATATAGTTTGAGTTCGAATGATCTTGAATTGGACTATTATAAATATATTTGCTGTCGGCGTAGTTTGCAAAATAGACAGAAATACGTATTTTTTGGGGATTAACCAAATTTAAATTTTGGGAGAATAAGAAGATCCAAACGCTGAAATTAAATAATCGTCATGTGAAATTTTTTAGTAGTAGAAAAGTATAAATAAAGTTCCCAAAGCTACCTTGGTTGTAATATAAAACAAAGTGGCATCAAACTCGCAAAAAATGGTATTATTTGAAGTAACTCTTAAAACACGCAGAATACAAAAGAAAATGTTGAGGTGAAAATTTAAGAGCACAAAATTTTACAGAAATAATGTCCTTTCCGAAAATTTACTACATTAAACCATAAAATGGTAATAATCAATGTTATAGGATCGCGAGCCAACGCCAATGCGCAAACTTCGAAATTAGCATTTTTCCGTGCATTTCAGAATAAAAATTTCAATAACTTTTGAAGAAATTCATTATCATATAAATTGTTAAC